>LR989927.1:126412914-128912914 GCA_905146935.1 Scaeva pyrastri | reverse complement strand
TCTTGTATTTAATTTAATTGGTCAAGTAAAGACTAAAATTTATTTGCAGTTAATAGAAACAGAAACCCAAGTTTTCTTGTCAACTTCTGTACAAAAAATAAAGAATAGACAGAACGACATTTCTAAAGTCAAAAAATCTCACAAAAAAATATTAATAATCTCATATTTATATTAAGTTATTACATGAAGTTAAATCCTAATTGGAGAATTTATTTCTATTTACACCAACAAAATGAATTATTTTAATTAAAAAAAAAAACATGTTTTTTACTTCTTTCATTCAATTTTGGTCTTCAGTAAATTTTTTTTCTAAGTTTAACATTTATTATAAACATAACCCAATGAGCTAACATATGATCCAAAAATGCACCGGAAATGGCTCATTGCACGGAAATTGGAATTGCAACTCATTTGTTTGTTTATTGCATAGACCTATAGATTGACAAACATTTAAATCTCTATCCTCCTGTTATTTTAAATTTTACTATTAAATTTGCTTCCCACATGTGACTTGAATATATTCCATTTAAAAAAATCTCTATGGGTATACTTGGCCCGGCTTACCGTATACTATACAAGTATTATTTAATAGAATCCGCTAAACAGATGAATAGTTAGGCAGGATAGTTTAAGGATTTAAGTAGGCTCTATGTAATGTTGAATGAATTCGTGTTTATGGAACATTTTCCTATAAATATATAGTTATGCAGTTCTTATGTCAAAAAATACCAAAATGGGAAATCTTTTCCTTTTAAATGTCATTCTAAAATCAGCTGTATCTTCTTCTTACAATGAAATAAATAATAATGCAACAAAATGAAATCTAAAGGAAAAAGTACAAGGCAACTACTGGCAATTTTGTAATTTGTATGTATACATTCCTCCATTTTTATTCTTTTTTGATTTGAATTGTGGAAACAAATCAATATGACATTTCGTGACCATATAGGCTTATTATGGCTCTATGCATTCGCTTTTAGAGACATTGTAAAGAGTGCATAAGCTTATGAAGGCTATACTTTGCCTTTATAAATAAGGCTGTACATGTATAAAGTCACATTTTCAACTCTATTTTTATCAAGTAAATATTTAAATGTACAGGACAAATATTTTATTCACAAAAAAAAACACGTTTATAAAATATCGTTTCCGTAATAAATGTGAACCACTCCTTAATGAAATATAATCGATTTTCGCAAAATTATCGACTCTTTAACTCATCTCTACGATGACAGCATATGATATGACAAGCCAAATGAAAAAAAAAATAAACAATCCAAAAATGACAGATCAAGAATTTTGTGTTGTTACGCGAAAGAAATGGTTAGCCCGAAAAAGTTTAAATAAAAAACAACCAATTTACCGAACCAATTCCGATAATGTTTTTCCTGAAGTTGATGTTCCGAAATTCCTCATGTATTTATTTAAATTCCTTACAAATCTTTGAATATATCAGAAAATTGCATCCAATTACAGGCGACTCCAAAGGGTCCGTGATAAAATGGAATCCAGTGACTATTTCCAACTTTGTCTTACAACGCTCAACGAAAGTCTTCAAGAGAACAAGATGAAAATTGCAAAGCTAGTCTGCTTTGGTATTGGTCCTTTTACACGAAGTATTCAAGCCCTTCATCAATTCGGATTCATTTTGGAATTACAAAAGAATTTGCAAATAAAAGAAGCTTTGTATTTTGATCCAGTCTTTCGAGAGCCAGAGAAAGAAGTTCTCAAGACATTGGAGTGTTTCTTGATGAAGGAGAATTGTGAAGCGAAATTCCCTTCAGATGTCGTTACTTTATTTTATCTGCCGCATTGCCCAAACTCGCTCACAAACAATCTTCTCTGGAAGAATTGGATGCCCGAGATGTTGAGTCAAGTTGTTTTGATTAATAATAGTTTTGAGAGTTTGTCGAGTAAAGCCTCAGAAGCAGTTCTTCGCAAGGATTCCTGTTATATTCTTGATGTGCATTCGTTTGTTAAAGAATTTCCTTTGGATGATTGCTATGAAGTTCACAATATCTTCAATGATTTGTCGATACATGTCTTTCCAATAAGTAACCTGCCAGAAAAGAGTTCTCAATTTTGGACAACGAAAGATGCCCCAACGTATGAAGAAGGAGAAATGGTGACGACAGATCAGTTCAGTAAATTATCTATAAATTGAGTACCTTAAACTTTATTTAAAAAAAAAAAAATAAGTAAATTCTTTTTTAAATAAGAAAAAAGTGTATTTAATTTCTTGGGTTGCAGATTAACTTAAACAAATTGAAAATATTGGATAACGAAATTTATCTATTATTGGAAGCAACGTGCTCATGATAGCTCATGGCCATTTTGTCTAATAAAAATTAAGTTCATTATTATATCTAATATACAAAAAGGGGCATTCTATATTCCCGTTTTCGACTGATAATCTGGAACTGGAAGGATAATTATCACTTTACAAGACTTTTAAAAGATTCAAACAATTGTGAAATTCTTATTCTGGATGTAAGATACGTTTTTCATATGCTTTCGTATTTCACTAGATCAATAGAGCTGTTAATTCCCATTTCTCTGTGCAAGAATTGAATTGATGTGACACGAATATAGTGGTCTAAGAAGAACGCGTCAATTGTGTCAATGTTTAGTTCCATTCAAAAATACTTATCTATCTCGGAGAACGATCCCATTATGTAAGGCTGAGAAGGTATTATGGACTCTGAAGATCAATAAAAAGTGCCTGACATCTCATATTGTAGTTAAATACCATATATCATAAAATATCTAGGTAATGATTATTTTTATATGTTCATTTTGTGTTACTCTACTGTAAAAGTGTTATGAAAAAACAAACAGATCCATATCAACCTGCGATACTCGAACGATACTCATTTAGCAAACGTCATTCATGCATCGAAATCAAAACAAAAACATTTTTTTATTTATTTTGCTTACAGAACTCGTGGTTTCTTATTTATTTCTTTTATTTTAATTAAATTAGAAAAAATGAAGATGAATTCACATAATAATAAAACATCTAACCAACCTCCTCTATCGCATTTTGATAAATCGTTCACTGACAGTCCGGGAGATGTCCTCTTTTGTTCGCTTAACGAAATTGAACCAATCTTCACCGAAATAGAATTCCCCAAGGCAGATTTTTTTCGAAAACAATTGGTGGATCCTCGCAATAAATTACCAGTCAGTCAGTCTCTTTATGATCACACAATTTCCATGAAACCAGAAATATTCAGATGTCCCAATAGATCCAAATTAAAATACAAGGAGCATGCGATCTGCTTGGCGTTTCTTCAGTCGATGAAGGCCAAACAACAAATCTTCCCCCATCAGATTGAATGTTTTGAGAGAACAGCCGAGCGCAGACATGCAGAGCAGGTGGAATTCATAAAATTCTTATCGCAATACAACAATGCTAGCTTTGAGAAGATTTATGCTCCTCATTTGATGCTGGTCGATTTATATCAGGTGCTTTATAAGCGTGAGGTGCAGCTGCTCATGAAGAAACATAGGGACGGGATATTTCAAATTCATACAGGGTTTCCAGTTCCACAAAAATGTGGTAATCTAGAGACTCTGGGAACAATATCGGACGTTGAATGTGTAAGTGATAATCGGACAGCATCTCCTCGACTGAATCAAAATTTGGACTTTTCAAAGATGAAGTCAGGACTTGGAGCATACCTTGATCTCCATTTGAATAGTATAACTGGCGATGAAGCGAAAAAAGACGGCCCGCAAGTACAGTATATTATTTCTGTTGAGGTTCTCGTCTTCTTGCTCAACGCTGGGGAATACATAGACATTCCGGCGGAAGTTATGGTCGAGGTTGTTGCTAAAGACGACGGCGAAAATGTGTTTCACATTAATGACTTACTCCCTTCGAGAAACACGGGCCCACACACTGCTGAACTGTTGGCTAGCATCGGTGCAGAAATGTTCCTTAACATGAAAGTCAACGAATGTGCACCAGAAGTCCAAGCTACGGACTTCAAGGGATATTATAAGCTCCAATCCATTGATGATTTTATGAAGGCACCGCACTGCGAAGATAATACTTTGTCCTCTCCCTCAACTGCGATGAGCTTTGATCACACCAAATGGACGCTGAATCTAGAGAAGGACGGCAAACAAATTCATATCATCTCTCGGAAGAAATCTGGCCATAGAGACTCCCAGAAGACGAGGGAGACATTCCATAGCCTAAAACTGGAATACAAACCACAATTCGGCTGTGAGATCATCAGCAAAGCTAATCTCCTGAGAGAGTGGCTTCAGTTGCTGCTTTCCAGCTCATCGGACTCAGTGATCAACCGACATCGCATCAACGCAAGCACCTACAAGACTGTTATCCAGGAGAACCTTGAATTGGAGGATGTGGAACTCGAATTGGAGAGACGTTACAAGGTGAAAACTTCTCGTCTGCTGGGCTCCTTGGGCGAGTTTCTTGGTCTTCTAAGCAACGTGGGACCAGGCAGATATCTGCTGCGATACAATCCTCGTTTCCAGGAGAAACTAATGCTTTACGCCGAGGTCAGCGACTCCAGCAGCAAGTCCAGCATCAGCTTGCATAGCCTGCTGCAAGAGACTCCAAGCGATCTAGCATTCATGACACTTCGCCCATTGACTCCCATCGATGACGTATTGTGCTCTGCAGTGCATGACTTCTACAAAATCCTACCATGTTCTTTCCCAGCGGGATCGAGCAATACACAGACGAAAAGAAAACTGATTGACGATAGGAATTTTATTTTGAAAAAGAACAAAGCCAAGATGGACAAGCAGCTGGAGAAGGAAAAGCGAATAAAGGCGAGGAGGAACATTGTAAAGCGCACAAAGAGGGCCCAAAAACTGAAACAGAAAGCCAAAGAGGCTCAGGAGCAGCAAAAGGATATCTCAGAACTGGACGAGGAAATCAAAAACGATCGAATTTTGTTTGGTTTCGATTGATTGTTTCATAATAATTAGCGAAGAATTTGTAGAAGATTCTTGACTCATATTTATTTTCAAAGCTGTGTATAAATAAATTCCATTACAATTTCCTCAAAACGCCTGGTTTTCAATTTGTTTCTAGTGTAAGGACGGGTGCCGTCTCGGTCGGCGGCGGTGGGGCTGCAGTTGTATCCATTTCATTGCTCTCCAATATTCCGCAATCAACGCAATTACTTTTTATTTCGTCCCAGAAGCTCTGCTCATCGTCAGACATGTGTTCTATACTCTCATCATCGTACTGCTCCTCCTCGCTAGAACTGTCGTCCAGCTTTGACTGCAATTCTCGAATGGAATGCATCAGCAGATAGAAATTCTTTTTCCTATATTCAAGCTTCCGATTGAGACGAATTTCTTCCTCCTCGAGATTTTTCAATTCGGTTTTCAGGGTTTCGAGTTTCTTTGAAGTCTCCTCACGGTCTGGCTGGGTCTGAATGACTTTGGCCAGAACGTCGTATTCCATTCGATTTTTACGGATCTTTTTAGCTAACACTAACTCAGCCTTGCTGGTCTCGATTTCCTTGTTAGCCAACTCGATGCTGGCCTCAATGGTGTTCGATAGGGTCTCGTAGTTTTTCAGTTCCTGTTGGATCATTTTCTCGATTGTTTGGGATTTGGTTGCGGCAAAGGTGCATTGCGCCAACTGGGCAAGCAGTCGGTCATAGATTATTTGACTGTGGAAATAAAGCGTGAGAAAAGTTTGTGTTTTACCAAAGATGCACATTATAATTTACTTATTTTCTGGAGTATCGTTTTTAGTGGAGCACCATTTTATGAAGGTTTTTAGAAGAATGTTAAGCCGCCGGTCGTCGCCAGTACCATCGCCATCGATTAGTAGACGTCGTTTGATAACATCATCTATTTAAATTAAGTAAAATGGTGTCAACAATACTATTTAACAATCTTAATCATATCACCATCGGTCATTTTTGTGAAACCTAATTGTTTTTTCCTTTTAATTTGTAAAATATTAAAAATCTCTATTTTTTCTAATAAAATTTGACAACAAAATTAACTCGAACTTGACAATTGCAAGGTTTGTTTGATTTAAGGCAAATGAAGCAAAACAAATTGCATAAAGGTGCGTCTCTACTGATTCAAAATAATTCTTGCACCTACTTAAATTGTGCAACTTAACATAATTACTAAATGATGTGGACTACCAGTCGAATTTCCACTAAGATTGTGATTCCACTTCCAATTCACGACCTTGAGAATGTTTTCTATTTGCTTGAATGAATTGTAATTTGTTATTAAATCCTAGTACGCAGATCGAGGAAAGATAAAATTTATTCAATTTCTAAAAGAGATCAAGAACAAAATTTTGCAATTGTATTAATCTATTTCATGATTTCATGGGTGCAGTAATATTAATGTTTAATGATCGAAATGAAGATCTTTGCAGGATAAAAAAAATCTACCACACACTAGCTTACTATCGGATACGCCCCTGGACTACAATTTTTAAAATTTGACATAAGAGTTCTAACCACATGAACTAGAATATATATAAACATATCTCTTCTAAGAACTTGTCAAATTGGGGTTTGTTTTCATAACACTTGCATCTCACAGTAAGTTATTCAATAAAATTAATAAAAACTAAAAATCAACTGTATTCTTTTCAAACGAATATAAAAGAAACAACCGCTAAGATGGCATCTAAAACCCTTCGTGCTTTATTGAGCGAACTGCGTCAGGCATCACCAAATGGCTGTATCAAGGATAACCTTGCTGCCCGGTACATCTTGGCCCAGTACAAGAAATACCAAACAACCGACCAGCAACTGTGCAAAGCCCGCGACGAACTTCATTTCTTGGGCAAAACATACCTCACCTATTTGTCCAGTTTGAGGAAACACAACGAGCTGCATAAGGAATTTCATGGGAAAGGCGAAAGATCGGTAAGAGAAACGGCCGACATGGTTGGTTTCAAGCTGCCAACAGATCCAAAATAAAAATGTAGAAAAATAAAACAAAGTTTAGTTTGAAACTATATTGAACATTGATTAAGGAAACTTGTATAATTTCTTCTCTTTTGTTCTCTCGTTTGGTAAAATTGTGTACAATAATTGTTCTTAAACATTAACTCATGAGATTGAATAAACACAATGACTGGATTTGAATCTCATGCTCCTAAAGAATTGACTTATTTTAACTTGACATTGGTAAATATTACATAAATTGACTTAGCAATAGGTAAACTCATTCTGATGGCGTTCTTGCTTTACAAACACATCGACGACAGATTCTGCAAAGTCCGAGAACGACAACAGTGTTTCTCGCTCGGCAAGAAGCATTGTCAAAGCTGTGGCTTGTTTAGAGCTCTGATTCGATGTCAAAGCTGCAGCCCGCCGCACTCTCTTTACAGCACAAATTTTACTCTCGGCTTCCAGTAACATCGTCGGAATGGTCAGAATTACATGCAGAAGAGCAGTGGTCTTCTCGAACACTGAAGTCAGCTTGTACTTGTGGAACGCCCATAGCAAGTCATGGGCGTTTCTGCAGATCATCAAGTCCGTCCGCGTGTACAAAGTCTGCAATTCCACTCGCAGTTTGTCCGGAAACTGAAATTTGAAATACTCGATGGCATTCTGGAGGATGTTGTCGGGGAAATTCCCGTGGAACTTGTAGTACTGCTCAGATTTGAACAGAATATGCGCTTCCCAATGATTGGTGAAGCTGAAGCGCTCCTGAATTTCTTTCAATATAACATTACAGACCTCGATTTTGGCGAAAGCCCTCATGAAAGCTTCACTCGTTTTGTCATCATTGTCACTGTTTTCTACAGCGATGGCATCTTTGGTTTTACGAATTTCGTCCAGGAATTCATTTATGCCCTCGGCAATCTTTAACGAATCCACAAAAGAGTTCTGCAGACTGACGTAGAACACGTTGACATCGGCCATAAGGTAGTAAAAGAACGACAGGAAGTACATGAATCCGTCGTTTGTCAGCAGTTTCTCACAAACATCCGCCTCTCTAATCTGCTGAGGCGACGAATCCAGATCCGTGTGGAGGACAATCATGAAATTCAGGATTTCACACTTGTTCTCGTAGATAAACACCAACGCACCCTTCTCGAAGCTTCCCTCGCAATAGAGCGGCGTCGCTTCAAAGAAAGCTTGTAGAATCCTTGGGTTCTTCTCAAAGAATCCATACATCCCATAGAGATTCGCAAAGAAGTCTCTGATTCTGCTGTTCTGGCAAACCGCTCGCTCCATCACCTCGGTTAACTTGTAGGCGTGGTAGTGGACATAGATGGCATTCTTGTACTCCACTGTTATCAGTCTGTGGAGGTCCGCGATCAGAGGGCTAAACACCACTCCGCCGATATGGGACTGTGCGATGAGCTTTTCCTTGTGCGATGGGAGGATTATGTTGAGTTCAGCTAAAATGCATTCAGTTATCGCTTTGGGACTTCTTTCCGGAGGCTTGAGGAGCGTCCAGAACCGCTCTACAACTCGATTGTCGAGCATATATCTCAAAATCAACGCCATTTGATCTTTCTGCACGAGGTCTGTTGTCTCTTCGGTTATTATGGCAATGAATTTGGCTGCATTGACCTCTTCTAAGACTTTGGACTGATACAGATGCAGTGCAGCCTTTGAGATTTGTGACTGCAGATCCTGGGGAATGATGTTTTTGAAGAACGGCGAATACTCGTAACATTCCTTGAGTGTTCCATCAACCTTAAAAATAATATCCATCAGACTACAGGGTTCCAGTTTGGTGTTCCAACTACATTCACCGTTCAAGACGTACTCGTACAGATCGGAATGCTCGACGAAGGCTTTGACTATCCGCAGCAGAAGTTGGCGGTTCCTCCCGACATTCTGATTGTGGGTTTTATGCACTCCGTTTTCTGAGGATTTGTTCATGCAGACGGTCTATAGCAAGAGTATTTTGTAAAACGGTGCAGAAGAGATAACATGATGCCACTACTACTTACCTTGCCCAACAGTGCAACATCCAGGGCATTCTTGATGTGGCTTTCCAACCTCGTATGATAGCGGATAAACTTTTGGTTAGGATTTGCAGTGCCTTTTTGCGTACAAGCCGTACTCATAAGCACACATGGATAACAATAGAAAGTCTTTTTCTTTTCACAACCGCAGGCCCAATCGATTTCCTTGTATATCTTCGAAGATTGTATCATTTGATAAGGTTTCTTGGAAGAGTTTATATCATTGTTTTTAATTTTAACATTGGGTGGAGCTTCTTTGTCTAGTTTGACAGAGAAATTAGGCCGAGGTGGACCTAGTTCGAGAATTCTTAGTTTTTCTGAGAGTGGAAGATTTGGGAAGTCTAGTTTCATCAGTTCTCGGACATTGAAGGGCTGACGACCGTTTATGTAAAGGCAATTAACGGCGTTCATTTTATTCTATCTTTGGCGCGGGTACACAATGGCGTTTAAAATCGCTTTGTTTTTTAGTTTATAATTTGTTAATCAAATACAAAAATTATTAAGGGAAATAAAATCAAAAATATTTTTCATGTTTTTTTTTTGCACTACACCACTGACTGCGGTGGCGTTTATCTTGAAACTTGATGTATGAAGTTTGGCAATCAGGTTTGTTTGTTTTGAGTCATTCTTTTGTTATTTGTTGACATTTTGAGTTGTTCATTTGGGATGGAAACACAATGGACAGTGCTTAGTGTTGTTCAATGAGACTGTTGTCCTATTTATAGATCCAATGGCCGAAATAAAACACATTTTATTATGTTACAGGTGTACGTTAAAATAATATAAATATCGCTTTTATATGACCGATGTCACCATTCATAAATTGTATTTGGAAAATAGATGCCATGTTTGGTAGGATGACGATTTTGTTATAAAAATGCATTTCAAGATTTATATTTATTAAATTGATCCGATTGCGAAATATAATAATGATAAACTTGAAAACAAACTTATAAGTCATTTACCGGTTCAAAGTGTCATAGGAAATTAATGTACTTTGGATGAAAAAATCAAATCAACAATATTTTTCTTTAGGTAATCCTTTACTTTTAACATAGTTATTCATAAAGGACTAAGTTATGAAGTTCGAGAATTTAATTCTTTAACAAATTTCCAAAGGATGTAAGCATCGTTTTGACTAGATGTATTATTGTATATTAAGCGAATGGTTTTTGTCTTATCCTCGTTAAATCCAAGATCAATTTCGCCTATTCTTCAATCACCGTGAAAGTATCTAAAATGGCATTTGAGGAGCTACTGACGATGTCTATGTTATCAGCATAAGCCCAACATGATAGAAAAATCGTTTTTTGTGAATATGGGACGTATAGATCTAATCGACGGGTTTCAAAGAGCACATAATAAGTGTTATTAAATAATTGCCTTAGGTTTGTTCCTACTAAACTACTTTATCACCTATGTACATTAATTTTCTGATCTTCATAACTTAGGTTTAATTAGAAAAATGACAAGAACACTGACATTGGAAAAAGTGAATCCAAGCCTGAAATCTATGGAAATGTATTTTTGGTTTATTTTTTTGAAACAAAAACATATAGACAAGACACTGACAAAAGTGAGTGCAGTAGTCATAAGCATAGTATGTATTCATGTTTAAGTATGAATCTTCATTTCTCACCCAACCAGAACCCAAAACAACAACTAAGTAGGTACTAGTACTACGAAACTAAGGCTACCAACGATCAAGAAGCAACGAGTGTATGAAGCCCAATTAAACTTAATTGATGATAATTGACTGATATGCACGCACGATTGGACAACCGAATCAAAAGCAAAAGTCCACGTTTTTATAAAAGAAAAGTATAAAGATGCTGTCTCTTGTATGAAGATATCTCTCTGCCCTTTCACATCGATTAATCTATAACAGCTTATAAAAATTGTATCTATATAATATACATATGTATGTATGTAAATACGGAATTGTTTTTTTTTCTAGAAAATAAGACTACATACATATAGTTCTGCAAGAGCCAAGGCATTGAAAAGAAAATCAATAATTCCATGGCGGTCGTGAAGAACTCAGAATCAGGTTAGTCGAATGCATACAAAGTTTATGTTGAGGTCAGACTTAATTTTTTAATATCATCACAAAAATGACTCAATAGAGCAAAAAAATTTTAGTTTTCATGTACACGTTTTAAATAATTCGCAATAGACGTGCTAGTAGAATAATATGACACTAACATTCAGAAGTTTGGCTGTTTAGTGACTGTGATTTGTAGATACCTATACAAAATTTTATTTTCATGACAACAATTCTTACAAATCATAGGCCCAGTCAATTCATGTCATTACTCGAAAATGAGATTAGTTGAGAATTGTATGTCACTTGGTCCTAGTTCTTAACGAGTTTCTATGTCATGTCACTAAAAGTAATTATCGTAGATTGAATAAATAAATAAATTGTTTTCTGACACTGCTGACAGTGCAGTTTTAATGGATTTGTCAAAAAACAGTTTAATGTGTTTTTAATACATTTTCTAAATTGTCTCATGCCTCTTTTCTTTATTTGTTTTAGGCAATAAACTAAAAAACTCGAGAAAAATTTTAAATAAGCTTTTTTCCACCCTCTTTATTTGCTTAACAAAATATTTATTTCAAGATTTTGTTTCTATTTTAGATTGAAAATATGACGCAGTTTTTCATACAATGAAAAATTATAAATTCTTAACAATTCGTTTTTATTGTTTTTAACTTAACTTAAAAGTTTTAAAAATATTAAGAACAAAGCACAATTTTCCCTTTTTAAATTAAATTATTTAAACTTATTACAAATTGGCAAACTGCATACATACATACATTTATTCATAACGAAGTATTAGTATTATTCATTCTAAAAAAGTAGGTATTTATTTTCCAAATTCTAACACTCGTTTTTTTGTTTAAATTTCTATTCTTAAATAAAAATAGCTCCCCCTAAAATAAATAAAGTCTAAGCTTTACGTACAAAACCAACAACAATCTGCATTATCTCATTTTTTTGCTTTGCAAAATGTTTTGGTTTATTCCAGGTGTTTGTTGTAAATAATTTGAAATTATGCGAATTAACTTAACTTTTTTATCTTTTGCAAACACTTTGATATGTCATTTTTGATTAATGTTTATTAATGAACATTTTATTTTATAGAAATAAAGAATTACATTATTGCAAATAGATAAAAAACTTTATGGTAAATATTATGAAGTCAGATGATTAATTTAAGATAGCAAGCAGACAAAAAAAAAAAAAAAAAAAAAGAATAAGACGAACCTAAAAGCTTGCGAGGAGAAAGTGTGTTGGTTTTATGTTTTATTTTTTTATTTTTTCGCGACCTAATTATTGGTTTATTCCAAAATGTTAACTTGTTTATAAAACAAAAAAATGATGTCATATCTTAAGTGTACATATATATAACGTGTATATTTATTCATATGTATTTTATCTGGAAAACTTATCTCATGATTCAAAAATCGAAGTAGATATTACATCCTACATAAATACATTTTTTGGTCAATTCGTTAAACGTTCAAAACTCATGTAGGTTAATCGTTTTAAAAGTTTTCTTTTGGTTTTAGAATGACGGTTCGTCTTTCTGAAAAGAAGAGAGAATGTGCTTTTTCAGAATTTTGACTTCTTTCTTTTTTTTTTGTAAAGGTGTAAGTGTATACATACCTTTAAACAACACCCCCATTTGTTCAGCTTAATTCAAGCTATAAATAACTTAATCTAAGGTTACATACAAAGTTACTTATATCTTTTATCTAAGGACGAGGTTGGTTTGTTGGACATTTTTGAAGACGATTCTTAACTTTTAAAACAGGATGTGTTCAAATTGGTATTTTGTAACATGCGAGTGATGGGTTCATTAGAATCATAAGGGATACTGTGGGTGGGAAGATAAAAGAGACGTGTATTTCGTTATTTAGAGTTGGGCAGAACCTAGTAAAAGGCGATGGATAAACAAGATGTCAGATATTTCTCTATGTTCTTCCAACGATTTGAGATTAATAAATTGAAGACGGTCTTGTTGTGGGTTTAGGATCAGAGGATCATTCTAGGTTAAGCATCGAAGGGTTAATCGAAGGAAACGTTGTTGAACACTCTCAATTCTAGAAATATGCAATTCTTGAAAAGTAGACCAAACTTGGGAGGTGTATTTAAGGAGGGTTCAAACAAAGGCGATGCATAGAGATCCGGTTAGTATAAATGCTTATTAGAATTTGAACTTGACAACTTTGAAATTTCAGTGTGCATGGACTTTTAAACAAAGGGCAAAATAATCAACGTTAAATTAATAAATAAAAACTTTTCATGAATGAAAAAAATCAAATAATCCAATCACTCTGAGGTTCGATTTGGTGGGAACCTCAGAGTGTATTTGTATTTTCTATTTGTACTCCCAAAGTAGCCTCAATGTTAATGGATTAGTATTACCATTACAAAATTTTGTGTTCCGGAAAGTTTTGAACTGTCATTTTGGACAGAAAGCGCCAAGTTCAACAAGTCTTGTGGTTAAAATGCAAATGTCAGTATTCGTGTCCTCAAGATCTCGTGCCTCTAAAATTTTTAACTCTTGGCATTTGCACATTTTTCTAGATCGAAGTAAAAGTTGTCAATGAATTATTTATTTACTATTAAATCAATGCCTGTAAATTTTAATTTTACAATTTTGGTCCACTTCTTTAAAACCAAAATTGTAAAATTTTAATACTGTACAAGTTTAAATTGTAGCTACATTTTTGGACACTTAAAAATGGAATGTACGAGCTTTTTAAGTACTTCATCTCAAGTCTTAGCATAGGGTAATTAAGTTTACCATAGTACTTGAGCATTTGCTTTAAAGTTTTAATAAGTAAAAGTTTTTATATTATTGCCATTGATATTAAAATAAGAAAAGGTTAAAGGGAACTGGTTATATATGTATTTACAAGTACTTTAAATTACTTTACAAATACTTATGAAACACGGCAGAAGTAGTTGTACTCAAAAACATGAAGAACATAATGCATACGTGCCAGGTTTGACAGTTTGAGTATTTCAATATTGATGTTGTAAGAAGTTATAACAGTTCTCAGATACTGTATACAATATTTGTAGAATGGTAAAGAAAGTAATCAAAAAACCTCTGTAAACTTTTAGAATGTCTGTATTGTCGACAATAACTTTTCTTGTTCCTTATTTGTACTTTAATCAAGTGATTTTGGCAAAAATTCTAGAAGTATGTATTCTTTTCTGGCCTTGTCTGATACCTACATGCATATGTACATATGTACGTGAATCCTTAGATAGATTGTTTTACTTTTGTCTGAATAAGTGGTGGTACCTATTTATTGAAGTATTAACAATAATAAATAGGTGGTAGTATTTTGACTTATGAATAAATATCGAAATCATTTTATCAAAGCTAGCTGTATTACTTTAAATTAGCTTTTAATGGATAGTTGTTCAGTAGGTTAGGGGACATGGGTACCAACATAATATTTTTGTCATATTTTTGTTTTTACTTTCCCTACTTCAATGACAACTGACAGCTTTTTGCGTTGATGACAACAATTTCAAAAACTTAATTCCATATAGCGAAGAACCTAAGACAATATATAAATTCAAAAATCATTTTCTTCTTCGATTTACAACTTCCAATAAAATTTGCAAAACAGAAAAAAAATAATAATCTTATTGTAAAACTAAAATATTCAATTGTTTTTTTTTTTCAAACAAAGGTGATTCCAGTTCTATTCTTATTTTGAAATGAGTCTAGTCGCTTTGTCGACGTCAACTTCAATCTTCAACCAGAACAACAACCACGAACCAAACTACCTCGCCTCGCCGCCGCCGTTCGTCGTCTTCGTCGTCATCATCATCATCATCGTAGTCGACGCTGAAGACGAAAAGAAAGAAAATAATAATAAAATATAGTTAGAGTGTCTGAGTGCTTATGTTTGCACATTTAGCCTCGATCCTACAGGTAATATTAGTGCCATCGGGGCCACTCTAACTCTTACCTGTTCTTTTTACATGTGCGGTGCGGCTTGTGCCATATAAATCAACCAGTTCCGATTCCATGGAAAACATTAACAAAACAAAACAAAAAAAAAATATAAAAATACAAAAATACAAAAAGCAAAAAACCAAAAACAAAAAAACAACGAAATAAAATAAAAACAAAATCCCATATAATCAAGATAGAAACCTGTATCTGTATCTTTTGTGGATGCATTCACTCGAGTGAGTAATGAGCGTGAGAAGAGGTAAAGTGCATATGAAAACTACTCAAATGAAGTTCCACTCATATTCAGAGAGTGTGTGTTTTTGGGTTTTTTGGAATTGAGCTTAGCTGTAGGTTTTGTTAAGTTTTGTATAGCCCCAAGTCGTTTGTTTTTCCTGCCTTACCACCCACCCAGACGGGCATTAGATGAGATTTGTGGAACACCAACCGACACGTTCTTAAGGCAATAGTGTTACAGTTAATGGGGGAGGTGACGACTGAGACGACATGACCGGTAATGTTTTTAGTTCTGTACATATCAGACATACACATACATACATATACAATACACGGATTGTGGTTAATCTGTGGAGTCAGTATTGAATTAAAGACTGTTTTGGGGTTTTGGAAGTTGAATATTTTGGTATTAAATATTTGTTGGTACTCGACTTAATTTTTTTTTATACAAATGACCTATGTATGGTTACCTAGACCTAAGTACTTTGATACTGGAAAATACTAAGTACCCGAACTTTTCTAGTGTTTTTTCGCAAAGTATTCGAAGTATAGGGTACTTAAGTACTTCGTTTAAATGTACTTTACGAGAAAATCATAATCCATTTTCTTTATAAATTGAAGCTAGAATTGTTAAAAACGTTACTCAATAAACTAGAAAAAAATCAAACATTTCGTTTAGGTAGATACTGCTTGCTTAAGTATTTAAGTATGTGATACTTGGTACTTTTACGATTATAATACAAAATGCTTCCACCACTTATGCCTGTGAGTAAATTGTTGTTGTTATTACTAGGAAATGCAAATTACTAGAACTTTTTTAGTGCTTTGTTGTGAGTAAAAAGTAATAAAGAATTGTAAGTACTTTAAAGTACTAGAACTTTTGATTTTGACAGCTCTTGGCGGCCATATTGTTTCTTTTATACTTTCTGTTAAAATATAATCAGTCACTAATGACAAATCATCATGACAAGTTACGGCGTTCAACAATACGTGCAATTGATAAAACTTTATTATCAAAATGTGTGTTTCTGTTGATCCCAATTTTGGTCGAAAAATCATCTTTAGCGATGGGCAAAATTGCCGGATTTGGGACAACATCAATCCACGCAACATTCACGAGGCGCCAATGCAACCAAATAAAGTTACTTTTTGGTGTGGATTTTGAGCAGGAGGCGTCATTGGTTCGTACTTCTTCGAAAATGAAGCTGGCCACGCCACCACAGTCAACGGCGATCGCTATAAGTCGAAGATCACTAACTCTCGCACCGAGGTGAAAATGTCAATACATTTTTGTATTCCCAATCCTAATATTAAGTTAAACTCCTACTTTTAAACACAAAATACTCCATTATATGATGTGAAGTATTGCACATACAAAAACCCCATTGTCACGATCGACTTATTGGACACGGAGACATTTTGATTTATGCTGATTTTAGATTTTGTATTTCCCCAAAGCAATTCAATTTTGAATTATAATTTAATTCCTGCACTAAATGGCAGACTGGCAATATTTAAAAAATGCTTTCCTTTTTACTTATCATTATAATTTCACATTGTAATTATAACAAATAATAATTAAAAAATGAAATACAAAAGTGCGTATACGTCAGAGTGTACGGTAGTATTGTCATCTGATAATAATTGATAATAGAAACATTTTTGACATATGGAAACATATATAAATGTTTGTTTTGTGATTAAATCTCTGTTCTTAAGAAATATCGTAATAATTTATAACATTTGCATTTGTTGAAAAGAACTGCTGCATGTTTAACAAGTGCATTCAAGTGAAGTCATTTTTAATGAAAACTTTCTGGAACCCCGGGTATTTACTTATAACTGTAAACAAATTTGAAGTGCATCGTGAAACAACCCACAATTTGCCATTTAGTGCATAACAATTATAACCAAAAAACTAAAGTCTAATAAAGAATTTTGAACGTCATTTAACTTCAACTAAAATTAAATTCAAATAGAAAAACATTGCAATTAGTGCAATCTAAGAATTTTTCATTTTAAATATCCCAAATGTCTGTCAACTTTTTGATGCTTACACTAACCATAAACTTAGTATTTACTATTTGTCAATTTTTAAACTTCATTTTCAAAACATACTCTACTCCACGAACACCCTGAACATTTAACAAGCTTCGAGGAATTGAGATACAAACCACACAACACAACATTCAAAAAAAAGACACACTCAATTCTGATTGAGTGTATTGTAATGCCACCAGCCACCAAGCCCATGTCCAACCAAAAACCAAACAAGGAACGATGAAATTGAACCACCAGCACCACTCGTTCCGCAATACCGACCGAGACCGAGCGGAGCGGCCGACATTCGGTTCGTAGCGCTCTCTCCAAACGTTTGGTTTAGCGGATAAATTCGTCCATTTGTATCTTGTTTGCTCAACATTTTTTTTGCTCGGAACATATCTCACAGATACAATTGTGTGTCTCATAAAGATTTGCCTTAAATCGTTCGGATTCGGACTCGGAGTACACCATAATCCGGTTCTTGTACGGCCGCAAGGTGTGTAACACAGTTATCGGTAGTGTAGTGTGGATGTGGATGTGGACGGTGTGCCGTCGTCGTTGTCGTTTATACCCTGTGTTAAGTTTGTCCAAACAACAACAACAACAAAAAGAAACGTCCAAAACAAAAGATATAAACGTCTCCTCGTCGTGGTCGTCGTGTCGTTCGTTTGGTTCGCTTTCGTGGTGTCGTATTTATGCTGGCAGTTCTGGATAATTTTAGAGAAAAAATTCAAATATTGCAACATTTTTGCTAATTTTACACTTCTTCACGGGGTCATCACGAGTCACCGTTAATTCTAGTGTGGCAAACAGCAACAATATTTCGATTGTTGTCATCGCCAATCGACCTATTTCAAACCAGAGTTGTTTCTTTGTGTAACTTTTGTGTGTGGAACGGTGCGGTGCGGCGTTAACATTAAATTCGTTAACAACAACAACAAAAAAGTTATCTTCGTAAGAATAGAGGAGAATAAGAAGAAGGAGAAGAAAAAAGTTTAAACAAACAAAATTTGTGAAAGTTATTTTTGTTCGTGCTCTTTTTTTTTGTTTTTTTTTTTTGCAACGACATCGTTAAATGCCTTGTGTCTTTTTCCAACCAAAAGTGAATGTGATTGCCCACAAGTGCGAATTTTATGATTTTGAATAAGAGATCAATAAATCTAAATTCTCGCAATTAATAATACATGAAGGTAAATCGTGAAACAAAAAATTAATTAAACAAAATGTGATTGATAAAGTTATTCCATAACGTACCTAATTTTAATTTTTTTTTTTGTTTGAATATCTTAAACACTCGTATCTTGTTTAACGGTGGCGTCACGTCTCGTTTGATAGATATTAGCGTGGTCTGTCAATTTATATTTTTTTTTTGCAAAGGAAATGCGGTGACATTTAGCTAAACGTCATTTTTAACTGCAACTTATTGTTGGAGATCTTAAATCTAAGCTCGCAAGACTTCGATAAAATTATCTCGTCTTTTGGACCACCCAAGGGATACGCAGTTTGACCAATTGACACAATGGGATTCTCAACGGCCCTGCAGGGTCGTGCGGCTCACGAGGCGCTTATTGTGCGTCAGGATGCTGAGCTGCGTTTGATGGAAACAATGAAACGCTGCTTTCAGATGAAAGCTAAATGCGACAGGGAGTATGCTGCTGGTTTGGCGGCGGCAGCCCAACAGGGATTAAAAATTGATCGTGCTGATGATATGCAAGGTAAGGGTGGTTGGTTTTTAGAAGTAGTGGCAGTTTTTACCGTTATCTATCGGCGCGTTTTGTTATTCATTTTATCCTTAGGTTAGTAAAATTTTACATAATAAACAACAACAAACGAAAACTGAAGAGAAACAAGTTAAAGCTAGTATTACATGGTCAACGTAATAGGTCAACGCGTTGACTCTCTGACGTCATCGAAAAATCCGTCAACTCACCGTGGCGTCAACGTTCACATTGTCATTGTATTAAAAGTTGTCTATCACACGAATGACACCCTTCGGTCAATGCTGTCCCAAAATGCGTTGACTTTTGGTGCCTCAATATCTGGCCGGAAAGTTGTTGATGTTCGTTGAGCCCTATAGGATTTCAAAATTCTTCTGTTTCTTTTTCCTTTCTTCTACTTTCTTGATTCTCTTTTTTCTTCTTTTTTTGAGTGCGCCCTAATAATTTTCCTGAAATACAGGAAATAGGAAAATAAGGGTAAGCTTAAGATTAAAAAGGATAAACAAAGAAAAATAAAACTTACCTGAATCTATAAAATATTTGACTGTCTATTATTTTATATAAAATTATTATCTGTCAACTATGTATATTTACAATCATTGATCCGGTATAAAATTCTGCCCTGTCAACGTTAGGACACAGTCATTGCGATGACCCTCAGTCCCACGAATGGGTCAACGTGTCCTAATAGCATTTACTGTCAACGCGTTGACTCAAAAATGTGCGTCAAAGCTAGCGTCAATGTACTCGTTAACGCGTTGACTGTATTTTGCGTTGACGATTACACAACGTAACACCCTTGGGACAGATATTGACGTCATTTTGACGTCAGATAGTCAACGCGTTGACCCTTTACGTTGACCGTGTAATACTAGCTTTATTAGTAATCGATTGATTGACTGAGATATTACACGGTCACACACATAGTCAACGCGTTGACTCAAAAATGTGCGTCAAAGCTAGCGTCAAAGTACTCGTCAACGCGTTGACTGTATTTTTCGTTGACGATTACACGACGTGACACCCTTGGGACAGATATTGACGTCATTTTGACGTCAGAGAGTCAACGCATTGACCCATGACGTTGACCGTGTAATACTAGTAATAATTAGTAATCGAGCTCAGTAGTTTACGAAAGATACATGTTTCGGCTATTTGACACATTTTATTGTTTTTATTTCAAAGCGATATTTTGTTTATTTCTCTGACAGGTTTTAACGTTTGATTTGATTTTGTTTTTCTTTTTTTCTCTGAAAAGTGTTGAAATTTGACTGAAGGGGAACCAACTTTTCAATATAGTAAAACGAAAGTCAGTTTAAAACTATGGATAGCGTTTTATTACGATTCCGATTACTAAGCTAACCTTATTTTAGCAATAAAACGCGCCTTTTACTTTTATAATTTTATTGCTTTTATTTTATGTACAAAAAGAAAATAATATTTCAATTTTCAAAATTCAATAAATAGCTGACAACAAATAGCTTCTCAACTGTCAAACGACCAAATAGATCTACTTTTGCCTTGCTCGTTCGTTTACGATATTACGATATAAAGTCATAACAAAGCTTGAGGGGTAATATTTCGAATTGCCTCTTAAGAACACATAGTTTCTATTCGAAAAGTCAAAGCCCGACCGACCTTATCCGATATTGTGATTTAGCTTTAAATGTTTTATCCATTTAAGATGATTTGAAAGTGATATGACATATAAAAGGTATCTTATCGATGCATATATGTAAAATATGTTTTCAATATTAAAATGGAAAACTAGAGTGTAACCTATATATTGGTATCCGGCTGGTAAAGGAACATCCAAATATATTTAAATATCATAAATATGACAGTAGATTTGACAGCTTAATGTTTTTATGCCCTTCGAATGTGCAAATATAAACAAATACAAGTACAATGAACAGTTTTACCTGTAAGATGCCTTTTTTTGACAGAAAGCGTGCTGAAATTGAACGAAAAGTCTTGCTAAAAATGACAACCCTTTTTGGGTTTCAGTTTTCACAAGAGCGTTCGTTTAACGCAAAAATAGGGCTCTTTAATTTTGGTTATTTCGATTTACTTTTGAAAAAATATAATAGAAATTTAATAAATAGGTAATTTTTTGAACTTACCCTCTTTTTATATAAAAGCCACAAAACATAAGAATTCGAAATTTTTAAATCATTACAAAACAAATCAAAGCTTAATAAAATATTTTTGTTTTTTAAATTAATTTTTAACTTAATTTAACGTTTATTCGTGTATACTCAAATTAGGCTTATTTAAATGAGAACTAAAACGTTTAACTTAATATCAAAGAACATTGTAACGAATCTCGACATTTCAATTTCACTAGAATTTTATTAAATTGTTTTAATTCATTTGTTCGTTTTTTTGTCGACAATCTAAAGATTGTTTTCATAAACAATTTAAAGAAGGTTAACCTTTTTATTGGTCTCAAAAATTTGCAAAACAAACTTCAAATTCATTTTATTCGACACATTATGATGTCATGAAGATTTAAATATGAATTTAGAAAAATAATTTCTAGATACCATCGTTTTTAAAATCAGAAATGTGTCTGAAGACCAAATTGTTTATATTTTTCTTTTCTTAGTAAAATATCATTTTTGACAGCTGGTTAAATTAAAAAAAAAAAACAATAAAAACACGACTAAACCTATTAAAAATTAAAAAATTGAATGCCATTTTTTACAAAATAATAACAAACTGCCAAATTTATCCTTTCTCGAACATTGAAATCAAGGTTATAATTAAAAAAAAATTTTAAGCTAGCTAGTGACTTGTGAATTCAAAAAAATGTATTCGTAAGCTAGTAAGTGACTTTTGAATAAAAAACAAATAACTTATAGGCTACTGACCGGAGTTGTAAAAGAATGCAATATTATGGGATTGCATTCCCACTCATTTAACTGATTCTTCGGGAACACAATCATTTATCATCTCATTCTTTTAACTTCAGAAATCCATTCCCATTCTATTTTGAAGTCTTAAATAATGCAATCATCAAGTCACAGTCAAAAGACTTTGAATCAAAAGTATGCATTCTTTTTAGACTTTTTGAAGTCTTTTTACTACAAACTTTTGATTCCTTCTTAGTAAGTATAAGCTTTTGATATCTATTAACTCCAGATCACATTTAGTGGAATCCATATTTTTTTCCTATAATTCAAACATTAGCTTATGATTTAAAATTTTAAATTCGACACAAGTCACCACCCAAGTCACTAGTTATCTTATGAATTAATAAGTTTTTAATTCACAAGTCACTTACTAGCTTATGAATTAAATCATATGTCACCTACTATCTTATGACTTAATGATTTTTTAATTCACAAACTCGCAATCCTGATTGAAATTGATACCTTAACGTGAACTTACAGAATCTCACTGACTTCCATTACTATGATTCAAGTTAAATATTAACCACTAAATAGTTTCTTAACCCTTTTAAAATTGTTTCATTTCATTAAACAAATTTCAATGTCTTAAAACGTTTTTTTTTTTTTTTTTGAAAAACAAAACAATCATCAGCATTACTTAACTGTACTTTAAATTAATTCATCGTGTGTGATCAAAACGCCCATTTGCTGCACACGAACATTGTTTAAACAAATTCCAAGCAGGTAAACATAAACAATGATGCTGCTAAAAGCAATTACCATCATTTTGTTCATCAGAGTGTTGGCCAAAGTCGACAGGCCATGAAATGTTACTCCGTTTTGATGCAAACTGAAAACCACTAACCATGTAATTGTTATTTTAAAATTTAATTACGAGTAACTAGTGTTACACCAATTTATTCTGTATTTTCGTTTGCGTTGGTTTTGTTAAGTGAACACGTTATTTCCTTTATTTTGGCCCGGCTTATTTTGCAATTTATTAGCTTAGTGGAATGTGTTCGCATCGCAAAAATATGTTTGTACGTCTGTGCACTTATATTTTGATTGTTTTGGTTATAAAAACTTTGCTGGCTGACAGTGATGCAGCGACCAAGAAGAAATTTTTCCAGACATAGACATTTGCCTCAGCAGCAATGCTTTTGAACGAGGAGTATGGCATTTTGATTGAGGTGCCAACGATCCGTGCCACACACAGAGTGTGAACAATTTAAATTAATTATACAGACTTTATAAGTGGAGGGAGCTGAGTGATGGGCAAGCGATGGGCATGGCAGCTTTTTTATACCATTTCAAATAACAATAATAATCAGATTATAATTTTCATTGCCAAGATTTATACAAAAACAAAAAACGAAAAAAAAAGAAGAAGAAACTATTGGCACATGACTGTGGGCGGTTTTCAGTTTGTTGTTGAAGAGAGCAGGCTTAGAAATCGAATGTGGTGTTGATGAAAATGAACACTAACCCCAGTCGTGGTAATTTCCAGAAAACCTTCACACTACCATCAGTTTTGATTTTATGTGTTAAATGGAATTATGGAAATGACGGAAAATGTGCTTAAAATTCTTAATAAAAGAAAAAAACAATAAAAGTGCGTATACGCCTAAGTGTGCCAGAAAATTTCTTTATTTTTTATAGTTTGTTTTTGGTTAAGAGTTCAATCGTCTGGAAGGTTTATTTATTACAAAGCTTCGAAAAGATGAATAAAAATAGCTATGAGTGTTGGTTTCTCTAAAATATTCTACGACTTCGTCAGTTTTTGGCGTCAGAGATATAAGCAGATAGTTCCTTCTATATATGACATTACCATTCCAGAGATTTTGAGAGTTGTGAATGGGCACTAAAAACGGTCAAATGACACAGAATGTCAAAATTTTAGTTTAAAAGATCTTACGAGGTTATGTCTATATGCATATGATTAAAATGTTGGAATATGAAACGAGACTGAAAAATTATTTAAGTAATTTTCAAACACTTTGGATTTTTAAGATCATCATGATGGTTTTAATGATTATAGTTTGATTTACTTTCACAAGAAATAACATCCATTTAAGGGAATAACCATATTCGTTAATTGTTGTCAATGAACTGCGACGTTGTTAAATGGATTGTTTATCTATGTAATAAAATAGTGAAAGTTAATGCCTTCTGCGTCTCTGATTAATTCACGTTCAAATTAAAAACGTTCGAACATGGGTATATTTTTTTTTGTCCTCACAAACAAGCTACTAGTTTTTAAGTTAGTTAAATATAACATCTAAGTGATTACCCCTCCTCAGTTTGACGTAATACATTGTCAATAAATTTAACATTCAACTAATATTGACTGATAATAATAAAAATAAATGTTTACCTCTTTTCACGAAAATAAACAATAAAATATAAATACATAGTTACTTAAGATGTGTACATTATAAGGGTATCGTATATGAATCATGTTTAGTATTATTATCATTATTAATAAATGTGAAAATGTTATAAGTGTTTGCTTTATTAACAAAATTAAAATTTAAAATATGTATTTAAAATAATCAATGGAAAGAGTTCAGGAAAGAGGAAAGGAAAATATATTGAGTTATTTTTGATCTAGATCTGTCAAAACGTAAATTTTCCTTTAACAATAAAATAAGTCAAAAGTGATAAAAAAAACTTGTTTTTTCTGAAGTGATGACAGTGACACAATATAATGCAACTACAACCAATAACGGTAAATCACATAGCAAAAGTTAAGGGTTTGAAGTGAGAAAACTTACTTAAATGCAATAATTTGATCTTTCATTTAACCTATGCACAAAATGTCAATGTCATAATTAAAATTTATCTCAAAGATTCTGTGTCGTTGACGTCATATTTGAATATATGGATGTGTCTTCGGGGCTTTTTCTTCAACAGTTTGAAATCAGTAGATAAAACTTTTAGACTTAGTTTTCTTTTAATGTGCCTTCAAAGTTAAACTTAAGATTCAAAGCGTTATCTGCTAAAAACACCATCTTGGAATAGCTGTACAGTGACTTATTATTACTCATAAACCAGTGGCGTGCCAATAACAATTCTTGAGTCTCATCTATATTTTTTTTTTAAACCATGGAAAAGGATATTCCCAACCAATTCCGACATTGGCAATTTAATTTAATCAACAGGACATTCAAAAAAATTATTTATATCAGATATTTTTAGAAGAAAACTTAATCCACGATTAGAACATTGCCTCCAACACAACAAAAAAAAAAGAAGTGGCTTGCCCTTAAAAACCCCAGATTTGTTAATGAATTTATCATTGAGAAAGAGATTAGTTCTTAAAAAGTTGTAAAAGTCATTGGGGCATATTCGTGATAATTTTTAGAGTGATGCTAAGTTATGACCAAGCAAACATGAAGTTAAATTTATTTATAAAAAAAAAAACTGAAAACTTATAAGAATTAACCCGGGGGCTAACTTTAAGTACAGGTTATACTGTGTTTAAGTTGCTATTTATGCTTTTAAATGTCAAAACATCTTCATTTTATATGTGTGTTGCTCTTTCTGGCAGCAACTTTCACTTTTAGCCATTGTTTTTTAAATTTTCTTGAACTGCTCTTTTATAGCCACCAGTTAAATTTTGTTATGTTATGAAAGTTATTTGAAATTCTTTTTGACATTTCAGACGTCAATAAAGGGTTTTTCAATAAAAGCGCTACAAAAGTTTTTTTTTTTAATAAAACAAAAACGGTTTTGGATATCAATGAAATTCTTTATTCCTGTGAAAGTATGTACGTTCGATGCCATTATGTATGGCCAACACGGGCACGTTTGCAGAAGTCCAGACGCTCAACCCAATTTTCGACGGTTTTCAAGTATAAGTATCGGCCGATACTGCTGCAATTTCAGGTTCGATATTCGTACGAAGTTCATCAAACGTCGCTGGCTTGTTGGCATATACCAAAGACTTGACGTAGTCCCACAAGAAATAGTCTAACGGCGTCAAATCGCACGACCGAGGCGGCCAAGCGACTGGAGCGACTGGACCATTTTGTGAGATAACACGTTCTCCAAACTTGTTTCCAATAATTTGATTGTGACATTCGCTGTGTGGCTTGTGGCACCGTCCTGTTGGAACCATGTTCTTGTGTCAATTTAATCTTGTAAAGATGTAGGCCAAGATCTTTACGCAAAATTCGCCACAACGACGTCACAGAGATGCCTAACGCTTGAGAACGACAGCGACGCACGTGTTGTTCGACTCGTTGTTGGCTCGTAAATCTTTCTATCATGAAATGGTAAACCTTACTGAAGAGAAATGTCAAAAAAGCGGCAAGAAATATGGCGTCGTTTGCTGTCCCTGTCGCTCAACTTTCCTAGCGTCCCTGTTGAAAAACCCGATATAATGACTTGAAGTATAATTGTAGTAGATTTTTTTATAAACTCCAGTTTAGTAAAACATTAGACGTTTTTCTTTTTTAGTTCAAAGCAGAACCTGAACTGTCAAACTAGGAAGGTTCAGAGCTTCAAATTTGTGTTTCTTTTTTTATTCTGAACGTGTTCTGGGCTTGTTCAGAGCACGCTCGTTGAACTCAAAATAAAATAACTGAACAGTCTGAGTTGAATGGTGAACACAAGCGTTTGACAAGTGAAATTGAAAAAAACAAATCTCAAATGATAATTAAAATTGAATGTTTTTTAATAACGATTTGTTTTTTAATTTTAATTTTGAATCTTATTTTTTGCTTTTGTAAAAGAAAATGCTAAGGAAATAGACAAAAATGTAAATAGTGACAATTAAGTGCTCAGGTGTGTTCAAAAAAGAATTCTGAGCGCTCAGAACACGTTTTGTTCAGAGGATGTTCAGAGCATGATCGATATGCTCGGATTCTGTTCAGAACTCTTTTCTGAGGTAAAAAAGAAAAACGCCTCTTGGAAGCGAATACAATATTGATTAAAACTATGGATCTAGAAATCAAATTAAAAATCCTAAGTATGGAAGCCGTTGTTAGTCATAGAATTTTAAGAAACAGTCGCCTGGAGTTTTAAAACAGTTTCTATGTTGCTGCTTAAAAGACGCATGTAGAGAAGTCATTAATAAAGTTCCTTACTTTTTAAAGTTCGCATTTGTCAATGGCATTTTTTTCCACATATTCTTCTTCTTGGGCCTCGTACAATTCATACGGCAACCCTAGTTACTACACCCCTGTCAAAAGCATGACCCAACAAATATTTAACCTCAATTTTCGTTTATATTTTTTTCAGGCAGCCTCATAACAAAATCCTGGCGCTCCTACATGGACGAATTAGATCAACAAGCAAAGCAATTTCGCATAAACGCCGAACTATTGGAAGTCATATGCGAGAAACTGGCTCATCTTTCGCAGGATAAACGAAAAGCCCGCAAGTCCTATCAAGAGGAGCACGCAAAAATTGCCGTCCGTTTAAATCATGTAAGTTGATACGCCATCTCTGACTCATCATAAAACAATACCTCCATCTAAAATTAAATTCAATGTCTTGAGATTATTGTATTTTAAGAACAAATTGATAGATATAATGAAGAAAAAAAAACCTTAAACTTAAACAAACTCTATAAATAAAACAAGCAAGTGTTTAAAGAACGCAGACAATAGTATATGAGTATACTCGTACTTTTTTCTCGTTATACTCGTACTCGTTCGAGTATATGCAAGTAAGTGATTGAAGTGTAAATATAGTAGCTCAACAGAGGCATTTGTAAATAATGAAAACAATCTAAACAATGCCTGCGTATCTCTATATACATACATACTATATGTATCTACTATCTATCAGATGCCGACAGATGAAAATTTCTATAGTTGTTCTATCAGATGGAAATATTTTGTTTGTTTAAATAGACTTTTGTTTTGTTATATTGAGAGGTATTTTCACCAGACTTAAGTAAATGGGCTATGAAGCTCCAATTGGGACATTGACCCTTGGTTAATTCAAGGCTTACAAGCCAATTAACTAATTATTCCGTTTGTTAACAGAGTACATTATCTTATAGTATAGTTATGCTGAATGTGAGAAACCTACCCTCAAACAAGCAACATTTATTTGCACGCAAAGTAAGCAAATATTTTCTTTTTTTTTTCTTACTTCGAAATGATAGAGGAACGAATGCTATCAAAGTAATAAAAATGTTTAAATATTATTTGGGGGAATTTTATTGAATGGCAAACCATTCTTAAGGTTTTTTTTAAACGTGTTACTTTAACTGCAAAAATATCTAAAAATATCAACATTAGATATTTTATCTTCTATTTGTTTTTCTTTAGATAAGATACACAAACGAAACACTATTTAAAGTTTTTTCTGTGTTGTGTGTTTGAGAACTTAAATTAATAAGCAAATAAATAAAATTGATCTAATCTTATGACTATATTCATGGAAAAGTAAAAGTACAAATTTTAAATTTAGCACAATTTCAATATGTACAATAACCTAGATCCGAAAAAGGATGGACAGAACGGAGGAACGTAATATGGCACGACTTTGTATATTTTAAATCTACTTGAGGATCTCACTTCTTAACTTAAGCCTTTGTGACCTCTGTGAAGATGATCACGTTCTTCAAATCTCAGTTCTGATTCAAATGTCATTTTTAAAATTGGCCAACCGTTTGCTTAACTCAAACTTATGTCGTTTTCAATTGGCAATCCGGAATGAGAAGTAGAAGCAGAATCCCAATTGAACACTTTTTGTGAATTCTGAAAAATTTGAAGTTTGGTGTGACTGTATTGGTAGTTTTGCAATCTTGGCTTTTTGGAAAACTTCTGCAATAGAAAATTAACTGCATCACTTGCATCGTCATCACTTGATGAAGAAGATGAGGAAGACGACTCCAACAATGTTTCTTACAAATTAGGAACAATTGCTAAGATATTGTCAATATTATTATCCATTTTTTTATAGTTTAGTTTTAATTTCAAGCAATCACTTCACAGTTCGCACAATTTGTTAATTCAAAAATATGACATTTGTCAAGTGTGACATGTAAAATCTCTGAATGTGTGAGTGATTCTGTTTTTGCTTCTGACTTCAAATCCAGAAGAGAAATCTCTTCGTTTTCAGAATTAGAACTGTCACTTTTGCCCAATTGAACGCTTTGAGAATGCTTTTTTCTGATTCCAGATTGCCAATTGAAAACGACATTAACTTAACTATAAAACGGACCTTGTTGCACTATATTAGGCGGTTTTATTTTTTAGCTCCGTTCGGAGCACCAGCGGGACACAGAGTGCTCAGAACTCGTTCAGAACTGAAGGTAGCCTGAGCGGTCCGAGCTAATTAAGAAACACAATCGAGCACTGAACTGCCAAAAGCAGTTTGTCTTTGTCTTACCACATAAACAAAAAAGTGATATAGATGCGCTCATCCTTTTACTCCATTCGCTTTGTCATTTTTTAACGAGCTCATCGAGCGCACCCCGATTGAGCTCGGAGATAAAAAAGAAACACAAACTTTTGGCGCTCCGAGCGCTCCGAGCTAAAACAGTAACAAAGTTCTTTTTTTGACAGCTCGGTGCCCCGCTCGGAGCTAAAAAAGAAAAACGCCTATTATCGTGTGTCTTAAATTTTGTTTGACAATGTGCTCCAAGCTCCACAGATTTTTGACATTTGATTTTTGTATGTCAGTTTTTTAGACAATTATTTCAAATATTTCGTAAAAAATCCAAATAAATGAATTTAATTAATCATTAGAAATCTAAATGCTTAAATACCTAACTTGGATAGCAAATGTTTAAATTGTAAAATAATATTCAATAAGGATAACATAAAGAAAAGTGAGATAATTTTTTTTCTGAAAGCTTTCATAGAGGCTGGATTCCATTCGTTAGGTTTTAAAATGTCAAAAATGCTTTAAAGTAATATTGAAAAGTTATTTAAATCGTGTGGCTGCATAAGAATTTTGTCTGAAGGATACGTAACGTTACTGAATTAATTTAAATATATTCAACATTTTGACAACAAAAAGAACTGTCATTCCAGTTGCAGCTACATCTTTATTAAGTTCAAAATTACCATGAGCAAGTTCTTCTAAATTATTCATGAACAAAACAAACTTACCTCCAAACAACAAACAACTGTCAAATTAGTATTAGCTTGATAAAATACAAGCTTTATGTTGTATGTTTATTGTATAATATTATAGTTCTAAAATAAATTTAAATTTAATGATTAGTTGTGAAATCAAAACAAAATTTATGAATAAGCGCCATGATCGTTCAGAGAAATAAAGAATAAATTTGAAATCAAATATGTCAGTGTCAGGCGCTTCTGTAATGTTTTCAAATAAGGCAATTCAGATGGCTTGAAACGCACTTCTACTTCTTGTAAACATGCATCGAGTTGAAAGCTATAATGTGTTTGGATTTGATTGCACATAATTTCAAAAGAAATAAAAAGTGACGTCTGTAAAAACAGTCAATAATGGTATGAAGTTATACATATCTTAATTGTTTGTTTTGCTTCAATATGTTAAGTGTAAAACAAAAAATGAACTTCAATCCTTTGTCAACCTGTGAAAAGTGTTAACACAATCTTAATTCCTGTGAAAGAGTAGAAGAAAGCCCTTAAACCAAGTTGAAGAGTCGAGTCCACTGCACCGAAATCTTCTTTTCTATGCTTCCTTACGCTGGCACGTGGACGTAAATATCAATTGAAATGTAATCGTAACAACTCGAGTGTCAGTAAATTATAAACAAAAGGAAAAAAGTTTTGGAACACTATTCATCATATAAACATGGATTCGATTGTAAATCAACTCGATTTTGCAATTCGTCAGTGCCGGCGAGATTCACTATATAACTTATCAGTATCTCTATCTACATACATTTATTTCTCATCTAAAGTCTAAATGTAACTAACAAAATCCATTTTAAAGTGTAAACATAAATTTAGTCATCTTGTTTAATTTTCAAATTATTTATTCCAATGAAAACGTCTTATTAATCTCAATGTAACTACTGATTTAATTTACTTCACGACATTTTGAGCATAAGAAAAAAAAAATAAAACACAAAGTCCAATATAAATAAGCGTGTAATACGATAAGATGATAATGAGAATGACGACACTCAATTTGGATTTTCAAAAAAAAAAAAAAACTGACAGCGAAGACGTCAACAATAAGAAAAAAAAATCAACAGACAGACAAGAGGAAGTCACCAACTGAAACAGGTAGTTAAGTTTTAAATATACAAAACAAAAAAACCTAACTTGTTTGTGAATGTTTTCTTCTTGTTTGTTGTTGTTGTTGTTGTATTTAAAAACAACAAAAAGCAACAAGAAATCCATTAGAACATCAAACAAAAAAATATTCAATAAATACCATCAGAGGTAATTTATCATTAAAAAAAATCCAAAAAAAAAATAAAATAAAAATGATGCTACTATAAATAGATGCTATCCGAAACGATAGAACCGGACAGACGGACGAACATCATCAATTTAGCGAATTAACAAATAAACGTCTGTCATTAGTGCCACATGGGGGAAAATTAGGTGTTTCGAATGAAATCCATATAATTTTGTTGTTTTCAAAATCAGCTTTCTAACAATTTACATGGTTAATTGAGGCACAACGCACATTTTCGAAAATTTTTAGTTTTTTTTTTTTTGTGGTGAGAAAACAAATTGGATTTTTATTTTACAGTCTTTCGAAATAAAATGAAGCAAGTGTTTATTTAAAACAAAAAAAAAACATCACCAACTTACATATATCCTGTCATTGTTTCGTATGCGATGAGACATGTGTTTTTGAATACTAATAATAATTATTATTTTTCACAAAAAATAAAATTATAATTTTAAAACAAATTCTGCCAAAACACACTCTTTTTTAAAAATCTGATAGAAATCAAGAGAAATATAATTTGCATGTGTTTTGCATATAGATTAAGAATTTAAATATAAACAAACAAAGTTTATTTTTGTATTTTATTATTCAGGAAAACAAAATGAAACATTCGTATAATTAGGCCTATTCGGTGCGTGATATTTAATTCTGTTTAATTTGAATTCCTTTTTGAAATTTAGAGCTGTCAAAATGTTGTTTATGTACTGCAATTTTGCCACTCAGAGCTGTTAAAAGTTTGAACAGTCAAAAAGTCTTTTAAGAATGACTTTTTTCGCCAGAATCTATTACAAAATTTGTAAAAAAGTTATTATTATTTTTTGTGCAGAACTTCACTTCTTTGATCTTAAAAAAAGAAACAACAGATACTTAAGTGTCATGTTATGTTTTTAACTGTCACTTGTCAGAAAATGCTTGAAACTCCATATTCTTTATTTCTGTCACTTTTAATTTTCAATATCTGTGCATAATACATGCATACATAACATATGTATGTAATGTATGCATAATGCATTTTTGTACTACCAAAAAAGTATTGTATTTTATATCGAGCCATGAAGCCAGGGCCATGTTTCACAAAAAAAGTGACACTTGATAGAGCACTTCATAGTTTTATGTTGTATAACAGTTTTGACAGATATGTTAACTTTCAGTATGTATTTAAAATCTGTCAAGATTATTAAGGAACCATTGAACCATATCAGTTTGTTATTAATGAATTTATTAGTTGAAAAAAACAGAAGACAAATGCTTAAAAAGAAATGACAAATTAGTGTCACCTGTCAACGATCAAGATATTAATGATTACCCAATGTATAAACAATGTTCATTCAATTTTCTTATCATTTCTAAATTCTGTTAAACACAATATAGATCTTCTTATGTAGTTATCCAATGATTATTAGATTTCTGTGTTTAAATTTAATATTTTGTGGGACAGATCTTTTTACTAAAATAGTATTAAATAGTCAGCTCTGGGAGCTTAGCGAAAAAAGACATTCAAAAAATCTAACAAAGCCACAGGCAAAGAAAGCTTTGGTCAGTCGTAGTGAACAAAATGAAAAAAAAAATCAAGCGTTTGAACTTTTGAAGAAGTGAATAGTGAAATGCTTTATTTCTATTAGTCATCATATATTAACCTTCATTCGTCAGGGTTTACTGAAGATTGTTGAAACTTATTCAAAAGCACGAGTAGATATTTTTAAATTGATGATTAATCACTAGTAAGTTTGTGTTTCACATCAGCAGTGCATCATACAACCCAAACCTTTTGACATAAAGATTTATTTTAAGTTAACAAACTTCATGAAAACATATTTTCTATGACGGATTTCTTATTTTTGAACTTTCCCAAAAAGTGTTTATCACTTCTTGTTAGTGAAATGTTTGTTTCAAAAATGAAAATTTTATACAAATTATTGAAACACATCATAATTCCAATTAGTATTCAGATCGAAAAATCCCCTAAAAAGATGATATCTCCTTATCAAATATTTTGTTGTTTTGTTTGTGTCAAGTTGTGACAATTAAGGTTCACGATAAATCTTTTAAAATTCTTTCTCATAAAAAAATAAAGATAATAAAAATAAATAATGTTCCAATACCAACCAGAAAAAGATCCACTTCGACCTCCCAACTTAATCGTTGATCATCACAAAAGAGGTTTGCCATGTTAAATACGGTGGGCGTGAGATATTTATAAAAACCAGAAAGAAAAAAATGAACTTCTACAGCAGCGCGATTAAAATATTTTTGTTTTGAAAAAAAAAAAATACTAAACGAAAACGTTAAAAACAATGCTTATTGCTGAACACCGATCATCAACATACCAACACCAAAAGCCAAGGCACACCTCAAACATCACACCATAATAATAACCACACAAGTTGGCGTCAACGCTCGGTAAGCGGAGCGGGCAGGCAGGCACTCGGTGGTCGGTGTGGCGGCATCAACTGTGACTCCAAAAATATTAATTCTCTACCTGAGTTCAAACAATAATTAACCGCTTTAGTGCTTGGATGATAGTAAAAAAAATTAAAATTATTATTTATACGATCATAAACTTTTTATTTAAATTTTAAGATTCACTAAAATGACACACCAAAAAAAGACTTGGGTCATTTTAGAGGTAAAATGGAACCTCAAAATAAGAGAAAACATAAAAACCTAATTTTATAAACAAAACTTGAAAAATTCCCACACTAACGTTTTTTTTTTTAAATATTTAAACAAATTTTGACAAAAGTGTTTTTTTTTTAATTATAATCTCTTTAAAAGTATGCGAAAATCAATAACAAAGAAAGACAGTTTAGTGACAGTTTTAACCGCATAAATGAATTGAATTGAAATCAAAATTATAATATTTTTGCTTTCTTTAATGAATTGAATTATTACTTTTACAATAACCTTGAACTTCTAAGAAAGAAAGAAAAGAATATATGTAGGTATTAATGTTAATTTTTACCAAATTCATGTATGCAAAATTGATAAAGTAATTTAGTCAATATCAATTCAGGTGTTCAAGTTTCTCGAAACTCAGATAACAGAGATCTTCGGTCAACTGCTTATTATTCAAATTTATAAGAATGTTCATTAGAATGATGACTTGAAATTTTGATAGTTTTACTCAAATTAATTTAATTTTAACATTTTTTTATCATAATTGAAACAATGTTCTAAAAAACTCTCACCGAACATGTTGAACATAAACATAAACATACCTTTTTATAACACTTATCCGAAGCGTGTACACTACGTATTCTACTTGACAAATTACCCTCATAGCAAGTATAACACTTAGATGGACAATTTTGTAAGTTTAGTATCTCTCTATTGACTGCCTGCTCATGTAACCTTCAAGTAAAAGAAAAGGTTTGTTTACATTATGTATCTGTATTAACTACGACAACGATTATTGTAGGGACATTTCAATTTACTCTTCACAGTAAATTTTGGCAATAATGCGTTGAATGTTGTCTAACCAGTGTTGCCAGCCAATACTTGTTTACAGTTGATCGATATTAATTATGTTTTTTACAATCCAACCACAACAACATATTTTCGTCAGTTTTCAAATGTTTTTATATCCTATCATTGTTTTAAATGCTATACCTTATTAATGACACTACACTGACATTTAAACAAAATAATACTTGATCACTCGAAAAACGTTTTCATGTGAAATTCTGATTCAACAAAATTGCTTTCTTCCGACCTGTTATTTTATTTTACTGTTTCAGGAATCGGGAAATTATTCGTTAAGTTAGATAAGTTCTAGCATTATTCAAGTGTTTTTGTATATGATTAAGAGATGGTGCTACTAGGTTAGGTCTACTTTTGGAGTAGCTTCCTATAATAAAGTTGAAAGTGCATAAGATGAGACCTGTAAGACGACAGCTGAACGTGTGCGAAATATTTTATACAACCATTTGGGCATGGAAAAGCTGGGTGTAAGATGGGTGCAGCTGTTTGTTTCGAAAAAACTTTGTTGCCATAGCTAAAATCACAGAATTGAAGTTCAAATTGATGACGCATCCTCCCTATTTTCCAGACCAAGCTCCCAGCAATTATTATCTGTTTCCGAACAACAAAAATGGCTTGTCGGTAAGAGATTTGGGAGCATTGCAGAAGTGATTCATTAAATCTAATCAGTATTTTGAGAAGCTTGACAATTCTAAGCATAAAACTGTTGTAACTAAATTAGCAAACTTTTATGAGAAATGTATCAGTCTAACTGGTGATCAATTGATCATGTTGAAAAGAACTTGTACCATAAAATATGAAACATGCAAACTTTTGAAAAAATATAATTTTCTGTATGAAAAATAGTGAACAATATTCAAAAGCGTCTTCACTTTCAATAACAAATTTACACAAACAATATCGTATCAACTGTACATAGTAATTGGGTGTAAGCCAAAAATATATATCTTATTTATATATCTGTCTATATTAAAAAATTTTGGCGAAATAGTAAAAATCTACATTTCAGCGATTTAATAAAACAAAAAAAAAAAACTTATAATTATGTAGATTTTTGTAATGAACAAAACAAAATAAATTTATCAAACGGAAAAGTCGTAAAAATAAATATTTAAACAGCTCGGGTCTTCGTGGCGTATACGTTATATCAATTTCCCCATATATACTCTGCCTTTGCCAGGCCAACAGCAGACAGCCAACCAGCGCGAGCGCAGAGTCTTGTCAAATACATTTTAAGATTTTGAAAAAAAAACAAAAGTTTGGCAGATTTCTTGCTAATTTTCGTGTCTGTCAAAAGTGGTCAACTATTAATTCACAACCACACACTCCAATTCAACAAAGAAAAGAAAAAAACATTTCATTTTTTTTTTTTTTAATTTTATTCACAATTTTCAGTGTTCAAGTGTAAAAGTATGCCTATTTGTCGAAAATATTTCCGAATGCATAAATTATGAAAAATTGTCAAAGAATATTATTTCATCATTACAGGGGACTGGTAAAGAAGTCAGGCATCATGTCGTCGGTCGTCTTCGTCGTCCTCCGTCGCCGTCGCGTCTTCGTTCGTCGAATTCATTATTATGAGTAATGAATTGAACATTATTAAGTTGGAATGATGCAGTCGACGAATTTAATTTTTCTTGTATAAATTATTATTATATACAATGAACATTTACGGTTGATGACTTCAGTTTTAATAGTCTTTGGCGACAATGGGTTCAATTCAATAATAAATTGAATAATGTTCGTTCAGCCTACTAACTAAAAAAATATAGAGGCTCATGGTGCTGGCCACAAGCCCATTCGCTAAGTCGTAAAATTTCTTAAGAGGCAATTTATATATGTACAATGTACATTGTACATACAATCATATAAAAAAAAGAAAGATGATGCATGTTTAATTATGTATACTTGTATGTTTTTTTGTAGGGTTGACTGAATGCTTCGAAATTGGCCATTTTACAATTGCGTGGTCGTTTAGATTCAGGGTGATGCTTTTTTTTTAATGTAATAGGCCAAGAGAAACTAAGAAATAAAGTGGAAATTTCGAATCCATGATCCAAAAATGTTTGTAGAGTCTTGGACAATTCCATTTTTTTTTAATTGGGATATAATAACATTGAACTTTCATTGTGACCACACCTTTAAACCATATATACACACACATGACCATGCCAAAATGTCAATGTCAAAATTGTTAAGTTAAGGAATGAGCACAGCTTAAAAATCAACACAATGAAGTTTCAGCTAAAGTCCATTATAGTTCTTAAGTCAATTTAAGTTAAAGTCACTCCTAATTCTCTTTTTTAACAACTGGATTTATATCAACTGTCAAAATTCGAACATGGTAACATTCGAAACTATGAATTTGAGTATGCCAGTAATGTCAACTTTCTGTCGTTTTTGTATTACCAAAAAATTTTCACAAATCACCAAAATAATAATAGGTCTGTTCCAAGTGTGTGTAATTAGCAGAAAATCAGCGAAAAAATGTGACAAGAGAGAGAGCTCTTGAGAGAGCAAAAAATTTCCCCCACTCTGCGAATTTTAGCCACAAAAATTTCTATGCACAGATAATTGGAGACTGTCAAATTAAAAAAAATTGACATTTCAGTTTTGCTGTTAAAATAAACGCATAAACGTCAGACTCTTTTGAGCACTTTATTAGTAACAATTTTAACATATCCATTTTTTAATTAATTTCAAACAATTAGAAAATTTTCAATCGCTTTCGAAATTTGTTGAAATGATTTTTTGTTGACATTTTTTTTGACGTTTTTTGTGATTTACTGTGAAATGTCATTCCACTTCGTTGTGCATAGTTTCTTTCTTGCTGAGAGAATTTTACCCCCACTCCTTAAAAAATGTGTGCTGTGAATTTCTGTGCACAAAACACTTGGAATAGACCTAATAATATTCATACTGATTACAGAATGACATTTTTAATGTCAAAATATATGTTGAATTCAATCTAATTCAGTGTGTATGTATTGAATTAGCAGTATTACTATTTCACTTTAAGGAAACCAGTGGAGTGGCAATTTTTCGGCCCGCGGTATATAAAAATAGTTAAAAATGCAGGAAATATATTTACTGTCATATTCAAAAGTCATTATTTCACAAGCTGTCATCTTGACTTTAACTGAAATTCATACCTGCAGATTATTCTTTTGCAAATCTTTTTGCATTTCTGACATTCTGTATTAAGCTCATAATCATTTCAAACGTGTATTAATTTCTCTACAGCTAACAAGATTATTTTATTTTACCTTTAAATATATTTAGATATATTTGTACCTCGCTATGCATTGACATTAGAAGTTGAACAAGTTTGTTTTGTTTTTGCTTTTATTTCATTTTCAATATAAAACTGACCTTTCCAAAAGTTCACTTCCACATTCCACCTGTAAATCTTCTCACAATGAAATTCCATTGAAAAATTTCAATCCGATTATTTTACACCCACAACACTACCGATAGCGACAGAACCGTCACTTCAATGTGTGAATGTGACGTTTCGCTTGTCGTATTTCGTATTCGTATTATTTGTAAAAGATTTGTTAATTTTGTTTGCTGCATTTTCTATTTCATGGTTTATACTTGGATAAATGTACATATGTAGGAATATTTTTTTCCCTCGGCCACAAGACGAACACGAGAATTAGCTGGCGTTGTATGTCGGTTGTTTTCGAGTGATAATTTTTCAAAGCGTGTCGTTTGCCCTCTGGTATTCAAAATATTTACAATAACTGACAACTACGTTGATGAGAAGACAACATCTGTTTGTATGCTTGCCGAAATTCAAAAATTATGTCATGAAATATTTTTATACATTCGAGATCATCATCGTCATCATCACAATTTTCGACTTTAGAAGAACAATTTTTAAGATTACCGCATGTTTTCCGCATTTTTTGTTTTGTTCATTCGATTAAAAGCGTAATAATATTCAAATGAATATACCAAGAGCAGGTCGTCAGTTCTTAAAGTTTCTATTGAATATTGTTGCACTATAAAATTCTTTAAATTCTTCCTATTGCCTGACGCGAACCTCTCTAACCATGTCGAGACAGTAGCCGTCATCATTGGATGCATCCATGATGGCAAAAAATATGCATTGCATTACATATACATGCAGTGCAGTGCAGGCTGCAGGCTGCAGGGTGATGTTTAGTATCTTCTAAATCAACAAGCGACCGACTACGAACGTATAAAGGTCTAAATATCTATATTTCAACATTTTTTAATGGGATTTTCTTGCAGCAGCTTGGCTAAGGAGTACAAAAAAACAAAAAGAAAAACAAAAAAATAGTTCTTTATAGACTTCAGATGATGAGACTTTTGAATTTTTGTTGTGCTGGCGCTAGCTGTTTTGAAATTAATAAACTCTTTAAGAAGGCATTCTATATGCGATGCACTCGCACTCGTACTCACTCTTATTCTGGACGATAATGTGGTGACCTAAATATTTCAAAAATGTGCTTCTTTTCAATTTTTGTTTTGTCTTTTGTGTGTAAACTTAAAGCGTGTGATTTAAGATACCATTTAACTTTAACCCTTACAAAACGTTTTAGGGCACTTGAGCTTTGATCTTTTTTTTTGTACGAGTAAGTATGATGAGAAAAATTTCATTCAATTTGAATATCGAATGTTGGAAATTGAAGTAAGTACCTACTTACTTAAATACATAAAACAAATTGGTTGATGTTACTCTTAAGATTATGTCATTCTTGAATTTGGAAACCTATTTGGTTTAAGTGGTGCATTCAAATTGAACTCATAAAATTTAATTTATAAAGAATTATAAGTTTAAACTTTAAAAAAATAAACAATTCGAAAATTTGGCTTCGTTTTCGAAGAAGTTACTGCTTATACAGGGGCGGACTGTTTCGTCATGGAGCTTAAGTATAGTGTTTTCTACTTTCAATATGTTCAAGATTTATTTACATATATGGAAAATTTTTTATGTCAAGGATTAGGGTTATCAGGTGATACAATACAAGACAGAGAGCAGATAGAGCAAACAGTAGAAAAGTGACACATGACAGTTGTCCACGGTGGGATTTAGATGATGCCTCCTCTTTCTAGTAATCGCTCTATCTATTGCCTGATTTTAGTGATGAATAGGACCCGATGAATTATCAGTAACATCTAAAATATTGGACGTCCCCATCACTAATAAAAAAATGAAGGGGCGCACTAAAATTGTTTAAACGAAACTTGAGTTTTCTACGGATATTTTCCGAGTTGGCATAAAGCGAGATGACAGCAAATTCTTCATCGAGTATTAGATGAGATTTTTTGACATTTCCTTTCAGATTAGCACATTTTAAATCTAGCTCAATTTGATCATTTATTGTCATTGATCTGTAACTTAAAAAAGGTATGGATTAAGATTAAGATAGATATGAGACGTCATATTTATATTGCAGTCGTTTGTCTATTTGAAAATCACTTGTCTTTTAACTTTGACAGTTGATAGCAGCCACATTTTTTTGAACTGCATCTGTCAAAATGCCAATCAATGGTTTTGATGGATCTTTCTTTAGATCACCACCTGACGATTGTTTTTAGTACAAAAATAGTTCTAAGTACTAAAAGCGCAATTGAATGCATGTTCACATTTAGGTTACGAACTTATCGGAAACATCAATGGACATAAAACTTTTTCTTGCCAATCAACAAATTATTTCCCATTAAACTTGTTTGAAAATTTTATAAATTAAGATCATTTAAACTTCCTTCTTGCAAGTTCTTTCTTTCATTTGGATGATTTTTGTTATTTGCTGTAATTTTATTGATGGAAAAATAGCAACATTGATTGTCCATATCTAAAATAGTCATTAATCTGGCGCGGTGGAAACTTTTAAGTATTCCGAAAGAAAAAGAAGAAAACATAGATATACCTTACAACCATATAAAACCATTAGAATCGGGGGGTTTTGACTTATGAAAGATTTTAACTCATTAACTAGATAGACAAGAGCTACAAATCAAATTTCTTCAGCGAAATGGACGTTACCGTGCCGGCCGCTGCCGCCACCATTCACCTCCACCGCCCGCTGCAACATCAAATCGACACAAAATGAACAATTTATTACAACGTGTACCAATGCGCGTTTCTAACGAGACGAGGAGAACGACACATCCTTTCGCAAGTGAATATATGAAAATTTATTTTGAATTCCAATATGCAGCAGACAAAATATGCACATATAGCTCGCCAAATGGAAATGCTTCTGTCAGAAATTTAATTAAAAGAAATTGATCAATTAACTTTAGCATAGCACTCCAATACTCGTACGTGTTTGAGATGAGACGAACAACGACGACGGACTCGCGGGCGAGGAGCTTGTGTTGTGCTGCAAACTGGATTGCAGAAATACTTCAACTTTCCATATAAACCAGAGACAAACCCATCAATTTCACTAGAACAAAGTTTTTGAATTAATCCATCTAGTGAATATCTTCCGATGGATCGGATGGTGGGATATACAATTATACATCTGCATTCTACATATTAACAAACACACACACACACATGTACATAACGTATAAATCCAATAGAATTGAGTGTGCTAATTTCGAATTGGGGAGGGGCAATTGAAGTTCAACACAATTTGAGTGCAACAACAGCGAACCGAAACCATTCGAACACCCTCCCACATAACATGGAATTTTCATTAATTCTCAATATAATTTATGGCATTTCATAAATTATGACAGATTAATATACAAATACACATGCACAGAACACATACAAATACACATGTATGTATGTCACTTTGTTGTTGGGGTTGTTTATTTTTTGGGTGAAGATGCTAGACAGACATTGTTGCTTTGAATTTCGGACAAATTGTAATGACTCAACAATGGCATATCAGCAGATTCCAAAAGAAGCATAACTAATTTAATTTATTGTTTCATTTAGAATTCAAATTGGATTTTGTAAGGAATGGTTGTTCGATTTGGAAGACAACATGTCTGAGACTTGTTTGAAGTTCCGATACTCGTATATCGGTACAATGTACCGATTCAATGTAACATGTTGTAGTTATGTTCCTTCAAGAAGGTTTTTTTTTCAGGAGAAAGACAAAAATTGTCTTACACATTTTTTTACTGACTATACGTATTTTGCTGACAGCTGGGTATAATGATTTATCCCATGGAAAATGAAATGGGAAGAGTTGATAACTGTGGTGCAGAAGCAAAAATGTGTTGTTCGTTTAACTACACATGTTTCTTTAAAAATGTTTGACTATTGTTTTAAATTTACTAAACTGTAATTTACATAGTCTAATACCTTTTTGGCAGCCAATTTCATATTTTCCACCTGCAATTGTAAAATTTTACAATGTTTATAAATACAAAGGGAGTTTTAAGTTTTAAACTATTTCCAGTTGGCTTAAATTGATCTTAGTGAAAAAGCGGAATCGAGTCGAAACTATTGAATTAATTATATTTCGATGTTATTCACATAAACTCAATCTATTATTTCTTAAACCAAATTTCTAATAAACCCGAGTAGAAAATTTGACAATATTTCAATCGGGTGTGAGATTCTGAAAATTTGCCCTGATTACTTAAATGGATTGAAAGAACGATTCAAATCTGAATCTGATCGAAAGATCTAACTGAAAACCTGGGGTCCATCAATCGTACGTTAACGAGTAACTCTTGAACGGAATCTGTTTATTTGGCATGATGTCATACGTACAGCATACGACTAATACGTAATTTTGAATTACGTGACATGTTCACGTATTTAACTGAACGAAATGTCATTCGTTTGGTTTGAATCTTTCGAACAAATTTATAATATGACAAGAAATTTAAGAAAATGTAATTAAAATATTATTTATATTAATTAAACAAAATTACAAAAACATACAAATATAATATACATATGTATGTTTAGGACAAATATCAACAAAATAAATTTTCAAACCTTGCAAAAAATCTGCTGCCAAACATCGCTCAAGGAAGGGCTACAACAAAAAGACTCTGGGAAACTCTAAATAGAAGACTAAACGCAAATATTGAGAGACTACATCAAATTGTTATTATACGTACATATGTATGTTGTACTTAGGAAACTTACGCCGCTCTGGTGGCAGTGCTAGAGGGTTGCTTCTATCCTTCAATTGTTTCCTTATATATTTGTTTTAATTCTTCGCTCTTATCAAATGATGAATTAAAATAAAATTCCGGTATTCATGATTCATGATTATGTAAAACATCAAATTTATTTTTAAAAACAAATGATTTATGACATTTAAGCTGCTACATTTACAGATTCAGTTCTAGTACAATTTGTAAAATTACGTACCGTTTGATAACGTTTGCCATCATCCCAATCCTTGTGCACGTTTAACGTATCACGTAATTGTCTTTCGTACAGTTATCGGTTCCGTGAACGGATGCGACGATGTGTCTCCTGATTTGAACTCGATTGTTCAGTTCGTAGATTCATGTAAACATAAATATTTTCGATTCAATAAGACTCCTAGAGTTCTATACATATCGTCGCTGTTTAAGAAACCCGGCATAATTCAAAAAACACGATCTTTCTGTCAGACTGGCATAACTGTAGCTCTTCGGAATCCCGCTAGATGGAATTTGTTCCAAATGTCACATTGTTCCTTTTCATTGTTTTTTTATGATCATGAGAGAAAATCTTTGTTTTTTACCCTCTTCGTACATTTTTTAATTTTTTTGCTGAATTTAAATAAATAAAAAATAGAAGTAGCTTATCTAATGTATAAAAAAAAATTAGAAAAATTCTTAATATTAAAAAAAATATATAAAAAAATATCGCCTGACTCAAAAACTTTAAACTCGTTTTCTAAGGAATCAGGTTTTTTGAGCTAAGTCGGTTTTCTTAAACAGCTAACATACGATACCTATATATAACAAATTGATTTCCTCACATCGGCATAAAATCTTTTATTTCTCTTATTAAAAGTGAAATCGATCTGATTTCTGCCACACTGTCCTTAGCACATAATCTTCATTTTGACATGTCATCAATTTAATCAAGCATCGCCTTTTTTTTGTCTCAAAAAAGAATCAACCAGCAAACTGACATCTCTCTGAATGGCATGTGCCATCTTTCCTTCGTCTATTCTAAAACAAAAAGAACAATCCTTTTTGTAAACTCTTACTTATGTATATACGTCCTAAGCCGCACGTTACATCCGCCTATGTCTTCAATTTGAACCTGTTAGAGAGTTTGCCTTGTTGCGTTCTACATTCCCGCACATCCGCATACAGTATATAAATTACACTCATGCCACAAAAGCACAAACTCTACGAGTACGAGTACATACTCGTAAAATAGATAGCCTAGCAAAGACAAAAAACTCGCTTGCTGACACAATAACGATAAAGAAAACAACCAAGTGAATGGAAAATGAGGAGTAATATACCCGTACCCGTACCCGTACCTGGCTCTATAATATTGCAATCCTCTGCAAACAAAAAAACACCCTGTCCATGTATACATTAATCCGTAAAAGTAAAAACCAACTTTGTATACATAATTCAAAAAAGTAAAAAACGTAAAAAAAAACAGGAAAAAAAAGAAAATCTTATTTTTTTAAAAAAAAGTGATTCAGAATAATAATGTCAATGTGAACGAACGTGCTGTACAGGTTATTTACAACTAAGTAGAAACTTATACCTTACTTAGTTGTTAGTTGTAGATGTTCTTAAATTGGCTCAAGTTGGTTGTCGTCGAGCGTTTGAAGTTCTTTGTAATTCTTCTGCCTCCCGTCAAGGAAAGGATTAAAAATGAAGGAATATACGAGTACTTGTTCTATTATGATGGTGAAACACTTGAACGATTTAATATTGCCACTTAAAAGTTATAAGCCCCTTGTTGCCGTAAACTTATTCGCAAAAATAAAATGGCATGCATCAGGATAAGAGATAAGGATCGATTTGAATAAAGGTCGAAGTTCTTTTGCTGAACTGCAAATTCATAGTTTAGTGACCTTTTTTACGACGACGACGGACAATACCCTTAGCATATAGCATAAGACTTATGCCAACAGAAGTAGAATTTACAAAACTCTTCAAAGCAGTGCCTATCCCACCTTTTTGTAAGAAATAATAACGGTTTAATAATTTGAAGGAAGTGAGTTCATAAAAAGTCAAAACAAAGCAGCTATACGGGTAGCAAAAAGTTTTCGATTTAAGGCTATAAAGAGAGCACTACTATTAACAAATTAGTTGGTAATTGACAAATAGACAGAACTAGTTGGTGACTGTCATTTTATCAGTTCTCATTTTCTCAATTTTCTCAAACCACCCAAATCCATTTTTTTAGATACAACAAAAGTAATGTCATTTTGTCATGTCTGGCTGTCACTTACATAAAGGCTTTTAAGATCTTAAAAGTGGCCAATTTTTCAAAGTAACTATGTCCATCTTTTTATTCAATCCTATTATCGTGTTTCTTTTACAATTATGTACCTTTAATTCTTAATTTTCCTTTGTCTCTATTCCGATTTTCCAAGGCCACACTTTTAAGGTGAGTTTTCAAACAATAAACTCATAAAGAAAACCTTACTATGGCCTCGACTTTTGAAAGTAAACTCTTTAGTTGGCAAAATTCAGTGCTTGAAGGTAAATTGAAAAATTATTAAATTACCAGTGACGAAGAGTGTTAACAAAAAAAAAAACAAGATAAAACAAAACAATCAAGTAAAACATAAAAAATAACCTTTCATAATATAGTTTGGCCACAGCTAGTGGATGCTCATCAAACCGCAACTATATAAAGCAAACGAATTTGATATTAAAAATAAAAATAACAGTGGTGAAGTGAGCGGGAGATATTGGAAAAATAAACATTGATTAATCTTTGAAAATTGAAAATTGAAAATCAGCTATTAAACACTCAATCACTGGAAAAGAAGAAAACAAATCGAGTCCAGCGATTTAATGATTTATTGTTTTGACACTTAAAATTGAAAACGTCAAATTCGACACCTACAATATAGTGAAAAGTGGGAATTTCAGTTTTTTCTATTTAATATGTCAAAAATCCGAAAACTGAAATAAATCTTGTCAATCGCTGTTTCTTTAGACTTAAATATAGGTCGCATTCTACTCTAATTTTTCACTTGGTGTGAAAAAATGTATCTGCGTTGATAATTAAAATATTCACGAATTAAAAAAAAATGTAAATTTCGTTACTATACAAATTATGTATATTCATACAAACAATGACAAATTTCATTGGTTTACAAATTTATTTATGTATGTATGTACATAGATTGATGTAAGTATTCAAAAAAAAGAACAAAAAGTTTCCTTAGTAAATTGCCTTGATCCATAAAAACTTTCATAAAGTTGACGAAGAAAATCGTAAGCTGACGAATAGTTTCACATAAATTTATTAAAATTTTCATTAAGTCGACGAAAAGTATCATAAACTAATGACTTTCTGTGTTAATCAATGCTACCTCGATGATAAAATCATTTCCCAACGAAATTTTTCAATGAAGAAAAATAAATAAATCCAACGTAAAATATCGTAGTTTAATTAATTTTCTACAAATATTTATGTAAAATTTTATAAGATGATGCAAAAATTTGAAAACCATTGAAAATTTCTTTAACCTAGGAATTTCGTTAATAATACCAAAGTTTCATTGTTCATTGAGTTAACATTTAAGCCAATTAAATTTTTTACCGTCTCAAAATTAATAAAATTTTAATTGACTGAACGAAGTTTTTCGTTATATTTACGTAAGGATTTCGTTCAGTGTAGACTAACTCATTTAGACATGCTTTACAACGATTCAACTTAATTTTGGATGGCTATTTATATAAGCCAATATTTATGGTTTAAAAACTTTGTCCACCATATATTTCTGTTCCAATTTAATTGCTTCCCTGCTCCATAGTCCAAACACATACAAAAAAGTGTCATCACAACTTTTACTGCGTCCACTAAAAGTCATAAAACATTCCAACGAGCCCACAAGTGAAATTTTTCCTGGAATGGCGCCAATGTACAAGAGGTACCTCGCAGACAATTACTTTAGTTATGTCTGTCTCTTTGTGTCCTGTATATATATAAAAAAAAATAAAAACAATGCCAAACCGGGGAAGCAGAAATGAAGCAATCCCTGTCCCTGGCAAGGCAGACAGATTAAAGTGCATGTGGCGACCTAAAACTTTCGCCCCAATAGGCCATTTAGATTGAACGAATAAAATTCACGTCGTCGTCGTGCGTCGCGTCGGTCGGTCGTAGCTATGAATTCGACTATGTGCGCTCGCTAACCACGCTTTCAATGTTCTCCTGTGCTTTTCTAAGGCTGGATGCTGGTCCATTTGGACTGGAGACATCCTTCCATGGCTTTTCTACCGAAAAGTTCTTTGTTGGGATCGGAATTTATGATGGAACGCAGTAGGTATGATAGAAAGTTCGTCTTTGACTGGGGTTTGGGGTCCTTATAACGATGCGATGACGGCCACCCCGCGCTTTACTTTTAAAATCCAAAGGAAGGGTGTGAAGCAATTTTATTTTGTTTGTCTGGCATTTCAATGCGAGGGGATGCAAATTTATGAGTTTGGCTTTATTATTTGATAAATAGTAGAACAACAGGGGCTTTTCTGTCAAGAAGCGAGAATTGAGGGAGTGAGTTCTTAGTGGTTCTTTTTACATTTAAAAATGTCAACAACCCTTGGGATCACGCCACCGAACGACGACGACGCGACAACGACGAGGGTATTCTTGGAAAAGTTTTGTTTTTATCGATTAATTAGCAGTTGGTGCTTGAATTCGAGGAATGTGACTGTGAATGCGAACGAGTGACACATTCACTCTCTGAAGAAGTATAGTAAAGGGAAAAATTAAGTGCTTCTTGGAGTAATGTAAATTATAAAAATTTACATTTTACAAGGTGGAGTATATCATAATTACGGGTAAGGAAGTGTTTCTTAACTATGCTGCAGTGGTGGGTGAAATCTTTGGTTGTGCATTTGCATTTATTATAAACAAGATTATTTGTCAGACCAAAACGAATCTCTAGAATAGAGAAAGTTCAAACTACGTTTTTATTGGAAAACCACAAGGAAGCTATTTATGGCCTCTTCTTTTAACTTTAAACTATAACTTAACTTGTCAAAAACATGTGTTTAATCATAGCTGCGGTTGTTTCGCTTATTTAATGGTTAAGTTATCTACTGATCATGCATTGTTTCTCATCGATCACCGAAACTGCGAGTTTAAGTCCAGTTTTTTATATTCCGATCCTTCTTCTTCTTTTTCTCCTCACATGGTCGTAAAGATCATTAAAAAGGTTAATCATAACCTTGAGTCCCAGTAAATTATAAAAAAGGGAGATTGCCTCTTAAGATGATCTTTCTATGAAAATTAAGCGCAGTCCATTCAGTGAACACATTTGTTAAGCATTTTCTTAACTTCATTTCCACAGGTGTGCCAAAGTGAGAGAGCGTCAATTGGAAGACAGTTTTTAAGGCAACAAAACAGGAAAACTTATTTATTACTTCAATCAGTATTTAAGCATTCAATTGGATTCAATCTGTCATATTTCACCTTGAACCATGAGATTAACTAAAGCTCAACCAGAGTAATACTTCTTTATCTACTGTTAATCCACTGAAATTGTGTTATTCAGATTTGATCCGTGGATCAATCTTAGTTTGATAATAATTGACTTGTACCTTATATATATACGATCTTTAATCATAAACAACAGAAATCCCAAAAACGTTTTCATAACCCAAACTCATAAAGGTTATAATATACATACGAGTATGTATATTCTTAATAATTTCAATTTAACCGATTATAAAATTACAGTTTATTGGCCTTTCAAATGCGCTGTTTGTTTTTATTATTACCGTCTACAGGAACACCACAATACCAGATTCCGAGAACTACACAATACATAATACATATAATAATTGTTAAGAGTCCATTTAAAAAGTCGCACGTAATTAACACCCAAGCAAGAAAAAACCATTGCGTGTTCAATTTCACTTCCGATCACACAAAGTGGTTCGAATTGGAATTTAACAAAAAAACAGAAATGTCAGTTCTCTTCCATTTTGTTTTTGTTTGTCAATGATCGCTGTCATTTCAATTGCAACTCGAATTGAATGCTTTATTATTTCTCCTTTATGAATTCCCAGTGAAATGTGAAATGCAATATCTCTCTAAACAATTGCAGCAGGTCTAAGGTAGATTGTTTTTTTTTTGTTGCCATTTAACAACTGTCATCATTTGATAATGGCAATAATTTACCGCACAGGTATTCACCTTTCAATGCCGCCACAAAAATGCACTCACTTATTTTATCTCATCTTACACACATTTGTTTATTTTTGTCGTGTTGTTGCACTTTAAGAAAAAAACACACTCTCCTGTTTGTAAGAGAAGTGCAAAGTGATTAAAAGCGACTTCAATTTATCGCAACTTGAAACTTAATAACCGTGAAACATTTGGATTTGGAATGTGACGCATTTTGCTTATGATTAATTAAATGAGCACTGATTTAATGTTAATGTTTATAATGTGATTTTGTATAGGTAGAGCGAGCTAATGACAAGATTAAGTAAATGATGTTTGCCACTGGCAAATAGTTTTAATACCTGATTTATGTCAAAGTTAATATGCAGAGAAACAATACAAACAATTAAGTTTAAGTTTTATTTAAGTTTTGATAAACTTAAAATAGAAATGATGCGTTTTGCAAATTGAGTTGTTGAAAAGTTTTATTTTATGCAAAAGTAAGATGAAGCAGTTATATTTATAAAATTTATTATCAAGCTGAATTGTTTCAGGAATTCGAAAAAACATTAACATAAAGATAAGGAACTTTTTGTTTGGGTTTTATTGAACAATTTATGGGTAGGTATCCAACATTGCACATTCTTATCGGAATGTTTTTTTAAGGTGCAGGTGTTTAAAAATTGTAAGAAGAAATACAGGTGTTTGAAAAACGTGCCTTAATCATCCAAATGTAGTTTTATCTAAAGCTAGCTTGTTTGGGAATAAAAAACATTTTTTGCTATAAAATCTCACGTGAAAGTTTATTAGACTTCGTCCAAATCAATGTGCAGTAGAGGAAAGCAGGACGTCTTTATCTCACTCTATCTTCAGAAGAATTCCCTTTAGTTGCGTGAAAGAAAAAATTGGTCAGCGTTACCGTAGTGCATATAATAACATTGCAAAAGCTCTCAAGAAAATGAAAAGAATTGCCATCTATGCTTTATTGTAACTGCATTTTAAAAGATTTCCCGTAATTTCCAATGCAAATACTTAAAACAAACACTATGTTAACCCCATATTATTTCAAAGTTTTAAAAAGCTCTAAAAAACTAAAGCTCGTCTACCAAAACCTAAAGAAAAGAGAAGTTAAAAGTTACTTAATACGGTAAGGTAACCCTATATCTCATAAATATAAAATGACGGTTAAAATGTGTCAGTGCGCATTTGACTTTGCGCCCAACAGGATATGTTGGCGGGTGAGAACCCATAAGGCCTGTACTGCACATTCGATTTGAATGGAATATAACATTACTTTAGGTCTGTTTCATTACTTTTCGGGTAAAGTTTGGGAAAAAGCTCGGGAAAAAGTTCGGGCTCGAGCTTTTTGATGTTGTTTTTGTAATTTGGTGTCTGAACTTAAAAGGAAAGAAATGCATTTGTTTAAAATGAGCATATTTTTTTCTATATATTCCATATTTGTTTTCTTTTATTAAATTTTATTTTGCAATCTCTTCACAACAATTCACAAATCACAAACTTCAAATTTTTCGATCAGCTGATTTAAGTTTGACAAGCAAGAAAGTTTCCGAGCTAAAATGTTCGGGTAAATTCTTGCTGGAGGGGAAACCAGAAAAAAAAATGAAAAGCTCTGGCATTTTCGTGACAGAGTTTTGGTTTTAGTTTTGGGAGTAAATAAACAGATATTTTCACAGTTCTTCTGGGGAGCCAAACATGCTAAATGACAGTTGAAAATATATCAATACTTCAATTCTTTACAAAAGCTGTCAGTTGAAAGTTTACTAAGGAACATAATTAGAAAAGTTCATAGCTTAAGCTAAGTAATGTTGTACCCAACAGTCTATAAAAATAAGGTTTCGAGAAATACTAACATTACAAATTAGACCATTCGAAATGTTCCTTTGACATGTGAATGATTTTTTGTTTTAAATCAATATGGTATTAATATCAAGAGTACATCAATATTTTTCATTAAAAGTTTTTTTAAAAGATCTAACTTATGAATGCATTTTCTGTTCTTTCAGGTAAGTGTCCTTATATAATTTAAACTTCAAAATAAGTGAGTAAGTTATAAAATGTTTAATTATAAAACTACTAATAAATTAAGGAGTTTTAAACACCTTTCAAACCGGGATGTTGACACATTTCTTTGAAAATTAAAAAAAATATGAACGTACCTTAAGAAATTGTCAATCTTTTTAGGCACTGCTTAGATTTAAAAAAGTCCAAAAGTATTATCTAATAAAATCTAATAAATTGTCAAGAATAAAATAATTTTAGCCATTTTGACATTAAATCCGTTTTGACATATGCTCACTTCATCATTATATTGGTAATAGAAAGATGGCAATAAATAACAAGGTACTGTGAAAATCCAATGTCAATGTGAAAATCATTTTTCAATGACAAGAGATACTCATGAACTGAAAAGGGTTACAAAGCTTACACAGAATTTAACAGTAAACTATACATATGTTGAATTGTCAAAAGGAAGTCATACAGCAATGAACACAAGTACGGAGAGATAATCAACTAATTCAAGACCAATATTTTGTACGCACATTCTTTTGCTTAAGTCCAAATAAAAAAACCATTCCGCCACACGTCAACACGAAATCGAAAAGCAAGTCCTCATTTGACAACACCGAAAAAATACTTGACAGAAAAAAACCGTTCAATCAGAACTAATTTTGCTTTGGTATACAACAAAACAAAGCGAATTAAAAACAAAAGGAAATAAATCATTAGCAATGCAAACAAGCGGCTAACGAATCGCACAGTTAAGTGTTTTTATTTTAATCTTTTCCTAAAGTTTCTTTAATTCTATTAATTTAGTTGACACGCAATACAATTAAATTAGGTGTATCCAAGGGCTACTGGATCTAATAGGGCATAAATGAGGCAATAGGCAAGGATAAAATGTAATTGCTAATCTGTGATTGAAATATATATGTATATGTAAGTATGTATAGGTATATGAAAGTATTCAGCATTTCATTGACCAACTGTCAATTGGCTGATGGTTGTTATTTATTTTTTTGCAAATGACCAAGAACGTTCTTGAGGTCTGGCTCTAAGTTTATTTTTTTATTTTTTTTAGAGAGAAGTGTTAACTTGATTTAACATTGACAGTTTCTAACACTTTATGTAAGTAATTTAATCCTCCGATTAAGCTAGATTCTTGAGGTGTCATTTTGAAAACATTTGGACATTTGTATATGTAGCGCTAAGTATTTAAACAATGACTGTTGTCAGATTTTCTTTAATCGCTCTTATCTAGATAAACAGACATTGGACGTTAATATTCAGAATCGAAGGCTGCAGTTGAAATGGATGCGATTTTTCGACTCAGGGTTTTTATTAGAGTTAAGAAGTTTTTTAGTATTATAGCTAAAAGAATGGGGTATTTATCGTGCTTTTTATGTATGTTAATTAAAATCTTTGGCTCTAGAACAGGCAAATTTAAAAAGAAACAAATACTTTTTTGAACTCTTATTCTATCAAGAATGCTTTGGTCTCTAAATAATCTTCTGAGACATCATTCTTCATCGATGCAAATGTTGGGTTAGATTTAGCGTTCTTTAATTGGAATCTATTACACTTGAAGTTTGTGTTGATTTGTTTTTGAATGGTTCATGTGATGATCACGAGGAGGCATGAATGAGGCAGCTTAAGGCTCATATTACATTTCAATATTATTTTAGTATAATAACATTGCATAGTACAATATACACAAATAAAAAAGAAAATATGCATTGACCATGCTAAACGAAGACGCATTTTCATACTTTGATAAAAGTATTAAATAAAACATCTGAAATCGTGAAATTGACAGATTTACTTTTCTCTCTTGAGTAGTTTTTAAAAACCTTAATATGTGGATCAAAAATAAAAGACAAAACTCTTGGTAACATAATACGAGTGCCATTCCTTTACTTTACAGATATACCAACGAGATTTTTATTCATCGCCGTCAATTTAATTCCACATCACACTGAGCAATGTATGTACATATGTATATATATATATATATACATACATACATATGTATAGTATATTTCAGTTCCACTAGTTGTTTGATGGTCAGTTCAGGGGCCCTTGAAATTTTTCTTTAAGTTTTGTTTTGCTTCACGAACGGGTCAAACAAAAGACATACAACAAAAGAAAGAAAGAGACTAGAAAGAAATAACGGTACTCAAATAAGTCTTACATGGTAGCTTTTAAAGTAAGGTATACAAAACATTATAAATTTACTTTAATGTACAATTTCACAAACATTTCAAGGATCTTAAGTTTACATCACAATGTCCACCTATACTTTGGATGAAAGGTTTGTGTTTGGAAATAATGCTGTTATTATTTTTTAAACGAACAAATTGAAGTTAAAGTTCCAAGTTTAAAATTATTGATAATACCTGAAAAAAACTATAAAGTCACCTTTAATGACTTTTCAATATCTCAAAGAACTACTCATGTGTACAATCTATAGTTTGACTTGAAAGTGCATTTGAATTGTCAAAAACGCTTAAAAATAACCCAACATGTGTGGCTCCATCTGTAACTGCCATAAAATCGGCCCATCGAGGTATCCGTTCGGAACGGAAAAGTGTCCGAAACGCATAATTTGTCGGAGGTGCAAATTGCACTCGAGGTATCTTATCGGAAAGAATAATAATGCAAAAATGCTATGACACACAGTGGCGCAATGACTTGACTTTTCTTTAAAACATAAATTAAAGAATTAGTAATTTTTTTAAGTTTCTTACATTTTTTAGCTGTTACTTTTGTTATTTAAAATTTTTTCCGCGAAATTTTTTTTTCGGACGAAATCGGAAAAACAATTGCATTAAGCTGTCATAAATTTTGCAAATGAAACACTTTATCGCACTCCAACGCCGTTCGCCGGCTGCGTTAAATAAATGTCGGAGAAAAAATTCCGAACAGTTGATCGGAACAATACCTCGAAGCAAAAATCCTCCGAATCGTATAAAATCGGAGAATTTTCCTCTCCGAACGGATACCTCGATAGAGCAGAATGTCTTCACAGAATTTAAATTGTATGTAGGTATTGAAAATTTGACAGCAATTATGGTTGTGAGTTTGTTCAGTAATAGTTTGGGTACTTCTCTTAGTTCCTACCAAGGTTGTGATATAATGATAAGTTTTATTTCAGGATTCCAACTTTAACCGTACCTTTAGGAAAAAAATTTTGGTTAAGAGTTGTGTGAGTTAACCAATTTCACCACTTTCTTTTCTAAAATTTTCACGAATTCGTCATTTGCTCTTAAATTAATTGTCACTAGAAATACCTAAGATATAGTAGATAACATCGTTTTCTTCCAAGGAAGACTTGAAACGAAAGTTTACGTAGGAGAACGGATTAGCAATACGCTAATATGCATGAACATGACGTACACCGGTTCACGTAAAGTAAACGTATAGTAAAGGAAACGTATAATAGATAATAATCTTATCTAAATACTTGATTCTTTTTAAAACTACACGCGAAATACTATTGGTTTAGTTTCAGTTTTTCTTCTTTTTTTTTTCTTTAATCCTTTGCATACCATTTTGTAGTATTAGGTATTACGAAATGATTAGTTTTAAAACTTGAATGAATTTACATTTCCACGTGAATAGTTAAAGTTTTCGCCCAAGGTTGAAGATATCCAACTGAAAACCTACGTAAAAGCTGACAAGTTACTCGTATTTTTATTTAGTTATGTACGACAACAATTAGAATGAGAATGATTACTTTTTGTGATAGTTGCACAACGAAGTAGAAAGGTTTCTTTGTGATATAAATTGAAGAAGTTGACAATGCAGATGTTTTTATTGCATTGATTGTTCTAAAAGGACGAGACTAGAAACATTCCAATTTCTTTACCTTGAAAGGGGAAATTCTGCCTGCCCGAAGCATGCCCATTGTCCAACCACCACCAATGAGGTGGTTGGGGTTTGCATACATAAAAAAAGAACTACGTTGTAATTAGTAGGTACCTACTATATTAGAAATTGACATAGCTATTCTTTTGATATTGAAGCCTTATAAAGAAATCCTTTTTCCCCTCCAGAAAATCATAATTGTATAGTTAGTAATTAAATAAACTAGTACTACTACTACTAATTAAGTATTAAAAGGTGTACAGTAAGTACAAGCATGAGTCTTTGGTACTTGGACTTGGAATTTTAAGGCACCAAAACCGGGACTTAATACTCGTGCTATAATCTCAAACGTTATATGAGAGCTCGTATAAACTACCGATGAAATATCAAAATACTTGATCAACAGTAATTCGCATTTCATATGAACGTACCCGAAAATCTACTAAACTGTCAAACTTCAAATATGTCAATTATAAATGAGACATTTACACCGCTATTGAAATGATCCAGAAGTTTCTAAGCTAAATTTTTTGCTACAAATCTGTAAGATAAAAAACTCTAATATTAAAAAATGATCCAAGGTCCTGTTTTTAACAGTTTTTTTTTAAGCTTTATTTTTGCAACTTGACTCTATTAAGAATTTAACAATTACAATGCAAAGATATTGCTGTTGAAAATTTATTTCAGGTTCAATCAAAACAAGACTGACGATACAATATTATTAATTTGAATAACATCCATTCATTTAATTTGTTTTTATTTTGGATTTCATTAATTTGTCAACCTCATCGATTAAACACATAAATCCTAGATGAGCACGTTTACATGCATCGTCCACATGATCTACACTTTTAGCGCAAAATTTAATCGCAACAAGAAATTCATCGCCAACTGGATTACTCAAAGGATTATTATATATGTTTTCAACTTGAAGTCCCGTGGCGTTGTTAAAAAATCCAAAATCCAAAATCTGACCGTGTTTTCGGGAAAAATCGGTGAAAATTTTTCGGCCTCAGAATCGGGTATATTGAGTTCTTTAACGCATTCGTTAAAAAATGTGGCACCAGTATTTGTTTCAGTTTTCTTTTCCACAAAAGTAGCTGATTTGTGTAATATATTATATATGTACATATGTATTTTTATATAATTGAAATTTTTAATAAATTTTCTGCTGAAAACCTACCAAACTGGTAAAAATAAAAACAATAGTCACAATTTGGAAAAAGAGTTTCATCTTAATAAAATAAGAAACGTTGTTTGACTTTGAATGTTCTGAATCGACTGTTTTGAGTTTTGAAGCTTTTGAAACAAATAGTATTTATTTATATTGTACATATGTATGTACATACATAGATTGCTAAGTTAGGGAAATTAAATCAAGTATAAATATAAACAAGTAAAAAAGGGCAAAAAGTTATCAAGATAATTATCTTATAACTTTGCTATTTTTGTAAGCAAACTTACAAACTTCAAAGTACGTACCTATACATTCGGAGTAGTGTTTGTAAGACATCTCCGATTTATTAATAAAACACACCGGAGGGAGCACTGAGCTGTGAAAACGAAAAGCAGCCTGTCTCCGTCATACCACATGAAAAAAAGCGAGTTAGCCGCGTTCAGCATTTTGCTCCATTAGCTCGATCGTGAAAAGAAGAAATACAAGGAAGTGTAAATTCTACATATACAATTCTCACATATGAATATCAAAACTCATTGCGTCCCTGTTTATGTTAGTTAAAACTAACAGCATTATAAAATATGCCGCATTTTTTTCAAACAAGAGCACTCCTTTGTACCTATTTTTTTTCTTCTTCTAAGACTCGGACATTTTATTTTGGACTCATAGTGGGCACAAACTGAGCTCTCTCATGTGTCTGAGCGAAAAATGAAAAATTGATCGTTTTTGACAGCTCAGTTTTCTCCTCTGAACTTAAATTGGCAAAACAAACAGATGACAATATGCTGTTATCACTTGTCAAAGTTTGGAAAGTCATATTTCCGGTAAAAAGTAACAAAAATATACCTAAATATATCAGGTCAATTACAAATGAAAAAAAAAACGCTTTCGAAATAAGGAATTTATGTAAATACATTTTTGTCGTGGTTAATTTTTTAACCCCAATCGATCATCGATCAGAAGTGGAATGATATTTGATTTTCAACCAATAAATTCAGCAAGTTCATCCAACTCAATCCTTAGGTTTATGATTTTTTAATTTTTACTTTCATTTGTTTCTTTACCTGGCTTGTTTCATAACTGGTCCACAATTCTTGGAATCGTGGTCTTTTGACCGACAAACGATGATAAGATGGATGCTGAATGTTGTTGTAGCCTCAGCAGCAGCAGCAACTCCAGAATCATCAGAAGCAGCTAAAGGAGGAGATGGACACAACAAGCCAACACCATCGAGAATAATCTATATGTAAGATTTTAACAAAGAGATGCTTCCCTGCTTAGCTAAGTTATACCTAAAGTATATTTGTGTAAGACCTTAAGGCTATGTAGCCACAGCCATAACATCTTATGATCCAAGAAGTGGTAATATCCCAGATAATGTTCCTTTCTTATGCGAGTTCCGTAAGGAGATGGCTCCTTGCATTTTGAGTTTTTGTTGTTGTTGGTGGTGTTTTTTGTTCGAATTTCTGCGTTTTTTTGCAATTACAATTCTGGTTTTGGTTGATGAGGATGACCAAGGAGAATGCAGAGGTGATTAACACAAAAATTATTTAATTAAGATGCAGAAAGGCGAGGATAAAGAATAACGTTACCTAAGTAGTTTAGTATTAATTTAAGACATGCAGTAATTTGCATACATAATATTTAAAACAAAAAGAACTATTTCATTTGAAGAGTGTGAGAAAATGTTTATTGAATGTAAAAACAAGCTTTCATATTAAAAAAAATATACATACATATATTTGATTGATGAATGAATGAAAAGATTAATTCAACGGTTGAAAAGAGTGTGTGGGGAGCTATTGCAAAAAACTTTTATTGTCGAAATAAGTTTTCTAAGATTTATGATAGAAATAAAAGTGATTTGTTGAATTAAAAAAAAACGAATTAAATTGGTATTTCATTACAAATGACTTACCAGTTGAGATTTTGAACTCCCGCTGTTTAGTGTTTACGTACCTTCAAACTGTTGAGCTAACGCAAGTGTCAAAATGAGAAAGGAATTTTTTGTAAATAAAAAAAATTTAAACTAAAATCGATGAAGGCTAAGTGCGTTTTTGACGAAGCTATTTCTTCGTTAAAAACAAAATAGATTATTCGTTATTAGTTGGATGAAAACCGTACTAAGAAATGAGCTTGTTGTGTCATTTGCACTTTTATTTTTGCTGATTAAAAAAGACGGCCACGTTGCTGTCTATCGAGATCATGTTCACAATATTTTTCCTCTGTTTTTGAAATTGACATAAATTATATTTAAAGTCCTATACGCTTCTACAAACCATACAGCAGAAATAATTTACTTTGTGGAAAACTTTAACGAAAAACATTTTATATAGAAAATTTGCGTTGAAATTGAATATTGAACGAAAGATAGCTGCTTGCCGTTTCGGTTGATTTTCAAAGCCGAGTGCACACGTGTCATATCAATTGAAACATGTATTTAATGGAGATCCTTATTAAAGAAATAAGACTTTTTGTCTAATCAAATCACTAAAACTTAAAAAAAAAACAAAACTTTTCTTACTCACATCGAAAATCTAATTCTCCATTTATAATTCTTGTACAAAGCTTTGATTATGAAAAACAAAACAACAGTAAATGACCAAAACGTGATCTGAATAAAAAGTACACTGTGATCAGTTAAAATAATTGCAACGGTGGTGGAACACCAGCGGTTTTTTGACAGCTGTAATTATTTGATAATACATTTGACATTTGTACTGATGTTACTCTAACGTCATTCGTTAAATCATTAACTTTATTTAAATAAATAAGTTATTCAACTTAACCATTACCACCGCACCACTACGAAGACAGGGCATAACACGGTATTAGCACATAGGCGCATGGTTGTGATGCGATGGGGAGAGGGCGGTGGCGGAGCACCACCGTACAAACATGAACAGAACACTAACAGGTCACTCCAGTTTTGTTGTTCCTTGTTCTTTTTCGTTCATCTGGGGTCTGGGCTCTCGGCTTTCGGCTGTTGGCTTCCAGCTCTCATATCATCATTCGCATAAACATTTATAATAATCAGTTTCAAATCTTGCGGTGGAGCTCGCAGCGCACCACCTCCCAACAAGACTTCATGCCCCTGCGACAAAAAAAAAAAAAAACTTATATTGAATCATCACAGAAATTGATTATTATTACTGCGGCGAGGCCTTTTATTGGACATTTCCATAAATAAATGAGAAAACCCAAAAGAAAGAGAGAGCTCTGGACGTGGACGCGCATGGAGGGCGATCAACTTTAAGAAGCTACATTATATAGATCGCAGGGGCGGCAGTGGCAGTGGGTGCGGTAGGGTGGGGTGGATTAAGTTGACTCGCAAGTCGCAAACATAACCGCAACAGAGTCTCACAGTCGAGTCGTTTTGAATTCGAGGTCTTAAAGCTGGATCGATGCTGGTGGAACTGGTTCCCAAGATCGAAAAGAATATACCTATACTGCCAGTACCGCGCGCCGCCGCTGCCGTTGCGCCAACGCCGAACCCGTCCAGATTCAGCTCAATAGTTGTTATAAACTTGATTTCAAAATTTGCCATGCGACTCGCTCGGTCCTCGTAGTCGTCGTCCGTCGTCGTCGTCGTTAAATATGTGTTACATTAAAGTTAAAGAGAAAAAATCAATTTGAGTCGAGCGATACAACTTTTTATATGTGATCCAATTTTTGTGGCCGTTGTTGTTGTTCTGTGCATCGCACTATCACTATTGTGGAGTGGTAATGAGACCTGTTGGGAATACCGTCACTCTACGCAGTCAGTGGTGTGCCAAATTCGAGCTAATTGATAGCCTAAGTGTGGTGAAGTGAAACTTGATCTTGGCAATTTTGTTTTTCCTCCAATAAATAAATAATTCTGAAATCATAAAATGGTTTTAAGTTCTTTTCTTGCTATTTTAGACTTAGGTTATGTCTATCACCTGAATGACATGTGATGAAAGTAATTTATTTCCTTTTTGGATAACAAAAGTGACGTTTCATATTACCTGGGCAGAAGAGTGTAGAATTTTGGCGTTCATTGAGAAAATTTCTACACTGCACTGACTTAAAATAATTGAGCTTTCATTGAGCTGAGATAGTGTACTCTTGTTCTGAATATTCCAGACAACTTTTTGAGTTAGTGCAGGTTGGTAAAAGCTTTCCAACTTAGTTAATGTCATTATTCGAATATTATTCCTTACATTTTACTTAATGACGATTTTCTTTCTCTTCTTTTTGACATCTGTCCAATGACGTTTTTGCTGAATTTTGCTCTGTTAGTTTTCATAAACCTCCACTGCACTACAATACTCTAAACTGTCATTTTTTTTTTATTTGAAAAAACTAATGTTAATCGTGACGACTTTATGGTCTTTCGGACTTTGACGATTTATAAAGCGGCCATATTATTGTTGCAATTTCTGACCGTCTTTCTGATTTTCATTTTTCCAGTTATCTGACAAAAAAAATAAATGAGAAAAGCTTGTAAGATAAACGTGATCATAAAATATAAAAGTCACAATTTTATTTGAAAATTACTTGCACATTTTAAGTCTAATTATGTTGACGTCGCAGTTATTGTTCTTTTGTGTATCTATGTATGTATTCAATTTTATAGGATTCGACATTCCATCTTCGAAACCAAAAATAATTGGATAAAGTTGATTTATTTTCATTGTGTCGTTTTTTATTTTGAAAACTATTACAGATCTTAAGTTAACGTACCACCAACACTATCGCATAACCGTTATTTTAAAATGAAAATACTTATGGTGATTATTCTTTCATTTGTCTCTCCATTTAAACACACAATACTAGTATGAAAAATATCAAACATTTATTAAAACACAATGCTTATCAAAATTCATCACTGTAACTAATTGAAGGAAAATAAATGAAGGAAGAAAATTGGTTTGCTCCAGTAGCTAGACCGTCATCGGTAACCATAGATAATAAATTAATATGCATTTTAAAGCAAAGCCCAAACATATTAACACACCTTTTAATAAATAAAAGAAAGATTAAAAAACCAAAAACAAAAAAAAACTTTCATTGGACAAATGATACAATATGCATTTTCTTTCAGAAATTAATTCAATTTGCATTTCATTAAAACAAAAAAAAATTAATAAAAAAATCTACGTGTTTACATGAGACAGATAAAAATGCATAAAATCGTAGTTCGTACACATGACGCACCCTGGTAGCGCTTTATTTAATGCTTATTACAAACGTCATCCATGACATAAAAGAAATCGAAAGTTTTTTTTTTTTGTTGATTCCTTTTGTTAACTATCACACCCTGGGTCACTCAAATAGGTGCATGTCATAGTATTTTTTTAATTTTATTTTGTGTAAAAGTAATAAACTATTAATGAGCTGAAGAATCTTAATAATTTGAACTAACAAAAAGCTTTTTGGAAGTATATCAAATTGGTTCTCTTATCCTTTATCCTTATCCATATCCATGTCTCAAATAAGAGCCTTTAAGAGGGAATAAATTGTTTTTATTTTAGTACTTATGTCAATGTTTAAAAGTCTTATAAGTTTAAAATTTTTTAAACGCACTTTATAAATGTAAAACTATGTTATTTATTTTCAAAATGTATGTTTATTTTGTGTATTTTGAAAACCGGATATTAAGGTTTGTTTCCATACAACACTCGAGTTACCTTTACTTTTCAAATGTGGCCTCCGACCGCTCTGTGACGGGACTATATAACACTAAATAACTTATTTATTGCTAAGATTTATTTTCTCATGTTTAATGTTAACAAATAGATAACCTTTAACTTTGATTTTAGTTGATAACACTTGTTCGTATAATTTCGAATAATATGTTTTTTTTTAATAAATACATAGATACAGTGCACTTAAACTATTTTCGTAATTTAACTCGCGCATTTTAGATTTTTAAAAAGATATAAGAAAATAAGAAAGAAATTTTGTAAAAATAGTGACATGTAAATATAAAAATTTAATGTTTAAACGTCAAAAACAGGTGGATTTTCTTCGATTTTTCAAATGATCTCTTACGTCCTTTTCAACACTGTTGAGCTTTTAAGCACTGACTTACTAACTTGGTTATACGTATTTTGCTTTTGTAGCCTTCAAAAATGTCAAAATATTAAAACATTGACAATTTGGCCACTTCATTCTAATCTTAATACTCGTGGATCAATTCCCGAAATTTAAGAAAATTGTTTCTTTGGGAATTTGCTTCGAATTTTAATATTTACGAATACATAGTATATGAATCCAAAACTTTTTCTATGCATGTTCAAATTTATTTAAACTGCTGCATGAAGTAAACTTCGATTCACTGTAGATTGATAAATAAATGCAAATTCAAAATCCCCACTTTCAAATCATTTGAAATCAGTTTAAGATTTATTGTCTTGTCAATAAGTTCCACAAAGTCAACTTTTAATAAAATGAAATTTTATATTTCAATTACAATTATCTTCTTATCAGCTACTTTGGTAAGATATAATTATCAAAATTAAGTTTATTGGTTACACATTTTAAATAAAAAAAAAAACAAAAACAATTACAGACATCCGCTGACATACCAAACCTTGAAGAACAACAAAAGATTTACGAAGGATACAGGGAACAGTGCCTTATTGATCTCAAGATTCCAGAATCCTCAAATTTAACGAAATACAAGACCTATAGTTTAGAAGATGGTGTATTTAACACTACAACAGGACATTGTTTTATAAAGTGCTTCCTTGAGAAAGTAGGCACTATGAAAAATGACGCATTTCAAATAGATTTTGTATACAATCGTACATATGGTGGGCCTATGCTAGATCAATCTGGAGAATTTCTAGCTAAGATTCAAGATTGTGTGAAGGATGCAAATCGGGAAGCTGATAGTTGTAAGCGTGCCTATTTGGGCATAAGTTGTATAATTATTAATTTTAAAAAAGTTTTAGAAATGATTGTAAATAGTAAATAACGGAAAAGAAAATATTTTTACATACATTTTTATACATAGTTTAAAAAAAATCATTAATTTTATTCATGACAATTTTAAAGCAAAATATGGGAAATTAAATGAAGACTTAAGTAAATGTATGTAATACCAAAATAAAAAGATCATAAAAATAAATGATACTTCATTAAAATGAGAACCAATTAAATAAATTAATGAAAAAAAACGTCTTTATTTCTTTAATCCCAACTGTTAAATGCAAATGCATAACCATTTTTGTTTGACAGTAATATCGAATGTTTAACCCAAAAGAAATCGTTTCTTTTGTTACCGTAATAAACAGAGCTCTGTAAATGAAGGCGTTATATTCGATTTGTTACTTTGACAACATTGTCATTTTGATTTTACATAACTCATATTATACTTGTATAGAGTACAAAAAATAAATAAATGAGTTGTCATTACGAGTGCACAAACGCCCGCCCCCCGCCCGCCCGGTCTTCACTTCTCGTAACTTTTGTCATATTAAGCGATAAAGAATTGTTTCTTTCAATGTATTGATTATTTTACATATCCATGTGCTTTGGTTTATTATTAAAATTCAAATGACGTCTTTTGAACAATAAATGCCGGGACGGTGAATATACATAAATTAAAAAGCAAAGAAATGTTTAATGTTTATTATGTATTACGAAATACATACACACAAAAAGGCAGCTGAATAAAATGCGGAACTATTTTCTGAATGGCCAAGTTGAAATGCAATGGAATTTATTGTCAGTGCAGTTACCGGCTGTATCGATGAAAAATAGATTTACATACATACATATGTAGCTCTCATTAGTTAATCATAAAGCGTTTATTACTAACAGTTAGATTACGCATTATTTCACTGTTATACTAGGTCGATGACTGATACAATAGAGTTTAGAATGAAAATTTAGTATTTTCAGTTTTTATCATAAACGCCATCCTGAATACAATCAACTAAATGTCATTTATTTGATCTGTCACACTTGGCAAAAAGTAAAAAATTAAGTGTCAATGCTGATTAAGTTGGTAAGGAAATTAATTTATTTTTATGAAGATTGCATTGCATATTTAGAAAATCCAAAGACCTAATAATAAGTAAATTATAAAAAAGTACCTATACGCCTAAGTGCACTATTGTGTTTTCATTGTTTTATACCATATTTTTGTATACTTTTTTCCAATCGTTTTTAAGAATAAATTTACATTGTTGATTACATAAAATTCATTTAGTATTTTGAATATAAAACAAGATTATACTATACGTGACTTTAGCACCACTACTAGCATCCTTTGGAGCTTTAAACGGATTTTTTTTTAAATTTTTGGTTTCATTTTCGTAAAGAGCATTATTTTTAAATCACATCTCTTATTGATACCGAAATTACAGGGTGTTTTATTGCCACAAAAGGCACTTGTATCAACAAATTGAGCACACCGAATGCTAAGTTTTTTAGCAGCCAATGATTGTGGACCACTTTTTTCAAACTTTTCTCCTCTTCATACTCTAAATAGGAACAATTGAGTAGTCGAATTTAAAAATAAAAAGTTCGATCAGTTCAAATGTCATAAAGATTGAAAACAACACAAAAAAAAATTGTTTTTAAATTTAAAGAAAAATTGAAAATTTGAAAAAAAAAAAAAAATTAAAATGGTCAAATTAATGGCGCATTTATTCCGTTCTATAACTGAAAATTTTACAACAACTCGATCAGGAGAAAGAGTAAGTTAAAATTTACCAATAAAAATGAAACATATTCTAATATCACATTAATTATAAAACAAAAATGAATGTAGCTCCATGAAATCATAAGATTGGGACATAAATTGGTAGAACAACGACAACAGTTCAGCAAGCTAAGTAAGAGTAAATTCAAAGAGCCATCAGTAAGAATTAACGATGATCTATTATATTGGAAAAATGGGTCTTTATGGCTTGATTAAAAGTCACTTAAAAATTTTGAATTTGTAAATTTGTTTAATTTTTTGCCAACTAATTTCTATAAGAAATAAAAAAATATAGATTGCGTCTATATGTATTTCTTAAAGGAATTGGTTTACAAAAATAAAACTCATAGTTTATGTACGATTATGTATGTATGCAATTTTAATATATATTGTACTATTGTTTTAAAATATTGTATAAGTTTGAAAAAATATAAATTTTGCTTCAGAAGTTTAACTAATTTTAGCTTTATAGGTTATGACAAACGATAAAATAAATAACTGGGTAAAAATCATTAATAATTATTAATCATCGTGATTTCAAATGCAGTTGTCTTAATTTCTTTTCATAATATAAAATCTCATAAATTGGTAATATTACATTTTCACAAGAAGCTTAGAACTTAGAGTAAGTTTTAAGTCTAAAATTTCGAACACTGCTAAAAGAAAATACTCAATTCGGCAGCCATCTATTCTTTTTGGTTAGTATTGTTAATTGACAAGATATCTTAAATTTTAAAAGGTATTTCTTTTGAGTTGGATACGATTTAATTGCAGTACTACCTTGTATTGTAAGGGTCCCTCACTTCTAAAGGCTTGTAAAAGAATGCAATCTTTTGTGAATGCTAAAAATAAAGAACTCAAATGAATGCTATAAGAAAATGAATGCATGACGTCTTTAATGAATGCAATCCATTGATTCCAGTCAAATAATTGTATTAGGACATACATACATACATAAATGATCTCAATTTTATAAATGTCAAATTTCATTGGGGTTCGTAAAACTTTAATTACCAGTTTCAATGTGAAGCCAATGATTGCAATCTTTAAATTAAATTCAATCCACGAATTTTGGAGAATACCTTATGAGGAAATTACTTTTTTCTATATGTGGTTATTCTGCTTCCTTTAACCTACGTTTTCATTCTGGATATTTAGTTTTGCAAATGATAAGGAAGTGTGAAAAGGACAAAGGATTAATGGCGACAGTTAAACACGACTGGAAGACTCTCGTAACAGTTTGCACATCAGAACTCATTATAGCATGTAGTACGTCTATATGTGTTAACTCACTTTTAAATTGAAATGAGTTTGACTGAAAATGATCGCACTAGTCGAAGAAACACATGGTTTGACACTTTGACAGATTTCTCTGGAGCTTTGTTGAAAGTTTGTCAAACATGTTGTAATGAAATGACGTTAGACATTAATTGTCATTTGAACTCAACTTCAATACCTAATCTCAACTTTAAGAAAAACCTGATTCAAAAATTAAAAACTTCAACTCAAGCTTTGATGCTACTTGTAAACGGAGTAATAATTTGGTTTAACTTTAAGAAGTGCGGATCTGTTGTTCAGATTTGAGAAGAAATTATGTGGTTAACTTCCTCTTACACGGACAAAGAAATTTGTAAGTGTATACAAGTCAATTAAAATCTATTTCTACATCTGGTTTTTGTGCTAATAATTCAATCTTTTGTTTAACCAATAATAACGGTAATTAGTTTTAAATGTTTACACGCTGGAATTTCGCACAAAATAATTTACTAAAAGTGTAAAATATTTGACAGCACATCTAAATTTACTTCAACTAAGTTGCGACGTATATATTCTAGGTATGGGTACATACACGCAATCCAGAGCATTCGACAAAGAAACTTGTGCACAGAACTTAAACTCTTGTGTGTAGTTTTCATCCTGCTTGCCGCCATATTGTTCGATGGGCGCCGACGAACGTATGTACGTTCGCCGCTCTGCGAAATCGACCTGAAAACATTGATTTCGATTCGTGAACGAGTTGTTGGCGATTTTATTTGGTGCAATCAGACTTAATGTTTATTTATACGTACGAAAACGAGTATGTATGATCCGAGATGAATTGAAAGTTTATGTTGCTCTGTGTTGTTGTATAAAAGTTGTAATAACGTTCTCTTCATGTGAAGCTGTCATCGTTATCATGTTCTAATTAAGTGTGCAACACATTTAAGGGGGAAGCAAAGCAAAATAAATGTGCGGGCAATAGTTTGTGCTTACGTTTGCGATTGCGGTGCGGGACATAAATCTGTCGGTGTGGATTTTTTTAAAGTTAAAATAACGAAGAAAAGTGAAAGCCCCATGTCTTTAATAAGCAGGCAGGTGAGCTGGTTTCATTCGATTGGAATTTGACATTGTGGCACGTAAGATACATGATTTTTACTAAATTTGTGGAAAATCGTTTTGAAGGGGGTTTTGATTTGTATAGTTGGTGTTTTTCCTACATGATTCATAACTTGTTGTTATTTATCATATTAATCTGGATTTAAAGCTGAATTGTTGAGGAAATTATAGCTTCAAGACAGGATGTGGTGTTTTAAATACCCAATTCAATGATTAGTAATTAGTTATTTTTTGTTGAAACATTATCATTATTAGAGTGGTAAGGTACTTTGGCGAATCTAAAGAAGAACTTAGGCGATTTTTAAAAGTGTAACTGTGGTACAAGAAACCATATGATTGTAATTTGTAAAAAGTAAATTGGAAATAATATTAGACAGATTTAAAATGTTTGTGCGACCAAAATCTGAATCTATTGTTTCTGAATTTAATAAGATCGTATTTATCGTCCAAAAAAATTTGACAGTTGATTATGATGTTTGACATATAGGAAACACATTCTGTTATGTAAATGATATTTCTAAATGTCAAATGTCATCTCAAAGTTCTAAAGTTCCAGAGAAACACATTATTTGAAGAAAAAAAAAAGGTTTTTTCCAAAAAATGTTTCTTACGCAAAGTGGTTACATTTGTGTAAAATTGTAAAATGTTCATCTTGTTTATAATTTAACCCTTTTTTGTTGGAAATTTTAATTTCGCATGTATGTATAACTTATGAACACAGAGAGTCTCAGAATCTGATAATGCTTTTCTTGAGAAATGAAGTGCAAAATCAAAACTAGACTTCTGAATTTCATCCATGGTTCTCCTACCAATGATATTACCAACTAAGCAGAAATCTCATCAAATCTCATGTCCTACGTGATGTAATAAATTAAAGAAACAAATTTCAAACCCCATTCCCAATCCAGAGATAAATAAAGGTACTCGTACGTTTACTCATATAAATCCATCTGACAATCTAAATCTTGATTTTATTTTTCTGAAGCCAAAAAAGAAAACAACAAAGAACGCATTAGCAAGTGTGCATCGCTAGCATGCGTTGACCCCTTTGCCACTCCATGCTGATTACAATCCTTTTTTTTTACGAACCTTCTCTCGTCTCTTGGTTGGTTTGTCCATTTCGTTTTTTAGTTTTGTTCAAAAAGAAAAAAAAAAGTCTCCAGCTCCATCTCCATCTCAATAATCAAGATGAGAGGCGCAAGCGCAACTGTAACAATTACAAAGCTTCAATTGTCATCGTTTTGTTTTTGTTCACCATCACCATCGTCATTATCGTGTTCGTCGTCATCATCATCATCCTTGTTGTTGTCTTCTTCAGCATCAAAGTCGTGATCATCTTCATCTTTGTCAGTTGTATGAGACTTAGCCGCCATCGCCAGTGCCAGTACCAGGCCAGATGCCCGCTCTCCAAACTCCAGCTCAAACTCCAATACTCCATGTGACCACAGAGATTAAGTGAAAAAGATAAAAATAAAACAAAACCATCAGAGAAGAAAAAAAAAGAAGAAAAAAAAAAAAAACAGACCTACCTAGGAACCTAGGTGTACCTTCCATACCTTCCTAACCTAACAAATGAGCAACGAGAAACCGAGGAGACATTATCCGTTCATTTGCAATAATTTCTGAGGTGCAGATCCCATTCTCGACTCTCGAGTGGATACGAGTACCTATCTGTGTATTTATTTATTTGTATATGAAATTACCTGCACTTATAGTGCAGTATGCAGTTTATTATCATGACCATGGCGCGAGTGCAGTGCTGCTGCTCTATGTATACCTTACCTACCTTACCTTCCCGGTGACGGTACAGTGCTACGTTGCACACCTGAGGCCCAGTCGGACTCGTTAGACTGCAACTGCATATACCTATAACTTGAAGTGAAGAAATAGGCAATAAGACTTTAAAAACACTCCAAACAAAAAACTTTTGTGTTTAAGGTCTCGCAACATTGGTAATTGTAGGGACGGACTGAATCATATGGAGCCCGAGTGCCCACTATTCAAGTTTTTGTTAAGAGGCCTGGCTACCCACATGCACAAAACACACCAAGTTCTATATTCGTAAAATATAAATGTATGTGTATTTTAAGAAGAGGACACAAATCGCAATTTTAACTTTGAAAGTAAATTAATGTTTGACTTTTATTATTGACAGCATATTCCAGGTGACATTCGCAGATTTTAATCCATGTTTAAAGTTTTTACAACTCACTTGCAATGCACTTTAGACAGAGGAAAAGTTACTTCAACTCTAATTAGCTCTGTTCAACCAGCTGCGTTTAGTGAGTGTATGAACTAACTTAGAATGATTAGGGTTTCATTACATTTCACTTGCACCGAATTTAAATTGTTTTCTTATTTTTAACATCTGAATCTGACGTATGACGTTTTTGTTGAATTTGCCCTACATTGGCAATGAAACAAAGCCTATATGTCAATGTGTTGATTACATTTGACAGCTGTCATCAGTTGTTTTATTACTACATGAACTTAATCTCATAAATTCGCAAATGAAGAGATTTGAACGTGAAGCAGATATTTTTAAATAAGAAAAAGTTGAAGAAAGATAAAGTGTTGAAACGTCAAAATGAATGACGTCAAAAGACATATTCGATACTAATGGCAAGAGAAGGCAACTTTCTCAATGGTGAGTATATTTAAGTCGATTAAAACCATTTTTACATTTCTACATTTTCACTAGTTAATGTTTAGCATTTTGTACAAAAATTAATATTCTCATCAAAAAGTCTTACCACAATTGCGCCCCTCGTTATTTCAAAATTGTATGTGTGACAAATGCGGCACTGATTAATTGTTGTCTTATGCGGAAAAAGGAGACAACAACAAGAAAAACTAAAATTATAAAACAAAAAAACAGGCAAAAGAAACTTGCACATTGTGTTTTTTTTTAACAAAAATGGACTCGATGAATGTTAATATATTTCTATTTTTGGCTAATACAATCGTATAAGGTTTAAGCTACAGATTGTTGCTTGTTTTTTTTTTTTTCCTTTATTTCGCTCTTTCTGACAATCATACTACAGCTTATTAAACTATACTGTAGGTATAAACCGGAAATATGTCTGGCTTGAAAATCAACAAGAATCCTGCATGGTAATTAAATGTTTGAAAACCTTTGAGGAAAATTTATTATTATTAATAAAGTCATTCCCCTATCCTTTGCTTTAAATTTTTGCAAATGACGACAAATGTCAATAATTTTATTTTGACGTTTATATTTACAATAAATGGTTTGTGATACTTTTGAAGACGTGTTGGCCCAAGTGACAATTATTGTGTCACTTGTAGATCGGTAAAGGTAAACAAGCTATGCACACGTTTAGTTACTTAATATTGGTTAATTTTTGGTCTGTTTTGACCACAAGGTATTAGTAAACCCGAAATGGTCTGCAAATGTTTTTCCATACACAAAATAATGAAGCTGAAAAATGGCTATGAAATAAAATTATGTCATGTGCATTGTACATTTATGTAGCAGGTAAATATCATAGAACAATTTTCTTTTCTGATGCTTTCGTTCAGATGTTTAAAAGTAAGGGTCCAAAGTTTGATCCAACCTTTTAAATAGATTTAGTTTTTCTATTACTCGTACTATAATCAGCTTTAGTATCTCAATCAATCAGTGAATTTGTAAAGCCCCTTTTAGACGATCAGTTTTAAGTTCAATTTTCAGTTCAGTTATCAGTTCATTTTTCAGTTTAACTGTCAGTTCAGTTAAAATGAAACTCAGTTCGGTGTTCAGTTCATCAGTTTAAATGAGAACTAAACTGACAAGTCTGCTTTTACACGTTGACTCATGAGTCGTGAGTCGTAACTCATCTTCGAATTTTTTTTTGAAATTTCATCCTTTGAGTCGAACACTATTACACCTTGAATCTTAAGTCATGACTAATTTGACAGCTCTCTTTAATACAAATTTCGTTGTTTTGGAAATCATACATTCTGTCTCCCTCTTTCAACTATAAAGGTATACATGTGAACTCAAGCAGGAATAAAGAGGAAAAGCAAAATAACAAAAAATGAGTAAAAAAGAAATGTCAAAAATGAGTCTTGGAAAATTTGCCGCGACTCACAGGGCAGTTTATTTTCCGTTTCATCTTTTCGATTCTTGTGTCTCTCTTGCACCACCTTTGTTCGAAAAGAGTCACGACCCATGAGTCATCGTGTAATAGCAGTCCAACAAATGGGAATTCCATCAGTTTCAATTAAACGTTTCAGTTTTTGTGTTTAGACATCACTTTAACTGAAAGCTTAACTGATAGCTCAACTGAAACTATAACGGAACTGATCGTCTAAAAGAGGCTTAAGTTCTGGCATAACTATGGTTTTCGAATCTCATTTACAAGACATGGTTTTAATCATCATTGGTCATTTCCTAAAATCATGAATCTATAACATTCTTTAAAATGAAAGGTCATTCACTAAGAGCTTCATTTCCTTAATAAATAAAATTTGGATAAAAGCACATGTTTTAAACCCAAGATAAAGCATTTGGGGTAGAAATCATTCAAAAATGGATCTTATCGCTTCAGAACCTTTCATTGTCTATGTGCACTTAGCTTCAGTTCCCGAAAAATAATCCGGTTAAATAACATTCAACTTGACGCATGTGGCTTCAATAATATCGATGCTATCAACTGCCAAAGTTCAGAAGACCCTATTAAAATTCTTTAAGTAAAAGACATTAAAGCCATCAGCAATAAGGTTTTGAACTTAAAATTTGCATCTGTGCTAAAATCTGTTAAAATTGTTGGTGAATTATTAATTATTAAAAGTTTTTTTTCACAAATTATAGTTTCAATTTTTTTTTTTGTAAAATAATTTCAATAAAAATTAATTTTGTATTTTATGTTTTGTTTTTCAGCTTACAGATGAGGTGCTACGTAAAAAGTCCGAATACCAAAAACACCTAGAAGGATACAAAGCGCTAAGGACCAGATTCGAGGAGCACTATATAAAATGTAAGTAATACATAATCCAGTACTATGTATTTTTTATAAATTATTGAAAATTTTTTATTTAAATTAAAATTAAAAAATAATTAAAATCAATATTACTAAATTTTATTTCAATATTTTGAAAGAAAGCTTAAGTAAAATGTTTACTTTAAACTTTTAACTTTTGTGGAAAGGTAATACGAAAGAACAAAATTATTTTAACAATTTTTTTTATCAAAGCAAATGAATTTTAATAAAATTTCTAATTGATTTTTCTATTTATTTTTGTCTAGGTGGTCGCGGTGGTCGTAAGCTAGACGATGTCCGTGATAAATATCAAAAAGCCTGCCGTAAGCTACATTTAACACACAACGAATATGTCCTTTCAATAACAGAAGCTGTCGAAGTTGAGAAAGACTTTCGAACCGTACTGTTGCCTGGATTATTAGAACATCAACAGTCTGTGCAAGAAAGTTTTATCTTGTTATGGTAGTTATTTAATCTATTTTGTATCTAATGAATTTTATTTTCTAATATTTAATTAAAATTTCAGGAAAAATATTCTTCAAGAAGCCAGCCAACATGGTGATTTAACATCAGAAAAATTTAAGGAAATCCAAAAGCGTATTGATAATGTGATAGATAAAATAAATCCCAATGAAGAATATAGAGAATTTACGGAAAAGCATAAGCAAGTTCCTAAACTTCAAAAACAAGAAAGTCTATCTAAATATCAATCATTCCTTAGGACCTCACCAAGCAGCCCAATAGTATTTCAATTCGATGAGACACTCATTGAAGATATACCTGGCAAATTACAATCAAATACATTGACTGTTGATAATTTGACAGTTGATTGGTTACGATCGAGATTAAATGATCTAGAAGGATCTGTCAAAGAATGTCAAGAGAAACAAATTAAAATGATTGGAGATCTTAATGGAGGATCACCAATTGCGAATGGTGTTAATGGAATATCGAATAAAGATAGCCAGAAGTAAGAATGAATTACTATTTAAGATTTGGCAATTATTTCCTTCTCTACTGAACGATAAGCGAAAAAGAGTAATTTTTCTAAATTCATTTTAGATTTTTGGCAATATTTATTTGTCACTAAGGAACTAAGGAAAGGAAATAGACTATTTTGTTAAACAGGAACCAACTCTGAATGCTAGGAAGCGTATAGTTGCTTACTTTATATTGGAAAATAATAGAAGAATCTATTTGTTCACTCGGGCGTATACGTACTTTTTTATAAAAGTTTACTTTTAACCCCCGTTTTTGTGTGAATTATTTTGTAATAACATTTAATCAAACCGATAATTATATTTTTGGAATGGAGAAGTCAAAAAGCTTTGTTTTTCTTCGTTGACTGACGTATGTACGTTCAAAATTATGTATACAAAAGTCAGATTTTGATAAATTAGACGGATTTTGATCACTTTGTGTGGCTTCTATGTACTTATGTGAAATAATTTTTTCCTTATAATGCTCGCGCAGAATGTTTATACTCGTTTTTTTTACATATTTTAGTTGAGTCATATTTTAGTCCATTCGCACTCAGGATCAAATATGCGACAAAACTTTTTATTTAGCATAGCAACAAGTATTCTGCTTATCGCCCATCACTCGGAGACCTACAGAAGGATCAGCATTCTAAGTGTCTGTACTCCATAAACCCTAACCATTTCCATAGGTTTCATTTTTGGGCACTAGGTAGACCAGGTCCCATATAATTTTACCAATTCTCCTTTGAGTGTTTGGACTAGTCCTCATCGACTTCAAATCAAACAAGTTCCTTTTGACCATTGATGTCTTCATCGTCCACTTATCCCAATATTTGTAGTTATCTCTTGAAGATAGAGCATTTCACTTAAACGTTTGAACTATGAACTGTGACAGCCAACACAATGGAGAACTCTGTCTGTCAGCAGTTAATATGTCTATATTTAAAAAGATACCTTACGATAAAACTTACTTTTAAAATAACTTCCTGAAGAGGAAACTATGTATGTTCTCCATGACTTTATTTGCTAAATCGGGGTTCCTTAGGGGAGTCATTTAGGACCATTTTTCTTTATCTTAGTTATTAAATGACATTATGCATTCAACTCTGTACGCAACGAGATAAAATTTCAATCGAAGTACTATGAAAAAATGTAATCTAGAACTAGGGGCCTATAACACAACGAATTGCTAAAATTAATTTGGCAAAGTTTCTTAGTGTCTTAGTAGTCTTAGTGGAATTTATCATAAACCTTTGATTTTAAGGTTAGACTGCAATATAAAGCCCAAAAGAAAGATTTCTCATATTTGTACCTTCCTTTTTTTATATTAAGCTCAAGAACTAATTCAATGGGAATTGCTTAAATGTAACCATTTTCGAGAATATTGACAGAGCTGTTTAATAATTTACATCCTAATTCTAGCACTACTTTAATCCACAACTACCTATAAGATTCCCTGTCGAGTATGTTGTGCGGTAATTTTTAAGAAGTAGGATATTTTAAGTGTCATATGGGAAGACTTATGTTTTTAACAGCAGTTCAATTAAAATTTTAAATCAAAGTTGCCATGATTTCTTTTTCATAATTCTTGTTTTATAAAAATCGAATGAGTCGTTCAGTAGAATAAAAAAAGGATAAATGACATAAAAGAGCATTTTATTTAAATTATTCTAACTTTTTGTTTAATTCACAGTAGAAATTCTAAGGATCTAAATTCGTTGCGATGTCAAGAGAAACAAAAACAAAAACTTTTGGACATGATCAAAAGCGCATTGAGTGAAGTTGGATGTGAAGAATTACCATCCGGATGTGATGATCACTTAAATGTTGATCAGAATTTTATTGAAAACTCATTTAATAATGATAATCAGGTTAGTTTCTTTTTTTTGTTATTAAAATAAGAATTTTTTGTTTCTATTTCTTGCATCAATTTTTAAACATTGATATGAATTATGAAATGATGAAATGTAGAATACGTAAGCAATTGTCGAATATTTTATTCAGTTAAAAATGTTATTCTTGAATAATAAATTTATTTTAATTTTACACATGTGAATAAAATATTTGACATTTATTATTATAAATTTCCATAAAACCATTTACCATTTAAAAGTATTGTCGTACTCTATTGGTGATGGGTTTCTTAAGTAAATAATTTATATTTCTTCCATTTTCTATTTGCTTCTATTCTACCTACTAAACACAAAACAAACAAAACCGCATCTTAAAAAAAGACTCGTCCCTCAAACAATGTAAGTATTATGAACGACCTTATTCGTCGCGGTGGAGTCCTCACCCTTTTGAGAGGACCGTTTAAAAGAAAAGCGGCAACGCCGCAACCGACAACACCTACATCAGTAATCCGCAGTCGAAATCGCTTCAACAAGAACATGCAACCCCGTTCTCAGAGCCTTGGATCATTATCGGTAATTAACGATCAGTGTAAGACTAACCTTAGGCTGTCAGCCAGTGTGGAAGCTAATAATAATTATGACAGTGATGATATTGTTGTGTTTGATCCCTTTCCCCTGACGCCAAAACCCGTCTCAGCAGCGAGACATAGCTCAATGCTTTGTGTTATTGAAGAACCCTCTACTAACATCTATTCCGAACTTGAAGTTAATGACAATCAGTTTGCTTCCAGTGTGATCCCTTCTAACACTAATCCAAGCTCTTCCAGCAAGCAAAGTGTTCAAATTGAAATTAATCATGTTGGCAATGAAGATCGTTCTCCTTCTACGCTTAAAGATCCATTGTTAACACCCACATCTGATAAAGGAACCATTACCATAGAACCTGTTGCCAAGAGCTCCATAGATGCCCATCTAGATAAGATCGATGAAATCAATCGATCCTTAGACGACAAGCTCAAACGATCACTGCCACAAGCTCGTTTCCTGCAAACAACGTCACCGTCGGATCTTAATGCCATCGAACCTATCCCTGTTGAGCACAGAATTTCAGCGAGTGAAATTCAGGAATGTAATTCAAAACGAACTTCATCATCATCATCAGACACCCGGCCATCGATCACGAGGAAGCAGTCCACAACCCCTGTGGGTAAGAAGCGATCGATATCGTTCTCTCACAAATCCATCAACACAATCTTTAGCAACATTAAGGATTTTAAGTTTCCTCGGAGTCCCTTGACTCGGGGACTTCGCAATAATTCATCGACAGAAGATCACGAGATTAATGAAATTCTCGAAGGCGTGACAGTGCTAAGCAAAAAGCCCGGCTCCATTGAAGATACAGCACTGCCAACGCTAGAAACTTCTACCGATTGTTCAGAAAGTGAAGCAACCTCAAAGTCCAAGACGAAAATGCCCAAAATGAAGAAGTCCAAAGCTATTCGGAATACTTTCCGAACGAAACTTATAAGTTTCCAGATGCGACGAGGAAAGACATGCAAGTCATGCTCAAAAAAGCGACGGATACATCCCAGCAAAAGTGTATTCGACTTTGCTAAGGACTTCAATTTGGCCAGTTGGAATGAAGATGATTTCTGCGCTTGTCCTGATGATGCGAATCATTTGCTTGTGTCAACAGCAACAAACACAACCAATGACTTGATTGAAGGATCCGGGGAAGAAACCAACGATGACAATGAGGAAGATGTCCTCTCAATCAAAGATCATAAATACTGTGAACCAAATGTTGCGGGTGTGAGTAAAACTTTAAATGCATCGATCCTTGAAATAGAAAATGATCCAAGATCTGTACCTAAATGATTAGTTTACTATTGCTATCAAAAGCTTTCTCTCCCTTCGCTTTATATTGATTTTAGTACAATATTTTGCACTTCTTGATAAATATAGCTCTGCATGCCCATGTGAATTGAAGATGTCAGTTCATGAAGTATGTCTTGTCAAAGTTGCACTTAAATATTTTGGTGCCACTAACCGGTTCCAACAAATTAAGCTTTATTTGGTTTTAATTTAAATTGCACTTTGTGTTTTCTTCTGTACTAATTTGTTTTTTATTTATAGTAAGATATTAGTTTTAATAATGTACTCAAAAAACAGTCCTCAATTATCTTTTTCTTTAAAGAAAAAACCATAAAAAGAGTAAATCTTCGAAATATATAATCCAGTTTTATTTTTTAAAAAGAAGTTTTTTAAAATTTAATTTTAAATTGGCTTTTAAAAATCCGAATCGTGTAATGACTTTCCAAATTATTTTCAATTTTCTGAGTGTGGACGCAGCCTAAATAGTTTCGTTGAGTCTAAGCATAAACCAATTTAGATCTTTTGTGTGGCTCAAAACATAGAGCTTGTAGTTTAATTGTAGTCTGTTCTTGAGTAATTTTAAAACACCAAACAGACCTTTAATCGTTTCTGAGTGACAGCTTTATTCACAGGTGTTTTGACGTTTAAAATGTTTGGTTAGTTTTAAAGTGTCTTAAACATGGAACATGTAAATTGATATTTTTTGACATTTAATCCATTCACTAAAGTTGGTCATCCACGATTGCCATTTTTGACTCCACTCCAATTTTGGTTAACTGTTCGAAAACAATTTAACTCGGGAAAGTCATTTAAATACATATTCTTTTCGTTCAAAATGATTGTTTATTCAACATTTCGGAAGAACAAATAATATTGCTCCACTCAACTAGCTTGGCCGATCTCAGTCACAAAAAGTAAGAGGAAGTTTGGCCTGTCAAATTATAGTTGTGTTCATTGAGCTTAGAGCTAGCAATTGGCTTTTTGCTTGAGCGAGTTTGGGTAACATAAACTGCCAAAGTTCCATGAAATGCAAAGAACTTGAATGATTTTTTTTTTCTTTAAAATAAAAACTAAATAATATGCAACTTAAATTAAATATTAGCTACCGAAAACGAAATGAGCACTTTTAAGTACGTTCAAAGAAATTTAAAATTAATTTAATTTTCCATGCGAATTATTTTTCACTACATATAGTATTTTGAAAACTGGAAAGTACAGGTATTTTGATTAACTCTTGAAATTGTCAACCAGGTTGAAGTCTGGGTAAAGTTTAACGTACAAAAAATGTCAAATGTGACATATCGTTAAGTTGTTGGAGGTCAGCGCACTATTTATGTACATTTGCGTCACATTTTGACACGAAATGTCAATGAAGTGTGAATTCATGCACGAATAAGCATACTTATAACGATTTCTCTTTATTGATTCATTTTTAAGTCATTGTGGTTTAAAGTTTTCTCATCTATAGAAATAGAATGGAATAGAAAAATGAACTTAATAAACTTTTATGTAATTTAAGTTTCCGCATTAACTTTGACACTTATCATCCCAACTCAATTAACATCTCCGACAAATTTTAACTCAATTAGAACAAATGAACTAGAGATCAACAGATCTCAGAATACCCTATAGACAAAACCATCCACTTGAAAAAGAGTCCCACGTTATATCCGATCTTTCCGCCACCTCAGTGTTTCTGTGGTTTTTTTTTCTGTTAGTTTGAAAATAAAATATATAAAATAAAATATAAAATATAAGATAAATCCATTGAGTAATTTTCGAGATCGCTTCACCCGAAAATAGATCGAATCTTTCTCTGAGCAACTATACTGGTCGGCTATAACACACTTTTTCTGATTGAGCGGAAGATATAGAGAGTCACAATTTTCCGAATGGAAAATCGGCCTCGAGTTGAGAACGGTTCGGGCCGCTACCACAGCCAGAAAGTTTTGTTTGGAATAATTTTGTTTTTTTTATTTATTTTCAATTAGCGTCAGTTTCCGAAAAATTATTTCATCTCTAAACACACGAATTAGTAATTCTATTTATCAAATAGACAAGTGCATTTGCCTACAGCTGATGCTGTGTTGTGGAAATTCTTATTAAAAAAAGGAAAAATAAATTAACTTATTTACTTGCGGAAACTTGGAAACTACGTCATTTACACAATTAATTTAAACAAAAATAGAAATAAATACTGTCCATTTTTTGTGTGTGTTTTTTTCTGAATGAGAAATATTCCGTGTCGGATATCGTAAAAGAATTTTCACGGCAATTTCTCTGTCATAACAATAAAGATTGTGTGCTCGCGTTTTGCATTTTCATGTTTTGATGAATTAAAAATAAGCCCACCTGTGTGACGACTTATGTACTTAAAATTTGCTTAATAAACTTCGTGAATAACGAGCTATGAGTGCATCCGGTGCAAGTAGCAGTGGTTCGTCAAATTTTAATTCTGTACCAATTCCACCGGCCAGAAAGAAAAGACCAAAATCAATGGTGATGGTTGGTATTTACATATAATGATTTATTAGAATTTCATCTTTACTCACTATTTATTAATAAATTCACCTTATTTATCACGATCACAAATTTTTAATCATTGTTGTTCTTGTTGAAGGACTTATTTAACCGTTAAATCCAGCGAAATAACAAGGTTTGTTTGTTAATCTTGTGCAGGGTTGACTATAGTATTTCAATATCTTAGTGGGAATACAGGGATGGAGTCGACTAAGGTGATTTGCGATAAATGACAACTAAGATCAAGCAATTAGTTTTGAGTCATAAGTGACAGCCTAACATATTTTGCATTCCAGTGTTCCAGTTTCTGACTTAATATTTATGTATAAAGCTAATCAGACGCTTACATGAATGTTTCCACATTTCCTTGGTTTTCATTTTTTTCCATTAAAACATTCTTGTGTCATGAAATGCTTTCGAAAAAAGCCAAACAAAATACAATATGGTAACTAATACTTTGGCAATTGTCATTTGAAATTGAAGCCTTGGTATTTATCCAAAAGTGAGTTTGCGATCCCTGATTGGCAAACTGTCAAAAAATAGACTCTCTATTGAAGATCTTCCAATTTTGGAAAGTTGACTGGAAAGTAAAACAAGAAAATCTCATTTTAATTTTGGAACTGTTCTGTTCTTAATTATTAAACTTCACAATGACATTGGGCGTGTTCGTGAATAAAGTGTGAATTACTCGAACTTAAGATTATTATGATTCACAGTGTAGTGTAATTTTTCATAAATACTTACTATTACTAAGTATTTTTAAGAAAAGTGACAAGAGACATTGCTAATTCCATTAACACACAAATATAAGTTATCAATTATTTAACTGTACTAAGCTTTTTTCGTTTATCCTTTTAAAGTCAATTAGGAAATAATGGGCAATAATATTTTAAAGGGTCGAATCAAAGAAGTGAAGTGTCCAAAAGAGATTAATTTATTAATCGATGTCAATTGAAATGACAAAAATTAGGAGTCAAAAACTCCAACGTTTCAAAATCAAAAGGGCCATTGAAGTTTTTTTGGAGTTGAATATTCGGATTTGACATTTTGAAGTCACCTGCTTTTCTTTCTTTTTTTTAAAGAAGAATGAGAAACGAAATCTACTTCAATTTGATATCTTCGATTTTATTAACTAAAGTGAAGAAAATTTGGCATTCCAAAATGTAGAGTTTGGAAGTTTATTTAACAAAAACTCTTAACGCAAGTAAAACCTTGATTTTGGCATATTTAAGCATGTACTTTACTTTTATCTTTTAAGTCAGTAATTGTATCTACTCATAAAAAAACTAAGTTTTTAGATTTTTTACTTAGTAAAGACTTTTTTAACTTCAAGTCTATACTAGAAAAAGAGAGATTTTTTATAAAATGTACTTTTTTTTAAATTTATTCTTGCATTGTTTAGTTTAAAAGAATTTCAAATTTTTAGTAAGTATTGTCTTTCTTAACATTTCACCATCACCCTATCTTAAAAACTTACAATTTTTGAGCATGTTTTTTTTTAGATCACAAATTAATACTTAAGAGCTTGTTTTTTTTTGTAAGGCTAGTTGTGTAAATATTTACATAAATTTTATTTAAAAACAAAAAATTAATTTTTAAAACAATTATTTTCAGATGTCCCTCTCCTCCAACCGTCCACTTTACGAAGAAGAATGGTTTCATGGTGTTTTGCCTCGTGAAGAAGTCGTTCGTTTGCTCAATAACGATGGTGACTTTTTGGTTCGCGAAACAATTCGCAATGAAGAAAGTCAAATTGTTCTCAGTGTCTGTTGGAATGGTCATAAGCATTTTATTGTTCAAACAACCGTTGATGGCCATTTCCGATTCGAAGGACCACCATTCCCGAGCATACAAGAGCTCATAATGCATCAGTACCAATCACAGTTACCGATAACGATCAAATCGGGAGCAATTCTGAGACGTTCAATATGTCGGGAACGCTGGGAGCTAAGCAATGACGATGTGGTGTTGCTGGAGAAAATCGGAAGGGTAATTATTAAAAAATTTATATCTTAATTTCAAAAGTTCTAAAAACACCCACTACTGTTTTCAGGGTAATTTCGGAGATGTCTACAAGGCAAAACTTAAGTCCACAAAACAAGACGTTGCTGTGAAAACATGTCGAATGACCCTGCCTGATGAACAAAAACGGAAATTCCTTCAGGAGGGTCGTATTCTCAAACAATACGATCATCCAAATATTGTGAAGTTGATAGGAATCTGCGTACAAAAACAACCAATAATGATTGTTATGGAACTTGTGCCTGGTGGATCATTATTGAACTTCCTGCGAAAGAATTCAAACTCCCTGACAACGAGACAACTGATGGGAATGTGTAGAGATGCTGCTGCCGGTAAGGACGACTAATTAAATACAAATTATGATTAATCTAACAATTCTTTTTAGGTATGCGATATCTCGAATCAAAGAATTGCATTCATCGTGATCTGGCAGCTAGAAATTGTCTCATCGATTTAGAAAATTCTGTTAAAATCTCTGATTTTGGAATGTCTCGAGAAGAAGAAGAGTACATTGGTAAAAATATAAGATTATTCAAATTTATAATTATTTACTACAAAATATTTGTGTATGCTTTTAGTTTCCGATGGAATGAAACAAATTCCCGTAAAATGGACTGCCCCCGAGGCTTTGAACTTTGGAAAGTACACTTGCTTATGTGATGTTTGGTCATATGGCATTTTGATGTGGGAAATTTTTTCGAAAGGTGATACACCTTATTCGGGAATGAGTAACTCGAGGGCTAGAGAGCGCATTGATACTGGTAAGAGAAATACCCATGTACCAATATCTTCTTCTTCTGAACCTGCTTGAAAAAATAATCCAAGCAACGACCCCTGAATCAAATAAAGACTTTAAATGTCCCTCAATCGATAGATCTCTACAAGAGAATGGAAGAATATAGGCATGCAATATGGGGTTTTTGCTTCCAAGTACATACTGTGGGTGGCAACCCTGCCTTTATACCAAAGTAACTTTAATTCACTCTTTGAGTTGCAAATTGCAAAAGTCTATAATTCCTATAATATTTTTACATAATTCCTGTCTATAATTTCTTCTGTTCTGTCAAGGAACTATAGGTGGCTGCGATAAAATTAACTGGTGGCTCTGTAGGTACATGCCTTTTCCTATATTTATAACATACAGTAAAAAAAATGACTCAAAACTGATTAGTTCGATCTATTTTTGATGATAGTCAAATGCAATAAAGTGAAGAGTTGTCGCACTCAAAAAAATTGATAGCCACTTTCTATGAATAAGAAGTTTTTCTCGACTTACTTTCCAGTCAACTTTCCAGAAAAGTTCCAATTTTTTGACAGCTAACCAATCAGAAACTAGACTTTCCTACTTTCAGGATGGACGGCAACTCCATCAACACAAATTTATCTTTCATTTGACACCCACACCAACTTTTATTTTAACCTTGAACTCCACAAACAAAGTGGTGGCCCAAAAAAAGTCTCCAAATATGAACCATACAATCGGAATCATATGAGTACCCCATACACACTTCTTTATCTCTTCTATAGACCAATCGATTGTGAGTGAAATGGGCTTAGTACCTAATTCTATGGTCAATTTAAGGATTTCAAATGTTTATTATACTTCCTTGAAATCATTTAAAATACTAAATTTTGTTTTATTTTATCAACAGGTTTTCGAATGCCAGCTCCCGACAATACACCGCCAGAGATGTATCGTCTGATGCTTAAATGTTGGGCAGCCGAAGCTGAATCTCGTCCACATTTTGACGAAATTTTCAATGTCGTCGATGCACTGATTATTCGATATGATAACACTAGCAATTAATACACATAATTTATGCTTTGTCACACTGTGTCTTAATTTATTAATAAAAACCGTCTCTTAACAATCTACTACCTACGTACATACATACATTTATAAAAATCATATTCTTATAAAATAAATAAAAGTTAAAACTTAATACCTACATAAATATGTTTATAAGTCTTACAAAAAAAAACTAACATCCGTTATGGAAAACAATTTTCTCACAACGATATAAACTCATTTTAAAATCATACCTTATCAACTAATCAATTACATAAATATAAAATTTACTTCATATTCAATAATTCATAATATTTTAAAAAAAGTAATGTATGAATGTATTTGCATTTTGTATCATAACAAAGCTGAATAATATTTTGTTTGAAAATATTTTGGGTTTTTTCTTCTGTCGAATTTAAAACTCAATGTGCCAAAAAAATTATAAATTTTGTATTTGTATTTACTACATAAGTGCTATGTATCTTATATGTTGTTTTATTATACGATTGATAAATTAACATTTTTTTGGATTTGAACTGTAATTTATAATATTTAAGTTATCTATTATGTATTTTGAAGTTTTCTTTCTATTTTATCGAAATGAAAGCTTTAAACTTTTAGCAAGTTAATTTAAAATTGCTATAATCGTTTGTATACCTAACAATGTTAAAATTAAAAAAGAAAAGAAGGGAACATAGTAAGCGATTGTTTAATATCTGCTGATGTAAAAATTAAATCTATAGTAAATATAGCTGAACTTGTTTATAATTGTTTTTAAGGTCATTAAATGTTATATTACGTAGAGTATTATTTATTAAGTTCAATTCAATTATTACTTTAATTTTAAACCTATGAGTTTCAAGTCCTACGAATGAATTTATGATTATTTAAATTTTATTTGAAGTAATGCTTTCTTGTTTTCACAAAAATAAAAACAAATATTCATATGAGTAAATTTTATTAGCTTAAAGAATAAATACAAAATGATTTTTTAACTAGTCCTGTAAGCATGTACATTATTATTTTTTAATATTCAAATAAATCAGTAAAAAAAGGTATTTAGTGTTTTTAATTGATTTTAATGTATTATTATAAAAGGTATGAAGAACTTCGACTTCGTGAGTGCCCTTAGGGTAATTCGATCTTCAATTATTGTGTACGATTTTACGAATGCTCTATTTTCAAATTAGCTATAATCTTATTTCATGTCATGAATATTAAGAACTTCAAATTTGGTTCTTCTATTACGGTCTTCTCTGTAACTTTCATAGTTTTTTGTATTGCGCCATATTTCGAGTATTTATTGAACCCTTGTACTATGAACAATCTTCACAAATCTCGGTAGAAGAATTCGTAACTAATACTGCATGATATAGATATGTATCTAGACCTGCATATTTAATGGTTAAGTAATATTACCAGTACAATACCTAAACACATAATTGTTGTACTTGTTCCATTCCTTTGTACGTTAACATGAACATATATCCGAGTAGAACCGGAACTACGAGGTATGTTCACTCCTACCCAAGATATCCTGATTTAATTTCCCCAAAAACTTAAGGCTCCCAAATTATTTATAAAAATCCATTCAAATTGAAATATTCAACAGATCAACAATCGAGATATTTTTTTTTTATTCTCTTATATTAAATAAAAAGACGAGATATTAATTTTAACAATTCATTGAGTATTTTATTGTACTTATTATAATAGGTACATTAACGTAAAATATCCAGTCTGTTTAATTAATTTATAATACTTTTTTATACAAATAAAAATTTTGTCTCAAGTACATCTAAATAAAAGCAACTTAAAACTAAAGTAATAGTAATATGACAATTTTAAGTCACAAGTAGGAATTTGGAATTTCTCTTAAATTTTAATAATGACTATCATAAATACTAAGTACATAATATTAGCATACAATAGGTGTTAAGCGACTACATTCTTATATACATATCTAGATTTAATCTACTTCTTCTACTGTTGGGCCACTGCCGTTACCATAGCCATTTGCATGTTGGTTGAAATTAGCTGATCGTTGTCCTCCACCACAACCAGCTCCGGCTCCAGCTCCTGTGTGTATTTTCGTCATAATTGGACTGCAGATTCTTGTAGCTTCTTCCATCTTGTGTTCGAATTCTTCCTTTTCAGCTGTGGTGTTGTTGTCCAACCATTTGATTGTTTCAGTGCAGCATTCTAGAGCTTTGTCTTTATCTGACTGGTCTAGTTTGCTGCCAGCCTGTTCAACTGCTTGTTTCACGTTGAACACGTATCCTTCTAAGCTGTTGCGAGCGGCGATGCGTTGACGATGTTTTTCGTCCTCTTCCTGGTACTTCTCCGCCTCAGACACCATCCTATCGATTTCGGCTTGTGAAAGTCGACCCTTGTCGTTTTTGATTGTGATGTTCTTCGCTGCACCGGAACCCATCTCCTTGGCGGCAACGTTCAGGATGCCATTAGCATCCAAGTCGAAGGTCACATCGATCTTTGGAACACCCCGAGGTGCTGGCGGAATGCCAGTCAAATTGAATGTACCCAAAAGGTTGTTGTCTTTGGTGAGAGCCCTTTCTCCTTCGAACACCTGGATGGTGACTGCTGGCTGATTATCGGCATAGGTCGTGAACGTTTTCGATTGTTTGCAGGGAATCCTGGAGTTCCGTTCAATCAATTTGGTCATCACACCTCCGGCAGTTTCGATACCGAGAGACAACGGGGCCACATCTACCAATAACACATCCTGAATTTGGCTGCTCTTGTCACCACTCAGGATTGCTGCTTGAATGGCTGCTCCATAGGCAACTGCTTCATCAGGATTGATAGACAGATTGAGCGTTTTTCCATTGAAGAACGTCTGCAGCAGATTCTGTACTTTTGGAATCCTAGTTGAGCCTCCCACCAACACGATGTCGTTTATTTGACCCTTATCCATTTTTGCATCCTTCAAGGCTTTCTCCACAGGGTCTAGAGTCGAGCGGAAAAGATCCGAACACAACTCCTCGAAGCGGGCTCGACTGATCTTCGTGTAGAAGTCAATACCTTCGTAGAGGGCATCGATTTCGAGAGTGGCTTCAGTGCTGGATGAGAGTGTGCGCTTGGCTCTTTCGGCTGCTGTTCTCAAGCGTCGCAGAGCTCGGGGGTTTGACTTAAGGTCCTTCTTATATTTGCGTTTAAATTCTTCTGAGAAGTGATTCACCAGACGATTGTCGAAGTCCTCACCTCCCAAATGTGTGTCTCCAGCTGTCGATCTCACTTCGAAAAGCGACCCTTCGTCGATTGTGAGAATGGACACATCAAAGGTTCCACCTCCCAAATCGAAGATGAGCACATTTCGTTCACCAGACAGATTCTTGTCCAAGCCATAAGCCAAGGCTGCAGCTGTTGGTTCATTGATGATTCTGAGCACGTTCAATCCGGCAATTGCTCCTGCGTCTTTGGTTGCTTGGCGCTGAGAGTCATTGAAGTAAGCCGGAACTGTGATTACCGCATCTCTCAGAGTCTGTCCCAAATAAGCCTCAGCAGTCTCCTTCATCTTTGTCAGAACCATCGAACTGATTTCCTCTGGAGCAAATGACTTCTGCTCTCCCTTGAACTCCACACTGATCTTTGGTTTTCCACAGTCACTCACAACCTTGAACGGCCAGTGCTTCATGTCATCCTGAATCTTCTGGTCGTCAAACTTTCGTCCAATCAACCTCTTTGCATCGAACACAGTATTCTTAGGATTCATGGCAACCTGGTTCTTAGCGGCGTCCCCTATCAGTCGCTCGGAATCTGTGAACGCCACATAGCTGGGGGTTGTTCTGTTGCCTTGGTCGTTTGCGATGATTTCCACCTTACCGTGCTGGAAAACTCCAACACACGAGTAGGTAGTTCCCAAATCAATACCGATTGCTGGCATCTTTACTTTTGTTTTTGGTTTCTTGTATAATTAAGCACAAAATTCACTTTAATTACGTTTCTTTTACTGACTTTAGTTCAACTTCAACTTTTTCTTTTTTGCGACTTGTTTTGAAAATATTTCACAACAACTTCACTTAAATTCTTTACTTAGCTTGCACTGCACTAATGCACTTATTAATTTCAATACGAAATCAAAATACTGAATGAAGCTAAGAGAACCAAGCCAGCTATTTATATGAAATCTCACTAGAAGAGAAATTTCTCGAATCGCATTCTAGAGATTTGTAGAATATTGTGGAAGAAAGTAAACAAAACAAGCAAAACCAAAACAAATCAATGAACTAAAAGAAGTAGACGAAAAGCAAAGAGAATGGATAATATGAGAAAGGGGAAATATAACCAAAAAAATGAAACTCAAAGAGAGGAGAAATATAAGAGATTATTTGTTTCTTTCACTTACTCTTTTGAAGAGAAATTTATACAAAATAAAATGTTTCGCGTTACCACCGTATACAAATTTGAAAATTTGTTTATATTTCCTTATTTAACCACAATGTCCAACATGTAATATTTAAATCAGGGCTTAGAATTATGAAATAAATTAGTGCAATATTAACCAACATAATGACATGAAATTTTTAAAGTGCAAATAGCGAATATACGAAATACTGATGACAACAGATATAAAATCTTACTATCAATGAATAATTGACAAATTTGGAACATATAATATGAATGAGAAATTACTTCTACAATAATGTAGCAGTGGTCGATAACTTTGCGATTATCTTATACAAAAATAGAAAAAGAACCAAAGCTTACATTAAATTGATATAATTTTATGTATACTTTTTCCATGTTGACGGTGAGGCGTTTTAAACAACTACTTCCTAAGTGATAGTTATTGTGGTAATCTACGATATGCACCGGCAATAGTGGACTTTTTCTTTTTGAGGCAAGAGTTAGGTTCTTAATTTTGTGATATACATTTACATATACTGTACGTTTAAATTATTATCAAAACAATAATTAACTGTTCACTTTTAGAAATTTTTTTTATTTAACAAATTGAAAAATAACTTGGTTTTTTTAATATTTTTCAGGGTGGCAACGCGACTTTCTTCATTAAAAAATTTGAATTCGTAAACTCTTCAAAATGTTAAAGAGAAAAATATTATTATTTTATATTAGTTAACTTGATTCTCTTATATCCTCACTCTTTGATTTTCTTCTCATATTCTTTGCTCATACTCCAATTCTCTTTGCCTTTCGTCTACTTCTTTTAGTTCATTGATTTGTTTTGGTTTTGCTTGTTTTGTTTACTTTCTTCCACAATATTCTACAAATCTCTAGAATGCGATTCGAGAAATTTCTCTTCTAGTGAGATTTCATATAAATAGCTGGCTTGGTTCTCTTAGCTTCATTCAGTATTTTGATTTCGTATTGAAATTAATAAGTGCATTAGTGCAGTGCAAGCTAAGTAAAGAATTTAAGTGAAGTTGTTGTGAAATATTTTCAAAACAAGTCGCAATAAAGAAAAAGTTGAAGTTGAACTAAAGTCAGTAAAAGAAACGTAATTAAAGTGAATTTTGTGCTTAATTATACAAGAAACCAAAAACAAAAGTAAAGATGCCAGCAATCGGTATTGATTTGGGAACTACCTACTCGTGTGTTGGAGTTTTCCAGCACGGTAAGGTGGAAATCATCGCAAACGACCAAGGCAACCGAACAACCCCCAGCTATGTGGCGTTCACGGATTCCGAGCGACTGATAGGGGACGCCGCTAAGAACCAGGTTGCCATGAATCCTAAGAATACTGTGTTCGATGCAAAGAGGTTGATTGGACGAAAGTTTGACGACCAGAAGATTCAGGATGACATGAAGCACTGGCCGTTCAAGGTTGTGAGTGACTGTGGAAAACCAAAGATCAGTGTGGAGTTCAAGGGAGAGCAGAAGTCATTTGCTCCAGAGGAAATCAGTTCGATGGTTCTGACAAAGATGAAGGAGACTGCTGAGGCTTATTTGGGACAGACCCTGAGAGATGCGGTTATCACAGTTCCGGCTTACTTCAATGACTCTCAGCGCCAAGCAACCAAAGACGCAGGAGCAATTGCCGGATTGAACGTGCTCAGAATCATCAATGAACCCACAGCTGCAGCCTTGGCTTATGGCTTGGACAAGAATCTGTCTGGTGAACGAAATGTGCTCATCTTCGATTTGGGAGGTGGAACCTTTGATGTGTCCATTCTCACAATCGACGAAGGGTCGCTTTTCGAAGTGAGATCGACAGCTGGAGACACACATTTGGGAGGTGCGGACTTCGACAATCGTCTGGTGAATCACTTCTCAGAAGAATTTAAACGCAAATATAAGAAGGACCTTAAGTCAAACCCCCGAGCTCTGCGACGCTTGAGAACAGCAGCCGAAAGAGCCAAGCGCACACTCTCATCCAGCACTGAAGCCACTCTCGAAATCGATGCCCTCTACGAAGGTATTGACTTCTACACGAAGATCAGTCGAGCCCGCTTCGAGGAGTTGTGTTCGGATCTTTTCCGCTCGACTCTAGACCCTGTGGAGAAAGCCTTGAAGGATGCAAAAATGGATAAGGGTCAAATAAACGACATCGTGTTGGTGGGAGGCTCAACTAGGATTCCAAAAGTACAGAATCTGCTGCAGACGTTCTTCAATGGAAAAACGCTCAATCTGTCTATCAATCCTGATGAAGCAGTTGCCTATGGAGCAGCCATTCAAGCAGCAATCCTGAGTGGTGACAAGAGCAGCCAAATTCAGGATGTGTTATTGGTGGATGTGGCCCCGTTGTCTCTTGGTATCGAAACTGCAGGAGGTGTGATGACCAAACTGATTGAACGGAACTCCAGGATTCCCTGCAAACAATCGAAAACGTTCACGACCTATGCCGATAATCAGCCAGCAGTCACCATCCAGGTGTTCGAAGGAGAAAGGGCACTCACCAAAGACAACAATCTTCTGGGTACATTCAATTTGACTGGCATTCCGCCAGCACCTCGCGGTGTTCCAAAGATCGATGTGACCTTCGACTTGGACGCTAATGGAATCCTGAACGTTGCCGCTAAAGAGATGGGTTCCGGTGCAGCGAAGAACATCACAATCAAGAACGACAAGGGTCGATTATCACAAGCCGAAATCGATAGGATGGTGTCTGAGGCGGAGAAGTACCAGGAAGAGGACGAAAAACATCGTCAACGCATCGCCGCTCGCAACAGCTTAGAAGGATACGTGTTCAACGTAAAACAAGCAGTTGAACAGGCTTGCAGCAAACTAGACCAGTCAGACAAAGACAAAGCTCTAGAATGCTGCACTGAAACAATCAAATGGTTGGACAACAACACCACTGCTGAAAAGGAAGAATTCGAACACAAGATGGAAGAAGCTACAAGAATCTGTAGTCCAATTATGACGAAGATACACACAGGAACTGGAGCCGGAGTTGGAGCTGGTTGTGGTGGAGGACAACGATCAGGTAATTTCAACCAACACGCAAATGGCTATGGCAACGGCTACGGCAGTGGCCCAACAGTAGAAGAAGTGGACTAAATTTAGATTCTTGTGTAATCTTTTAAAAGCTTTTATATTCTTATTATATATAACATACCTTACTTCCTTTTCAAGATTTCAGTTATAAAGTTACTATTATTATTTTAGTTGTTTATTTATTAAGATAATATAGTATATTAAACAATTATTTTATATGCTTAAAGTATTAGAAATTATTTAGACTGATATACATAAGTTCCTAGTATTAAATATTATGTTATAATAAAAGAGTTAAAACATAATAAAATTTACACTCCATAACAATTGTTAAAATTAAATTACCGTCTTTTATTTATACAAAAAATTATAGTTTTATTATTCTCTGGTTTTGAATTTTTTATAACTGGATTTTTTTGTTAATTGGCTTCTAGAAATATTTGGTTTTCAGGAATAAAGTAAAGGATTTAAATTAGAAGGTCTTGAGAAAGAGCGCAAAAAGTTTGTTTGCTTCTTCAGAAAAACTATAAGGGAAGATATGTGAAGACTTTAATTGAATACAAGGTTTAAAGTTCTTCATGGCTGAAAAATGGATTGGGGTGGGGAGAAAGATTGAAATTTGTCGTGAATTTCATCGTCATTGAAAACTTGTTACGAGTGTTTATTGTGTATTGTGAAGAAATTTAGTTATCTGGGGTAAAATCAGCTAAGGTGATGGGCATACACCAAGCTCTGTGTAAGGGAGTTGAACCAAAGGAAGCTGGTATAGGGAAATAAATCAAAATTTTAAAAGTGTAAACATAAAATAGTAATGCATTTTTTTGAATAAAAGGTCGAAGGCGACAAATTTTGAAAAAAACGTCACATACTTTAGGCTTAACATTATTTGCCACCCTTTATGAAAAAAAAGTATTTTAAACGAGTGTTTACTTTATTTAATTAATTATTATTAACTCTTAAAAATTCAGTATTATTTATAGAAAGGACCGAAACCATCACCGATAAACCTCCTTCCTTAACCATAACCCCATAAGCTTCATATTCTTCGCAATTAGCTCTCCATTAAATCGACCAAAAAATATTGAAATTGAAATATCTTTCAGTATAAATGCGCCATCTTTCCAAAACGAAAAATTCTTGCTCTTTTAATTGCTGATAAGAGGCTTATGCTTATTTCTACCTCCAGTTAATTTGGTTCTTACAAGAACATTTCTGATGATAGATTTTTCCAGGTCCAGTAGCTTTGGGGAGCACAGGATTAATTTTGACTTCCCTTGTCAAAAATCGTGGATCTGCTATGGTAAATTGTATCTTTTCAGCTGTTGTTGGCTTCTTTTCATTGTGTGAAACGTGGCTTTTTCACGCACCGATTTTCTTAGTTGTTTTACAACTGTAATTTTGGCGACGTAAATTTGGTTCAACAGAGCTGTCTGCTGCAGTGCTGCCTTAATTTCGCTCGCACTGTAATCTGGAATTTAGAATTTTCAATATTTTCGTTTTAAATTCTTAACAGAAGTGAAATTTTAATTCCCTGAATGATAGCTCTTGCTAACGCCTTGACACCTCGCGTACAGACCTAATTTTATTAAGCTGTCCCTGTGTCGATCACTGGTCTTAATTAGAAAACATCTCCGTCAACGGAACACCAATCTTTAGCACAATGTCCAAATGGTGTTGTTTTTGGAGTTGATGGTAATATAATGTAGCTTGCCAAAATATCACCAGCACATTTTTTTATTTATTTATTTATTTACATACATGTGTATGTGGCTATCGTACAAATACTTATTCGATTTGTTAAAATCAAATTTTTTAAAATTATATAATTATTATTATTTATTTGTTTCTTCTTTTTTTATTTATGTAACTATGCACTCTTCACAAGTGCATATTTCACTGCCATTTAGATTAAATTTCTTTAAAAGTTTTGCCTTTATTTTGAAATTAAGTTAAGGTCTGTGACATACGCTATGTAATGGAAAAATTAATTTCATTAAGAATAAAATTACAATCTCGGTCAATTTTATTTTTTGATTATTTATTAAACTTGCCTGTTTAAGTTTTGATTTATCAAAAAAAGTTCGTATACGCCTCAGTGTACCCGTTAAATTATTTTATTTTTTCTTATTTAAAATCCGTAACAGGCGTCTGGACCATTAACATTGACCCATGTATCAAAATATTGAACACTTATTATTATATTCTCTTTCTGCTTCCAGCACTAAGTCGAAAAAAGCAACAAACAAAAGTCTTAGGTACATACACTGGTTCTGAAATAACAGCATAAATCTAATTCCGAAAAATTCAAAAGTCCTAACCACACTTTACTTCTTTATCTAAAATAATGTTTGATCATATTTGTATTGTTTGCTTGTGACCCATCAAATTTTTTTAATTTTTATAAGAGTTGAGTCAAAAAAACACAATTTAGTTTCTTTATGAAGATGATAAAGATTGCGACAGAAGAAAAAGTGATATTTGAAGCAACCTAACATTAAAATACCGGACAAACAGTATGAGGATCTAACAGAACAATAAATTCAGAAAGGTATAACCCCCATGATTGGTAATGGCAGTACATTTTATACAGGCGACAGCGGGAAGCCCATGCATAAGCTGGAGATATGTTGTAGACCAGGACGTTCGAAGCCATGGGACGCGCAACTAGATGGCTAGCGATTAGCGCAAATGAAGTAACTTGAATGAGCCCAGGACTGCGTTCTGGTTAAAGTTGTAGACCCGATAATAATGACAATGATGATTGATGCCAGCTTGTGAAATCATATAGAAAAACATAAGAAAATGGGCAATACTAACTTTATTTTAAAACAAATAGTTCTTAAATACTATTTTACAATTCTTACCTACTTATGTGTGTATATTTCCTATTCTTGAGAGATTGGTTGTTATCGTTTTTGTAATTATTTTTGTTACATTAATTTAAAATGACAAATTAATATTTCTCATTTGATGCAAACCTTTCAAAAGATAGCAAACGTTATGATAAGCAAGGAATTACAAATAATTTCAAAGTACTGTACCGGGTATTGGTGCAATTTCAGTATTTCAATCAATTAATTCCTATGAAAGAAACCATCGAAGAACACATCGAATATTTCTGATGAAGCTACATCCAACACCCAGCACCCCCAATTGCCAAATGCCAACTAGATTTAGATTGTTCATTGTGCTTGTGCTCATCCTCTTTCTTCCTCATTTCTTTTTAATTTTAAATTATACTCTTAAGAGAGTTTTTCAACGGCTGATACAAACAGGGTTCGGATTCGGGATGCGGTTTAAAAAAGTTTGAACTACATTAATTTAGTAAAAAGAGGAGTAAACAAATTTTCAAAGTCAAATTAGGTTGAGGATGATCGGAGCTAACTTGCTTGAAGTAAACTTCATTAATTAATTAGTTTTCATGAACTCTCTTGTATTTTATTAAAACGTGCAAAAAACTGCATTCGTTAAACTGCCAAATGGCAATTTTATTCATGTTGATTGTTGGTGGAAGGAAATTAAAAATATACATTTTTATTTTACTCAATGGAATACAAATAGATCCAAACCAAAAATTAATTAGTTTATCTTAAAATGGAAATCCATTAGATAAAATAAAATAAAACAAATAAATAAATTAGTTGTCGTTATCTAGCTCAGTAATACGAGTTTCTCATCTGTTTTCCAGCAGCTGTTCTACATCGGGTGTATTTGAATTTGTAATTAATTTGTAGGTTGGAGTTGAAAATGCATGAACATGATAGTTGAGTTTAAGTTTTCATGGAAATTTGGACCGATCTGACTTAAAGTTTTTATCACCAATGTATTTTCAGTAAAACATTGGAAGTTATTTTATTTTCTTAAAATTATGACATTATTAATTATGAATGTCCTTTATTTAGATTTAATAATAATATTTTAGTAGAATTTAGTAAAATTTCAATTAAAGATTATAAAAAATAGGGAAGTTGCTATAATTTGTCTAGTGGAAGATAATAAGCAATGTGGCTCTAAACCATTATTATGAATATTATTACGTATTGCTATAACTATTACTTTTATAAGCTAAACAAACGACATATCCGAATAATTTCGCCAGTTTTCAACGAACGCAACCTCAAGTCGGCCAACATTTCTTTATTTTTTGGACCACTTAACTGCCTCCTACATTTCATAATCGGAACTCTTTCTCACTAAAATAGTTTTAGTGATTATTGATATATTTTTGTTCATTAATCAGTTCTTAGAACTTTTTATATTCATCAAATCATTGTGTATTATTATTCTTTGTTTGTATACTTTTTACTTCAGTTAAACTAACTAGAATATAATATGTAACATCCCTCAATCTTTTTTATTATTTTCAAACATAAATATATTAGGTTTCTTTTTGCATGTTTGTTGATTTTATAAGTTTTCAGAATAAATTTGCTACATTTTTACAAAAGCTAACGGCAGCACTGAATGGAGTATCATTTATTTTCGAAAGAGACATGTTTGTTTGGTTTGAGACAGACTCTTTAAATTGCTTCTCTGAACGTTCTCCTTTTTCACTCACTTTTTTGCATTTTCACATTCTCTTACAATTCCCCTCTTACTACCTTGAATTAATTTTACACATTCTCAATTTTTGCACATTCTTGTTCTCTTCTTCACCATTCTCTTTGTTTTGTTATTTTAGTATTTTTTTAATACTTTTTAATTTTGTTTGTTTACTTCCATTCCAAGTTCCACAATATTCTACAAATCTCTAGAAGGCGATTCGAGAAATTTCTCTTCTAGTGAGATTTCATATAAATAGCTGGTTTGGTTCTCTTAGCTTCATTCAGTATTTTGATTTCGTATTGAAATTAATATTTAAGAAGTGCATTAGTGCAGTGCAAGCTAAGTAAAGAATTTAAGTGAAGTTGTTGTGAAATATTTTCAAAACAAGTCGCAATAAAGAAAAAGTTGAGGTTGAACCAAAGTCAGTAAAAGAAACGTAATTAAAGTGAATTTTGTTCTTAATTGTAAAAGAAACCAAAAACAAAAGTAAAGATGCCAGCAATCGGTATTGATTTGGGAACTACCTACTCGTGTGTTGGAGTTTTCCAGCACGGTAAGGTGGAAATCAACGCAAACGACCAAGGCAACCGAACAACCCCCAGCTATGTGGCGTTCACGGATTCCGAGCGACTGATAGGGGACGCCGCTAAGAACCAGGTTGCCATGAATCCTAAGAATACTGTGTTCGATGCAAAGAGGTTGATTGGACGAAAGTTTGACGACCAGAAGATTCAGGATGACATGAAGCACTGGCCGTTCAAGGTTGTGAGTGACTGTGGAAAACCAAAGATCAGTGTGGAGTTCAAGGGAGAGCAGAAGTCATTTGCTCCAGAGGAAATCAGTTCGATGGTTCTGACAAAGATGAAGGAGACTGCTGAGGCTTATTTGGGACAGACCCTGAGAGATGCGGTTATCACAGTTCCGGCTTACTTCAATGACTCTCAGCGCCAAGCAACCAAAGACGCAGGAGCAATTGCCGGATTGAACGTGCTCAGAATCATCAATGAACCCACAGCTGCAGCCTTGGCTTATGGCTTGGACAAGAATCTGTCTGGTGAACGAAATGTGCTCATCTTCGATTTGGGAGGTGGAACCTTTGATGTGTCCATTCTCACAATCGACGAAGGGTCGCTTTTCGAAGTGAGATCGACAGCTGGAGACACACATTTGGGAGGTGAGGACTTCGACAATCGTTTGGTGAATCATTTTTCGGAAGAATTCAAACGCAAATATAAGAAGGACCTCAAGTCAAATCCCCGAGCTCTGCGACGCTTGAGAACAGCAGCCGAAAGAGCCAAGCGCACACTCTCATCCAGCACTGAAGCCACTCTCGAAATCGATGCCCTCTACGAAGGTATTGACTTCTACACGAAGATCAGTCGAGCCCGCTTCGAGGAGTTATGTTCGGATCTTTTCCGCTCGACTCTAGACCCTGTGGAGAAAGCCTTGAAGGATGCCAAAATGGATAAGGGTCAAATAAACGACATAGTGTTGGTGGGAGGCTCAACTAGGATTCCAAAAGTACAGAATCTGCTGCAGACGTTCTTCAATGGAAAAACGCTTAATCTGTCTATCAACCCTGATGAAGCAGTTGCCTATGGAGCAGCCATTCAAGCAGCAATCCTGAGTGGTGACAAGAGCAGCCAAATTCAGGATGTGTTATTGGTCGATGTGGCCCCGTTGTCCCTTGGTATCGAAACTGCCGGAGGTGTGATGACCAAACTTATTGAACGGAACTCCAGGATTCCCTGCAAACAATCGAAAACGTTCACTACCTATGCCGACAATCAGCCAGCAGTCACTATTCAGGTGTTTGAAGGAGAAAGGGCACTCACCAAAGACAACAATCTTCTGGGTACATTCAATTTGACTGGTATTCCGCCAGCACCTCGTGGTGTTCCAAAGATCGATGTGACCTTCGACTTGGACGCTAATGGAATCCTAAACGTTGCCGCCAAGGAGATGGGTTCCGGTGCAGCGAAGAACATCACAATCAAAAACGACAAGGGTCGACTATCACAAGCCGAAATCGATAGGATGGTGTCTGAGGCGGAGAAGTACCAGGAAGAGGACGAACAACATCGTCAACGCATCACCGCTCGCAACAGCTTAGAAGGATACATATTCAACGTGAAACAAGCAGTTGAACAGGCTGGCAGCAAACTAGACCAATCAGATAAAGACAAAGCTCTAGAATGCTGCACTGAAACAATCAAATGGTTGGATAACAACACCACAGCTGAAAAGGAAGAATTCGAACACAAGATGGAAGAAGCTACAAGAATCTGCAGTCCAATTATGACGAAGATACACACAGGAGCCGGAGCTGGTTGTGGTGGAGGACAACGATCAGCTAATTTCAACCAAAACGCAAATGGCTATGGCAACGGCTACGGAAGTGGCCCAACAGTAGAAGAAGTGGATTAAATCATATCTCTTGTGTTTGGTTGTTACCATCGTTAAAGTGCTTTGAATTATAAATTGCTGTCGGTATACGACAACAATCAGCTAATGGATTTGCTGCGGATCGTCGGCGGAGAGCCAAAAATAGAAAAAGTCGTTTAAATCTGGTCTATTATTTGATTAACTGTGATCTCTTTGCTTTTTTCAATCTTAGTTTTAAGCATTTATATTAAAATATACTTGTTAAACTAAATTTATTGTTTATAAATAAAAATACTCGAATGTTTTAAAAATTGGGTCTTTCAATTTAAAAAAGAATATACTTTTGGTCAATTGGAGGAATTGGTTTTGATAAAGCTGAGTCAATATTGACTTCCAAATTATTTTTCATGAAAAAATGACTAGTCGAGCTTTCTGCCACGTTAAATGCGTCGACAAAATTTAAGAAAAAATTATTTTATCTATAAAAATCTTCATTTATTGCCAGCAACTAATATTCAAATCTCCCCCGAAACGTTTACATATACAATTTAATCAACTCGTCACTCACGGCAGATGGCGTCAATATTCCTAAGTCGGTGAACAAGAGTGTGATATAAGCTGGTGGAGTGTAATCGACAAGTGGGTGGCTTTTGGAAACGTCGCTGAGGTCCTTAGCTCGATACTGTAAAATAATTCAACTTCAAAACTTAATCTCTATAGAATTTATTAAGCAACATACTTTGTACTCGTCTGGCAGATCCCTCTGATTCAGTGGATAGAGTCGAGTGAACTTGAAGCTCTCGGCTAGCACATAGAAGGGCTTCTTCATTTCACGCGCACACAGGCCCATCGTGAAACTACCCACCCGATTTATGATTCCACCACTTTCCACAACTCCCTCGGCACCCACCATTACTATGTCGACGCTTTCCATGACATAACCAATAGCAGAATCTAGAATCAAGGTTGTTTCGATGCCAGCCTTCTCAAGATCTCGGCACATCTGGGAACTAAGGACATGGGCTATATACTAAATCTCGATATGGCAAAGGACTTGATAAACCTACCCAGAATTATCTGGCCCTCCATTTGTCACGTATACGTGGAACTGTTTGTTCGACTTGGCAGCTGTGATAAGCGTCTGCAGGACCACTCTTGATCTGGAGTGTGTAAGCACTCGGCAGCCATCAGTCACAAAGAGTGCTGCCTGACGGGCGATTACGATTCGCGATTGTTCTAATTTGGCCAGGAAAATCTTGCCTCGATGCAACATAATTTGTCGACATTCTTCCATGTGCTTGTCATCCAGGCTGAGTGTGATGAATCTACAGAATAGCTCTCCACCGGATACAATGGCTGCGATAGAGATGTCGGTTCTTCGCATAGCATCCACTGCATTGCGCATAGTTTCATGCAGAATGTGAATGGTTTCAACTGTAATTGGAATGTTTTTAGTTATTGAGGCACTTAATAGTAGATAGGTAAGTTCAGGTGAAACGAACATTGCTTCTTTTCGAGGATCATGAGAAGTGTCTTGATAGCTGCGATTCCAGAGTTGAGATCTTTGTCCTTCTCCATGAGATTGAGGAAGTACTGGACGACATCTGGAAAAGTTTTTTTTTTTATAGCAAAAGAGAATTGTGTGAATGTGGATGGATTGATGTTTTGTTTACCAAAATCGCCAGATTTATTAGTTTTATTTTTAGGAGACATGGCAATGGCAAATCCTAAAAGAAGCAAATAGGATTTCGCAAGTATTTAGTTGAATGTCGTCGTTGACAGGTATTTTCTAAATTTTATTTGACATTTCATGATAAACGTTGAGAACCTGTCATGTGGGACACCAACTGCGTTTGCATTATTCAGTTGGTTTCTACGTTATATGATTTATCAATAACATTTATTAAACCCCAATAACATTACCATCAGTTAATTTGCTGTGAATTATTTACTCCTATAAAAGATTTTACTAAAGATTTTATTGTAGTTAGTTGTTAGTATTTAGCAGCTCATTTCACGAGCGTGAGTGAGCTACTTGCAACTCCATACGTGGAATTTAAGAGCGTGATATTTATATAGTATATCAAATTTTGCTGATTTATTGACAGAAAACGAAAATCGATAAACTTACTCTGTTCGGTGTTTAGTTCATCAATTTATTTAAGAAATGAACCTACAACTTATCTTAATTCCATCAGTTTCAGTCTAAGTCTCAGTTTTAGTTAAAAAAACGAGAGAAGGTCATCCCATTTGGACATGATGCGATTAAATTAAGTCTGATTTTTGCGTCAGAATTATGGAACATTTTATATTTCCAATGCACGCCATATAGAAAGGTCGATTGAAACATATTGTCATTAAAAAGCCATATAAAATTTCCATGATATCCATTAGATCTCTATTAACGTCCATGTTCGGCAATTTTTTTGAAAGTGAATTAAAAACACTTTTTGATTTTACATGAAATGTAGTTGCATTTTGCACATTTCGGTCGATTTTGAAGACTTCCTATCAGAAGGATGTTATTAAAGATCAATTAGAAAAATTTGAATACACACAGTTTTGGAAAAGTACGCTTGTACGATCATCCCCGACCCTGAAAGTTTTTTGCAATTCAATTTTTTTTTAAATGGATACATTCCTTCATTGTTTTTTCTAACATTAAAAAACAAAATGTAATTAAACTGTTACTTTGTTAAGCTTTTTATGTGAACCAAAGCATACCAAAGATCAATTTTTAATAAAACAGTTTCTCACAACATCGTTGCATAGTGTAGGCAAAGCCTTAACATATTTTGCTATCGATATACTACCATCTGACAACTAACCGCCCATCTAACACCTAACTGTCAAATAAACATCGCTTGCGATAAACCAGAAAAAAAATCTACGATCTTTTCGACATTACGGTAAATATTAAATCGTAAATCACAAAAAGTGAGTGGTGGAGTTTGATATGCTGTGTCATAGTAATTTGGAAAGAAATTCGACATTTTGATTGATTTCAATTGTTCATTTCCAATTATTGTAAGTAAAAAATACAATTTAAATGTCTCCTCCATCGATATTAATTAAATATCTATGGATTTGCAACAGAAATTGTCTTAAAATATCCAATTAAAGTTTGGCGCATCGTTCAGTTTTTTTTTTATCTGTATGTACTGTGTGTGTTGAGGCGAAGGTTTCACTTTACTTTGAACAGAACATGGAATTGGGATGAGTCCCTTCATCGAAAAATGCAATTTGCAGCAAACGACGACGACGAGCGACGAGACACCATTGTGGCGGCCATTTTATTCGGCCCCCCATCCCCCGATTTCATTTGTGGACAAAATAAAAGTTTTTTAAACATTTTTTGCTCGAAATTAAGATTGGAGCTATATTAAAAATCACTGAAAATTCACAGAGACAAATTAAAGTTATCATGAAAAGCCTCCAATCACAGTTTACAGAAAAAAAGACCTGAGAAACTTTGTATACAAATTATTGAGAAATATGTTACATTTGTATTGCCTTTCTTCTCTCCATTTCAATTCGAGAAACAGTTGAATCAATTTGTTGTACTTATTTATTGCAGGTGACCATCTATTCCAAGGAAAATCAATCGTTGTCGATTTAATTATTTTAGTTTTTAATTAATTAAAGTGCGTGCAAAAAACTTACAACTTATAACAAGAAAAAAAAGAACATTCTGTGAACAGAGACACGGATGAAACAATCTCGTTGTGAATTTTTCAATAATCTTATTGGAATATAATTGTGCAGAGTGATAGATCATCGCTCGAAGTCAGATTCAGAGGAGTCGTCATCTAATCAGGTGAGTTGTGAATCATGAGACGCGTAATTTAAAGTACGTTTTTTTTATCTTTAGCTTTCAGTGAACAGTGAGTAAGTGGAAAGTGTGTGGAATAAACAGTTTCGTTTCGGGTAGATGTCCCGAAACCGTATTGTCATGATAATTAACAGTTTAGTTAAATTTGAGAGGAAATTTGCATTAAAAAATGGCAGATAAGTTTGTATACTAGGTGTCTGATGGGAAACAAAGAAAATGCAAAAAAGTTGCAGTTCTGGGTGTGTAGTTATTGACTTATGCTAAAACCTTGTCTGCTACTCCTACGCGCCCTCTTATTAAATGAGGTTTAGGTCTCTTCAACACTTGAATTCCTTTGAGTTGTTCTTACCCACGCACGATATATAATATTAAAGGACGCTTTGAATAAGTTACCTCGTTGTTTGTATGTTTTAAATAAATAGTCAATAATAATTATACTACGATATTACGATAGTTGATTACATTGATAAACTAAAAATGCTGTAAAAGTCAATAAAAATCAAATCAAGAAGAAAAATCTACTGAATGAAATTAAGTAACGGATTCTGGAGCAGATACGTTGCGACGTAAAGATCTATTAATTTCGCTTTTACAATTGCAAGATGTTACAGTCTTACAATTCTTGCCTTAAGTTTATTACTCGTAGAAACTTAAGTGTTTTAGAAACCACCCGAGACAAAAGATTAGTGTTTCGTTCTTTGGTACACATTTCTAGGCAAAAGATTTTTTAAGTGCCAAAAGAACCCCTGAGAGTATTCTCGTCTCTATTATTATGTTATGCTTTCTTTAATTAGGTGTTATCGCACTCCACAATAGAGTTCATATCACGTCGATGAAGTTGTAACGCTTGTTTTTGTTAAGAAGTTGTTATATTAGCTTGATCTTTATGTTTTCTACACAGTTCATTCAGCATGCTAACATTTGGAGCTATTAGAACAGAAAGTAAAATGAACTCAAAGTTCGGCTGCAAGCTGAGTTGTTTAGACGTTCTTAAACAATCGGGGAGTACACTGACACCTGATGGCATTTGTTATTTTTTTTGCAAGATAATATCTTCAATCTCTAAAGTCATATTTCAGCCACTTCGTATGTAAGCACTGTCCTTCTGAAGCACTGTCAATGTGCTCGTAAAGAAGGGATAGATGGAGGATTTTTCAATTGCTATTTGGGCATGTTATCATTGCTTCTGTAATAAATGTTTATACATGCGAGCTTTCCTTCTTTATCTATTGTTTTCCTAGTTATTTTTAATCTTTTATGCCATAAGACCGCATCATACATGAGCTATTAGCATGGACATGAATGAAATGCACTCTCAAAACAGATGAAGGTATTTCTGTTAAAGTATTTTTGTATTTCCGTGTTATTTATTAGACTTATTTAAGAAATTCCTTGCCTTAGCTTTGAAAGGGCTTGATGAAGATTTTGTTTTCGCTTTTTTACAGTTCAAGGTGGTAGTTTATAGTCTTGTGTATAACTGCACTTATCTCTATTTCTAATTCTAATTTGAAGGTGCACAAAATCGGTATAAAAAACTATTCGATTCATGTTGACACTCGATAATAATTTTGCATAGCCAGAGCTACCCTCAATTTAATTCAATATAATATTCTTATTGTTTTGTTAAAGTGATGATCAATTTGTTTGTGCCTGTTATGTTAAGTTTTGAAATTGATAAACTACTACTCTACTATAATTTTCAAAATTGCTTAAAACCGGGAGTTAGAGTAGATTTGTAATGAGATTTTGATGGGAGTCATCCAGTTGTATACTATTATTGAAAGTGACTTCGTGAGGTTCCGATTGCTTTCCCTTCATTAATAAAAGGCTTACAAAATAGGTTACTATGCTTAAATAAATAGGTAATGGAAGCTCAATTTAAATTCATTTTGCAATCATCTGTCCCCAAGGCCTAATGAGCATTCTTTAACATATAATTTTGTCCGTTTGAGAACAATGTTAAGTTTTTCGTTTTCAGATCCTAAATTCCTTAATGTTCCTCTTCAATCATCCAAAAAAAATGCAAATAACAAAAACTTACTGCATAAGTTAACGTATGTTTAAATAAATTGAACTATGTAATTTTTAAAACCTGGAAGTTAAACAGGAAAGTGATGTATTTCAATATCTGTTGTATTTCAAGACCGTCGAATAATTCTAGCTGAATGGATGTTTTCAAAACAACGTTCAATATTTTTTCTAATCATTATGTAAATTGTAATTATAGTTGTTTTTCGTAAAAGATATTCCCTTGTACATTTTAAATGCCATTTTGAACGTTAATACACTTTTACACCTGAAAAACTACCAAGTTATTCAACTAAAAAAATTGAAGAAGGTCCTCAAAATATTTAAATAAAATCATTTTTATATGAAACCACTTTTTAGACAAAGAATAGTTTTGTAATCAAAAGTCGAATCATAAGCGTACCAATTCTGTAAATCCAAAGAACTCGTTAAAATAACCATGTACTAAAAATTATTCATGATATCATAGTTATAAAAGCATATACATATCTACTATATGTACGTAGATGGTTCAAGGTGCTCATGCTATAATCTAATTGACACAAAGTATTGATGTAATTATCATTGTATTAATAGCTCTGTGCAATTTCCACAAGAATAATTTGGTGCAATTGGCGACAGCAAGCACTCAAAGTTAAAATGTATATATCTGTCGTCGTCGTCGTACATGTACTACGAGAGATGGCAAAGAACTTTCTATGGGGGTTTCTATCCTTTAAATGTCCTACGTTAAAAGGAGCTATATTTCAAAACTACATTATTGTAAATACACACGCGCACACACTTACTCATACAAAAACAAATGCACCAAAGAAATTAGACGTTTTTTCTATTGATTTTCATTCCGTAAAACATATACATACACCATTATCGGTTCAAATTTCAATAAATTTCAAGCTAAACATTGACTATTTAATTTGATGTGATTATGTAAATGACCTTTTGACTTGAGTTTTATCGCAAAATGAATTATTTTATACTTTTCTAGAGTCTGCAAATAGCAGTTTCAATATGGGTACTGTTGACTTTTCATATTCTATCAAATTTTATAGCAGTATTTTCATAAGAGACGAAAGTTGAAGGAAATGAAATCAATTTTATGTAGCGCTTCTATTGAGGAATGCCATTAGTGGAATAAATATGTATATTGTTCGTGAGTATTCGCTAGGGGGATATAAGGTTTTAACTACTCCTACGCGCCATCGTGTGCGATTTCCGTGTTTGAGTTGCTGCTTTACCTCAATCTCGATGATTCCTCTTCGACTGTTCTCCTCCACGGGCTTCTCGGTCACCCAACTCATTGAAGGGATTCCACTACATTGCCTGTCCCGCAATGCAGTCATCACCTTTTTCGAAGCGTGTGTCCAATCCACTTCCACTTGCGACTTCGTTTAATAGTGTCAAAGGGATTCTGATCTTTTGTCCTATACATGTGAGATATGATTAGGCCAGAGACCCCGTAAGATGTTTCGTAGATACCTATTAAAGAAGGTTTTCACTTTTCTAGTAATCGTTGCTTGTTTGTGTGGAACAATCTTAGGTTTGTGTTCAAGCTGAAAAATGTATTTCTCCAAATATTCGACAACATCCCGAACACATTTTATGGTAGGTAGACCAGAAGGCCCGAAGACTGCTCGCGATCGGGTTAAATGAAGAGACTTGTTGAATAAGGCTAGGACTGGATCCCAGGTGTCGATGATGATCATGATAATGAATAGAACTAGCAGAATACTCTATTAAAAAATTGAACTTACTGACTTCAGTAAGGCTTGAACGAGATCTTACATAGAGTTCTGGGGCCCTACTATGTAACTCGATTCTAATTTTGATTCTATTCGAAACCTATTTCCGATTCTACTTTTTAATGTTACTATGCATGAAAAAAGGATACAGCGCGATTTTCGAACGATCTGCACGCAAACATATTTGATGTCTGCTTTGTTTTGATATTAACTTTCGAGTTAGGTGGTTCCGATTATACGAAAGTACATACAAACCTATGAATATTACGAGAAAGCTTTTATTTATTTGTTAAACGGTGTGCTATTATCTCGGGTTAACGATATGTCTGGCCTTATAATAAAAAACAAAAAATAAGTAATAGATCCAATTCAATTGCACCCAAAAATATGCCTTTCATAAACCCAGTCTAAAACAAGTACACAAATGGTTCCTTAGATTTACGTTTAGGGAGTTGCTATGGATTTATATTTTATACCTTATCACCTTATTTATTGAATTAAACTTTTTGAAATGCCGAGTGTTGAAGGCAACCGTTTATGTCTTGTTTTCATTGTGCAATTCATAAACACGAATATAGACTTTTAGTAGCTTCTTTCTTTGATGTTGAAGTCAATAAAACAAATTTTATTAAAGAATGGTCCATAATTATTTTTTGTGACATTTTTTCTAGTATATTTAATATATTTCGTTTGAGATCTAGTCAATCAGTATCTCACAGAAGTTAAAAAAACCTCCGCACTCTACGCGAAGATTGACCCATATTCTTGCAATCCCTTTATCCTAGTTTTTTGTTTTTATTGACTGTATTTACAAAGCCATTAAGTTACACGTGTTTACTTTTAACATTGGTACAAACACATATTTTTATTCTGACGTCAAGACTTAAAAAAATAAATTGGTGGTTTTATTTATTTGGGTCATCTTTGCAAATTTATGATACCCAGATGAATTCTTGATACTACATACTTTATTTCTGTAAATCTGATAAAATTTATAATCAAATTGAGTGCGTCTGTTCTCGAAAACAAGTTTATTTAGTTGAAGCTGATTACGCCGCACCGAAAGTGACACAAAGAAAACACATTAACGATGTGTTGACTCTATGTGGATAGATAACTAAAACGTTTAACAGCGAAATATTAAACGTTTATAATAATTAATGATTCGCCGCGCCACCGTTTACCTAAAAGCTTACACCACGGCAGGTTTACCCACTGCATGTCGCGTTTTCCTAATTTATCCAACATAAAGCCAATGTCTATACTGCTTTGTTTGACATCGGGATGGTGATGGCTGGGTGGCAATAACAGGTCCATTTTAAACAATCACGAAACGCATTTCCAAAATTGCGACTTTAGGAGCGGAATCGGTTTTAACCACTTGCCCGCCTGCATTTGCTTTCCATTATTGTTCTTGTTTGTTTGTTTGTTTGTTTACATAAACGGGTTGTTGTTGGTTGGTGGTGTTTCTATGGACATTTGTACGTAGAACGCTACCAATAGCATTGATGGCTAGCACCAGACAATGATAATGGCAACAATAACAACATCAACATCAATTTAGACATAGACAACGACAACGACGAAAAGACGCAGAAATACAAAGGTCAAAGTAACCCCGACGACGACGACGACGACGCTGCACTGTTCGTTTGCTATTATCGTTCTCTCCACTTTCAATGATTCGTGTCAAGTTAAAGGTTGTTAACTTTTCGCGTTCATGACACAATTTAAAATAAGCCGTTGTTGGTGTACTGGCGGACAAGACCGAACCGACCAGAAACACGAACAGGAAAAAAAAAACAAATAAATAATTTTAAAATTTCGTTCCATTTATGGTTAAGATAATAAAAAAATCGATTTCGATGGGAAAGTATAAGTAAATGGTTTTCCTTTGTAGAAATTGGTTTGTTTTGAGTAAGGAGACTTTAAGTACCACACAACATATTATATTCCCGGTCCCACAAAGAACATTTTAAAGCTGACTGATTTGAGATTAGGGATTTTCTTTTCTTTTATTAAATTTCACATCGGAAACTAAATGTCGGTCGTTTGACTTCACACTTTTCTTAATATGTGTATAGCGATATGAATAGTTTTACTGTAGTATTAGTTAAATGTACTAAATAATTTTAAAGCTTAGATATGATGGTAGATTTGTAGATTAAGTCATATTGACATTATTTTTTTTATAATCACGATTATTTACGCCGATTCGTTTTTTGCTGCGCAACAACATTCTACAAGTTTTCTATTAAGGCAACAAAAAATAATCATTTTGTGTGAATTGCTTACTTTTTGCAGCTTACTTAGAGTAATTTTCGAAGGTCATTTAAATAAAATGTGCAAATGAGAGGCAATTTTAAATGCAACTGCAAAGGCTGAGAACCGAGCTGAGACGCAACGCGATCAATGTTTATAATTTACAGCTTAAGTTTGTTTTGTCGATTTGTTTATGGGCTTCCTTCTTGATGAAGCTTATTAAGAGGAAGGAAATATTTTCAGAAAATTGAAAAACAAATATTTTGTTTATTTTTCCTGAAATCGGTTCCAAATCTTTTTTTTTGTGATTACTTATGTTTATATTTTATTTTTATTAAAATACTAACTTTTTAGAAAGTGGGAGTGGTAAGGATTTCTAAAGTGCTGAATACATTTACATCGGGAAAAAATTGATTGGAGGCTTTACCTTTCAAATCAGAGGCCATAGTCAATCTTGCGGGAATTGCTCAAATGTTTTTTGTTTTTTTACAAGACTTGAACTTATCATCAAATTTATCGAAACTCAGAAGAAATTCTACCTCAGATGTTACAAAAAAAAAAATGAATAATGCTACCTAGCCTTATAAGCGACAGAAAACACAATTTAAAAGTCTCAAGAATATGATCCCAAATTACCAACTTTAAAGCTTAGAAATGATATTAATTCCATTGAGACCGTGTGGGCCGATGTTAAAAAAGAAAAGCTTCTTAATGATTGTTAAACATTGAACTGATTAAGGCGTAAGTAAAAACGAAAACTTTATTCCTCCCGTGAAGAGGAGGGACGCCATACTTTGTTTAGATTTTACTAAAATGGAATGGGGGATGTAAATGTTCAATTCAATTTTTAATTCAAAGGATCCTTCAAAGGCTTAAGCTATGAATTGGAAAAGAAGGTACATCAATTGGATCGTTTAAACAAATGAATGAATGATGTTTTAGTTTTACAAGCCGAATTGTACTACTTAAGAAGGTTTTCCCTTTCATAACTGCAGTGTTTCGTGACTTGCCATGAAATTTCCGACAGGTTACCGCACCTTTTCAGAATGTCGGAGTATAAAGACTTGTTATTTGAGCGCCGAAACTTCAAAACATTATAGAAAACATTCTCAAATGGCCACACGTAACAGGGGTATCATTTTACTTTTAACAATATATTTATTCCTTATTTGAAGTTAAAGAATTTAATAAATATGATTTTCAAGATTTAATTACATTCAATGTTATTATTCAATGAGAAAGCGTAGAAGGGTGTAGTGTGGATTAACTAATCGAATATAAAAACTGAACAAAAAGTATTTACTTGCGTTAAGCGAGCATTATTTTTATATTAAACATTTAGCAAAATTGTGTTTACCAAAATAAAGCATGAATAATAAATCATATTTCTAATGTTCTACTTATTTTTTTTTTTATTCTGCTTCTGCTTCGTCTTATTTAATTGCTTCATATTGATCTGTTCATCTAAGCGTTTAACCTAATTAAAAAAATTCAAGAGCCTCACCCGCTGTTGAATTAAATATCACTTTTCTACAAATCATTCATTGCACTCCTTAGTCTGACGTCTGATTAATATATTAACTTCATCGCTATGCTTAATTTTGAATAAGCAATGAATGACTACACGACGATGGGTCATAATCATAAATCAGGCAAAATTTTGCTTTATATCCTCAAAAAAAGTATTGAATTTTTATAAAATAGCTTCACTACCTAAGATGTCAAGTCATTCAGCATGGGCAGTGGCGAATCTGAGCTCAGTCAACCAGTGAAAACGACTGACTGCTATTGTTGACTGGCTGAAGGCTTCGTGGTGACTTCCAATAAACCAAGCATTAACAATGCAATGAGAAACAAAGAACAGCAGCAGCAGTGGAAGTAACAGCGCCAGTATAAAGTACGTACAACCATCTTCGAGAGTCGAGAAGACCCTCATTCTGAGTGTATTTTTTTTTTAAATTCTAACTCTAAGGAAATGAAATTAATCAACTCAGAAGTGTGTACACTTCAAGTTCTTACAGTACAGTACACACATATATGTACGTAGGTAGAAGAAAAAAACAAGAAACAATAAAGGATTTTGCACTCCGTGGGAATAATTTCCCACAATTCCAATCCTCTTTATCCATGCTGCTGCGGCCGCAAATAATTCCCCGTATTTGTATTTGTAGTTTGTGATTGTGTGTATTTATGTAGAACATACTTGTGCAATCCTTTGATAGTCTTGAGAAAGCTTCTTAAGAAATTATCCATTCTTTTTCTCGATTGCCGCGCCGTGATCGACGGGGAGCAGAAGAGTAGGTATGAATGTACATCGTACACTCTGTTTCATCGTCATCTTTATTGTTGTTTTTGGTTTCTCGTCTCGGGGTCCATAGTGTTGGCTTTGGCAATTGGCAGTAAAATTACTTTCAGCCAGAATGTATTTTAAATAAAATAACCTCCCCTAAGGTCAGTGCCCGCTTTTGCATATTGCAGGAATAAAACAGAAGGAGTCCCCTGAATACAACAAGAAACCGCTGCGCTGGCTGACTAAATAATGACACAAAAAAATCTCACATACCCTCGGCCTGTTGATTTTTGCTTCTTTGGCTTCCTAGTTCTTAGGGTTTACAAGTTGCATCGGATGTACATATAATTTTCGTACAACTTAAGTGGGTCTTCTGTCGCCCTCAATTATATGTATGTAAACAAAAAAATGCAGAATATGTCATTGTCAAAGATTGAAAGTCAGGCAAAGGAAAATTGAAAGGGCAAGGGTTTTTGCATGTCTGCAAATAGAGGGTCATTAAAAAAAGATTAATACACACACGAAGGACAGTCAAACCCGAAAAAGTTCACATTGATATTTGCAGAGAGTTAGTTTAAGGTCTGTCTGTCATAAGTGAACTTAAATTTGACTTTAACTTTACGAAAAGCCCTATACTCATTGTAGTTGTCTTAACTTACTTAACTGACATCTGATTGAGTCGGATTAAGAAAATAGAAAGAATGCTGAATGCAACTTATGTTTTTGAATGTTGTACGAGATATTTTCTATGGTTTATGAGATTTTGATTTTAATTTGAATTCTTATAGGTATTTGGGCGATTTTTTTTTTTTTTTTTTTCATGAAAATGGAATGCTGTGTTATTAAATACTGATCATGGTTTGCGATCTGATCTAAAGACGGGTCGCTTTTAAAAATGTCAAGCTATCATGCTGTAAATTTCATAGAATGTCACTTGACAGATATTACAATTTAAGAAAAAGAGAAATCAATTCTGGTGACTGAGAGCCACACGGTGGAATGCCGGGAACTTTTTTTTATCAAACCATGAATATCTACTTTGTGGGATCGAAGCTGACTTTAATTCGCCAAATGGGTCAACAATATATGTAGCTATAGCGAAGTATCTCGAAATGGATTTTTATAAAAACTGATTTATTAAAGTTTATCTGACATGTAATTTCTTTTTCGAGATTAACGTAAAATTACGTTTCTGATTTGTGGCCTCACCCTAGCTTACTCAAACTTTAAAACTAAAATGAAAGTATAAATAACAGTTTCTTATTTATTTACGACACTTCTCCAAAGCTAATGTTGGTAAATGGTGGCTGATGTCAGTTAACCTAATCGTAGAATATACCTTTTGTTTTTAATGAACACAATTTTTACATTTTACAATTAATTAATCATACCCACCTTGTTTTTTCATTGTTTATTTAAATGCACTGAACTTAATTTCCGGGTAAGCTTTATTTATACACAGGAATTATTCACCTCCACCTACACGTTTCAAATTCACCACACGACGACAACAATCCAAGTTGAATTAAATATATCATGATATAAGTATGAGTATGAGTACATGAAAATAGAAATTAATTTTACTCTATTTACGAGTACACGACTACACGTACACAAACACGAAGTCGTCTGACGTCCTTCAACTCTCCTACATTCGATCAAAACAATATTTGTTTGTCCTTCACAAAAGAGGAAATCAAAATCAAAATGAAACAAAGTAAAATAAAAAAAAAAAATTATATTGTGCTTTGAAGTCGAGAAGCATGTGTTCATTGTTGTCATCTATCTTTGCTCTACCTGGTGATTATGATGCGAATGATGATGATGATGATGATCACTGATCAAGCAGCTTGCGGGGCGTGCAAAGTACGCCTCTGTTTATAATGATTCTGCTATTTTTCTGTTTAATTTCAGTTCATCAAATGAAAAGGCAGAAAAGTTGTCTTGTATGTTTTTTTTTTGCTTTGTTGGCTTTGCTGATGCCATTGTTGTTGTGGTCTACGAACTACGAACGCGACGCGGACCATCATCGTCATCACTTGCGGTCAGTGAACGAATGGAAAAGCAGGAGCGTGCAAGATAACAGAAACAGATAGTAAATTCTTGTTATTTAGGTTGCAATTATGACCTCAAAATTGTACTTTGGAATTTCCAGGTATAGTTAAAAATAAATTTTACCGAGAAGATAGATAATTTGAATAGAATAGTTCAAGGGTCGGATTTTGTGGGATGTCTTTTTTCAAATATTCATTACATTAGGTAGGAATTAGTATAAAATACAAGTTTTTACATGCTTGGGATAACTTCACTCCGATTGAGATTCATAACTTTAAGCATGTCTGATAAAGTCGACTTCAAAACAGTCAAAAGCTTTTAAACTAGCTTGCCTTTTACGCAGCCAGTTGTGATTAGCAAGCTAGAGGAGCAACAAATACTCGCTCGTGTGGCCTTTAGAGAGCACCTTAGATGTATGTAAATATATTTTTGTTAATTTCTGACGGTTTTTATTCTGTCTACGATGTATTCGTAATAAATACTGGGTAAGTCAGAAGTCCTTATACATATGCAATAAAAATAATAAATTTTTTATTTATAGAATTAATAAGGGATTACTAAACGCCCAACAAAATAACATTGCCAAATATTGGGCACCCATTTATGGTGTTTGAAATTTTCTGACGACTGCAAGAGGACCAGACCTCTTTACAAACGGCCCAATGAAAACATTCAGGTAGTTCATCAATATTTTCCGTATGGGTTTGAAACATTGATATGTCACAAAAATGGTTTTACTATTCGACACGACTTAAAAAATAGTACCCAAACAAAATGCAGTTGACCGAAAAGCCAAATTGTAGTGATTTGTAAATGCTTTGAGAGTACTTCAGATCTAATAGAATTTTGTATTTCAGAAAGATGATAAACAAAAATATTTAAAATAAACATTTAAAGAAGGTGAGCGAGCGGATAGGAATTCAATTATTAGAAAATAGTGCCATGGGAGAGATCTTGCTTTAATTTGCAGAAAAATTACATTCAAAATAAGTATACGCCCTGGTGTACCCATTTGATCTTTATACTTTTTAAAGCCAATTCAACTATAAAACTATAATATATTTATGGAATTAAAATGAATGATGATCGAGAATGTCAGCTGTGAAGGTTGTCAATGAATAAAATAGACAACATTGTTCAAGCTTAAATCAACTTTTATAAATTTCTAGTAAAGTTCCCTAAGAAGCCTTATATGCCTAGAAACTGAAGTTGAACTGAAACTGAGTTGGATTTCACTATCCGTTGGTTCTAAGGGTCATTGCGGTCACTTGAATTTCTACTATATATAGATGGCTTCACTCATTTGCTGTAATGGTAGTGAATTGAACTATGTATTTGAATTTTGAAACGAAGTTCCAGAAGGCAATAAACTTAAGAGCATGTAATAATTTATTTTGTTCACACATTACTTCTATACAAAAGGACTAGGTCGTTTTTTAAAAATAGACCTTTTATATTGCTTTTAATCACATAAAGGTAAAAAATGTCGAAGTATTGTCAACCTTAAGGTTTGCCCTTGTGTTCAATCAGTAAAACCTTTTTTGCAAACATTTAATTTGATTTTTGAAGATTAATTGAAATGATTTTAGAATACATACTCCATTCACAAATGTATGTACAGTGTTAATTGATGTGGAAGAATCTATTTCCACATTTAATCGAATTTCCCAGGGTACAAGGAAAATGTTACAAATTAATAAAACTAAATATCTACTTGTTTTTTTTTTTTTTTTTTTCTTAGAGAATATTGTAAAATCAATTAGTCACCACTAAAAAATAAGTTTTAAAATTCTTGTTTCACATCATTATTCCCCAAAGTCTGTGCTGCTTACTCGATACAAAGAAAGGAGATGTATCTTATAGGAAAAATGTATTATAAATGACTAGACATAATTTTGACATGCTCTCCATAAATCACATGTGGGTAGTGTATAGTGGCTAACGAACGAAATATCTGAAAAGTGAATGAACATCAATCCAATTGCTTCACCTTAACTTCATCCATCCTTGCTCCTGCTCTTGCTCCTACTCATACTCTCCCATCCCATTGGGATTTCCTTAAACAAGAAAATAAAATAAATAAAATAAACAATGACGTTCAGGATGAAGATGAAGATGAGGATGGGAAGAGGATTTACGACGAGGATACGAGAAAAGAAATCTGTTACTCTTCTCTCCAGACACTTTCGAACTTCAACAGTAATGCGAATTGACGGCAATTATTATCGTTGTATACATATGTATGTACATAGATATGCTGGCTACATTAAGTCTGTATGTATGTTGGTAGTGTAGAGTTCATCAGACAACCTTCATCCCCATTCCCATAGGTTTTTTTTTTCTTTGGTTTTGGTTGCTGCTTATTGTGTTTTGTGTTTTGTCTTTTTTCTCCTTCTTCTTCCTTTCGATTAAAAACATCCACCTCTGCTTTTGCATGTTCTTTACTATGATGATGATGACGCGTACTCGTACTTCGTACATTCACCAACAACTACAATTATTATTTGCACTGCCTTCAACACCTGACTTCCGATGATGTGTCCGCCACAAGACCAAAACACCTTTTATTCTCTCGGCTATAAAAATTTTTTGTTGTTGTATTTTCAAGTTCTCTATTAATTCGTTTTTCTTTTTGCCCCGATTCTATGTTAGATACTTGGTTCGATGGAACAATGTCGTCGAGCTGGGTCTGCCTCTGCCTCTGTCTCTGTATACAATGGTGTATCTATGTATGTTGAAATTTATAAAATTTATTTCGATTAAAAACACACGTTTTTTTGTTCTCTTTTTTTTTCTAAATACGAGTACACATGTTATAACAGATGTATACGAATACCATTGCAAAGGAGGGGAATTTTTATAGGTGTGCTGCTGCTGTATTGTTGTACCCCTGCTTCCGTTGTTGAATTATGAGAAATCTTGCTCGTTTAAATTCACATATAAGTTATTTATGTTTCAAAAATATAACATATATTTTCATAAAAACTAAAAATATTTTCTTAAGAGAAAACAAAGAATCCGAACAAAAGAAATGATCTAATCGATGTTATCTTGGAAAAAACATCTTGTATCTCGACATCGACCATTTTATTGTAAACGTTGAATTCAATTAAACATTTTAATTTCAAAATCTGAATCATTTACCATCAAACCACATCACACTGCTTCTCCACTCCACTCTCCAAGTTCCAACTAAACTATTCGCTTTGCTGCTCCCATTTAAGAATTTTGTTTTTCACTCTTTATTGGAATTTTTTTTCTCTTTGGAATTTCTCCTTCGGTGAAATAATGTTTATGTATGGATTTAGACTACTTATACATCCAATAAACACACACATATATAGGTACATGATATGTTCTTTTGTTTTTTGTTATTTTTATTATCGAATGAATTATTCAGATCCAATAATTTTGCCTCATGTTTTTCGTCTTACCTCTCTCGCACTTACTCTCTTGGTCTCTCTATTTTTTTTCTGTTTTATCTGTCTACGAGACAAACCTAAATTGTCTACCTTCTCCTTAATCTTATTTTTGTTGTTGTTATTGTTGTTGAACATTGGTGAGATGAGATAGCAAACATTTTTATTATTATTTCAAAATACGAGTATTTTCAATTTCCCCTGAGAGGAGCATATTATTGAGCTAAGACTGAGACCTGCAAGATATAATCGCTGCTACTTTTAGTATCAGTTTTTTTTGCACTTGAGATTAAAAATTTGTTATGAACAAATAGAAATACATAATGTTGTTGTTTTTATTTTAGTATTAAACTCAAAAACAAATTAAAATCTTTTTAAAAGTTGTTTTTTTTTTTCTTTTTTTTTGGTGTTTATGGGATTTGTTTTGTGTTGAAATAATCATGCTTATACTTTCTAGAAGGTTTATGAATTTATGTATATTTTTTTTTTATAGATATTCTTCTAAGAAATTATCAATGAGTCAGTATTGGTTGGTTTTGGTTTGGTATTAGATTTTAAGATAAAATAATGAATGATAGGTACCTGGAACATATTTATTTGTTTAGCTTAGATTCTCTGCCTTCATGATAGATGAGTATATTTTTTATTAAATAGAGAAAACAAATGGAGTTCGCTTTCGATCACTAGTTGATTTATAATAATTATTTAGGTTGCTTCTATACGTTTTATTACGTAAGAAAGATATTTCTTTTTTGTTGTTTGTTGATAAAAGTTCATTCTATTTTATGATGTCTTTAATCTTTATTGATACAAGCAGAATAACTTAATCACTGTTGAGTTTTTCAAGGCTTCGATTGATGGTATAAAATCATGTTCGTACGTTGTTTTTTAACAATTTATAAATTTCACGATCAAAATGACTCCCATTTCAAATATTAAAGTTTGAATCAATGGTTATTCCAAATTCAATGTTAAAACATCCAAATCATTAAAATCAAATATGTTATAATGGTATACTTGGGCGTATATATGTTTTTTTTTTTTTTTTAATATTGAATATAAACATTCCATTTTATCTTTCCGTTTATCGTTTAACAATTTTAGAATGGAGAATTGTCAGAGAACAATATTTCAAGAATAACGAAAGTTTAGCTGTTTCACCATTTCCAAAAAAATACATACAAATGTATTGATTGATATGGTGATTCATCGAGAGGTATGATTTTTAGTGGACTTTTTTGACCGATCAATCGTGATTACTATCAAATTGCTTTATCATTTTTATGCTCAACTTGAATTTGCGTCATTTTTTCTGTGAATGTGCTCTGGAGAAACTCAATGAATATTCGGTTTTTGTCGTGAAATTTGTTCTCAGTGATAAAGCCCTTTTCTGGGGATATATATGTATTTGGACTGATGAGCAATACGAACGGTTCCAAAACTACGATTACATGCATTAAAAACAACTGCATGGTGTGTTTAATCATTGATCCATATTTTTTAAAAAATGAGGCAAATCAGAATGTTACCGTCAATGGTTACCGTTTAAATTGGGCGCCTAAATCGTGCGATATCACATTTTTGGACTATTTTCTCTGGTGATATGTAATGTCCCAGGTTTTCAGGATTAAGCCAATTAAAATTGACACTTTGTTAGCCAACATTAATCGTGTTATCCGAGAGATATCAGTTGATTTGTTCGAACAAGACGCCCAAAATTGGACCTTCCGAATGGAACACCTTGAGGCAGTCGTTGCTAAGATTAATTTTTTTTTTTTTCAAAAAAGTAAATGTTCTTTTGAAATTTACAATTGATTATCTTGATCTTAGTAAAATTATATGCAAATTGACAGATGATCATATATTTTAAAATGAATTAAATTCAACAATAAAATTAGTTTAACTTATGTTTTAAATTTATTATCTATTTTCAGATAATTTCTTTCGGTTAAATTAACGTCTATTGTAATTTTCAAAAGCTGTTTTCGTAACCATTTGTTGCCGTAAGTAATATTTGCAGTTTTTCTTTCACATAGTATTTGTTTTGTCAAATTTTCACAAAAGTTTGTTCACCTTTTAAAAAAAACTTGCTTCATTGAATAAAAAAAGATTTGTAATGTACATATGTATTACTTAAATGAATATGCGTACAGAAAACACATTATCTTAAAACAAACTCGTTAGATATTTTTATGATGGCAACAGCTTCATATTCGTAGTTTAAAAAAATATAAAGCCTTAGTTTAAATTAAGCTTGTTCTTTAAAAAAACTGTCAATTGGATTGTACAATTTTTATCAAATCTTTATTAAAAAAATGTATAACTGTCAATTCTGTAGTTAATTATGTTGGCAACCCTTGAGAAAAAGGGGCCTTCTCACAGCTAACTGTTAATGGTTAGGAAAAACGTTTGTGTATTAGTATTAGTTGCAATCCCTTCAGCTGTCAAATTATTTTTTTTTGTCAAGCAAATGACAATCAAAAATGGCGGCATATTCAAATACTGACTAAATTTTTTGTAGGAATGTAAAAGTTTTGTGTGTCGTGGTATATAAATAATCATGTTAAATCAATTATATCATGTCAAGTGATATCGCAAGTATTGTTTTCAATAACAGCTTTAATAACTCTGTACTTTCGACTAATACGTGTTTGTTTTTATGTTTTTTAAACAAATCTATTTACCAACAAATAAACAAGAACAAGTTGTTTTCAGTTTTGCAGTATGCAGCTGTTTAAATTGAGCTAAATCGATACATTTGTCTTTCTAAAATATAAAACCTAATTCAATGTTTATTTATTAATTATATTCCTGTTTTTTTTTTTTTAATTTTGAAGTTTAATTTAACCAGACTTTGAATTTGTTTACTATGTCGATAGCGAATTTACGAATGTAGGATTTCAAAAACAGAAAACAACTCCCTTAATTCTCGAATTTCAAAGTTCAATCACTTTCATTCTCTCCATTGTTATGTAGGTAGGTAGGCAAAAGGCAAGTACAGAGAGATGATGCTAAAAATGCACTTGTATTGGAACGATTATTATCATTTTTTCACCCAGCTTTAGCAGCCAATACTCTGTATCGTCGTCTTCGTCGTCGTCGTCTACCATTCAACTACGCACAAAAGGTCTGTGTTTTCGTATTACGTGTCTGTCGTCATCTACTTCGTCGTCGTCGCGTCGCATTTTACAATATTTCGGGCCAGTTCCTCCAGTATCCATCACTGTACACTCGTACAGATACAGATACTTTATAAAACAGTGAGTTCAATTCAATGCTGTTCACTTCTCTGTTGAATTTTTTAGTTACTTTCTTTGTCTCGGCTGCAAACAACGACGAAGATACTTACCTACATACATGTTTCTTTTTTTTGTTTGTTTGTTCGCAACGCAACAAAGAAATTAAAATGATGTAAAATATTGAGAATATTACAAAAGATACAAAGTAGGTAACTGCGAATTAATGTGAAACTAATAAATGCGGGTTAGGTACAAAGTTGTTGGCCTTTATTGGGAAGTAACAAATAAGTATACATCACTTAGCTTAGGTATGCAAATACACACTGGTTTTCCTATTCTAACAATAAAACAATGGAAGTATTAATGTCAATTCGTAGGTAGCGTATATCTGTAGCTAGCACTTCTATAGATACTTTCGTTTTGAGACTTTGATACTTAGGCAGGTGCAGAAGACGAAGAGGAAATAAATGCACGACACTATGACATTCGGAATGAATTAATTAAAGAGTGGTAAATAAAATTCTAATATTTGTATATTTATCTTGTGATTTGATTATAAAACAAACACTAACGTTTTACGTACGTAGGGTAGACGTGGACAAGTTGTCAATATCTTTCTGAAACATCAGAAACAAAACAAAAACAGTTCTTTCATATTCTGCCAATAAAACACAAACACAAAATGAGTACACTCTCCTCGCGTCTTACTCGTTCTCGTAGGCATTAAAACTTCTCTTGAAAATTTCTCCTAATCGTAATTTTATTCACCCATCCATCAATCACAATCACAAACAATGAAAATGAGGGGAATTGCTAGAGCATTTCACAATAGTGATATGGTGAATACTTAATATCTCATGAAAACATTGTAATCATCACGAAATATTTGTATATGTATATGCACGAACAGAACAGCAGGGTAGGAGTACCTACCATACATATGTATGTATGTATATGAAATCCAAACGAATTGATTCAACCGCAAAAAAAAAAAAAATTAAATCAAAAAACGAAAAACGAAAAACAAAACGTGTGCTGCTGCGACACAAATAGCTTAAAATCGCATTTTATAATAACTTTAATTTCCCCTATCTCTTGTTTTGTACGTTTTTTGTTTTTTATTTGTGTGTGTTTACGAGTAATTCACCAATACAAACATCCAATTCCAATGAAACCAACTATTATCTCAATAATTCCTTTGTGATACCACACAGAAGCAGGGATGAAAATGAAAATGTTTGCCAAAGAAACTTATTTTGAATCGTAGCGACAGAAAACATTGAAAGTACAAGTACTCATAATGAACTATTTTAGGCAACCTTTTTAGACATCTCTTCATTTTATGTCGCTGTGACTGACTTTTCTATAAAATGACTATGTTAAAATGAGTCACTTCAAATAAGTTAAATATATCGAGGTTTAATTAGACTCTGTTATTCTGTTGAATTGTGACATCTTATAATTCTAGTTCAACTCGATAATAAAAAAGGGAGTGAGACAGATTTTTTTTTTTTTTTTTGAGAGATTGAATGATAAAACGTCAAAATGAGTCGCCACAAAAATGTCCAATGTAAGCACTGTCATTTATATGACTTTATTTTTTTTACAAGCTGGTTTAAAAATAATTTCAACTTTTTGGTTGATCTCGATTGTTTTTTTTTCAAATTAACTGTTTTTAGAAGTGTCAAAGTCCACTGTGTATGGAAGTGTCAAAGTCCGATTTCTATTATACATGAATTATCTATTCTGAACTCCACTATACTTATGTATACCATATTAATTTAGCTAGCTATCAGTAGAAGTAATTTCAGTACATTTAGACGTCATAGTCTAATTCAGTTTAAGTTACAGTTAACCGCGTTAAAAAATCAATTTTACTAGAAGTTCAAACGAAACCAAAATAATTTTTTAAATGAGAGTTTATGGTGTATTCAGAATAAAAAGATCGAGTTGAACTAAAATTCAAACTGATAGCACAAGAAATGTGGATGTTCAAAATCGTAGACAGGGTAAGACGAGATGAGTCCACACTAGAATAAAGTCTCGTTAAATGTTGTCAATCATGTTCCCTAAAGTGCCATATTCTTATGTTTTTTTTTTTAAGTTTTATTCGGCCTCAGTGTCAACAAAGAAACAAAACAAATTTTATTTTTAAAGGTTTCTCTGTTAAACAAAAGAATGTCAGTAAAACGACAAAATACTACGCAGTAAGTTGACACTCCTCACAATACAAAACGAGTTGCCAACCCTGCTTTCTTTCTGACAACGATGACAAGGCACAAGGCATAATCACAATAACAACACAACACGCAGCCATACAATCATGATGGCGTTGTTGAATATTGAAATATTTTATATACACCACACACAAGGCACAACAAGCGCTCGTCTCGTGTCCGCCGCCGCTGCTGGGTTTTTCTCGATTTCCCCTACCAAGCAAGAGACTCATTTATATCCGCCTTTATGTGGTGCGGGCAAACTTCTAGTTCATATTCAATTTTAGTCTGAATCGAGTGCTTGGAGACTTCACCAACTTGGGAGGATCAAATCCACGTTAGATAGGTTTTTTTTCAATTTAAAAGAAAAGAAAAAAAGAATTGTCATTGTTAAAATTTAGTTTTTGCCTTCTTTTTTGTGCCCACTGCATACATTTCCATTTCGTGAAATTATTGAGCAAAGGGAAATTTGTTATAGAAAATATACATATACTTGAATATTAAAAGTGTGATTGTTTTTATTATTATTTAAATTTTTATTTAAATTGTGAAGTGCGATTAATCACAAAAAAAAAAAGAAAAAAATCTTTTATACTCAACTCAAAATAATGTGTGCAATAATTATACAATAAAAATTTATAAATTTGCAAAAGGTGCAATTTGAAGTGAATGAATAAATGAATTTGTGAAAAAATATATCTTAAATTCAATTAAAAATGTAAGTGAAAGCTTAAAAAAATTAAATAATTTAATTACCTATCTACGTGTGTTATGTGAATAACATTTCTATCAGAATTCCCTCTGTCATTGTCAAAAAAAGTAAAAAACAAAAAAAAAAAAAAAAAAAACGTATGATTGAGTGCTCCCCCTGTGTTTGAATTCTCATTACACTACCATTCAATACCTTTGCAGGAAGTCCCCCATTTTGTTCGTTAAATTTTTTTTGAAATGAGTTTTTGTTAAAGATTTAAATAAAAAAAAAACACAACACAATAAATAAAATCGAAAAATTGTCTTGAATTTTAAAATTAATCTAAATAAAAATAAAATAAACTTTATTTCACTCGAAAGTGAACAAATAAGTACGACGTAAAATAAAAACTAAAAAAAAAACACTTGGTCGTTTTCTCGTTTCTTTTGTGCCGAACATAATTTTTCTTTATCTTCAGTATTTTTTTTTTTGTTTTTTATTTATTTTGTTCGATTTTATATACCAACGAGTTTTTTTGTTTGTTCATTTTTGTCGAATTTCTCTTTAAAAATTTCGACTTGAATAAATTAACGACTAACAGTGATAAATTTCAAGTACAAAATTTAAATAAAACAGAAGGGGATATAAATTATTTTATTGCTTTTAAATTGTTTTGTGTTTTCTTTATTACCTATTTATTTATAATTACTATTATTTTTTTTCAAAGAAATAGTATTGTGTCAATTTCCTTTGTTTCTCTGTTTTCCCTGATAATTATCTCATTCTTTTTCCTTCGTTTACCACGTACCTCTACCTACATTCTGTCTGCTTAAAAAAGTAAAACAAAATAAAATAACAGAAAAGAAAAGAAAAAAACGAAAAAGCGTGAGTGAGTGTGTGTTTGGTGTACTTGGCTTCTTTTTTTTTACCTAAATTACTTATAGTTGATAATTTAAAAATAAGTTACAATCTAAAAGAAAAAAAAAAAAAAAAAAACAGAAAAATCTATCTAAATTAAGTGTTTTACTTTTTTTTCCTCTTAATTTGTGTTTTAGTGATAAAAAGTATATTTTTAAATATTTTTCTTTATTTCTTTCATTGCGACGTCGCCGTGTCATTCTCTTGGGATTATTTCTACAAAATCACAAAATAAACCAACAAACATATGTTTTCTCCTCCAATTTATTTTATTGTGGATTAATCATCGAAATCTAATAGTTGGTGAGTATAATGCAGTAATTTTATCAGCTGTTTATTTAGCAAAAAAAAGAAAAAATATTCACTAGTAGACAGACACGCACACTAGAAAAAACTGGATAATATAAGTTTTACATACATACATACATATTTGCAATATAACGCAAAATTAAATTTTATTTGGTTTTTTGTTTTATTTATTGTTGAAAAAAACAAAATAACGAATTTTGGTGACTCACCAGCAGCAGCAGTCACAGTGAGTGGAGAGTCTGACTTCATTTTCACTCTTCTTTTTCGAATGAAATTCGTGTGGTTCGTTGCGTTGGTGAAACTTGCGCTGTGTTTGGTCATTTGATGTACTTTATGCAGAGTGCAGTGTACACCATAATAATATGTACATACATATGTACGAATTTGTATATCTATCGGAAATGTCACAAGGGATAACAATGAATGAATGACAGACAATATGTGTGTGTGTGTTTGTTTTTTTTTTTCGTTTTTAATTTTCTGTCATGCTGGCTGTCATTGCTGTTTTATGTATAAGTATAGCGTGTGTGTGCTGTGTTGTCATAATGACATTTCTCATTCTGCGTATTCAAAGTTCGTTTATTATATTTTTTTTTGAATATAATAGCGCCATTGTGAGTCATTTTTTATTATTATGATGATGAAACTGAAAATCCATGGCAAAACGGACTTTCGCTACGAAAAAAAATTAAATGAATAAAAAAAAATCGTATACAGTTTGGTACATTTTGATTTCTTTGATAATTTTGTGCGATTGCATTCAATATCTATTGTGACATAATAGGTATGCCACGTTTGCATGATTTCATTGTTCTGTCAAATCAAAATATGTTCAAATTGGTTTAATGTATGCTAAAGGTTCTTACTTGTGACATTTGTACTATGTATTAACAGATCTCGACTCACTTGCTAAACTACAATGAGTTGCAATTTTTTCAATAGAAGTCATTTTCCAGATCATTAAACGTGTACAAAAAAAAAATTAAATTTAATAGGTATTTCGGCTTGTGTTTTATTGAAAAAAATATATACTTTTAAAAATTGTAGTTGTCGAGATCATTTCGTTTCACACTAACTACGCTCAAAAATTATTTTCCAAATAAAATATCTCTCCAAAATTTAGACAAACATTTTAGGAGGGAAATAAATGCCCAGAAATATTCCTGAGCAAATTCTGTTTTAATTTAATCTTTCTTCTAAATATGTCAAATTTTAAGCCATTTCAAACAAATGTTTTTATGAAATTCTCTTGATGACATTTATGACATCTTTATTTTCAGTGAATGACGTTTTAATTCCAAACCTACCTATATGAGTATGTAGTTGTAATCTTCTTTTAAAAAACGCTGTCAAAAATTTAGCATAAATAAGTCAATATAAGGAAATTTGAGTATAAGAATAAGGAAGAATTTATTTATATGTATTATTTTTTTGATTTCTTCCGAAAGAATGAACACCCTCCTTAATTGCGATATTAAACACTCTATGTGTGATACATAACGCAATTATAAGGGATGATACAAAATCAGCAGGAATGTGTAAATAAAAAAATACCCTCAAGATATTGAATGTATGTATTTTTAAGTAAAAGTTTGATTAAGTACCCTTTCAATACTGGTTTATTATTTTTAATCAAAAGTGACACATGTTGAGATATAATTTGTTTAAGTCATTGACCGCATTTTTTTATATTTCATTACGCACCTATGTACGTATGTATATGTACAATTGTACACATTGAAGAGTGTTGACATTACCACATATGGTTGCGAATTACTTCCGCTTTTTTTTTTCTAAGATGAAAAATTCGCTAAGGGTTTTTTTTTAAGTTTGTCACAGCTGGGAATCTGGTTTTTTGTTTTTTCTTCAAAAGAACTATCTTTATCCTTTCTCTTTTGATTTATTTTGACAGTTTAAAATTCAAAAAAATTTGGAAGATATGATATCTCCAACAGTTGTATTTTTTTGTTTTTTTTTCTGTTACGCCTTTTTTCGAAAATATTTATGCAGCAAAATCCACATTAATTTTTTTTGGGAAGAAACAAACAGAAAATTTTAAGTGAGATCAGATTCCTATTGATTCCAGAAACTAAACGTAATTCTTTCTTCTATACAAATTTCACACTTGGCCTGTTGGCAGAAGTTTCTGTCATTGTTGTTGGTCGCGTTCACAATTTTCGAAACAATATACATATTTTTTTGGAATTCACGTCAACTACTTCAGTCCTTTAAATTTCATCATTCTACAAGAATCAGAAGTATTTATTAATTTTGGCAATTTTTGTTACAAAATCTCTTATATCTACTTTTTTTTGAGTACTATAGATGTGTACTATGAAACTAAGGGTTTACTATTGTGAATTTGAAGTTTCTGACAATTTTTTAATTGTACATTCCATAAAGCAGAAAAAAAATCAAGATTGAACAGAAACAGACACATTTTAATTTATTAAAAATTCTTTAAAAAAAAATTAACAAAATGAAAAATTTTATTGCTTCATATAATGAGGCACTAAACAAGATTTTGTACGGGTAAGAGGTTAGAACTTGAAACACATTTTTGTTTACTTCAATTTAGGCATTTCTTGAATTATGTACATATATCTGGTGTGGTTCAAGAACAAATAGTAAAATTTTACTGTTTTTTTTTTTGTTTGTTTGATTAACAAAGACCTTCGAAAAAATTAAGTAATTGAAAAGGTACATTTAACAGAAATATCATTACCAGTTCAAACATAGAAATCACCCTTGACATAAATATGCGAAACATACATAAATGCCTTATCACTTTGAGACGCCATAATTATTTATAAATGAAAACAATTTAAGTAAATTAAAGACAAAAACAAAATTCCCATTCAATTTTTATCAATTAAAAGAAATATACAAAATTTAACATTGAAAGAAGAAACTAAACAAAAGTTAACATATTTTTACAATCTCACATTTGATTCTCTCTTTTGGAATTTATTTACAAAAAACGTGTTTTTTTTTCTTTTAGTTCTTCTTTAAATAAAAATTCAATAAAAATACATTCGTTTCTTTTTACCTAAACAACATCGATAATGATGATAATGGGATGAAGCAATTTACTTTGCTTGCAAAACAAATAAATTCTGCATTTCCCAGCAGTAAGTTAGAAAGAGAAAAAACAAAGCCGGAATAAAATATTATACAGTATACTCGTTCTCTTAAACGAAACATCTCACACCAGCCACACCGCAACCGTGTGACCTAAAATAAGTTAATAACATAATTTATACTATACTCGTATCTCCCCTTCTCTTAGGCTTTTATTTAGTTGACTAACAGTATATCGTTTTTTTTATTTTGTTGTTTTAGGAATAATTTATTTTTCTTCTCCGTCATTTTAGTATATTTTTTTTTTAAGATGGAATTTATATTGACTATGGACTTTCTGATAAGATATAAAAGTTATTTCGGTATATGAAATTAATTATACAACTTTCGATGCACTCCGCATTCAGAAGAAAATGAAGTTGGAAATGGTTTAGGTAATAAAGAATTTAAGACTAGTTTTTGTGTGTTGTTTAAATTTTTTTTTTCATTAGGTTTCCTAATTTGGTTGTCTAATGAGATACATTTTATTATTATTTTTTTAATAGTTTGACTTACGATTTGTTTTATCAAATAAAACAATGTTTTATTCAAGTTATGTGTATATAACCGTTTATTAATATACAGCTTTCATAAATGAAAAATCTTCATTAATAACTTTCTGATTCATCATACAAAAAGAAAATAAGAAAGCAAAACAAAGGTAGGAAATAATATTAGTATACCAATAATAATGATCTTTACAAATTATACACGGAGAGTAATTAATCCCGCCACTTTGAAACAAGACACACAATTTATTTTGACTGATCTTAGATAGGAACAAACTTAAACTACAATATGAATTGACAACTGTTTGTACGATCAATCCTCTTTTCTTGTAATATACATATACATACATAAATGTTATAAATAATTCTTCTCTCACAATTCTATTAACATTTTACAATGATAAAACAAAGGGTTGACTAATTGGTTTTTAAGTTGAACTCTCCTATTGGATTGAACGCACTCATCATAAACAGTATTACCAACTTTGAAAAAAAAAACAGTCCGGTAACTTTTATCAAAAACAAACAATATTTTCATTTTGACGTATGCTGTCAAAATTTATCTGCTTACATCACATTAACAATTAGGTAAAACTAAGGCAAACATGAAAACTTAAAAATTTAGTAAATGCCCAGCTATCATTTCCTAAGATCATACTTTCAATTTGTAAACTATTTATTATTATACTTAAGTTCGTTATTGCAAACATTTAATTTTTTTCTCTTTAGGTAATGATTATTTAAGTACCTCTATAGACATTTCATATAATCCATTTAAAGTATAGTAGATGCCCGTCATAAACTGCGGAAATTGTCGTAATTGAGCTATTGGTATATGAAAGCAATAATAATGTTTTACATTGTTGTGACTGAATGCAAAAAAAAAGAAATCAATAGGTCTGTGGATATTTTTACATTTTTTTTAATCAACAATTATGTGAAGTCATACATACATATATATCTTTTATTTAAGTTTGTGTTTTGTTATAAACTTAAATATTGAATTGGAGACATTTCTGAAATGAATGCTTCTGAATGCGTTCATTTCTTTGTCAAATTCAAATTTCATCGACTGTTAATACGAACTTGACATTTGTGATTTCAACAAGACTTCACGTTGATTAAAACGTATAAACTTATGGCGTGTTTGCACTTTTTTTTTTACTAATTTTTTACAACGTATTGTAGTAAAAGTGATATTTAAAAAAACCAATGCATCTTCTTTTCATCATACTAAATCTTTAATCTATTCCAGTATGATTAATTTATTAAAAAAAAATCATTTCCCATTTAAACATTTGATTGCCAAATGCATTTTGAAACTAAAGCAATAAATAATACAGTCAAACTTCTTTATAACGAACTTCTTTATAACGTAATTCTCTCTATAGCTAATTTCATTTTGTTCCCCTTCCCCTTAAAAAATATCCCATACGAATTAGGTTCTTTATAACGAAGTTCTCTATAACAAAATTCTCTTTATAAGGAACTAATTTTTTTGACCCAAAAGCAAATTTATTTCTTTATAACGAAATTTCAATTTTCAAATTTGAAAACTAAGCTTACTAAGATTTTTTTTCCAAGATTTAATAGGGAACTCCCCGTTTTGGCAAGAATTTTCTAAAAGTTAATGTATGTAATGTATGTATGGGTATGAAAAAGGGTACATGTGTTTGAGAAGTTTTACGCACATAGACAGGTGAATCGCTTAAAAAAAAAGCAGATGACAATGCTGAAATCGAATTTGTTCGAAAAAAGCCCAGCGATATTGAGATGAGAGCTGCATTCGATAATCTTCGAAATTTTATTGAAACAAGAGATGAAACCTCAGATGATGCATATTTTCATCTTTCAAAATTGGAAGATTTTTATAATAAAACAAAAACCAAAACTGTTCATGTTCAATCAAAAATTGATATGTTTTTAACTAAAAAATAAAAATTACTTAATTTCCTTTAAATGAGTTCTTTTTTGTACCATTGTTTTCTTTAAATCTAAAAGAATACTTTGAGTGTTAAAAAAATAAATTTTCTATATAACGAATTTTTTATAAAACTTCTTTATAACGAAGCAATTTTTTGTTCCCTTGAAGGTTCGTTATAAAGAAGTTTGACTGTAATCCCTAATTTAAGACTGTTATTTTCTTCACATTTTACAAAACAAAAATACATTTTGAAAATAATAAATAAATGAAGGCAGTTTTATCTGTAATTTGAGGTTTATATAAAAAGTGTTTTGTTTTGTTTGTGAGACATTTGCTTGGTTTTCATTTTAGAAATTAGGCCAAATACAAAATAATTTTAAATCCAACAAAAACAACGAATAGACAAAATAAAATCAACAAAAGATTCTCTCCCTTCTTTTTTTTTTTGTTGTTTTTATGTTTAATTACGAATCTATTTTCGTTTTCTGTGTATAACTTAACTACAGACACACACATGTGCCTTAAAACACTTGTAGATATCAAATACAATTTAAAACATCACACGCAGGCAATGACGTTGTTTCCTTCTTCTTTTTTTTTTCTACGCGAATTGACGACCTCGTCACGTCAATAGTTACATACAGCGTAGATGACATAAAAAGCTCTACGCTACCAGCATGGGTCATTCTTGTTAATATTTATAATTTTTGTTTGTTTATTTTTTAATTGTTTAAACTTTAGTTTTCGAGTCAAGTACAAGCAATGATACTTCCTGCTACGAACACGTAAACATCAAGTATTATAAAATAAATTTTTGTCTAGATAAATAAAATTAATCAAACAGAGAAAGCTTTTTCTCTCACCATACTCGAAACTTTTCACCGTCTTCGTCGTCGTTGTCGTCGTCCAACGCAACTTATGTATAATAGTGAAGTTTATTATTTTGCGCTGAACTATTCCCTCTGTGTAGTTATGCAATATTTTACGAACTAACCGAACAGTCCGCCCAGTTGTCATTTTGTGTCACTTGCTGCTGCTGCTTATCGGTCTTTTTTTTTTGTTATTGCTACTGTCACTGGGTTTACACAATAACTATTTTCGTACAGCAGTTTTGCTACGAATAATGAGCGTAGGTATGTTTGTTTAACATTTTTTTTTTGTTGTTGTATATGTTTGCTTTACTTACGTAATGCATAGCGAGCGAGAGCTTTGTTTTTGACATGTGTGTGCATATTTTAAGGTTTTGAATGCAAAGATACAGAAAACTTACTTTGTGACCTTCATTTTGAAAATGGCAAAAGCGAATGATATTAAACACAACTGGCTTTTCCACAGACATATACATTTAATCTTGGGTATGTAGATAACTACTACATGTTTTTAGGTGTATTTTCAAGTATTGAGCGCATTGCCAAAAGTGACAGTTCAGTGTGTTTTTTTTTGTTGTTGTATTATATCTTCGATTAGATCTAAATGAACAAGACAAAATAGACACTGATTTTATATCATTACATACATTCTAGTTCATTAAAATTTCGTGAAAATCTTCATTTTTTAACCTCAATTAAATAAAAGATAACGTAACAGTCAACACAACACAATACAACACACCACACATAAAGTAAACCACTGAGAACAACAACAACAAATGACAGACAACAGACGACACGGGCGCGTCTTGCAGCAAATATTGTTGGCGATGGCAGTTCTGTCAAGGTTATCTTGTTTGCATTTTACTTTCATATGCATACGGTTTGGTTTGCCATTACTGTACTGAAATGGAAATGAAAGGCAATGGGAAAAGATGGAACGTGAATTTTCAGTTCGCTGCAGATATGTAGTACATACATACCATACATATATAGAAAATCGATCACACAATGACATTGAAAATTGCATTGTTTGTTCGGGAAATAGGTTGATGTATACAGATATGTAGTGACATCTTTTATGTGTATAAGTATTTTGTGTGTACTTAATTTGTCGTTGCTTGGAAGAAATTAAATACCAACTTACTCTTGATTGATGGTTGTACTATAATTATTATCGACTATTTATTGTCGATTATCTTAAGTTAATTTGGATGTATTTAGAAGGTCAGAAGTGATGGGCGTTGTCTTGAGAAATATTTTTAAGATTTTTGATATAAATATTTTGCAGACATAAAAAGGTCATCGCTAATTAATAAAATGAGTTCTTTTTGTAGTTTAAAAACTTTGAATTAAATAACAAAAATACAAATGACAACCAGTAAGTGACGGATAGTGCCATTAAATTTGACAGTTGTGCCAACATATCAGCTGGTGTTTTCACTCAATCGAAAGCTGATTTTCAATTAAATAAATTAAATTAAAGACTGCAAACAATGTAATTAATATTTTCGCAGGACCAAATGAAGCTTTTGGATAGTTTTGAAATAAATAACTAATTTTAGACAGTGTTCTAATAAAAAAGAAGTTAGTATTGGTCTAAATTTGCTCTTAAACAATGCATTTGACAGAACATCCCTTTATTTCCCGAATGTGCTCAATATAAACTTAGCACAAGTCAGCTGTCAAACTTCTGTCACTTAAACATCTTCCAAGGACTGAAGGATAGTAATATTTTAACGTGATTATGACGATTTGAGAAATTCAACGATTTACATAGTTTACTCCCTTCGTTCATCATCGTTGAACCCTTATTTCAGTGTATATAGACTTTATTCAATCGAAACATAACACTTCTATGTGAGGTTGTCCTTACCCAAAACGCGTGACTTCATTAAAAGCAATACCCAAAAATTTAACAACGAATTTCGATTGTGAATTTAAAGTCGGGAAAAATTCTTTTCCCTTTTACAAAATATAGTAGGTATGTGAGCTAGAAAGAGAAATAACATCCTAAGTATCTTCTCTTCTTATATACATATTTAATAGACAAAAACTAGGTCCACTTTTTAAGCTTTAAAAGAAATTTCAAACCCATTGAATTGAACAAAACCAACGAAGAAGAAAACGAAAAAAAAGGAAATAAAAAAAAAAACAGCCTGAAGCAATAGTCCTCGCAAACAAATGCATACACGTGCCCCAGAAACTACGATGGGGCTTTTTTATGTTCATTTTCATCTATTCCCACGGCTAAAGAAAAATCAATACATTCATATCTCTAGTTATACCCATACACACATACATCCAAACTGGTTGTTGTTAGCAAAGTGGAGAAAAAAAAAACAGTATATATAAACAAGGGTCTTGTAAAACTCATCAGCTGATGTCCTTTTGTTATTTTCTAATATTTGCTGTGCTATTTTAAACTAGCATAGGTATAACCAGGTGCGCTATTGTTTCGCTTGTTTCTGGAAGCCATGTTCCATGTACCTTCACTGTACTTTACTCTGTACCTGCCTATTGTAGCATGAAAATATCAAAAATTAAGAGAAAAACTGCAGGGGTTGGTAAAACAAATTCCTGTTTTAACCTTTAAAGTGAACACCAGCAGATAGAAATTGAAAGCCCATGTAAAGTGAGACTTTAAACTCCCCTGCTGATGTTGACGTGATGTTACATGAACAGGGTGATGCAACGCAGCAGTAAGTAAGTTCGAATTGATTTTCCAACCCCACGCGCAGTTAGGTGGTTTTGCCTGCAGCAATCGTACATAGAACAAAATGTTCCTGACAGACACCACTCTTCAGTCAGTTTTAAGGGTACAATTTTGTTTTTCAGCAGACCGAGCACGACCCACAGAGCAACCACGCAGACCACGAAGATAAAACCAATGTTTCAGTATCAGTATCAGGTTGATAGCTGTTGATGTTTTATTTTAAAATTTTCTCCTAATTCCTCATCATCAAATTTAGTTTTTGACTGCTATCCACCCCCACACCACCCAAAAACAAAACAATAATCATTAAAAAAAAACCATCGTCAAGGTGGTTTGAAGTGAAAACGTCAGAGAATCTGTGTGATTGTTGACATTTACTTTTGTTTCCCTTATTCACCACTTTCCCACCTCTCAAAACAAATCAACAAAAAAAAAAGACTAACATATGTTATCGACCTCGAATTGAAGAAAGTGCACAAAGAGCAGAATAATAATACATAATTGCAATTTGCAATACAGACAATCGTAGTTACTCCTATTCCCGTCGAAAATGAGAGGTTTTGTTTTTTTTGGAGAGTTCTTGTTTTTGACAGTTCTCCAAATTTACACCACACCAACACCATCACTATATTGTGGTGTTAAACTAATTTTCTTTGTTGAATTTTGTCATTTCGTTTATATCGTTTTGTCATGTTGGTGTAATTTGAATCCCTATTAAATTCATTGGTGGAAATTTCAACTGCGCATGTACATACTTTACTGGATGTCTGTTTTTTTTTTTTTTTTTTTTTCTCTTTTTGTTGGTTGATAATAATAAACATCCTCTGGAGAAAATCCGCCCATGTTTTTTTACGTCTTGACAGTTCATTTGTTTGTCTTCTTTTTTTTTTGTTTATCGTCATCTTCTGCTTATGTGAATTCAAAAGAACAACACCACAGACATAATGGAAAGAGAATATATGTATTAAAAAAAAAAATGAGTATATATTTTTATATGAATTCCTTTGTTTTACAGATACATATGTACAAGTATTAGGTGTCTATCTTTGTATATAGATATTAAATATTGTATATATGAAGTTGAATAAAACAGGAAAAAAAATAATAGCAACTCCTCTCCCTTTCAAAAGCAAACGTCATATTAGTGTAAACAAGGTCAATAGCCTACTTTCATGGTAAAACGCAAATTTTTTTGCGCTTTATTGATTATTAATATGTTTAAAACAATAAAATACGATTATTCTTCTATCAAACGTAACTGTTGTTGTTTTCAATTTTGTTTGCATTTTATCTTTCAGGTATTTTTTCTTTTAACCAAATAAATAAGCTTGTTTATTTATTACCTTATTTTACTTGTAGCTTAGTAGCCGATACTTTTTAATATAACCCATAAACTCTTTCAGTTATTTATTTTTATGTCAAAAAATAATTTGCGAAATTTGTCAACTACCAAAAGTGAGAGGCAGACATTTTTTTGACATTGACAGAAGAAATTTATGAAAATAAAATTTAAATCTCAAATATCTCAACAAATATTACTTTTGACATTCTAAATTTTAGAGTAGTTGATAAGATTAAAAAAAAAAATACAAAATTGTATGTTTTAGTATTAAAGACCTGGTTAGCAATTTTTTTTTACACAAAATATTAAATAAATCCTTATTTTCGGAAAATACAAAAAGGAAGTTAATAAGTGTTGGTCGCATCAGCCTCTTTTTTAACAAATTCAACCCATTCGTAATAATCTGCGGATCATCCAGGGTTTAAAATTGTATTAAAATTACCGATATTGTTCCGTTTGGAAAGGCATTTGCCTAAACTAAACCGGTACGTAACTCTTGAATCTTTCTTTTATTTATGTATGTCGTCTATTGTATCATCTGATAGCCTCAGTCGCTGAGATGTAGTATTTCTACTCCGTACTTTTGATGATACATCTAATTTCAGGTAGATAATTCAGAAAATATTCTTCCATGTTGTAATTTTTGGTGCAATAACATGTGTGGTGATTTGAGTGACATCTTTTTTATGAGGCACGACTATTGCAAATTTAATCTCCTTAATTTTTAAAAATGTCCAGTAAACTCCACTCCTGCAATTACGAATCAATTGATTTTTTTTGTTTTTGTAGAGCGTAATATCAAAAAAAAAAAAGGATGGTAAATCCTTTAAATCTTCTTTGACCACATGCTGACACAAAGGCACACTAAAAACTACCTAAAGTAATAAAAATAAAACTGCCACCTTGTGAAGGTTTCTCTTACAATAAGAAAAACGTGCGTAAGAAAACGCATGTTCGCATGAGCCGTTCGTGCGTCTCCGCTGACAGAGTATTCAAAAAATTCCAACAACAAAAAAAGACAGTTCAGGGGACAGAACAGAGAATATCATTTTACATAAAAGTCTTTACCTCCTAGGAAGGTTAATTCACTCCTAAGATGAACGAGTACATGCGTTTTATTCTATTAATTCCTTTTAATGTTTTTTTTTTTTTTGTGATTTTATTTTCCTTTTAAACACAATGCTGTCATACTTGTTGTTTTTTCTTATTTTCGTTCTGGGTTGTAAAAAAAAAAAACCAAAAACAGAAGAACTTTATTTTACGACGGAGATTAAATTTCGTGATTTCGTTCTCTTTACTTTTTTGTCTAATAAATTGTAGGTAGGTACATAAACCACATCGTCTTCAGTCCGTAAGGTATTTTGAAGAAAAATAAAATAATAATGTTTAAAGATTTTGATTTTATGATCGGACCTGCCGATTTCAAAAAGGTATAATATTTCGTTTGCAAGTAGGTAGCATACATACATACATACATACATACAGATGTAGAAGTAATCGTATAAAGTTTATTTACTTTCTATAAGGGTTTTCGACCCCACCTTTGTTTGTGAAAGAACATAAACTACCACTAAGCGCACTCTGGAGTATCGTTTTTGATATGTATTTTAATATTTTGTTTTTATATGTTATGTTGTTACTTTTTTTATGTAGGTATACCTATTTTGTGTTATCAAATTGCGTTGTCGTCGTCGCCTTTTGCAAAAATACAAAATTTTAATGACATCCCATAATAAGAATATAAAAAGATATTCATGATTTTTAATTTTTAATGATTGTTATTTAAAAGTAAAATTTAAAATGTATCCTTTTTTCTCTTTTTAAAGAAGGTAGACAAAGTAAGTTCAAAACTATGTCAAAAACACGTCAAATGTTTAATTGAATTTTTATTTTTTACTTTGTAGATTCTTAAATATAAATTGTCAATATAAATTTGAAGCTTTAGTACCGATTTATTTAAATTATTATAAAAACAATGTCATAACATTAAAGGCATAAAAAGAGTCAATTTGCCAAAGTGTTGATAAAAACGCTACATGATAACAAATATGTACATATTAGACTTTTTTCTTGTGTCAAACAAATATTAAACTGTCACTGTTTATATTCTTTCGTGTGTTCAGAGCTTTAAATTTGTGTTTCCGGTTTAACGGAATGTGCAGAATGCAGTCAACGAGCTTTAACTGAAAATTTCTTTTGAATTGAATAAATGTCAATTGCCTTTCAAAAAACAAGTTGAATGTTAAACAACGTTCAGAATAGTCTTTGTTAAAGAATATTTCATGATTACAAGACTCGAGAGTTCAGAGAAAAAGAAAATCTTTTATTCATTAAAGTTAAGTCTTTTGCAACTTAAAAACCTACTATGTAAATTAAGTTTTAAGAAATGAATTATTCCATTAACTTTGACAAGTAGTTCCAGTTAAAATTAAGTTATTGGTTTGAAGTTATGCGAAATTGAAATTGAAATTTCTAAATATTCTAAGATAAAGTTAACAAAAGTAATAAAATAAAGAGCTTCTTCAAATCAACGCAGAACATCAATCCATAATGTTTTGGTTTAAAATAGTTTCTAAAATATGAGACTATAGTTTCCTTTTTAAAAATACTTGAACCTGCAACTTAAAATAACTGATAATTTTCTCTGTGTCTACAACAATTTTTGTTCAAGCGATTCCTTCATAAAAGCACTCAATTAGGCGCTACTATTTTTTTTCTTGTGCTTGTGAATGTTTTAAATTTTTAATTAACCTTCAATTAAAAGTTTGAAAAAGACAAAACGACGATATACATAAGACTGAAAAAGTGAGAGCACAAGAATACTAAACTCAATCGTCAAGCACAGGTTGGCCTTACCTTATCTCGTCTATATATCACAATTCACAACACAATACCTACAAAGTGCACAGAAGTAGAAATATATGTATTAATGTACGACAGAAGAACTCTTTAAAGGAACCATTTCGAGGAGACCATTATCGCATTTCTATGTGGAATAATAGTGGTTGGAAAAGCAATGGCAAGGTTCAAGGAGAAATACTTGCACACTCCGATTCCGATTCCAATTCCAATTCTCATGTCGCTGCCACTGTCGACTGTCGGTCGGTCGTATTTTGTTGGGTCGTTCGTCTTTTCTGGTGCGTAGGTAGCTTGCTTCGTACTTTGCTGGGGTCTTTAAACCAAGCCGCACAAATACATTAACATATTTGTATATATGTATGTATGCACATACGTTCTCGTTTGAGGTATAACAGCCCAGACATACAGTCAAATAAGAAAATATAATAAAAAATAAAACAAAAACACTAAAAAAAGGGAACAACAAAAACGTCATGCAAGAAGGGAAACCAAGAACCAAGAACCAAGCAAGCAAATCCAATGAGTGATCATCTATTACACATTTACGAAGAATATTGCAGAGCAGGGCATTAAATAAATGTCTTTGTCCAGGATATGCCAAGCCAAAGCCAAACAGAAGGTTCCTTTGGTGTTCCTTGGCTTGTCAGTTCAATTTGAGTGCATACCAAAGTGGTAGCTGCTGCTGAGCTGAGCTGTTGGTTAGTTGGTTGGGGTTGAATTGGATTGGAAGCTGTGCTTGTTTTTTTTTTACTCTGCGTCCTTATACGAGTTCAGTCTGAGTCTCAGTCTCATGGTCTCTATCCCTACCTGTCATAGGGTTTTAAATTATATGGTATCCTAAAGAAATTTGTAATTTCAACTTGAGGGCTGCGGAGTATTGTTTGGAATTGGAACAGGTGGAACCTTTCTTGGGCAATTATTATACGAGTAAACGAGTATCTACTGATACTTTTTGCTCCGTTTATAATACTCCAAGGCATAACGCACGAAATGAAAGTAGGCGTGAATTTCTCGTTTATTTTTTGTTCGGTCTTTGTTGTATAGGAGGTTGTTGTTTAGCCTGGTGGGGCTTTATCGATAAAAAAAAGGAAAAACAAAAAAAAAAACAAACGCAGATGCAGTTTAATTTATTATCGCTTTTAAATAAATTTATTATGCACATAACTGCTGATTTTGTTTCCTTAAATTAATTGCTTAAATAAAATTATGGAATTTCCAAGCCTCTATTTCCTGTTGATTTATGTGGATTGCAAGCAATTTTTATACTCCCCTATATGACTAGAAGGCTATTTTTTGTATCGTATTAGTAATTAATTGCTCATGGTCTTGATTTATCGAATAAAAGTTATTTTTTTAATAACTTTTTGGATTTGCCTGGGTTGTTTTTGGAATTTTAATTTCAGTCGGCATTAAAAATGTATATAAACTTTGTTCATAGTATTGAATATACTCGTATAAATTGAGTTTCATTACGAAAATAATGAAATTTACCAATTAGAGTTAAAGCTTTGAATTTTTCAGTAACATTTACTATTCATTAGTAACTATCAGGAACTGAAGGTTTAGGAAAACTCTGGAACAAGTTCAAAACAAAAATTCAATTTTTATTGGTCAATTTTTGAATTCCAATATTTTGAAAAATTTCGAAAAAATGTATTATTTAACCAGTTTCTCCAATTGAAGTTGAACAAAATTTGTCTTAAAATTTAATTTTTGTCTTTAAATAACCAAGACCATAGTGGAGTCCGATTTCTTGATTTATCCTTCGTTAACTTGCTAAATGCAAAAAATTCTATATCTGGAAGAAACAAACTTCTATACATTTGCATTCAGAAAACATTGACAGAAATCAAGAAATTATCAGTTTCCTTATTTCATTTCACGATTTCCACGTCATTGTCCGGAAAATGCTAATAATTTCAAAGGTAGCTCTTGACATGAAACTCCATTCCAATCCATTGCTCTTATGAATTTTATTTCCATAATTCCAAACGAAAACGAAAAAAAACCGTTAATGGTGGTTTAAAGAACAAAATCCACATCAAAACCCTAGTAACACGTTTCACGTTCTCTTTCCAAATATTTTTGACAATTTGTTGTCCCTTTATTTAAGTTGAAAGGTAGTAAAACCAAATAAATTGTTTTTGTCAAAAACACCACCAAAAATTTTCGGACGTTTCAACAAACGTGCAACGTCATGTTTCTAAACTTTAAAATGTGTAATCTTTATTATTCCCGTCATGTCCCAAGCCTATATTTGATGAAAATATTTCCTTTGACATACCGTAATACGAGTATTAAGTATTCCACCATTTTTCTGTTTTTGTATTTATATCGTATGTCTGGAAAAAGTGCCCCAATTTAAGTTACACCAACACAAAACATCTGATGAAAAGACTCGTCCTTCAAGTGCTTTCATTCGTGTTTTTGTGTTGTATTTGCCTTGTCCATTGAATGACTCAAAATTTATGGTATTTAATTTTTGACACTTGTGTCACACATTGCACTTTTTTACATACAAACTTAACCGTTACATCCACTACCTTACCTCAACCGGATGGGTATGCAAGATTTTTGTCAAATTATTCCCACGGAAGATGGAAAACTAACGGTATATCTATACACCTTTAATACCATATGCATATGTATGTATTTTTTCGTCTTTATTATGACGATGACGACGGACGGTCTGTTTTAACTCCCCCTTCTCTGCGGCTCTTCTGTTTTAACTTGAGTTTGACAGCAGACGGCACAAAAAAGTTGTATGTTGTGTTGATAAAGTGGTTTAACATGTTTCTGGTGTTTTTGTGCCACACCGCATATTCACCGGTTTAATATGCTAAACCTACCACCAACACGGCGTGAGTAAGAAAAAAATATAAAAATAATAAAAACACGGATAAAAGTGACTTAGCAAGATCATAGCATTGAGAAAAACAAGAAAGCCTAAAGTAAAGAGAAGAAGACAGAAAGAGAGAGGGAGAGCGAAAGAGAGAGAAAAACACTATTTTTGTGTAATATGAGGCGTTTTCCACTTCGAAGTCGAAATAGGTAGGTGATAGTATTTTATCTGCAGGCGTCAGTTCTCCTTTTTTTCTTCTTTTTTTTTTTTGTTGGAACATACGATGCTACCCACACTTATAAAAAGAGTATTTTTAAAGACTTAGAAGATGCATTTAAGAAGTTGTGGTGCATTAAAGTATTTTTACCTCTTTCATGTTTGAAAATTTGCATGTATTTTCCACTTCATTAATCTTGTTTACATTTTTAGAGTATGAAACTAGTGATGTTGAAGAAGTTTAAGAATTCGAGATGAATGAGTTTTTATAGAAATTTTCATTTGATAGCTCATAAATAGTTTGGTAGTTTAAATTGATTAATGATACCTACTTTGTGTATTCATTTTCATAATAAATCGACTTGTTCATGCTATATCAACATTAAGTATGTTTGGCAAGAAAATTTGATTTGGTAACACCGTTTTTCGAAACAGTCCATTTGACAGCTGACATATGAAATTGTAGAAAATGAATTCCCTTCTTGAACAAGACATTGGGCACGGTCAGTAGACGTAAAAGACTTCAAGAAGAAGAACCATTTTGTTACTTTGTCAGTTGTCATTAATTTCAAACATGAAATTTGTTGCAACAATTTAAAAGGTATGCAACAAATAAATTAAATACAATGAACATCAGTTTGCAGTGCAGTGAAAAAACATAACCAGCTACTATTTTGACACTAGTGTACCTGACTCGAGCGTAACAAAAATTTTTTTTTTTACAACTTCCCAATCAGAGACAAAAAAACTTTACTCATCTCCAAGCTCCTTATGTTGGTTGAACTCTTAGTTATTAAACACTGATAAAATGCAGACAAAACTATAGAAAATTGAACTTCAGTGTTGTTGACACATCTTTTTCCTAAACTCCTGCAAGTAATTATTATTAATTAATAAATAATCCTAAACAAATATTCTTTTTCCAAAAAAAGTTCCATGTGTCATCGTCACGTTTTACTTACGATGGGATTTTTTTTTTTTTTTTGCGGAAATCCATGTTGCTTTGCAAAAATAATAAATTCTGACGTCACACTCCATTAGTAAGACGTCTTTGCAGTAGCAGTGCGAGCGAGTGCCAGACAATGTCATCATATTTATTTCTTATTTTTTGTTTTTGTCTCATGACGTCATTAAAGTTTGTTCTTTCCTTCTTTTTTATTGTATCTTTCTTTCTTAGTGTTTCTTATTTATTTTTCACACTCTTTTAAATTGTATGAGTGCGCATTTCGTCACAAGTAAGTTTACGTTTGACAAAATCTATTATATCACTACCACCATCTTATTTCTTATGGTAACCTCACTTTTTTATTTTGTTCTCTTTTTGTCTGATGTTGGTTTTGTTTTTGTTGTTTTTTTCTTAATTTTTTTTTCTTTTGCAAACATAATAGGTACTGTGTATATATTTTTTTTATTTCATTCATTATTCGCTCCTCTCCTACGTCCTCCCACTTTGTTTGGGTACTTTATTTACTTCAACAATCTTTTTTTTTCTTGAAGTTCTTGTCTTGATATAATAATACAAAAAAGTTTCTAGATGTTTAGTAATGTTTATAGAAGAACAAAATAAGTGAAAAAAAGCTTATAAATTAACTTTTGAGTAAGTTGGAGGTGCATTTATTTTACTTGTGTGATATAGTGTCCCTTGTCTCAATTTAATTATGCAACTCTGTTTCCAGGGATGCTCCAACTCACCCGACTCGTATCTTGATTCAAATTTCATTAAAAAGTCTAAAATTGTGAAATAAAGACATCGAATACGTACCTACATATTTTAAGATCTTAAGAAATCGATATATTAAAATCTACCTAACGTTAGAGTGAAACTCCACGGGTGTCTACCTACTTACACTGCTTGTCAAATCATTCGTAGCTCTACTCTTTACTGACCTACATAGATGCCAAATGAGCGGGTGCTTTACTGATAAGTTTCAAAAATGATGAACGAGTGTAACAATTAGGGCGTTTTAAAGTCTTCAATATCCGATTATAATCGGAACAATTTTGGACTGTTCCGAATAATATAAGAAACACTTCGCCAGCTGTCAACTTTTCCCTTTATCATTTACAACAAAATAAAAAATTAAGAATTGTAATTAGATTACCTTTTATCTCGATCTGCTCATTAATGTCATTAAGACAGCCTTAATCGAATCCTCTGTTTTAAGTAATCCATGAGATACTTATGTGTGTTAAAATACAAGTGCAGATTCTGAGTTATTAGTTAAGAGCTCATTTTCCGAGTGTTTGTCGAAGTGTTAAGTGTTAGAAATGCAAATTGACGCCTCAGAGTAGAATAAATTTAATTTCTCACTTGTTTTCAGTCCTCTAGCAATTAAAATGACAACATTTGACAGATTATTATTGACAATCGCTTCATTTAAACTATTTTCCTGAATTTCGAGAAACACTTGATTTGAATTTTTAAAAAACAAGTAAGTCACACAACTTATTTTATCACTGTGTTAAGCTCTAGCAAGCACAATCAAATAGTAGGTATGTCGCATTAAAATGTTGTCTAATCTTTCAATGACACTATTTAACTTAGTTTTGTATTTTTCTTTACAAACAACAATCGAGATCAATAAAAAGCTTTATATTCCACACAACGCAACGTGTTGTCGCGTCATCGTCGTCGTCGTCGTTCGGTCGTCAAGAAAACACAGACAGTGTCACATAACCTTTAATCTCAATGACATAACTGTTACGCTTGAATATAATGTACATAGGTACTGTAGTACATTCATCTCAATAAAAATGTATTATATTTACTTCTACATATTTATCTGAAGGGCAGTTTGTCAATAATTTCAAAATTCCTCTATTGATTTCCTCTCGAAAATAATAAAAGAAAATACAAACTAAATTGGGTATTTATTTTAAAATTAAAAACACATGAAAAGTCATGTGACGAATTCACTTGGCAACTATTTTTATACAATACAATAGTTTGGGTAAACGGGGCATTGAACAAAAAAAAAAAATGGTGTACATATTGTAGACTTTGGTAAACATTTCAATTAAAAGCAGCTTTGATCTGTGTGCAAAAAGTTAATGACTATACATACTAAAATATGTAATAAAAAAAATATCATGCACGTTCTGTCTGAATTAGAATAGTAAAACAGGGAAAATCATTTGAAGATAAAATGAAATAAATAAATAAAAACAAAAAATAAAATAAAAGAAAAAAACATACATATGTATGTACATAAATGTACGTATCAGTTTAATTAGCACGATTATTCAGAATGTCAAGTACATGGCTAGAGCAGTCATGTGACGTTCATCTCTGAGATTCAAATAGTTTATTTTTATTTAGTTTTGATTAGACGAGATAAACGGTCATACATATATACTATACATACATACCTAATATGAGAAGAAAATTGTACATTTCAATATGTAATTAAATGTATGTCTTTAATGCTCCCATCAAAAATTACCTTATCTTTAAGTAAAAAACTAAAAAACTGAATACTGTCTTGCCTTGTATTGCCAAAGAAATGGTTTATATTTTGTTGATATTCATTTTTACCTTGCCAAATTTCCTTACCACCTTGATAAAAAATGAAAAATGAAAATATGAAATTTTCAGCTTGATAGCTTGACATTTGTAAAAATGACGTCGTATTGAGTATGAGTGTTTTCATAAACGTCTGCCTAACTAAGATCTGCGTTAGACATGTTCAAAAAGTCAAATTTCAGATCGAACAAACGCAGATGAATTACAGAAGACATGTTCATAAACGTCATAAATGTCATCAGCATCTTGCAGATTGCGCAGCCATTTTATATTAACTACACTTATCTGCAGAATTAGTTTAATTAAAGCAGAAAGACGATTGTATTAACGCAGATTTTAGACGTTTATCTGCAGTTATGTGTGTTTTCGAATTTGAACATTTTTCAAAATGGAATTGAAAACGCACCACGATAACATTTGGGATAAAAACGAAACAAATACCATTCAACAAACACCGTTTTTACCAGATCTGGCTCCCTGCAACTTTTCCCTACATAATCGGTCAACTTCTAAACGTACGAGTACTTTTTTCAAAATTGAATTTACATAGGTACACGCCTTTTTTTATCTTGACCAGAACTTATTGATAAAATAGGACTAAGGAATTTGGACTGTAAATTTATTATGAGGAACAACGGTCAGAAAATAAAAGTCTCGGAGCTTTCCACAATCCAAATGAAAAGCGGGTTATTTTCTAGCTTTTGGATGAAATGCCACTTCAGGAATTTGGCTGAATAAGTTCTTCTTTATTTAATATTCAAACATGGCAGTTGTGATTGTCTGTATTATTTTCCAATCTCAACGTATTTCCATACTTTGAGATGAAATCTTAAAACCTTGAATAGTTGTAAGTTGCAAAAAAAAAAGAAACGTAACTATTTTCACTGTTGAAGCCAGCCCATGTTGTGCAACATTTTTATTTTTCCGACCGCAACGAAAAGCAATTCTGCCCCATTACCATCGCATCGTCTTCAATAATTCACTTTAGCCGAACAAAACCCATACACCCGCACGTCTTCGTAGCACTCCCTTTTGTTGAAACGTTAATAGTGGGTGCATATCTGGTGAATAACTCAACCACACTTGTACTCCTTTCATTGAAGAAGAGGGGAATTGGCGTCCAAAATAAAATGCGCAGATCATTTCCCCTTTTTGGAGTTTTGTTTGGGGTCTTATTTCTTATATTTTCTGTTTTTTTTTTATTTGTCATCTATAAGTTGGAGAATAGTTCAAAAGTGGAGGGGAAATTGTGAGACTTGATGTATTATGTGCCTTTCCGAAGCAGCAGCCATGTTTTTCTGGTTCTCTTTCCTTGCCAACAATTTATCACCGTTAGGCTGCACATTTACCCACAGAAGGGGAGAAGAGCAAAATGGAAGTTGCCAAGACAGCCTTGAGAAGAAGAGTATCCGAGCACTTCGTTACGTTTCTTTCTTTTTCTTTTTTTTGTATCCAATTATATTGTGGTCCCTTTGGTGTTTGGTCATCGCTTGGTTTGGTTTATACCAATTCAACGAACCATTGGAATTACTTTTCTTCCTCTTCTGCTGCGCTCCTTTAGATTTCATTTCTATGACAATGCGACTCCGTTCAAGTCGATGGTGGTGAATGGTGATGATGATGATAATGATGATGGTGGTGGTTGTGGAGATGGTGATCTCTGCTCCACCTTGGTTGTGGCGTGTAAATTGTATGGGTAAAATGATGGCGTTGGATAGGAATTTAAATGTAAAGTGAATGATGTGTTTTTTTCCAAACTCCTCCATTCTCTTCTATTTACCGTTTTTCTTCTTTCCTCAGCAGCTTTGTGGATTATGAATGTTTATTCTTTAGTAAAATGGATACCTACCTAGAAACCGCTTTATTGTTGCTACTCACGTCGTCGTCGTCGTCGATGGCATCATCAATCCATTTTACTTGACAGCCCTGTGTTGGTTCTTTTTACTACACACTGTGGCAGCTACCTACTTCATTCTACAATACACTCCCAATATGGTAACAAAGAAAGAATATCCAATCCCAATTTATGCAGAAGAGAATATTCTGTTGTAAAAAAGGGGAACGAACACCAACATCTCCAACAGCAAACAGCAAAAGCGACAGCAACGTGTGTCGATTGTATATCATCCAAATGGAACATTGTATACAAGGTTCATTTCCTTTGTAAGGAACATGGTATCCTGTGCTACGAACAATGTTGATGATAATGATGGTATCTGGTTCGTGCACAAAGAAGAAAAAAATAAAAAATGTGGTGCAAAAAAGCAATTTCTATTGAGCGTTGTTCTCGTTCCTACCATATTGACAAGTTGCGGGTATACTTTTGCTCACAGCAAACTCAAGAATGCTGAAATAATAAGGATAAGTACCTGCATACCTATGCGACCGCAGCAAAAATAATAATAGCAACAAATTAGAAAATTCAAGCGAGATTTGGGGGTTTCCAACAAAAGAGATTTTAACCCACAATGATCTTCAGAAATCTAAGTTTTCAAAAAAATTAAATGTAATTAGTTGTATGTATTTGCCGTTTTCTTGATTCTATCAAAGTTTTACTAAAGTCTTTTCTCTGTCCCTTTCTCAGTGCTAAAACATGATCTTGTCCTTTTATTTTTCTATAATAGTGATTCTAATAAGTATTGAACTATTCATATCGCATGACCATTAACATCTACTTTAATTTCTACTATTGAAAACAATACATCTAGTCTTTGTCTTTAAATAGATTTGGAAGAAGTCAAGGCAGTTGGTCTATTACTCCCTCGACATTAATCAAAAGCATCTTAAAAAACAGTGAAAAGCACTACAAAATATAAAGTAGGAATGTTATTTTAAACAAAAATAAGCCTGAGAGAAAATCACTATTTAAGTGGATAAAATCACAAGCGTATTTATGTTATCATCTTTAGAAACTTATCTTTGTATATCGTTATTGAAAACATAATCTTCAATCAGACTCAATTCTATAACACATTCTTCTTGTTTATTCTATTTCCAGATTGATTTCATCATCACAGAATTACACTGATAGTCCAGCAAAATTGTATTTATTTTATTTGCGTGGCACTGCATAACACTCACCACTCATCTACAACATCGATCAATACGCTTGATTCGACACAAGAAAATTTATAAAGAAGATTGCTTCCGAAGAGTATGCAGCAGCATCAGCATCAGTATCAACATCAGACAGCTTGCTTAATAGAGCAACTCCACATATAAACATAGAAAAAGGAAACATCTAAACAAAATAGAAAAGAAAGGCACAAAAGTTCAACTTGTGCGTCATCTCTAAGACGCGCCTAAAGCTTTAAAAAAAAAAATAATTTAAAAAAAAAGAAACCTAATCTTTCTGCAAAAGTCAGTCGAAGATTCCAACTTATTGAGTTGTAGTCATCGTGTGATTATTTTTAATGAATGAGTACGTTTCCTGTGACGGATTGTTTCACAGAATAAAACGTCAACCTAAAGGATTTTTGTGACATACAAAATCAAGAGCAAATCAAAAACCATATATCTATAAATATTTGGAATTTAAAACAAAAGAAGATTGTGATTTACATTTATTATTTCAATCGCATTCAAAAAAAAAAAAAAAAACTTATAAAACTATAAATTATTAGTATTGCTAATTTTCTGGGACCCTTACGTATTTCCTAAAATTTTGAACATAATTAATAATAGTTCTAATATTAAAAATAAAACAAACAAAAAAGTCGTTTTGTCGCTGTGCGAAAACAACAAAGAAATATATTTTAGTAAATCTAACCGCTTGACTGTCTGCTTCAACATTTTTGAGTAGACAAAAAAAATATAAATAAATTGATTTCTGAATCGATTCATTAAAAAAGTCACTAAAATATAGAAAACAAAATTATATAAAAAAATAAACAACACCACCTCCTCAGCAACACATTAAAATAAATATAATAAAAATGGAACGCGAATCAAATCCAATGCAACCCATGTGCCGCTCTGGATGCGGTTTCTATGGTAACCCAGCCACAGATGGACTCTGTTCCGTTTGCTATAAAGTAAGTTTACTATTTTTTGTTTTATAATGACAGATTTTTAATCACTTTTTTGTATTAAAAAAAAAAAAATAGGATTCCTTAAGAAAAAAACAACAGCCACCAGTCAGCAGCACGCCTGTGTCAGTTCCAAGCCCACAACCGAGTCCCACATTTAGTCCAGCCATTACAGTCACCAACACAGCACAACCAACAGTACAGAGTTTACAGCAACACAATGAAATAATAAAAGAAGTAAGTTGTTGTTTTTCTTTTTCCTTTCAATTCGATCGTTTTTTGAAAGTACTTCATATTATTTTTGTTGTTTTTAAATTTATTAATCTACGATTAAAAACAAATTGTTGTTCATCCTCTCGCTGTTCATTTAGACATATTCGAAAATGTTATCATTTTTTTTATAATCTTTTAAAATATAAAAATTATGGCACCAAACATGCAGTAGAAATTTTAAGGCTTATAGATTCTACATACAGCAGTATTCGGCTAAGTAAGAGCGTGACCGAGCTTTTTTTTTGCTCATCACTATGCTTATTTGAATTTTATAACCCCACATACAGGTGCGTTGCTTGAACTTTCAGTTGATTGAAAGTTGTTGGATAGATATCGACTTAACATCACAAATATACAATATCTTCAGTTGGCTAACTATTACCACATTTTCATGTTTTTTTAAGTTGAGTTTATGCAGAAATGTCTGCAATTTAAAAATACCCCTTTAAAATAATACTATTTTTATAAGCTTTGAATGAATGCTTGCTTAATATTCAGTATTTGTTTCTATTATTGTCACCCCTTACTCCTACAAAAACCACTTCAGATGTTTGCATTTTATCCGATTAAAACTGAAGCACGTAATGATAAGACCCGAAATATTCACAATAAAGTAAGCTTTTTATCATGATCCAATATAAATGTGTTCACTTTTTTTAAGAGTAGTTTTTATTGCCCATATGATTTCGAATCAATCTCATTTCTAGTCAGCTTTCTTGTATTCGAACTTAAATTATATGTAAAAATTTCAAAGTATTTAAATTAATTAAATCAGGCAATTGGTAGATTTTCCAATATTTAACGCTACAACAATTTGAATGAACTAGTTTGCTTAAATTTGTACAACACAAATACATACGAATTTACTATCGAATATATGTATAAGGCATAAAACTATTTCAAGGCCACATAAACTTCTAGCCTGCGTCATTAACTACAAACAATAGACGTTCCAGTTTGTATGTTTTCTTTTGTTCGTCAGTTATTGTAGACAAACTTACAAACAAATAAGAATGTTTGCTATCAAGTTTAAAACTTCAAAATTATTAATTAAATAAAACCTCAATAAATAGGAATGTATAATGCTTCCTTTGTTTAACATAACTTTCGACATCTTCCACTTAATTCAATTTAAATGAATAGCTTAATTTGCAATGGAAATCTTTTAAAACATGACACAAAATCAGTCAGAATTAATTAGGAATAAAAAGATTTTCTTTTTATTATGAACTCAAGTAATACAAACTAATATGCTCCCTTTTTGGTTAAACAAAAAGTATCATTAGAAACCTAAGTATTTCGGGCATTTTCCTGAAACCCTTGATTTTGATATGTCCTTTCTCCTTGGATTGACCAGAAACGAGTCCTGTTACCTTTTAATTCGTCTTACTTCGTGGAGTTAATTTCAAAATTTATATCATTTAGCCTCTTCAAATTTGATCTTGACCGAAGTGACGTATGAGCTCTTAGTTTGGCTAAAAGTTCTGCTTCTTTGTTGCACTGAACTCCACTTATCCATTCTTAATGAAACTACACATTAATGCGCTAAACTCACAAAAGTTAAATGGTTTCATGATTAGAAGATTTATTATGAGAGCAGTTATATTCTGATTTTTAATTTTATAAAATTGTATGTTTAAATGTTCACTGGAATCACACGAATACCTAGAATGGTGGAAAATGGTCTTCCAAATATCTAGTCCTATTAAGCTACTTTTCCGAAAAATTTGTTTAGATTGGTCAAACATTCGTCCAATATCTCTTGGTACCCAAATATAATGATCGCGTTCGTTATAAGTGATTCGTAGCAATTAGCACAAGTTAAAAACTTTACATAAGTTAATTATTTTAAATCGAAAACATTTTCCTTGAAATATTTTTCCAAAATATTAGTTTAAAAAACGTATCAATAGAAAACAGTCAACAAATTTGAATTATTACAAAACAAAAAAAATTTCTTGTCCGATAACATAAATTGGTAACATTGATGGTATTATTGTTGCTACCATGTTTGGTATAAACTACCTAACTAATGATGGTGAAAAGAACAAAATCGAAAAACTTAAATTGATAAGACTGTCCAATGAAAAAGATGCGATTCTCGAAGTCCCCAACGAAGAAGTGAACAAGAGTACTGATCTACAGCAAGTTACTACTTTATTGGTCTCATATCTGCAAATTGGTTTCCTGCAATTGCTTTGTTCTACCGCCAAAGCTGAGGGTGATGATTAGTAGAAGAAACTCTTTTTCTAGAGTTAAAGTAGTCTTAGTAATTTGGAATTAAATAATAATAAAAAAAAAACGATTTAACAAACATCAAAAAAGCACATAGAAAAGCAGAAAAATATAAAATTATCTAAAACGAAAATCTTTAAAATAAAATTAAGGCCGCCTGTGAATCAACATTCTCCCGATCGTCATCATCATCATCATCACCAGCATCGTCGTCGTCGGTGGAATCAGTGACAACATCATCACCAGCCCCTTCGGCAGCTACAACCATTCGAACAGGAGTGACAAGTTGTTCTTCGTCAGCGGGTAATATCCTCAATTGTTCAACATCCTCGCCCGATTCAAACTCTACAACAAATTGCTGTTCTACTTCCGTTTCCGCTTCGTATTATTCAACGTCATCGAATCTGATTTCGATACGAATTATGGACTCGAAGGAAGCACATAATAGCTCTGCTCGAAAAAGGGTAAATGTTATACATATATTTTTTTTTTTATAACAACTACTATCTACTACTAGTAAAAATTTTGTTATCTTCTTTTCCCATAAGGAAAAAAGATTAAACAAAATGTTAGTAATCAAATAATTTGGCTTTTTCTTCATCTCATTTGGCTTTTTAATTAGTTTGTTGGTTTGGCGCAGAGTTAAACAGCGACAAGTTCCTTAATAACATAAGAAGCATGATGCACGCCAGAAAACATACATAAACAGCCCTAAAACTAGTGTGCGTTTATTTCTAAGTCGATTTAAAAGTTTGTTTGTGCAGTCTAGTACTTTGCCGTAATGCATTTCAATTTGAAATTTATATTGGCATACGTCCAGATTTATAATAAGGTAGCCAAGTCCAAGTTCCCCTTTATAAAATGTCATCTCTAAAGTATATAGAATCTGGGAAACGGAGAGAAAGAATTTAGTTTCCTCATTTTTCATTCTCGATGGAGAGAGGAGATGTTGAACAACAAAAATTTGTTTTTATAGAACTTTGGTATTTTATGTACATAGAATGTGTATGTGAAGTGCAATTTTGTAGAAAAAGAATTTAAATGAGATTACAATGTTTGATGTTGAACTTATTTTATTTTTATGTTTTTTTTTTTCTTCATTTTTTTTTTTGTCTAATATAGAAAACAAATGAAGAAAACACAGTTAAAGACAGTGCAACAACGGCAGGTCCATCAACTTCCACAAACGACGAACAAGACGACAAGGAAGGTGATAAAGATGCAAAAAAGAAAAAGAATCGTTGTGCTGTCTCTGCCTGCCGCAAGAAGGTTGGATTAACAGGTGAGAGATATTTGTTTTTTATATGTTATACTATGCCGGATAAAAAAGTGAGATCTCAAAATTAAATCTCAATTCTCAACAAGTTTTCTAAGTTTTGATAAACAAAAGTCTTAGCATTACTTAAAAAGAAAAAAGATACATTTTGACTAACATTTATTGAAACACTCCCGGGACGATACAACAGATTATAAAAAAATGACTGGAGTTTTTTCTTCCAGGCGAAGAAATTTATGAAATAGAATTATCTTTTAATTTTTTAAGTAGACAAATCAATATCCACCATATTATAAAATTGCATTTCTTTTATAGGAATTAGAAGTGTATCATATAAATTTAAAATAAATATAACAATTGTTAGAATAGTGGGTAGATACCCCAGCCACAGTAACAAATTTTAAGTTTTGATTTTTTTTCTTTCTGTGCACTATGCACTTTAACTTCTAGCGCTCTTCAAAATTTCAGCGTTCTACTAGAATTTGAAGTGCTGATATTAATTGATAACAATTATAAGATTTTAGTAGGCTACCGCACGCATTCCTTTGTCTTTTATAGATATCCGGAAGTTATAAATTTGTTCAGTTGGTCAGCTAGTTTAGGTTCTTACAATTTTTGAAGTAGTGTATCTCAAGTTCAAGTTCGCATGAAGGAAGAAGAACTAGCTAGGAAGTCCTTTCTATTAGATTTTATGACGCGCGACGGCTGGCAGACCATGCTTACGCTCTGGAGAAATCAGGGAGCCTGAAGCTTCGGGGTTCGCAACTGGATGGCGTCGTCGGCTCGTGATCGGGATAAATCGTTAGACTTGTTGAATAAGGCCAAGACCGTATTCCTGTTGTCGAGCCGGTCGGTGATGACGATGTATTTCAAGTTCTAAAGTTTTAGGGAGATCTTAAATCAGCAGAGTTTGTTCCTGCGAAATGGAAATAGTGTCTAAGAACTTAATTGGAACCTTCCGACTCTTGTGTTTATTTTTCAGTTATATTCACTATTCGATTGAATAAATTGATGCTATATTCCTCTCACAGCGTTTTAAATTTAGTTGTAGAAATGTATACTTTTTGAACTTCAAATTTCAACCGGAAATTTTTATTGAACGGCAGGACATTTGTAATTATTACAATGATGAGTCAATCGAATTAAAATCTTTTTGTACACAACACAATCTTATTTTTTTTAATCTTATCAAATTTTTTTCTTTATTGCAGGTTTTGAATGCCGATGTGGTGGATTATATTGTTGTGTACATCGATACAGCGACAAACACGACTGCACATTTGACTATAGGGAACACGGGGCCCAAGAAATTAGACGCAATAATCCTGTAGTAGTTGGCGAAAAAATACAAAAAATTTGAACTTTTGTGCCATCAGTTTTATAATATACATATATATATATATACATAAAAAATTAAATTTAAATAAATATAATTACAACAAAAAAACATGAAACAAAAAACAAACAAAAAGGAAATATACACATATAAAAAGAGGAAAAAAAAACAATACAAACACATTACACACGCCCACATATGAAAACAAAAAAAAAACTACAATTAAACTTAAAAAAAAATGGAAAATAAGTATAGTACATAATACAATTAAAAACAAACAAAAAATTAAGAAAAAAAATATTTAAAAAAAAGCGGAAAAAACAATACAAATATAAAAAATCGTGAAAAATTACCTAGTTTACTATTAAATTAAAAGAAAAAAATATACATAAATAATAATGCAAGTGGAATATTAAATTTTTTGTGTTCTTTTGTTTTCTTTCAAATTAATATTGATTATTATTATTATTACTTACTATTTAAATATATAAAGAGAAAAAAGTTTTAGGTAAAACAAAAAAACATAAACGCATATATGTGTATGTAATATGAAAACAAAAAATCAACTTACTTTTATTAATTACACTTAAATATAATAAAACAAATTATTATTATGATTATTAATTATGTATATTAATTCTGCCGCTGCAACCAATTACTCTCTCTCTTTCTCTCACCACCAAACAGACAGGCGAATACATTTTTTTCTTCTATTTTACTTCCCTTTTTAATGTAATTTAAACAAAAAAAAATAAAAGAACAGAAAACTACAATTTAAACAAGTCTATGATCTGGGATTGTAACGAAATATAAAATCTTCTTTAAATCGAGAGAAATTCTACTTCAAATCAAGAAGGAAATGTCACAGATTTTAACTCGATATTTTGTTTTACACGATTTGTTGGATAATTTCTTTCTATTAAAGTCGATTTGGTGAACAGAACAAAAAAAAAAAAAACAACAGAAAAACAAGAAGCAGCCACTTGATAAAACAAAGAACATACAAAGAAAACAAAAATCTGCAATAGTAAATTAGAGAAATATTCACATATTTTCCTTGCATTCATCTTTCTTCCCGTTTTTCGCTTTAAAAGTTAATTTCTTAAATTTATATTTTGTTTTTATTAAATAATTTCGGTCGTTTTGTAGTTAATTTTTTTAATTAATTATTATTATTCTTTTTCTTTATTAATTAGTATGTAAAGTGAAAAATGAAATCAATTTTATTATTTTCCCAAAAGTAAAACAAAAACAAAAAACAAAATATAAGAAACAGATAATAATAAAGTTTAAACAAATACTAGCGTGTCTATATTAATTATTAAATATCATTTTTGCTTTAAAAATTAAGGGAGTTTTGTTTCTTTTCTTTTCCGACTATAGTTGATTATTTTGTTTTAATTATTTTTTTTTCCGAGTTAAATTAGTATGGATATATATGAGTTGTACTTGTAATTATTATTAGTTTTTTAATTAGATAAATTTTAGTTGTATTTGAGTAAAATAAATAAAACAAGAAATGAAAAAAAAAACATGTTTAAATTTTGAAAATTAAAAAAAACGTAATTTTGATTTGCAAAACCAACATTCACCAATATACAGTTGAGAAAATACCAATCATTTTACTAACTATGTAATTACAAAATAAAAAAAACACAAAAAAAAAAACAAAATGGTATGATAAATGAGTAACATTTTTAAGAACTTTAACTTTATTAATTGTAAGCTATTATTGTAGTGGAAATGAAGTGAAAGTTTTTTTTTTTTTAATCTTAGTGCACCAGCTTTTTAGAGTTAAAATACAAAAAGAGAGATAAAATATAATATTAAATATAAAAACAAAACAAAAAAATAATTAAAAAAATACTTCAAAACAAAACAAAGAAGTTAGTAACAACATAAAAAAATAAATAAAATAATTTAAAAAAATGATAACATTTTGGTGTTTTAATTTAAAGTTAAATAATTGTTTTGAGGTCTTCTCGATTTGATTTCTTCTTTCCAAAAGATACAATTTATTTGATGGTCGAGGGAAGTATGTGATTTTTGTATTGTAGTTTTTTTTTCTTATCGTCAAGCATATAATAAAAAAGCAAACAAAAAAAAATAAAATATTTTGTTTTATGGCGTAAAAGGAAATAAATAAGTATACAAAAAAATGGTAGATTTGGTTTTTAATACAACACGCAACTCAAAGTCAATCGTTCCCAATCAAATACGTTTCTGATAGAGAAAACGAAGCGAGTAATTTTAATTGGAAAGAGTTATATCACTGCTTCCGCTTTTACTTCATTTGAAATGACACGTACGGTCGCAACATGAATGGATTGTATTTTATAAGATACTTTTTTCTCAAAAGATTAATTTTAATAGCTAGTGAACCTATTTTTTTTTAAATTAAAATAAAAATCCCTTTAAATCAGCTGTCAATTACCTGGAAGATTTGCTACGTATTCCATAATAAGGCCACAAGTAAATACTGGGGCCTTACTATGTAACTCGATTCTAATTTTGATTCTATTCGAAACCTATTTGCGAGTCTACTTTTAAATGCTACTTTGCATGAAAAAAATAGAGCGCCAGAAATGCCAAGCATTTTTCAACAAATTTGCGATTTTCGAACAATCTGCTCGCAAACACATTTGATGTCTGCTTGGTTTTGACATTAACTTTCGAGTTGGTGGTTCCGATTATACGAAAGTACATAAAAACCAAGCTGGCACCAATATAGCTGTTCGATTATCGCATATTAAAGCGTCATTAAAGGAGTTATAGAGTCCAGAATTTGCATATTCGAATATTTTTTATTATAGAATCGAGTTACATGGTTGGGCCTCTGGATACAAAGTGATGACATGATGATTAAAACAATAAAACATCTTTTGTATCATTAAAACTTATGTTTGATCACATACTATGGAATTTGATGCAATTTGTACTTTTGATATATTTATATGTGTTTAATACCGAAACTAGCATTTATTAGAAACATTACATAATTCTTTGAGGGACAACTAACTCCCAAGACTGAAAACTGCATTAACTGCAAAAAGTGACTTTAAAATTCAAAACAATGACAAATCTATTTCTGCTTCACTATCTGCTATAAACGAAACGTGCTATTTAATAATCTCCGATCAATCATTTATGTATCTTTCTTATATGATTATGATTTATGAACTGATGCTTTAAAAATCTTTATAATTTATAACACCTCATACATAAAAATATAAATATAACAGTTCTCATAACATTCTTTAAAAGAACTTTGATAAGGAAACTAGATTTGGAATCAGTTCGAGCTCCTCACTAAAGATTAATGTGTAGGTAATCTATAAAGACAACATTGTTTGTAAACCAACAATATTCTTATCACTTTGTAGATTCATAACTTTCGTATCGTAATATGTCTTGATTAAAACAAATTTTACCAAAACTCGTTATCATCTGAAATGCTATTCAAAGATCAGAATTTGTATTTTAAACTAAAAATTATTAAATTATTTCTCCTATTAAACACGCATTATCGAATTTCATTCATTATTATCTCTTTGTTAAAGGGATCAGTTGATTAGTTCAAGCATTTCTGGCAGTATCGAAATCGAAATAGTAACGATTTAGTCGGGAGAGTGACAAGACGCGAATAAATTGGTGTCTGAAATAATACAAATTGTAAGCTCAATAAACCTCACTCATAAAAATGGAAAGTGCCGAAAAGGGAACGAAACAAGTATTGAAAAATATCTCAGAAGAAAAACTTACAAAATCAATGGACAAATTACAACTCAATGTGGATAAACTAAAAGCTAGTATTGCACAGGAATCCAATAAGGATTCAGAGGAACTACATGATCCCTTTTGTGATCCGAAAAACCCACAGAAAATTTCATTTCACGATATTACTTCGGCAGCTTTTCTGATTAAAGGAGGAATTGAAAAGACACCATGTCCAGTGAGGATTATTTAAAGTCCATTGTTTAATTCTTTTTAAATACAATTTTCAATTCAGAGATCAACATCGTCTGAACTGTATGGTATGGATTTGTACTTGAAGAAGGATTTTCTTCAAGTCACTGGAAGGTAAATTAGTTTAAAAAATTAAAATAAATGTAAAATTTGTATTGTTAACGCTTAGGAGAAAGGTCTGTGTTTTTTGCCCATTGTCTTTACTGTCTATTCCATTTATCATAAGATTGACCTGTCTGAACTGTCTATTCCATTTATCATTAGATTGACCTGCCATTTTTTTTAAGGATCTCTTGAAATGAATATTAAAAAATATCGGTTTGTAGGTACATATGTAGTTCTGAAAATTATTTCTTTACTTTTGGTTTGCTTATTCTACTTAAAAAATTCAAGTAGTGTACACTAACGAAAAGAACTGATGTAATGTAATATGTATTTTGGGACTTCTATCATGGGCACATTTACATTTGTAGTATATGCAACTTACTCAGGTCCTTTACATTTTTGTAAATAAGAATCATTTAAATTTCATTTGAATTGTGGTTGTAGACCTTGAAGCACACTTATAAAATTGATAGTGGAATTTAATTTGTCCATATGCTTATTTTAAACTAGATTTCACAATCTAATCCAGGCCACACAGACATTTAATACCTTGACCTCATATTTGTTGAGCTCTTGTGCAAAATTTTAGCGTGTGATAAGAAACCTGAAAAAATATATTGGCACTTTGTCTGTCGAAGATTATAATAATTATCAACAAGACTTCAAGAATAAGTGATAATTTTATTTAGAATTGACATCTTTTATGTTTATTTTTAATTGTGATATAAAATGAAAAATGAGACTATTTTTTAAGATTTACTTTGGCATTGAAAATACTACACACCGGTAAAGATCAAAAAACCAAAAAAAAAAAAATTGCCATCACAGTCGCCTAATTAACTAAGCGTTATATTAAGGCAATTTGCTTATCTTTTTAATATTTGTGAAACATGACATAAAAGGTGGAAGTACAAATAATAGTTTTTATTTTTTATTCTTTTTTCCTGATATAATTCGGTTGACATTTAATTAAAGTCTTATCAATGAGGCAATGCACTTTTAAAAATAATCATGCACTCATATGGAAAATAATATATTATAATTTTATTAATAAGTTTTGCAAACTCAACAAATTTTCCATCGAATATAAGTAAATTTGTATGTGTTTGAACTAACTGGTGATATTCGGAAGAATTGTAATACTTGTCTTGTCAAACAGAAATACATTTTAACCTTGTACTGCGTCCCATATTGTTTTGCCTTTTACATGATGATTCTTCTGTTAACTTACCTAGCGACTTTCTTCTATATCTGGAGCTTAGACTTCAATAATTCACAGTTTTTTTTTAATATGTAGTCAAAGAATTAGAAGTATCAGAATTTAAGATATCATGACTTTAAGTAGGTATTACAACTGAAAGCACTGTGAAAGTAATCCGGAAAAAGTAAGTTGTTGCACTTTACTTCACTTTGGCTTCCGTTGTTCTTGCATTGCATTGGGTGGTAACCAACGAGGTAGATCATAATTATGTAAAGATGTTTCTAATCTGGATTCTGATCGAGCTTCTATTATTTCATCTGAAGTATTCCTAGCTTTGTCCTTTAAACTGCTAGTATTTGTATTTAAGTCACGGATGCGTATGTGGAATATAACTTTTTTCTTCAAATTTTAGTTTTAAAGAGAGAGGAGCACGCTATGCTTTACTTTCCCTGTCAGACGAACAAAAGAAGACTGGCGTTATTTCTGCATCATTAGGAAATCATGCACAAGTGAGTCTTATTGCCGTTAATTAACTTACAAGTCTATTCTCAAATTCAACATAGGGTCTCAGCTATCATGGATGGAAACTAAATATACCCGTAACTGTTGTTATGCCAACAGCGGCACCGATTATGAAAATCCAAAAATGTCGCAACTATAGGGCACGTGTCATAGTCAAAGGCAATGACATGGGTGAAGCTAAAAATGTTGCTCTTAAAATGGCACAAGAAGAAAATCTTATGTACATCAATGGCTACGATCATCCTCTTATAATGGCTGGTCAGGGAACCATTGGATTGGAGATCTTAGAACAAGTGCCAGAACCAGATGCTATTATTGTTCCCGTTGGGGGTGGAGGACTGATTGCTGGGATCGCTACAGCTGTTAAGGCTCTGTCGCCAAAAACAAAGATTATAGTAAGATTTTTTTTGGGAGACACTGTGCGACTTTAGACAGTAAATAATTTTTTTTTTCTCAACAGGGTGTGGAATCTGAAAAATGTCCAAGTTTCAGTGCGGCATTAAACAATTCTGGACCAGTTCACATACCAATCAGAAATACCTTAGCTGATGGTCTGGCCGTCCCCAAGGTAGGGTATAATGCCTACGCCACTGCGATGCCCTTGATTGACAAGATGGTGGTAGTTAAAGAGGAATGGATAGCTTTGGCTATTCTGCGACTGGTGGAGGAGGAGAAATGTGTTGTGGAAGGAGCTGGTGCCGTTGCATTTGGAGCTATTCTAGCTGGACAACTGAATGATTTGAAGGGAAAAAAGTATATAATTTAGTTTGTCCATTCCTCTACTCTGTAAGACTAATTTACGGTTTTTTAATATAGGGTTGTAATTTTACTGTGTGGTGGAAACATTGATACAACTGTGCTAGGAAGATGCTTGGAAAGAGGGTTAGCTGCAGAAGGCCGACTAGTGAAGTTTAATGCTCAATTAAGTGATCGACCTGGTGGAATTCATGAACTATGCAAAATTCTCGGTGATTTAGAAGTGTCCATCAAGGACATTATGCATGAGAGAGCATGGCTTAAAGATATTCATGCTGTTGAGGTGAGTACAAATTTATAGTATCACAAAGAATTTTCTAAAAACATAATTTAATATGTATCAACTTTATTGCAGGTCAAGGTGGTGTGTGAGACTCGAGATTGGTCACATAGTTTAGAACTTAAGGCTGTTCTAAAAGCCAATTATGAAAATGTTGAGTTTACCGAAGAACCATTGGCTATAAACGAAAATATGTTGAACAGAAAATAATAGAATAGTTTTTTTTTAATTCTCAGCACTCTAACTCGTACATATACTAAAATATCATGGTAGAATAAAATTAAAGGAATTATTAAAACAATAAATGATTACTTAGACTGTGTTTAACTCTCAATCAAATAATACAAGTTGTTGATTTAATAATTGGAGAATGATGAAGCTAGGTTAGGTTAGGTTAGCTTAAGGTGGCTGCTGGAAAGAGGATCAGCACACTTAGACCATCAATGGTCCATTGTGATACCACGTGGATCATAAGATCCTCCTACTCGTTGAACCATTTGGAGCTAACAATAAAGCAATTGAGACGATGAAGGTCAATGTTAATTAGATCACTAGGATCATTGTAGTAGAAATCTCCGAGGTGTGATTTTCGTTTTTGTGCTAGTGCTGGACAATGGCAAAGAAGGTGAGTAATGAAGCTAAGAGCATATCAAATTATCTTAAGACTCATTTCAAGTAAACTTCCGACACAGTACTTCGTTGTGAATTTTAATTATCAAAAGCGGTGGTTTCAAATTAGCCTCTCTGTGGCGTATACGTAACAAAAATCCCTAGGAGAACGAGGATTACAATTTATTTAGGAATTAAGAGCTCCAGCTCGACAAGAGGTTTTATTATGAAATCATAAGATTTGAGAATTGTACTCGAGTTTTGAACAAATAAAGTCTTAAAAAAACTTAAAACTAAAAGTGGACTAGAAATAGATCGGAAATTGTACGCATTTCACTTATTGACCGTCAAAAACTAAATTTTTAAGTTTCACAGATTAAATAACAACTTTTTTGATAGGAAATCGTATGATAATGTTTTTCTCTAAGAAATTAACTTACATAGGTTTACTCTATCAAAAATAAATGTCCGTGGACCTTTGATCTTATTAATAAGATGCATTTGCTGTAATTAAATAATTAAAATGCATTTATTATGTTTCATAGAGCAGAAATTAACATGATTCGTCCTCTTCTTCAATTTCCTCTTCATCAATTTCTTCAATTAGCTTCTTCTCATGAAACAAACGCCATGCATGCTCCATTTTTACCGTAGGATCGGACACTTCAACCAGACCGTTTGCCGCATATTCAACTTGTACCGGTGGAACTTGTGTAATGGAAACATTTCTGGCAATATATTTCAGTCCCCAGCCAAAGTAAATAGAATCCGAGTAGTTTTCAAAGCTAAAAGAATAAGCTCCAGGCCACAGATTCGATCTCAAAATAATCAATTGATTTATTTTATTATGAGTACTTGAGTTTCGTACACTCCAACTTTTAACATTTTCTTTATTTTTATCTTCATGACATGTAGTGAACAGAGTTGGCCCAGATTCTGTGGTTGTGTATGGATCGTCGTCGGCCTCAGAAAGATAGTCTTCATCTTCAATATCCTCTTCATTTCTGACATTAAAGTGGCTTCCATTTTCCAAAGCTTCGAGAGCCTTTTTCTCATCAAAATAAGCTATTCGACCCTGTTCGAGAATTTTTGGTCTTACGTGAACCCAGGATTTTAAAAACACAAGCTTTCCCCGCAAAGGTTTGTAGTTTTCATTTTCGATAATGATATCATCGTTGTCTAACTCATCTTCTTCTCCTTCACCATCAGACTCATCTATTTCAATTTCGGTTTTCCTCGAACGAGTACTCTCGCCATGAGCCTCCATTATCTCTGTTTTTTTTAATCTCCTATAGTAATCGTTGGGCGCCACGTAAGTTCCCGAAGTGATTCTGGCTATTATGACTCTCAGATAGTGTTTTTCGGTTCCTGGAAAAGTGGGATAACAATTAACATCAGTGTCTAGATCACCTACGAGGAATCTTTTTATCTTCCTTGATATTTGTATCTGTTGAGGGTCTGCAGTTGGAAGTTCAATCCATTCATCATTCAAAGAATTCACAACAAAATAAGTTCTCCGATTCAAGCCATTACCTATTGGCTCTGGTGGGATATCAAAAATAAGATTATTCTTTGAATGGGGAATTGCCTCACATCGATGTTCCATTTTTTTCAGCTCATCGACAGAACGATCTTGCCACTTTGATCCAGGTATTAGGTTAAAGTCTTCTTCTTTACTTACACTTTGGGCTTTTCTGTCTTGATACATTCTAACCTTTTCCATAACTTCTTCTCGCATTTTTTCAAAGCGTTTATCTATTTCGGCTTGTGTTAGTTGAGCTTCAACAATATAGTAAGATTTCTTCAGACCATAGATTATACCCCAGAATCGAGCATGTTGGACATTTTGATGGAATTGAACTTTTTGCAAAGCATATGATAGTTTGGAAACTTCATCATTTGATAAATTAAAACCACAAAGTTCCCAATATAAGTGAAGTCGTTGGATGTTTTCATTCAGAGAAAGTTTACGTTGCGGAGGAACTGCAACGTGGATAGTTTTTTGGGTAAATTTTGATAACTTATGCACATGGCTTGGGGGATTTTCCTTACAAACGTCATATTCGTTGTCATTGGGCTGCGAAGGAAGCTGGAATCAAGGGTTAATACAGGTATGATAGAAATTTTAACTGGAATACACAAAAAAAAGATTCCTAAAGTCTCTGTTTTACATCAGAAAAAAGGGATTTATTTATTTTGTTCAGTAAAATGGACAAAAAGAGTAAAAACGATGTTTTGACAAATCAAAAACACATACTTGTATTAATCTCCTTTGCTTTTCAATTTCTTTTTAACTATCAATCAAAATTGAGATAAAAAAATGAAGATTCGTTCGCCTTTGAGGCCGCCATTTTGATGCTTACATTAGATGGTAAAAGAGGTAAAATGTCGACATGAGCTGCCTTTAAAGAGGTTTAGGTGACATAAGAAACTTGACGGAAATTAACTTATAATCATTGATTGGTCAGCTGTCAAAAAATTAAGTGACTCTTTTGGGAAGTTAAATAGAAAGTACATAAGTCAAGAAAAACTTCTTTGATTTATCAATTCAAGTGCACTTCTGACAAGATTTTAATTTATATTTAATATTTATAACTAATAATTTAAGAACTAACTTGTTCCTTTTTGCTTATGTTTGCTTTAAAGGAATGTAATTGGCAGAATGTCGAGTCTCGTTAGTTTCCTGAAAGTAACAATTCTTTTAAGTTCTATAGTGACAGCAAGCATTATAATTATTATGCATGTTAAAGAAGTGGAAAATAAATCAAGTTCCTTAGGTGGTTGATATTCCTGAGAACTTATTAACCTGAATAATGTTTAATATCTACAATAAATGTTCCCCATTTTTATTTTGTAAATATTAATTGTTATAGAACCCTAAGTTTTTTTTTCTTACATTCATTAGTTCCATAAAAGATTTAGCTCTTTCAACGTCTATTGGATTAAAATAACCCCAGGGAAAGTTTTCAGGAACCCTAAACTTTTGTTCACGAACATTTAAACTCAGGTCTTCAAAATAATCCACAATATTTTCGGGGTCTTCTTTTAAGACCAACTTAATTATATCAGCCAAATGATCAAATCTAAATCAAATAATGTTAGTTTGTTCCTTATACCTATTTAAATTAAAAAAAAACTTCTTACACATTATCCCCTGTAACTAAGCTTCCTTGTTGAATAAGTGATTTGGCAACTCTTAATTCATGTTCAATATTTGGAAATTGAATTTGTTCAAAAACTTGAGTATACGATTCTTGGTTTAGAGACCCCGACTGTGATAAATTGCATGAATTTGCATTTTTTTTATTTTTTGAAGTTGAAGGTGATAAAGACTTGCAAATTGACATCTTATCAAAACAGATTGCTATATAAATATATATGTATACAAATAATTCTTTGAAAGCTTGATTTGTTTTAATTAAAAGTAGAGGGTGCTTTTAAAAATTACTTCATAATTATTTAAGATTACCGTAAGATTGAAGTGTCAAAAATATAATTTGAATTCCCTTGGGAGCGAAGTAAATAAAAAACGTAAAAATGAGTCACCCAAGTGTCAAACTTGAAGATGCAAACTGTAAATTTCCTACTATAGATAGTTGTCAAATATTTTTAATCAATAAATATTGTAAATAAAAATTTAAAAATAGATATCAAAAGTTGTCATTAAAACAAAAAAATTTCTGAATAAAATGGCCAATTCATGCGTGCCTTCAGTTTTGTCTTCTATTAATTCAATAAACAATGAAAATCCAATTGATAAACTTTGTAGCTGTCCGTTAAACCACAGTAACACTGAGAGTTCTTCAGAATTGCAATATTCACAAACTCAACAAGAGCAAAACCTGGACTATGCTAAATTCAAGAAGATCCTTCAACGACCCAGTTCTAAAAGTGGAAACAATCTGTAGACATTTTTTTTTTCATTTCATAAGCTTTAACCACAGTTTCTCTTCTTACATTTCAGATTTGATCACTTAGTTGCAATTATAAAGCGCATAATTGATGAACGCCCATCAAATGTCATCGATTATTTTGAGCAGTTCAGTCGCACTGTTCGAGCAAATAAACTTAACGGTCTTGACTCCAATGAAGAGCCTCAATTTTTTGAAATTGCCAAATCAGTGATAGAATTTATGAAAACTTCATATTCCCAAGATCCAATCAGTTATATTGAGGAATTTGAAGAATTAGCTGAATCGAAAATGACAATTTATCAATCATCTGACTCCATACATCAAGCACAAATAGAACGGTCTTCATTAAACTACTCGTATGAAAATGTTCTTCAAACTCATCATTATTTTGCATTATGTGGTTTGGGTTTTGACATTGATGAAGTCTTTCAACTAGCTCTCTCGGTGCAAAAAGTTCAACACCAGCGGAATGTAGAAAATGCCCGTTTTTGGGGACGGATTTTTGGTCTTAAAGGATCTTACTATGTTGTGGAAGCTGTGCTAACCAGAACTGAAGTACAAAACCGTCTACAAAATATGAAAGCTAGAATATTAGATGAAATGAAGTCTTTTATTTCTGAGAAGGCACGAACTCGAACGCCATGTTTATCAGATGAGCTTATTCCTGGTTCTAAATGGCAGAATTCTCCCAAAGAAGATTTAGATAAGATGCAATATCCTACTGCACCAATACCGCAGCTTCAATTTGAAAAAATATTTGATGGTCCTGAAGAAGCAGTTGGTTCGGGGTTGAATAGTAAAACATACTTTGTAACCACTTCTCTGAGTAGGGAATGGCAAGAGCTTCCTAACATAGCCCCAAAACATATAAAGGCTTCGAAAACGATCAAGAAATATTTTACTGGAGATCTGAATGTGAGTCTGGAACCCTTATTCCCGGGAAGTGAGAAACACTACCTAAGAGCAATGATTGCTAGAATTACAGCAGGAACTTCAATCGCGCCAAAAGGCTTGTATAGAAGAATGACTAGAAAAGAGAGAAAGTTAGTTGAAGAGAGCTATGAAATTGAAGATGAAGAGGTATTTGAAACAGATGAAGAGGAAGATCCTGGAAATGATGCTTTGATTACTCAAAACCATGACTACAAACAGCTTTCTCTGGAAGAACTCACTCTTCCTAGTAGTTGGGTTCACTTTCGACCTAATATTCTAAACCAAGGACGTATTATTCATTTAAACGAAGAATTGGCTATCAAAGATCTGGAAAAAAGAGCCATTTCGAGAATGAAAGGGTATGACTTCGTTTGGGATGATCTTGGCGAACATGAATTCGAGGAAGAAGATTTTGAAGAAGAGAATCAGGAGGAAGAGAATATCCCATCAGAAATTGGTCCTCAATTATTTTCCTCCTGTAATGAAGATAGGAACAACGAAGGAATTCCCTCGTGGACATTCCGATACTCGAGTGTGTACCGTAAATTAAATCAAATGATAATTGTACGCTCGAACTTATGGCCTGGGGCCTACTCAATTGCGTTCGAAAATTTCTCTAATTGCATTTATTTGGGATGGGGTTCTAAATATGTTTCGCGGTGTACTTCATTGCAACCACTTCCAGTAATTCAAGATGTGGATTTTGGAGATATTGCTAAGGAAGAAAACGATCCGACTGTTGAAATGGAAGAAAAATGGCGAGCACATCACGTGAAGAAAAGTTTAAACTCAAACTATAACGAGGAAATGAGTGACATGAGTGTTGAGGTTGATTTTGATGACGATGAAGATGAAGATTAGTACAAATGAAATAAATTGCTTTAAATAATCAGGGGGTTTTATTAAGAGTTTAATATCAGTAAATTTAAATAAAAAAAGGCATTATTTTAAATTCTGTAGAGAAAAAATTCGATGTTTTCAATTTTTCAATGCTTTTCACATCAGAAGAATTTGATCATCAGCCTCACGCTTACTCAGAAGATCATCTACATAATTATATGTTTTGACAACCGATTCAATTCAGAATAAATCTTTCAAAATTAGAGGTTCTTCAAGGTAGCCATTTAAGGCCATCACTTTTTATCTATATGCCCAAGTTTTTGGTTTTAATATTCTAAGGATTTTGGATTTTTATTGGAAAAACCTCAGTTTTATGGATTTCTAGGCTAGACAAACTTAAAACTTGATCAAGCATTGCAACATCATTCCACAATCAATCAAATAAAGTAGTAGAAAAAAAAACTCTGAGAGTTAATTCCAGAGTGGCAACTCCGTGAAAACAATTTGCTTTAAAACACAAGCCCCTAATTAGTAAATCTGCGTATCTTACAATGACTTTCTATTCTCTACCGCAATCAGAAAATGTTAATTAAATATTAGGGAATGATAACCTACTAAAATAAATAAGATTTAAATATTGATTACATGAGATATTCAGTATTGTTCTTTTTATTAGAACCACGAACGACGAACGGCGAACGACTATAACTTTGTTCGTTATAAAAAAGATTAGATAAAAAGGTATATTTTTGGTTTAATCAACTGGGTATTTAAACAAAACAAAATCATAATAATTTATCATCACAAATTTTGTTTAAATTATCTCTTGTATGCATCGAATATTGAAAAGAAAAACTGAAAATTGTTCTTAGTTTGATTCATCATCGTGAAGTGATCACATTTAATAAGTTCGTAACTGAAAATTTTAAAAATAAAGAAAAACTGTTTATAGTTTAATGCTAATAAACAAATTTAAAGTTCTATCTAATTGAATATAAAAAGCGTACAATGTCAGTTGTGCAAACTGGTAATGGTTGATTTAAATATAATAATTTTTAAACTTTTCAAAAATTGCGTTTGCAAACTGCAGATTAAGTTCGCTGTGTTTAAGCCGGATTAATTTTTATTTTACTCGTATATCATCAACAGCTGACAGTTAATGACATTAAAAAACATACAATAATATTCTTTGTGAAAACTTAAAATAAAATTCAATACTCGCTGTGTGCTTTTCTTAGGTTAAAATAAAATTGTTCGCAACAAAATTAAATTTGTTGTATTTCTATCTCAGCTTCGATTGTTCTTTGTCATTACGTTCTTTTTCTGTCAAATAATTACTGTTGTTAAGCTATCAAAAACAGATGTTTATGTTTCACTTTTTTTTATTAAGGCAATTTTCAAGAGCGAAATACCATGGACAAAATTCGTCTAAATGAAGAACTGTCAAAAGAAAAGTTAAAAATAAAAAATAACAATTCAATTTCTGAAATTCAAATTAAAAAAAAAAACATCAATTTTATTGAAAATGTGTAGGTAGGTACATCTTTATACAATTTTAAATACATAATTAGGAAACATTAATATGAAAGTAAACTAAAGTTAACATTTGGGAATTAGACTACTAGACACTATCAGATTAAATTAGTAGTAAACATTTTCAAGAAAAAGAACGCATCTCAGCTCTTGCCAGTAAAAAACAATAAATAAATGCAATTTTAGGTTAAGTCCCAACCATACTTACAAGAATAATTGAGGTCTTTTGCATTCCGATTTTTCAAAATCTACTTTGAGATGATCCCAGGGATAGAGCTGAATTTATAAACGTAATATCAAATAACAAAACCATTATCCATTTTAATTTTTAGTTCTTGGACCCATCACTCCGAATCTTCTCGGACGTACTTTGACACATGAACATTTTGAGCTAGATTTTGAAAACTTCTATTGTGCCCCACCAAATGAATACAAGGAAATTTTTGAGAAAAAGATTTCTTTGGAAACCGTTGGATATGTTCGTCAGTATCCATACTCGAGTATGGAAAATCTTAAGTTCTGCGATAATGCTAATCGAACGGCTGTCAAGAAGGACATTGAACTCTATAAGAAGTTTGGTGGAGGTAGCATTGTTGAGAATAGTTGTCATGGGTTGAAGAGGAATCTAGAGCTGATGGTCGATATTCAAAGATCAACCGGAGTTAATATAATCGCTGGAACTGGTCATTATGTTCATAATCTGCAGACTTCAGGCCACCTGGCCATGACAGTTGAGCAAATGACAGATTTGTACTCTAAGGAAATAATCACTGGTGTTGATGTACCAAATGTTGGCCCGGTTAAATGTGGATATATTGGTGAAGTCGGAAGTGTTTATCCTATTCATGGTGAGTGATTTGTCAAGCTTTTTACTTAAAAAGGATCTGAATTAAGAACTCTCTGTTTTGAAGATTTCGAAAAGCGTGCAATTCGTGCAACAGGTGAAATTCAAGAAGTCCTAGGCTGTGGAGTGTCATTCCATCCAGGTCGTGATGCTAAGGCTCCATTTGAAATAGTTCGAATGTACTTAGAAGCCGGTGGCAAACCTGAGAAATGTGTGATGTCACATTTAGAAAGTATATTACCACGATATTCTACAAATAATTGCTTAGTCCAATTCCAAAAATACTGTCTTTTTTAGGAACCATCATGAATTTGGAACAGCTTTTTGAATTTGCAGCTCTTGGGACTTATATGCAGTACGATCTCTTTGGAACTGAGTGCTCATTTTATCAACTAAATCCTTCAGTTGATATGCCATCAGATGCACAGAGAATTAATAATTTAATGCTTTTGATTGAAGAAGGTTGGATTGATAGGATACAGATGTCTCATGATATTCATACAAAACATCGATTAGTAAGTTATTGTATTTATGATTGTTCTTTTTAAATCATTCTATATTGATCTTTTTTAGACTTCTTATGGTGGACATGGTTATCATCATATTCACATGAATATTTTACCCAGATTTTTGGAAAAAGGACTGACAATGGATCAAGTTGAACAAATCACTGTTTCTAATCCAGCTAAATGGCTGGAGTTGAAAATCTAATATTTAATTTTTTCAAATTTAGAAATAAGCAAGAAGCTTTGTAAGGCATGTGTTGTTAAGTTATCGTGTTAACTTATAACAGAGCCCAATAATCCTTATCATAGGGCACATTTATTTTTATACTATCAATACATAATAAGCTTTTAATATCAAAATAACATCTGCGCAATACAATAAACGGCAGTTTTATATTTAAAATATTAATCTAAATCTTATATCCTTAATATGTAAGGTCCAATTCCATTTATGATCATAATCAAATGTAATAAAATAATCTATTAAATAAAATGTGTTGCCGTTCTTTATTGCGGCAACACATTCTGACGTTTTATCATTTTAGAACTTTCACATTGGATTTAAAAAAAATCGGTTGATGCAAGAATTTCAAGATTTTGTTTGACCTTTCATATTTAATCCAGATTTATTTTTCCTTACCTACCTACCATTTTATAGATAAAATCATATATAATATACCTACTCTTTTAGAAAAAATACATATTATGTGTTTCCATTTTAGCTCAGACACACGACACACCAGAGTGCACAGGTTGTTTTTCTGTTTTCAATCGGAGCCAGCTCGTAACGCTCTCTGTTGGAGTTTTTCTTTTTTTAACTTTTTGTAGATCACGGAACTGTCAAATTTATTTCAACGCTACTTATGTCGTTTTCAATTGGCAATCCGGAATGAGAAGTAGAAGCAGAATCCCAATTGAACACTTTTTGTGAATTCTGAAAAATTTGAAGTTTGGTGTGACTGTATTGGTAGTTTTGCAATCTTGGCTTTTTGGAAAACTCCTGCAATAGAAAATTAACTGCATCACTTGCATCGTCATCACTTGATGAAGAAGATGAGCAAGACGACTCCAACAATGTTACTAACAAATTAGGAACAATTGCTAAGTTATTGTCAATATTATTATCCATTTTTTATAGTTTAGTTTAATTTAAGCAATCACTTCACAGTTCGCACAATTTGTTAATTCAAAAATATGACATTTGTCAAGTGTGACATGTAAAATCTTTGAATGTGTGAGTGATTCTGTTTTTGCTTCTGGCTTCAAATCCAGAAGAGAAATCTCTTCTTTTTCAGAATTAGAACTGTCACTTTTGCCCAATTGAACGCTTTGAAAATGCTTTTTTCTGATTCCAGATTGCCAATTGAAAACGACATTATGTTCAGTCCAATTAAAAAGCTGAGCGTTGCTAAGTCAAAAAAAGAAAGACGACTAATGAATAAAGTCCTGTTACACAAAAGTCGTTCAATATTTGATTCTTGGTTTAGAAAAAAAATATTATCCTTTTAAAATTTCTTAACGGTAACTCATCAATTCAAGATAAAGTTACGAAAATATCAACAGCAACACTCTTGAAATCATACATTCAATTAAATTTGATTGACTGATTAAATTGTTTTGGTGCGAATGCGAAGTGCGTGCACCTACTTTTGAATTGGTTTAAATTTGGTCAGTGTAACTGAAGCTAGCAGAGTGAAAAGACTAAATTCTATTCATTCCTATTCTATTCATAGTATCCGAAAAATCTTTTAAAATAATCGAATTTGGAGATAAAATGTCTTATGTACAAACGGGTAACTAATCTTGTTTTATGATAATAACGATTGTTTTTATTTGAACATTCATTAAAATAAAATTTAACTTCTGTCAGCAATCATAAACATGCAGAATTAAACTGAAATTTAAAGTTTGTGTTTTATTTAACTAATACTAATTGACTGCTGTTTTATAATAATTTACTTTTAGTATTGGGGCCAATAAGTCCCAACCTACTTGGACGAACCTTGACCCATGAGCATCTGGAAACAGATTTGGAAAAGTTTCATTGTTCTCCACCGATCGAATATAAAGAGTATTTTGATCAAGAGATTTCCCTAGAAACCATTGGATTCGTTGCTCAATATCCATACGCTAGTTTAGAAAACATCAAGTTCTGCGATGAAGCAACACGCTGTGCTGTGCGGAAGGACGTTGCACTGTATAAAAAGTTTGGTGGAGGCAGCATTGTTGAAAATACATCACTTGGCTTGAAGAGAAACCTCGAACTTATGGTTGATATTCAAAAGACAACAGGAGTGAACATAATTGCTGGAACTGGTCACTATTTGGAAAATCATCAGTCTCCTAGTGATCTAGCCATGACCGTAGAAGAAATGACTGCCTTGTACACTAAAGAGATACGGACTGGCGTTGAAGTTGCAAACATCGGAAATGTGAAATGTGGATTTATCGGAGAGGTTGCAAGTGATTATCCAATTCATGGTGAGTTTAATATAATTTAATTTATTTGTTTTTTTTTTATTAAAAAGTTTAATTTGCATTGGTTTATTAAGATTTCGAAAAACAAGCAATTCGCGCAACAGGTGAAACTCAAGAAGCTTTGGGATGTGGAGTGTCTTTTCATCCAGGTCCTGATGCTAAGGCTCCATTTGAAATTGTTCGAATTTACTTAGAAGCAGGTGGAAAGGCCGACAAGTGTGTGATGTCACATTTAGACTGTACAAATTGAAAATATCCTTTGAAGAGAATATCTATTGAAGTAATTGCGTTTTATGTTTCAGTGATATTTAAGGACGTGGAAGAGCTTTTTGAATTTGCCACTTTGGGAACCTACATGCAGTATGATCTTTTCGGAATTGAGTGCTCATTTTTTCATTTGCTTCCTTCAATTGATATGCCATCGGATGCACAACGGATCAAAAATTTGATGCTTCTCATTGAAGACGGTTTTTTGGAAAAGATAACGATATCTCATGATATTCATTCCAAGCACAGAATGGTGAGTCTTAAGAGAATTCACATAATGCAATCCGTAAATAATGTGGGTGTTTTCAACACATATTTTTTAGACATCATTTGGAGGCCATGGCTATCATCACATTCATAAGAATATCGTGCCAAGACTAATTACAAAAGGTCTTACACAGGATCAAATTGAACAAATAACAGTTAAGAATCCAGCTAAGTGGCTAGAACTTAAGCTTTGATGTTCCAAATAAAAAAAACAAATTTATTATGTATTTTGAATAGTCATAGATAAAAAGTAAATACGAGTAATTACATTTGTACCCAAACTTCCAGGAAATATGTAAGTGGCCAGGCCATAATGTTTCAATGTCATTTAATCAATTTTAATGAGTAGAAAAATATATAGACGCATTTTTATTTACGAATTAATGTTGACTCGGAAGTAGCTCACAACACTTCGTAATTTGTTTAATCATATTTGGAATTGTTTATAGTTAAAAAATTATAATTATAAATATATTGAGGGCTTTTACATTCATTGTGTTTTGTTGTCAATCTGGCAGACGGCAATTGCCATGCTATAATGATTTTTGTAAACATTTTTGGTGTGTAATGTAAATTTTACTTTAATTCAATAAAATCTGTAGGTATCTATCTATCTATCTATCTATCTATTTGGAATTGAAGGCATGAAAGGAGTTTTTAATTTTTAAATGAATAAATTACTTTATCAAGTTTTTTGTAAAATGCTCTTATAAATGTTTTTTAGTTCTAAGTTGGTAAATAGAACCAAGTGGACTTAGAGAAATTAAAAAAAAAAAATGCACATAGAACTTTGATACCCGACAGGATGTTGATAGAACTTTGTTGCTTTAAAATATTAAAACGTTTCTAGTTATTAAAAATTATAACCTTTAAATTTAAAACGTGCTATTCCAGACTTTAATCCACCTTTGCTATTAAAAGTATAACTAACACGACTTTCGTTTACTTAAAAACAAAATCGTATTTCTTTTTGCTAACAGAGTTCTATCTGAACAAAAATTTCTTAAAATGACACTATGTTTTATCAGGTAGTTAGTCTGCTATTACACGTTGACTCATGAGTCGTGACTCATCTTCGAATTCTCTTTTGAAATTTCATCCTTTGAGTCGAACGCTATTACACCTTGACTCTTAAGTCATGACTTTAATTTGACAGCACTCTTTAATTCAAATTTCGTTGTTTGGGAAATCATAAATTCTGTCTCGCTCTTTCAACTATAAGGGTATTCATGTGAACTCGAGCACGCCGAAAAAAAATAAAGAGGAAAAACAAAATAACAAATGAGTGAAAATAAAATGTCAAAAATGAGTCGTAGAAAATTTGCCTGCGACTCACAGGGCAAATTTTCTTCCGTTTCATTTTTTCGAATTTTGTATCTCTCTTGGACCAACGTAGTTCGAAAAGAGTCACGACTCATGAGTCGTCGTGTAATAGCAGACTTAGAACCTTTTTTTAATGTTTAAATGTCTTTTAGCGTTGAGTAACAACGTTCTATCTTTTTTTAAAACATGTATTACTTCAGATCCAAGCTAAAATGTAAAAGTTATAGGCATTCAAAAATTCATTTACTGTTTTCTCAAAAGTAACTTGAGTGCAGTTAGTGTTCTAAGGTCGCAATTAATACCAGTGCGACATTGAACTCAAATTTTCACTTTGCAGTTGTTTCAACGCTATAACCAGGAACAAAAATTACATGGATTTAAATAAAGTTAATATTATTTGACGTGAAATTATTGAATTTTCAAACGAATTTGTTTTATTTTGCAAAAACTTTTTATTTTGAAAATGTTATAAGAAATAATAACAGAAGCTCTAGTTTTTAGAAGGTATACGAGTTGGTAGTTGATTAAAAAATCATATATTTAATCGATTGCAAATGGATTTTTCGACAGTTGAAAATTTGCCTATATGGCAGAAATTTTAAAATTGAAATTTGATTCCCTCCGCAGTCCAAGTTACTTGAAACTGCTTTCTGTATGAAAAAAAAAACACAATTTTAAGATAAACTGTATTCTATGTTGTTTCCACCCTAAGATTTGGCTGATGAATTTTATCCATGGTATTCTACTACAATTTATCACTTTATCAGCTGCAAACTGTCAATAAAAAGGATGTCAAAAAAATTAGAAGAAAAGACCAAAAAAAAAACATCAACAAAGCTTAAAATGACGGATCCTTGGTTGGTCCGTGAAAAAACAATTAATCAAAAATCGTTAGAAAATTCTACAACCGATAATAATTCTAATTCCAACGAAACCAATTTCAATCGATCCGATTCTCAATCTTCATTACAATTTGAAGATAATTTTCTGCCAACACACAACATTGAGAACGCCCTCAACAAAGAAACAACTCAACACTCTCGACTTCCGGACTCCGAGGATTACCTTCAATCTTTAGGTAAAATTACTTTTAAAACACAAATTAATACAATCAATATAAATGTATGAATAATTTCTCAGAGAAAAAATTAAAGAAAATCAAAAAGAATCCTAAAATTCTCGAAGCTCTGTCAGAGAAACGAGCCGAGTGCCTGCGCAATTTGTTAGAAGACAATTTATTTATCAATAAAGACGAATCACTTGAACTTGACGCACCAATTTCGTCAGGTGATTCAGCAGTTCAAGAGCTCTATCGTCACATTCAACCGGTACAGGCGTTATCGGTTGGAGAAACTGTTCATATTGTAAAGTACGATCAATTGGAGGCCGAAGCAGATGAAGAACTAGCAGCAGGCGACCAACAAGCACAAGAAGACTCTAATAGTGAATCAAACAGTCGTTAAGATTAGTCACAATTTACACATAAAATTAACTGCAATAAAACTAAGTGAATTAGAATTAAAATATGAATTCGCCGTTCGGAGAGGTTTTCCTGTTTCTAACAGATTTGGCTTGGAAGAGTCGCATGACCATTCCAGTGCTTGTCACAACAGTCTTCCTTATCATGGACATTCGTCTTCAGATCGAAATTAACATTCAATCGGGACAGGTAAGAATATTTGGTATTGTTTGGAGTAAAAGTAAATTAAAATGATACCAAGCAGTTTTATAGGGTTTTAGAATAGAATGAAGATGCTCTTTTCGAAACTAGAAGTTCAAAAAATCCAAAAATAGAGACGCTGAAATAGACATTTTCCTATACTTTTATTGAAATGCACTTCAATAAGTTGTCGCCATGACGACTTTCCACAAATATGTGAAATTGCTGTTAAGCTTATGTCAAGTAAATCTAGAAGAATTATTTTAAGGATCAATGTACCTAACCTACACCTGCAAAATTTGGAAGCTTAAAACTTGACAAACTAGTGGCTTAGTGTAGAAATCAAAATATTTATTCTTCTTTATGGTTAGACTAGGGGAACTTAAACATTAATAAAATAGTAACTTTACATTATAAAAGTATTAGTAATATATTTATGTCTTAACACAGATAAGTGTTGCCACAAGCCACATGGCTCCAAATATTGCATGCTGATAGTTATTTCCAAGCTGCGTTGATTGGTCTTTAAATCGAAGAAATTTTCTTTATAGTCCCGAACCTGGGTCCTGGACCATTTTGAACCACATCCGTGTCTTTGTTTAGCTCAAAGAGTTCTTTTCCAGTCGCCCAATATTCTGCGAAGATTGTAGCAAAAATATCTGTCCCTTACTGCATATTGTCGACAATCAGCGCCGTAAAATAGTACTAGTAATCTAAGGGTTTCATAGAGCGTCCAATTTTGTCATATGTAATCAGTTTTGAATTTATTTGTTTTGCCAAACCAAAGTATCATTAGTTTAAAAGGAAATCTTTGATGAATCTGCACTAAATTGTCATTTGTAGAGTTAAATTTTACCCCAAGTTCACTAACCAACTCCTTAACTACTTCGTTGAATGCTGCTAAAGAATTGTTGCCCGCGCCCTAAATATCTTTAATACTGAGTGCAGGAACTAGTTCTCTCTACGGTATATAAATGTAAATGTTCGCAATGTTTAGGGAAGAGGATAACCACATATTGAAAAAAAAAAACAAATATGTGCTTCATGATATCTATCGAATTAATACGCCATGAGTTCTCGACATTCTCTGGACTGTCCTATAAACAAAATTTATACTTTTTTGAGAATATAGCATTCTATATTATGGAAAAAAATTGTACCTCTAAATGATATAGCTTATGAGTTATCACAAATCGAATAAACACTTCTTCCATAAAACTAATGTACAAAAAATCACAAAATCTACTCTCCTGAAAATTAACAAATATTGACTTACGTTTTTGTGGCACTATTGACTCCTCTATTTGTAACGAGCTCTTGTTTAGTGTTTTGTTTTTGAAGTGAAACTTCTTTAACGACGTATGAAAGAAATCTTTTGCTTTACGCCCATGAATGAAATCTCTTTCGTGCATAAATATCGATATATTTAATTAATGTCCAATATTATTTTATTTATTATTATTATACACATACATACATATATGTATATATGTAGATAAAATATTTCGTTTGATTTTAAGTGGAGATTTCAATGTGAATTACTCATCACATAAATCTTCTGTTAAATTTTTAAGAGACAATTTAAATGTATGTCTACAAAACAGTCCACAAACATAAAAAAAGACCTGGTGCTACAATTGAGGAGGTTCTTATAAGGCTACTAGAATTCGTGAAATGAAAAACATATACATATATCATATTTAAGCATAAGTCTTTTATTACAAATATATATATATAAATTTTTTTAACTGTTTAATCGTAAAATAACTTGAATTTAATGGAGGATAAAATTTGTTTTCTTAATTCCTAACCATGATGATATTAATAGTAGAAAAATTATATATTTCATAAAGAAGTTTCATTTTTTACCTGTGTACTCTTGTACACACAATTTTTTTTTTTAATTCTAATGATATTTCAAACTATTTACCTGAGATTTCTTTTTAATATTTTCAATGTTTAGATGCAAATCTTTATCAATATTATTGGTTATTTATTTTTCTCTTAGTTGTAACCAATTTTGAGCTGATTAGAAAGCAGAGGGTATTGTAGAATATTGATGATTTTTAACTTAAATGTAGGCTTAGAGAATCTAGTAGTAAGGACTAAGGATAAGAACCCAAATCAATTATACCGAATGAATAAGTCTTTTGTACAAACAAAACACAAATACAGTTTAAATGAAAACCAAATGTAAGTTTTTACAGAAAAATGTTTTCTACTTTCTATTTTTTAGCCAGCAGTAGAATTCGCCGATTTGGACGATGATTCTCTGGAAGATTATCCAACTGAAAGTGATGATGACATCGACGATGAGACTGATAATGATGAGAGCGACGATGACGATGTTGATGATGATGACGACGGAGCGAGCGATGTTCTAGCAAATCTAGGATGTTCACATTGACACAAAATCATAAAATAATCTGAATTCATTTGTTTCATTTTTAACTATAGGCCTATACATACATATAAATTATAATCAATCGTTTTGTTTTTATTGTTAAAATGTTTTTTTATTTTTGGTTTATTTAAATATTTAAAACAAAAAGTATAAAGAAAATTACACAATATCCAATAAAACAGACTTACATACATACATAAATATAAATTTATCAGTGCTGAGTACCCGTATAGTTTTTAAAAGTACACTCGATGCACTTGGTTTAGTTTTAATTTGCAATTGCAAAGCGGACATTTTTTGGTCACACGAACGGCCTGCATTATGCACGGTTGGCAAAAAATATGCCCACACGAAGTCGATGAGGGCTGGCGGCTAATAACGCTATCCATACAAACAGCGCAAGTCAAAGGCGGCATTTCTCCATTGGGACCTCTGTTTGATTTTTTCCTAGTAGCAGGCGAATCAACGGGAACTACATCGTCATCCAGAGGTTCTGGCTTTGGTTGTGCTACTGCGTTTGCCCCACGACGGTTTCGTGTGGTGTAATTTGATCCATGTGGTTCTTGTTCCAGGTCTGGAAAATTTATTGGTGCTATGTCGTCTGTCCTACGTCTCCTTCGCGAGGGACGTGTGTTTGGTTCAGGTTCGTCGTCACCTGTTGTCGGTGTGCAAAGATCTACGACAGCTGTTGTACGCGCACTGGCTGGCGGTGCGTTCCCAGGACGAGCTTCCACGAAAACAACGTCTTCTTCTTCTTCTGGTTCTCGAATTGAGCTTAGAAATCTTTGGACTGAAACAAGTGGATATGTTCATTTAGGAACTCACAGTTTGGCTATCGTGTACATAGACGAACAAATAAACAATGTACCTTGTTCTATGGCATCGTCGCGAGGACTAAATGGTTCTGAATTCAATAAAGGTGGTGGTCTCAGGCTGTAAACTTCCTCAAGAAGTTGTTGTGCACTGTTAAGAAGATCGTCAACTTCTATCATGTCGATATCATAGCTAGAGTTCTCCAGATCGAACTATAAATGTAATAATGCAATATAGCTATGCTTCACTGTTCACTGAAAAAGTGCATCGAGATTCCAATGGAATTCAATGGTTTAACACTCACCACATTGTCCTTCACATTAGTTGATTCTGATTCGGACATGATTGGGGCTGAAGGTCCTGGTTTTTGGGGTTTGATTAGTGGACAAATTTAGTCAATTTAATTTATTTTAAAGTTTCCTTAGCTATCAAAGCAAGGAGACTTTTTATTAACTGTAAAAGAAAATTATAACAGAGTGATCCCCGACAAGATAGCAAACACCAAAGACCAAACAAAAAGCTGTTAATTTAATACTTTGTTCAACGCTGCGCCTGTCAATGTTCGTGCCTAAAACAGACTTCAGATGTTTTTTGTTTATATTGTACCAGATCAACATAAAAGTACATTTTTAAGTTAAGGTAACATCAACTAATGTTTTGTCGAATTCCTTAAGCCAGATAATACACTGTTCGTATAATTAGTTCATATGACATTTTTTTAATAATAAAATTAAAAAACAAAATAAGTACAGTAAAAAATTAAGATTCAAGTGTCACGAAAGGGCTAATGACCTTAAGGAAAATATAACACCGGCTTCTAGCAACCTGTATCCAGTAGGTCAGAGAGTAATTACTAGAGGTCTCTAAAATCAATCTAAACGAAACCTTTAATTCAATTTGATAACATCCTAAGTGATGTTGATAAATAAGTTTTTCAATAGGCTAAAAAGCCTAAGATTACTTATGATTTTATAATGAGATCTAGCTAAAAGTGGTAAAACAATAAATGAACACAAATACGACAGAAATTAACATTAAAAGGCAAATAAGCTATATTCGTATGATTGGCTTAAGGACAGCCACATGTGCAGTATGCCTTACGCTCAGATGTCAGAGATTATCAAATTGCATTAAAAGTCTGTTACGTATTGCTTTCACATTACGAAACGTTCACTTTTGTCATTTTCAAACTCATGCCTACCGAAACGTCAAAAACTGGACAACCGATATCGCACTAAACTAAATATTTTAGCATTAAGTGTTTACTTTCTTGTTTAAGTTTAAATTAATATAAACGAAACAATATTAGAAAATACTATGGTGATGCTTAGCTCAGATATGCAAGTCGATTCATGTGAAATCAATGAGGAAATCGCATTGCGTCCTATACTCTGCGAGCTGAATCCACTTACAGGTGCCGATGGTTCTGCTCTTCATTCACAAGGTAAATGTTTTTAAATATTTGTAGTCTTTATTTTTATATGTTTATTTTTAAATGTTTAATTTATTCAAAGGCCAAACAAGTGTCCTAGCTTCAATGTACGGTCCAATCGAAGCAAAAACACAACAAGCAAAAATTGAAAAGACAAACATCGAAGTCATCTTCAGGCCGAAAGCTGGATTGCCCACAATCAAGGACAAGTTTAGAGAATGCATTCTGAAAAACACGTGTGAAACTGCTCTATTAACAGCGCTACATCCTAGGACAACAATTTCTATTCAACTTCAAGAAATGGATAATCGATGTGGGGTACGAATCAGACTTAATTTTTTACATAGGATTCGAGAAAAAATGGAAAATTCTCTTTACAGATGGAAGCTTGTGCTATAAATGCAGCCTGTTTAGCTTTGCTAGCAGGAGGTGTGCCTATGAAGTTTACCATTGCCGCCGTTCACAGCATAGTCGACCGCGACGATAAACTTGTGCTAGATCCTGATCACAGACAAGCTGTGGGTGCGATAGCAAGTTTCACGTTTGTCTTTGATAGCTTGGATAAAAATCTGGTAGCATGCAACACAAATGGACGTTTCAATTTGGCTCAGTACAACGATGCTTTGCTCATGAGTAAAGCAGCAAGTGAAATTGTTTTTAAGTTCTATAAAAATATAATTGCCAAATCACATTGCAAACCTAAAGTTGAGGAAATTAAAGAAGAGTGAAAATATTTATCAATCTCTGTTTTGATCTCAAGGCCACTTTGAACAAAACCGTACACCCTTATTACGGTTGTCAAAGATCAATACGATATTTGATATTTATCAATAAAATTAATGAATCGGTATTATCGTTGTCAAAAATCAAAATTTTTGATAAACTGTGAACGCTCTTCAGAAATTAGATCTATTGTGAATGATTTAAATTGACAGTCTTGGTATTAGGTTGTCAAAATGTTTGTTGATTATCAAATTTTCAGTCAATCACAAATTCCTTGTTGATAAAATATTTTACGGATGAAAGCCAAAAACATGTCTACTATAGAACTATTTTTGGGTGAAAATGAAATTCAAGAAGAATATACTTTGGAGCAAGCAAAGATTCGAAAAAAATTACGCGATGTGAAGCATGGATTTGGCTGAACATATGTAGTATGTAGATAAAAGATCTTTTTTAATTACATTACAAAAACTAATTTGGCTCGCTTCTAGATTCATTCAAAACTTTAGACTTTCGAAAGAAGCCTTCCTTAATGTATTTTTAGATATCAACGACAAGTTAAAGCCAACGAAAAGGCAGCAATCCATCCCAAACATACTAAAACTTGCAGCTGTCTTAAGTAAATAGGCACTATTCACAATAGATTTTTGATCTTTGTTCACAATGGATCAAAAAATGATCAACTCGGGTTCATAATACCGATGCATCAATTGATTGACAAAATATTTCAATTGTCAATTAATTGATCTTTGACAACCGTAATAAGGCTGGTAGTCTTTTAAAGTGTGTCGGATCGCTGGATTCGTATAGAAGTCGGTTCAGTTTTTAACTTTAATGATGCATATTGTATCAAGTAATTATGTATAGAAAATTTGTTTGATTGTTGTAAGATAAGTGACAAGCATTTCAGCTCAAAGTGGCTCCTTGATGGATTTTAGTATTTTGATTGAGATTTTAACTGAAAATAAGATCCTAATAGAGGGTTACAGCAATATGCTCAATTTAGATGTTAACGAAGAAGTCATGAAAGTATTTTCTATAAACAATCAAATATTCATTCAAAGTATACTAGGAAGTCATATTTCATATCTGCCACCGTGAAGAATCTCTAAAATATAAATTTAAATTGATTGAACCGCTTTACCGTAGTACAAAGCTCCTTTCAATGCCTTAAGTAAAAACCCCTTGTGTCTAGCAATTGCTATTTCAGGTCATTTCTTGCAAAATATACCAAAGACTACCAACAGCTTTTTGATATAGCACTTTGCCGGTCTCATCTCGTTGGAACATCTCTAAAGTTAGTTTTTAAGTTGGATCGCTGGGAATACCCGATAGTTGCAGGATTTCGTTTAAATATCACCCTTATTACGGTTGCCAAAAATCAATACGATATTTGATATTTATCAATAAAATTAATAAATAGGTATTATCGTTGGCAAAAATCAAAATTTTTGATAAACTGTGAACGCTCTTCAGAAATTAGATCTATTGTGAATGATTTAAATTGACAGTCTTGGTATTATGGTTGTCAAAATTTTTGTTGATTATCAAATTTTCAGTCAATCACAAATTCCTTGTTGATAAAATATTTTACTGATCGCGAAAGCCAAAAGCATGTCTACTATAGAACTATTTTTCGGAGAAAATGAAATTGAAGAAGAAAATACTTTGGAGCAAGCAAAGATTCGAAGAAAATTACTCGATGTAATTTGGCTGAACATATGTATGTCGATAAAAAATCTTTTTTAATTACATTACAAAAACTAATTTGGTTCTCTTCTAGATTCATTCAAAACTTTAGACTTTCGAAAGAAGCCTTCCTTAATGTATTTTTAGATATCAACGACAAGTTAAAGCCAACGAAAAGGCAACAATCCATCCCAAACATACAAAAATTTGCAGCTGTCTGAAGTAAATAGGCACTATTCACAATAGATTTTTGATCTTTGTTCACAATGGATCAAAAAATGATCAACTCGGGTTCATAATACCGATGTATCAATTGATTGACAAAATATTTCAATTGTCAATTAATTGATCTTTGACAACCGTAATAAGGCTGTATGTATTTCAACAGACAAATTCAAAAAACTTAATAAAACGTTGCAACAATATAAATCAGGAAGCTTTAATATTCTAGTAAATTTGTTAGTTACTAGTGGTTTTGATAACAAACTTCTAAGGCAACAGTCAACAGAAAACATTCTCGAAAGTTTGACGAAAATATATTTTTGCTACGATGCTTCGGTCGAGTTTCAGCAGTACAATACATCTGAAAGTTCATTTACTCGTATTTCATTTTGCTAGTCTTGAAAGAAATTGTTATTTGATCATAGAAAAATCTGTTAGCAATGGTTTTTAGCCATGAAACATTTAGAGAAGAAAATTATGAATGTACACGTGTATGATTATATAAAGTTGGTTGTCCAATTATTAACCTGAAGCAAACACTCAGTCTATAAGTCTTGAAACAAACAAATTTTTTCGATCAAATAAAGTTTTATTTGGACTGAGGTGATTCGATGGCTTCATGCCAAATATAAGCGTCAGTTTGCGGAAAATATCCTTCAACTGGTTTCGGTTAGTAAATTTAAAAATTAACAATTTAGTTTGCCTTAACGCATTGGCGTCAAGTGATATTAACATAAAGGATCTGATACTATGTTCTCCTCATTAACAAATGAGTTATTGTCTTCTTTTAGGAAAAATTTGATTATGAAACCAAAACCCTCAAAAATTCCATTAATCACAACTACCTACTCTACTTTTGATTATATGTATATCTACCTTGAATAACGATAAAATACCTAAAAACAACGAAAGAAAACAAATTAGTATCAAAACGCATAAAAAAGTACCTGCAAACGATACGAAATACCAAAGTAAAAATGAAAAAAAAAAAAAAAAAACAAATTACACCCATTAAATCGAATCAGATCAATATCAAAGGATACTTTTTTCCTTTCATTTTGAACCAACAGCAAAGACAAAGCTCCCCTTCGCCATCAGAATATTCAAATTGCTATTAGAACTGACTCCTCCAAGACCTTCGTTCTATGATATGATATTCAAGGAATAATAATTATTATCCTGTGCACCTTTCGATTTCTGTGTTAATTTTGCTTTGCCAAATAACGCCTCCGCCATCACCCAATTTCCACCACGGTCTCGGCGTTATTTTCATTTGTGAAATTCGATTAGGAATGTAAATTTTCAAACAAAGAAAAGTGGAAATGGAAAAGAGATTTGCACTTGAGGAAATCGGAACAATCTAATCGAAGTCATTGCGCTTCGAAATAGCAATAGCAGCAAATATAGCAATAGAACACTTGAGTCGATACAGGAAGCAGGGTTTTGGTGGTATATTTCGAATGGAGATGACGACTTGAAATAAAGAAGTCAATAAAGGTAAGGCTATGGGTTTCGTAAAAAGTTCTTGTTTACAGGGTCTTTTAAATATAATATTTTACATCATTACATTATAATTCGTTATCTTCATCTAAGTCCAGGACCAAGTCGATATAATGCTTCATTTGATCTGCCGCGCCGACCAAGTGGCTGAATAAGGTTTTGCAATTCCGTAATAGAGTTCTGTCGTCCCGCTTAAGGGTTGCCAAAGATCTGCTTCTTCTTTGCCCTTGATTGCAATATATCCCCCGTTCCAGAGTTTAATTTTACAAATCTTAAATTAGCTAAGTTTCCTAAAAAAAGGTCCGAGGTGTTCAATGTGAACGGCGGCGCGGCGGCCGGCGGTCAACACGAGAACGTGGATTTTTATTATTCTCTATGGAAGCCACGTTGAAACTCGTTTAAATGTTTTAAAATTTTCTGGCCATAAAAGCATGTTCATTCGACTTAATTGAGTTTTTCTTTTGTCTGTTCTCCTTAAAATTGCTTAATCCAAATGGAATCTCTGCGAAAAAAATCGCAAAGGAAGTTTGCATCAACTTTGGCTCGATATTCATCCTTTTGTGTTTCCTGGGGGGCTCTATAATCGAATTTGATTGGCTATTGTTATGCAAATCATTGAAAAGGAAGCTAATTTGAGTGTATTTTTGTGTCTATCTTAGGACATGTCAGAGCATATTGCGATCGAAGTGACACTTGTTAATTGAAATCGAATCCATGGAGTACATAGGTATAGGTATACGAATATCTGTAGAGGATGGAGTTTTCCATTTTAATTTACCACATCTGGACATGGGTTTTTCTTTGCCACGTGTGTTTTTTTTGAGCCCAGCGTGGCGACCCTTTTTTTTTGTTAAGGTAAATCATTGACCTTCCTGAGAGTTTTACAATCATTCTGGGATTCCTTGTTCTTATGTGGTTTCGGTTTTCTTTTTGCCAAATAAATAACTCCTGCCGGTGTGTCTTATGTCTGCTTCCATATATCCTGCCGGCTGTGTACTCGTATATCCATAATATGTTTGAGAACACCTTTTTTTCGGGGTCCTGATGGACGATGCCCATGTGACTTTTGAACCGTAATATCTCAAACTGTCACTGTTTTGGGTTCGTTTTCTTGGAATTAACTTAAGATCATGATATTTAACATTAAAGGCAGAATACTAGAGTACTATATGTGTTCGTCCATAATGCACTAAACTTATTTTAGCTCGGGTTTATTAAGAAATTTGTTAATCAGCTTGAAATACTCGTAGGTAGGTACCTCAATCGAAGAGAAGGGTTAGGTTATTTATGAAGATGGTAATGGAATATTTTTTTTTTTGGTTCATGAATTTATTTCATTTGATGCATTCTAAATTAAACCCCAATTACACTTGGGCGAAGAAGAATAATTGTGGCTGCAGATGGGAATAAACCATCTGTAATATGCTAACGAAAATGTTCCACATACGCCCCATTGTCCAGTTAATAAAAAATGCGATTAACGAAACAGAAAGTGGATTGTTTTTATTTGAATAAAACAATAATTTGTTATTTAAATATTGTAATCGTTTGACAAGTCTTTCAAATGTCAGATATGTCAAATTTTCGTTGTCTTTTTGAACTCGATGTACGAGTACACTTCAAAAATTGGGCTGCATCTGGACCATCAGCTGCACAGTTGAGATCAGAGCAGTTCTTTTGAAAACTGGTGTCTTTGATTTTCATGTCATTCAATCCAGGTCAAAAAAAGTTGCAAATTATCCATTTGCCGCTAATGGATATGCTTGACATCGCCTGCTCAAAATCTTAACTTAAAAGTGGACGAACTTGAATCCCATGTGGATTGTTATCTAAAATTTTGTTTGTTCACATGTTTTTTTGGTTTGTTTTCAATAACTCCAAGTGGTCTCTTCAGCAAGACCACTTTGTCGTTGAAGTCTATGGTCGTTTACCTTTGCTTCTCTAAGATTGTAGATACTCCTCCTAAGCCTCGTTCCTTGCAAAAATGTCAACCCATTTATTCATGCAGTGAGCGAGATTATTATCTAGAAGACTGAACGTCACACAACATCACACAGTACCTTTAAGTAAGTACTCATTTCATAGATAAGCGACAAACAAGAAACCAAGCTATATCAGTTTCCATTGGAAAACTGCTCCACTTCAATCGACACAACTCCGAGTGCCATGAAGACAAGACGAGACCCCATAAATAAGCAAGCTATGACAATAAGATGCCACCACCACAGCATATCGCATCGCCTTCACCATCAACGGGAACGACGAAAACTGAAGAAGTTTAAGTTGAAAAATAGCATAGACCGTTCCACCAGCGCTATATATCCATTTACAACCCCCACTACAGGGAAGACCGACAACGGTTTTATATCTAAATTACATGCACAGTGAGTGGAGTCATTTGTCACTTGGTAAACTCACCTCCAAACACACCGTTCGGTCTTAGACACAAAACTAGAAATACACAAGTCATTGGAAGGTATGAAGGTACATACATTAGAGAGTGTACAAGTGAGTACTGCTTTTCCATCTGGTATGTTCCTCTACACAATCCCTAGACCTATGTCCTAGGGACATGAAATGAAACCACATCCATATCACATAGAAGGAAGGTACATATAGATACAACAACTTTCGTTCTAGCACAAATGTGGCATATCTCTTCTTCCTTGGTTAACTTTTAGAGCCTTCGTATCTCTGACAGTTTGCAATTTCCTTTTCAGTTCCGAACCGAACACGAGTATAACAACTCAACCTCTGCGAGTGTGTATATCTTACTGTAACTGTAACTTAATAAAAAAAGGAAAATAAACGGAAAAATATATTTTAAATTTCTTAAATTTCCCCCCTTATCTATGAGAGCGAAGAATGAATGAACGGGGGTCTCTGGAGGAAATCGAAATGTTCCAATAAAAAAGGGCACAAAATATTCTCCCCAAAGGTGCAAGAAAAAAACTATCCAGCGTTATCATTAAGTCATTTTCTTATCTGATGTAAGTGGGTCTGGAATTAAGAGGTCTGTTGGCCTCAAAACTTTTCATCTGATGAAAGAAGACAAAGAGAGGGTTTTCCTGAAAGAGTTTTATATATTAAAATTTTTATAAAACAAGCTGTGAGTAGGATGACATTTAGTTGAATTTTTAAACCAACTTGAAGTTTGATGTTTGCCATTTATTCAAATTCTGCCGCTAGGTGGTGTGAGTTAAAAAAAGTCACACAAATATGTGTATTGTAACTTTGATTGAAAATGGTTGTTCAGCTTTACAATCCATTCGGAACTATACAAAAACCTGAGAGAATTTGACATCTAAAATTTCTTGACTCAATTATTGTAGGTTGACCACTTCGTCAAAGCGATATTCTGACTGTTCTTGAGCCCGGCACGTCGTGGATCTAGCCAAAAACTGGCAAACTTTCACATAGCATTAAAAAAAGAACCGAGCAATATGTTCCTACATAATTTCTTTATCGAGACCCATCATATGGGACTACACACAAGTAGTAGTTGGTCAAGTATTCAGGCCAGTAGCAGCATGAATTTGAAAAGAACAAAACTTTTTTAACTTCCCATAGGGAGTTATTGTGATCGGTCCGATTTGTCGAATTGAAATTTTTGAAAAATCTGGACGTTTTATGGTTCGTAGAATCTAAATTCGTCATTTGTAGATAGATGTCTGTGTGTGTGTGTGTACGTACGTTCGCACTCATCCGAGCTATTCCAGATTATATGTGCAGGCTTCTTGCAAGGAGATTTACTATCTTGTAATTTCTCCAACATAGTCTTGGAGCATATATAGTGCTCAAGAGTGGTATTAACTTGGAAAGCACTATCTTTAATAGTTCTTACAATTGCTTGACTATGCAGACGACATCAACATCATCGACCGCTCCACGCGAGCTGTTCTAGAAGCATTTTACAGATATAGATGAACAGGCGAAACGCGTCGGTTTTGAAGTGAACGAGGACAAAAAAAAAATATAATATGCTATCAACAAACACCGCCTAGGACAAAACGTCACTATTGGTAGCAGTAATTTCGAGGTAGTCAAGGAATTTAAGCTCGAAACAAATATCAATTCCACGAACGACATCTTAGTGGAATTCAAAACCTTAATTTTACCAGTTCTACTCCTTTGCGTTGGACGATTAGTAAAAAAGGGGAATTATTGATACTGAAAATGGAGAAAAATCCTTCTGCGGATATGATCCTATCGTGAACTGTACGATCTGTATCAAGATATGGATGTAGACCAAATAGCCAAAAAACGCCGACTACCCTGGCTGGGCCACATCGAGCGAATGGACAACACCGCTCCAGCAAAGAAAATATTTGAATCCCAGCCCCCAGGTTCGAGACGACAAGGAAGACCGAACCACCACTACAAAGACGAGGTGGTTGCTGACGCAAGAGCACGTGGTCACGCAGACGGGAGGAAACTTACAAGGGACTACAAACGATGGAAGAACGCAACTTCTTAGGCTGAGACCCTCAACCTCAATGGATGGGGATCCGGATAAGTAAGTAAGAGTAAAGTTAGTACATAGTAAATAGCATATTTCTAAAACTAACACAGAGCAATATATTATTCACGATTAAAATAAAAAGACATGGCCCTAAATGTCTGCACTGAGGAACCCCAGAGTTGTTTATAAAAACTGTCGGGAAAAAGTTTCCAAAATAAATTTAAAATTTATTTTGATATACATATGTAGCTATAATTTTAATGTAATAAATGTTAAGATGTTGTCTTCTTCTTCGACTTAATTCTTGTTAGGAGGTGTTGTCGAAAAGACTAATTTTAAAATCTATTCAACTGCTGACAGGTAAAGTTCGTTAGTATAAATGACGGTGCCACAGGTGTGGTGGTTTAGTGCGATGCCATTAAACTTTAACTTAACTAATTAAATTTTGACAACATTCTACTACACACGAATATTAACTAGTTCCCAAAATATTGTCAAAATTTAATTAATTGATTAATAGAGAATCAAACATTTTTAAATACTTAGAGTTGTATTCGTTGAAGTATCCTGAGAGCCAAAAGAGGGAAAATTAATAAGGACTATTATTTTGAAAAATACTAAGCTTTGACCCCGATTGAGTCGTGTTCATCCGTATAATCGTATATTTACAAATTCGAATATCCATATTTTTTTTTGTATAGGGTTTTTTCCAATTAACAAGGACTTTCCGAGAGTTTATTTTCCTATCATATACTCGAATATTAATCCATCGTTCTTCTAAATTGTGTGGAAAGAAAAAAAAACTTATGTTTATCAAAACGTAATTTCACTCTCGTCTATTTCGTCCTTTTTTTCATCCTGATGGCCATCATACTACACGAAAGTCCTCTCTCTTCCTTAAAACAGCTTACCCAGCAAAAGGTTCATACATGCGTTCGTTAAAACTTATTCTTCCATTGTTTGTCAACTGATTTATTTCTAATGACTTTGTCCTTATTAGCTGAAAACCAATTTCAGCAGAAAAAAAAGGAAACAAAAACAACAAGAAGGCAAAAATAGAAAAAAAAGGACACACCATAAGGCAAACAATACAACGAAAAATAAACTATACATGAAACTATAAACGTGCATACGCATACACATATACATACCTACATAAAGTACATTTATGGCTATAGTCGTGTCGCACGTGTATGTGAATTGCCAAGTTGCAGACCTGGCTAAAATATAGCAAGGACTTGTCTTCCTGTGTGTTCCTAGTTTCTTTTTTCTCTCTCACTTTTTTTCCTTTTTCTATTCGAAATTTGTTGTTTTGTTATGATCTTTATCGTCGCGATGTCCCTCCAGAGGATATTTTTTTTTCCCGTCGTCAGGACGAACTTTTAACCGCTTTTGTTTTTTGCTGTTGTTTCTTTAGTATTTTTGTCTATTGGTCCATATCCGTTGAGAGGAGCTCTGATATTCTGAGACTATTCCGACTGCTCTAGAAATGGAATTCTGTGCGTGGCTCTTGGTCGGAGTCGGAATCGCGCCCTGAGAAAACAATCATGAACGCATAACCAGTGCACCGAAATGACTGCTGCATGGAACAGAAGCACATGGCAAAAGGATATAGATTTTGTAGAAGCAACAGACGGCAAATAATAATAACATCAGCCAGCTAGAAAAATTAATGGTTTTTCTGGTGCCGTGCTTGTGTATTGTGTTGGCCAATTTATGAGCAACGACACGGTATATGGAAGAGCCTGGGAAGAAAAACAGAGGTGTGGTTGCTCGCTCTGGCTGGACTTCTGTCAATTTACGAGGAACATGATGCCATTCTATGGGAACTACATACATACATACAAATATAGGAATAGTTTTTTCAAAGTGATTCAATGAAAAAAAGTACGGAGCATTGAATGTTGTTGACAATGGTATAATAGCTTGAACGTCGTCATCGTTGTCCGTCGACGGTCGTGGAAGTCGATGGCTTCCACAGGAGGCAAAGAATCGTTATAATCGTAATTGATTCAAAACTTGTCAATTCGAGCTTGGAAAATATGATGCTAATATTTTGCTTCCAGAAAGGTATAACAAAAGTAGCTAAGTTGTATTCCTAAAGGTTATTGTGCAGATGCGAAAAGACTTCAACTATCCTAATAGTTGAAATAGAACATTTTGCACATGCGTCTCCAACCAGCGCGATCCCTCGCTGGCTGTCTCCAGTTTTGCACTTCAAGTTGGTAGAGGTCTTCTTTCACCTGCTGCGTAGTCCCTCGGGATTGGATTGGAAGACTCTTTTCGACGAAGCGTCGTCGGTCTCCGTTCTCTCTACATTACCCAGCCATCTAAGACATTTGATTTTCCCTCTTTTGACCAGTTCATTGTCGCTGTACAGCCCGTACAATTTGTGGTTGTATCTACTCCTCCAATCTTCATCTATTCAGACGGGACCGAAAATCACCCGGAGAAGTAGGGAAGGCTTTGTTCTCATCCAGCCTTGACAAGGTCCAATCCTCAGCGCCATACATGAGGACTGGGATGATAAGCGCCGTATAAAGTGTCACTTCAGAGAGGACCTTATCGCTGAAACACAAACACGCTTGAGCTTCGGCTTAGTCTGCTTTACGATGGACCCGCTTCAATGTTGCTTTGAATGATATTTTTATAATATGACATTTCTAAAATGACAGTTCTGTCATTAGTAGCTGTTATTTTTTCTCAAAAGTTTGATTTGATTTTTCGTGCAGTAAAAAATATAAATTTTGAAATCGAAAAATTAAATTTATCGCGGAAGTAGACTGAGAGATGTTGGTGAGTCCGAGAGCTCAATCTACGGAGAGATAAAGAAGGATACTATGCTCTGATCTTCAACCAAATGAAGGATAAAGATCGAGAGCACTTCTTCAATCAAGGTTGTCTCCTAAGGCATTTGAGATATTTCGCGCTCTTATTGAACCACATTTATTAAACGATGGGAATCTCTCCAAAAACAAATGTTTTTTTATTGTTGACTTTTTTTTACAGCTTTTGAGCTATCAGACAAAGCTAATGTTCAGCAAATTTAAACTAGAGCTTCCGTTTGGAGTCACATTACGTAACATTACGTTCTTTTCCTTACGATTGTCAAACGAAACGTGAGGTCGAAACTTCATTGTAATAGCATGCATTGAATTCCTATGGCTGATCTCGTAAACATCAGGTGAAGCCTAAGCTGAAGCGTTCAAAGAAGCAGGGATTGGCAAAAGTTATTCGCTGTTTGATTTCAACGCTCTTCGTTGTCTTAATTGATAGCGATGCCGAGGTAGACAAAGTCCTTAACTATACCCTAAAGTTCTACAACTGTCCATGGTGATGTTTTGTCCAAAATGTATTGTCGTCGTTCAATTTCTATTTCGGATGACAGTACTTGGTCTTGCCCTCATTGACCACTTAACCCATCTTCCGATACGTGCTTTTAAATATATGAAATTAAGTTCAACAGATGACACTCATCAAAATTGAAGTACTGATATAAACTAATCATTTTGTAAAAAAAAAATCAGTTCTATTTCTCAAAATTGACACAGAAAATATTTACTCCAATACTTCATCAGGGATCCTAGCATAATAACTTACCCAATATAAACTTTCTATTACCTATCTTAGCTCTAAGCAATAATTCTTACTTTCTGGCATATGGCAGAGCAACGTTTATAAATACAATTTTTGACAATTAATTAATTCTTCCAAGACAAATTAGCAAGTATAGGAGGACACAAACTCAATCCCACTTCTGATCCCAAATTATATACGTACACCCTCAAAAGAGTGTGTCCAGTGACTAAATTTTTTTGTATTCCTATAAGACTTCTTTTATTAACACATTCATCTCAATTTTACCTTTTAATTAATTCACCTAAATTTCAAGAATCACACTCTTGGCCCCCCCTGAGAGTTAAAGGAACAAATTTAAGCAGACCAACTCGACAACGACGACATACGACGGCAACGACGCACGGTTGGTAGATGTTTCTTATTGCATTCTGTTTCCACCTAAATACAATTAATGGCTGAACACTCTCATACCACCACCACAGCATGTGTTCACGCATTTTACCAACCCAACAAAAAAGAAAATCCTCCTTTTCCGAATTAACACCCACAGCTTAGTTTTCGACCTGGCATAGAAGGCCTTCCCAGAAAATCTCACTTCTCTTTCTCTTCGAAGGAAATTACAAATGTGTTTCAATATAAACGTCTTAGTCGTCAACGTCTCGATATTGATGTCGATAGAATGGCAAATTCTCAAGGCCCCACAACCCACATCGACCGACCGACGACGCACGACGACGACTCCATTTTGCCAGCAAAGCGTGGACCATGAAATTAATTTATGCCTCCAATTACCCTTCGATATCAATAAAACACATTCATCTCGTTAACTGACGCCACAAAATTGCCGCTAGCACCTTCTTAATATCCTTTTTACACCCCCACCGTTGCGTCACAACCAAAATGCCATGCCATGGAACTCGAACAGAAGGAACGCTCAAAGTTCCTCCTGATGAGTGCCGCAGGAAGCTGCTGCCATCTCAGGAAGACACAGAGACAGAGACAGAGGCAAAGGCAAAGACGAAGGCAAAAGCAATCGCAACGAAAAAAAATTTCCATAATTTTCCGATATCTATGCAGGCGGGCAATTACGCCATAATTAGCGTGCGCCCTCTTGCGTGCTGCAGAGGCAATTTGAACGTCATCGATTGCTAATTGGGTCGTTTCGATTTTTTTTTTATTCTACGTTCCGTTGACTCCGTTGGTTTGGTTTCCTGACGCTACGCATTGAGTGCGATGCGATGTACAACTCGACTCCCTGTTTTGACTCACACCTGATTTGGCGATTTAATGCAATAACTGTAAATCATCCTTGCCGACGAAACGTTAGACAATTTAAACAGCTTCGACACGCCTTTTCTAATAAGAAAAGCGATTTCCATCAGGATCTGGCTACGAGTACGAGTACGAGTCTATATGGAGCCAAGCAGCAGCGCACACATGTTATGGCATAAAGTTCAGCGTTTTTATTTTTGGCATTCGGTTTCGGTTATGCTCGCACCCGTAAGAATATAGAAGGACATTCTGTTTTGGGTACCGCTTGTTAGATAAGCCCTTTGGTGCGGTCATCTCATACATTTAAACGATGCCACAATGCGATGGAGATGGACTTGGTTTTGGACTTGGACTTGGACTGAACTGCGTATAGAACATAATAGCAAGTTCGGTAGATTGAAAGAAGGAAGGGGCCACACCGACCGCATTGCCAGTGCCCATACCAAACCACAACAAGATACGAAGACGCACGGCCCGAAAGTACATCATATCCTTTTTGTTCTTCGGGGAAGATTGCTAGGATTAGATCTCTGGGAATGGTAGAAATATGAATTTACTGCATATTAAAGGATATAATAATGTCCTGGGTGAAAATATGAAATTGCTATAGGAAGTTAATTTCTATGATGGCCGTTGGTATTATTGTTCTTGTTTTTTTTTTTCCAGGGGGATGGCTGGAGAGAGATGTAGGCACAAGGAGGTATGTATATACAGAGTAACCGACAACCGACCGAATTCAGACATCATACCAACAAAAGGATAATGGGATTTCTTATCTTGGATTTGAATTGGTTGTATCTATCTAAATGTCTGTCCGGAATTGTGTATACGTTGTGCTTCTGGTTGTCTTCTTTGGAGTTGGATGAGAGCTTGAGGAGATCTTGTTGCTGTATTTATTTTTCCAGGAAGAGAGTGAGTAAAGGTTAGAAACGGAACGTATCTCAATTGGTTTCTATATAAACAAAAGCCCGGAACTGGAGGGGTTATAAGTATCGATATTTTTTTTTCGAACTTAGGGCCAGTTTTTCAGTTCGAGATCATCCTCGAGTAAGAGTTAACTCTGCTAACTCTTCATTTCAGTATTTCAATTCAATTTAGTCCCGAAGTTAACTCAGAGTTAGCCCTGGATATTATGGGAGTTAACTCTGGGACTAAAAAAATATTTGGACAGCTTGAGAAACAAATGTTTTGCAAACAAAAATTCAACAAGTAAAGTGAAGATATTTTATTAAAATTTTATTAGAAATAATTATAAATAAATACTTACTTACTTACTTACTTAGGTCCTCAGACCTACGAAGTCCGTTGGTGTTCCCTAGCGGGACATAGGGCCTCAACTACTCCTACGCGCCATCGTGTACGGTTTCCAGCGATGTATTTAAGCTCCCTCCAGCTCTTTCCCAGTCTCGCAGATTCCTCCTCAACTGTTCTTCTCCACGTGCTTCTCGGTCTACCTACTCTTCTTCCTTCTTGTGTGAGTGGGTTCCACTGCATTGCTTGGCCTGCAATGCAGTCATTACCTTTTCGAAGCGTGTGTCCAATCCACTGCCACTTGCGCCTTCGTATAATGGTATCTATGGGTTCCTGACCTGTTCGTCTATGTAAGTCATAGTTGGAGATACGATTAGGCCAGAAAACCCGTAAGATGTTTCGAAGACACCTATTAACGAAGGTTTGCAGTTTCCTGGTTATTGTGGTTGTTATTTTCCAGGTGCTGCAGCCATATAGCAGAACTGATTCGACGTTAGAGTTGAACAGTCGTAGCTTTGTGTTCAAGCTGAGAGATTTGTTCCTCCAAACATTGGACAACATTCCGAACGCAGCCTTTGCTTTTCCGATGCGGCTGGCGATGTCTAATTCGGTTCCTCCTTCAGGAGAGACGATACTTCCAAGGTATTGGAAGCTATCTACTTTCTCTACTGCTTGTTGACCAATGTTCATCAGAGCGGATGATTGCGAGCTCCCGAGGCTGAACATCTTTGTTTTTCCCGTATTGATTTTCAGCCCCACGATTGCTCCTTCTCTCTCCACCCTTGTTGCCATTTGATGGAGATCCATGATCTTATGGGAAAGCAAGCAAACATCGTCAGCGTAGTCGAGATGTTTAAGGTAAGTTGTCAGAGTCCATCTTATTCCTCCGCTTATCAATCCTTATCCGAGGCGTAGTTTCGGTTTCGGTAGCACGATTTAATTCAGTTACGAAGAATGCTAACCTCCGTAACCTATCCCAGAGAAAGCTGGGAGCTCCGCACTTACAATTTTAGCTTATTTTTGTATATAGGTATACAAAAATAATTACCGGGGACCACCACGGGGAGGTAAAGTAAGCACTTCGTCGTGCCTGAAAGTTGCGCTGCTGGCCTATGCCAAGTTATAGGCAGTCAACAGTTACCCGATCAGACACGGCGCAGGTCCACCCGTAGAAATAAATAATTTATTTTAAATTTTGAATATTTTCTTCATAAAAAACACAAAATTACAACAAATAACTTTGAAAACAACAAATACAATGAGAAACAGAGCAAGATACCGGTATATAAGTATATATGACAACTGACAATTGACATTTCAGTGATGCCAAAGCAACCTATACATTTTGATGATAAAGTTAACTCTGTGGCGACCCTACACTAATTTCAACACATTTCATGCAACGACATCTATTTTCGACTTCCAGAAGAAATAATTTAAAGTTCAGCTTTCTTACCAAAAGCGATTTGATTTCGCTTAACTGTTATACACAAAATAACAAACAGTTATTTTTTTTTTTTGGATCCTTCTCTTGGCTTCTTTACAAGAAATATGTATTTTGTAAATTAATATATTTTTCACTATCGTAAACAGGGAAATAAAAAACAAAATGTTTTTTTCAAAGTGGTTGGACGGAGGTTTGTTCCCTGAAAATCGTTGTCCGACCAGTGGATTCATAGAGTGGACAAATGTACCTTTCATTTGATACCAATTTTATCAGGTGCGGTGATCGGATAGGTAAGTGCCAAAAAACCGTACCGGAATTAGCCGTCTACCGCTGAAAATTCCCGGAATAACTCTGCCCGACCATCGGATTTTTAATAACTGAACTCTTATCTACCGATCCTATATGGTTACTTTCATTTTCCCGATTGAATAGGTAAACCTACGGTCGGGGTCGGCTCCCGGACTACTATACTGCTCTTCACTGAAAAATTGATTCAAGAGTTAACTCCGGGATCAGGATTAACTAACTTCAGAGTTAACTTGGAGTTCACTCACCAGTCAAAAACTAGCCCTTAAATACCAAATTTGCTTTTACTAGCATCTTCTTCATCTCGTTAATATCGATAAATTTAGATGTCGTCTCGAGGTCCGTCATGGTGTCTTTTTTTTTTCTTCAGCAAGTGTAATATTTCAATCATTGTTTTCGTTACATTTGTTTAATTTTGTAAACATTTTCTGTCTTTTTTTGTATCTACAATACAGTTCAAACTGCCTTACCATTTTTAGAAACAACTAGCCACCTATCTCTCACATTTGAAACTAATTTTTGAGATTCTTAGACTAACTAGACTGATCCTAAATTATTGTTGTGTGACAAATAAAATATGTTGCAGACCTGATTAGTTGATAACTAAACACGGCAAAGTGAATGTGTATCATTCAACAAAATTTGACATAGTATTACGACTTTGACAACAAAACATGAAAAATCGGTATTTTTCGGTGAAAAAAAATGGATGTGTTAAATTACATTATTCATAAAAATAATTCCAATTTTTCAGATCATTCCAAAAGAGCGTTACCATCAATGTAATTTTAATAAAATACAATTTGACAGTTAAGTGATTTGAACTCAGTCATCTTCAGGGTAGGGATGCAAATAAAGTAAAAAAACATCGATGGTTTGATGTATCGATGTTTCCCAAAAAAAGCTTGGAAAACAACTTGGACAACTTTTTCGATGTCAAACGGTTTCGTTGTCGGGTAATAGTTACCCATATTTAGAAAAAAGTCGTTCACTTGGAACTGACTTAGTCACAATGGGCAAATATTTGGTAGCCTGTTTTTAAATTTCTGGTAACACCTTTTTCATATCATCATGTGGGTACATCGATGTTTTCGGATTCGATGTTTTTATGAACAGGTATGAGGTAGTTCCCACCTTAAACTATTTCTGGCTACGGACCTGGTTTTTAAAGTACAAAATTATTATTATATGAAATCATATTCGAATAGACTTCAAGATAAAGAAAATAAGTTAGAACTTAGTTACATATATGAGGGGATTTTAAATGATCGTTTTTGTATTTAAATTAGAGATTGAATCTTTATAAATATAAGGTACATAATTGAGAGGCATTTTAGTGCATAAGTGATTGAAATTTTATTTTATTTTAAGGCCTTAAGCATTTGAATGTTGTTCTTATGAATAATTATGCCTTTAAATTATTTTATAGAGATTCAACACTTAACTTTATGATTTTCAATTTTAATGGAGTAAAAAAAAAATGTTGGTAGCAAGGAGTCGGACTTCAATGAGTATGTTTATTAAACTTCTTGAAAGTATTTTTTCCTATTTTTTCAAAGTCCAGCCTTATCGAGCTTAAATCTGGAAATCCATTTAAATTGCTAAAAATAATCTTCAATCCTTGTTACTTCAACTATTCAAAAGTATAAAAAAAAACTATATTCCCGAAAATAAGTAGGAACTCATTCTAAAAAAAAAACCAAAAGATTGCACTTCTTTTCCTCTTAATGCGTTCTTTATTCCTATCAAAAAGAGAAGGCAAAATCCATTCCCAACCATGTAAAAAAAAAAAAAAAACTTTACTAGACTTTGGCCCGAAGAACAATAAATCAATCAATCCAGCTTAAATGAAATACCAGAATTATAAAAGCGAGAAGGACTAAACCGCACAGCTCTCCTATACCTACATACATATACATATATAGTCTCCGTCCTTCCTTTGATATGGGCTTAAAAAGGATTCGTGTAATGTAACCATTTACACTAACATCAATTTCTAACATCATTTCGTTTTCACGTAAACTTCGTGTGTCAGGAGCTAACATCAGCATCCTTATAAGGATATGGGGGATTAATTTTTATCCCTGAACAGGGTGCATTAGATCACGTTATGTGGTTGCATAATTTATGGCGACAAGTGACCCCTTGCTAAAGTGTCACCTTTACTTCTCTCTCTCAGTCTCTCTTATTCTCTGTCCGATGTGTGTGACAAGTAGTATTACATACATATATATGTAGGTATTTTCTGCTTTATAACTCCCACAAATACAAACCCATTTACGCCTTCGAAAATATGTATGTGTGTACCTATGAATACCCGTATGAAACATGGCCATTAGGCATTATATCAACCTTTGCCAGAATCACATGTCACAGGAATAAAAGAACACGAAGAAAGTCAGAGTTAAATTTAATCGTCGTCGTTGGTCGGTCCAATTCCAATTCCAATACCAATAGCAATTCCTTGACCCTGCAGTCATTAGTCCTGGAAAGTTGAAACTTTGAAGAAACAACTTCGGATCGGAGTTCTCTCATAAGATATGCATGGGCCTTTTGGAGACACGTGAAGTGGACCAGTCTTTAAACCTTGAGGGAGCATTACCAAATTGAGTTACATTTCTTATAAGTTTAGAGACCTCTGCAACCGACCCAACCGACTCGGCTGTCTTGATGTCTAACCGACCGACCCGACCAACCAACCAACCGAACGAAAATGCCTATACGACAGTTTGGGGAGTAATTAAGAAGCCCCAATTCATTTATCATGGACAGCATTATAGAGCTGAAGAATTATCCTGTGGAAAGGGCCACACATACCCAAGCACTGACAGCATTATACACCGACACACCTTTGTGTAGCAGAATGAATGGTGTTGCGAGTAGGTACATTTGTATATAACATGACTTCTGAGAGGAGGCTGAGTCTGCCCTTGGCCTCCACCAAACATCATTTCGAGTGTAGTTTGCTGGTATTTACATATAGTTTCTTTTTTCTGCCATTATACATCTCATTCGACAGATGGGGACAGACTGGGAGACTTTTGGTAAAAGAAAATGTCAAAATGGCGCCCGGGTAAAGGTCTGTTTGGTTACAATTTCCATATTGAATTTCTCCCTACCGACCATGGTGTTCCTTTTTTTTTGAATGATAATAACACACCACCGCAATCTTTCCACGGAATTTGTTGATTGCTTTAAGTTACCTTAAGGGCTCATTACGTAGGCCCATTCGATGTTTAACCTTTAATTTCTTATTACATATTCACGGTACAGGGGGTTAGTATGAGGGAGAAGGTTTACCACACATGTAAGTGGAAAATAAATGCGAGAGCTAATTAATGAATTTGTTTTTTTTCTTCTCCATTTTGTGTGGTATAGAATACTGCATGTTGAGAATTGGTTTATTGCGGTGAGTTTCAAATGTCAAAGGTTAAAGGTGAGAAAGGAGGATGCCAAGTTGAAAAGCAATGACAAGTTAGTTAACGACTCATACAAATACACAAACAATAATGTTTTTCATTGTTAAAAAAGGCACTTCCAAATGTTGACAGTTTATAGAAGCAATGCCTGTGTTTTATTCACTGCTGGGTACGGGTAGCTAGCGCATCCAAATTTCCCTCAACAAACAACAACAATTTGATTGGAGGCGAAAAAGAAGTCAGAAAAAGTAATGTGCTGGCGATATATGTATGTAAAGTGAGTTTGATCGTTTTATTGACTTGAATGCTGCTGTTTTATTGATTTATTTAAGCTACAGTTGTCACATTGGCTGTCATTTATTCAATACATTATTGTTCCCCAAAATCTCCCTGGATAGAAATAGTGCTAAAAAGATGTGCGAGTAATAAAATATCTTTATAGAAAAGTCAAGGTAGAATTCTTAGAAGTTTATTAAGAAGCTTTGGAGATAGTGACGGAGCGTTGATATAATAGAATTTTCCAAATGGACAAATCTTGTCCAGAAATCAGAAATCAGATGCAACCAAAGGAAGAAACATTGAATATTCTTCAAAAAATGAAGACAGCAGTCAAAATAATAAACGACCAAGACCATATGTAGATGGAATCCATTCTTCTCACGACTATTCCAAAGATTCCAGTGACAGAAGCTTAAGTGCATAATGGGTATAGTATATCGAAATTCTTGAAAGTTAACAGAACTTCACATTTCTAATATCTCAAACTGTAGAATTGAAGACAGAAACTTCTACTGCCGCATTGAAGTATCAGATCTATTAAAAGTTCCGGGGCGATGACAAACAGTAGTGCCCTTCCAAGTTTTTGGACACTACCGCTACTTAACAGAAACAGGAACAGGCCAGACTATCCGATTGTCAGAATTCGGTGTAGATGTTGATTCTTCTGGATAGTAGTTCAGTTATTTTGACTTATCATGTTAAATTAATGTCTAACTTCGCAGTACTGTCAATTCATTTGGATCAACAATTTTAAAGAACTTCCCAATTCTAACTTTAAACTTTTATACAAGAATAATAAAAGAATTATCGTTACGAAAGAAGAAGAGCTTCCTGTCGATATGTATTCAAACATATTTCAATTTAATGGCATCGACTACGAGTTCTTAACCAACAAAAAAAAAACACCTTTGGCAAATAAATCTTCAGTATTCGTTAATACACACTTTAACAACGCAATTCCATTGACTCAAAGTACCATCATTCGACCAAACAATAGCCCACCATATAAATTGTCCAATTGGGATTGTAATGTCTTCAATACCATGGTTCGAAGATGGTCAACTTAAAATTATACACACCTATACAACAACAACAACAACAAAAAAACCAACTATACATACATGTACAAATTGAATGAACATCCTCGTATAGCTTGAGATCGACGACCAAGAGAGAGGTCCTCTTCTGATGCTTCTGTCTTCTGTATTATTGTGTTGTTTTGATATAATAATGGTGTCCCTTAATAAGGAAATGACGCAAGGTGTCCTTATACTATAAATGTTCCATATCTGTTGTGCTGCCATTAAATGTCGTTTTCATTAGTGATTATTATCCCCTCAGGAGCAATCTTTGGTTTTCAAATTAGGTGGACGACATAAGGATCGTAGCAACCATTCAGCTGGAGCAAGAACACGTAATGTATTTATATCTATCTGTTCTATCCGCTTGGCGAACATGAGCACAACGACCAACTGGCAACCGGGCAACGGGCAACGGACATCGCTCTACCACAGAAGGTGTAATTTATGAGGAACTGTTTGAATGGAAAACCCAACAAACAATATAATATAGCTATTTCAATGAACAGGAACCGGATATGGGAACACGATGGTTATTGTAAGTCATATAATCGTGTATAGTGTGTGTGTGTGTGTACCTATACGACTACATACATTATGTTGTAAAGGCGGGTGGTGAGATTTGTTGTGTCGATGTCATGTTTTTGTATTTTAAAAATACCAACAATTTTAAAGGTTTTACTTTTCACTAATTAGGCGATAGGTTTAAGAAATATTGACAGACTTTTTTTGACAGTTGATGAATGAGGCGCTAGCTTTTATATCGGCTTATATGGTAGACCGCATTTGAAAAATCAGCCATGAGGATCATTTTTCCTTCAAACACCATTGAAAACTCTCAATCAATATTGAAAAGAAATCCTTTCAAAACCAACACGTGAATGTGTGGATTCGAAAATCTGCGTAAATGATGTTGGATAATTCAAGATAAATCACAATGGTGATAACTGGTAATAATGAAGTCATTTTTATTAAGCTCTTTCTATCTGTCATTGAAAATAACGATGACCTGGGTTATGTAAGCTTTAATGGCCATGAATTTGCGACTTCAAAATTCCCCACCTGGAAAATTCGAAACAGGGTCATACAACATCGCACGATCACTTTTATGTCAATTTTATGTTCACATCACTTTCTATTGAGAATACCTCGTGAGAAACATCAAATGTGACGTGCGCTGTTTAACATGACATGACACCGTCAGCATAACAGTACCTATACAATTTTTGGATGAACGCTCTTGGATCTTTTAAATCAGCTTCAGCGCAATATCAGCAAACACATGGCTTTGTCTTTGGTCGTTTGCCTTGGTTAAGAAGAGTAAACAAATGACAGCCATTTTGATCACTTTTAATTGTCAAAGTTCGAAAATAACTTCTGGAAGATCCCTTACCAAGAATGGTACTAGTTTGCTAACGATTCAGAGTCTTTTAAAGTTTTTGGCCTTTCTTCATGCGGACGGTCGTTAATGTTGAAATCGTCGTCTTTTAAGTGACAGAACTAATCACGGCACGTTGTTTTACTTAGAACAGGAGCTTGGTAAGCTTTTCGGAGTTCTCCACGTATTTCAGCCACCATTTTCTTCCAATGAAGGAAATAAATCAACACTTATTGAAAATGTCGACTGTGATGGCATTCTCATGCAACCAAAAGTATATGAGACTGACACAAAATCACTATAAAAACGGTTGGTTAACCATATTAAATTATCTTGGTTTATGACGTTAAAAAAAGTGGTTACATTATGCAGCCCTGTCTGACCCCACTTTGGACTTCAAATTCTTCTGACGACCTAACTCCGATCAAGACGTGACATTTCGACCCATAATAAAGTAGCTTGTATAATAGCACTGAGTTTATCCGGTGTGCGGTGTGCCCCTCCTCTTCAAATCAAGCCAGATAAAATAACTGTTGACACTGTCAAAATCATTGAACAATATGTGAAGTACTGATCGGTATTCGATGCACTGTTCGATTATGATGCTCATGGTGTTGATGGGTTCAATAAACAATGTTTAATTTTTTTTAAGCATAATATTATCTGTGTTTTATTCACTGCTGGGTACCTAGCACAGAAAAATTTCTCTCGGCAAACAAAAACAATTTGATTGTTGGCGAATAAGAAACCAGCAAAAATAATGTCAGCTGTGCTGACGATATAATTATGTAAAGTAAGTTTGATTTATTTTCCTCACTTGAATACTGCACTAGCTATACAGCAGTGAATAAAACACAACTATCATATAATGAATTTACTAGTATTAAAATTGATATCTTTGTCAAAATTAAATTTGTATGACTTCAATTGTCAAAAATTACATGTTATTTGACAAAAAACTGTATGAAAAGAGTGAATAAAGGAGTGGATACCTTAAGTTCCCATTAATCTCTCAATATAAGGGACTTTTTGGGCAAGTATATGGAATGGATGTGCATGAACATATTTTTGAATTCTCGTCATCAGCTGACATTATTTAAAAAAAAACAACCCATATTTCGAAAATTTTTGGCCACAATATAAATGAGCGTCCCATCACTGATGTCCTTATTTAAATAACCATCATCAGTGAAAGTGAACATCAGATGGTCTTTCATATTTTCCCTTATTAAACTTAAGCCCAGGATGCATTTTAAAATTACCATCAGCCGTGCCCAGGAAGAAGAAGGAAACCAACTGGAAAAAATCGTCCTTCCACACTTGACTCCCGAGTGCCGTTGAGTTGAGTAAGGGGTTGACAATATTTGAATGAGAAGCAACCCTCTTGTGGTATTCCTTTTTTTTTTTTCGTCTCGTTGAAAGTTCTGCAGGATTTCGCTTTTTATTTTTTCCTTAATTGAAAATGTTCCTGGAGCTACCATAACGTCTCAGGTGTTTAGGAAGTCTTAGCTTAAGCCTTTCGCGAGAAGCTATTTCCTAGCATATGGCCACCCATAGTATAGTTATGTGGGCGGGGTATGGGTGTGTACCATACAATAATACAAAAATGCAAAAAGGGACTCCGCAAAATGTGTACATCTTATAAAAGTCAGGCTAAAGTGTTTCGAAGAATTTCATTGTGGAATCTTCTTTATCCACGTTACGTTTGTGGTACGACGACGAACGACCAACAAAAGCTGACTCGCAATTAAAATTATTCCAGGAATGCGTGTGCAAAGAAAACAAACTTTATCGCTCCGGTTAAAGAAAAACGAGGTTTAGGACTTAATGAAGAAATTCCCTTGAGGCTCAAAGGGACTCTAGCTGAGGCTGATGAAGAAAATAGAACGAACATCCCAAGAAGTTCTTGTATATATCAAGGCCTACATACTCGTACATATATTAAACAAAGAAGGAAAGGAGCGAAAAAACTAGAAGCATACACGTTTTGTTATTTGCAAATAAAAGGACATAAATCTTTCCAGGCCGGGCTGGGCTGGGCTGAGCCGGAACGGAACGGGACAAAATCACACCACAATTAAGGAGTTTTCTTTTGAGAAGCACAGAAACAAGAATGGAGATATTTACGAGGCTCATATGGTGAAAAAGGAGCTGTTGCTAATTGGAGATGGAAAACATAGAAAAATGGAAAGGGGGGAGGGATCACAGCAATCCTTTTAAGGTATATTTTATGTAGATAGGAATGCTGAAAGGAGCCGGATCATTTTCCCTGTGGTTTTCGAATATACATCATTGAGAAAGAGAACTAGGTTCCCCCAGATGAAGATGAGTATAGGACACCACCACCACCGCTAAGAGAATGGAAACGAAGAAGACGGAAACGGAAAGGGATTGCAAAGACATCTGAGTATGATGCAATTTATCAAAAGGACTTACCCGTTGTTGTAAAATTCCGACACAAGTATCCTTTTCTAGTTTCTTTCGTTCATAAAATGTAGGTAGAGGTTTGATGCTGTTTTAATTGCTCGAAGAAACTTGGGAAAAGAATTTTATATTTAGTATCAGAATTGTTCCTTTTTCTCGGATCAATTGGCGATGGTTGGAAAATTAAGGGAAAAAGTTTGAACACTAAAAAAAAAAAATAGGCAAAATTGGGCACAGTATTTAAACTTTTTAGAAATAAGAAAGTGGGCTTGAAAACTCTTAGAATTTTTAAAAGTGTATTTGCCTTGTGTCATGCAAGTGGTTTGGAGCTTTTTGATCTCACAGGACAATAGAAAACGTTTTTGACAATTGGTAGACTTTCAATCCATTCATGGGGGTTGACGAAGCTTTCTAGAGCTAGCCACAAGAATGTATCAGTTTCAGTCCCATATTGGTCTCGCTTTGTGAAATAAAAACGACCATTATTTTCGGGGTTTGAAAGCAAGAACAAGATCACCTTTCATTCCGAAAAACCCTGATATTTTTGCTTCAAAGTGACAACTGGAAAGAAGTATTGCCTGTCAAATATATTTGTTTTGTTGCCCAAGTCCATGTTTAAAATCATAAACTGTCAAATGTCATTGCAAGATAACAACTAAAAGGTCCTCTCATGTGAGTAGTGAGTAGACGTCGGAATTTTTGGCCTCGTTCCTTACCCGTTTTTCTTAATGAATCTGCCAAAATGTATAATTTAATTGAAATTGAGATTTAAATGTGTTTCCGGATTCAAGAGCATGAATTTAACAATCGTTGAACCTAAGTCAATCCAGATAGATACATCGATGAGTTTAAATTTCTAAACCACCAGTTCATATAGTGACAACATTTGGTTGATATACATAGTTCGAAAATATTAAACAGTACGATAGTTTCCAACCAAGTACCTTATCCTTGTTTCGAAAGCAATTTGTTTTGACACTCCTCCATTTTATTTCGGCAACAATAAAGTTGCAAAACTTGCTAAAATAATTAAAGATATAAACCTGACTAAATTTCAATTCAAAAGCACAAGTGATTTCTGAAAAATAAATTACTTTAAAAAATTGACAGGTTATCTGACAGATCACCAAAAACTATGAAACACTTCCTGAGATAGCGGAACCTTGAAATTTCGTAGAAAGGTAGTGTTGTGGAACAAACAAAGAAAAATATCGAAAAATTGCTATTTTCATTTTAGGGGCGTGGTATCCGCCTTATAATTGTTGTATGATTATGAAAGTTGAGCCAAGACCTGATATTATCTCTATTTTAGGACGAAATTTGCGAAGACTGTCAATAGCTTTGTCGATCTTGTCTCAATGATTGCCTGGCTTACAAGCTCCACGAGCTGTCAATTTTCAGTAAGGAAGACTTAAAGTCTGTTCAATGTTTAAGTTTAGAACAGATTAGAACAGCTTTTTGCTGTTCAATGAGGTTTTTGCTGTTCTAAAGTGTTCTAGTTTGCTGTTCAATGAGGCATTCTAGAACAGTTTGGAACACTTAAGAACAACATTTTCTACACTTGCTTTTTAGGTAGAACAGAATTGTGAAAAGTGTCAAAATCATCTGTCCGTAATTTGTGATTGGTTTTCATTTCGTCTGTTGTGCTTTATACTTGTTTTGTGTGAGAATAAAGTAAACAAAATATTATATTTGGAACAGTTTTAATTGATTTTTATGTCGGAAACTAAATAATTGGTTTATTTATCAAAAATTGGTAATAAATTTTCATTAAACGTGAGTCAAAGCAAAACTATTTTTTGTTTTCAATTTCAGATGCCAGATATTTGACTGTTCTAAGTTGTCTGACGTTTATTGTTCTGTTCTATCCTATCCTACGCTGTTCTACTCTGTTCTATCCTACTCTTAAACTCAGTGAACAGACTTTTAAGTATCTTTTAAAAAATTAGAATGTTTGCTCTGAAAAATCAAAATTTTTGATCTGAGAAATAGTTTTTTTTCTTTTAATTGATCTGAAACAAGTATTAAGTACATTAGCCGTGTTTTTTTGGTTAATTATTACGTTTTATCGCTTAATTCAATATGGAAAACAACAAAGACGTAGTAATGAACAAAAATAAATCAGTAAAAGTATTTAAAACCATTCACGAGAAAAAGACATACGAGAGCAAGATCGATTCCAAAATTCGAGACTGATGACAATGAGGGTGACATTTTGCAAATTTGTACGATCCTATTTCTTAAAAATTATGTATGTATTAGAAAATGAAATATTTGCACTGCTATTTATTTCGGATTTGCGACCTGCTTATCAATTTTGAATACCTCATTCCGTTGAAAGTAGCACTGACAGTTGCCTGAGTTGTGTTATTGATTGTTGTGTATTATTCACTGTTGCGCAGTTAGCGCGATATATATTAAGTGAGTTTCATCGTTTTATTCACTTAAATGCTGCACTAGCTATACAGCAGTGAATAAAACACAACTAATATCATTTTCTTCAGCTTATGCGAACACTTGAATATACATATATCTGAAAGACCTACACAGCGTTTCAAAACGTCATTAAAAAATCATCTGACAGTCTGTCACTTTAGGTGCAACCTTTTGGTTATTTTGTAAGTTTATGAACGACAAGGTCAGAAAATGCATTTTTGTAGAATTTAAGATGTTAAAAAAGAACTTCAATTTTCCCTTTCGAATTTTCAGTACCTAATTGGTTTAATAAGAGTAAAAATCATTTCTCGTCAATTTCAATTTAAGTGGTTCTGTAAGCAGAAAATAAAAAAATCATTTCTGTTTCGAAATAAAGTAATGCATTGTGACTTGGACGATATACAGAACTTCTGCAATATCCAACTACAGCTAAGAGTCATCTTTAGACAAAAACCTCCAACACGACGACGAGGATGACGCCCTTCATCTGGCAGCGTCATCAAAACCATCACCGGAAACGTCCTCCGCATTTGAAACGAACAAGAAAAGGAAAAATTTTGCTGACAGATAATAATAATTTCTCGTTGCGTTGTTGTTTCGTTTTTTTCCCGTACAAAACCTCATTTTTTGTTGTTGTTGTCCTTTTTCCTGTTTCCCTTGGATCAGCATCCAGCTTTATGTATATGCAATGTGGAAAGTGGAATGAAGTCCGGAGTTCAATCTCTGGTCTCAATTTCATATATTTACTATCTACATGTATAAATCAGCTGGAATCCAACAACAATTCAAGACTTAACCTTATGTACATACATTTGTATATGTATGTATTTGTATATGAACTTATGAGCTTATAATAAACCTTCAACAATATGATTTGGTCTTGTATTTCTTTCGCAATTTAATTTTTTTTCTTTCTTAGTTTTGGTCCATTTCTTGGCTATAACCCGCTTTGATATTTTTATTCAGCCAGTAGCAGAAAAAAGAAAAAGAGAAGAGGATGTGGTCTTTGACTTTATCGAGTTTATTATATCCATTTGCGGGACAGGACAAATAATCGTAAATTGTTGTGGGTATATGGACGGTGACCATCCGTTCTGAATTAATAATAAATTTATACAAGTTTTCTTGTTCAGGAAACATAAAGATGTTATTCTACTTTGAGTGTTTGTTTTGTATTTTTATAAGGCATTGCAAACAATATACAAAGCTTAAAACACCACAAAACAATATAATTTGTGATCATTTCAAAAGTCTCGATTTGACATTATAGGTGTTATTTGTATACTCTGTCGTCGTTCTAGTCCATTTTTGACGTCTTAAGATATTTGTGTTTGAATTCGGAAAGATTATTGACATGGCGATTTGTTGAAAGTGCAACACACCTTACTGCAAACATTGGGTTTACACATTGAAGTAAACTTGTTTGCAAAAAAAGAGACAGCAGAGGAACGGATGAAAAATGAAACAAACTAAAACATGTAGACATTTGTGCAAACATATCGGAACTACATATAAAACAAACAAACATTTAATCAACAAACCCCCTGTGTCGAACCCTGCTATCAGCAGGTATGCCACCGGGTTCTGGTTGCTTATCATAATTTTTAGTCGGTTTATAGTTAAAGATAAAACTCAACGACAATATTCATATAAAGTGTCTTCAAATTGGGTCTTCTGTACTTTGATAAATATCAAGGGCCATTTTGTTCTAATTGGTTGTCATTTTCTTAGTCTGTTTTGCAAATATATGTGCTTCATATTTTCTAGAAGTCTTAAAATTAAAAAAAAGTTGACATAAATTTGACAGCAGTTCTTATCATCAAATCATAACGTCTTGTTACAATAATTCGAATAAAATTTTAAAGCTAACAAATTTGTATATTGCCACCTGATAGCAAAAACTTAATAATTCTTTTGTCTTTTTCTTTTTTAATTATTACGTCAAAAAAGTATCTTAATTTAATCAATAATATAAAATTCACAAAAGGGTCAAAAAAGTTAAAACAAAAATATTTATAATTTTATTGGTAGTTAAGCAAGGCGCTTAATATAACGTTTTTATCAGCAATATTTTGTTTTCAAGTCAATGATGATATGATCGAGATTGATATATGATCTATACACACTTTTTGTTATAATTATTATAAATAACATTCTAAACTGTATTATAAATAAAATAGCTAGACATTATCTATTGAAGATAATACAAAAAATAAACAACTTTAACTTCAATAGTACACAAGAAGAAGTTACACGAAAAACGACACTTTTCCTGAAATATTATCTTGTTACATTTTTGAATTTATAAAAAATAAACATTAAATATAGTACAAAATATAAATATTCTAAATATGTAAGAATAAGAGAACTTTTCAAATAATATATTTCTTTTTTATTTTTAACATTATTATTTTATATTTAACATTATAAAATTAAAAAAATCTTCTAATATTTTTTTTTTTAAATAAAATATGTTACACACATTTTGAAAATAATCATTTATTGCAAGGCATTTTAGTTAATAATGTTAATGACTAAGATTAATTTTAGTTAATAATAACTATTGATTCTTTGTGCAGAATACTAAAAATTTCGAGTCACATTTTAAAAAAAAAAATAATATCTATAACTTCGAAAATTCTGAAAATTATTCGAAACGAATTCTCGTTACCATCATTGCGTCAAGAAATTACGTACATATTCTATGAAAATTAATTAAAACACAATCATCACAAAATTTACTGTCGGTTATTTTCTGTTCCTCTATAATGCATTGATGTATTATGTTGTATCATCTGATAGTCCCTTAGGTGTTATGTCTCTAATATAGAGGTTTTATGTTGGTTGGTTTCAATTGTTTTTTCTTTGAAACTGATCGAGAAGCAATTACAATTAATAGGTGTGTTTTTTTGAGAAAAATATCCGCAGTGATGATGATGATTTGTTTCATTTATTTCAGGTTATTCCTTTTACCGTTTCCTGCACTTGGAAATTTCACGTTTTATCTAAATCCAAACTAACGTAAAACAAAAACGTGACAAAATTGAAAACGCTGTCTATAGAAAAACTTACTATTGTATCGTGTTGGTGACATAGGAAGCTGTGTTATTTTTCCTAAATGAAAACGTTTTTGTAGCAACATAATAGGTTTTAACTATTTTATTTAGTAACTCACTATTTCATATTTTCGTTTAACATCGAAATATAAGAGTTACTATAACACGATTAACGCTGTCGAGAAATCCAAAACTAACTAAAATCTGCTAACAGACCCTTTGAATTATGTTTTGATATCTGTCAAAATAAAAAATCACACAACTGCGGATACGTTTTTATGGAAATCCTACTTTACAGCGGATATTTTCCCAAAAAAACACACCTAATGTTATTTAATTTGTATTTGATAAATAAATTCAGTGAACTTTTCTTCATGGAAATGGATTTAATCATTCGATAATATCAATATGACTATATGTCAAGGTGACATAAGTTATCTATTATGGGAGACCAAAGCCAATTTTGAAGAAGATATATCAGCAATTTCCGTTAAAAAGTGTGACCAAGTCTTGCATAATTGGGTTTATCCAAACTGTCAATGCAAACTACATGCATTGCCTTCACTTTTAGACTTAGACTTCCAACAATCACTTAACGTTAAAAATATCTCAATTATTTACTTTATTGTATTTTTTTAAATTCTCCTTTAAAATTTAAAGACTGCAAAAATTAAAAAGTCTTTAAGGGAATCCAAATGATTGGAATCAATTGATCACAGTCAAAAGATTGGGGAATCATTTAAATTGCAATCTTTTTTAAAAACTATCAATTTGTGAGTGGTTTTTACACATGAACATATACGGGGTTTTGACTGTTCGTTTCCTACATAGATTAAATCTGTCCTAAATACCTACACACATACATATATGTATTTTAACTTTTGTTTCATCTTAGTTCTATATCTTAAAACTTAGAACGCACATTCAACTTTCTGCGCTTTGTCTAGTCGTCGTCGTGCGTCGTCGTCGTTGTTGTGCTGTGATCAAACAAAAAAGTTTTTAGAGATCTTACCTCCTTATCTAATCTGTCAAAACCTAATAACAGGCAGTTATCAATTCGAAGCACGATTAAATTGCGCACAGTACTCTTTTTTAGACTTTCGTTAAAGGTAATAAATAAAACTTAAACGCCAAAACACTCTGACAATCATCTTTCGAATTGAAAACCGAAAACAACACACAAAACTAAGAAGTGTTCCAGAAACCTTTAACTCTTCCAAAAAAAAAAAAACCGGGAATAAGACTGATTATAAAATGACTTGCAAGACTTGTCAAACTTGTAACGGTGAGTCATCAACAATAAATTGTATCCTTCCAGCATTCGATTTTGATTCTAGTATTTGTTCCTGCAGGAAAAGCTCTGAGTGTACCTCTAACCTGGCATTCCAAGTCGTCTATGGTGTGGGACCAGTACAACAAATGTGGACCAGCTGAGAAAACCAGGCACCAGGAACTGCAGAACTATTACGGCAGTTGTTTGGCTTTAAGACTAATTTTTATGAAGAATAACAAATAAATTTAAGGACTTTATTTTTAATCTGGTTGTCCTTCAGGCGATTATTTAAACAGGGAATCTCGGTGATGGTTCCCCCTTTTGGTTTGCATACACGAGTTTACGAGTATACAGGAAGAATCCTTCTATCCTTCTGTCCTGGCTTGACTTGGCTTGGCTTAGCTGGGCTTGGCCACCCTCCGGGATTTCTTTTCTGTGTGTTTTAATTTTTTTTTTTTTTTTCCAATTCGGAATTCTCTCTCTAACGGTGCGGCAGTGGTGGCGGTGCGGTGGTGGGGGTGGCGATGTCACAAACAAAAATGTCTGCATTTGATGTGATTGAAATGAAGAATCCCTGATAAAAGAGGTCGGGTCGTTTGTCCTGGTGTAAGAGTCAGAGTGTGTGTTGCTGCGGTGTCCTTATGCGCTGAAGTTCTGGAGATTGGATGGATGTGCAAGAGAAAGGCAAAGGATATTATCGCAGCTGTGTGATGCGGTGCTGTACGGACGTTTGCTGGACCTGGACCTGGACCAGACCAAAAGACCAAATGACTCTATATACGAGTACGGCCAGTTTTTTGTGAGATTTTGTGTGTGTATGTGTTTTTTTTTTTCTTTCTATGCTCGGTTTTTCTCTTTCATCCTGGGCTTTGTTTTTGAGTCCTTTTTCGATTCGGAAACTGGAGAAGAGATGTCGTTTCTTCATTAGAGATGAGATTGGATGGTTTTTCTTTGAGAGAAGTTTTTTTCTTTCGAACTCGGACCACCTATCCAGATTCCAAAGGCAGACACAAACACACACACACACACATCCTTTGCCTGATGGCGGATGGATATAAATGGATTGTGACTGCTGCGGCTATCCTGGGAAATGCATTTGGGGATATGGTATTTCTATATACAAGTATACTCACTTCAAGAGTCTCCTTGGAGTGTGCTGTGCATGTTTGTGTCATAAATAAATCACAATGCAACATATCGAAGTGACCATTTGGGTTAAAGAAGAGTCCCATTAAAAGTCTTTTTTGGGCGAAATGCCTTCTCTTCTCGATTTGGATCTCGATGTCTCAGTCTCGGGGAATGGAAGAAAGGTGTCCCATTCGTACTTAGGGGACTCTAAATCTTAATAAATTGATGATTGGACTTAGTTTCTGGTTCGTCGTCGTCGTCGTCGTCATCGTGTTTCGATGGCAATAGAAATGGTTCTATAGTACCAACAAAAGTCCCAATAAATACTGAATTTTCTGTTGCGAAGTTAAAGTGGTTCATTCATGATAAGGGGGCGAGAGGGTTGTGAGTCGATTTAATGGTCAAAATATCTTAATGTGTACATAGAAAAGCGATGCTGGGAAGGAGTGAAGCAAATTTATGGATAAATTAGTCTGGAAATGTGTATTCGGCTTCTAATGGTGATGGATGAGAAAATGAAAATGTTTAAGAAGTTTTTGTTTTTTGGTCTATTCATATGAATGGCAAAGAAGAAGCGTCTTTTATGGCCATAAATGGGATTCAAATGAAACAATACACGCATAAGGGGAATACATTTATGGGAAATCTAAAGAAAGTCTTTGAAATGCTTAAAAATTGCCATTAGAATTGTCTGATATTTGCCATATCGATTCCCCCCTGGACTTGAAGTTCTATTTTTTAAAACATCTTTTTGGGACTCTTTAAAAAGCCAACGTTTAAGTCAAATGGCTACAGGTTATTTTATGATAAAATCTCTAATTCTAAAAGCGTCTCAAAAACTTCTTGCAGACGGACACCATTTATCGAAAAAACTTTAAACCGTAAAGCTCAAGAAGTGTTCATATCGGATATGAGTCAGAGGTAGTATTTCGACAAGCTGTCGGAAGTTTTAATGGGAATTTATGGTAGTAAGGAACACAATCGCAACACATACAATGATTCATGAAGAACTATGACACATAATTGACATTGACGATTTAATTTTTGTTGTTAGGTTGATGGTATCATTTAATCTTGATGATGAATATGATAACGTACACTTCAAGTTAGAAAAGTGCACGATCAGAATATAAAACGACCACAAACGCTAAGATAAATTGTCACTTGTTGAAATTTTCAATTGACGACCAAATTTTTTGAAATTTCATGCACGTATCTTCGAAAGTAAAAATAGATGATAGCATTGCAAAACAAAGTGGATAGGGTTAACTATACTGTTGACAATTATCTAGAAAACAGCTTCATAATTAAAAAAGTGCAATCCATTGACCGAAATTTCAGCTGCTCTCGAGGATAAAATCATTTGACGTTCTTCAAAACTTAGTTTGACGAAATTCCCTTCGGAAGCAAAAGATAATGGTTAGAGATGTTCTGAAGATGAAGGTCTAGAGACACTTAGACTTTTAAAGTACGACTTGAGAACAGGGCATGAGAATATCCTTGTTGAAGAAGATTTTAAGAAAAACAAAATTATAACATTTATGCGTCATCATCAGTTCAAGCCAAAGTAGTTAATTTTTGTGAAAGAAGGGTGAAAACTGGTTCCAAGATCTGCAGGAAAATGTTCTTAAGGGTTCTCAATGAAGACTCAAGGATCTTTCAATATACTCGTAGCTTGCTTCTGAACATAAAGCACACAAAAAAGGATGAGTCACAAAATCAAGTCGAGCCAAGTCGAGCGCAAAGCAAACACTACCGTACCATCCTTCACTGGAACCATTTCGCCGCATTTTCAGGCCCCTATTTGAGAACCTCTGGATAAGACCAGAACGCAGAAATTTTCGTCATCCAGTAAGCTATAATCAAATACTTAAAATCCAAAATTTCAAGTCTGTAGGTCATTTAGTTCCGAAGTTAAGCGAAAGCAAAGTTTTGTATTTATGACACTCACTCACTCATGATCATAAAAATAGAATTAGTACTTCCCATAAATTCAGAGAGGTAAAATTTGGCACATAAAGTTAAAACTATAAAAACTAGGATGATCGAAGATCTGGAATACCTGGTGACCCTGATTAGAAAACACAAGAGCCCAACCAAACTATTAGAGATATATCTATAATGGTAATGCCCCCTTCTAATATTGGTACCTACATAAAAAATCGATTGTCATTGCAAAAATCCAGGGTAGTGGGACACATCTTCTAATTGAAATTTAATCTGGCCTATAGCGTCCCACTGCTGGACGAATGTTTCCCCTTCTGCTTTTAATAGGCATAATACACCAAGAAGAACCTCATCTATTAGCGAGTAGAATAACTACTATACCACACTACTAACGCCATCCAGAAGCGCGTAGAGTTACTACAGTAGGCAATATGAAAAACTGTTGCTACTATACAAGAATCAGATCCAGAAAAAAAGAAAAGAAAGATTTGTAACAATAGAAAAAACTACTCAAAAAAAAAACAGTGTCAAAAAGAAAATCTAATAAAATAAATTAATAAGCCCACGTTTCTACAAAAGAAGTGAAGTCCCATCAAAAACATTCTGTAAAAAAAACTAGCCAAGTAGCGATGGAGCTGCTTTTTTATCTCTAAAAAGTAATGAAATCTAGACAAAGTCGTGCAAAGTCTAAGGTTCCTTATGGCTGAAACACAAAAACGCTTGAGCTTCGGCTTCGGCTTCGTCTGCGTTACGATGGGCCCGCTTCAAGATTGCTTTGACATTTCTAATATGACATTTTTAAAATGATACTTCTGTCTTTAGCAGCTGTTATTTTTTCTCAAAAGTTTGTTTTGATTTTTCATGCAGTAAAAAATATGAATTTTGAAATCGAAAAAAATAAATTTATCGCGGAAGTAGACTAAGAGACGTTAGTGAGTCCGGGAGATCAATCTACGCCTTACGGAGATGAAGAAAGATTCTATGCTCTGAACTTCAACCAAATGAACGAGCACTTCTTCAAAATATCAAGGATGTCTTCTAAAGCATTTGAGATACTCCGCGCTCTTATTGAACCACAACTATTAAACGATAGGAATCTCTCCAAAAACAAATGTTTTTTGATTGTTGACTTTTTTACAGCTATTGAGCTGTCAGACAAAGCTAATGTTCAGCAAATTTGAACTAGAGCTTCCGTTTGGAGTCACATTACGTAACATTAAGTTCTTTTCCTTACGATTGTCAAACGAAACGTGAGGTCGAAACTTCATTGTGATAGCATGCATTGAATTCCTATGTCTGAACTCGTAAACATCAGGCGAAGCCGAAGCGTGTTTGTGTTCCCACCACGCTTTAACGACTCATTTTGTCTTTGCTGATTGGGTCCTTGGAATGCATGAAAATGATCGAAAATCATCTTGACGGATGAGGCCCATTTCCACCTCGGTGGTAAACCTGTCTCATCTGAGTCTCGGCAAACCCAAGATTTATAGTTGAAAACGTGTAACTGTTTGGTAAGGTATAGTCCAGCGTAGTCACTGGACCGAATATAATTTAATGGTTCTTAAAAAATTAACCGAGTTCATAACAATAAATAAACGAACAGGTCCAATATATAAGAAAAGATATTATAGAACTTTTGAGCTGTCATATACAAAAACAAATATGTCTTAAGCCTCATTGAGACGATCCAGTTTTAGTTGAGTTATCAGTTAGGATTTCAGTTAAACTTAAACTGATGGAATTATTATATGTTGTCAGTTTAGTTCTCAATTTATTAAAGCCTATTATGCAGATCGGGAAACATTTTGTCTCCGATACAAATTTTGTCTCATGTTTTTTTCCAGGCAGTACGCTGTTCGCACGTAAAACTATGACGTTTGGCAATTTTCAAATTTTGCTGCCAAAAACCAGTTGAAAAAAAAACACAAGGTAAACGATATTTTTCAAGTTGCCAAACAGGCATAAAAAGTCTCCACATCGTTTGTCCGCGAAAAAAATAATGTTCTAAGCATTATTTTGCGTGACAAATTTTGACAGCTCTCACAAACACAAATCCATTCCAACTGGGATGGAGTTATTTTCGATGTCAACTTACTAGGGCGCCATAACTGCCGTTTCTTATTTTTCGAAATTATTGTTTTTATAAAAGTTTATTTAGAAAATAAATGTAAAGTAATGAATCAGACACTGAATTCAAAAAAATAAAAATGGAAAAACTTATATGAAAAAAGTATTTGCTATAAACATATGTAACAAAAAACATGAAAGGAAACGTGAAACGACAGACAAAAGCATTATCATTCTCAAGTTAGTTTTAATGAAAGTGATTTGTGATTTGTTCATACTTATTGTTTAGTGTTATGAATCAAGTGCAACATTTCAAAATGATTTCAACCAAATATTAACGGGACATTTTACCGAAAATAAAAGAGAACTAAAAACTTGATTAAAAAAAGAATTCAAGATGGACTCATTCGCAAAAATAATAATCTTAATAAAAGGGTTATACAGTTGCGCCTTATAATCACCAATAGAAAAGTACATCCCTGATAGGTGTTTTTATTTTTCCAACTTCAAACTTTTGCGCATCTTGTAGAGATAAATTTTGTCTTGTCCCAATCTGCGTACTAGGCTTAAGCTGATAAACTTGTCATAACTGAAAACTGAACTGAAAACAGATAGTCTAAAAGGGCCTTTATGCAAGTTATAGAATTGCGCCCTATTTCACTTCACTTCTTTAATGTTAAGGTACATTTATTTTATTTTTTTCAAGAATATTTGTGGAATTAAAAACATTGAATTAAAGTGTTTTTGGTGTTTTACGTTAATACAATTCTTTGTTTTCTTATACAGTAAAAAGGTGTTTATTTTGTCTTCGTTTTGTACTCTTCTTTCAGTCCTCATTTGTTGCGGAAAGTCCAGGTTTTTAAACAGATCTGACTACCCTGCGCTACTCGCGACACAAGCAACGTAACCATAGATCTTTAATGGAACAACTTTCCGTACCCTGCTATCTCTCGAAGGGGTGATCACAATTTGGCACCGAGATCTTGTGATAAAAAAGCCCAGAGTCAATTCAAGACCTCAAAGATCGAATTCATGAAGCTATTAAGGGTATACAGCTGCCCCTTTGCGATTTGGTGATGGAACATTTCATGAAAAGGGTACGATTACGATACTGTAAGCGTAGCCGAGTCTACCATTTGACTGATATTGTTAACATTGAAATAAACATCCGATCATTATATCTCATAAAATGCCATTTTCCTTATTGGAAAACCCTCTATTATAGCAGCAGAAGGTTGGCCCCTCGTAAGACCAGGTTTGAATCCTTTGCATTAATGTTTGTGATCGCAACTGGAAAACATAAATATTATATACGGAGATCTACTCCTTTATCCTTCATTTTCTTGTATATTCAATAGCTTTTTCTGTTTTTTATTTTTAAACATATAAATTGGTCTTAAAATAATCCTTTATCCTGGACATCTGCGTCATCTACATCATCCGCCATGTTACATTTTTAAAATCCACTAATGCATCACATTAAGTCTCGTTCTCCAAACTCTGCATCGATATTAACTTCAAAGGTTCTTTTTTTGTCATCTTAAGTTTACTTAGTCCTTAAAATAGAACCAAGAACCAAAAAAGAAAAAAGAAACCGTTACAAGCTTAAACTTTTTTCTTGTTAAAATCATAAAAAAATAAGAAAGAAAAAAAAAACACAGTTTCCAATACTTTACCGCACTTTTCGTTCTTAAATGTTCTTAAGGGAATAAAACTGCATCACACACATAGAAATCGGTATGTATATAGATACCAGTGGGCGGAAGTTGGAACTTGGACTCTAATCAATGAAGGACCATCACACAGGATCTATAAGAGGCCAGGACAAATTCGAATCGAAAAAAAAATCCAAACAAAGGAAATAAAAAAGTCTAAACTGACTGAAACTTTCAAAAAGTCAATAGTTTTCCCAGGGACAAGGATGCTCGCTCATGCTCATATAGAAACTCAGCAAAAAAAAAAAAAACCTAAACGAAAACAAGAAAGGAATATCGGAAAACTATTCCATCCACATCCTTCGGAGAGATATCGAACGAGCGCATGAAAAAAAAAAAAAAAATGGAAAAGAATATTATCGTCAAAGTAAAGTTTTCCCAGAGCACAGCGAGGAATGCATAAATATAGCAGCTGGCTTCAGGATCTGCCAGGATTCGATGGATCTTTGTATCACCCAGGCCAGCAGCTTCCACCCGATTCTTAGATACGTATAGTCACATCTATTCTATACATACATATATGTGAATGTATATTCGTTTCCACATCGATATCATCATCATCACCAGCAGAAGCAGCAGCGTCCTGCACTCTCGAAGGAAGAGGAGCTGCAGAAGCATCACCAGCATCTCATAGGATCATAGAAACCCATTGAACCAATCAAAATACTGCACAAGGATTTGCGAGGAGGCCATGCTTCAGCAGTGATGGCTGGCATCCTTGTTTTGGTGTTTGTTTGCTTGTGTCGTCCTCGTCGCTCGTTGACGACGACCGACGTCGACCGTCGACGTTTGGTCGGCCAGGAAGGACGAAAAAAATAGAAAGAATTTCGTCATCCCTCGGGTTCGGGTTTGGTTATATTTTTTCTTTCCTTCCATCTCGAGAAAGAAAATTGCAAAAAGAAAGAAAATAATATAACACAGCACACAGGAAAAAAAATATGCGAATGGGAAAACGATTTTTTGTGTTATTATTTGAGCCAAGGACATTTTGTTCCTTTTCCCAGCAAACCAATAATGGAATGGTTGGTTATCCCTCCTTTTCCTCCTCCTTCGTCGTCGTCCGGAGTAAGCCTTTCAGGAAGAGGAGGGGACATGGCACGAGAAAATAGGAAAATTAAAAAAAAAGAACAAGAAAATCGCATAACTTTGCTCGCTTGTCGTCCTTTTTTTTTTTGTTTCTTTCCTCGGAAAAGCTTCCTCATAGAGGTTAGGTATACGTTTTTGGTCGCTTCTTGTTTGCTTCTTAGATGCCCAGGATTGTGGTTGTTTTTTGTTTTTTTTCTAAAATTTTTTGTGCTCACTTTTCCAATTTTCCCGTTTGCTTTTCTTCAAATATACATCTTTTTTTTTTTGCTTCTTCTCGATCTGGTACACTTTTGTCCCAAAAACTCATTCTTTCGCGGTGGTCCTGGATGGGGATTCTTTCAGCTGTGCACTCGCAGAGTCGAGTCGAGCCGAGCAGTCGTGTTTTATATTTTCCTGATGGTTCCTTATTTTTTTTTTGTTCACCATTTTTTTTCTATACCACTTTCGTTTAGAGTATATGAAAGGCATGGAAAACGAAATGTCGTCCTCGTCCTCGTCCTGTGAGAAGTTCTCTCCAACTCCATGTTGTAGCACAGTAGTCGAGCTCGTATATAGTGCCACCTTTATCGGAAGATTTATGGCGGGATGCTGGAATTTAATGAAATTGCAAAACGAAAATCCTTTGTTGGTATGGGTTATGTGTGTATATTTGTATATACCAATACAAGAAGTGGCAATTATTCTGGAAAAAGGATACATCCACGATATGTACCTATTCGTATATAGCAACCAACACACACTTGTCGATTGTCGACTTTCATTTCGGTTCCTAATGTCATGTATCGTTAGTGGGGTCGTATTATATTAGGACCTGCATAGTTAAGGAGCTGATGGTAGTCACTTGAATATGATTAAAGCTGAAATGACACTAGGGTAACTTAATTGATTATATTATATTGGGAGTCAAGTCCAAGACTTATCAGTATAAATCATTTTTAATCTAAGTAAGTTTATTTTTGATTTAAGCAATTGTTAACAAATTAATTCTAGGAACCTTGAAAAGTCGTAAATTGTCGAATAAGAGTTTTAACTTTGGGTTTTGTAAGGACTCTGTGATCATCCCAAATTATTTAGAAAATTACTGATGAACTTATTTATCAAAAGGAGAGTTTCGTTTGACATTTTTTTCGAATAGAAGACCCACCATTAAAATGCTCGTAGTCACTTGTCAAAGTTTTAACTTTAACTTATCAGTCTGCAACAGATGCAGTGTCAAAAATTTTCGAATCTCAAAATTCCCACCAGCTTCCTAACTCTTTTAAGGGCAACATTGCTCATTAATTTTTGCGAACAACGAATCCGTATTTTTCAAAGATGGAAAATGAGATTATTGAAAACAACGTCGAGTAAGTACCTTTTGCATATACATATGTAGTATTTCTAAATGTTGTGGTATTTTGTTCATAAGGAAACACTTCCTTTAAGCATTTGTATAATAGTAGTTAAATTGGATGTCATGTGACGATAATTACCCATGTAAGCCAGAGTGCTATAAATTGGATTTAATGGAAGTGTTTAAATCTAAAAAAGTACGTGGAAAAGTTTACTTTAATCACAAGGATTGATGGTAAAAGCGGGTGTAGGTAGAAAGTGGTGAAAATCTGAAACGTATATTCCTTAAGGATATTCAGGCAGAATATCTTCTTAACGTTTCATTAAGACGATTGTGGTTTAATTCTAATTTGGCTTGATGACAAAACAATAATTTTAATTCGTACAATGTTGTAGTTAGATAAAACTACTAATACGTGGTTTGGCATCTTCATAAAGAGTGTTTTTTTTTTTTTTTTTTGAAAAAAGTACGTATACGCCTTAGTGTACCAATGTAGAATTTGAGTGTACGACAAACATTTTCTACATTTGTTTGAGGGTTTCTAGAAGAAACTCATTAAGGTTGATTGTTCGACTTGAAAGTAGACAAGAATACAGATATTAATTCTATTTTCCTAGTAAAAAATGATTTTATCCTAGTCCAAAATTAGCACATCCGGCTTTTTTTTTTCAAACTTAAAATAATTAATTTACTAATCATTAGTGAACTAGTGAGATGTGAACCTTGTTAACTATTTGATTGTGTACAATTTGGGCAAAAAAAATTATTGAAAAATTTCGAATTAATAGAATCAAAAATAATGTTCAAAATTTAATTATGTCCAAATCAAACATTGTCACATTGAATTTCTTTTATTTTTGAACAATTATAGTTTTGATAAACTGAAAAAATTATTTTAAGATAATTAAAATAATAACATGAAAATTCGAAACTAATTCCAATTCCACTTCTGATAATTTCAATTGCGATTCATAAATTTTCATCGCAAAAGCCAATTAAACGGAGAACTGAATGCGGTGTTGAACTAGAATTAGAATAACCGAAACTCGTTGGGTACGGATTTCCTTTAGTTTGAATTTGTCATTGACATCAATGTAGATTATTTCGGAATCGTGGGGATGTGATACGACTATATGGAATGAGTGTATAAGACTCGATTATTTAAAAGAAAAAATAACACACATCATGCGAAAAAGGGAAGGACACCCGTCAAATTGCACATAGTCTTAGATAACGTACAACGCCACCTATCATGTTTTGGCATTGAATGAAGGAAATTTCAGTTTTAGTTTTTTATTTTTCGTAAAAAAAACTATCAATTCTATATTTGTCAAAATTACTAATATGAAACGTTTGGACATTTGACATAGCGCCATCTATTGAATACTTACTCAATCCAGTCAATAGATGTCGCTATCTTTTAAAATTGTAAACAAATTATAGACAAATAATCTTCTTCTTCTATATATATATAAAACAAAGACGGGTTTGTTACAACACTTAACACTTAACTCGAGATCTGCTGAACCAATTTTCATGGTTATTGATTCGTTTTTGTCTCTGCACTATTGAAAACTGTTCTATGCCAAATAATATATTAAGAAAATGGTTTTTCCTTCAATATTTTAAATTAAATTGCTTATTTCGACGCATATTTTAAACCGCCGCCACGCCGTGTTCTTGAACTAATTAACTGACAGTTAATAGTCACAGTTGACATTAAACATCAATATTTATTATTATAATTTAATATTTATTAAATAATTTAGACTTGCCAAATGGCACTGTTTACAAAACACTCATAACATTAAAGATTGAAGTTTAGAATTGTCGAATTGAATTTTTGAGAAAACGGCAACAATACCTAAATTAATCGTTCCTCGAAAGAGTTGGTAAAATTTTAGAGACTGTATTGGGTAATCTCTAGATCTACTGAACCGATTTTTAAAATTTTTTTACCAATAGAAAGCTAGCTATATATTTGTGATAAATTGGATATGGAAAGAAGCAGAAAATAGTGCCTCAAGATTGTGTTTAAGAGAAATACAAGGGAAACATAGTGAACAAAATATAAGGTCCATTTATAGTTTTTTATGCTGGATTGGAGCTGGTATTTTGATGCCATCTATTCTGTAAAGGCTTTTTGAATCTTAAAATCTAATCATATAAGTTGCTATTGTTCATGGTCCCATGATGAGGTCCTGTATGTGAAGAGAAAAGATCTAGGAGACGCTTTTATTTTGCAAACAAAAAATTAATGGCGTTTCCAGATTTTCAAAAGTCATTAATCGATTGAGATTAAAAATTGCGCTCATTGGTTAAGTTATGAATGCCAAAACTTTATTAGAACCTGGATATGAAGATTTAAAGCATTTTCTTTCAGACAATTTGAAAAACAGGGCAGAACAACGTCTGCGGGGTCAGCTAGTTAAAAATATTATGACATTGATTATTTATTTTAATTTTTATTTTTACTTCGCATTTTATATTTATATACCTCTAAATTTAAGCATTCAAGAAGAGCTTTTGTTAAATTGTCTTAATCAAGGGCGTTTCTGTTGGTAACAATCTTTTGAAACATAAACAATAACCAGGATAAAATAACAATTAAGCAAGGATATTTGAAAACTCCAAATTTCATATCACACACACTTCTACAATTTTAATACATATGATGTGTACGTAATGTATGTACATATATTGTATGAGAAGTATCTCTTTCTGCAATGCGCCATTGTTTAGATACTAAACCTGGCTTAAACAATGGCAGCAAACAACTTTAACTGTAGGTACTCATAGAAGCAGGAAGGTAATGTGGCGTATCCAATCATATTCTATATGCATCCTTTCTTTTTTCCGAGTATGAAAATGTTCATTACAATGTTGGTACGTACAGTACATAATATATTCTGATTCAACCAAAATGAAAGGGGTATCCTTAACCCCTGCTACTTTGGCCATGTTTTTTTTTTTGGTTTTCCTATACAGTCATACCCAGGTCTACACGCTTAATTCTGGTGATGGTAAACAATGCTTAACTAAACATAAAACAATAAAATGGCCGAAGGCGTCATCACAGCAGCAGCAGCAGCATGCCTCCCCCACACCCTTTTGAAAAATATTTTGGTAAAAGTTTGGTGCAACTTAGAGGAGGCACATATATGAATGTATGTACTTCAAGGTAACAAAAATTGTATAGATAACCGAATACGGATCTAGAGCTGGACAAAACGGAGATGTCTACGGTCTACACTTTCTCGTCCGTTACCACCATACTCTACTCTAGAAATGATAATAATGAGGGGAAGATTTTTGAAATCAGAGTCGTTTTCCATTGTTCTATTGTCGCTATTATTCTGGAATTTCAAACTCAACCCAACTCAACTCAACCCAACCCAACCAATCAACCAACAAACCAAACGCGTATACTCATTCAGGTAGGGATTCAAAATTCAATCCTTCATATAATGCATCAGGCATTATGCTTGGGACAATTGTTTTGTGCTTTACAATTGGGATAGTATAACAGGTGAGTAGTGGACAGGAGCGGATTTATGTGAAAATAACTTCATCTTAAAATCTTCTGAGAAATTCAAAATGTTTGCTCTTGAAAGTCAATCTTTTCTAATTTCTTGCTCTCGAAAAGAGTAAATTTGGAGTTTTAAAGTGACATTTGGTTGGACCAAGACAAGCCAAAATGTCATCGTATTTTGTACAAAACAGTGACATTTGCCTAAAACTCATAAGTAAGGAAAGAATTTAAAAATAATCAGTAATGAGGTCCCCTTTCCTTTCCGGTCACCATTTCTGCTGCCAAAAAATAATAATTATTTCGCCCTAAGCTTACGGAAGGTGCGCCCTACGTAGCTACCCTCATTGCCTACACACTCAATTCGTTTCTTCAAACGAGTATAGAGTTGCTAGGGGAGATCCCGAATGGATTATTACAGAAATGGAAAAATATCACAGAGATGAAGAGAGGGAGTGAGGAGGGCAGGATAGGTACTCGCAGAGAGATCTGGTGACATCATGGTTATCTTTTTGCTCAACGGCAATGGGTCCATATTTCACATTTTGTGTCGTGTCCAACCAAAAACCTGCCCCGGAGCAGTGCGAGGCTAATTAGTCGGATGGAACTCTACCCCTTACCACATCCTCTCATCCACCACCCGCCCCCTCTCGGTTTTGGTTTGGTTTCGTTTCATTTCGTTTGGTGTGCAACTTTTGTTGTTTTTTTTTTGTTTTTCGCATTTTGGTTTTAATTAATGGCAATGGTTTCGATGAAGGTGGACAAATTGTGGCAATGTGGAGTCCCTGGCATAGGTGAATGTGGTTTGCCAGAGGCACGCAATTAAAAATATACTCAGCATCACGTAATTAAGCTCTTAACCTATTGTCATGAAAATGTTTGAATTTTTGCAAAACATTATATTTTTCACTCGTCCTCGGTCCCAATCTCCTCCTCGACGATGATTTTCAGTATTTTTCCCATCTAGATCACCTTAATTCACCCAACCTGCTTCGCCTTCTACACTACACCCCCCTCCCCTCCCCCCACCCTTCCTTCATCATCATCATCAGTAAGTTATAAAAGGGAAAATAATAAAATGTACATTATATCTAGCTAGTTGTTATTTTATTTTTTATTTTCCTTTTTCTGTGATATGCAATGATGATGTGGGAGGGGGGAGGGGGGCTATATCTACCCAGGAAGTTAAACAGAACACATTACTCGCATTCCATTGCCCTGGCCCACACTTTCCGCTGGCAGAGGGTGACATTCTTCCACCGCACCACCACCGCCGCCGGTATGTGTGTATTTTCATATTGTCGTCGTCGCCGTTGTGTAGCTGGAAGCTGCCACAGAGCACAGAGCACACAGAAAGGAATTTCCCAATTACCAAGAGTTGACTTTAAAATTTAAACGGCATAAACAAACATATTAAGCGTAATTTAATACAAGCATAAACAACGCGCTGGCAAATAACATTGGGACTCGTACATACACCTTCAAACGTATGTATGGCGCTGATGTAGCGCGGAACATTGGAAAAACATATAAACCTACCCGTGAACCAGAAAGGGGGATACAGGGATGAGAGGAGGTTTTTTCTGATGAGAATGCCGTAATTTAACCCCTCACTCTAGGCCAGACCACAGTGTCAGATGTAGTAGAGGACCAGTTGAAGAAAAATTCGAAGGAAATTCTTTAAATAAGTACAAATGTACTTACATACGTTAGTATGTGTGATAACATATATAAAAATTCCGTTTGTATAAGTTTTTGTTTTTAATGAGAAATTTCATGTCATGAAAAAAATCATCTGTCACTTGAAATTAACTTAAGTTTAAATAATAACACAAATAAAAATAACTTTTGACTTTTTGCGAACCACTCGACTGATTCGCATGAAAACTTCTCTCAGTCATTGATTGTAGACTGATGTTACACAAATGCAGATGCAGAAAGATTATAGTTTAAGCTGTTACTAAACATAAAATGGCGTAATAAGAATGGTTAAAAATAAATACAAAATGTTATCTTTGGTTTTAAATGACAGTTAAAAAATATTCCAGCAACATTATCCTGAAACTATTAGATGTACATTGGTATACCATATATGTTACCATATCTAAACAGAAATGTCGGGAACTTGTTAGACTTGAATCACAACTTAACCATTCACAAAAAAGAACAATGGAACCAAATGACTTTTTGACATTTCTTCTATGGTATTAATGTCAGAATTGATAGTTCAATCTTTCAGCAGATTGCTCGTCAAATTTCATAATCGATGACAAAGACAGCCATTAAAGGACTCTAAATAATATGCTAAAGACTCTAAAAATTATAGAGCCAAAAAATCAACAAAAAATTACAAAAACCCAATTCAGAAATTATTTGCGTTTTTTTTTAAATACCCTTCGGATTATTTTTTAAATTTTTGGCTTAGGTATAATGATATTTTCCGTTTGTCCGCAATGGACTCCTAAACTACGTAACCGATTTTAATCAAATTTGTACACCGTGTGCAACTTGAAAGATAGGATAGCTTACATCTCAATTTAAGATCGCAATATAATTTTATTTCAAACTAGCTGACCCCGCAGACGTTGTTCTGCCCTGTTTTTCAAATTGTGTGAAAGAAAATGCTTTAAATCTTCATATCCAGGTTCTATAATAAGAGAAACTATGCAGTGGAACGACATTTCACAGAAAATCACAGAATCTACGAAACGTCAAAAATTTCAACAAAAAATCATTTCAACAAATTCGATTCGATAGCGCGTGAATAGTTTCTAATTATTTAAAATTAATTGAAAAATGGATTTGTTAAAATTGTAACGAATAGAGTGCTCAAGAGAGTCTGACGACTTGATTTGGAACTCAATACTGGTTTTTTTCATAATGAAAATTAGAATTTTAAATTCAATTAAAAAAAAATTGTTTATTTTAACGGCAAAACTCAAATGTCAAATGCTATTTTTCAAATTTGACAGTCTTCAATTTTCTGTGCACAGAAATTTTTGTGGCTGAAATTCGCAGGGTGGGGAAATTTTTTGCTCTCTCTTCTGTGAAAATGTGTAATTTGGAACAGCTTTTCACAGTTTTTCGGTGATTTTCGGCGAATTTCACACACTTGGAACAGACCTATAAATAAAACAAATAAAATAGGACCAAGATGGCTGCCCTGGGGGACACCAGAATTCATAATAAATGAACTTGAACACTCATTACGAAATTTAACACTATAATGTCTATCTTTTAAATATGAGGATATCCAGTTAATGAAATATTCGTTAAAACCTTGCTGTGCTAATTTTAAAAGTAATGTTTTATGACACAATTTGTCAAAAGGCCTTGCTGAAATCAGTAAAGATACAATCAACTTGTTCGCGCACTTCAAAAACATCTAAACAAAAGGACGTAAAGTGAAACAGATTAGTAACAGTTAACATTCGTTAAGTTGTGAGATACTATTAACAACAGTATCTTCATTGACATATAACGAAATTAATAGAATTAAAGTGAGGTAAATTTAAAACAGTTGTAGATGTGTTAGCAAAACTAATAGTATATTCTACAAATTTGCAATTATTCTCGCCTCATTACTATTTGATGTCAAATCAGTCATTAAATTAGGGTACCCAAATGTTTTCTTATTACGAAATAAAGTCATAGCAATGCCTGAGGTCACATTTCAGATTACCTCTGTTGAGCTGAGAAATGGAACGCCACCTTGGTGCCAGCGTCTCCTTATATTGTTTATGTTTTAATGTCAATCAATAATTTTGTAAAGTCATGTTTCATTTTTGTTCATTTCACTTAGAATTGTCAATTGTCAAAAGAATAATTACAAAAGAAATAAACCACTTCCATTTTATATGTCGAACGAAAAGTTTGTTTCATTTTACACATTTTAATATCACTTTACGGCGAAACAACCTCTTAAGAGTACATTATTTCTATTTCAAATGTCAAAGCCCGACCGATCTAATACGATATTGTGATTTAGCTTTAATTGAAATAAATTAGAATTCTGATAATTTTAATCACAATTTTTATTAAAATAAAAACAACAAGTAAAATAAATTTTTATTTAGAAATTTAACGAAAGATAAAATTTGTCAACACTTGCTTTGCAGTGTGCAAACTCGTTATGATAGTGATGGGAGATTTTGAATGATTCTAAATACCGATTGACTATAGGATATTTGACTTTTAGCTTGGTTTAAACTTATTTCAATTAAAATGACGTTACATGTAGCTGTCAACAGTTGAAAAGCTAATAGTTGAGACTTTTGACAGCTATTTAATCTTCAGCTTCATATTTGCAAATTTTGTTTAGGAAAGTGAACGCAATACATGAATTATATTAAACGCGTTTTGTTTCTTCAGTTAGAAGGTGATATTTAAGTACTAAGTACGAAAAATGACCCGCTGTCATAAACATGACATTTACTTGTTTTTGACATAACGTTGACATTAATTGAGATAATGTTGGAACGATGCAATTTACTAGCTTAGGTGAATCTAATAGCTTAACTATTTCTTTATTTTAAGAGTTTTTAAGTGTATTTCAATATATAATTTGTTTCTTTGATTGAAATAGAATCGTATTCACATACAATTTTGAATTAAAACATAAAGTAAATACATATGTTATTTACATATATACAAGAGAGTAAATCTCTATCTACAATAATAATACAAAAAAAAACAAAATCAGACTTAAACATTTTCCCGGTTGACATTTTGCTCTGTGAAAAGGTAAGGAAAATTCTTAGAATCGCTTTCCCATCTGGTGTATCCGACCTTTATTTTTTTCTTCTTTGTGTCACCCCCTTGCCCTCTCCCATCATATCAGTAATGAAACTCCATGGTGATGTGGGAGTGGTGCGTTTAATTTAAATTTTAATTTCGATCTTAATCTCTTAATGCGAAATAAAATTGCCGAACACTGGTGGCATGTTATTACATTAGAATGAAAGCGGGTGAGACCCACCCGACTACCCCCCTTCATCCATCTACCCTCCCCAACTCCAACTAGCAACGAGTGGAAGCTGAGGGTTGAATCCTGGGCCTGGCATCATCCCGCATTCTTACTTATTCTTCTCTCCTTTGCATTGGTTGACACATTTATTTTTCTTTTATTTTTCATTTTGTTTCTTATACCTCCTATGAACTGGGTCCTGGTCCTGGTGTAGCTAGCCCTGTGCTTTTCCGCTTTCTGTGTTATTTTTTTTTTTGTTGTGTTGTGTGTGTATTTGTTTTTAAGGGAAAATGGCGTCCTGTGTCAGTAATTTTTTTTTTGTTTCACTTTTTTTTTGTCATCCAGGGCTATATCCTTGCCCCGGTATTACGGTATAACGGTCTATTAAATTTGACCTTTTTATAGGATACTTTCTGGGGGCATTAACATTCATTTGGGCTTACAATTCCGATTCCGACAGAGCAAAGGAAGAAAGAAAAGAGAAACTTTTCGATTGTCACATTATCCAAAAGGAGGTATAGGATTTGGAGGTGAGGATGGGAAAAACGCATGGGCGGCGCTGTGCCCACTTTGACGCCCTTTTTTTTTACTTCTTTTGATGTTTTGACAGTTCAAAAATTAGTAAAAAAAAATTACCCATAGGTAAAGGGAAACAAAGGCGGGACATTTTTATCTTGCTTAACATTTTTCGTGAGAAATCAGTGATGACAAAAGTTTCTATATAAAACATCTTCTATTTCCTCGTCCTTTTGCTTTAGAATTTTTCACTTCACTTTGTTGTCATTTAAGTATACTTTTGTCGAAAGGGAAATCAAGACGAAAATTCATAGTGCAGCGCCCCTGTGCTCAGTTAGAGATATTTTAGCGGTTGTCTAAATGGGAAAATTTATCGGCGAAAAGCAAAAGTGCCTAATTTTCACTTGAACGCGGCTCGATGCGAAACTTAGGTTACTGCTCCGTCAACCGAACGAAAGGACAATTGGTGTGGTGCTACCGTGCGTTGCCCATTGTTCGATGGTGTGATGTGGTGTGGCAGGCGGGCGGTATGTAAGTCGACTTGGCCAGAGGGGGTAATCCAATTTTAACTAACATTAAACTACCCCTCGGGGTGAGATTGCTCTGATGTAAGTGAAGAGATTTTTACACTTTTTTTTTGTGTTGTTGTTGTTGTATTATTATTTTTCAGTGTTGCTGTGGAATAATTGAGCCCTGCGTGTACAATGGAAATTTATGTCCTGTTTATGTTGTTTTCGTTTTTTTTTGTTGCTGTTTTTTTTTTTTTGTTGTTTTGTTTAACGACACTATTGAGGATAATTTTTGACAAAAGAAACAAAAACAAAAAAAAAAAAGGCAGAGCACACAGGACTATTTGCATATTCATTGCTGATGTTGAACAATCAAACTAACACATATACATACATTACACTCGTAGGTAGACGATGATGGTAAATTTTATACAAGGACATACTAGATACTCCCGGGTATTGTTTTTTTTTTTAACTGTAGACGGGGTGGAAGACGGCCGGGAACGCTTTGTGTTCCTGTAGTGTAATTATTTTTCGATATGAGCCTGTTGAAAGTCGCAGTGATTTAGTAAATGAGGATTTTCTTCTTTTTTTTTGGTTTTGAATTTTTATTTTTTTTTCTATAGCTGCAGGGAAAAAATGTTGGCATTTGGGGAATCTCGATATTGGAAGGAATGTTCGTGTTAATGGGTGATTTGGGTGTAGAATGCGTCCGCGACTGCACAAACCGTGAAAATTCGTTGTTTTCTTTCATATATGTTCAAAATAAGTGGTTTTCAACAGAGACATAAATATTAAACAGTTGAAATATTTAAAGGAAGCTTCATCTTTAGATAACGTTCTTTTAAGTATGCATATTCATAATATGTACTTGCTTAAAACAGCTTAAGACTTTATTCGCTGATTTCATAAAACGCTCTTAAATAGGATTTGAGAAGATGAATTACAAAATGGATTCTAAATCAAAAATGGTTGAAAAAGTACCCAAGACGAACGACACTGTGTAAATTTGACAGGAGTCTAAAGATTCGATGGTCTCCTCAATACTTTTTTATTAAAATTATTTTTGTCACAGTTCGTAGAACAACAGGACTCTTGGACAACAGGACTCGTCATGAAGTAACGTTTGGTTCAACAAAAGTGAAACTAGAAAAAAAATTGAGTCTTTGGGACAAGTTAGTAAAGTGAACAACTGAGAATATTGCTGCGGATTTTGCTTAAAGATTGAAGATTTAAGTTTTTTAATGTTTAGTTAATTGTGTCCTTGAATGAACTAAAATGATCAGGAAAAATTATATTCAGCAATGAGGCCCATTTTGACCTCGCAGACTATGAAAATAAGAAGAATTATGACATGGCCAACAATCAAGGCAAAAAATATTGCAATGTCCCAAAGACAGTAAAAATTGTTGGTCATTTGTTAAAAAATATGAGGAATTCTTCCTCTTATTCATCAGTTCCAGTGTTACAGTAAAAGACACTCCTTTCTTTAGTTCTCTAGAAAAAGCTAACTTGTTTGTAAGGCACTTCGCCACAAGTTCCACCTTTCCAGAAAGCGTCATGACTCCCATTTATCACTCATCTGTGGGACAAATCTTTTTTCGTACTAGTACAGTGGCGAAAGTTCTAAAAGATCTCAACATATAAAGCTCCGCTGGCCCGGATGGTATCCCTGCTATTATTCTAAAGAGGTATTTTTCCGCGCTAGCAAAACCTCTGCGTAAGCTTTTCCGTCTTTCCTATTCTTCTGGTCTTGTTCCGAGTAGTTGGAAATCAGCTTTTGTCCAGCCGATTCCCAAAATAGGTGAATCTTCCTCTCCCTCAAATTATCCATCGATTGTACTGGCGTCCCTTCTTTCGAAGGTCATGGAAGCGCTGATAAATTATCATCTCAAGAAATATCTTAAGACACGAAAGCTTCTTAATGACCGGCAGTATAGCTTTCGTAGAAAAAGGTCCACTGATGATCTGATGGTTTATCTTACCGAACAGTGTAACAAATCTTGATATTTCTAAAGCATTTGATAAAGTCTGGCATCTTGCTCTCTTATCGAAAATGCGTGCTTTCTGTATCGACGTTTTTTTTCTTCATTGATGGATTAGAGATTTTCTTTCAAACCGTTCAATACAAGTTATATTGGACGGTTTCAAGTCAGAAACCCTAAATATAAATGCTAGTGTGCCACAGGGCTCCGTTTTGTCCCCGACTTTCTTTCTAATATTTATAAATGATCTTTTATCTGTAACTTCTAATCCAATTTATTGTTTCGCTGACTATAGTACCCTTAGTTTTTCATATTCGTTCTAACTTTTGCGGTGAGATTAGACCATATCATTTTGAAATTTTTTAATTGCAGCAATTGGAGCTGTCAACAATCACAAGCCGAATGTTCTCTGTCAAGGCGACAATCGTTTTGGGCTTACCAGCGTGGATATAACCCTAAAGAAAACTAGTCCAGTTGCGCTCACCAAAAGTTTCCTTCAACAAATTGATTGATGTTTCTTAGACTGTATGGCCTGTAGTCTCGTTAGAACCAAAGGACATCCACATCAACATTTGCCAACTCAGGTACGAAAAAAAGATTAATCATGGCTCTATAGCGTTCCCCATTGAGTGTAACATTATGACAGCCTTCATTTTTGAAGAAATATGGGCCAATGAATGGCGACATCATTTCTGCAATGTCAGAACGTGATGCCGCTTACAGTCTTCACCAAAACTACTGTAAACTACGGAACAAAGTAGTGAAAATGATTAGATTGGCCAAATTGATTTTCTATGAACAGAAGCTCGGAACTTCAAAATCCACAAAAGACACTTGGAAGCATCTCCGAGAAGTAGGCATCGGGAAACAACAAAAGTTTCTCACTGATGACATTGACTGCAACGACCTAAACAAAAAGTTTACTACACTGCCTTGTTCGGCATCAAATGTGTCTTTCAGTGAACCTCTCAATGTTGAACAATTGTCTTTAGCCAATTCTTTTAGTTTTGACAGATTATCCGAGGAGGATGTTGTGGAGGCTATACTTTCTATTAAATCAAATGCCATAGGACTTGACTTAATTAACCCAAAGTTTATTAAACTTTTGCTTCCCTACATTCTGAGATTTGTAACGCACATCTTTAACAGTATTTTGACAACATCTGAGTTTCCTACAGAATGGAAGAAAGCAAAAGTCATTCCTATTCCCAAGAAATGCACAGGCTCCGCAATAGATTTTCGTCCAATAGCCATTCTACCTTTTCTATCAAAAGTATTTGAAAAGGCAATCTCGAAACAAATTCAAAATCATCTTACTTCTAAAAAGCTCCTCAGTATATGTCAGTCTGGGTTCCGACCACAACGTAGTTGTAAATCGGCATTACTTCTCGTTGCTGATGAAATAAGAGTTGCCCTAGATAAAGACCATTTTGTCCTGCTCACGCTATTAGACTTCTCCAAGGCTTTTGATACAGTTAATCACTCAATTCTTTGTAAAAGACTGCACCAAAGTTTTGGTTTTTCAACCGAGTCTTGCAAACTGATCCACTCATATCTTAATAGCAGGCAACAATGTGTTGTGGCAAATGGTAGGTCCTCCAACTTTGCTCATGTACTTCACGGGGTCCCACAAGGATCAATATTGGGCCCACTGTTTTTCTCCATGTATATTAATGAATTACCACACATAGTTAAATACTGTTTTATTCACTTGTATGCTGACGACGTGCAGCTCTTGATCAGCCGGCCCTTGACTGCAAAGGACGAAGCAGTCTCTCTGATGAACACGGACTTGCAAAACATCACACACTGGTCCTTAAAAAACAATCTCCACCTAAACCCTTCTAAGTCAAAGACATTGCCTATTTATCGGAAGATTTTCGACAAAACCTTACTAAGCCCCCTGCAGATAGAAAATCAAACCATCTCTTATGTTGACTCTGCCCGTAATCTAGGTATGGTTTTCAATCGAACTCTTACCTGGAATGACCATCTTAACAGCTCTATAGGGAAGGTTTATGGTAGTCTTAGAGCTCTCCGAATTGCTCAAAACTTCATTCCTCAGAATACTAAGCTCTTGGTAGCAAAAACGCTTTTGCTTCCAATGCTGCTTTACTGTTGTGAGGTTTTTGGCGATTTGGATTATACAACATCTAGAAAACTTAATGTAGTCTATAATAACATTGCTCGGTTCGTATTTAATCTTCGCCCATTTGATCATGTTTCTCTTTTTTCTAATCAACTATGTGGTTGTAGTCTAAGTAATCTTTTAAAGTTTCGGTCACTTAAATACCTTCAACTGATAATACAAACAAAACAACCTGATTATCTGCACAGTAGACTGAATTTCCCTCATTCAAATAGATCTCTCATCCTCATAACACCAAGGTTTAAATATCTGAATACTCAACGGCAGTTTTATATTCATGTCATTAACCTTTGGAACTCTCTGCCAGTCTCCATAAGAGGAATAGGAAGCACAAGGAAATTCTCAACTTTACTTTTTAAGCATTTGGCAAATCGTTGAAATATTATTATTATTATTATTATTATTATTATTATTATTATTATTATTATTATTATTATTATTATTATTATTATTAATTAAATCGTTGAATTATTATTATTATTTTTTTTTCTATAACTTAAATATTGTTAATCATATGTTCTTAAGTTTAACGTAACTTAAAATCAAGAGTTCATTAAATCTCACATCATTTAAGGCTTATAATACCTAACAAGATGTAAATCTTACTTTGTAAGCGTTTTTAAAATAATAAAATGAAATGAAAATGAAATGAAATGAAATGATTCCCTCTGCCCATAGAGCACACCAAACACTGACTTTTTGAGAATATAACGTAGTTCCAACAATGGCTTATGGATTCACCGAAAATAAGCTTCATCGCTGGACAAAATTTTCTTGTGAATCTCGGGATCGGTGGCCATCTCGTTCTGGGCCCACTCACCGAAGTTTTGGTAATAAATTTACATGATTTGCAAACGTTGTTCGAGAGTTAGTCTATTCATTATATAATGAATAAAATAATAAAAAACACCGCGTAGTACACAATTTTGTCCTGGCTTAAATTCTACTCACTAAAAATTTGTATATAATTTCTACTTCCATATTTATTTCATTTTTCTTTGCACAAAAAAAAACAAGAAACATTAATAAAATCAAAGTTCAGTAATAAAAAAAATGTTAAAAACATAAACATCAACATAAAACAACCAAAAGTCCATTTCGCACCCGACTGAGCACAATTTTACACCTTTTTTTTTATGTCCACAACAGGATCATCACAATCATTATTTTATATAGAAATCATTTTATATGCACATCAAATAATCGCACCACTGCTTCGTCTGCTACCGCCTTCCACCTTCTCTCCACCACAATGCTGCTTCGTCCTTTTTGCATTTAAGTCGCTGTCGTAATAATAAAATAACCTAAAATTACGCCGCAACACAATTAAGGTATTGTAGTCGTAAAAAAAAACAAATATTTCGCAACCCTCCATATTGACGGATCAAAGAAACATCAACATCATCATCCAGAGAAAAGGGACGGGAAGGGGTTTCCCGAAAAAAGATAATCAGGGCATGGATTTGGCGTCTGCCAATTTTTTTTATGACTCAAACAGGAGTCAAACAGGAGCAACAGTCTCATTCTTAAAACGCAAGGATTTCAGGATCCCAAGTGCATAGTGTTGTCAGATTATCAGTTTTTTTTTTTTACAACAAAGATGAGCTTTCAGGGACCCAAAGTAAAAGTTTTCAAATCGCCTATCTGTCTAATTGGTCATAAAATAAAAACTACGGTATTTTGTCAAACATAAAAAGTTCAAAAGGACCAAAGCTCAAAAGGACCCTAAATGCTTTAAATGCTTGCTTCTTTGAAGGACCGCATCATTATCACACTAATAGAGCGATTATTAAATTGGTGTCCTTTTGACGCACCTTAGTTCTCTCCAAAGACATTGTGTCGAATTCAATTTTTTTACGACTTTACGAGTGTAAATCCTTCCGATGTTATCCTTTCGTCTGGATCTGGATGGATTCTAGCTTCTGGCAACAACACTTCAAAGCTCCTAAACATCTGCTAAAACAAATACTCGTAAAAGTCAGTCAACTTGATGTTCGTTTGTTTGTTTAAGAATCCTGTGAGAAAAAAAAGGACGAACCCAGTTACAGTACCGTTCATCGTCCTCGTCGGTTCATAGTTTATAGCATTTTTATGAACATTTTTACGATCGTTTCTAACCTCAATTTAATTGTTTATCCGGTGACAATCATTTTATTGATGTGCGACAACGACGACGACGTCGAAAATGACTAGCGACGCACTTAAACTCAAGCTCCCATATACTCCGACTTCGAGTACGACTTTGACTCCATAATCCACCCCAAGGATTCAGGAATACCAACCTACTATGTCATGATGTGGAAGGTCGGGCTTCGGGGTTATAATATTTAACCACCTTGCACATAAAGTCATCGACTTTGATGGGATTGAATTGGGAGGAATGGGGTATAACTTTTGGCATATGTCCCGGTTTGGGTGAAAAGACTGTCATTGCGGTTGTAAAAATTGACACTAAATTTGGAGATGTCCGTCGGCACGCCATCACCATGTCGATGTCAATTCCATTGCCTCTGGAAGAAGACGATTTTTTTCATGAAGATGAGATGATTCGGGTTGGGAAAGAATTGGGGAAGTTGTAAAAACTCGAATGACATCCGACCCTAGAGAACGAGACAGAAGGAGAGAGAGAAATATGTCATAAACATGCGAAGGTCGAATTCGCGTCGAGTCAAGTTTGGGATTGGGGTTGAAGTTTAGTTTGGTGTCGGCACGGGACGGGATGAGATTTTTACGATCGTCATCAAACGAAGTTGACAATGGGGATGATAATGATATGTTGATGTTGATGGGTCTGGGCGATGACGACAACGACGACGATGATGATGATGATGGGCGATGTTATTATGTTTAAGAGAATTTGATGGCGAAATTTTACTACCGAATTATTGCGAATTAATTGAATTGAGTGCCATCAGAGAAAGAGAAAGAGTATTTATCTACATTTTCGACATATACGCAAGTTTTACGACATTTAACTTCCTTCCTATGTTTTGTTGCTTCAGTTGTGAATTAAAATGGGATTATTTTCTAAATTTAATATGGATTTTTTATTAGAAAACTTGAATCTTATAAGAAAAGTACTTAAGTTTTTGTAGTTGAATTAAATTGAGTTGTTATTTCTTGGAAGATTATGAAATAAATTTACTGACTTGACGGTATGGGTTAGGAATGCCGAAGAAGTAACATTACGATATGATTTATTTTTTATTTTTATTATAACTTCTTGTTTCTAAATGGTATTTGTTTTTTTTAGACCTGTGGTATTCAAGAAGAAATAAATTGCATACAATTGAATTTCATAGCCAAAAATTTAGCTTTACTATAAAGATAAGGTTTTGCCAAAAATTATTTCGTTCCTGCCGAGAGGCCCAATTTTCAACCACTTATTGCAGCAATTTTAGCGATGTAGAGCTGTCTTGTTGGACAATGGCTCTATAGTGTTTCCCATTGACTGTAACATCATAACCGGCTTAATTTTTGAAGGAATATGGACCAATGACTCCATCTGCCCAAAGAGAACACCAAACAGTGACTTTTTGAGGATGTAATAGCGTCTTAACAATGGCTTGTGGATTATGATCACTTCAAATACGACAATTTTGCTAATTAACGTACCCTTTCAACATAAAATGAGCTTCATCGCCGAATGAAAATCGGGATCGGTTTCCATCTCTTTTTAAGCCCAAACACCGTTATTTTAGTAAAAAATTTGCATTATTTGCAAACGTTGTTGAAGAGTAAGTCGATTGATTATGAAATGGCAAACCAAACTAAGTATAAATCAAGTGACAGCTGTCAAAACAGAACAACTCCGAAAAGGTATTGCCAGATTGAAAACAAAACTTCTTCTCTGATATTGGCTTGAATTTGTAACATGGCACTTAAGATATCAACAAACATTTTGTCCAGACTAAATTTGAATAATAGCTAAAATTTTGAAAAAAAACATTTACCTTTTATTCAGTACTTCCATACAACTCATTGCTAAATGTCATATACGGAAGATCCCAGATCACATTGCTTTAATTGATTCTTCTTCGAAAGAGTTAACTCTTATTATGCTCGCGAATACACTCGCTTTTCATTCGTGGGTTTGACAACGTGAAATCTTTCAAGCCTTATTGTTTGTTGGAAAAAAAATACATATCCCAAGTTTTTTTAAAGTTTAGAATTTGAATTTTTTTGACATGTCTTGTAACAAAGCGTTACACTTCCGACGCCGCACCAACCCACGTTAGCGAATTCGTATAAGCAAGACCACTCCGAAGCAAGCAGCTTAGTTTAGAATTGGTGTTTCGGAAACACAAAGTACTTTGTCATTCGTACTTTAACGATTCACATCCACTTCCGACCCAAAATTGCATATGGGGAAGTGGAATATTGGTAAGAATTCGTCATTGTACCTTTATGAGTTGAGTACCAATCTTGATTACATAAAGGCAAGTACTTAAGTACAGGCGACATAATTTTTGGGTCCTGTAAATCCTTTTCCCCCCGTTTATTCCGCTGTCCACTTCTTCTAAGTGTACTACGAACAAGGCTTCGGCCGCCCGTTTATTCTTTAGTTTGGTGCCAGGGACAGGGGATGGAACCCCAGTAGTATCATAAGAAACTTATATTATACGAAATATCGTGTTATATTATTACAAATTATCAATTGTGAAGTATATGAAATAACTTGTTAGTTTAGTTCTTAGGTTAGAACCGTAATAAAGTGTTTGCTGGAACCGAGTTTGAAACTCTAAACCTAAGTTTTTTGCTTTCTTTGGGTAAGAGCCTGGACACCCACGAGCTTACCTCAGCCTCGTACAAAAAAGCATTACAGTCTTCACTTTTGAAAACATGTGACAATCTTTGTATTTAATAATGTCGGTAAATTTTGTTCGTTTTGATGTTTCAATTTGGTTGCCGTCAAATTGAGATTTTAAAAACTTGGCTTTATTTTGAAACGTTCTTTGTTCATTTTCTTGAATAGAAAAATCTTAAGTTTTGAGTTGTATTCTCTATTCATAATTTAACTCTTAGTGCTCTGTCTTTTCATCATGATATCAAAAGTTTTTTTTACGTTATAAGCAAGAGGACCCGTTGTACTTTGTCGCGCCCCAATTAAATAACAATAACTGTATAATGGTGAAAGAATGACAGGTAACTTTATAACTTTTCGTTAAAGTTAGACAGATGACTGAAATATAAAAATTTGACAACGAACTGAGAGTCAAAAATATTTTTTTTGGCAGGTAAAACAAGTTTTATGTTAAAATGAAGTTGCTGTCTTCCTTGCAATTTTTCCATATCTTCTCACTTTTTAAACCTTCCAACCAAACCAAAATCATCCAAATCGGACAAGCCGTTCCCGAGTTTTAGCAAGGCAAACAAACGTAAATTGATTTTTTTTACATAGAAGATTATTGTACCGTATTATGGAATGAAACGGAGTCAAAATCCGTTGTGTAGTTTTAAAGATCTAAGCATACATAGGCACAGACAGCGGGAAGCGACTACGACTTGCTTTAATTGTGTCTTCTTCGACTTTGTTTTATACTATGTTGTGAAGTGAATATTTTGAGTCGAAACGTCGAAAAGTAAACGCTTATTTGATACCATTTATGAAGAACTGGGTGGATACCACGCCCCTAAAACAAAAAGAACAAATATTTTACTTTTAATTCGTTTATATCTTTCTTTTGGGTAAAGTTGAAGGTTTTGAAGTTCTCGAAGGTTGGAAGTTCTAGTATTTTTTAAGTTAAGAGTTTCAAAAACCAATATTGTCGTTATGAATGCTTAAAAAGTTTGACGCACTGAATCTTTTATGGCCACTCTTTTAATTACAAAATGTGTGAATTTTAAAAATTTATCCTTAAGAATTTCGTAAATGATTTTAATTTGTTTTCTATTTTAACCAAGAACTACATTACCATGGTTATCCTTTTTGTTGTATGTATGTGTGTGTGTTGTGTAGGAACATATAGGAATAGCAACAACACCACCACAAGAGAGTGCAAAAGACCCTATTTGATGCGGTTACTTTTCAAAAGTTGATACAACAGCGCGCAGCATTTGGTGCAAAGTTCTGTGGTTTTCATTGATCGTCGAACTGAACTGTTTTGCTGTAGATAGAGGTACCCCAATTCGGAAAAGTGGGTATACTCGTATATGTAGCTTGGTAGTTTCCATGTGCGTCTAGAGTTTCACCACCGCACAGAAAATTCAGGACCAACCAATATTCAGGCAGCTGCTGCAGCTTGTTCTGTTATGTGTGAGTATACTTCATGTCGCTATTGCTGCCGAAGGCGTTATCCACAAATGGATAATGCCAGCATCTGTGGCAGAAACCAAAGCAGGAGCTGAAGCTGGAGCTTGGACAGAAGTATCGGGAGCAGGAGCAAGAGCAGCAATGGCCAATCTTTCGAAATAGCAAACTATTCCTTTTTCATTTTTGTGGGTATGGGCGAAGGATGGTAGAACAGAGGTGAGGTATGGGAATGGGTATGGGTATCGGTAAACCCTTCTCAATTTGTTCCAACGGATGGATGACGACGCAACGATAACAACAACAACTACGACGATGAGACTATGACGATGGTCGGGTGGCAAAAGTGTGCTGTGTGCTGTGTGTACAGCATCAGTGGTTGTGTAAATGTTTTCAAGCCATTAATCACCCCATTTCAGGAATACATCAGAGCTCGAAAAAGATATACAATCTTCTATGGCCCGTCGTCGTCGTCATCGCCTCAGTATCGTTTTCAAGGGGAGCTCAAATATGCGAGTACGAGTTCGGATACAACAACAACTTAGTGCGGGTGAGACAGTGCATTAATGACTTGCAACCCCTTTCATTTACGACGACGAGCGACGGACACGACCAACGATGCCATTCACAGGATGAGATACTCGTACTCAGGGAGGTTCACAAAATTCGGATCGGTTTCAAAATCGCCCTAAGCCATTTTTGGATTCCTATCCATCCCAGCCCGGGCGCCATCCAATCCAAATTGTTGCGATATTGTTTGGCTTTTGGTTTTGGTTTGAGTTCGGGCTTGTGAGTCGACTTTATCCCACTATAGGAGAGCGTTATGCAATACCGAGATACTGGCATCCAGTTGCTCCTTTTGTTCAGTGCGGAAGGCCTTGGATTCATATCCTTGGTGGATGATTATTTTTAACTGGTTAAATGAGCGTAGTGTGTTTTTTTTTGTTTGTTGTTGTTTTGTTTTTGAGATATCCTCAGAGCCATTATCCTTCCATTTAGAACTGTGATATGTGTCTGTTGCTTAGATATACAAACACACACAAACACAGACTAAAACATAGTCGGATTGGAACTGCCTTCCTTATGAATGTCGTGTTCTATATGCCTTGCCGATGATTCCCTGTTTATGAATTGACTTTGGGGGTTTTTGCTTTGAGTGAGTCGAAGATAAGGATTTTATGCACACACGCGTTATTCGATGTCAGATTATTATAATGACAAATTACTGGAAATTATTCATCGGATTGACGACGAGATTGTACCTACCTACAGAGATCGTGATGAGAACGACATAACTTTCTTTTATTGGCAAAATGTTTTTGGAATAGGTGGTAACTTTTGGATCAGGTTTTGGTATAAATTTAAGAAGTTAAGTTCGCTTAGATTGCTCTCAATAAAGGTAAAAAGTGTAACTTAAACTATTTTACAAATAGGAACATGTAATTGAAAGAATTTATAAGCAACTTTGATTGTTAACAAGGGCTAAAACTACCTGTCAAATTGGCTGTCATTTTTTCGGTTTAGTTTCTAAAGTAAGTACTCATAATGCCACCGCCGTTGTCTATGAGAGTGGGCAGGAGTATCAGAAGCCTTCGATTTTTTAATCACAAGGAAAAAACTTTTAGACAAAACTTGGTAAATTTTGGGCAAGAATTGTACCTCCAATTTTAACATTCTAACTAACCAGAACCAAAACTTTCGTTGACAATTTTTATAACAGACAAAATTACAGGAGGGCCATAGCAAGGTAAAGGCTTGTATTAGAATTAGGGGTCCCGCAGGGCAGTCGTTTCGGACCACTTCTTTTAAAATTAGCATAAAATTATTTATCACTCTGAGTATACTATCTGATTTTGGCAAAGTGACATAAGCCTTTTCGGAAGTGATGTGTGATATAACATCGTGCACAAAATGGATCTGACGTTTATCGACATAATGTCATTTCAAGATACTGACCTTAAAATGTTCCTTGGTTTAGGATGCTTTGTAAAATTGTAAAAATTAATGAAAGAAAGTCCCTAAAATACTGGACGGGAATAAAAATCTGCTTTATTTTCTGAAAAGTAGCTGACATATTGACAGAAACTTATCACTCAAGCAGAACATACGCAGCCATATTCCAACTGTCAAAAGACCACTTCGGCTGGAAAACACTTGTTCGTTAAGGTCCTCGACTTCTTCCAGACCATAGTACTATCTTAAATTTGTAAGTTCTTTCTTCAATTCCTATTTTTTATTCAGCAATCAATGTCTCACTTAAAAAAATAAAAAAAAAAATCTACCTTACCTAACCCATCAAAAACAAGACGGAACCAACACAGACGTCTAAAACAATTTTCAAAGATTAAATCAAATTAAATCTTTTGTCGGAAGCCATAAAATTCGTCTGGCAGACCCAAACTATTAAACCGCAAGACCAAGCCATCACTATATTGCCAAACGATACCAAAACCATACCATACCAGGGCAAAAGGACTCTTCGAAAGGACGAACAAAAAAAAAAAAAAATTCATTTCAATATAAGAAAACCCCACGCGACTCCAAAAGTGTCCATTAAAATTCACAACCATCCTGGTTTTCTTGGGCTCTTTGGATCTGGCCCTGCTCCGGACTCCGACTCCGAAGCATAAAAAGGTCGAAGCTGTACACTTTTGTATCTCCTTTTAGTGTGACAACCACAGAAGAGCATCTTGCGTGATGATTTTTAGTGCAAAAAAAAGGGATGCTATCACCACTTGGTCCTTATTTTTGTTTGCTTTTTTTTCCTGCTACCAGTTCGTCTTTATCCTCGCTGCTGATTGGGGTTGAGACATTGACAGATACACCAGTAGTGCCGTACTGGTGGGGTGAAACTGTCAGCAAACGCAGGAGTCTGGAGTAACAGATACAGTAGTGCGATGTTATGGTTAAGATAGTCGCAGGGTGAGTGTCTGTAGCAAATATTAAAACAACCCCTCCTAAGCTAACATCGCCGAACGGGCTCGCCAGAGCCAGTGAACATGGGCAGGAGTATCAGTATACGAGTATAGCAGACCGAAGGAGCCATCAAACAAAAAGTGATGTCATAAAATTATGCTTAATGTTGCCGAAATTGCTGTTTTCAGGAGATAAGTCCATAAAGTAAATTACAGTGTAATTGAATGTGCGGGTTCTTCTCCTGCACCAAACCCAAACCAAGCTATGAGGCTCTTAACGAACCCCGAACACCGAACAGCTCAGGGTCCTTTATGGTTTGTTTTGGTGATATACATGAACTGTATACAGGATATGGTTTGGGCTTGTGTTGGAGTTAAGGTTTGGTGTTTGTATTATTATAGTTTTCCATATTTCTGGAGCGGAGGCATAAAATTTAGAAAATGGAGTATGTCAGTTAGGGTGATTGCTCAAGATTGTCGAGGGTTTGAAGGGCGAATCTGGAATGGCATTTTAATGCTTTTTATGTGTTTTGTTGTGTTTTCATTTTTTTGTGAATCGATTTTTTGTAAAAATGTTTATGTTTTAACAAATAAATTGCTGTGAAAGGTTGGAATATTTGTTGCACAAAGTTTTTAAGAATGTTTTTGATTGATTTGATCCTAGACAAAAATCACAATCTACTTCTGAAGGTGAGTAGTCAAATTTCTTCCTTCAAATAAAAGTAACAACCTTACCGACCTGAATTTGACAGCTGGAATGGATTGTGTTATCGACTTCATAAATCGGACGATCTTGGTGGACGAATAGCAATATTAAAAACGTGGTTTTAGCTCTTTGGCACATAGCGCCATCCTGTGGAAAACGCATGTCGTTAGGTCATGATAAATATAAATTGACGGTAATGGTGAACTGGCTTACCTTCCACAGACCAAGACATAATTAGTGACGTCTTTGGGATGAATGCTGTTTGATCTTATGTTATTGACGTACCCGATTAACGTCAAATATGGTTTTCGATAAGATCTTACGTCAGATTCTAATCAGAGGCCAACACAATAAATAGATAATAATTTGACAGATTTAGCTTCAACAATACATTTAATCAACTGTCAAAGTTGTTTAAGTCATTTTTGACTTAAAAAGTAGTTTTTTATTAATTATTGTTTACATATGATTCGACAGATGATTGCAATCAACTGGTTTTATTGCTGTCACTTAATAGATCCGTCAATATGGAGAATTATAGAGTTATAAGGTTGTCAGGTGTATACTTTTATAAAAGTCTATAAGAAACATTGAGTTAACTCAATTTCAATTTTTTCCAAAATATTGTTTCTTGTAACTTCTTTTTTGGTCAATAAAACTTAGTCATTTAAATCAGTGAACTTAAAATTAAGTGGAATAGCTGGAACATTTACAAAATATTGCTTAAAAGCATTTTCCACCGGATGATTATATTCAATTTTGAAATTCCTCACAAGTTTTGTTAGACAAACTTCCAACTCGATTTCAACTATTCTCTTGCCAACACAAATCCTTGGTCCAAATCCGAATGGCAAGAATCTAAATGGATGGCTTGTTTCTGGACAAATCTCATTGCCATTTCCATTATTTGTACGCAGCCATCGTTCTGGAATAAATTCATTTGGTCTGGCATAATATTTCTCATCCAAGAACATTAGAAAATTATTCAAGATGGCATTTGTTCCCTTGGGAACTCGATAGCCACCCAAAACCATATCACATCCAGCACTTCGAAAACTTCCCGAAGCAACCGGATAGAATCGCATGGATTCCTTGATGCAAGCCCTTAGATATGGCATGTCCGTCATTGATTCCACAGTTAATGGTGAATCTTTGTTGGGCATGATTTTGAAGACTTCTTCTCGAAGAATTTCTTGTTTTGTCGGATTCTTGGCAATGGCTAGAAGCAATCCGGCCAAAACGGAACTTGTCTGAAAAAAGAACAATTTTTACATCTTCCCTGTACTTTCCATGGAATTTCCATACCGTATGAACCCCTGCAAGCAGCATATCCATGGTCATAACAATTGCAAGCTTCTTGTCAATCTTCAACAGTTTCTCAAGAACACTTGGTTCTTGGCTCTTAGTTGGGGACTTTTCGATATTCTCCAACTCAAGCATTGCATCCATTACAAATTTACTTGTTGACTCGAAAATCTCTTCTTGACATCTCATCATTCTGTTGAACATCGGTGTTCTGAATGTTTTCCACATCGACGGTTTCATCTCAAGCTCGAAAATATACAGAAAAAAATCCCGAACATTTTTGAATAATCGGAGTGCCTCAGGGTTCTCCTTTTGACGTCGTATTAATCCGAAAGATTGATTCAAAACTATTGATGTTAAAGACTCAAATGTCAATCTGTTAAGGTCTTCTTCGAAGTTAGCCGGGACTTCGAATGTACTTGGATTTCTTACTTCACGGATTCTAATTGAAGAAAGTTCAATATATTAGTTTTGAGATATTATTAGAGTGAGATATGTTTCTAACCTTTGGACAAATTCATCGTTAACATTGGTCAGGGAACTTATGTAGAGTTTTACATTTCGTGGTTGCATAATGATGGGATTGACAGCACTTCTCTGTTTTCCCCAAACTTCTCCTTGACTAGAGGAAGAAAATTCTATACAATATCAAAATGTATTGAAAACCTTACCTAGCAACGAGACCAGAAGTTTCTCCGAAAAATTCCTTTTTATAAACATTTCGAAAATACCCAACTGTTTCGAATCCATCTCGAATAGGCCAAATTCCTTCAAAACGATACATTTTTTCCATGTGCTCGGGATTGAGAACCATCAAAATATCAGATCTTCCGAAAACACCAGGCATCACAAATAAATCACCGAGTTCTTTTTTAAGAATCATCGCAGTTTCTGTGCTCGATGTATTTTCAAATCTTCCTGCAAGAGTTTGAAGAGTTCGTTTAGAGTATTTCGAGAACTTTAAGTATTTTGAGCTCATTTACCGCCGGGTAAATGGGAACGAATGAAATCGTATTTGGATTGTCTTGGGATTTCTTTATATGGTCGAGCTTTGAGCCATTCTGATTGCTGAGTGGAACTTGGAATTTCTTCATTTGAACCCTAAAAAAGAAACACCTCAATTTTAAGCTTAAGGTTTTGATGACAATTTATTGACATTTCTACAATCATAAAGAAAAAACTACTGTCTATTTAGTATGTACACTTCACTGACTCTAAAACTTTTAAGTGATCTGGAATAGTAATATTTGTAGGCCCGGTGTCGAAAACAATTGTTAAATAGTTTTATAAAATACATTTGAAATTTCCACAACCAATTTAAGTAAATGTCAACAAACAACTGAAATGTAATCAATGAATTTTAAATTTGCTCTTTATTGTTTAATATTCTGGTTTTGTTTATTTTTCTTAAAATTCATAAGATAAGCGATTTCAACAAGACTTTTGATGACCTTTGAAACAAATTTTACCTTAGGGGAATCATAGGCGAAATTGCCCTCAAATTAAAAAGTAGAAGAAACATTTCGTTTAACATCAGTTCCTTAGTCGTTTTTTAAAAAACAAAATTTATTTGATTCGACTTTCATGCTTTGAAAAATGTTCACGATTGACAAAATGTCATAATTTCTGACTCAATTTTGTTATTCGATGTCACAAAAGGCGTTTTTATGGACAAGCATTTTTATGGCCTAAATTTGACGCTTCATATTTCTTTTCTTGTTTCCACTATTAATTGATGGTTAAGATGAAATGAGTAAGTGTATTTGAAAGACATTAATTCTGAAATCGACATTTATTTTAGACCATCGCATTACCTGTTACATAATAATTTGATATGTTTTACGTTATACCTAAAAATCAATTTCTGTTTGTTTGTCCCGCAAAAACTCGAGAACGACTTGGCCGATTTGTCTGATTTTTGGTTTTGAAATATTTTTCGTAGTCCAGGACAGGTTTAAAAAGTGAGAAGATATAGAAAACTTAATTTTACCATACAATTTGTTCTACCTGCCAAAAAAAATGTTTTTGACTGTCAGTTGGTTGTCAAATTCTTATATTTCAGTCATCCGTCCAACGCAACGTTAACGAAAAGTTATAAAGTTACCTGTCATACTTTCACCATTATACAGTTATTAAAATCCTTTATCATCAGTTTGTCAGTGCCTGAGATTTACTGGTCTTAAAATGCCAAGGAAAAGACGAACTTCAATTCAATACAATTGAAATAAACTTTTGTAAGTTTCGAAAGTAATACAAAACAGCCAGGCTTTCTGTCCTCCTCTAGTTTTTAATACATTTTTTAGGTCGACTTTAAAAATACATGAAAATGTAGATCGAAATATTCATAGAAATGTAAATTGAGGTAGTTTAAAGTTTTCAGCATTTTTTGAATTTACAGCAAAGTTTTTAAAATGGCGTCTTTTATTCTTAGGTCTTTCAACCACAACTGAAAGTTGTTTTCATCGTTCAATTATAGTCGCTTATATGTGCATATCAATCAGCACAAAATATGAAAATAAGTTGCCGGCAACTCTAAGGGCCAGTTGCATAATCACCGTGGTTCAAAATGTTCTTCAAATTATTGTTGAAATAATTAAAAGTAAATTTATTTGGAGAGTTAAAATTTCGTCTTAAAATTGCAAAAAATGGAAAAAAGTAAAAATTCCGGGAAATTTCCCTAAGTTGCCTATACTTGGCGCTGATCAGCAACTTTTTCCACTCGATGACATAGTCCATAGCCGTGTTTTATTGGTAATCTATTACTAACATAGTATTTCAATACCAATAAAATCCTTTATTCACTTTTATACTAACTTTTAATTTGACTTCTCAAAGTTGATATCTCTTAATTATTTGTCAAATTATGCACTTGAATATAGAAAAAAATTAAATATGTAAATATTGCAAACAAAAGTTGCAAATATACAAACTCACTTGTTAAAGAAATTTCAGGCTACTTCTTTACATTTTAGTTAATTATTAAATTTGAGTTTGAAAACAAAAAAAAGCAACATCTGTTCCATATGGGGTGTGTTCGAAGAATGTGTAATTATGTAAATTGTTGGGTCGAGTTGGAAAAGCATGAAAATGCTAGTTGAGTTAAAGTTTGCATGGAAATGTACACCAAGTTGATTTAGAATTTTTCTTACTTATATTTGCAGCAAAACTTTGAAAATATATTGATTTACCGCCAACAGCCTAAAGTTGACCACTTTAGCAACTCCCGGTTCACTGTCATTGGCTAATATGGAAGAGCGAAAACTATGGAACTAAGTTTCCGGCAACTTTAAAGACCAGTTGAATAATCGTGGTTCACTATTTTCTTTAAATTATTATCCAATTTATTTGAATAGTAAAATTGTTTTATTCTTTTTATGCAATAAATAATTATTAGAAGACAATGAAAAATTCGAGAAGTTACTTTAAGTTGCCTGCAGAGTAATAACTACCAACTTACTCTACTCAATGCCATATTCATATTAACGGGTGATTTTTTAGCTGGTTTTGTTTTGGCAACACTGGTTTTGACAGATGACGTGTGTTTAGTACCTTGTGTCACTGTCAAACAGCTTCAGTTTGGTTTGCAATTTAACCATGGATCGTCTTACAAATGAACAACGCTTGCAAATTATTGAATTTTACTATCAAAATTCGTGCTCGGTTTGAAATGTTCATCGCGCGCTGCTTATCGAAAAATTGTATTCAGCGATGAGGCTCATTTTTGGTTGAATGGGTACGTAAATAAGCAAAATTGCCGCATTTGGAGTGAAGATCAGCCAGAAGCATTGCAACAGATACCAATGCATCCCGAAAAAGCCACTGTTTGGTGCGGTTTATGAGCCGGCGGCATTATTGGGCCATATTTCTTCAAAGATGATGCGAATCGCAGCGTTACTGTCAATGGTGAACGCTACAGAGCGATGATAACAAACTTTTTTTTTGCCCGAAATGGAAGTTCTTTACTTGCATGATATGTGGTTTCAATAAGACGGTGCCACATGCCACACAGCACGCGAAACAATGGCGCAATTGCGAGGCGAGTTTGGTGAACAGTTAATTTCACGTTTCGGGCCGGTCAATTGGCCGCCTAGATCGTGCGATTTGACACCATTAGACTATTTTTTGTGGGGGTATGTCAAGGCTTATGTCTATAGGGACAAGCCCGCTTCGATTGACGCACTGGAAGCCAACATCCATGCATTCATTCGTGAGATACCGGCCGATATGTGTGAAAGAGTATGCCAAAATTGGACTCAGCGGATGGGCTACCTGAGACGCAGCCGCGGTCAACATTTGCATGAAATTATCTTTAAACATTAAATTGGAAGGTTCAAACTATCGATTCAAATAAATATTTCATTCATTTTTTCGATTTTTTTTTTTTAAAGTTCTAAGCCTCTTAAAAAATCACCCATTACTTTGGATGTTTTCATAAATAATTGCTTTGTTTACATGCGATCAATTGCAATCATATCAAAGTCAAAGAAAATATGTTTGCATGTTTGTTTTTATAGACATTTGCGATACAAATATTTGCGTTTTGCTTTTATGAATATCAGACATTTGTGGAACTTTTCAATGTAGGCGAAGTGTATTCTTACCGAACACACCCTCATGTTCGCTAACATTTATAATATTTGCCCAACTTGACTGCCATCTGCATTTAACTAGATGAAACTCTATCTTCACTTAAATACTTTGGATAAATACTAGCTTATTTTTGTTCACTTATGAGGTTATGTTGTGTTCTATGTAAAATTTTACTAGCTAGTATTTTCAATAACCAATAAAACACGGCTCATGTATTCTGCCAGTTTAGTGTTTACTGATGAAAACGTTTACACTCTGCAGTGCCGCCGAAGTATTTATAAAAAAATTGTCCGGGTGCGACCCACACTTGGAAACTTATCATTCCTGATATTAATCGTTTTGCTTTTGATGTTGATTGATAAAAATTTTATTAGCAAAAAATAATTATCAGATTTAAAACTAATTCTCGAGGTATTTGAGAAAAACAATTTTCGGTAAATTTTAGTTTTAGTTTTTAATTTTTTGTTAAAAAAAACTGTAAATTCGATATTTGTCAAAATTGTAGCATGTGTTAACAATGGTATTTGGTATAAACTTAAACAATATATTTGAAGTCAATATCTTTGCCGATTCTCGAGATATTCAAGTCAAAAAACATTGTTTAACAACTTTTGGTAGAATTTTAAATAATTTTTGAATTTTTTGTACAAAAACTGTCAATTGAATATTTGCCAAAATGTTACTAACTGTCAATGACGTAATTTCATATTGTAGAAAATTATTTTGAACATAACATCATTTTTCCTTCACTGTATATTTGAGAACCAAGTTTTTTTAATTTTTCAATTTAAGAAAAAAATAACGATATGTTAAACTTTTCCCAAATTTAAACCAAATCTGTATCACATCGCATTGTACACAGTAAAATTTTTTTTGAAGAAAATGGTGTTATCCGCTCCTGAGTTATTTATACTGCTAAAGTGTAAAAACCGCTAAACAATTTTTTATGAAATCTCTTTCTGCAGCTTTTGAATATAGTAATATAGCCTATCGAAAAAAGGGTATCTCGAACGTACAAACGTATACTAACGTACTTACACAACCACCCACAGACATCTCTCTAGAAATGACGGATTTAGATTCTAGGAACCTTAATACGTCCAGATTATTGTCAATTATTATTATTTCAATTTGACAAATCGGACCGATTACAATAACTCCCTATGAGAAATTAATAAATCTCACCGAACACATCCTCAATTCCACCAACATTTATTTATTATTTGCAGAACTGAACTGCCTCTTACATTTCACAATACGAAACTCCATCTTCATTAAAATACTTTTACTGACTAACTACTGACTAATTTTTGTTCACTAATTAGTTCTTGTTTTTTTCGAGTAAATTTTACGATGTAGCGAAATAACTAACCAAAAAAACCTTAGTAGCAAAATAGAAGTTGATATTTTCAATATTTACTTCTAAGTTATCATTTTTTCGTGATACAATTTTCATTTGACTGTGAGTTTTGCCAATTGAGATGTACCACTTTAATAATGAACGAAATGTTAAACATCAGCTATTAAAAAAAACGTGCAAAATCATTCCACAAAACCATTAATAGTTTGTTTCGAGTTTCAAGTTCGCAACTGAACTTTAACGGCTGATATCAGTTTTCCTTGAGGCAAATGTATTGTTTTTCATTAAAATTCCTAATTCCTTATCGATTCCATTAAACTGACATTAAATCACTTTATTAAACACAAAATTCAAACAAAAACGTCTTCTTATCTTTTGGAATTTCGCAATAAAAGTTTTAACCGAATACCGAATTGCCGAGCGTAATTTAAAACTATGCGGAAGGCGTGAGTTCCAAAGATCTCTTGTTTTGCCATTACCATCCGGTAAATACGAGTACACATCTTCTTTTCACTCCCTTTGCCGCACACTTACTGCATAACAGTAATATAATCTTCAATTCGAAACCGATATTCCGAACAGCAGTTATACTTTAATTTAATGCGCCTTAACTCACCTTAACTGTTATCTGCTAACATTCGCGAATCTCTAAGTTCTCATTGTTTTCTTTTTTTTTTTAAAGGGTCCACGTCCATCCAATCCAATATCTCTGTCACCCGTTCTCAGTTAAGCCTCCTGTTCCCCTCCCCTTCCTCTACCTCTTTTCTTAATTAACTCATTATTCATTAAAATTATATCAGAAAATTCCCATTCGGGACGAGCAGCGCGAGTTTGCTTATCTAGGAAACAATCTCAAGGGACGAAATTAATCCTTTCGAAATAGGCTCTGATAACCGCGAAATTTCGCACCACCTTCTTCACGCATAGTCTTTCATTTGGGAATAAATCCTACACCCCCACCGCAGCAACGGTGAGCGGAACTGGTGCGTTGTTGATGCGACACGACGATGCGATGGTGAGAGGAGCGAAAAATATCCTTTAACAACCTCAAAGTCAAACATTACCATCCGGCTAAAATTCTGATGCTGAGGCCAAGGCTGATGCTATAGAATTTCCAAGTTTCAACCCGAGTCCTCCGTCCTGCGTTCCCCGTAATCAGCGATGTTTGCTTTTTAAAATATTGGCCTCGAAAAAGGTGGGTATGGTATTATCACTGAGCGTCAAGTGAAGTCGGTATATTCCAATTCCACACCAAGGACTCATGTTTACTTAGGGCTGTTCCCGTTCCCGTTCCCGTTCCCATTCCCAGTCGATGTCCTTGTTGTGTTGCTGGACTGGGGTTGCCGTCGTCTTCGGTCGTTGCTGTCAAAGAACACAGGCTTGGCAAGGGAAGATTAAAAAATTCCACAAGAAAAGCGATTCGGAGCGCGATAATTGGCGTCAATTTTATTTTGCCACGTTTACCATCGCATTATATGGGTTAGGTATGTTTATTGTATAAATTGCCATTGTCGCCACCCGCGGCACCCTCTCGTCCTTTTTTCTCTCGAAATTATAAGGTCTTCCAAGGGATGGGAGATTTATACGTCGAACAGAAAAATAATATAAGAATAAACAATGCCTCCTAAAGAGTCACTAAACCGGAGCCGGAGCTGTAGCCGAAGTCCTGCACGCGCATAAAACTTGGCCAATTGGGTGGTGTCATATGCTCGTAGTTTGTGTCCTTGCGCGTATTAGAGGACTTCCTTTTTTTCGCTTGCGATTAAGCTTCTTATTCTTGGACAGCAATATTTTTATTAATGTGTCCTAACAAAGCAATTTCGAATATTCTAGCCGTTGTTTTTGCTGCGAGAAATAAGGGAATACATGGAATTTCATTTATTAGATGAATTAGGGATAATCTTGGAGGAAGGAATGTTTTTTTTTGGTTGGTTGGTGTTGTTGTTGTTGGGGGAATTCCAGGAATTTCACTAGAAATAAGAATTTGGCTTTATATACGAAAACTATTCCAATATCGCTAATTCTAATCGGATTAAGTTTTGTGGAAATTTGTTTTTGGGGAAGCTCATGGAATAAGTCGGAAATCAGAATATTTTTATTTTTATTGTCGTTGGTTTTTTCTATTTTCTTTGTTTGCTTTAATAAATAAAAGAACAAAAGAAATGCAATGTTCAATGTTCTACTTGCTATATGAAATCAACTTTTTATTTTATGGAATATTCCATTGATAAAATAAATTAATTTATGTTAGTAGTTGTATGTGATAAAATCTGTCAAAAATGACAATTAATACCATTTTGCACACGATGACAGTGTTCAGATAGACAAGAAGACAAGTGGATACTTTTGTGGTGACCTATTTTGGCGTAACATATTTTTTTTTATTTCCTTCTTTGTTTTCCATATCAAGTGGAAGTCGAATAAAGTCTATGTTTAAACGTCAAAATGAGTTACTCTATAAGATAACAATATGAACGCCTTCCATTGAGCAAAATATTAAATATTTTAAAGCTTTGAAGATTTGTATTTTAAGAGAGGTTTATTATTCTTTACAATGTGTTTAAAATATTTTAGAAACAAATCTAATCGAAATATGGAATTAGTTTTGAAGTGATAAGTTGATGCCACATTCATCTTTCATTCGTATAAACTGGATCGAGCGAAAGCGAAACGCAAATTTGACAGATAGATGCCGATACTTTTTCCACTCACATAAAAGAACACCATCTCAATTAAAGAAATATGTCACTTATGTATATTTATTTTATTGAAGACTAAATTTACAAATAAAAACCTCTATCAGATGACATTATCAGAGATAAGTTCCACAATTAATACAGTTACCCTTAATTAACTATCAGAGACGTGTTTTATTGGTAATCTGTAGCTAATGTCAAGTTAAAATAAAGGCCAAAATTGATAGATTAATTGGGGCGTGTTTGGAAAATGTATAATACATTTCTTAGATTGAGTTAAAAAGTGCATGAAAATGTAGGTCGAGTTGAAATACTGACTGTAATGCATATCGAGTTTGTAGAGGGATTTACTCATTCTTGAATTCGTAGCAAAACTTTGGAAAAAGGAGCCTTTAGTATACCCCCCACAACTTAAAGTTGTTCATCACAGCAATTCATAGTTCAATTACATTTTGTTCTCTGAAAGAACACAAACTATGCAATAAAGTTGCCGGCAACTTTAAGGGCCAGTTGCTTAATCGTGATTTAATGTTATTTTGAAATTATTATACAATTTATTTTTGGAATAAAAACGTCATTTATTTAATACAAAAGATATTAGTAGACAAAGTTCACCTTAGAATTAAAAAAAAACATTAATTAAAAATTACGAGAATTTATTCTAAGTTGCGGATGATGTTTAGCAACTTACATAGTTCAATTATTTTTCTATTTTAATCATTTGTTTTATGATTATATTTTTGAAATATTGCCATTATTTTTTCTGGCTTCTTTTTCGCCAGCAATAAAAATGTTGTTGCTTGCCGAGGGAATTTTTGCTGCGCTGGCTACCCAGCAGTGAATAAAACACAACTATAGTCAGTGGAAATAAATGAGAAATAAAAAGCGTTAAAATAAGAACAGAACTTAAATACATAAGGAATGTGGAAGCAAGGATTGTCGAGTAAGAACATCAATAGTGACGAAGAAAAATTAAGGCCTCACTAACATTTTCACATTTCAATTTCAATTGTAGGGAAAGGAAGTCAGTTCAAATTTAAACTTGCTGGTTTAACGATATTAACGATAACTGTTATAAAAATTACAAAAGAGTCGGTAACTAACTCCAAACTGTTGTTATGTATTAGTTTCTGTATACCGGTTCGGTGTCATAGGATTTACTGACACCTGTCAAAGTAATTCTTCATTAATCAATTATTAATCACATTGCACTTCTGTGACGGAACGCATTTTAACTATATTATGAATATTGTTCTCAAATCTTTTCTTTAAAAAAACCCTAGAAATATAACCTCAATCTTTTTCCGTGCAGAAAAAACCGTTTTAACGAGACTATTTAATGCAAAAATTATTATGTTTTGAAATAAAGAAAACGCCAAAGTATAATGAAGTTCAAAAAGTTTTTCTTTTCGTTTTTTTTTTTTTTTCTCCAATTTTGTAACAATTACAGTAAAACTTATTTCAGTTTCAGTTATGGAGATGGGGGGGATTGTAGAATGTATAGGTGTAGCATGTAGATACAATATTCCCCATTTTGGTTTCCATCACTTTCTATGGTTTTAAAATGGCGAAGGGAATGCTCCGTAGGAATAAGCCCTTACTTAGTTGCACAATGTACAAGATTCCCTTTTTTTGTATTTTTTTTTTTTGAGTGAAAGAAAATTTTAGCAAAATTAAGTTTTGTAACATTTTGCCTTCATGTACTGCAAACTTCTCCCCTATACTCGTTCTTATAGATACTCCAAGCCCCGAGAACCGAGCAGGAAAAGTTTTATCCGAAGTGAATGAAAAGTTTCTTATTTCTCATGCATTTAATCGTCTTCGGCGGCAGAGATGTGTCAGAGTTTACAAAAAGAAGTTCTGTTTCATTCGCTTTTGCTCCATGGGGGGAATGAGGAGATACCAACCCAAACCCAAACCCATGTTCCTATTATGTAAGAGTTAGATAGATATGAAGTTTTTGTGTAAGGAATAGATAGCATGTCAGGAGGATATGTTGGTGCAAAATAATAATTAAAAGAAGTAGGTATAGGTATGTTTCCTTCTACATACATATATACGAGTTTGAGTATAGTTAACAAAAACTTTTTTCGTTTTTAGATTATTATTTTTTATTTTTGTTTTATTTTGAAAAGTCTTTGCTGTCATAAAGTTGAAACCATCAAGTTGCAGAAATGCCTGTCAAAATGAATTTTTAAATTCTTAAAAGTTTGTTATAATTTTCCTAAAATTTTCAAGAAATTCGCTTCAAAAGTTCACTGCGCACAGCACACATGGGGCTTTAACTTTTGTGGATCCATTGGAGTGTATTACAAATTATAACATTTGAATAAGTTAAGGGCAAAGGAAAAGATTTAAAATGTTTTAGCATGAAGTTAATTTAAATTTAAAAAGAATCCTGAAAAGATATCTGCAAACTCTCGAAATGACAAGCAAAAAGTTGCTATGTTTTGTTTTGCATTTGTGAAACGTCAAATATTAAAATTAAATTAAATTAAATTTAAAATTAAGAATTGACATATTTGGTTCAAAGTTAGTATGTTGCCAAAAATTATAAAAATTGTTCCAAAATCCAAGCAAGATTTAAATCGGTTTTGACACCTGACAGTATCCAAGTTGAGTATAAGAATAAATAAAACAATTGTCATGATTAATTTTCGACTAATGGATTACTGAAATGCAATCCAACATTAAGTTGTTCATGACTTTTAATTTATACATAAATAAAAAAATAATGGTGACCATCATAATTTTGTAAATTTACCATTTTGACAATCCTGCTGATCACTGTCTTTATCAAATCTATCCCTTGGAAATAATAATGCATTCTATTTGATTTGGTAAAACAGAAATGAAAATAACAACCAAATGGACAGATGACGTTGTAACAATATGGCCGCTATCACCTGTCAAATTTTATAATGGATACCACTCACTAAGAAACTATAAGTTGCTCAGTGAACTCACGATTCAATAATATTGGCTTTTATGAAAAATCATTCATTAGGCAAATAACTTGCTGACAAATTTAAGTTGCTCGTAAAACTTTATAGCCGGCAACTCTAAGCAACTTTCACATTCTTGTCTCAGCCCATTGAGCAAATTTTACTTAAAGAATGTGACAATGCCGTTCGTGTACCTTAGCGAAGTATTATACTATTTTTTCTCCACATAACTTGACATTAAATTAAAAAACACATTAATTTGACAAGTAAAAAAAAGTAAAGATTCTCAGAATTGCTAAGTTAGCGATTGATAACAATTTAAGTTGCTCGCTGTTTCCGGCAACGCCAAGCAACTCAGAACAACATTAAGTTGCAGTCAACTTAGTATCCCCAAGGACATAATAAGTCTTACAGCTTTTCGAACAAATTATAATATTATAATTAGCAAATAAATTATAATATAAAAAATAATAAACGACGATATGCACACATTTGACAGTTAATCAACGATGAAGAAACTTTAAATTATACAATACACTTAAGCAGAAGCTTTGAATTTCATTATTATTGAGTTCATCTTGCTTTAAGTAAACATTATAACTCCACGAGGATTTTTAAGAGCTAGTCACTTATGATTGCAAATCTTTCTATTGTTAAGTTGCAGCGAAGAGACCGTTTAAAGCGCCATCTGTCTTCATAACTTTACTAGAGTAATTAATAGAGATGTGCCATCTAGTGGTCATCTTTCATCCATAAACATAAGAAAAAATTAGACAAAAATGAAATATTGTAGTTGAGTGATCTATCTTTCCTTCATCGCGAAGACGAAGAATCAACTGCTCGTCTCAGCTGTCACGTAAAACACTTTACTCCACGTTTACACCAAACTAAATTTTCAATTATTATCGTTTCATTCAACCCGTCACTTTATCAAGTCATCTAAATTTTTCATAACCCTGACAAAATCAGCCCCGTCAATAACGCAAATACCACTGATTAATCGATTACAACCATCGCGTTCCAAATACATGTACGAGTACGTATCGGTTCTGAACATCATCATCATCATCATCAACATCGTCATCGTCATCTACCCCTGTCAGTTGCTGTCTGACACTGAACGAAAAGGTAGCTCTTAGAAATAAAACTCTGTAATTTGACCTTGTCCCGTCACTGACACTTTCCATTCATTGTCTGATGCTTGACATTTTGTCATAAAAAAAAGTAAAACATATTTTCCTTCCCTTCGCCCCACAATGCTCGTATAACAGAGAGCCCATCAGCCGAAAGTTGCTTTGTCATGACGTCATTTAACGATCAGCCATAGAACTGACCTACCCGAACCCTCCGACCGACGACGACGACGACTCCAGGCCAGAGTCAGCCTGAGAGAGACTGACTGACTGACTGATACCCGGCAAGGGCAACCCCAATGAGGAAGCAAAAACCGACAGCAGTATAAAAAGCATAAACTTTTACGACTTTTCATGCAGGAATCTCTGCTTCGTCATCGTCATTGCCATCGTCATCAGACAACCTCAGAGCCCCGGACAAATTGTTTCAAACATTTCACCTATATCCTGGCGAGCATAATAAATGTCTGAATGTCAGGGTGACAGGCACACACAGCGCACACCCCCGCCAACGCCGCTGCCACCGTCCCAAAGTATACAAAATACAGCCCTCGTCCTCGCTCCCGAGGCACGAACCACGACCCACATAGACTGACAAGCGAACGAGTGGCGTATGTATCCGAATGACGGAGCGTATGGTGGTGACATAAATTTTATTTTTATTAACAAACTGTCGCTAATAACAATAAAAATGTCCGCCGGTTGTAACGGAGCGTATGAAAATTTTCAAGGACATCGATTTTTTCCAAGTAGCTTCCGTTTTGTGTGTGTTCTTTTTGTATTTTTTGTTGCTCCCGGATTTTGAGTTTATTTTTTCGAGGACGAATGATGATTCGGCGAGATGCAGAGCGGAGAATGAGTTGGCACAAAATTGTTTTTTTTCTTCACATTTTCTGTAATCTGATGCCATAAATCCACCCCTTCGGAGGATGCCATAAAATGAACGCTGAGCACATAAAAAGGGGATTCCTTTGAGTGGGATGAACACCGCCGCCGCCGCCGTGTATACCTATGGCTATACCTATGGAGAGCTGATATGGCATTAGATAGCTGGAAGAAGGTGAAAAGTCCAATCATCGTGGTCCTTTCGGATGAAGATGGAGAGGCTGAGCTTAGGAGTACATAGTAGTGCTGGTGCCTTTGCCTTTGAATTGAGCGCATTTCGAGGATGAATGTCCTGCGTGTGACGTCAAATCATTTTCTTTCAGCTGCTTCTCATTTCAACCCTCTTGATCCTGGATGTAAAAACGAAAGAACTTTGTATTTGTATGTGCCGGAGTTTCCATCAATAATAATAAGCAAGAGTGCTGATTTTTGATAGGAGAAGAAAAGAGATGCAGAAAATATGGAGTGGGTTTTTTTTATCTTGTTGTTGTTTTTGAATTGAGTGACATTTGAGCGATTGTTGGTTGGTTGTCTTCTGACGGAAGACAGTAATGATGATTATGCGCGTTTACTATATTATTGAAATTCATTCAGAGGAATATAAAAATGGACAGATATGTGGATTCTATATAGCTTTAAAAAATGGTTGCTTACCTTTGAGGATTTTTGCCTAGAATGATGATTCACCGAGAGGCCAAAAAAAGGTCATTTTTTTAATAAATTAATTTTAAAGAGCAAATTTTCAACTCAAGTACGGAAAATGGTTCCGCTGCACGATCAATTCGAGAGCTTGGTCCACACAACCACGTTAGACTTTTCCTTGTGGAGTTTTCTAAAGCCACAATTTTACGCGAAGCCAGAAGTCACACACCACAGTGGCCTCAAAGCCAACATAGTTGTAAGTCATGTTTAATTTCAGGTAAAGGGAAGTTAAACATTTCGGATTCAAACAACTGACATAACAAATGTAACTTAAAATCAAAAAAGTGCGTATACGCCTCAGTGCACCATCCATGTTATGGCTTAAGTTTAGTTTGTTTATCATCATTCTTAGCAACATTTTAATACAATTAATATTGTAAAAACAATCTGACGAGTGTTCAAAGAACCAAGCGTATTCTTCGAGCTCTAAATTCATAGAAACGTCAGAATTAGTCACCTTCAAATAATCATATGTGAACATGGCCTCTAATTTGGTATTTGACAATTTGGGATCTTCTGAAAAGTAAAGAGCAATAAATATCATTGATAACTTTGACAGCTGTTGAACCATTTAAATAAGGGAAAGCTTTCTGCACTATTTATTTAAATTGTCACAATTCATTTTGATAAGAAAATGTTTTTTATAAAGACATACAGACCTCAAAGTGTCATAAAAGTTAAAGTTCCCCGAATTATTCTTTTAAATATCAACTCTATCTATAGACACAATTTAAGTCCCGATGCCAAAAAATCTATATTAACCTTGATTTTGATATTCAAGCTCATTTCTAGACGCACCCGAAAATTCAAGAATTCAAAAAAAAAAAACGAAAACATTTTAACCACAACAATATGTCATCAATTTTCATGTCAAATGAGTCTGGTTCACCCTCGCAAGTCTCGACGTCTCACTTGTCGTTCGAAATGTCATTTCATTGTGCCTCCTCTTTGCCGAAGCAACAACAAACCCCTTTCCTATTTTTTCTTCACAGTGTGTCTTTGTCATGTATAACTCGCAAAACTTTATTATATCTTTGATGTCACTTCAAATCAATTCCAATCAATTCCGAGTCCCTGAATTCCTGGTATCGATTTTATTATTTTTATACTGGTTTGTTGTTTGTTCCGTTTTTTTTTATTATTTTTTTGATACCCAAAGCGGAAATAAAAGGATGTTGGTGTTGGAAAATAATGTTCTCAAAAATAAAAGTGTGACGATGGAAAATAAAATGAGCAGAAAAACTGTTATGTGGATTGGTTTTCCTGTTGCCAACAATTTTGGCTGAACTAAGGAAGAAAGCATCAGGATACGTGGTACTTTGATAATGTTTTTTTTTTTCTTAGAGACCGTCATTCAGCCGCCACTACACCGGCAGCAGCGCCATCCGTGGTGAAATTTTGATTTTTTTTTGTTGAATATTGAAAAAAAAAACAATAAAAAAATAGGTCCTCATTTTGTTTCTATGTTTACATTCATTTTTGTCTGGCGCAGTGTTTCGTAATCGGTTCATTATGGGGTGGGTACACAATATACATCTCCCCTTTTATATGATGCGCTTAAAAGAAGAAAGAGGTGCGGCTCTCGGCTTATAAATTGCAGGAAGATAAAATCTGACATTTATTATGACATTGGCATTGAATTTTACTCGAATTTAGGCCGATTTCTAAAAACGAACATTTCTTTTTTTATGACTTACAGAAACGTAATAATTCCTACATGTTATGTCTGATTGGGGTGTTACTATGTGTGAGTGTGTGTAAATATGTATATATAGTTATATTCTGTGTTCTGTGGCGACCCTGAGATAACTTCATTTTAATATAAGGATAAACTAGTTCAACACAAATTGCTTTAAGATAATTGCTCTGAAATCTAAATATGAACGCACCCTTAAAACTAAAATGTCAATGTTGTCTTTTCTTGGAATCTGTCTCGATTATGTACAACTGAATGTAGTTAAGTTTAAGGTCCCTTGTATTATCTTGAGAAGAGTCCATCCCTCGTCAACGGCCTTTATTTCTTCACTTTTTTATTGTAATTGTAATTGTAATTGTAATTGTAATTGTAATTGTAATTGTAATTGTAATTGTAATTGTAATTGTAATTGTAATTGTAATTGTAATTGTAATTGTAATTGTAATTGTAATTGTAATTGTAATTGTAATTGTAATTGTAATTGTAATTGTAATTGTAATTGTAATTGTAATTGTAATTGTAATTGTAATTGTAATTGTAATTGTAATTGTAATTGTAATTGTAATTGTAATTGTAATTGTAATTGTAATTGTAATTGTAATTGTAATTGTAATTGTAATTGTAATTGTAATTGTAATTGTAATTGTAATTGTAATTGTAATTGTAATTGTAATTGTAATTGTAATTGTAATTGTAATTGTAATTGTAATTGTAATTGTAATTGTAATTGTAATTGTAATTGTAATTGTAATTGTAATTGTAATTGTAATTGTAATTGTAATTGTAATTGTAATTGTAATTGTAATTGTAATTGTAATTGTAATTGTAATTGTAATTGTAATTGTAATTGTAATTGTAATTGTAATTGTAATTGTAATTGTAATTGTAATTGTAATTGTAATTGTAATTGTAATTGTAATTGTAATTGTAATTGTAATTGTAATTGTAATTGTAATTGTAATTGTAATTGTAATTGTAATTGTAATTGTAATTGTAATTGTAATTGTAATTGTAATTGTAATTGTAATTGTAATTGTAATTGTAATTGTAATTGTAATTGTAATTGTAATTGTAATTGTAATTGTAATTGTAATTGTAATTGTAATTGTAATTGTAATTGTAATTGTAATTGTAATTGTAATTGTAATTGTAATTGTAATTGTAATTGTAATTGTAATTGTAATTGTAATTGTAATTGTAATTGTAATTGTAATTGTAATTGTAATTGTAATTGTAATTGTATGTAATTGTAATTGTAATTGTAATTGTAATTGTAATTGTAATTGTAATTGTAATTGTAATTGTAATTGTAATTGTAATTGTAATTGTAATTGTAATTGTAATTGTAATTGTAATTGTAATTGTAATTGTAATTGTAATTGTAATTGTAATTGTAATTGTAATTGTAATTGTAATTGTAATTGTAATTGTAATTGTAATTGTAATTGTAATTGTAATTGTAATTGTAATTGTAATTGTAATTGTAATTGTAATTGTAATTGTTGTCAAAAAAGAGGGAGTTCACTGTAGAGAAATAAAAAATCCCAAGTTTATACATACTTTCATTTAAAAATATACCAAAACAAAAATAAACATTGATGTTGTTTTTGATAATCCAGAATCAACGATAGCCTATTGACTTTCGAAGAAATACTTTTTGTTGAGGCAGCTAGCTGATGGGGTCTTAGTCTATTTATCATGTTTTTGATTTTATCTAATTCTGGAGTTGTTTTCTGTTTTGTATTTCTATTTATGGATTCAGTCCATGGGGGCAAGAGAGTATGTATGTAGTTGTTTATATTTTTTTGTTGAACCACTGAATATATTTTTTTGACAGATGGACAGGGGCGGAGTAATAATTAGAGGGCCTCCCGGAACCTTATGAAAAAAGGCCAAAGAAAATAATGATCACGAGATCAGGGGTCCCACGTCCAATTAAACAAAATTTAATTCATAAGCTACTTAGTGACTTATGAATTAAATAAAATTTAATTCATAAGTTGGTTAGTGATTTATAAATTTTAAAAAATTATTTTATTAATATTAGTTGTTATTTATTTAAACATAACCGTATTAATTAAGAAGCTAATAATTATAAAATAGTTTTTAAAAAAATGTATTGTGTACTTAAGATCGATCATGGCAACAAATGAAGATTCTGTGGGAAGTGAATTTTTTCGCGAAATTCACATTTCCTTTAATTCAACAATTAGCTTATGATTTCAAAATTTTTAATTCACAAGTCACCACAAATATCTTAAGAATTAATTTGTTTTAATTCACAAGTTACTTACTAGCTTATGAATTAATTTTTTTTAATTCATCAGTCACTAAGTAGCTTATGCATTAAATTTTTTTTAATTCATAAGTCACTTAGTAGCTTATGAATTAAAGTTGTCTTAATTCATAAGTCACTAACTGGCTTGTCAATTATTTTTTTTTTAAATTCATAAGTCACCTACTAGCTTGTGAATTAATGCCTAGAGTTAAGCTATGAAGTGAATTAAGCTTTTGCAACCCTGGTTCAGAGGTCAAGGTTAAATCTCGTGGTGTCCCAGTCCGTCCCTGACACCGAGTTAAAATAAGACAATCAAAGCTTTTTTGTCGACTCCCCCAACCTTGGTGTTGGTGTAGATAATTTGGAGCTCAATTCAATACCTTTGATGCAGTTTAATTTTGAACGTCGATATGAGTAAACGTTTATTGAAGGCTCTCCGCGGAGCAGCATCACCTCCATCAAATTGTCCATTCTCAGGCACTCGATCGGTCTTAACACAGATTCAGGTAAACATTTTGTGGAGAGAGTTGTTCATATTTTTTTTTTATCAGTGGTTTTTGTTTTTACATAAAAATAATAGACGCCAACAGTGGACAAATCAGAATCAACTTCTGAATCAGAAGAGTGGACCAATGCCCGACCATTCGATTCCATACCGGGGCCATCAAAGTTTTTATTGTTGAAAGCGTTTATGCCAGGAGGTAAGCTTACTAGTATGTAATGACCTCTGACTAGATTAATTGTAATTTTTTTATCAGGGCGGTTTTACAAAAAGCCGCTTCCGGAGGTGAATAGAATATATCGCAAGGACTATGGTGAAATATTCATATTACCGGGATTATTTGGCAAACGGAATGTTGTCTTCTCTTTCGATCCTGAAGACTATCAGAAAGTTTTTCGCACCGAAGGCATTTGGCCAGTTCGAAGAGGTCTTGACATTGTTCATTATTATAGGAAAATATTGAGGGCGGATGTATTTAAACACGCTGCTGGTCTCGTTGCTGAGTAAGTTTCAAGTTTTGATCTTACGAAAATGTGTATTTTAAAAAAATCGTTTTTTTCCTCAGACAGGGTGAAAATTGGGCTCATTTCCGAAAAATCACCAATCCGGTCATGATGAATCCAAAAACAACTAAATTTTATGTTCCACGAATGGACAATGTTATGAAGGAGTTTATTGAAAGGTTTTTTGTTTTTAAATTAAAATTCAATAAATTCGTTACTGTTCCATTTTTAGAATCAAATTAATAAGAGATCCGATAACTTTTGAAGTGCCTGCCGATTTTGAAACCGACCTCAATCACTGGGCAATGGAATCCGCCTGTTTGGTTGCCTTGGACACAGAACTTGGTTTGATAAATCACGCCGATAGGAATCCCGAAGCCAAGGAGGTCATCGATGGATCAAAGTGTACTTTTGAATTGATGTACGAACTGGATTTTGAACCTTCACTTTGGAAAATAATTCCCACCCCAAAATACAAAAAGATAATCGAAAGTTTCGACAAAGTCACCGAACTCACAATTAAGTACATAGACTCGGCAATAGAACGTCTCAAAAGTGATCCGAATCCCACGAAGCCGGACTCGGAGAAGAGTGTACTCGAGAGGCTTTTGAACATCGATCGGGAAGTTGCTATTGTAATGGCCATGGACATACTTCTGGCCGGAGTGGATACAGTGAGTGTTGAAGGATTTCTGTGTTTCTTTCTTCTGATGAAATTTCTATTTTTCAGACCTCTTCTGCGTTAACTGGTTGCCTGCTAACTCTCTCCCAGAATCCAGATAAGCAGGAAATTCTGCGATCAGAAATCCTCCATGTCCTTCCCGAAAAGAATACGTCTCTAAATGTAGACAAAATGAAAAACTTGCCTTACCTGCGAGCGTGCATCAAAGAAGCATTCCGACTCTATCCCATTTCGGTTGGCCAATTCCGATCAACCGGATGTGATCTTGTATTAAATGGCTATCGTATTCCGAAGGATACGGATATCGCTATGCCATCACAAATCCTGATGCGCGATGAGAAGTTTTATCCAAGGCCAAATGATTTTATACCCGAAAGATGGTTGCGAGATGTTGACCAATCGGAATGTCCGAAGGCGAAAAATGTCAATCCCTTTGTGTTTCTTCCCTTTGGATTTGGTCCGAGAACGTGTATTGGCAGGAGAATATCCGACTTGGAGTTGGAAACTGCTCTTTGTAGGTTGATTCGAAATTTTCACATTCGATTTGATTATCCAGAGGATATTGTATTCAAAACGACTATTTTAAATTCACCGGATTTTCCACTTAGATTTAAGTTTGAAGATGTAAAGGGTTAAAAATAAAAGATGGCTTTAAAGTGTGGGTAGAACTAATTGAAATTAATGTTTTTCTTTCAAAGAGTAACACAAAATGAAGTACTGCAATCATTTGAGACTTCTTGCGTCCATTCGTAGTGTTTTCACTTTCATGTTATTTTCAATTCTTTCGCAGATAATGCAAATAAATACAAAGACTATAAAAAACTGAATTCAAATAATTGCACAGATTGGTAAATGGTGACAGCAAAGTTTAAAGTCTCACTCTCAAATTTAATTTAGGGAAGGGGTCAACAGTTTTTTTTCGGAACAAATAAAGGGGCCCTATTCATAAACATCTATCATCAAAAATGATTAATAAGAATTTAATGAACTAACAGATGTAAACAATAACAAAAATGGCCTTCAAACGGTTAAAGAATAAAAAAAAAAATGAAAGCTTTAATTTAATGCAATGCACACGCTCTTAATTGAGCTTTTAATAATTAGATAGTTCGTATACAGAGTGGCGTCATGTCAGTGGCGCCCCCAAACGAATACATTATATTATAGCAAACATTTGCAGTCCGACTTTTGTTAATTATTTCGTAAACAAATGTATTTCCGTTATCTACTCGTGTATAAAACGGGCAATAATGCTTGAAAGCTTCAAAAGCTCTAATAATTTTTTTTTAAGAGATTAATACTATGCACATTCTAGTGCCGATCAGAGCTTCGCCAAAAAAGCTTTCGTCATCTGTTTGTATTAGAAAGACATACATTAACGAAATATGTTAATTTATTCAAAATTTGTTTCATTCAGATAATAAAGAAATTTCAAATAACGATTTATTAACTAAATATTTGAAAAATAAATTAATTTGACATGTCTTTTGAAGTTTGATAATTTGAGTTATCAGGTGAGTTTTAAATGTCTGTCAGAAATTTGTTTATATGAAAATTTTAAGCGATTTAAAAAATGTGCACCTACTAAATTCAAAATTTTCAAAATTCTAATTTCGTAAATTTTCTTAATGAATGACGTCTGTCATTCTCTTAGAAATTAAAATACAAACAATTTTCGAACTTGTCATTCTGTACTCTGCTGTTAATATAATCGTGGACAATATTTTGAACTTGGATCGCCTTTACTTTTTCCAGTATAAGTCCTTATATGTATGTTTCCTTCAGAAGCTATTTCAAAACAGCTTTCATTGTCAAATCAGGAGTTCCTCAGGGTTGTCATTGAGGACCACTTCATTTGAACTTAGCTGTTGATGATGTATCCTTATATGGTATACATAATAGGTATGTTCGAAAAAGCTTTGCTGTAACTGTAAAATGAAATTTTTGTCAAATAAGACGTACGAATGCAAGTTGCAAATGCTCAAGAAATGTTTATTGAGAGGTCTTCTAACTAAGACGTACCAAGCCTCTGCTTTAAAATTATCTTAATTCAATAGGAGATTGTAGGTCACTCTATTCTCTTTGAAGTTTTTAATCACGATCACTCATAAATGACATAAGCAATTTGATAACTTTCACAATAAATGTCAAAAGAGTGAATAGATCAATAATTGGTATGATCTAAAATTTTACTCCTGTTTAGTTTTTTAAAATAAGTTTTGAGTTTGACAGCTCTGGGTATGTAAATAAAACCAAAAAAACTTCATCAAAAAGCTTTTCTATAAACTAATACCTAATTCTTAGCTTGTAGCATGCATAAAATATTGAATTGTAAACTTCTATTCAGTTGTGTAAGAACTTTCCAAAGCAAATGTTGAAGCAGCAAGTGTGTGTAATCCAGCGTATGTTGCGAAAATGTCAACGGATTCAGCTGCGTTCGATGACGCAGCTTAATGTCAAGGCAAGAATATTTATTGGATCTATAGTGTCTTAAATTAAATTTTTTTTTTTTATAAAAAGGGTGCTGAAAGAAGTCACGAAGAAATCTACTCTCAGGAATGGCTTAATGCAAAACCAACAAGTGCAATCCCCGGACCGTCTGTGTACAACATGATCCGAGGATTTATGCCAGGTGGTATGTCACTCGTTATACTTTTTACTTAGGATACCTAAGTCTGATCTGTCCGTCTTCCCTTTTCAATAGGAGAATATTACAAAATGTCATTGAACGACTTCACTCTGACTGGACGGAAAAAATACGGAGATATTTTCATGTTGCCAGCTATGTTCGGCAAGCCGAGTATGGTAATGTCTTTCAATCCGGACGATTTTTCGGTGTTCTTGCATTCCGAAGGTATCTGGCCTAAACGTATAGGAATTGATACAATGAATTACCATAGGACAGTTCACCGAAAGGAAGATTATGGAGATGTCATTGGGATTCTTGGATCGTAAGTTGTCAAGTTTCAACAAAATCAAAAATAAATTAACAAATTTACAAATTCTCTTCTAGAAATGGCGAAGCTTGGGGTAAAGTCCGCAGCGTGGTTAATCCGATTTTAATGAAAACCCAAAACAGTCGATTGTACCTTGGCAAGATGCAGGAAGTGAGCAGTGAATTCATTGAGAGGTAAGACTATAAATTCATTCAAATGCCAACTTATTTGATTTATTCTCGAAGAATTCGTGAAATCCGAGATCCCACCACAATGGAAGTTCCGGGCACTTTCTTTAACGAAATAAATCGTCTTACGTTTGAATCCGTTGCTATTATTGCACTTGACCAACAAATTGGACTCTTACGAAAAAATCGAAACACCGAAGAATCCGAAAAGATTTTCGACAGTCTTCGTAACATCTTCGATCTAACTTTGGATCTTGATATGAATCCGTCCGTTTGGAGATTCATAAGAACCCCAAAATTTGTGCAAATGATGAAAAGCTATGACACTATTCACGATATCATTATGAAGTTTATCAATCAGGCATTGGAGAGAATTGAACGGGAGAAATCGACAGCGAAAGAGAACAATGAAAAGAGCGTCCTGGAGAAGCTGTTGAAGATCGATAAAAGAATTGCTGTTGTTATGGCGCTGGACCTGCTCATGGCTGGAGTTGATACGACTTCAAGTACCTTGGTCGGAATTCTCCTCTGTTTAGCCAAGAATCCCGAAAAACAGATGAAGTTACGCCAGGAAATGCAATCCGTTCTTCCCCAAAAAGATTCTCTTCTTTCAGTAGATAGCATGAAGAATCTTCCTTACCTAAGGGCTTGCATAAAAGAAGGCTTACGTAAGTATCCCATAGCAGCGGGCTTTCCACGATCAGCAGGTGATAATATCGTCTTGAGTGGCTATCAAGTGCCGAAGAATCAACATGTCTTATTGAACAGCAATATGTTGCTACTCGAAGATGAACATGTTCCAAATGCAAATCAGTATCTTCCTGAAAGGTGGCTTCGGAGTGAGAAATCGGGCAAAGATCCGATCAATCCATTCATATTCATACCCTTTGGGTTCGGGCCTAGAAGCTGTGTGGGCAAAAGGATTGTTGAAATGGAATTAGAGACAACAATTGCACGGCTTGTGAGGAACTTCAATATTGAATTCAATTATTCCGTGGAGAATGCATTCAAGAATCGTCTAATCAACACGCCGGCGATACCACTTAAGTTCAAATTTACTGAAATTGAAAATTAGATTTTTTTTTTTTAATATAATAAAATTGAATCATCAGAAAATTTAAAGTCATGGCCTTAATTGGACACCTGTATTTGTTTTAATTTTCAAGAGTAGGTGTCCGTGGGTAGGTTCGTTTTTTCAGCTTTTGAAGTACTAATAAACACTCCGACACAAAACAATAGGTATGGTACAATACAAGTTAAAATATTTAATTTATACAAATATTTATATGATTAATTATTATCTCTAGTTATTAGCTTCTTGGTCTGGCGTCAAAGTTATCAACATTAACTTACTAAAATGTGATTAGAAGCGGTAAGACGAAATGAAACTTGCTTTTCTAAATTGTTTTTTGTTTATTTGTATAATTCTGATAAACTTATCATCAAGTTGTTGCAAATGAATACAATTTTTTTGTTTATTATGCGTTATCGAGGATTTGACTACATTGCCTGCAATATACATACAGTACAGCCTCGCTAGTCCGGACACTCGCTAGCCCGGACACTTCAGTAGTCCGGACACCTCTATGTTTCGGACATTTTCAAAAGTTTACCTCTACAGTCCGAACAGCGTATTAAAATGCTTATGTACAATACACATACATATATTATTTGTCTCTGTTTCTTGGAAAAAACGTTTGTTCATACGATTACGGGGAATCCCCTTCTAGTTTTGTAGCTTGTAGTTGGCTCTGGAATCTAGACATTTTAATCGTTGCAAATTTACTCATTGGAAGTTTATATTTGTGGTCGTTGATTTTTCATGCTCTGTTACATTTCATCGTGAGCTTTCTTTAAGGATAAGGCATATTTTTTGGTTTATAATTTGAATTTCTCATTGAAAATTTTTAAAACATAAGTTATTACTTATTATGGCTTCTACAAAGAAAAGGAAGCATGTTACTTTGACACTTTCTGAGAAATGTAAAATATTGGATTATATTGAAACTGGCAAATCAGTCAGGCAAGTAGCAGAAATTTTCAAAGTCTCAAAGTCAACTGTTTTTGATATAAAAATGAATAAGATGAAAATTCGGAAATTTGTAAAAGTTTTCGGTTGTCCATTGTATTTAATTTTTTCTCTATAGTCCGGGCATTTCGCTATTCCGGACACGGTAGAAACTTTATGTGTCCGGACTAGCGAGGCTGTACTGTACATAATTAATGATATACTATCATACATTGCCCTTTCTCCATGACAAGGTCAGATAAAAATTGTTGTAATGGTGTATAAATTATAATGAAACCAGAAATATACATATGTATCAGACAATTCTAGGTGTGTTTTCTTGGGGAAAATATCTGTTGCGCAGTAGGATTTCCCAAAAAAACGCATCCGCAGTTGTGCGATTTGTTTTTTTGTTTTGTGTATTTTTTGACAGATATCAAAACAAAAGTCAAAGGGTCTGTTCACAGACTTTAGTTAGTTTTTGATTTCTCGACAGTGTTTTTCATGAGAACGCTTTTTAGCGTTAGTAACTCTTATATGCCGCTGTTTAACTAAAGTATGGAGTTACTGAAATTATGTTTCTGCTACAAAAACGCATTAGTTTAGGAAACTTACACGATACAAAATTCAAACACATCTACTGTTGAAAAGTCAAAGAACGAAAAATATGGATTTTTTAGGGCAGTAAATTTGACCGTTTATGTTTTGACTTATAAGCAATAAAATACTATTTTATGACAGACGTTGCGTTCAAATATTTTTCGTTCTAAATGTTATTAAAGAACTCTAAATTAATACTTAAGATTATCATTAACTGATTACATTATAGAAGTCTGCTTGATGCATTCTTGCAATTCCTTCAATATTTAAAAAGATCACAGCTTAACTGATAGCTCAACTGAAACTAAAACTGAACTGATCGTCTAAAAGGGGCTTTAGCATGAAAAAATGCTTCTCAAATTATTCCTTTGAATCTGACAAAAATTATAGTTTCAGCAATCACATTGAATATATATTTTTGTATAGCCAAATCTGTACTTAGCTTTGTAAAATATTCATTAAGAATTGAAAGGACTCAAAAACGATTTCTAGGATTTTAAATTAAAATACTGATATGCCACTTTATAATTCGACGGTTATAAGGCATCCAGTCTTTAGACTAAAGGAATGTAATTTGAAATTATATTTGTTAATAATCTAATTTTTAAAGTCAAATACCCTTTCTGTTCTCTCAGAAACTTCGAGGACGATACCCTTTTTCATGAGTGTATCAAAAGGGTGTTTTTTTAGACTTGTGTTTTTCAATCTGGGAATAGTTTTTTCGAAGTTAGCCTTTTCGACAGTTGTTATTTGATTTATGTTCAGTTTGGTTTGCCATTTCATAATAAATAGACTTACTCTTGAACAACGTTTTAAAATCGTTCAAAATTTATTAGCAAAAAAAATTGAATTGGCCCAAAACGAGATGGCCACTGATCCTCCCGGCATTCACATGATTTTGTTCAGCATTGAAGCTTTTTTTTGTTGAATGGGTACGTTAATAAGCAAAAATTGTAGCATTTGGAGTGAATTGGAGGATGTTGATATACACCCTCCGAAACAATCAATTTATTAAAGTAAACTTTTGGTGAGCGCATTATGTTGTGTCGTTGCCTCTAAGATCGTACAATTTAACACCGCTTGGCTTTTTTCTGTTTAGTTATGTCAAGTTGCTTGTCTACACAGATAAGCCCGAGACAATTGACACCTTGGAAGAGAATATTCGGCACGTTATTGCTAGGAAATACGGCCCCAATTGCTTCAAAAAGTGGTCAATAAATTGAGCCCCTCTCGGGTGTAAAAAACGTTTATACGTCTTTACTAATAATAACACACTTTCGGACTGATATTATAAGGAGGAATCGTTGTAAAAAAAACTCAAAAACTACTGGACGGATTTCGATAATTCATTCACCATTAGTAGAATGATACATAATCCCATAAGTAACATAGGTTATATTTTTTACGAGAAAATGTTTATAACAATTGCCCAAATTTCCACCCATGCAAAGCTGGCACTGGTCACTAGTCTAAAATAAATAAACAACATGCTTCAATTTAATTAATTAAAAATGTTTATGGGGCGAATTTAATTTGCACACTCGTTTGCCAATCCCACTCATATTTCTACACACTTTTCAAACTTAAAAGAAAACAACAACGCTTGTAAAAACTGTATCTGATATAACAATAAAAGACTTACTTCCAGTTTATATAAATATAAACAAAAAACATAAACAAAAGATAAGCTTTTTATAAAAAAGAAAAAGAAAAAAAATGTAACTATTTTTTTGAATGAGTCAGTTCATCAACATTCAAAACACTCGTGTATTCGAAGTGTTATCATTTTTTATTAATAATAATACAATGAGCTTGAACGCATATTAATAAAAAAAGCTCAAATTGTCAAACTCATAAAAGCTTTTATTCAAATAACACGAATGAAGCTATCATAACAAGTTCAAGTAGACACACACTTGTATTCCAAATAATAATGAAGCTGTACAAAAATTCTCATTTTAGTATACACTCGGTCTTGACGGCAGAACAATGTTGTCAAAGTGTGGCATGAGTAAACTTAACTTCAAACCAATTTGGATTCAATCTATCAGAAGGCATTCAGGTTTACAGGTAAGTTTTCAAAGAAAAAATACAAAATTCGGTGTCCCTTAACGGTAAAGTCTCTTTTTGTTGACAGGCAAATACTGCAGAATGCCCCTACAAACCTTCAACCGAAACTTCAATCGATTGGAAAAATGCGCGTTCATTCGAAGAAATCCCTGGACCAACAAAATTTGAACTTATTCGAGGATTCATGCCAGGAGGTGAGTATGAATATCTGACTTCAAGAAATTATAGTAAATCTAATTCAATCTTTCTATAAATAAAGGTGCCTTCTACAAGAAACCCGTAACGGACTTTTTCAATCATCTTCGAAAAAAATATGGAGACTTCTTACTTCTACCAGGTGTCTTTGGCAAGGATTCAATTATATTGAGCTATAATCCAAATATATTCCGAGAAGTTTTTCGTAACGAGGGTATTTGGCCATCGAGGAGAAATTTCGATTCGGCCTTTTACTTTCGAAATGTCTATAAGAAGGAATACTTTCGGGGAAATGAGGGTCTCATAATGACGTAAGATGCAGTTTAGTTTTTATTCGTATATAATGTATTTCGTATTTTTTAAAGTTCTGGTGAATCTTGGGGTAAATTTCGAACAGCTGTCAATCCGATATTAATGCAACCCAAGAACGCCAAGCAATATCTGACAAAAATGATACCTGTCAACAAAGAGTTCTTGCAAAGGTAATCAACTCTAATATTGGTTTAGATATGTCAAAAACATACTATCAAAAATGATTTTTTTTTTCGATAGAATTCGAGAAATTCGTGATCCTGATACTTTGGAAATGCCCGATACTTTTTTGGATGAAATAAATCGTTTGACTTTTGAGTCAGTAGCCGTTATAGCCCTCGATCAGGAACTTGGTTTGATTCGACGTAATCGTGATGCTCCCGAAGCAAAAGAACTCTTTCGAAGCTTAAAGGATTTCTTTACTTTGGCGTATGAGTTGGACATTCAGCCTTCAATTTGGAAGATCATAAAAACTCCCAAGTTCTATCAAATGATGAAAGTCTCCGAAACAATGTTCAACATAACCAAGAAATACATCGACGATGCCTTGGAGAGATTCGAAAAAAACCCAAGCTCCGCGGAAAATGACAATGGCTATCAAAAGAGTGTTGTTGAGAAACTGGCTGAAAAGGATAAATTAATTGCAGTTGTCATGGCAATGGATATGATGTTGGCAGGAGTCGATACGGTAAATTGGGGTCGAATTCAAATTAAGGACAATTCACAATATTCAATTTTCTTCAATTACACTTTAGACAACTACAACTTTGACAGGAATTCTTTTTGGCATTTCCAAGAACCCTGAAAAGCAGGAAAAACTGCGCCACGAGATTCGTTCCATTTTACCCGATAAGGAGTCCGTACCGACATTGGAAAGCATGAAGAATCTTCCCTATTTGAGGGCTACAATCAAAGAAGGCATTCGTTTGTATCCCATTGGACCGGGAACAGTTCGTAGAATGCCAAAGAATATAGTTTTGAATGGATATCAGATTCCAATGGGCACTGATGTCGCTATGGCCAATAATTATATTTTAAAAGAGGACAAATATTTCCCTCAACCAGAGGAATTTATTCCCGAACGTTGGCTTAGAACTGAAGAGGGAGATGCTTTTAAAGCAGACGAAGTCAATCCGTTTGTCTATTTACCATTTGGTTTTGGACCCAGAAGTTGTGCCGGGAAGAGAATTGTTGATTTGGAATTAGAATTGACAATTATGCGATTGGTTAGGAATTTTAATATTGAATTTAATTATTCAATTGAAAATGCATTCGAAACGGAATTCATACATCGACCAGCAATTCCGTTGAAGTTTAAATTCACCGAATTGAGTAATTAGATGTTGGTACTAATAACAGGGATGAGGATTTACTACGTTTAGTTCATGAGAGTTTTATTTCGGTGTCTTTTTATACATTTAGTAATTTAGTTTTACTTAATTTAAGTTGTGTCTATGAATGGTTTTCAATAAAATTTTGAAATTTAAAAATGTTGTACTTGTCACAATAAAGTGATTTTAAATTTATTTCAAACATTTTAATTAGTTAATGTTGTTAAAGATGTTAAAGATTTTATCAAAAGTCAAATATTCGTATACAAATTTATACTAAAGACATTTTTAAAAAGTGATAAGATTTTTTAAAATTATGTATTATTTGAGTATTTGTAATGATTGAGATTTTAAGTCACTTAAAATATGCATTAAGTTTGGCTTTTCAATTCAAGAAATTTTTTTGTAAACAAATTTAATTAAACACAAATGTCTTACTAATTTAAGCTAATGCAAGCTTTTTTAGAAAATAAAAAATAAACAAAAATGAGAAGTAAGCAAATTTTGATTGTAAGTTGTTTGGGTCTAAAATAGAATCAAAAGTTCATTCAACTCTAGATTCTCTCAAAAAGATTGATATAACCAGGTCATGGTTTGTTTTTGTTTGGATACATAAATAATTGACTTGTAATGGAATGAGTGTGTCAGCTATATGAGTCTTGCAGTTTATTGGTATTGGTTGCCAAAGTTGGAAGGTAAATAACATAAATTTCTTGTTTTAAACATGTAAACAAATATGTCATGTAGAAGAGGTTGTCTTTTTGTGTTTTTGGCCAAAAGAATATTAAGCTTTCAAAAGCTTTTAAAGTTCAAAGTGAAGATGGTCATGGTTTGATAGCTTCTGTTTTTTTGGTAATAGTAAATATGTATACCACTATTTGAAAATGACAATATAAATAGGTCTTGATAGTGTAGCTATAAAAATCGAAGACATATTAAAGTACTTTATAATAATCTTTATTTCATTGTAATAATGTTATTTTAAAGCTCACAAGAACTTCAATTTTACGCCATTAATTGAGCTTACAACTTTACAAAATAAAACTGTCAAAGGACCTGAAAGTAAACGAGTATATAAAAACCTATTTGTCGAATCTGGAGCTGCCGAAAAGTGATCCTTAATTTCGTGGAAAAATCATCTTCAGCGATGTAATTTAACATAAATTTGAAGATGAATGCAAACATGCAAAATTGTCGAATTTAGGAAACACTTCGTTTTGAATTATACGCTCCTTTAGGCCTAGATTGGAAGATATGGATACTAACAAGACGTTGGTATGTACCCATCATTTAAAATTCTGTCAACTCAAGTGAAGGTGATATGAACTAGTCTACGATATATTATTTAGTTTGTCCCCTTATATACATCAGTTACCCTCAAAGCCAACATAACACATGTACTCTCTACAAAAACAAAACAGGTACACTCGTGCGTATGAGTACTTTTTTAAATTGTTTTTTTTTTTTTTAATTCATTTACTGATATTTGTTCTGTGGATATACTTGGATATTCGGACCTACAAAGCCTATGTGTATTCTCTGGCGGAACACAGAGCCTTAACTACGATGCTGTGTTGGATTCCACTCCAGCTGTTTTTCTCAATCCTGATGATTCCTCATCCATTGTTCTTCTTCACATGCTTCTCGGTCACCCAACTCTTCTGCCCTTTTGATTGAGTGCATTCCAATGCATTACCACAATACAGTCATTACTTTTTCGAAGCGTTTGGTCAATCCACTGTCACTTGCGTCCTCGTATAATTAGTGTCAATTCAAAAGGTTCCTGACCCGTCCCTTATACAGTTCTTAGTTAGAGATACGGTTGGCCCAGAAAATTCGGAAGTGGATTTGTAGACACCTTTTTATCAAGGTTTTGTTTTTAAAATATTTTTTTAAACAATGTTTAAAGTCGAAAAAGTCAAATTCCAATATTAAGGCACGTTTAATTCAAGTTCTTGGACATCTGTAGATTTTAAAAAAGCTTTTATTGTTTTGCATAAACTTAATCAAGAGTCAAGATATTGATATGATAACTTATTGCGTTTTTCATTAACAACAATTGAAAACCGCACATACAATACTATAATAATTATTAAGTAAGTTAATGAGCTTTCATCAATTACCAATTCTCATTAGAAAAGCTTTTTTGAATGAAAAGCTTTCATTAGAAATAAAAACACAGAAAAACGCTAGACCCAGTCAAACCCCGGAAAACTAAAACATCTGCGTTTAGTTCTAAAAGAAAATCCAACCGCAATGATTCGTAAAGTTTGTAATTCAAATTATAATTCTGTGGGCATAAATGCGTTGATACAATCGCGTTCAATTGCTCACTTAAGTGAAAAGGTGAATCATTGTAAAAACAATATTATTTTTGAATTTTTCCTTAATTTGTGTATAATAAATTATAGTCAATAGAGGACAAAAACGCAGCAGTGTCATCTCGAGAATGGGCCAATGCCAGGCCGTTCAATGAAATACCTGGGCCATCATATTTTGAAATGATCCGAGGAAATCTACCAGGAGGTTATAATAACATCTCTTTTTCAAATTTATTTAGAGTTTTAACTCAATTTCCATATTTTCAGGTTGTTTCTATAATAAATCAGTACTTACTTTTTTTGAAGCGATTCGAAAAAAATACGGTGATGTATTTTTAACTCCAGGCGGATTTGGTAAGCAAGGTTTTCTAATGACATTTAATTTGGATGATTTTCCAACAATTATACGCTCCGAGGGTATTTGGCCTCGCAGACGGGGTCTTGAAACAATGCGCTACCACAGGGAGGTGCATAGGAAAGAAGACTTCGGAGACATCATTGGTCTGGTTTCCTCGTAAGTTATCTGACTTAATTCTAAATTTTTGAACTTAGCAATTATTTTGGTTTGTTTAAAGGAACGACGAAGCCTGGGGTAAGGTCCGAAGCGCAGTCAATCCCATATTAATGCAGCCCAAAAATGCCCGACTCTACTTAAATAAGATGCTTGAGGTCAACAACGAATTCCTCCAGAGGTACTTCCGTATTCTAACTTTAATTTAATGTTAACTTGTCGTCCTTAGAATTCGTGAGATCCGTGATCCCAACTCATTGGAAATGCCTGACAATTTTGAAGAGGAATTGAATCGTCTTACATTCGAATCGGTTGCGGTTGTGGCATTGAACAAGCAAATTGGCCTAATCCGAAAGAATCGGGATACTGGAGACGCAAAGATCCTATTTGACAGTTTGCGAACATTTTTCGAACTGACACTCGCTCTGGACTTCATGCCGTCAATTTGGAAATATGTCAATACTCCGACTTTTAACAAGCAAATGAAAAACTTCGACACCATCAACGAGATCATCATGAAGCACATAGACGAAGCTGTGGTAAGCATTGAAAACGAATCATCTCATGACAACAGAAAAGAAGAGAAGAGTGTTCTGGAGAAATTACTGAAGATCGACAAGAGATTAGCAAGAGTAATGGCCTTGGATCTGCTAATGGCAGGAGTTGACACAACTAGCAGCACTTTGGCAGGAATTTTGATGGGCATTGCCAAGAATTCGGAAAAGCAAGAAAAGCTGCGTCAGGAAATAAGAACAATCCTCCCACAAAAGGACTCACCTCTAACAATGGAAAACATGAAGAATCTTCCATATCTGCGAGCCTGCATCAAAGAAGGCATTCGAATGTATCCAATCGGAGCGGGAACCTTAAGGATTTGTACGGAAGACATTGTTGTGAGTGGCTATCAAGTTCCAAAGGGCCAGGAAATTGTTCTTAATCATAATATTCTCATCAACGAAGAGAAATACTGTCCCAGAGCAAAGGAATTCATTCCCGAACGTTGGCTTCGTGAAGAAAAGGACAACTTTGAACCAATGAATCCATTTTTGTACATGCCATTCAGTTATGGACCGAGAAGTTGTGTGGGCAAGAGAATTGTAGAAATGGAATTGGAAATAACTGTGGCCAGATTGGTTAGAAACTTCTATTTGGAATTCAATCATTCAACGGAGAATGCCTTCAAAACTATTCTAATAAGTGTACCAGCTATACCGCTGAAGTTTAAGTTCAGTGAAGTGGAATACTGATGATAACATAATGATTTTAATAAATTAAATTTAACTTTAATTTAAAGTTTTTTATTTGTGATCATTTTGGTTGGTGGTAAGCTTGTGAGAAATTCCATCTCTTGGTTTTTTGGAAGAAAGATCGGTCTTCTAGAAATTCGTAGTAACTCTGCACACAAAACGTTACAGCAAGAGTTCTTTAAGAACTTTTTAGAAAAGCCAAAACAGTGTAAAGTAAGCCATTGACACAAACAGAAATTACTTCAAATTGAAAAGAGTCAAAAATCTTCAACCTCAACTTTTTTCATTTTTTTTTTTTGATTTTTGTTTATATTTAAATTGATTAGATAATTATTATTCATTTCGCAAGTGATATCAGAATTATCATCATACCGTTGCTTAATTTTATTGAAAATTTCGTCAGTTCTTACTTTAGGTATATCGCATTTGAAGATTGATAAAATCACTAAAAAAGTCATTTAATCTCACTTTGATATCAAACATAATATCTATTAAGACCACTTCAGATAATAATAAGATAGACTTACGGACTCCGCCAATTTAAAAAAAAAGTCTTTGATCTCTGCCAAAACAAGTCAGGGTAGTCGTTATCGGAAGAAATGATACGCAATACATTACTATATGTACTTCTTAATAACTACAGACGCCCTCTTTTGAGGAAAATTTCTCCAGATTTTGTTAATTTTTGTTCCTTAAAGTCAGATTTCAAAGCTTCCAAATGAAATTCGGAATTCATTTTTATATTCGTTTGAATGTCAGAATATGGTTTGATTTAATTTATTACTTCACAAATAAACAGTTAAAACATGAGTCTAAGAGACGGAAAAATTTTTGATTTTGATAAGATCGCTTGTGTAGAATATCGATTGTGTCCTTGAGCTGTGTGGCACGTAGCGCCATCCGGTTAATTAAAAAGAAAGTAAAATACACATTATGGCCGCCACGAGATGTCACAATCAACCCGTCACTGTAGGAGACTAAGAAAACAAAATGCTGTTAGTCATTTTGACGACGACGACTATCACAGGGTTTTCCTCCTATCAAGTATCTGTCATCGCCTGTTTCAAGCACCAGTGACATTACTGACTCAATTAGAAATGTTACTGTCATGCTGCTGTCATTTACACAATTAGCTCAATGAAACCCTTTATTAATTTATGGCAAACAAGAAAATAGGTACAGAGTGTCGCAGAACAGAAGAACCAGAGCTGGTTGCGTGCTCTTTCAGTAGTAAAATAAAGAGCAAAATCTGCTTCTCAGAAATTAAGAGAGAGCATGTGAAGTGCTCGTGCTCGAGCTCGATCAAAGAAATGGAAAATGAGACCTGGAAAATTTACCAAAAAAATTCAATAAAGAAACACTATTGTCGAAAACATTTGTTAAAAAATCGACATGCCATTATTCAGATATTGAAATAAATTTCATTTTCGAACCATGAAATAATTCTTAAGAAATTTAATGATTGTTCAAATAAGGGGCTGTCTTATGGACCATCAAATGCAGCTACTTAGCTGCACGCAACATGATGTGAAATAACATCGGACAGAATCATTGGACCATCATTTTTTTCAAATATGACAGCAAAATTGATTGACCAGAAATGACAAAGTACAAAATCGGATTAAGTCAGGAACCATGCAACAGTTTTATTAAGGTCACAATGCCTTTCAAAATCCTTAACTCTAAGGAAAGTAATTAATGATGCCTTGCAAAAGGTCACTTCAAAGGTAAAAGCAAAATAAGGACTTCATTTTTGTAGTTACGTCAGATCATTTGATAATAATAATGTGTTCTTTGTATGTAAATCAAATCGAAATCAAGCAACCAAACAATTTGACAACAGGTTTTGTTAAAATATTAATTATGGTTTTTATATGATCACTAATTGTAAAACACTTTAATAATAAAACAAAAACATACACCATCAATACAAATGTAAACAAATACGTGCCTAGAGTATTTTGATTTGTTTAAAGGGGTAAGTATTGGTTTAATAGAAAAAAAATAATAATAATTTTGTTCTTCCTCCACGTCATCAATACGAAATCAGCAATAGGGTTGCCATCTCTGCCTCTTGAGTCTCTTGTTTTATTAAGTAACATTTTTGTTAGTAAAAATCAAATATAATTTATTTATTCCAGAGAAAACACTGTCAACTTGAGATTTGTGACAAGTCATCTGTCACAAAGAGGGCACCACCTCCGTAGTCCCCCACTAATGAACAAGAAAATCAATAGATTCTAATTAGATGATTAAGGTTTCATCATCTTTTCCACATGTCCAAAAGTAAGTTCGTACGATTCCTTCGTCATTGTTATTTGTTTACATTTGTTTATTTGTAAACAAAGTAATTATGTAAATTCAGGGGACTTCAGGGGCTTCTATCTAATTGATTTTATGAAGCTTTCTTCAGAATGCATTGAAAAGCTTTGAAAAAAAAATCTATTACAAGTGCAAGATCCAGTTAAACACCGGACAACATAAGTAAAAATGTAAATTTTATAAATAAAGCTTGTTTAAATTTAAATATAAAATATTTTTTTTTTTACTTTAAAGTCAATAGCAGACAAATAGCAGACCGTTCAATGAAATATCTGGCCCATCATATTTCCTGGCAATTTGCAACAGAACTACGGTGATGTGTCTCTTAATGTCGTTCAATTTTGACTATTTTCCGGGATAGGAACCTTGAGGACTTGTTCGGAGAATATTAGAAATTTTATACAAAAAGGAATGATAAGATCATGCTGTAAATAGATCAGTGGAATTAATTTTCTATAAGAGCCTTTAGTTCTTTCCATTCTAATAAATTTCAATTTTAAACATAAGTACCTCAGAAACTTGAGTATCTTTTAACTTCGAAGACCAAGGTCATTAAAAACTTGGGAGAATTGTACAAAACCCAAATTCAAAATTGCCAAAAATGTTTCTTTTTCAGTAGATTTTCTTCTCTTGGAATATTTCGAGGTTAATATTTTTATGGTATTCAATTCATTTTATAGTAAAGAGTAGGGTGATTCAGCGTGAGGTTAGATTCTTTTGACAGATCACGTGTGTCACCTATTAAACTGCTTTGTCATTTTTGTTCAGTTTAGTGTCATCATGGTAAGGCACACATCAGAAAATTATGCCATTGTACTACGAAGATCAGGGTTGTGTGAGAAACTACTTAAGGCACTATTGTCAATATCATTCGTGAATTTGAGTACTATGTAGTTTACATTATTGAATGATGCTGGACCGGTTACATTGTTGGAATAATTTGTCTCTTATTTCTTAAAAAATGAGACCGATCAGAATGTCACCGTCAATGGTAAATCGATATTACGCCATGTTATAAGACTATGGACTTTCTGAAATTTAAGTAGCTTTGAGGATCTTTAAGGTCTCAGGTTTTCAGGTATAAGCCAGCTAGGATTGAATCTTTGGACCACATCAGATTCAATAATTGAATGCAATGAACTAGTATTCTTTTAAACTATGATTTACTACACATTATAAGTGAAGCCTCAAGATGAATCACCCTTTGCTTCTGGCGGTTCTTAAAAATGTGTGGTATGTTTTACTTTTTTTCTCCGTGGACACGGGACATATCGTAAATTAAGTACGTAAATAAATCGAAAACAAATCGGAAATAGGTTAGACATTGATTAGATACTATAAATTAAATCGATTTTATATCATCATAAGTACGATTAGGTACCAATTGAAAGAAATTATTCCCTAAATTCTATTAAAAGTTGCGTCAGTTTGAATTTGCATCGCTTGGCAAAGAGAACTTGTGACAAGTTAATCGATAAAATCAATAAAAGTCATTTGATCTTGCATTCATGTGTTTTTCAAACCACTTCAGTTTTTTAGATAACCCCTGAATTGACCAATAAAGATTTGGGGGATTTTGTATTCAATAAAACTTTATGTTACGACAACAAATTAAGAGTGTTACCATATGTTAATTCGTATAGGTTAATAGTTATAAAGATATGTTAGGATGAAATTGCATTCGTAAACTTAACTTTTTTTTTCAAAACATGCAATCTCAGTGAAAGTTTAAAGTTTTATAAAAGTTTTTTAATTTACTAGACCAAAATCATGTTTTTCCTGAAGGTGCCTCAGAAAACAAAAATATTGTTGCTTTGGCTTAAACAGAAGTATAAATACGAAATAACTTAATAAAAAGAAGTGGCCTCTAAACACTGCCCTTTGGAACCCCATATTTTACAACTAAAGCGAAAACATATTTTTGAGATAAAGTTAAATTCAAAGTTAGTAATACTCGTATATTCTTTTTCTAAAATCAATGGTTGTTAAGAAGATAGCATTCTTTGTTTGAGTGATGAAACCTTGTTTGGGAAATTGTTACTGCTTTCAAGAAAAACTTCACTGATAAAATTTTTAGAAGAAATTTATGCAATCTTGGAATCTACTAAAGATCCTAAAAAAATATACCAACTTATCGGAGGTTTTATTTACATAAGTATGTTCGAGTTGAATTTACAACTAATAAAATTTTGACAAATTAAGATTTATTTTATTTAGAAACACTCAAATATTCAGCTACTTCTCGACATCACTGAATTTAAACTTAAGCGGAATGGCCGGAACATTTATCAATCGATTTTTGTAAGCATTCTCAACAGAATAATTGAATTCAATATAGAAATTCCTGACAAGTCGAGCCACTGTCGTCTCCAGTTCCATTTCGACAATTCTCTTACCAACACAACTTCTTGGGCCATGGCTAAATGGCATGTACAAAAATGGATGCATCGGTGTGTATTGAGACTCCTCCTTGCGAAGCCATCTTTCCGGGATAAACTCCATGGGCTTGGGGCAATACTTTTCGGTGCTCAGTAGTAAGTTGTGATTTATAATAATTTCCTGACCTTTCGGTATTTTGTAGCCACTCAAAACAATGTCTTCACTATTGGACCGCATAGTACCGGATCCAATTGGATAAATTCTCATTCCTTCTTTAATGGAAGCCCGAAGATATGGCAAATTCTTCATGTTTTCAATAGTTAAAAGGGAATCCTTGTTTGGCATAATCTGGCGAATTTCCTGACGAAGTTTTTCCTGCTTATCGGGATTTTTGGCAATACATAAAAGAATTCCAGTCAATGTACTGCTTGTCGTATCAACACCAGCCATCAGTAGATCCGAAGCCATGACTTTGGCTACATTTCGATCAACTTTCAAAAGTTTCTCGAGAACACTCTTTTCTTGGTTTTCCCGTTGTGGTGTTTTATCGTTTTCAATTCTCTCAATTGCCTCGTTAACATATTTATTGCTGATTTCCGAAAGTGTATCGTAGTTTTTCATCATCTGATTAAATTGTTTCGTTTTGATGTACTTCCATATTGGCACACCCATGTCCAGAACTACGGCCAACTCGAAGAAACTTCGAAGACTCTCGAATATCAATTTAGCCTCGTCGTTATTTCGATTCTTGCGAATCAAACCCAATTGTCGATTCAGTGCAATCACAGCGACTGATTCGAAGGTAAGACGGTTGATTTCATCTTCGAACGTGTCTGGGACTTCCATCGTTTTCGGATCACGAATCTCTCGGATTCTATACGAATCAAATTCTGTATTTTTAAGTTGATATGGGAGATGTCAATTCGCTAAATTTACCTTTCAAGAAACTCATCACTGACTTCTAGCATATTGTTGAGGTATAGTTTGGCATTTTTCGGGTGCATCAAAATCGGATTGACCATACTTCGGAATTTTCCCCAATCTTCATTGTTCCTTTAGGAGGAAAAAAAATACCACTTGGATTTGTGAAAAAATCAAAATTGATAACTTACGATCCAACAAGTCCAATGACGCCTCCAAATTTGTCTTTTCTGTGAACTTCTCTGTAGTAAGTCATTGTTTCCAGACCCCGTCGATGAGGCCAAACACCTTCCGAACGTAATACAGTTAGCATATCATCTGGATTGTATACTATCAACATATTTGGGCGTCCCAGGAATCCAGGTATTATATGCAGATCACCATACATTGCACGACTTTTGTGAAGAAATTCATAGACTGGTTTTTTGTAAAAGATTCCTTAAAAACAAAAAATCGTCAAAACATTCAAGCAGCTTCTTCGAAAAAAATTATTGAAACTGAAAACTGACCCCCTGGTAAAAAGCTTCGAATAAGTTGAAATTTAGTTGGGCCCGGAATACTTTTGAACGATTTCGCTTGTTCCCATTCTTCATTTCTAGCGTGATTTTCATCAGAAACCTATCAAAAAAAAGATTGGAAGTAAATAAATTCCATTCGGAGATAAAAAAAGGTACTTTACTTTCTCAATGGACTGAGTAATCGAACGCAACTGTCCCAACTGACATATTTGCAAGTTTCTATTCAAAACGGAAACTTTTCGATACATTGCTTAGCTAGGTTAGTACTAGACTGATTAATAGACCGAAAAAGCACAGAATTTTATTGTTAGTAATAATCTACTTTGCAAAAAAGCTCAAAAGCTCTGTTTAGCGTCAACGTAAACAACAAACAGCTAGTAGTGATATTGTCGAAAACAGTTTCAAGTCCAATGGAAAAAGCTTTTTATATCTCAGAGCATTAGAAAAAAAAAAGAATAGTATCCAAGATATGAAGTCACAAGTGCAAGAGATCGTTTTTTTGGAAAATACTTTTTTTGTTTTATTCTTACCACCATAATTATCAGCTGAGATTTGCGGCATGTGCCGGATCGAAGAGCTTTGATAAACAACAATAAACTGTTAATGTATTTGATCGTGGATGTTTACATTCAGTTTACCAGGGCCGGACGGCACCTCGGACAACCTTGATCTTGAGCGAAAGAAAACGGGTATGGATTTTTTTCCGCTGAAAACCGTCTTCTTCTAAATCTTCTAAAAGTGTGTACCGAATTTTTTTGATTTTCTTGATCATAGTTTATTTCGAAAGGTCCCGATATGTTAGGGTCACACTTTTTATAATATGGAGTTGAAATATTGCCCCACGTTACAAAAATACCTACAGCTTTTTTACCCAAATGGTGTATTATGAAGGTTTTGAGTGCCAAGAAGCTGAAATTATAGTTTGTCTTCAGACATCTTGTTTAAGGACACTTTAGAATTAATTTGTATGATATTGATAGTCAAGGTTATTACAAATTTGTGGATGTTCACGGAAATAAAGATTCAAGCTCCTTATCAACACAAAAGGAACTCTTAATGCACTGGTAACAAGTGAGCTTGTCGAAGAAATTGCTAAAAAAATGGAATTGCTAAACGTAAAACATGTAAGAAGACTCTTCTCTTCAGGCGGAAGAATATCTAGAATTTAAAACTTTAACTTGCTAACTTTTGAAAAGGGGTAAAGATAGCCTAAGATGTATTTTAGTCAGGACAGTACTATTAAAGTTTTATGTTTAATAAACCATCTAAGTAGGAACATCTAATTTAGGTAATATCATTAACAGACATTACGGGAATGGATTGACCTTCCACCAAAAGATGATGGTATCCGAAAAATTAGAAATTTTGTTGGAAATAATTGCAATTAAGGAAATTTTTTACTCCGGACAAGATTTTGGGGTTTTCTAAGAGGTGTTTGGGAATCTTCAAATTTAACTATTCATGAAAAAAGTTAGGAGATTAATTCGAGAATCCTTTGTGTAAGAACAAAACCGTGGTATATACATTTTTCAATTTTTACGGAACTAGGAAGAAACTCTTCTAGATGCAAGTTTTGATAATCAAGTTAGAAGAATTACGTATTTTTAAGGATTTAAGGTAACGTCTGACAGAATCCAGAAAATTTAACATGATAATGTCGAACATGCCAAAAAACCCGTAAGATGTTTATTAACGAAGGTTTGCAGTTCCCTGGTTATTGTATTTGTTATTTTCCAGGTGCTGCAACCATAAAGCAGAACTGATTCGACGTTAGAGTTAAACAGTAGTAGCTTTGTGTTCAAGCTGAGAGATTTGTTCCTCCAAACACTGGACAACATCCCGAACGCAGCCTTTGCTTTTCCGATGTGGCTGGCGATGTCTAATTCGGTTCCTCCTTCAGGAGAGACGATACTTCCAAGGTATTGGAAGCTATCTACTTTCTCTACTGCTTGTTGACCAATGTTCATCGGAGCGGATGATTGCGAGCTCCCGAGGCTGAACATCTTTGTTTTTCCCGTATTGATTTTCAGCCCCACGATTGCTGCTTCTCTCTCCACCCTTGTTGCCATTTGATGGAGATCCATGAGCTTATGGGAAAACAAGCAAACATCGTCAGCGTAGTCGAGATGTATATGGTAAGTTGTCAGAGTCCATCTTATTCCTCCGCTTCCTGTCAAAGCCATCCGCAGTACATCACTTATCACCAATAAAAACAGAATTGGTGACAGTATGCAGCCCTGTCTGACCCCGCTTTGGACTTCAAATTCTTCGGACAACCTACCTCCGTGTAAGACGTGACATTTGGACCCATCATAAGTCGCTTTAATAATAGCAATTTAATTCATGTGCTTAAACAAATTCAAGTTTATTAATATCGAAATATTATTTTAACATGCTGAGTATATTTTTGGTTCTATTTAAATTTATGTATAACTTTATGCTCCAAACCCTTTAAGAACTAGTTTCATCTGAAAACATTTTTTTCTAATCCATTTTCTAATATTATTATCTATTACAAATTATAATTTCTTCTAATCTCTTATTAATTAATACAAAGTCATCAGAAAAATGAACCTCAATTTTCAACTTCAGCCATTTTAAACTGCAACGGAATGGCTGGAACATTAACCAGCTGATTCTTGAAGGCATTTTCAGTTGAATAGTTAAATTCCAAATTGAAATTTCTCACCAATCGCGAAACCGTAATTTCTATTTCCAACTCAACCAGTCGTCTTCCCACACAACTTCTAGCTCCATGACCGAATGGAACAAACATAAACGGATCAATTGTTCCATGGGTACCTTTTTCCTCACGTAACCATCTCTCTGGCAAAAATTCCTTTGCCCTTGGAATGTACTTATCTTCGAGGAGTAGCAAATTATTGGCAAGTAGAATATCTTGCTTCTTTTCAATTTGATAGCCATTCAAAATGATTTCCTCATCATTTGTCCGCATGATTCCCAAGGAAATGGGATAGATGCGCATGCCTTCTTTAATGCAAGCCCTCAGATAGGGTAGATTCTTCATGTTGTCCAAAGTAAGCAACGAGTCCTTTTGCGGCAGGATCGTGCGAAGTTCTTCGCGAAGTTTTTCTTGCTTTTCGGGATTCTTGGCTAGACAGAGAAGAATTCCGCTGATAGTTGAACTGGTTGTATCGACTCCAGCCATTAAAAGATCCAATGCCATTACAATAGCTATTTTCTTGTCGATCTTCAGAAGTTTTTCCAAAACACTCTTCTCTTCATCATCATCGATCTTAGAACCTTTAGAATTATCTTTCTCAATCTTCTCGAGAGCTTCATTTATATACTTCATTATAATATCGTACATCTCGTCGTAGTTTTTCATCAATTTATTGAAAGTTGGGGTTTTTACGACCTTCCAAATCGACGGATTGATATCCAATTGAAGAACAAGTTCGAAAAAGCTGCGAAGAACTTTAAAAAGTCGCTTGGCAACCTCATTATCACGATCTTTTCGAATAAGACCAATTTGTCGATTAAGTGCTACAACAGCTATTGACTCGAAAGTAAGACGATTGATTTCGTCTTCGAAGGTTTTCGGCATTTCCAAAGTTTCCGGATCACGAATTTCTCGAATTCTATAAATTAGAATCAGTTATTGGTTGTTAATTGTTTGAAACTTTCGGCGGAACTTACCTTTCCAGAAATTCGTTGTTGACTTCAAGCATTTTATTGAGATAGAGTCTGGCATTTCGAGGCTGCATCAAGACTGGATTGACAGCTGTTCGAATCTTACTCCATTCTTCATCGTTTCTAAAAATTAATCAACAAATGACTTTGGAATAAGTTTCAATTTATTTGTTGATCCAAACTTACGTTCCCAGAAGACCTATCATATCAGCGAATTCTTCTTTTCTGTGGACTTTCCTGTGGTACGATAGTGTCTCAAGAAGACGACGTCTCGGCCAAATTCCTTCGGAACGCATTGCAGTCCGAAAGTCATCCGGATTGTAGGACATCACCATATCTTTCTTGCCAAAGACACCCGGAACCAATGCCAGTTCACCATACATCTGTCGAATTAACAGGGCAAAGTCGTTGAAAGACGTCTTATGGAACACTCCTGAAAATTTCACATTTATCAGTTGATAATTTTGGAAAAAGTTAACTTCAATCTAATCACCGCCTGGGAGGAATCCTCGAATCAATTGGAACTTAGTTGGCCCTGGAATTTCTGTAAACGGCTTTGCCTGTGACCATTCTTGTGACTGGGTGACATCATTTATGGATTCTTCAGTCTTTTTTTAGATACAAAAATATTATATTATGTTTTTGATTTAAGTAGATACTTGAGTTAATAATGCTCTAACCTTGATATTTAACTGCGCAATTGTTCTAAGCTGCTTCCATTGATAAAGTGCCGAAGTTCGACGAACAAGAGTTCTTTGTTGAAACATCGTCAATCTGAGACAGTTGTTTTTAAACTGAATCTGCGTTAGGAAAGAGCAGATTCATTGAGGTGTGCATGTTTAAATTATTAAATTATTATCTATTGAAGAAAAGCTTTTCAGCTGTTAAATGTGCATAAACGGGGCATTAGCTTTTTTTTTAAGTTGTTTATTTGTGTATTCAATTGATAGTATCTTTTGATGAAAGCTTATTTAATATAGATTGTTTTGTTTATTAACTTAAGAGTCTACCTTTTTATAAAACTTCATTGGGGAAATATAAAGCGCGATGTTTTAAGGTTGGCATAAAGTGAAAGTGGTAAGAACCAGTTTTGAGTTTGAACAAAACCGGTCGATACCACGTTTGAAGATAATAAATCTATGCACCTTGTTAGGCACCCAAAGGGCGTATCCAAAAATTTTCCTCAAGGGGGCTGGGGATATCTGTCAAATTTTATCCGAGAAAATCAATATTTTGAGGGAACCTCATTCTTAAAATAAAAGCTCAAAGACGTGAATATTAAAATTTAATTAACATTTATTACTAAAGTAAGTTATTTATCTAATAATTAGAGTTTAATTTTTAATTTTCAACTTCTGTCATTTTGAATTTCAACGGAATAGCCGGTGTATTAATAAAATGACTCTTAAATGCATTCTCAGTTGAATAATTGAATTCCAGATAAAAGTTCCTAACCAAACGTGATACTGTCACTTCCAATTCAAGATCAACAATTCTTCTGCCAACACACATTCTTGGTCCAAAACCAAAGGGCAGATAGGAAAATGGTTTAACAATAGTTTCCAAAGATCCATCACGTATCCAACGTTCGGGAATGTATTCGTTCGGATTTGGGAAGAAATTCTCCTCCCTTAGCAACAAATTTGTATTCAATAGTACTCGAGTACCCTTGGGAATACGATATCCAGCCAATGCCATATCATCGCCAGCCTTACGAGGAATTCCAGCTCCAATCGGATGCATTCGAAGGCCTTCCTTAATGCACGCCCTCAAGTAGGGCAGATGCTTCATGCTTTCTACAGTGAATGTGGAATCTTTTTGTGGCAGGACCTTGCGCACTTCCTCACGAAGTTTTTGCTGCTTCTCTGGGTTTGTAGCGATCTCAAGCAGGATACCAGTCATAACCGAAGAAGTCTGGAGTATCAAAAAACAAAGTAATGAAGCAGAAACAGGGAATTGAGCAACTTACCGTGTCAACTCCCGCCATAAGCATGTCCATCGCCATTACAATGGCAATATTCTTATCGATATTAATAAGTTTCTCCAATACACTCATTTCGCGATCCACCGGCTCCAAACCGTCCCGTTTTCTCTTTTCCATTTGCTCAAGTGACTCTTCCACAAAACCAATTATAGTTTCAAAGATCATGTCCATAGCTTTCTTGTAACGGGCAAAGGCCGGCGTCCACATATATTTATACAGGGACGGCTGGAAGTCCAACTCGTACAGAGACTGCAGGAATATAGTCAAGCTTGTGAAGAGTTTCTTAGCATCTGCTCGGTCTCTGTTCCTTCGGATCAGTCCGAGCTGCTTGTCCAACGCTACAACTGCAACGGATTCGAACGTTAGACGGTTGATTTCGTTAATGAAATTCTCAGGCATTTCATGGGTAACTGGATCACGTATGTCCCGGATTCTGGGAATGTTCAAAATATTAGAATCTTTAAACTTGAAAACGGGAACGAGTGCCATCTACAATTACCTTTGAAGGAACTCCGAGTTGACTTCCTGCATTGGAATGACGTAGCTTTTGGCATTGCGCGGCTGCATCAAAACTGGATTAACCGCCGTCCGAAAAGTTGACCACGCCTTTCCTTCACTAATAATATGGACAGTTTTGAGTACACAGAATAATTAGAAGATTGATCAAACGGCTACTTACGATGCCATAAGTCCTTCAGCTTGATCGTACAGCTCAGAGCGGTAGTTTTTGCGATAGTACATCAGTGAATCCATTCCCGGTCTTGAGGGCCATGCCCCCTCATTCCGAAAAACGTTCTGAATATCGTTGACATCGAAGATCATCACAACATCGACCTTTCCAAATGTTCCCGGTATACGGAAGATATCGCCATACTGCTTGCGAGCATGTAAAATATAATCTGTAAAGGATTTGTCATGATATTGTCCTCCTGGCAGAAATCCTCGAAGCAGTTCGAACTTCGTTGGCCCTGGGATTTCTTCATAAGCTCGTGCCTTAGTCCAGTCTGAGGATTCCAAGTAGTCTAGCTGTTGAGTGGAAGCAAAAACACACAAATGCGATAACTTTCTCGTCATTATCAGTGAGTTTATTTATCTGACCTTTAAACTGTTAGCTGAGGTGACTGCGGAACGCTTACATGTCGACGATGTTGACGATAGTATTAGCTTTAAGCATTTTAAACGGTTTGGTGATATGAGCATTGTTTTGATTTAATATTAGTCTTCTACTGACAATGGGGGTTTTATTGATACTGAACGTCTGGAAAAAAATGTGTTCTTTTTCGCAAGACGATCTCAAGCTGAATGATAACCGTTTTTGATAATAATTGTAAAGCTTTTTGATAAAACAAAGTTCTTAAAATTCTACAGCTGAGAGGTGCTGGTGTCTCCGTCTGATGTTTTTGTTTTGCTTTAATCAAAACAAAGAAATCAGAAATTGATAACAAATTTTATAACAATTAAAAAAAAATGTTTTGAAATTTACTGATAACTTCTATAAATACTCACAAATCTATTCAAAATGATAAAAAATGAATATCGGTTCTTATTATAATAAATTTAAAGATAAACAGTCAACAATGTCTAGTGTCGTTATTCTGGTAAAGGGTGTTCCAAAACTTAAGTAATATTTTTTAATAAAAATCCCATACAAATTTCAAATGTGTAAAAATTTGTGCCAAGCTAGGTTATATAAAAAAATAAACCAAGCTCTAAGTTCGTGACTCTATAGAGGTAAGCATAATTTACAAAAATTAATATTATGCTGAAGACTAGATCATAAAGGGTGTTTGCTTAGACTTGGGGTTTTCAATCTGGCAAAACTATTTTCGGAGTTCGTCTTTTTAACAGCTGTTACTTGAGTTTGGTTTGCCATTTTATAACGAATATACTTACTAAATTCTGAACAACGCTTGCAAATTGTAATAAAATAATGGTTCGGTTATAGTGCGAAGAGATGGCCACCGATCCCGATTTTCACAAGAAAAGTGGAACGGGCTGTACAGTGACATAGACTTTGCCAGGAGAAGAAAAAGTCTGAAATGCCAAAGCTCCAGTTTTGGAAAGTTTTCGAATCCATCCCAGGGCGGAAGGCACGGATTAGTGGGCTGAGATGGAAAGTCTTCTCACGCAAATTAAAGTGCTCCAACTGGAGACATCTAGAGACTGAGTTGAATGCAGAAGTTTATTGGATGAGGGTCTAGTTGACACAGGATTGTAGCGCCCATCTTTATTAAGTTAATAGAAGAAGTGTCTGAGCAACAGGAAGTAAAGTTTCAATGTCCTGAGTCGTAAAAAATTAAAACAGAGAACACCCAAACTTTTCCCTCGAAGGCTGGCTTACTTACCTAGGTCCTCAGATTTACGAAGTCCGTTGGTATTTCCTAGCGGGACGTAGGGCCTCAACTACTCCTTCGCGTCATCGTGTGCGGTTTCCAGCGATGTATTTTAGCTCCCTCCAGCTCTTTCCCAATCTCGCAGATTCTTCCCAAACTATTCTTCTCCACATGCTTCTCGGTCTTCCTTCTTGTGAGAGTGGGTTCCACTGCCTGTTTTGCAATGCAGTCATTACCTTTTCGAAGCGTGTGTCCAATCCACTGCCACTTGTGCCTTCGTATAATGGTATCAATGGGTTCCTAGCCTGTTGCCTATATAAGTCCTCGTTAGAGATACGATTAGGCTCTCTACTTTCTCTACTGCTTGTTGAGCACTGCAAGTTGATTGGTAATCGATATTGGACGCACTGTTCGATTATGATCCTCAAGGTATTGATATGATTAATGCAGGAGGACCCAATGCGGACGCCTGCTTGTTCAGCGTCGAGCGATGCTTCGAGATGTTCTTTTACCCGTTCTAGAACAATCTTTTGCTACTATTTTGGCGACTTCAGGCAAAACGCAGATACCCCTCCAGTTTTCGCACTTCATCAAGCCTCCTTTTTTTGGGAGCTTGAAAATCAAGGCTCGAAGGCTTAGAAGAAAGTTTATCGTCTCGAATTGTTTTTGCTTAGAAAAAAAGAATCTGACTTTTGAAACTATAAAGGAAATTTCCAGGAATTACGAGGTGTTGTAAGTTTAGCAATTTACTAAGATGAACACACGCTTTGGAAAAACACTGTTTTCAGAATTTCTGCGAATACTAAACCAGTGTCTTGGAAAGTTGGACATTGCGAATTAAATGGCAAATAGAAACTCTTAGTTTCATTGAAACTTTAAATAGGAAGCGTTCATTGAAAGACCCTCTATTTTCATTTGAAAATGTCAGCATTATAGTTTTTTGTGACGTTTCGTTTGTCAAAATTCCACCATACGTCATCGAAAGTTAGTTTAGTGGGGTAGTTCACCAAAAAGCTCTCCCTTCTTTAATTCAAATTAATAAAAAAGCTAAAAGTCAATTCATAACCAGCCTACTCTTTCTTATCTTAAAATAAATATAAAAATTATTATGAGTACCTCTAGTATTTTGTTTCGTAAACAATAAACAATGAAACAACCGGCAAAAAGTGGAGTGCAAAAAAAAAAAAATTATAATAATAATTTGCAGTGCAAAAATTGCGCACTTCACTAAAAGATCTTTTATCTTCGACGAGTCACGAAGTAATTCAACACACATGAACAACAATATTTCTATGTCTTATTTTTATAACGTAAAAAAAGCTCACCTTTAAACAATGATAACGATTAAAAAATAATCTAAGTGAAGTTTTTTCCGATAGGCATTTATCTATTATTATCTACCAATACACATAAAACTAAATGTAAACAAATGAGAAATTAATAATTGTTTATAAACAAAGTGCAAAAAAATTATCTTTAACTGTGTGAAATTGCACACTTCACTTAGGTTTTTTTCCAATGTCTATAAAACACAACTTCAAACTGTTCATAAACATCACATCAGTGGAAATACTGTCATAGAAAAGAGTTTTTAAATTAAATCTTTAACCAAAATCATAATAAATAAAAATGCCCTGCAAAGATTGTTGTAAAGGTAATAGTAACACTTAATTGAATTGTAATTGTAAGATCTTTATCGAAGTTTTAATATAACGTTTATTTTTGTGTCTCTCTTTTTTTAGATTGTAAATGCACCAGCGCTAAATGTGGTGATAATTGTGGATGCTCTGAAGCCTGCAAATGTGCCTGCAAGTCAGGAACCGAAGGCAAATGCTGCAAGTGAAATTAACTTTGAATTAGAGGATGATTAAACAATAAAGTACTATTCACATTTTAGTGAAATAAAAATAAGAATTAGTAAAATTTTGTTAAAGTTGTTCTTAATTGTTACAGCTATATTATCATGGTGTTTTAAAAGTTTAATAAATAATATATTGGGTTATTGTAAGATTACAATAATATACGATTTTTATTTTCTGCTAGGTCATGGATAAAACTATTGTGTATTTTGTTTAGAACTTTTCTCTACTATCTTGAGTTGAAAAATTACCTCGAAATGGCTGTGAAAGAATTGAATGAAATGATATTTTAGAGTACCATAAATTCAGAGTTTTTGAGCTTATGTTGTTACAATTCCTTGTTGACCAGTGACAAGAAAACTAAAACTAACTTTTTTGTTAACCTGACCATAATTAAGACTACGATACATAACTTTTAATTGGTACTTATACAATGTGATATTAATTTAATTTATTTGTGTTGCAACACAAACTCGAGAACGACTTGGCCGATTTGGCTGATTTTGGATTTAAAATGCTTTTCGTAGTCCAGGGAAGGTTTAATAAGTGAGAAAGTCTGAAAGAATTACTGGGAAGACAGTACAATTAGATAGTTAAATCGAAAAAAAGAGAACTATTTTTAAATGTCAGTTGGTTGTCAAATTTTTATATTTTAATCGTCTGTCCAACGTTAACGAAAAGTTATAAAGTTTCCTGTCATTCTTTTCACTATTATACAGTAATTAAAATCTTTTGTCATGAGTTTATCCATGCCTGAGATTTACTATTCTTAAAATTCCAAAAAAAGACGAGCTTCAACTTAATACAATTCAATTACAGGCGACTTCCTCTAAGTCGAAATACCCTCTAATTCGAACAAATTCTTTATATTCTTGGACTATTTTTAATTACTCTAAGTCGATTTTTTTTTATAGCTACTTATGTGTGTACAATGTGCAAACGTTAACAGAAAATTATAAAATATACATTTTACAAAAATTAAATTTAAAGGAACTTCTTTATTAGTTTGGTAGGTAATGCATTCTTCATGTGAGGGAAATTCTTATTTTTTACAATTCAATCTTAGAAAAGAAAGCGCTGGAATTTGCAGACAGCTTAGAATTTCCTAATTTCAAGGCAAGCGATGGTTGGCTTACCAGATAGGATAAATTAAAGTTTATAAAACTTTAGTATACATGGACAAAATTTTAATGTTCATTATAAATGCCGTATACTAACCAAGATGTTCAGCGTTTGGGAAATCAAAAAAATGGACTATAAAATAACACTATTAAACTGTGTACACCAGGTTTCAAAGGCGTGGTTAGAGGATGTAACTACTTTGACAATTGAAAATAATAAACATCGAAGTACCAGAAAAGAATGTAATTTAAAAAAAAACTCCCTCTAACTCGAAGTTATTATGACATCCCGTGAAAGTTCGACTTAGAGGGAGTCGACTGTAGTTTTAATTGTTTCGAGAGCCAGGCGTACTGTTAACATGTGTATTATGTAAAATAAATTTCCTCGTGTCAAAATGGGGCTTAAACTTAGAGTTTATTATTTATTAAACTGCACAAAATTCGACTTAAAACTAAAACAAATTTTGATTAAGAGGAAAATGTATTATTAAGCAAAAGCTTTAAGGCAACAATCCATTCACAAAAACAAATATTTTTTTTTAAGGTCATTTACAATAGCACCGATTTTTATTTGAATTGAGAAATTCTATCAACTGTCAATCGGTTCATAGTTGATCTTCACAATTAGGGTGAACATTTCTAAAATTTAATCCATCAATTTTAGTTTGAAATAGTTAATTAAAAAATATAAAATAATAAAGTTGATTAATGAAAATCTTTATTTGGAAACTCTATTTTCGTTCTCTTAAGTGAAAAAGTTGCTATCGTTAAACGACTGCTGACAATCTTGAAACACAATTCTGCCAATTTCATCTTATTTTCCATGACTCCGCAATATTTTCAATGATAACTCTTTAGAACTCCTATCGAGTATTTTCCAGGTTAGCACATACTTGCGACTTTAAGTACGCTTAAGGTTTGAAGTCTGTTATCGACTATACATACCGAATCACCAAAACGGGACATTAAGCGGGCAACTTAAAACAAGCCCCCTCCTAAGTTGAAATGAAACTCAGCTTGACGTGCCTAATTGTTTGTTTGTTTATAAATCCAAAACTATCAATCAACATGCCATTGACAAATGTCAAACTTAAATTTAAGTACGACGCCATTTTCAAAAATTACATCTTTTTATAGGGTGATTAATACAACACTTACTTTTTTGTTTTTTAAAATATAAAATTAGTTTGTTATATAAAAAAAATGGCTTATACAACCGATAAGTAAAATGTTGTCTAAGCTAATGGTACATTTTTTTTTTTTTATTTTTTTTTTAAATTAAAAAAAAATGTCTCCACCAAGGGAACTATCTTTATGATGACTTTATAAATTAAACACTTGATAACAAATTCATCATCTGTTTAACTTGTCAATAAATAAAAAATAACTGTACAAATAAACAACTTAAACAACTTTAATAACTCAATCAATAAAAAGAAAAGTAGTTTATAATAAAAAAAAAATATAACTTGTTGCACATGCACATTTGAAAATAAGATTGAAATGGTTTAATGACTTGCATTTATTTAATTGTTTTGTAATCAATTGTTAAGTAAGCAAATAGATGAACTATTATATTTGTTATCAGTCATGATTACTGGTTAGACATTTTAATTTTGCAAAATGAAAAACTAACACAGAAGAGCTAGAGATGAATCAATTAATATGATATTTACTTTTTTTGTTATATTTTGTGCACACATTTTTTTTTTAAAGAACTTAGTTATATTTAAACTTACGTCAAAAAATTATTTTCCGTAATTCTTTCTTCTTATGTTGATTCATAAAAATTGGTCCGTAGTGAATATTGAAGTCAATAGTGATTTGGCCTTAAAAACTAAAAAAAAAAATACATAACTTATATAAAATAAAAAAGTTTAGTTTTTATTAAAGTTATGTACTTTTTTTGAAATTTTAATTTCAATAATTTAAAAAAAACTAAAAAATTATTTTTTAAGTTATGTAAGGTACAATTTTCAGAAAAAAAAAAGATTATACCATGGGTTGCTAATGGAAAAATATTTTAGTCTTTTTTAGTTTTTGTGTTCTTTACAGGTTCGATAATCAGATCATATACCCTATAAATTGTAAGACATCTTAATAATGCACATTTATAATATTGCATACAAAGCACTCTTGTATACTTATTACATACATATGTAAATACTTATATTAAATTGAAAATTGAAGAAAACACAATAAAAGCAAAATCATTACACCGGATTGGTTTCAGTCATAAATTTATTTGCATATCGAACAGTTTAGAGTAAGAAAAATTAAAAAAAAATGTTAAAAAATACTTTTACAACTGTTCTTCGACAAAAGCCTGAAATGGTTTGTGTTCTAAGGAACTTTGCTACAGAAGCTGGCCTCAAGGTTAGTGAATTAAAAACTTATTACAATAATATGAATTAAAGCTAAATTAATAAATAGGTGTGCTTTGTTATTGGTTATAAAGTAAAAATTAATTAAATAAAAAGTTTAAAAGTGTAATAAAAATACAAACTAATATCTGTAACATAATTGGAAAAGTTCATGAGTTTAACCTTGAGAATGAAAAAATGAATTTACAACGAAACAAATTAATTCCTTGCCTCTTTAGTATTTGACTGGACAATCAACATAACCTATTTTTAACAATTTCGAAACATGAAATCTGGAAATTCAGAGAACCATATGGATTGTATTATTTTATAGGCAAATAGCAAGAACCTTGTACTAACTTACTTAACAGGCTTCCATAGCTTATACCATCCTCTACAGTGTACATTGCTTCCAGTCTTCTAGACAAAGCTCAATAGTATCCGTGTTGACTCTATCTTTAGCCAGGTGGTTTTGTCTAAATTGACGTATCAAGCTTGAGGCTTGGGAATGAATCAATGAATGGGGTATTGCTGTCCATTCGCTGACAACTAGACGTCTTTGTAGCCGCATTCACATCTTTGTGCAGCTCATACAATTCGGAAGTTATACGGACCTGCTCCAAATATCCGTCCCATCCAAATATTTTTCACTTGAAGCAGTCTGGTGACAGCTCTTACTTTCTCCTAATTGTCCAGCAGTTAGAGTCGTAAAGCAAAATTGGAACTTTAAGGGTTCCTCAGGGCTATAGAAGTTTTGAAATAATTTTTTCGCCAAACGGGAATATCAGTAATTTTTCGACAAAGGTGTTAAACGTGGAATTAATGTTCACTCTCGGAAAATTCAGTGTAGGGATTTCTGGGCTACAAATCACACTGGTATTTCCTGTCAAATAGAACGTTGGAAGAGTCTTACCAATTTTTACAGGATATTTGGACCGCTGTTTTTGAAGATGGGACATAAGGAGCTGTTAGCTGTTAGATTGGATACTCATAGTGTTTAAAAACATCATTGATCCCTATGGATAGGATCGATCTCCTCTTGTGCATTGAAGACTAAGCTATCTTAGATACTTCAAAGAGAAGCTAAAGGAAGCCCTTTGTCTGGCTTCCTTTAGCTAGCTGTCTGGGCCCTTTATTGCAGGTACTCAAAAGTAATTTAACGGTTTTATTTATGAATCCTGGTTCTCATTTCTTATCAGAAGATATTTAACAAAATATGACATTCCTGAAACGTTTGAAAATCAATACCACAAATTTAGTTTAATGTTTTGTTTTATTTTATTTTATTTTATTTTATTTTTTGTTAATTTAATTTAATTTAATTTTATTTATAAGAAATGTTTTTACATATTTTACTACTTTTAAAATGATTTAATTTTAATACTTATAAAACGTTTTTATTTTTTAGTTAACACAAGCTGAAGAAGTTGCAAGTTCAACTCAAGACCTTGAATGGCTTAATGCAAGACCTTACAACGAAATCCCAAGACAATCGAAATTTGATTTTATTCGTTCCTATTTGCCTGGAGGTAAAAACATAATCTTTTTCTTGTTTAAGCTTTGACAGTCAAACTCTAAATAAAAACTAAAATAATTTTAGGACGATTTGAAAATACATCAGTAACAGAAACTGCACTGACCTTAAAAAAAGAACTTGGCGAATTGTTTGTGGTGCCGGGAATGTTTGGAAGGTCTGATATTTTGATGGTTCTCAATCCAGATCACATTGAAAAAATCTATCGTACCGAAGGAATTTGGCCAGCCCGTGATGGTTTCGAAACGGTTGCATATTTCCGAAATGTCCTCAAGAAGGACTTTTTCGGAGACACTGCAGGTCTTATTGTATCGTAAGTTGTCCACTTTACCCCGTATAAAATTTATTTCTTTAAAATGTTACTCATTCTATAGACAAGGAGAAAGCTGGGGAAGACAAAGGAGTGCTGTGAATCCAGTCATTGTTCAGCCACGAAACGTAAAGCTTTACATAAAGTCTTTGATTGATGTGAATGACGAATTTGTCCAAAGGTAAAAATGAACACCATATAACTTTAACCGAATAACATATTTGAATATATTGCAATAGAATCCGTGACGTAAGAGATCCAAGTACCGGAGAAGTTCCGGCAAATTTCGAAGAAGATCTAAACCGACTGACATTTGAGTCGATCACAACGATCGCTCTAAATCAAGATTTCGGACTCATCCGACGCCAAAAGGAGAACCCTGAGGCCCTGAGGATGTTCAAAAATGTTCGGGACTTTTTCATCTACATTTTCGAACTTGAGATGAAACCATCGATGTGGAAGACTGTCAGAACACCGATGTTCAACAAAATGATGAAGTGTCAGGAAGAAATTTTCGAGACAACCAGTAAATTTGTCTCGAAAGCAATGGTAGAGTTGGAGAATAAGAAGTCCTTAGGGGCTTTGTCGGACAATCAGGAACCAAGTGTCCTCGAGAAACTGTTGAAGATTGACAAGAAAGTCGCAATTGTTATGACCATGGACATGTTACTTGCTGGAGTCGATGTGGTAGGAACAACTAGCTTCATGTCGTCGATGATCTCAGAAATAAATGATTTATTCTTTTTCAGACAAGCACAGTTCTAGCTGGTGTGCTTCTGACACTTGCCAAGAATCCAGCCAAACAGGACATTCTCAGGGAAGAAGTCTTCAAGATCCTGCCACAAAAGGACTCACCACTAAGTGTGGAATCAATGAAAAATATGCCTTATCTGCGGGCTTGCATCAAGGAATCGATGCGATTCTATCCAGTTTCTGCGGGAAGTTTTCGCAGTTCTGGTCGAGATATCGTCTTGGGTGGCTATCAAATCCCCAAAGGCACCAATGCTATCCTCAATAGTTTCCTAATGCTCTTGGATGAGAACTACTATTCCCGACCAAATGAATTCCTTCCAGAACGTTGGTTGCGTAAAAACAGCAGTTCGGAAATCATTCAAGACAATAGTCATCCGTTTAGTTTCTTGCCATTTGGATTTGGACCAAGAATTTGTGTTGGCAAACGAATAGTTGACATTGAGTTGGAAGTTTGTCTAACAAAACTTATTCGGAATTTCAAAATCGAATATAATCATCCGGTGGAAAATGCTTTTAAGCAATATTTCGTAAATATTCCAGCGATACCACTTAATTTTAAGTTCACTGACATAGATGTTTAGGTTATTGTTTTTTTTTAAATTATTCAATTCATGTTATAAATAAATGTTAAAATAAAGACTTAGTTAAAATTGTAATTGTTGTTAGAATTTCAAGTTGTTGTTAAAAATGTTAAAATTTTAATTGTTATTAGAATTTCAAGTTGTTGTTAAATGTTAAGTCGAAATTAAGGTTGAATTTGAATGAGGTTATTAAGGTTTCAATCTAAGTTAAAGTTTATTTTAAGTTGAAGTTCAATTTTTAGTTGAATTTGAACTTAAGTCTGACTAAAGCTTAACTTGGAATCAAAGTTGTAGTTGAAATTGAGATGAAGGAAAAAAGTTATTCAAATAAAAGTGTATTAATTAATTAAAGATTAAATTCAATTTTACTTTAAGTTGAAGCTGAAGTTAAGGTTTCAATTCGATTCAAACCACCTTTAAAATTTTAAGCTCAAGTTCAACATTCGAACTTGTTTAATTGAAGTTCCAGGTGAAAATTGAATTTGAAAATGAAATTGAAGTGGAAGTTAAATTTTAAGTTGGACTTAAGTTCAAAATTAAACTTAAATTAAAAGTTCAATTTGGAGTAAGTATTAAAGTTAAACAATCAGGCTCAAGTTCTAGTTAATTTTGATGTGCAAATTTAAATTCAAAAGTTGAAATCTAAGCTAGAGTTAAGATTAAGGCTGCATGTCAACTCTGAGTTTATACTTATATGAGTTAAAACTAAGGTTCTACATTCTTTACAAGTCTAATTTAAGTAAAATTTTCAGTTCAATTCAAGAAAAAGTTCAATTTTTATTTGAAATTGCAGTTGAATGTTAGGTTGAAGTTGAAGTAAAGGTTCAAAATTGAACTTGAAATTGTTCTTAAGTTTCAAATTTAAACTTAGATTCAAAGTTGAAATACGTATGTGTGTATATTGAGAAATTTCAAATTCAAATTCTTGATTCAATTTAATTGCTAGATGAAGCTAAATTTAATAATGAAAATGAAGTTAAGGTTTAAATTGTTAAAGTTGAAGTTTGAAGTCGAGTTGAATGACATGTATATGTATATAAGCTTAAATTTGACATTAGCGTTTTTAAATTCAATAACAAGTTCAATTTAAGTTTAAGTTATAAATTATAAATATGGAATATGTATGAAATTTTAATTCAAATTCAAATGTTATTTAAAATTAAGTAAAGGCTGAAATTGAAATCGGAATTCAAGTTTAAGCTAAAGTTTCTGTAGAATTTTAACCTCGAGTTTAATTCAAGTTGAAGTTTAAGTTTTATATGAATTTAAAGTTGCGGTTAAATTAAATTCAAATTTGAACTGAATTAATGGTTGAACTTGAAGTTAAACTAGAAGTTGAGGTTCAAGTTAGAGTTGTAGTTAAATTTGGTGTCTTAGCTAGTTTAGAATACGAAATTGCAGCTGTATTTGGACAAAAACATAAGACATACTCATGAAGACAAGCCAGTTGAATACAGGGTGTTTTTTTTTATTTCAACGTGTTATTCAATTTATTTTGTAAAATAAAGGTTGGTTTTTGAAAGTGTGTATCAACTTTTACTAGATTTTACCACGAATAATTTTTTTTTCCGTATTTTTTCTTATCCTACAATTGTGACTCTTTAAAAGGTCCTTGTCCAAAGCTGCGAGGGACAGATGTGAGCACCTGTAGTTCTTTTTGTATTAAAATAGTGAATAATATGACAAAAAAAAACAATATCATAATAATTTTAAGGAATAAAAACCGAAACAAAAAATTATGCAAAAACTTTTCAAAAAAGAAAGATCCATTAAAATATACAAAAAAAAAAAAAAATATAGAACAACCAGAACCCTAAAAGCTATGGGGCATTTCCTAATTTTCCATCTTCTCCTTGTATTTATTTATTTTCTTATTTTTTCAATCATTAAAATTTCAAAAAAGCAAAAAAAAAAAAAACCGAACAAAAATTGAAAATACAAAACAGCAGCGCGAGAAAAGAAAGGAATAACATCCCTCATCCTTAGCACTCATGCATATATTTAAGTGACAGCACATGATTAATGGCTGTCAGAGGAAATTGCTCCCGAAACACAAGAAACAGGACGCCACCAACCAAAAAAACAAAAAAAAAAAAAAAAAACAGAAGCAAGGATCTCTCTAAACCAACAGCAGCAAGTGTATAGAGGGAAAACAAAATACAGAGTACGAAATAAGATGAAAAAAAGAAAAAAAAAATCAATGTCGCACAAGGGATAAAAACTAACAAAAACAAACAACCCTGTTTTTTTTTCAATTTCTGTTTTTTTCTTTTCCTTATTTGATGAAAAGCACGAGGAAGCTAGGAATAATGCCATAGAAAAGCTGGAGGATTCGTTACATTTCACAAGCTATGGAAATGCGCTGAGCGCGAGTATAAATTGAATGAGCAAATACCAACGCTAGCGATATGTTAACCTATGCAGTGTTAATGGCATCGAAAACGGGAATTCAATTTATTCAAGAGGATAACGACTTAGGGAGCGGTGCGACGTTGACGTCAACGACGGCGTTAATATGATTTAGAAGTAAAATATATACAAACAAAGAACATGATTAGATAGCGGAGAGAATTTAATTAATTAAATTAGATACATTGGCTAGAATTATGAAACATGCAATTTAAATATATATTTTATGCAGAAAATATAAAAAGAATACATGTCAACTAGGGGCTCTTTAATAAAGAAAACAATTGAAGAATAAATTTCATGAAACAAATTTAAGCAATAGTTTACTTATAAGAAACAAATTCAAAGAACTTAAAAAGGTGTACGAGACGTATGTGGAACATTTTTGTATCAATACGGATTTGATTAGAATTTCATTACTATCGGGTGATTCATTGTGAGGTTTGATTTTCAATAGGTTTTTTTGACACTTCAAGAGGCACTCCCATCAAACTGCATTCTAATTTTTGTTCAGTTTTGTTTGGTAAGTAATCAGGGAAAAATCTGCTACTAAAGTCGCTGTTACTATTTTTCTCAACCGAGCACTAAGGTATGCATTAAAAGCTCTAGGGTCTAGACTATAAAGATTTCTATGTTAATACAAGTATTGATGCATACTTTTAGTGGTTTAACAATTTTCTAAAAAGTATGCAATCTTTATAAATGAGGTCCATTCGATCTGATTGATCATATGTAGAACAGATGCTCTCAAACTGTAGGAAAAAAAAAACTATCACATAAGATGATGCTTAAATCTAGGCGTTTAATTATCATAAATGAAATGAAGGAATTTAAACTTTAATGTCAACTGTTAACAAATTGAAGCTTGTTTCATAAAAAGCGGATAGTAAGGAATAGATGACTTTATTTTTTTTGTCCAGCTGTTTGAAATTGATTTTCTTTCTGCTGACAAAAATAAAAATTACCGACTAAAATTAAAAATTTGTTAAATTGAGTATAGTTGTGTTTTATTCACTGCTGTATAGCTAGTGCTGCATTCAAGTGAATAAAACGATCAAACTCACGCCACGGTACGTATAATACATCGCCAGCACAGGTGCTATTGTTTTGCTGTCTTCTTTTTCGCCAGCAATCAATTTGTTGTTGTTTGCTAAGGGAAAATTTGCTGTGCTAGCTACCCAGCAGTGAATAAAACACAGCTTATATAAAAATACATTTCTTCTCTCAATAGTTAACTTATCTGGTGGCCAGAAAAACCATAACTTAGACACACGACTAATTGCAATTCCTCTTCCTCGAATTCCAACGAAGAAAGTGTGAAAAGTTTGAATGTTAAAATGTAAAATTGATGTAAAATGTATATACCTATGTATGTATAAGTTTGTAGGAAAAGGGTACGTGTCATTATTATCCATTATTGCCAGCACTTTGCCATGTAAAATAGAAGTAAAATTCCTAAAATGCACATTTATCAAATTCTAAACCTCAGTATACATTTGACAATCTTCTACATGACACTTAACTCGCCAGAGACTTGCACCAGCTATGTACCATCTTCATCCATTTTAATTCTACTCATATGGTATAAATCTGTAAATGTGTATGTATGTAAGTTATATCCTATTTAAACCTTAAACTCTAACAGCACATCACATACTAGTATATGTATGTAGAAATTTGTCAGTTGTTCACCAATAAATCTATCGATAAAATCACTTCAAAAACGAAACCCTTACATACTCTGGATTGGTCCAAATGAAGTCAATTCACTCTTATGAGCTAAATTCGCTGAGCTATTACAATGAGGAGATGATGATGATGATGAAAAAGAAGAAGAAGAAGAAGTTAGAAGCAAATAATTGTGTAGATCCACCCACAAAACAAGGACATTTTCTTTTGATATCCATCTCGCTTAACCCAAACCGACAACTGTCATCGTCATCAGAACAAGGACTTCTACACAGATGATATGAATGTGAGACTGACTTTGTCTTGTTTCGTTTATAATCATATGGTTGCCATACGTTGAATTTATTTTAATGAGGAATCGTAAGAAAGAAACTACGAGGAGATTTTGGAATGGAATTTCACTTCTAGTTGATGACTTTTGATTGAAATTTTACATAAAATCAAATGTTTTGCTTTAAATGAAGCGAGTCAGAAGATAAATCTAAGAAACTAAAGAAATAATACGGAGTTTTCAGTTAAAACACTCGTTTTTAATTGAATTCTTGTATCTTACTTACTTCGGTCCTCAGACCTACGAAATCCGTTGGTGTTCTCTATTAAGACATAGGGCCTCAACTACTTCTACGAGCCATCATGTGTGGTTTCCAGCGATGTAATTAAGCTCCCTCCGCCTCCACGTGCTTCTCGGTCTAACAAGATGTTTCGAATACACCTTATAACGAAGGTTTGCAGTTTCCTGTATTGTAGTCGTATATTTGAGAGACATGTTAATCCAAATATTGTACACAACCCGAACTCGAACGCAGCCTTAGCTTTTCAAATACGGCTGGCGATGTCTGGTTCGGTTCCTCGTTTGGAAACTCTTTACTCTTTCTACTGCTTGTTGAGCAATGATCATAGGAGCGGATGAACACATCATTGTTTTTCCCGTATTGATTTTCAGCCCCACGATTCCTGTTTTTCTCTCCATTCTTGTTGCCATTTGGTAGAGATTCATGATCCAGGCAAGAATAATTCGCCTGCTAAGTAGTTACAATATGCAGCACTGTCTGATCGCACTTTTAAATTCTTCTGATAACCTACCTCCACGGAAGACGAGATGTATCAATAGATAAAGTCAATTTGATGTATATCTCACACAACATGTCTCTTTCCGAGTAGATGGAAAACAACATTTGTCCCACTTCAAAAGACGTATCTTCTCAAGTGCACCTATCCTATCTTTCTAAAGACAGAAAAACTTTGATAAATTTTAGCTTGAGGGACGAAAGCTTTTAAATGATCGATAGTAAGAAATAGGTAGGTCAATTCGCTTGCCTCAAAGTTCATCCCATCAAATCTTTATAATTCCAGAGAACTTGATAGGTTTTGGCATCCAAGATTATTTAACGAAAATTCTTGGTTTTGGGAATCATTTCTTTATTTCGGGCTGATTCCAATTTTGTCCTGATATGATTTTTAGTCTTCTTCAAAAACTCTAATCTGATTATCTGAGGAAATTATCTTCAGATCAATTTTATCACTAATTGATAAGCAATGCTGTGGTGAAAAGGTCTTCCTTTACTTGCCCATAAACTCAATTTCGGACCATCTGCTAAGTTCAGAAATCTTTGCACTGCTTTGGTGAAATTAAGATCATTGCACTTGATATTTCATCATAAACATTTAATTGAGTTTGGTTACCTCTTATCGAAAATGGATGCTTTCGACGAAGGCGAACCCCTCATTAGAAATTACCTTTCTGACCGTTCAATACAACTTCTATTCGATGTCTTCAAATCTGATACCATAAAATAAATGGTTTGCCGCAGGGCTCCGTTATATCTCTGACTCTCTTAATCATGTTTATAATTGACCTACTGTCTGAAATTTCGTATCTAGAGCTACTTAACTGCTTCGCTGACGACAGTACTCTCCATTTATGTATGTACGTTTACGGATTCCTGATTTTGACAACATTATTAAATGGGGATTAAGAAATGGTGTAGAATTAAATGCTTCGAAAACTCAACTCCCGTCGTTAAAGCAAAATATACCCAATTAACACTTTCCATGAGTGGCACTTGAATATTCTCGTTATGTATTGTGTATCACCGATAACCTTTTGTAGAACTATGACTTATTATATTGCCAAAAATATCGCACGATCTGGCTATAATAATCAAAACGTTTATCCGTCCAAAGATGGATTATAATTCTCACATTTGGATAGATGCCTCTCCAATGGACTTGAACCTATTGTGGGCTGTTTACAAAAGTTTCACAACATTAAAGGGGTACCGTAAAAGTTGCAGTCTTTTTCCAAAGAGTAAATCAAAAACATGAGTTTTCGTCAACACTTTGGCCTACAACGGCAATATTCTAAGTTGTTGTAGACTTGAGTTCTAGTTTTAAGATTTCAATTGTCAAAAGATGACAGCGTCAAAAGTGACAGCTGCCTATAAAAATGGGCTTTTCTAAATGAAGTTTTTGAAATGCTTCAGTTTCAAAAATATAGGTATCAGAAATGCATTTATATTTTTATTTATTTTTAGTCAATACTTTCTACTCCCACAGTAACTTTCTATAAGCAACACAAAGTGGCAACCATGATTGTTGTATTGCTGGAATAACTATAATACAAAACAGACAATCGAAATCGGCCTTCGCCTTTAGGCTAAATGACTTTTCATGTCACGTGTCAAAGGAGGTGTAACCTCATGTGTATTGTGTGTCCGAAAATTCACCCGAGTCCCGCCCAGACAACATGCACCTTCTCCTATATCTAGTTATTCGTAGTTTCATTTCGGATGCGGTGATCCTTGAGCTTTGGTCTTGGAGAGCTTCGGTCTGAGCTGATTACATGTATGGAGACGGGAAGTTCTGTACCAAATGCAAAAAGCACCAGTTAAGTTACCATCAGAAGCAGTAGCAGCAGCCAGTTGTACCACCTCCAATAAGCGGGTGGTGGATGGATGGATAATACCAGGGTAATGTTGACGATGACATAACAGAACGTTGACGATGTCGATGACTTTCCAACTGTACTCGTATACCATTGTTTGGAAGACTAGGATGACGATGATGACGCCGCCTCCACCACTCCTTGCTTATCAATTTGGAAGACAAAATGGAACTCGCTGCTTTGCCAGCCAGGGCCACCGTGCGTCGTTTACGTCGTTATAGAATGTCGAATGTCGAATGTCGATGCCACTACCGCCACCGCCTCCTTCACAGTCGTCGTCGACGAACCGAGTGAGAGAATATAAATTCGATGTCATTAATTTGTTGTTAAATTGGATAGGTAAGCATTTATTTTGAGCAAATTGCTGGTTGCATGACTTTTGCTGGCATTGTGACTTTTTTTCTGTCTTATTGTTGTTTGTAGATGTGTTTATAGCTTGTTATGAATCCGAGTTAACTTTGTATAGATTTGTATATGCTGCGGGCGAACGATGACGACGACAACGTAGAGTTGGACCGTTTTCTGGGGGCGTGCTGGTAGCCGGTTGGATAATGAGTCTGATTTCCAGATCAATTTGTTATACGTGCCATATTGAGAGAATTTTGTCTTCTTTTAAGATACAAAAAAGATTTCAACAAACTTAAGTGTAAGTTTGCATTTTACTTCGGGCAATGATAAAATTGTCAAAATAAAATGAGCTATTCTCATTTGATGTCAGAATATGGTCTTAAGTATGCGACTTCATCACAAACATCAGCTGATCAGAATTGGAGATCATCAGACATTACGAAAACTTTCCCTAGGATAGAAAACGTCACTTAATTAAAGCCTGAAATAGCAGCTGTCAGAAATCTAGTGAGCAACTTAGCAGTTGTGATTTCTGTTGTGGGTGTGGCGAGTTTTGATATAAAGGGTGTGTTTTTATCTGTGTGAGAAGTTTCGACGTTAATTATTATCTAATATTTGACAGTTATGAATGTCAAACTGTGTTAAAATTGACACTTCTTTTCATTAGGTCATTAGGGCTAGGCAATTCATCATGGATTTTTTAACACATTTTTAAATAAATCAGCCCACAAAGTTCATGAACATTTCTAACTGGCGTCCTTAATTCTTTCGAAATGAGAAGGAGCTGATACTGCGGTGCATGGCTAGAGCTTTCGAGCTAAACATTCACCACATTTGGTTACAATAACACTTCGCAACTTGTCATCTCGTCACACAGCGCACTAAACAACCAGCAATTTATTGCAAAATCAATTTGCTAATAACTTTACCTTTAGAAGTGACCTTGCTAATTGGTCCCTTCGCTGCTTAGCTTATACAAACGCCATTGAACTAATTTTAATGGGGCTATGTTCACTTATTGATTTATGACAGCAAACCAGCAACTCTTTAGATGCCAATTCAATAAAATGCGAGGTTCGATCTGTTAAGCGCAAAGTGCGAAGCGGAATTGCAAATCTGCGAAGTGTGAAGTAAAGGAGGTTATGAGAGAAAAAAAATTGTGTTCTTATTTTATAAGCCTCGTTTTGTAAAACCTAATGACTTTTGTTAGACTCTTCAGCAATTGCAACTATTTTGATAGTAATTGTCTAAAAACTTAATATTTTCTGAAATCTTACCATTTTTCGAGAGTAGCTTCGTTTTTACTCCGGTGTTGGCCGATTTTATACATAGCATCTGAGTGACAGTTAAAACGGAATACTATAAGAATTTTAGAATACATGGTTTTGTCCATACTCACTAGGTAAAAACTGTCACGCCAGAATCTCGACATGAGAAGTCCGAAACGGCACTGACATCCAGTCAATTCTTATGTGACCTAGGAAAAGTAAACTGCGAAGTGAAAAGTGCGAAGAATGCAGTGCGAAAAGTACTGTGCGAAATGTGTAGTTCGAAGTGTAAAGTGCAAAATGAAAGTGTGCATGTGAACTACAATTTGTTAAGTGTAAAACGCAGAGTTTCAAGTCTAAGAATAGAAGGGCGTGACATAAGTCCTTGACAAATTTTTACTGACTTATATGAACTAACATAAAGATTTAAAAATATAGTATCTACTTTTACTTTATGTAATGGACTAAGATTCAAACCTTTTTTTTTTTTGTTAATAGCGAACAACTTCAAATGTCTTTTCTGAAAATTAAAGAGTTTTGACGATTTATTGATCATAAAGATTCATATTAACAGCAATAAGTAATTAACAAAGACATTTTTAAAAATTAAGCATTACTTTGACCATTTTTGTACATATCTATAAGTGCTACAAATACAATTCCCTAAAGCCATCATAAAGGATAATACATTCCTCCATAAAATTATCATGAAAACATCAGTTACAATACAACCGTACCATTTTGTAAAGTGTATTAACTTTTGTGTCCACATCTTTTTGACTCTCAACCTCTTTTCTTGAGTTCTCCTATTACCAGGAAAAAATCTCCTTCAATCATCATATTCTATTCTATATCCATTCGCAAAAATGTCCTTCGTTTACTTTTCTACCAATTGAATGAAGTGAAATAAAAACCACACTTAACATACCATTCAGGAGGCCATTTTCAGGACAGAGCATCACTCACCAAATAACAAGAAAAAATCCAGGGATGTTCTTCAAGAGCATCTTAGAGATATTACACTGACTCAATTCACAAGGGGGCGTTCGTTCGTGGTGCGCCGCTATCCATGGCCCATGGTGTTAATCCTCTTATGTCCTATTTCGTCACTCCTCGAAAACTCCATACTCTACACTCGTATACAAATGTAAGATAATCTTGCTGTTAAAGTGCCACTCAACTGGCATATTTTTTCCGCAAACACGGAAATAACTGACACTGTCAGACAACAAACACACATCCTTGAACAGGACACTTGAACAGCTACACAAAAAAAAATGACGACACTCTCATATATATGAGGGTACGAAAGTATTCGATGTCTGCTGAGATAACTTATTGAAATTCAAGCATCAATATTTTGTCACACAAATAAGAGCACATCCTTTTTCGGTGAAATCGCCCTTCTTCCACTCCCCCCCACCCCCCTGTTCGAGGACCAAGTCGAAGGCAATTCTAGGATTCTGCAAATTTTTCCGGAACCCGGGCAACTTTCATTTACATTGCATGAGACTTTATCTCACTCCGACTTCCGTCTTCCGTATATATAAAATAGAAAGGAGTAGGATTCTGGGAATGGTTTCTTCTTCGTCTTTTCGTGCGATGCTTGTCCTTCATCTCGTGCTCCATTTGCATTGCATTATTAAAGCTCAGTTGGATGTCAATTTCCATGTGTAGCTGGTGTAAAGTTTGTTCCTTCTTCTTAGCACGTACCGTTCATATATGGAAAAGGATGTTCCATGGTACAAATACACAGGTATTGGTACATGCATGCATAAATGCGCAGACAGCATTCATAGAAGTGTCTGAAAAGTGTCATTTAGTTGCTTCTAAAATATATAGAGCTTGCATAAGAAGGTAGGTTAGGTAACTAATGTATAGTACTGTACTCTTTCCTTTCCATGTTACCTAAAGGAATAGTTCAGGAAAAAATTCGTATATCAACTGCAAGAAAAGGGTTTATTTATTCATTTCGAACAAATAAAGTCTTCGTTTGATATGGTGTTCAATTTGATGTTTTATTTGTAGATGTCAGAAAGCAATGAGCAAGTTGAACACTTTTAGAATTGATTTGTTGTTTTCTTTTTCTTTTTGCAACAATTGAATTGGATGATATCATTTGTTAACATAAAAGAAGGGACATATTCTACTTACTTACTTAAGGTGGCGCTACTGTCCTAAAAACTTCTCCATTCAGCTCGACCAATAGCCGGTGAGGTCTCCTAAAATAGAGTTCATACAACTTTGACAGTTGATAGCAGACATAATTTTTTTGTTCTGAATGTGTTCTATTATAGAGCAACCTTTTTTATAAACCGGTCCTTCCGACACTCCACTAGTTCAGTAAACGATCAAAATAATTGACATTCTTCGATCAAGATCTTCTGAAAATATGGCAGCTGTCAGTGAAAGTGTGCAGAAGAATCCAACGCAGATGATTTGGACTCGACTTATTGACGTGTGCTCACTGAATGGGCTGCGACAGTAATGTTTAACGAATTGTCTTTGACAGGCGCTGTCAAAGCTGACTTTAAACCGAGAAAACGTTAGCCATCCAGTGTAATAGGTGGGTGATTATCAGATTCTTTTTACCTGAATCTGATCTAATGGACCCCTAAAGTGGCTTTAACTGAAAGACCTTACGTGATACAGCTCGAGCCAAATTTGACATTTGAACAATTCAAGAACGTCATGTCAGGTCGTGCAGTAGAGGTCGTGTTGTGAGATTTTATAAAGTCGCAGGTTTAGTCAAATAAGTTAAAAATGTTATCGGTTGAATTCAATCTGATTTATGTGTTAGAGTTATGGAAATTTTGACATTTTGACTGATGACATTCGCACAACGTTTTATCAAATTCATGATGGGTTTTTTTTCTTTTTTGACTCTGAGAAAATCTCAGAGCGATCCAAACAAAGCTCAGAGCAGTTAATATTCTGAGGTCTTTCATATAATTATGAAATACACTTGACACTTGAGCATAGAACTGTCATATTGTTTAGAAATTAGCTCAATTTGCTCGGTCATCTTATACTGAGCACATTCATTAAGCTCTGAACAATCTCCGATGCAAAAATTTTGTTCTTCGATTTATCTGAGCTAAAAAATAAACATAACATTTTTTTTGACAGTTCCCTGCTAAAAAATGACAAATGACACTGTTTATAAAAATCATATAATTTAACACAGAATATAACAACGGATTAATGAACAGAAATACATACCTTAGTCCGTATAGAATACTTTAATGAGTATAGAGTTTCGGATTGTGACATGTAGGAGACAGTTGAGTGGTGCCAAATGAATAAATTAATGTTGGCAAACTGAAGGGTATGTTCGTTGATAATTGGTTTTTATACTTCGGCTGCTAGTATGTCTGATCATAAAGTTGCGTCGTGGAAACGTCATTGACATATGCCAACTTTCAAATTTGAACTAGAAAAGTAATAATAATAATGTCATAGGCAACTTAAGGGCGACGCCACAAAATATTTTTTGTAATCTTGAGTTGACTTTTATCTATGTAGCTTTTTTATTGAATGTATTTAATTTGTACTCCCTAAATAAATGACTTTTATGATTAATTGTATAAGAATTTTGATAAGAAAATATTGAAATACGACTATGCAACTTCTGCTTTAGGTTGCACTCAACTTAGTTGCATAGTTTATGCTTTCTTATCATATAATCGAATGTAATTGAACTATGAATTGCTGTAGTGATTAACTTTAAGTATAGTAGACGTTAAACCTTCAAACGAATACCGTTTCTTTCCAAAATTTTGTTGCAAATTCAATAGTAAAGAAACTTATTACTGCAATTACATGAATTTTTCAACTCGACTCAAATCACCACAATTAGTCTAGGGACACAAAAAGTAGTAAAATTAAGTGTAAATTATGAAGTCAGTAAAGGGTTGTTTTAAAACATTTATAAGCGAAGATTACCAAAAACAAAACACTGCTATTGTTGCATAATCAAAGTAGCTTCGTTGAGCCTTAACTGTCACATTTAATTAAATTTATGTATGACATTTTTGAGTACAAAACTAATTGACCTCAATTTAAATTGACCAAATCTGACATTTTGTGTCTTTTGAAAAAGTGTTCATTAACCTAGTGATGGGCTTTTATTTAATATTTTTTGTGTGTCAAAATTTTATCAAGATTTTTGTAAATGTACTTTCACAAACTATTTTTATATAATGTACATTATTATTTTGGAATCCTCCTTTTAGTTAGCTTAGTCCTTGAACCGTACCAAATTTTTGTATATAATCTGATGTATGTATGTATTTATTATTGGACTTCATGTTAGAGGTCACATTTCCAAATACGCCGCACCAGTGACATAATTGTTTTGAAACGACCACACTAAAGTACAACATTCAATGTTATGTCATCTAAACTTCATCTTGACATTCATTATTTGAAAGGCTTTCGCGCGCGCCACACTCTTTCTTTCTCCCTCACTCTCTCTTTCTCTCTCTGTTTGTCTAACTGAAATAATATCAATTCCAAAGCAAATCTCTTGATGGGGTCGTTTTACATTCCAGATAGGCGATCTCAATGGCCAATAAAGCCGTCAGAGAGCCATTTAAAGATATACCCACAACTGCCAATCCAAAAGTCACCAACCCCCAACACCACCGCCAGCGCCACACCACTGTATATGACTCCGGCAGATCTTATGGAGACGCAAAAATGGCAGACAGCATGTCTATATCCTGCGATGACAGTACGAATCCTTCTGAAACCAGTTTTTTTATTATTTTCAAAAATACGCCAACAACACACATAAAGAGGTATACTATAAAATTAGTTTTGTTCTTGCCTCGAAAATGATGCCGAATCCCAGGGGGTGGAGGGAGGTTATTAGACGGGCTTATCCGCTCGTATATCTACCACTTCGCGTTCATAAGCACAACAATGGCATCAGCCAGAATTTGGATTCGTACTCGTATTTGGAATCGGGGGCGACAAAAACATCGTCGTCGTCGTAAAAAAGTTTCTGTTTTTTTTTTGTGTTTCGTTTTTAAAAAAATATTTCCAGGATAACAAAAAGAAGCTCAAACAACAAGCAAATAACCGTTATTCTCATAGTGATTCTTCCGGTGGTGTTGCGAGATGAAGTGAAGGGAGTGGGTGGGAAGGGGCTGTTGGATACGGGCTTCGCTCATCAGCTAGGCCAAGCGAAAAAAAAAAGAAGAAAGAACCAAGCAAACGTGTCAGGAAGGATGGGGTTTGGGGTGTCTCCCGTCATTTCTATAGCCAGTCCCGTTACCGGTCCGGGTGCTGGGTGCTGGGTCCCGTGTTCCGTATCCCATATTCCGGGCCACACAAAGAGGTGAATTCTGCTTCTGCTGCGATGATGTTTTCGCAAGCAATTTCCCTTTTATGTTATTTTAATTTTATGTTATTGTTATGACAACAATGAAATTGAATGTGACGCGCCAAGCCCGTTCGATGACGACGACGACGCACGAGACGGGGATGCTGTGCCTTGCTTTTCTATCCTATACAAAACAGGAACCAGGAACCCGCTCGTATCCTGAATGTGTAGTGTTTTTGTATATGTGACATCACAGGAGAGACGAAGGAGGATGGAGGATTCTTTTTATTGCGTGCGGTGGCACATTTAAGGATCAAAGATAGCATCGCACGATGGGTTATTTTCCACCTTGGGATATCATTTATATTCGTTCGCGAATTAATTCGTGTGTTCCGCAACCTGTTAGAGAAATTATTGTGCAGCGCAACGTTGAGTTTTATTTTATGGATTGTCATCTGTATGATGGTGTAATGTGTGAGTTTTTATTATTTCTTATTACATTTTTGTTTTTTTTTTTTCTCTTCTTTTCTATATATTTTGGATGTGGGTAAAGGACGTTTATGATAGGTGATAGACATAGGTGTAACTACGGGATTAAACTGAGTTAAATTAGCCAATTTATATGGGTTAAACGGAGGGGGCGGGGATGGTTAAATTCGATTCTTTGTGTTATGTTTGAAAAAGGATGTAGAAATGTTTTTTTGTTTGGTGATTTTTCTTTATCCTCGGAGAAAGTCCAGGACTATTATACCTGCTCGTAGTTGTTCATAAAAAAAATATTGGTACCTTTTTTTAAAAAAGTTATAGCATGCCTTTAACGATTCAGACAGTCCCCTCCTATTCACCTATAGTAAAATGGAATAAGCTGAACGTACAGTTACGGAAATCGTCAATTGAAGTTTTTAAAGACAACCCTTTCTTAATACAATTATTGATTCCTTGTCTTTCGCATTTCAAGGATTTTTATGAAATTCCTACAGAAATTATATATTTTGAAATTTTTTGAGATTATTTTATTTTTTTTTTTTGACAAATTTAAGTTTCAAATTCGAATACTGCTGTCAGTGCGGCTATTTTTTGGTTTTGGTAAGCCACAGATAAGACTTATTAGATTATCTTTTGTAGTCGGCTCCACTAACACTAATTTAAAAAAAAAAAAAAATATCAAGTATACGCCCAAGTGCAAGGTTTTTATGTAATTTACTTTTTATTAAAAACTAGTTTTCGAGTGAAAAATTTTAAAGATAAAAGAGAGAAAAATGGCCTAAAGAATTATGACAGAAAAAGAAGTTCATAGCTAGTGCTTTAGCCCAATTCCAAAAAATATCAAAACAATTGATACGCGCAGATCAGAATTGAACAGGTAAACATATGGCCTGCAAGACTTCTCCCAGAAATTTGGAAAGACTTAAAAAATCAGTGACTAAAAATGCGGACAAAATATTACCGGAGGCAGTGTGTGCCGCTAGAGTTTAGTGATCGAGAAGATTAAAGGTCTATTTTAGAGCTAAATAGACTCGAAGATGTTACCACTTGGTAGTCTTAGTTATTGTTCCATTTCAGAGCAATTATCGTTGTTTGACTTTTCAGTTTTGTTGGTGCAAATTTTGATGTTTTTGAAGATTTCCGAGTAAAAGACTTCATTTCCCAAAAATCTTATTAAACTAATGTTTAAAAATTTCTGGCTAGACTTCATTGGCAACGAAAATGAGTTCTTTAACTTTTTAAAGGAACAAACTTAGTCTTTCCCTCTCTAATTTGCAAAAATTCATTTAGGATATGAGTCTTGCTAAATTTCATGTTTATCGCACAAGTCGTTCCTGAGGTACACAGCTTCAAAAAGATCAAGAACTCTAGCTGACTGAATGTTTTCTTGATATCATTGAACCAGAACTTTTTGCTCAAAGATTTAAATATTCCATAAAAGAGGCATAGCTGACAGACCCCCTTTGCATGCTTTTCTAAAGTTTTTGCACACTTAAATCCCATAAGAAACTTTCGACACGTTTAGATACATGATACTACAAAAATACACGTAGGTACACTTCCTTTTTATTAACCTAATGAATCTTTAGGATCCTGTTCTTCCCTCTCGTTGCCTCATTTTCGGCTTGAACCTCAAATATCACTTGTTGTTGAAAGCGTTAATTTGACAAAAACCCCCAAGAAACTTAACCATGTCAAGCAAAAGCAATCTCAGCGGAACCAAATTTCAACCCCTCTGTTCCATATTTCAAAAATTACTTTCTGTTTTTTTTTTGTTTTGTTTTTATTATAATCTCATAAAGTGTCAAAACACAGAAAAGTTTATTTTCAAGATCTCCTTTTTCGAATCCAAGCTGATGGTGTAAAAATTACACCGTGTTGTCTCAGTGCCAGTGGGAGGGCGGAGGCGGGTGTTGACAATGTGAGACCTTCCTATATCCTGATGATAAAACTAAGCAAGGGCGAGATACTCGTACTCGTATAAACAAAATCCAAATCCAAAATCCCAGCATCTTTATTTTTCCTTAATAAATCTTAATAAATTAATATAAGAAAAATTAATAAGAGCGACGAAAGTATTAAGTCCCTGAATCTTCTGTTAACTGTGCTAAGTTAAGATTAATGACTCTAATAAATCCTAGAAGGGATAGTTTTTCATGTACCTTATACCTTACCTACATATTATTTCCTTTATAAAAATATAAGCCGCCGGTATAAGCTTATATAACATCCTGCAACAACAGAAAGGAAGCATAAAGCGTGCGATGCGGCTAAACCAAATCAGGGAGAACAACAGACACTCTTCCATGTTAGCTAGAGCTAGTCATGTTTCTGTTCACTTTGGTTTGATTAAATTTAATTTTTGGCTTCAACTCGCATCCCTATAACTATGAGACGAGACAGAGGCACTCGCACTGTGTTTCAGTGGCTGTGGCAGTGGTATATGAAGACGACGACGGACGCAAGACAATGCAACCCCTTGGAGTATAGAAGCTCATGTTCATAATACGAGAGGGTGGAAAAATAATAATATTCTCCAATCTAATTACGACTTAATCAGGTACATGCGGACTGTGATTAAGAACAAAACGAAATAAAAGGCCAGCGTCAGCCAAAAGGTTTTCATTCCGATTTCGACAATCCAACAACAACAACAACCCCCGCATATAGAATAAGGGTTTATCCTTGATTATGGGGTGTAGATTGCTTTACTGTCGCAAAATTGCACATCACCCATTGTCTGGCATTGTTTGTTGCGTGTATTTAATCTGGTGCGGATGAGGTAATATATATCCGCCGCGCCATCCACTCCGCCTCCCGCCACCTTCGTCGCAACCCCCGCCGTAAAGGTACCAAAGTTGATACATCAACACCCAATACTCAAACCATTGTTGTGCGAGATGCATTTCGAATCCACTTTTTTATATTTCTTTGGTTGGGGGTTGGGATGTCCCTCTCCCTGTCCTGTCTTGGGCTTTATTTCGAATTGAAATTGCGAAATGAGGCAGAGGACAATAATTCAATGAAATGCGTTACATGTCAATGCGTTAATCATATAATCCCATTAAAATACTAGCTGCGAGGGTATAACGATGAGGTGATGGTTCTATACCCTCTGGATTGCAGTTGGAAGGGGGTAGGTATAATACGAGTACATGGTCGTATATATGCAACAATGGTTTTATACAACGTTAAGAGAGATAAGAGGGCTATTGTGGTGGCAGATGGAGGAAGCTTTTATTACGGAAGGATGAATAAATCTGTTAATTTTGATCAAGTTTTCAATGAAACTGTTTTTTTATTTTTTTTTGTGGAAGATAAAGGATTTTATTTTGAATAAATATAAATGAACTATGGTGAACATTCTGATAGATCAATTCTTGACATTGGTGAGTGTAAGCATCAATTTGAAAGAGAATGGTTAAGTGTCAACAAGAAGGTTCAATTGGAAGCAGACAAAGTGATACATAAAAAGAATTATTTACCATAAACATAAGTAAAGGGTGTTTTTCTTTAAGATGTGTGGTTCTCAAGAAGAAATAAAACGCATAATATTTTATGATATGGCCAAGAATTTAGCTTTATTATAAAAATAAGGATTTGCCATTAATTTTCAAAAATGATTTCATTAATGTGGGAGCCTAGGTTGTCTCCCATTAATTCCAACCGAAAGGCCCAATTTTCCGACAACTTTTGCAGCTTTGGGGTTGGGGCCGTTTGTCACCAATAACGCGTGGAAAATTCTCTTCCAAGGCATCAATTGTCTCCGGCTTATCTGTGTAGACAAGCGACTTCACATTATCCCACAAAAAATATTCCACGATGTTGGAGGCCACACCATGCCACAGGCCCACGACACGAGATAATGCGCTCACCAAAAGTTTCCTTCGATAAATTGGTTGTTTCGTTAATTGTATGGCTGACTTGTTGGAACAAAAGCGCGTCCACAAAATTCGCTCCAAATATGACAATTTTTCTTATAAACGTTCCCATTCAACCAATTATGAGCTTCATCGCTTAACAAAATTTTCTTGTGAAAATCGGGATCGGTGGCCATCTCGCTTTAGGCCAATTCACCAAACGTCCGAAGCGCTTGATGGTCGTTCGGCTGTAATTCTTGCACGAGTTGGATTTTGTAAGCGCGAAGACCAAGATCCTTTGGTAGAATCTTTCATAAAGTGGATGGACTCATTCGAGTCTTCTTCGATACTCTGCTCCACAGCAGCAATAGCGTCTTCGGCGCGCACTTAATGGCGTCTTTGAAGATGCGCACAGTCCACTATATTAAACGTGGTGTGAAATCGATTCATGGTTGCCCGAATTACCGGCTTTGCTGAGTGATTATGTCGACCGAATATTTGACGTAGCCCAACCATTATTTTGATAATAAATTTGCACGACATTGTTCGAAAATCTTTTCTTTATCAAATGGCAAACCAAAGAGAGCATAAAACAAGTGACAGCTGTCAAAAAAAAAACTAAATCCGAAAAAAGTACTGTCAGATTGAAAACGAGACGTCTAAAAAGAACACCCTTTAGTTCAATTCTACATATTTATGTATTTAAATTAGAAGATCGTAATATAAAGACTCTAAGAAAAATCTAGATGAAGAATTAAAAGTTCAGGACATTGATGTCAGCCTTGGGGTACTTCATTTTTAATTGTATTAATAAACTTGATGCAAGAGTCTTCAAAATGTTTACAGTAGGAACTGTAGAAGTCCAACTTGTTTCCAAAGATTACTAAAACCTTATCGACTAGCATCAAAAGTGTTTCACTAAGTAGTTCAATGATATACTATTTCTTTTTTTTATAAGTAATCAAGATCAAAAAATATTTTTACCTTTTGGATATCACTTTAATACATCATTTTAAAAAGACAAATGGTGTAAATAAAAAGAAGTTTAAACGTTTCGCTGTGGAATCTTTCACATTTGTTTTCGAACTACTTTACTTACTTGAAGACTGCAATTGTGGGCCATATTTCAATCAAAATTGAAAGTGCCTTTTAACATTTTGTGTGATATGACATCTTTTGCTTCTTTCTCAAAAGTATGGGTACTACATAGACCCAGCTGATCTGAAAAAAAAAAAAATAAGAACCTTTAGATACCATCCGCCATCGCAGAGTTGATATAAATAATAAATAAATTTAGCAGATATAATAAGCAAACACATCCACATCCCTTTCTCTAAGGACAAAATATTACTTAGAGGTTATATTCGTAGAATTTATATTTTATATGTTTTTTTTTTTGTCAAAATGGCAAAAGGTTCTTTTTTCCATTTCAGGAAGTGCTTCCTAGTTCTGATGGAAGAGCAGAAGGCACAACTGAACAAAAAAAATATATATGTATCTATATATAAAAGTTTACTTTTTAATATTCATCCCGAATGCTCTTCTGTGCTTCAGGATGTTGGTGGTGATGGTGATGCTGCTCCTGGTGCTGCTGCTGCCACTGCTGCTGCTTCTGGGCTCACAGATAAGAGAATTGCCCTGTCAACCCGGATGATATATTCGAGGGAATTTAAATTGGGCCAACAGAATTTGCTACCAGAATGTCGGCGAAACGTAACCGAGAAATTGTAGGGCACCAGATACACTTTCTTTCTATTCTATTCTGTTCTGTGATGGTTGTCGTTGTCGTCGTCGACGGTAGTCATCGTTTGGATGGAGGGGTGGAGTGGGGGCGTGAATAAGTAGGAGAATATAGAGTATAAGGTGGGATATGGTGAAAAGTGCTGGCTGCTGGAAGAAGAGCTAGAAGTGTCAAACGGAGATGTGTGAATACACATTTTTTTTTCTTTTTTTGGTTGGCTTCTTCTTTCTCACATCGTACATCCAATCTCACAGAAATAACTCATTTCATCTTTTTCTAGCGATAACGGGTGCTTGAAACAGGGTGTTTCCGGAAAAACTCTGTTAAGCTCAAGGAACAGCGCAACAGAAACCATTTTACCTTAATTATCGGTCACATCAATTGCTAAGAAGAAATGTTAGTCAGACTATTAAAATAGCTGAACAGTTATTTTAAATAGTTCCCTTGAGCAGCTGATAATAGCCTTAAAGTCATCTTGAAATCTAACCATGACACCTAAAGCGGCTGCTGTAGAGGACCTTACCTTACCTTCCATATGAATCTGACACTTGGGAGTTCAAAAATGACACTCTAAACCGCATTCGAGAGAAGTAGTTTGATAGAAAATTGTGAGAAAGAACGATTTCGAAGACGCTATACAAGGCGCGTTTAATTGTAAACTTAGGTTAGCTTAGTAATCGGAATCGCAATAAAACGCTATCCTTAGTTTTAAACTGACTTTCCCCTTGAGCCAAATGTTAACACTTTTCAGAGAAAAAAAGAAAACAAAAATCAAATCAAACGTCAAAACCTGTCAGAGAAATCAACAAAATATCGCTTTTAAATAAAAATAATAAAATGTGTCAAATAGCCGAAACTGTATCCTTAGTAAATTACTGAGCTCGATTACTAAATTGTTTTTCCTCAGTTTTCGTCTGTTGTTTACTATGTAAAATTTTACTAACCTGAGGATAGAAGGAACAACAAAACGCGGCTACAATCAAGAATTGGGAGTAATCACCTTGTGAAGAAGAACTGACTTGGAAAGTTTTTTTTAGAACATACTTTTTATTAGAGATTGGAAGTTCGAAGCTCTTGAATTGGCAACTTGATGGCGGAAGTCTTCAAACAGTCGTCAGATTTGTTGAGAGGAAGATCGAACTCATGTTGTTGGTTCACAAGATATGGGATTAGTCTATTAAGAATGACCGACTTCTATACCAAAAACATGTTGATACTTACTATATGTCAAACGCAGCCATATAGAATAACCACTTGTTCAATTTATTTGTCTTCGATACTTAGTTAACAGAGGCTCTTCTTGAGACATAATACCCTTCATTAACATTCAATCCAGTTGCTTTTAGTTTCTTAACTGGGGGCCTGGTCTTCCTTATAGATTCCAATCTAGAAAACTCAGATTTTGAAGATTTTCTCAGCTGGAGTATTGTGTTTCATTCGGTTGATAATCCCGAGCCGATGTTGCTGAAATCTTTTACCTCTTTAGAACAATATCAGCTTCTTGTTCTTCTAGATTATGGAGATTACAGATAAGTATATTTTGGCAATTTGCCGTTGTCGTAGATCATGTGCTTTCCCTCAAGAGTATGAAGTCTTGAAACCATTTATTTCGCCAAACAGCAGTTTTCTATGTTAGTTCTTCCAAAATGGGTTCAAAACCATACTGATATTTTTAGAATGACTTAAGAGAGGCCCCTACGTTTGATAAAGTGTTTTTAGAAATGATTAGCAGGGTTTGTCTTCATGACGATAAATCTGATAGACCAAATATCAGTCTATGCCTTCTTTGACCCAATTCTTATATTGATCCTAAAATTCGTAGTCTTTTCCAGAATTTTTTTCAGGGTAAGGATTTCTGGTACACCCAATTTAAACCTTTGTAAGTTATTTTAAAAGGGGTTTAAAATCTAAGTTTAGTATCGAAGTTTGCTTTAGGTCCATTCCGTCTTTCTGGAGACCACTCCTTTGGCATGATGCTTAAAGTGGGCTGTTATAAAGGTAGTGTAGAAACTTTCTTGTGAAAAGGCATTTTAATAAAACCTCTTTAACATAATGCGGGAACACCCTGTATACCTTTTCATACTACTATTTCTCTGTGCGACAGATGAAGACATGTCATATGATTGCACGACAATTGCTTTACCCATCTCTCTCATTCTCTTATACCAATATATTTCCAGAACCGCCACAACGCGCCGTTTTCTCCCCTTTCACACGGTGAGTAATTGTTTCACTATCAATCAAAACAAACACTCTCAGTTTAGTTGTTGTTCTACCTTCCAATAGACATCGGGCTTCAGCATTAATGATTAAGGGGTGAGTTTTTGAGACAAGCTTCCTATAACCTATACCCCAACCCAGCGGCGGCGGTGGCAAAAGAAAGAGGCAGTTATCCCAAGCTGTCGATGTCATTATAACTCAATTGCTCATATGGTCGACTCTTACAAAATTCGTTTCGCCTCATATTCCTTCCTTCGTATACCAAAGATAGAAATATCGAGTTGCCACCAAAATACTCGTAACTTTATGGAATATATTCTAACCCCTTGTAAAGTATGATGCCAAAGCTGGAACCTGGAACTATACACATTTTCGTCTATACGAATTCCCAAATTGCTTTATGATATTTTTTTTTTTTATTCCGTGAGAGGTCATACACCCCCCGTTAATGCTCGTATAGGTTTATATGTGAAATCACTTTGACCCTTGATGCTTATGAATGGTAACAACAATTGCTCGCCAGGATGTTGCGCAACCGGTATAGAGTGAGCTATTAGCAATTTTGGCGTCATATTGTGCCTTGGAAAATTAGAAGTGTTCCTGGTGTTTCTTGTTTCTTATTATTTTGATTTGGATTAGTTGGGGGGGAATTGTGATGTCGAAATGAAGCTATCATATTGTCGAAGGATTTAAGTGTCAGAAGAGCTTTGTTATCTTGTGAGATTTTAATCAATATGGATTTTGTTACTTGGTGGATTTTGATAAATCTAAGGAAATAGAATTTTAGGTTAGATGAAAGAGTGAAGAAAACTATGCTTCTTCAAAACATCTAGAGGACCTATAAAACCTGAAACCAGGATAACAAAAATCATTATGAAATATGTATAAGTTTGAATCAAACTAAGAAAAGCGTTGCTGACAGTCTAGGACCTCTGCTCTCTCCTAGAAAAAATATCTAACGAGGCCAGTGCTTGTATCAAATTTTGTAGTTCTTACTTCTTAGTGGTCTAAGTTTTCGACTTTGAGTTCTTAATACAGCACGATAAAAAAAATTAAAGTAATGCTCTTCTGAATTTTGACAGTGACACGTGTGGTAAACAAAGTAACAAATTTTGATTCACTGGTTCAGAAAACGATCAACAAATACCTGTGCTTCAAAGAAATGCTGGAACTACAGCTGTTCGTGTCAAAATTTTACAGAAATCAATGCATAGGAGCTCCAAGTGCTTCCAATGCATCCTGAAATGGACTTTTGGGATGGCACGTTTATCTGAATAGAGTAATGGTTAGACTTTTTCTTATGCGGTTTTTTAAAGTTGCTATACAAATAAGTCATGGACTACGGAAATTCTCAAAAGCTAACAACATCCTTGCCATCGATTAAATTCATCCTGTTTAATGCTTCCAAGGTTAATAGTCTGTCAAAGTTTTTTTAACCCAAAAACATTACCATACCTTTTAGGCGGATGCTGCATAGGAAGATGTAAAGGACAGACCTGGTTGCTCAGTAAAAGGCAGTCCGACTTCACCCGTCTTCAAGAGATTAAGAACGATTCCGTAGACGTTACAATCATGAACTGTATGCAATCTAAATCGAAGCAGAAATCGCAACAAAAGAATTAAGCTCGGTAGACTCCGCTCCGATGGGCTCTTCTAGTTGCTCGAATGGACGAAGAAGAACCAGCTCGGAATGTCCTTGATGGGCTTTGGAAGATGGCAGACCATAAGATATGGTGTGGACTATAAGACCCCGAAGATTTAAAGTGTGCAATTGGATGGATGCCGTCGATCGGGATAAATGAAGAGACTTGTTGAAAGAGGCCGGAATTAGATCCCGGTTATCGAGACGATAATCTTGAAAAATTGACATTTGGTAATAGTCTGTTTTTTCATTAAACCTAAGGCTCTGACTTTCTTAAAATTACTTTCTTTTTAGGTAGACGTGAGCCAGGAAAAAAAACTTTATTTGAACTGTCCCATTAGACAACGTTTAGTTGGAAAGTGAATTGTGGTTTTTTGATTTTTAACTTTAATTTAAAACACTTCAATATGTCTTCTAAGCGATACGGACATTTTTCAACTCATTTTGATCACTTTACTGATTTTCCTTTAAAATGATGCCTACATAAAATCAAGGTATGAAATTGATTTATTAGAAACTCTCAAATGTCCAATTGAAGTATAAATCATTTAACTCATTCCAGACTCTGAGACATTTCAAGGCATATAAGAACCCCTCTTAGATATTAAATACGCATTGCTTCCTTAATTTCTTTTCCATTGAAAGGGTTGGAATACAGTTATATCTATCTTTTATAAAAACAATTCTTGGCATTTAAAAAAAAAAAAACAAAAACAATGCTTTTGTCATCAGAGCAAAGGAAGCTTAATACTTCTCCCAAGGGACTAATCAAAACAAAAGCACCATATGCAAGTCGCTACATTTTATATCATTATACATATGTACATATGTGAGTATGTATGTGTTTTATTCTATTCTTCTTCTATTAGCCCAAATGACTAATGTAATGGAATCAAAATTTCTTATTCGAGTTAAGTAAGGGGAGTCATCGTCTGGCTCTGGATGCAAGTAAAATAATGAATCAGGGAACAATGTTCTTTTATAAGGGATATAACAAAAAACAACAAGAGTTAAGAAACAAATCCTTGGAATCAACAAGGAATACACATACTTATATGTATAAGTAAAACAAAAAACAAAAACAAGTAATCTCTTAAGGGAACTTTCACAGATGAAAGCCGAGCAAAGACAAAGACTGATTTCGGTATAGAAGACCGGCAAGTGTGATCCTTGACTTAGGAAAAAGATTAATTGTCCTTGAACTTAAAGTATTGGTACGTCATATACATAAACAAAAAGTATATATACTGATATTGTTAGTGGTTAATTTAAGGAGGAAGCAGTTAAAGGAAGGTCTCTTTAATAAAAATTTACTTAAATGTATAAAAGAGCATTTACAGTTCTTGTCAGTTGTTACAGACTTTCTTTAAATTGATGATAGAATAATTGTAATAGACAATTAAAAATCTCAGTAAAAATGCATCTACTTCTTTCGCAACTTCAGACAATTTTAAGATCTTACAATATCGTTAGAGAGGTGTCAAGAGTCTAACACAATGATATTATAATAACTAAATTCCATAGGGAGGTGCATGGCGTAAACACCAAAAATTCATATTTCCAATGAAAACCTTCATTGAACTAAACATTGACTTCTTGTAGGTTACGAAAAAGTTTATGAGCATTAGTGTTTATAAAGATTACCATCAATGATTTATGCAGTTTTTCGTGCTTAACATCATTGCCCGTTTATATGCATTGGTTTCTAACCTCAATTTTTTTATTTTTTTATGCAACTTTATTGTGAAAAAATCCATGGATCAAGTATTTTGACGAAGAAAGTTCATCTCGAGTTTGACAGACGTGAATCTTCATGTCTTCGAAAGATTTTGGACTTGTTTCAAGATTAACGTCTGCAGAAATCGAAGTCTTTAAAGCAACTCAACTAACTGGGCACTAGGGTAGGTTTTCCAATTTAGAGCTGTATCTCTGTAAACTTTTTGGAGATTCAACAAAAGAGGAATAGTTTCACACAACGAAAAGAAAAAATTATACATGACTTTGAAACAAAATTAATAATGTGTCACAACGAAACGGTTTGATTTCATGACGTTACGAGTATGAACCTATGTAATAAAGATCACTCTTGAATTTAAGAAAATATACATATCTACACCAGCGGGCCCGTATGTTTGTACGTTCGTACGTTCGAGATACCATTTTTCGTCCACGGTATCTCAAGAACAAGAAAAGATATCGACTCCAATTAAATTTTGTTCAACAGGTTAGAAAGGACGAAAGATGTAGAAAGGACTTTAATAAAAATTTAGTAAGCTGTTTTTTTACTATAGCAGTTTAAAAAAAAAAGTGCACATTTTGTTTTGTAGCAAATATCTCAGGAACGAAAAATGTTATTAACTTCAAAGACATTCGCCCATGTTCCGGAATTCTATCGAAAGTGAATTGAAATCACTTTTGAATTTCAAGCGAAATGAAATTGGATGTTCTAGATTTCGACCGATTTCGAAAACTTCGAAATTAATTCGAACTGTCAGAAGTGAAGGATCATCCATTTTTATTTTGTTTCTAAAGTGAAATTCTTGTGCTTTGAACATGGATGCAATATTATTGGCAATTTTAATGGATAGAAGGAAGCAGAATTCAAAAGAAAAAATAAGAAGACAAATTTTGCGAGACAAATCAAATTTTTTGTGAGTGTGTGAATATTATATGTATGAATTGTTCTGATAAATAAAGTTAATATTCTTTTTTTTTAAGTTTTCGTGGTAATTTTAGATTGAAATGACAAAAATAAATATTTTTCTCTTACATTTTGTTAACAGACGAAGAAATATGTACAAAGTAACTGCACTTACACAAATTTCACAGACAATTCACAAACAAAAAATAAGTGATTTGAATCCGTTCAGAAATCGGCATGAACTGAATTGCAGAACACCAATTTTCACTTTCGAAATTCCAATTCTCAATTACGAATTGTGGAACATCCAAATTCACTTTCGCCAAGTGAATTCACAATAAGTGAAATGCAGAACATGGACGATTATTTTGTGTACACTGTGATGTAATTCGAATTTGGTATGAATTTGGAAAAATTACAAAAAACACGTTATTTTTCAAAAATAAAAGAACTACAAAAAAAATTTGGCGTTAAAATACACAATGAAGAAAAATGATAGTATCTTCAAAATAATTGTCAGCTATGAGAAATGATGTTTTTGACATTTAGTAAAATTTTGGAAAAATTTCATTTGTCAGTTTTTTGCAAAAAATAAAAAAAAATAAAACAAAAAATTTCAAAATTTGTTTTTCCAGTACAATAATTCCAGAAATTTCTTAAGTCTGATAATTTTTATTAATAAACAATTGTTATGACTCAACATCAATAGTAAATCGAATAATATCGAGAATTACCCAATTACACAGTTCTTACATAAATTTACAAATTCACAAGAATTAGCAAGTTTTTTTTAAAGTAAATGATGGGAAGATGTCAGTGTGGGCCACACCCAGCCTCTTTTTTCAAATTTATTTTGGTCTGATATGTTGAGGTCACAACCTCACATCACATAAATATGTAAGTTTAACATGCACCCAAACTAACACTCACAAAATTCAGCATTTGTACTTATCTGACATCTTTTTAATTTAGTTCGTCTTTTTCTTGGCAGTTTAAACTATACCGATAAATAAAGTTCTCACGCACTGAAAAAGTTATGAATTTAATAACAATATAATTGTGACTCAATGACAGGCAACTTTATAAATCGGACAATCGACAGAAGACTGGAATATACAAATTCCACAAATAAAAATGATAATACAAAATATTTTTTTTTTGCAGGTTTAACATTTTACATCAGAAATTTTTATTGTTGTTTTTATTATCTGTCTCTAAATTTTTCCAAACTTTCTCACCTTTTAAACCTTCCCTGGACTTCCACAAATGATTTATGACCAAAACTAGCCAAATCGGTTAAGCCGTTCTCGAGTTTTAGCGAGACTAACGAACATCAATTCATTCAGCATCCCGTTGTCCGCTGTTGTTAACCAGTGACCTTAAGTGTTCTTCGATAACAATAATTGTTTGTATGATGAAGGACGATTTTCAAAATTGATTGACGGATGAAGTCACTCATCAGTCAAATATGAACATATAAGACCGAGACTTTTCCGCAGTACATACTTCGCAAACAGAGCTTAGTCTGTCAAAACTTTTTAGATCCAGAAATCTCATCATAACTTCTAAGCTTGTGTTGTACTGGGCTATATGGTTCTGCAAGCACTACTCACATATACATATGTACATTACATAAATACATTGATCCGAGACTTTGGTGCGTTCGAGACTAGTTTGGTCCAGGACCAGTTGTCAAGTCGATGATTATGATAATGATTTGTCGCTTTTGGTCTTCATGTACATTTGGTATCGGTTCAACGCTACCGATTTAAACAGACTTTTCGATGAATTAACGAGCAATTAAATTCTGATTTTATTATGAAAATTGTGTTTTTAACATTAACCTATTCATTTCTTCAAAGACCTGTCTAAAATATCCACCCTAAACCACACCGTCGTCGTCGTGTATTGCATTATTTTTGTCGAAATTGAGTTAAAAAATATTATCATAATTTCGCCATATCTATGCAACATGAGTTGCAACCAGTTATCATAATAATTCCCCTTCTGTCGTCTATGTGTCTAATTAGTACTATATTTATGTAAGTATATAGATTTAGTATACAATAAGTCTGGGTACTAGGATTAAGTGAGTTCTGACCAAAAATCAGGACATTTGGTCTGACGAAATGAACTTTGCTTAAATGTCGTCGTCGTAAAATAAAAAGGTTTTTGTTTCATTTTATTTCATTTCGTCCTTTTGTTTTCTATATTTTCATATATTTCTTTTTGCAGGATGATATTTTCAGTGTTTTATTTAAGAAATGAAAAAAAAAAAATATATTAATATTCGTATGCGACACAGGACCAAAAAGGCTCTCCGTCTCCCTTTTCGTATATCCAGATCCAGACCAGATCCAGAACATCCACGAAAAACTAATTCACAAGGATAAACACAAAAGTATGAAGACGAAGTGGGCTTAATCTTACTGTTCTTGGGCGTATGGAGGATATGGGTATAGATTAAATAATATACAGTGACGTTAAAAAAAAAATTACCACACAAATTCAGGCCTATATCATCATAGGCGCTGCGGAAGAAATTTTTCCAGGGGGAAGTTCAAATATGTATGTATTAGGACACTTAAAAAAAGAAGAAAAATTTAACCTTTCTTTTTATATTAAAAAATGCATGTTACAGATCAATATACATATATGGTACAAAAATGTATGTACATACATATATATAATGAGTAACACCTAGATCAAGGGGAGCTTGTGACCCCTCTTCCTGATTTTGTTTTCCAAAATATTTCTCAAAATTGACGTCTATTTTCGCACACCACTGTATTAAACATATGAACACATATTACTTTTCCTACACTCCCTAAGAGTATTGTTCAACCCCCCTTCCCTTCTCATCCCCTTGGTCTACATACATGCATTACAATTTACGTGCGTAACTCATCTTGTGGGATGAAGATAACTTCATCTAAGCTCAACATGTTCCATATATACGACAACAACCTCCTTCCTACAGGACTCAGGACAGGAGGCAAAAATAATATTAGTACGAGGCGAGATGAGAATGAGAGTAAAAAATAAGACCCAAAAAGAAAGTAGATACTCGTATAAGCAGAAAACAAAAAAAAAAAAAAAAAATTCCACAGGATCTATCGGGGATTTCCTATTCTATTATTGGAATTAGGCCGGGTCTTGTGTGTTATGCATTTAAATTGCGTGCTTTTCTGGAACGATTGCTTTCGTACTTTATGAAGGTGGAAATCCATATTAGTCTAGGCTCAGACTATGGGCTCTTATAATATGGTCTTTAGCTTGTTCATATCATACATGTTGTTATAGAAAACATGCATACATATACGTATGTTATATTAAGTTGGTATTTTTATTTGTGTTTCTTTTTTTTCGATCCAAAGTTTGTCCTTGCTCCATTAGACTTTTTTTTATAAATGTTAGAGTATCAGGGAGTTAAGAAACACGGAAAATTAGTTTGAAATAAAACAAGAAAATTTAAGATCGAAAATTGCAAATTAAATGACATAAGCTTTTTTGCTTTTTGATAAAGTCTATTTGTTTTAGCAAAAATGGAGTCAGCTTATGTCCCGAAAAAATAAGACTGGGTTTGAATTAAGGTGCAAACTCTAACTCAAAAATATACGAGACATATGGACCATTATAAAACCTTATCTAGATGAATGCTGCAACGTTGTCGCCTACCATTCGTTCTTCAACGGAGTCTACCGACACCGAGCTTAATTTTTTTTTTTGACAATTTCTGCTTCGATTTAGATTGCATATCAGTGATGGAAAAAATAATAGAAACAATTTACTTTGTTTGTGATTTTGACGTTAATTTCCCTTTATATTAATTTATAGAAAAAGGCATTTATTAGTTCGTTCATTAATTTGAAGTTTAGTTTCAGTGTTTTTGAAAAATAAATATTAACCGTTATATCGAATTTGTTTAAAAATGGGTCGTGGAGTACATTCCAATAGTTTTGAACGTGATTTAGTAGAAACCTTAAGAACAGATGGTAAAACGATGGCAGAAATAGCACATGCTTTAAAGTGCTCAAAAAAGAAGGTGTTTACAGCTCTCCATTCAAGCCCAAAACCAGAAACCAGGGGCAGAACACGGAAAACTTGCCCACGTTTGATAAGCGTTTATAGTAAGACTTTGCAAGAAAAAGCCATTTTCTTCTTCAAATGACCTGAAGAATGAGTTAAACGCATAAGTTACAAGTCGTACCTACAATTAGGAATCGTTTAAATGAAGCTAAGCTGCCTGGAAGGAGTCCCAGAAAAGTACCATTCTTCAGCAAAAAAAATATTCAACAAAGACTGCGTTTTGCAAACAAAAACCTCCATCGTGCAAATTGGAATAACTTGTTATGCTCGGATGAAACAAACATAAATTTGTTCGATTCTGATGTATATCAGAAGACCCATAAACTCGGAATTCGACCAAAAATACACCAAGAAGACCGTTAAGCATGGTGGGGGAAACATAATGATTTGGGGGTGTTTTTCCGCATCTGGGGTTGGACCAATTTTCTGGATAAAAGAAAAAATATGTGCTGTAGACTACGTTCGAATTATTAATAGGTATACCACTATGGTTACCTTTGCCGAAGAGGACATGCCCATAAGATGGGAGTTCCAGCAAGACAACGAACCCAAGCACTCCTCAAAGTTGGCTAAGGAGCACTTTCAGTCAAATAAAATAAGTGTTATGGAGTGGCCATCACAGTCACCCGATCTTAATTCTATAGAACACCTTTAAGGCGTACTTAAGAGAAAGATCGGGGACTCCAAGGCAAAAAATAAAGACGAACTGTGGTCCAGCATACAAAATGTATGGTATTCCATACTCTCCGAGACATATGCCAAGTTAGTCGATGGGACGTATTTTTAATTTTATATTTTTTATAAATAAACTTTAAATTTTTAATTAACCGAGCAGAAGACTCTTGTTTCTATTATTTTTTCCATCACTGTAGTTCATGATTGTAGTGTCTCTGCCATCGTTCTTCCACTCATACGGGACCAACAATTCTCCGTAAAACTTTCCTCTCGAACGCTCCTAAAAGGTCGGAGTGCCTTTAACTAAGCAGCCAAGTCTCGGATATTTATATGTGAGTACTTGGAAAACCATCGATTTGTACAGCAGCAACTTGGAAGTTATAGTCATGATTCTGAAAGCTTTGACTGACTATAGTATTTCTGGTTGTATCTTGATATCGGCTGCTACTATTGTCCCAAGGTAGGTATTTGAAAAATTGCAATACTTCAAATTCATTTTCCAGTACTCTGTGCTTAACCGGCTGTTCTTCTCACAGTTGACCTCCCGTGTACTTTGTTTTTCCCTCATTAATGTGCAGTCCCAGATTTTCTGCTGCCTCCTGATCGATTTAGAAGAAGAAAAGATGTACCTACAGATTATTCGGTTATCCCTATGATGTTGATATCGTCTACGTAAACCAATAAGCTGGCCCTGACGACGATGGTCCCTCTTGTTGTCGTGCCAAAGAGGCAGGCCATTATAGATCTTGATTTGCCTGGATAGCAATCTGGCTAATTTTTATTGGATATGGTCCACCTACATAGTGGTGTCAATTTGTTTGGGATGACAAATTATCTTATATATAAGTTGGAATATTAATTCTAGAAATTTTTCCATCGCCTGTCTATCGTTTAGAATATTGTCCGATAATTGTTTTAGCGTTTGGGGCTATCCGTTCTTGTACGATGAATAAAGAAAATCTTATAATCCTCAACAACGTCTTAATTTTTCATGCTCCAATACGTTCAATATAATTTCATGAATTGCTCAATTTAAACCTGGTCCGCCATGTTGAATCAGCTCTGCTGATATGCCACCTGTTTCCGGTGCTTTTTTTTGTTTAAGCCAGCCTTCTGAACCACTTCTTGGTGTGATGGAGCCTTTTCTTCTTCAGTGAGCTAATAAGTTCATAGTCCCTATTTCCACCTTGATCCATAGCCAGTTATAATTACCGTATTCTTGGTTAGAAACTGGAATATCATAATATGTTAAAAATATGTTAAAATGATCAAGGTTTATTATTTAAATAATATATAATAGTTTAAACAAATTTATTCTAATAGATTTACTAAGCTGTTGTTCGATATTTTTTATTAATTAGAACAATTTAACAAAATCACCATGTACAATTAAACAATTTCTTCAAATCGGCTCAAATCATATACATACATAGAATGAACCGGTTAGTTGATTTTCACAAAACATTTCTCTGCAGTAATATAGAATAAACAAATGATCATAAATTTATAATTAGAGTGGGTAATAAAGCCCAGGTTTAATAACCGATTAAAAAAAAACGAGAATTCATATCGGTATAGGAAAATAACTTCACACGAGAATTAAACAATAACTTAAGTCATAACAAATAATAATAAATGAATTAAAGGTTATGTATTTATGTATTTATGTTATTGTAAATATTATGATCACAATCATTTGTTAACTGCCAGTTATCATAATCTTAAGTGAGACAAAGGCTATAATGTAGGAATATCAGTCTCAAAAGAATTTCTTTTTTATAATAGTATAAAATTCTTGTAATTAACAGTTCCTTAACTTATAAGATTTTTGAATGTGGAATTATGACCCACTTTTATGATTTCATAATACAATTATGGGCCCATAACCCACAATAGGTAGTTTACACTTCGCTTTGGACTTTTGGTTTAAACTTATAATTGTCAGATTAACAAAACCCCTTGTTTTAATCGTCAGATTTTTGGTCACTATACTTGGAACATCATGTGGAGCCATCAGTATGCTAATCTGACGCGCTCGAGTATGTCAAGATGGTGATTTTTTTTTACATTTTCAAAAATTCGTAGCTAGCTTGCGTCAATTCCAAATCGTCAGTATAAGAAATGGGAGTATCTGTAGGGCTCACTTAACACCCCCTCTGAAAATCTGACACGCTCGAGTAAATGCATTTTTTAAAATTTTTAAACCGTTCCGCATAGCCACACCCACCACGTAAATCGTCAGATTATGGTATATTATATTTCAGTGACATGTTGGCACATGAAAAATATCAATATCTGACGCGCTCGTGAATGTACATTTTACTGTTTTTTTTTTACAATTTGAAAGGGGTGTAGACGCTCCCCCACCGTTAAAAGTGAAAACGGTACTGACAATTATTTCTTCTTATCACCTTATCTACCAATTTCAATAGGTCTCCACGACGCTCGAGTAAATCCCCAATTAGCATCATGGGCTCCCCTACTATTATGGATCTATAGTATCTTAAACTGATAGACTTTGATATTTAAACATCTGCGTCAAACAACTTTAAGAAAACATTATCAATCCAAATACTTGTTTGTGAATGTTAATTGAGTTCAGCATTTCCAGTAGCTGCGGAATGGACTTCTCTTCGAGCAAGCTATTTCCAGAGACAAACAACACTGAACCCAGTCTCTCCAACCAAACCAGTATAGAAGAGATTGATCTTGCTATCAAAAAGATAAAAGTTGGTTCCGATCAACTACCAGCGGAAATCTTTAAACACGGTGGAGATGTGTTGATAGGAAGTATGCATCATATCATCAGTTAAGTATGGGTGAAGGAAAGCATGCTCAACGACTGATCCATCCGATCCAAATACCCCATCTTCGAAAATCGTCTGTGTAAGCATCTTAAGCCCTTCTGCACTACTATACCAGTGTGGCTTCTGGCCCAACAGATCGACCATAGACCAAATCTTCGCGCTTAGATGCATCCTGGAAAAGACTGACGAATTTCAAGTCGAGACAAATCATTTCTTCATCGACTGCTTATAAAAACATATATCGTCAAGAACTCTATAGGGCGATAAACGAACTCCAGATAATTGGAATGTGTAACTCTGGAAAATATACGATCCAACGTACAACTAGGAAATAGTTCTTCTGAACTCTTGGGCAAGGAGATGCGCTATCATGTGATTTCTTCAATATCGTTCTGGAGCAGATGGTGGTTAGACAGATCAGTCCAACAATTGGGGTATGCAGATGACATAGACATCATCAGCCGCTCTCAACGTAGTGTTATTGCCGAAGTTAACAAGGACAAGACGAAATACCTGCTATCGCCAAGACGAAATACCTGCTATCGCCAAACAAAAAACATCTATCCACCAACCGACTTGGACACAACGTCACTATTGATAGCAGTAACTTCGAAGGAGTTCATCTACCTTGGAGTCAAAATTACCTTCACGAATGACACCTTAGTGGAGATTGGGCGAAAAATTACCCTAGGAAATTATGGCTACTTCGGTTTGGAAAGACAAAGCGGTTCAAAACTCTTTTCTCGAAAGACAAAGTGCACCCTTATATTATTAGTTCTGTTATAAGGTGCTCACTGCTCAGGTCTGGAAGCAGAAAGAGGAAGCTGCTACTGGGTTCATACCGGAGAAAAATGTTTCGTCGGATATTTGGTGGAGGTCGAATGGAGCACAAGATATAACAGCGACCTCTATGAGCTATAGAATGATGTTGTTCAAAAAGTTAAAGTTAAAAGTTTGGCCACAAGGACAACAACGCTCCAGCTAAGAGAATCTTCGAATCAAAGCCTTCTGGTTCGAAGTGACAAGAAAAACGGAACCTCCGGTTTAAAGACCAAGCTATCGCAGATGCCAGAACGCTTGGTCTGGATGACGCAACATGCTCAGGATCGTAGAGGATGGAAGACTATGGTGGATCAGGAGCCTGATGAAGTAAAGGAAGTGTATTTTTGACAATTCAACTGAGCAATGTTAATTCCAATTGACAGCTGAACTCCTTACGGGTTCTATTGCTGTAAGGGAAGATTAACAAATGCTTGGAAATACGCATATAACCGTCTTCATCCTCAATTGAATGGAATGTAAGTTGGGGAAAATTACTTCCGCCTTTTTTAATCCGAATGCATGCTTAAGAATTTAAATCAAGAACAGTGAAAGACAAGAGCTGTCACTTTAAATCCATTTCATCTGCCAATCGAACTTATCTACACCTGCAATAGATTCCAATCCCAAAATTTACCCACTTTTCAAGACTGACTGACTTTTTCCCGATATAAATAAAGAAAACTTGGAAAAATACCAGAGGGCAGGTGATATTGTTCCTATAACCAGTTCAAACGAGTAATAATTTAGGACTACATTTATATAGATTTTCCATGCTCAGTAAAATTACAACAAAAACAAAAAAAAAAAAAAAAATCTTGACATGTGCACGCACTTGTCATATGAATTGCATTGCAATACCTAAGCTACGAGTACCGACCTATAGTGTTTGGATACATGAACGAGCAATCATCAGAAAGTAATTTCAAACTAATTACAAAAATTGCTTGGAGCAGCAGAACTTGAAACAATAATAGGTAATGTGTCCATAACCATATTTTCAAGCTCTTTTCTATAAAGGTAAAGGTACTACTCGCACAATTGGCATAGGCACTATACATCAGGCTATCATTCGGAGAAGATAGTGCCTCTGGGGCATTGAAAGCAGACATTCCGTTCCATCGAGAACTAGTACCACACCGACACTCCAGCAACAACAATATTGTGGTGGCCGCATTGATAAGCGCACGCGACACTAATTGGCTCGAAGCCATTCGAAGCACCGCACCGGTCGCTGCCGCTCGACGACGACCGACGTCGCATTGTGCAAGCTTAAGCACTGGCACCACATACTGTATACTATAGACTACATACCGACGAACTACCTATGCAATCCGAGTCCACCTGGCAGGCTTCACATGCCAATCAAACCAGGATGCATGGCGCTAATTCATTGTTTTCCACGTGAAATGAATGCGCCTTTAATTCGCCATACAACTCCTATGGCATGGCGCGCCAGGAAAAGCTGAAACAATCCCAACCATCATAATGCACCAATTTATTATTGCACTCTTAATAAAAAAAATTATAAAAAGAAAAACAAAACTAAAAGGGCACGAATTATGATGTAAGCCAAAAACTCCACTTAACCTTTTCGAATGAAAAATGTGTCATTATACGAGTACTCGTATCGTAACTTGCCCCCACAATCCACATGCGGCGAACTAACCGAAGGGGGTGAAATTCCTTGACTTCGTGTTTTGATTGCAAAATAGTTTTGATTGTTTTCAACGAGTGTGGACTTAAAATAAAAAATTAAAAAAAACTATAAAAATAAAAATGTTTGTTGGCGTTTCGCTAATCGCATGGGAATACCTGCAACCTGCAACCTGGCAGAAGTTAATCAATTATGTAGGTTGAGGTTGATTGAAGGCTTACATAATTAATTTCTTGCCTGGCAAACATATGTACGTTTGCTAAAAAGTCAAACTAATTTTTGTAAGACAATAAGAATAAGTACATACTCGTATGTATGTATGTTTTGAATGTCCCTGGAGTGAGAATTTTAAAGAATTCTGATATTTTGACGTTAGGGGGAGAATCCTAAATTTGAAGGATGTGTGCCACTACAAAAATAAAAAAAAAGTCCATTAGGGATGAAACCTTTCTGATCAATGCTCAATGTTGTTAGTTTTTAAGCCAACTCAAGTGTTGAAGATCCAAGTTGATATATACTGTGGCCTGTTGTTTTCTTCAAGAGGTGTGTTTTTTTGGGAAAGATATCCTAACTCGAGTAAGGTTTTACACATATTTTAAATACAACATCTTCAATGCCGATAAAAGTAGAAGTACGAGTAGGCGAATAGAATTTTGACGTTTGCTAGAGTCTCGAATATAAATGTTGGTGCAATTAATAACTCTTCTGTATCTCGAAGCCATTTTTCATTTGTAACTGAGGGTTTATTTCTTTTACCGTTTCCTGCTCTTTTTGAGATTTCATGTTTTATCTGCAACCAAACTAACGCAAAACGCAACAAAAAATTGAAAACGCTGTCGATAGAAAAACGTTGCATTTTGTATCGTGTTGTAATTTCGTAGAAAGCTTCGTTATCTCATTGTTTCATACTTTAGATAGCGACACAAAACAGTTATTAACGTGACAAGCGATTTATAAAAAACAATGGCTTGAAATCCAAAACTAACTAAAGTCTGCGAACAGACCCTTTGACTTTTGTTTTGATATCTGTCAAAAAACAAACAAAACAACAAAACTAATCGCACAACTGAGGATACGTTTTTTTGGGAAATCCTACTTCAGTGCCGAAATTTTTCTCAAAAAACACACCTCCAATATTCAAATTCAATAGCTCTAAGAAGAATTGTTTCATCTTTTTTTTAAGCGTTCTTCCAATATAGAATTTATAACTTTGATAGCTCATAGCGGTTGGAGTTTCATCTGTCAAATTGGTTGTCATTTATTCAGTCCGCCTGTGGGCGGATAAAGGTTAATAAAAGAAGTGCAAATGATTAAATTGGTTTACGTAAATGTTGGTTCTGCTAACACACATGTAGTGAAAAAACTAGAGCCCACTGGTTGATCAAACGATCAACCAACACTCGTGTGTCGAATAAACTAAAAATGTGCCAAAAATATCGATAGTGAAGTTATACGTGAGAATATGGAATAGAATCCAAAACCGTGAGTTTTCGTAGCTTACAAGAATTCGACCTTTTGGAGACTTTTCGAATTTTATGTAACAATTTGGATCTGTAATAATTCACTTGCCACGAGTGTAAGAGATAAGCTATCATAGACACTTGATATACTGACAATTATTTTCACTGAAACGTCATCCTTAGGAATGATGCCCATTTCTAGATTAATGGGTCGAATAAAATTGTCAAAGTTGGGATGTTGCCAATTTAGCGATATACAAGAGCGTCCAATACTTCCTGGAATATGAAGGAAGTAGGTGCTTAGGTGATGGAGAGTGGAAAAAGGTAATGATTGTCAAGCTCCCAAAAAAAGGAGACTTGATGAAGTGTGAAAACTGGAGTTCATCGATTTCGAGAAGGCTTTTTATAGCATCAACAGGGAAGGGAATTTATCTGGCTTGCTTTGCGGTGGAAGGGTATACCAGAGAAACTCATTGCTATTATCAAAGCGAGTTATGATGGGTCCAAATGTCACGTCTTACACGGAAATATGTAGGTTGTCTGAAGAATTTGAAATGCAAAGCGGGGTCAGCCAGGGCTGCATATTGTCACCAATCCTGTTTTTATTGGTGATAAGTGATGTAATGTAATGTAATGTTAATGTAGTCAGATGGACTCTGACAACTTACCTTAAACATCTTGACTACGCAGACGATGTATGTAATGGACAATACTGGAAAAACAAAGATGTTCAGCCTCGGTAGCTCGCAATCATCCGCTCCGATGAACATTGGTCAACAAGCAGTAGAGAAAGTAGATAGCTTCCAATACCTTGGAAGTATCGTCTCTCCTGAAGGAGGAACTGAATAAGACATCGCCAGCCGCATCGGAAAAGCAAAGGCTGAGTTCGGGATGTTATCCAATGTTTGTAGGAACAAATCTATCAGCTTGAACACAAAGCTACGACTGTTTTCCTAACGTCGAATCAGTTCTGCTTTATGGTTGCAGCACCTGGAAAACAACAACAATAATCTGGAAGCTTCAAACCTTCATTAATAGGTGTCTTCGAAACATCTTATTTGTTTTTTGGCCTAATCGTATCTCGAACAAGGACTTATATAGGTGAACCGGTCAGGAACTCTTGCGATACCATTATACCAAGGCACAAGTGGCAGTGGATTGGATACACGCTTCGAAAAGGTAATGACTGCATTGCTGGCCAGGCGATGCAATAAAACCCACTCTCACAAGAAGGAAGAAGAGTTAGTAGACCGAGAAACACGTCGAGGAGGAATCTGCGAGATTTGAAAAGAGCTGGAGGAAGTTAAAATACATCAATGGAAGCCGCACACTGTGGCGCGTAGGAGTAGTTGGGGCCGTACGGCCCACTGGGGAATACCAATAGACTTCGTAGGTCTGCGAATCTAGATAAGTTAGTACGGTGCAACACAGCCTACGTCACCAAAATCATACCTATGATATTACCTCGGTGGACTTTTTCTTGAGGAGTGCCTCAAGGCTTATGAGGATGAGCGAAAAACCACAACTGCTTTCAAAAATAATGCCATAGATCAAATTTCAGCTGATTTCTTGTCCAGTCCTGACCGGTATATGATTTTCGTCCAAATGAAAAGTGTCAGTATCGTCAGTATTGGGCTCATATTTTTAATAATGACAAAAATTTACTTACTCAAGTTTTCTAAAAATATCCCTTAAAACTTCTGTTTTGTTCCTTAATGTTACGACGAAACTCTTAGGTCAAAAACATAACTGTTCTCCAACAGAGTTGTGACATATTATCTTGTGGTCATTGTTACGGCAACAGAAAATAAGTAACCAATTCGGTTTCAAAAATTTAGAGTTTTCTGTAAAAAAAAATTACAATTATATTAAGTGATTCAAAACTTTGCATTTTGATAATTTTCAAAAACACCTTTCCTTCAGATTCAAAGTTGATTTTAAAATTAACGAAATGTGTTGGACAATTTCTTCTGCTTCAATGAAATTTATTAGCTATGACTTTTTAGTGTAATTTAAGCTTGAATTCAACAAGCTTACTCGAAAATGTGAATTTTCACTTCGAAAATTATGAATTCAAAAATCAACGCTGTTTCAAATCAAGGTTCACCTGGTGGTGAATAGATTATTATTAATCGTTAATATTATTTCTTTGTTCAATTATATGAAAAGCCATGTGAGCCTCATTATTATTTTAGCTGATTATTGGATTATCTTGCTTGAAAAATTGTCTTCCATCTTCAAAAACATACCGTAAATATAATATTTATGTATCTTCACAAAAACAACAACAATAACAACAACATACGAATACGATCCAAAACAAAAACTAGCTCGCCCTTAAACCACATTTTTCGATCGCACATTATTATTGCAATGCCAGAGATTATAACTTGGACTGGTTCCATTTCTGTCCTTGCCCCACAAAGAAGTATTACGATGGGAAGCACATTTTTTATACGCTTATGCGATTATTATACGCTCCTGGGGCACTTTTTGCACCCACCTCGTCATTGCGGTCGGGCCTTTGGTGGAATCCACCGACAAACGAATTATATATATGTATTTATAAACGTGCGGGCTCGGGCTCACAAAACATCATGTTTCCAAGTCGGATTTGAGAAATAGTTATATGGGATACGCCAACCAGGCCAGGCATCCAGTAGGTATTATTTCACATCACATTCAGCCATCATCATCCTGTCCTGTCCTGTCCCTCCTCATACCAGCCAATCCATTCATCCATCCCATCCATCTATCTATCGGATACGTTCGAGTCCGAGTTGGAGACGGATCCGTCCGATTTTATGCACTCTGCCACTGATATGACGCGGCAGTGCGACCAACGATGACGACAATTTCTGGACAACGATGATGATGATGATGGCAGCAGACTCCATCATGCTATATCTTTACCTCCGATGTCCACTTTCAGTTTGCACTAAAATATATTAAACAATGACACCAGCTTCGGAAATCACGACATCTTCAGGGTTGCAAGCTGAGCTTATTGTCGTCGCGTCCGTCGTCGGTCACACAATCAAAACTACACTCGAAAAATAAATCAATTGAATTTGCGCTCAATAATGATTTTTTTTTTCACTGTATGCGTTAACATACTTCACTCATCACTATAAAAGTCAAAGTATGACAAGATGCCTAAAAAAGAGTACTTATGCGTCAAGTTGCGTTATTACGCGTTATAACTCAGAATTTTTGAGAGCGTTAACATTATGCATCAAGATTCGTTAAGGAACGTAAGAATGCATCAACATGCGTCAAAATAAGTTTAACTGCATCACGAATGGAAAAGTGCGTCAATATACTCAGTTGAATGCTAGTTGCGTTGAGGTGCAATAATAAGATAAGTCTAATAAAAATCCTTCAATATACGTAATGATACGTCACGATGTCAAGCATCATCGCTGTGTCAACAAGAGTTAACATTTTTGTCAAAATGTTTCTATTTACATGCGTCACTACTTCAAGATGCGTAATAATGCGTTAGGATGTTTTAAAACATGTCCACACCCCCCAATATGCGTTACTAAGCCTCAAAATATGTCAATAAGCGTTAAAGTGCGTTAAGATAAATACAGATTTTGTAAGGATGCTTTACATGCGTCAAGGTGCGTCATCTGATTTCATATGCATCGGATATGCATTAAAGTGTGCGAAGAAGCGTCAAACTGTATGAAGATGGTCCAAGATGTATCAATATGCGTCAAGATACTTCACGATTGCATCGATAAACTGTTCGTCGAGTCCGTAGGGATGCATCAGGATGCTTCAAGACAATCCTTTATGCGTCAACGAGCGTTTACGTTCCTCTTAATTTGCTCGGGTCTATTTACATGCGTGAGGGCGAAAGTTCCAGATCCGTCAAGAAGCTTTAAGATACGCCAGGTAACATTTGGATGCGCAAAAATAGAACATACAGCAATATGTGATATTGAGCGTCAAGATACCTCAATATGCGTTGAAGTTTGTGAAGATGAGTAGAGACATGTAATGATGAGATGAGTAACTACCTATGCGTTAGGACACGTGAACATGTAGCATGCATCATGTGAGTTGATTCAATATGTGTCAGGTACGTCAGGTACGTCAAGATGCACCAAGTTACGTCAAAGTGTGCTAAGGAGTGCAAAGTGACGTCAAGCTTGATCAAGAAGATTGCGTTGAGATTCATTAAAACGCGTCAAGGTAATTCAATATTATTCCACCTCGTGCGTCAAGATTCATGAAGATGGTGAAAGATGTGTAGAATTCATTTCATGAAGATTCTTTAATATGAGTCAAGTGTGTATGGAACTCTTGAAACTCTAATAATTTTTTACCATGTACCACTGATCCGGTTGAAAGATATAAAAATTTACGACAAAAATCTCCACCAAAGCAAACACATGCTCCACATACTTGCCGGACATTTATTGGAGATAACTTCTTAGGGTACCATAAATAAAACATAATCCTCACGCGGCTTTGGAGCTTGACTTCTTTCTTTCATACTTTTCAAAAAAATAATAAAAAAAGTCAGCCTCTCGTTGCCGGAACATGACAAAAAGAACAAGAAGAACCAATATTTATATTGAAAAAAAAAAAAAAAATAAGGAAAACTGGTCCGATGATGGTTCCCTTCCTTGGGACATCCCGATTGATGGTGGACCGTTTTGTTATGTTGTGGCATAATTTTCCACCATCATCACAATCGCTGGTGGTGGCACTGGCAAAGCCGGGTGCATGCACCAACTCAACTCCGGTTAGTGCTGCGGATGCTATGTTTTGGCTGATTTTCGTGCGTCCAACAAATCGTTTCAGAACCAGGATGCATCATCTAAGAATTTGCCCAGAAACCGAAAGATACTTCATAATAATTTCTAATCAGCAAAAAATTCCACGAATCAAAATCAAACGATCCTTTGGACATCACAGGTTGACCCGTCATAATCGTACAGCCACAGGAATCGTAAATCCTTTTGGAAGATGTTTCCAGAATTCTGATGCACTGGGGTGCGAGTGTCTGTCTCTCTGCACGGCAAAGGCACTGCCATTTACCTCCTCAGATTTCATATAACATATTATGTATGTATGTATCCTAAATGGGAGTCGGCTCTTAGACACACAACGCACATGATAAAGGGCTGAGAAAAAATGTCCTTTGTATAAATATTATATTCAATTAAGGACAAACATCGTTTGGGGGGAAATAAGAGACAATCTGAATTACAGTTGAACTCTAATTAAGAGCAACGTAAACCTTTTTTAAGTACACTTCTTTTGCCGACAACGTTTAATGTTGACGACTTTGGCAACGGCCAAGCCAGGCCAGGCCAGCAACAAGCAGTGGTGGACGGTGGTGGCAAATTTAAGCTGCTCTGACTCGAAACGGCCGGTCCGGCCGTCAACCCTTTTGTTTTGGTTTATGACGTCGTCGTCGTCGCCGCCGCCGTTTGTCGTCATCGTCGATGACACTATACGGATGTCCTTAATTGACAAACTCTTCTTCAGGCACTCGGGCCTGGGTTGGATATATTGGGTTACATTTTTATGTATACTTCCGAGAGTATGAAAGGCCAACATAGTAGTTCGTACACGTGAACTTAACATACGCATCAATCGCAGCAGATGATAATTTGTATAATGACTTTTATGGATGGAAGGGGAGAGCCTTTTTCAAAGAAGATTAATAATAATTGGAGGCTTAAACAATCTAAAATCTTATGTGTTGACTAAATGTGTTATTATTTTTGACCTGAAGAGGCCTGACAAGCAATTACCTAAAGGGCAATGTGATTTTAAAGAAAATTTATGGAAAGTGTGGATTTGACATCATGTTTCAAACAGGAGAAGACAGAAACCACGAACTAACGACTGAGACTATATTGAGACTAAACTGATACTAGACTGAGACTTAACTGAAGCTTAACTCAGATTAGACTGAGATTAGACTGAGACTAGACTGAGACTAGCCCTAGACTTAACTTATACTAGACTGAGACTAAACTGAAGATTAACTCAGATTAGACTGAGATTAGACTAAGACTAGACTGAAATTATCCCTAGACTAAACTGAAACTTAACTGAGATTAGACTGAGACTAGACTAAGACTAGACTGAGACTAGTCCTAGACTAAACTGATACTAGACTGAGACTAAACTTAAACTTAACTGAGATTAGACTGAGACTAGACTAAGACTAGACTGAGACTAGCCCTAGACTAAACTGATACTAGACTGAGACTAGACTGAGACTAGCCCTAGACTAAACTGATACTAGACTGAGACTAAACTGAAGCTTAACTCAGATTAGACTGAGATTAGACTGGGATTAGACTAAGACTATATGTACTGAAACTAGCCCTAGACTATACTGATACAAGATTGAGACTTAACTGAAGCTTAACTCAGATTAGACTGAGACTAGACTGAGAATAGACTAAGACTAGACTGAGACTGGACTAAGACTATATGTACTGAAACTAGCCCTAGACTATACTGATACAAGATTGAGACTTAACTGAAGCTTAACTCAGATGAGACTAGACTGAGAATAGATTGTGTCTGGACCAAGACTAGACTGAGAATAGACTAGTTAAATACTAGAGTGAAAATATACTTAGACTAAATTTTGACTGGACAGAGACTAAATTGAGAAGAGATTTGTACTACATTGAAACTAGACTGGAACTAGAATGAGACGAAATTGAGACGAGACTGTGAGAAGAAACTGAGACAAGACTGAAATAAGAATAAGACTAGACTGAGAAAGTGAGAATAGACTAGTGGCATAATACTAGTCTGAGAATAGACTTAGACTAAATTGATACGAGATTCGGCCTGAATTAAGACTAGACGGGAACTAGGCTGAGGCGACATTGAGACAAGACTGAGAAGAGACTGAGACTAGGCTTAAATGAAATCGTGACTATTACAGAGATGAGAGACTGTTAAAAAACTGAGACGAGATTTTAATATAAAACTTAATCGAAACTAAGGTAAGACTACGTAAAGACTAAGACAGAGTAAAATAAGACTCGGGCGGGACTGTGACGAGCCTTAGAAAGATTGAAAAAGACTATACTAAGGGATTGAGACGGAACTAAGACAAAGATGAGGTGGGACTGTGACTAGACTGAGTAGAGGCTGAGATAAGACTCATATGAAGCTGTGATGAGACTAAGATAAGATTGAGAGGTGAGTAAGATGAGTTTGAGGCTAGTCTGACACGAGAGTTAAAAGAGGCTGAGACGAAGATAAAATCCGATTCAGCGAAACTAAGAGAAAACTGATGAAAGCTAGAAAACAAAACTCAGATGGGAATGTGGCGACGACTAAAACGGCAAGTAAGACAAAATTGAAAAAGACTGGCTAAAAGCCTGACACGAGACTCAGACTAAGTAACAGCGAGACTGTGACGATGATACTAGGAAAAGTCTGTAACGAGGCTGAATTTAAACTAACACGAGACTGTGACAAGACTTAGACAAGAATCTGATGAAGCAAAAACTGGACTGACACGAAACAGGATGGTATTAGACTTTGGCAAAGCTGTAATGAGATTCTCATCTTTATTATGTTTATAATTTAATTTAATTTATATAACAAATCAAATATTATTAACTAAGTCTATAAAAAACAAGTTGGCACATCTTTTGCCCTTAAAAGCGTGTTGTTTCCGAAAAATCGTAAAACAACATTAAAAATCACTTAGCTACCACTGATTTCCTTTTATACAAGTAAAAGTAAACATCAACAAAAAATTACAAATATTTTTATTCACTTACAAAAAGAGAGCAATACAATCAGATAGTTTGAAATCTTTGACGGTGGTTATGGAATCCAGACTTATGCACTGTCTTTAGCAGTTTGTAACTCAGCTATCAAAAAGCTGAACACTTCCTTCTATTACTCCAGCTTCGTCACATCCGGTGTGCTTAGTTGAACCACTATACGAGTAAGCTCCTGTAAATAAGATCATAGAGAACCCACATTAACTCTCAGCTATAAAATCCCTATGCAGATCCTTGTGAGCAAGAGGTACAGGTGGATTCCTAAATTACGGCTAGAAGAAACTCTTACATACCTTCAATACTTTAATATTGGCATAGAAAGATCAGATAACCTGAGTTTGAGACTCATGATGGATATCAAAGAGAGAGCCTCGTACTTCCTAAGAGAATGAGTCAAAATCTAATTTTCAATTCCCTAGCCATAAATACTTCCTGTTTGATAAACATCTCTTCAAATTTACTTGGACTAAGTATTTTTACCTCGATATATTCTAAATCTTCAAAAGGCACAAATAAATATTCTTCTCCAAATTTCTTTGAATCATCTCGTACTAATTAAAATTCTCATAGACTTTGAGAACATCATTATTGAACTGCAATCAGATCGTTCTCTTTTACTTACAAAATTGAAAGAAACCGTTGCACGCATTTAGGTGTAAGATATCTCTTAATTAGCAACTGCTGACTATTTGAATTCATTGCATACTTAATAATACATATTATTTGATAGATACATACATACAACTCATGTACAAACCGGCACAATATTAGCAAACTAGTTTTAAAAAAAAAACTATTAAAATGCATAAATAACAAATCATTTCCTTAAAATCAGTAAAACACGTTTCTTTGAAGATCGGCAGATCATTCGGTAATTCCATTCAGAGGTGAAACCATCAAAAAGTGAAATTAATTTGTCAAAATCAGAATCAGAACAAATTCCAAACCAAAATGAATACTGTCGAGTACATAAGATCTGAATACATCTGGCGAGGTCCAGAGTTTAAAGTTGGACGATGCAGCCTTGGAGCAGCTATTTTAGATAAACTCAAGCAGAGTGATCCAGAGCGAATATTCGAAGTGCATCATGACAGCGGTACAAATGTCACAGTGGGGCAGATTCGTCATCAAACAATAACCGTGGCGCAAAACCTCTTGAATCTGGGTGTGAAAAAGAACGATAGAGTTGTGTTCTTCACAATGCTGAACCTGAAAATAACTCCACTCGCTTATGCCTGCTACACAATTGGAGCACCACTGTGCTTCTTCGAAACATATCTAGAACAAGGTTTGATTTGTCTCTTGACCATTTAACTTCGGAATATTTTTAAATTCTTCTCTTTTTTAGAACATGTACCTGGTTATCTGGAAATGCTTGATCCTTCGGTTATAATCTACGAAGAAAGATTCAAGCCTATGATCGTCGAAGGCTTGAAAGATCTGAATCTTACGAATCTGAGGCATATGATCAGTTTGGATGGTGATTGTGTCGAAGAATCTGTTAATGAGTTACTTTTCGGACCAGTCGTTGATATTGAAAATTTCCAGGCTCCTGATATTGGAAACCCATGGGCTCTACCCGCAATTCTGGGATTCACATCTGCAACCACGGGACTGCCAAAAATTATTATGAATTCGCACGCTTTGGTCATACAGAGTGTTTTTAACTACTGGAAAGCAAATTCAGAAAGTGTGGTTATGGTTCTAAGTGAAATCCGTTGGTGTTGTCAGCAGACGATTATGATTCAGCCTGCGCTTCTAGGGGCAAAGAGAATTTACAGCTCAACACCACCCCTGGAATTGACAGGGGAATTTGTGAGAAATATAATAGACACTCATAAGGTAACGCATTATTTTGAAGTCCCCAGATTTATCAGAACCGTGTTTGAAGCAGCGGAATGCTCTAAGGACCCATCCACTCTGTCTTCACTCAAATACAGTTATATTGGTGGTGAAGGTGTCGGAGATGCATTCAGCAAATATGTTGCAAAAATAACCCCCCGTTGTAAGATTATAAAGTCCTATGGAATGACCGAAGTCGCGGGCACAATTGCTTCTGCCGAAGAAGTGACCATCAACAAAACTGTAAATGGTGGCCTCTTAGAAAGCGGATTCATGCTGAAACTTTTAGACAGCGATGGAAGCCCTCTTGGACCGAATCAAATTGGACGAGTGCATATAAAATCATCAGGACCGTTTCTGGGATATTTGAAAAACGAACACGCCAACAAAGAGACTTTCATTGAAGGAGGTTGGCTTGATACAGGAGACCTGGGAACTATGGATTCAGATAATTTGCTGGATATTTTCACCAGAGAAAAATATACTTTGAAATATGCCGATGGAAAGTTGCTCATTCCAAATTCTATTGAGAACATAGTTAGTAACTTTGATGGTGTACATTCTTCAGCCCTAGTCGGGAATCCTAGTGTAGAAAATCCTAAACAATATTGTGGAACAATATTTGTGGTTCTGCAAAGTGGTACTGATGCTGATTTGGTTGATTTTGAAAATAATTTCAGAGCTTATTTAAGAAGAGAATTAAGTAAAGATCAATTGGAAATAGTAAAATACTTCAAAGTGATTGATGATTTACCAAAAACCAGTTGCTTTAAAGTTAACAGAATGGCTCTTAAAAAGATTGCTGATGGAGGCTATGCAATATAGCATAATTAATTTTAAAAATTAAGATTGTCTAAAATTCTATTTTGATATTATAAATAAAGAAAATATTAGCGCTAATAATTTTTTTTCTATTCTATTCTATTCTATTCTATTCTATTCTATTCTATTCTATTCTATTCTATTCTATTCTATTCTATTCTATTCTATTCTATTCTATTCTATTCTATTCTATTCTATTCTATTCTATTCTATTCTATTCTATTCTATTCTATTCTATTCTATTCTATTCTATTCTATTCTATTCTATTCTATTCTATTCTATTCTATTCTATTCTATTCTATTCTATTCTATTCTATTCTATTCTATTCTATTCTATTCTATTCTATTCTATTCTATTCTATTCTATTCTATTCTATTCTATTCTATTCTATTCTATTCTATTCTATTCTATTCTATTCTATTCTATTCTATTCTATTCTATTCTATTCTATTCTATTCTATTCTATTCTATTCTATTCTATTCTATTCTATTCTATTCTATTCTATTCTATTCTATTCTATTCTATTCTATTCTATTCTATTCTATTCTATTCTATTCTATTCTATTCTATTCTATTCTATTCTATTCTATTCTATTCTATTCTATTCTATTCTATTCTATTCTATTCTATTCTATTCTATTCTATTCTATTCTATTCTATTCTATTCTATTCTATTCTATTCTATTCTATTCTATTCTATTCTATTCTATTCTATTCTATTCTATTCTATTCTATTCTATTCTATTCTATTCTATTCTATTCTATTCTATTCTATTCTATTCTATTCTATTCTATTCTATTCTATTCTATTCTATTCTATTCTATTCTATTCTATTCTATTCTATTCTATTCTATTCTATTCTATTCTATTCTATTCTATTCTATTCTATTCTATTCTATTCTATTCTATTCTATTCTATTCTATTCTATTCTATTCTATTCTATTCTATTCTATTCTATTCTATTCTATTCTATTCTATTCTATTCTATTCTATTCTATTCTATTCTATTCTATTCTATTCTATTCTATTCTATTCTATTCTATTCTATTCTATTCTATTCTATTCTATTCTATTCTATTCTATTCTATTCTATTCTATTAAAGACACCTTTAAAATTAAATCTCAAGGCCAACTGATTTATTTATGTATTCTGCACTTATTTAACTTATTTTATTATTCATAATATCATGCACAAGGCACGTCTTACAAGCTTTAGTTTCATATTAATGAAAAAACATATTCGTTATCTAAGAGTTTTTATTTTTTGTTGATATTTGCTTTTCCTATTTTTCAGACTGCTTATCTCCAACAGAGTAGCATAGATATTTGTAAACAATATCGGATTACACTAAAAAGAATATAGTACACTAGCGTACCCTTGTGGGAACTTCCGAAAGCAAGATATTAAATATTAATTTTGTTGCTGAATTCTGTCTTTCTGGATGAAATTTAGCACAGAAATATAATATAAACTAGAGGAGCCATCGAACTTTGTCCCGCCCCAATTGAGTTCTGTATTGAGTTCGTTTTTAAGACCAGTAAATCTCAGTCACTGACAAACTGATAATAAAAGATTTTAATTACTGTATAATGGTGATTTTTAGAACTTTTCGTTAACGTTCGTTGGTTAAAAAACTGAACTTTAAAAATTTGACAACTAATTGACAGTTAAAAATAGTTCTTCTTAGAGCAAATTGTATTGGAAAATGAATTTGTTGTTTTTTACTGTCTTCCTCGCAATTTTTCCATATTTTTCACTTTTTGAACCTTCCCTTTAATACGACGAACATTTCAAAACCAAATTTAGCCAAATCGGCCAAGTCGTTCTCGAGTTTTAGAGAGACAAACAAACAGAAATTGATTTTTATGTATGTATAAAAAAAGTTTAATAAAAACAACATTGTCTTGGTTGTATTGTAAATTACATTATTTTATTCTTAAAATACTAATTATATTAATAAAATGTTTCATAAAGCTTATATTCTATAACCACCATCTAACATTCCCTTCAAAGCAACCCTGTCAACTTTAAAACAAGTTGTCTTTGGTAAGTCGTCTATAACCTTCAAATACTTGACTATCTGCAATTGCTCGGCTGTAAGTTGCTTTCGAAGATAATCTTTTAGATTATTTTCAACATAAATCGAATGTGTATTGTTTTTGAGAACCACAAATAAAGTTCCAATATCTTGATTAGGATTTTCTTTGCAAGGCTTTCCAACCAGAGCTGACGAATGTACTCCATCGAAATTATTCACGACGTTTTCAACCACATTCGGTAAGAGAATCTTGCCATCAGCATATTTTAAAATGTACTTTTCTCTGGTTAAAATATTCAAGAGATTATCTGAATCCACCATTCCCAAGTCACCGGTATTGAGCCAACCTCCCTCGATGAATGTCTCATCGTTGGCGATCTTATTTTTCAAATATCCCAAAAACGGCGCCGAAGTTTTTAAACAAATCCGTCCAACTTCATTTGGTCCCAGGGAGTTTTTATCCTTATCGATGATTTTCACCATGCAGCCCTTCCTCAGGACACCGCCATTCACATTTTTTCTATTGGCCAGTTCCGAAGAAGCTATTCCCCCAGCCATTTCGGTCATTCCATAGCACCGTCCGATCTTGCATTGTGGCGTTATCTTTGCCAAATAAGCTTCATATGCTTCGCCGACACTCTCTCCGCCCAGCAGAGCCAGCTGCAATGAACTTAAGCTCGATGGGTCCCCTGAACTTTCGGCAGCTTCCAGAATTGTGATATAGAATCTGGGAACCTCAAAGTAGTGGGTGACTTTGTGGGTATCGATAATTTCCCGCACAAATTCGCCAGTCAGCTCCATAGGTGGTGTTGAGCTGTAAACTCGCTTCACATCGAGGAATGCCGGTTGCATCATGATCGATACCTGACAGAGCCAACGAATTTCACTGAGAATCATTACCACACTGCCTGCCTTTGCCTGCCAACGGCTGTAGACACCTTGCCTCATCAAAGCATGGGAGTGTATCACAATTTTCGGCATTCCAGTTGAACCGGATGTGAATCCCAAGATTGCAGGCAATGTCCTTGGGTCCCCTATGTCGGGAGCTCGAAAGCTTTCAATGTCAACAGTTGGTCTGAAGAGCAGCTCATCGGCGGACTTTTGTGCACCATCCAAGCTGAGAACGTGTTTCAGGTTCGATAGATTAAGCTTTTCCAAAGCTTTGAAGACCATGGATTTGAACTTCTCCTCGTAGAATATCACAGTCGGATCAAGCATCTCCAAGTAACGAGGTGTAGGTTCTGAAATAAGGATTGAAAAACTATTTTTAAGTAGTTTGCCAAAAAGGAAAACCAAAGTTCAACTTACCTTCCTCCAGATACGTCTCGAAGAAGCACACTGGTGCTCCAATTGTGTAGCAGGCAAATGTGAGTGGCGTTATTTTCAAGTTCAGCATCGTGAAGAACACAACCGTGTCGTTCTTTTTCACGCCCGAATTCAAGAGGTTCTGGGCAGCTGTTATTACCTGATGCCGCAGTTCTTTAGCTGTCACATGTGTTCCACTGTCATGGAGCACTTCCAACACTCTCTCGGGATCACCGTGCTTCAGTTTTTCCAAAATAGCTTTACCAAGTCCTTCATTTTTAACATCCAGCTCTGGTGCTCGCCAAAAATTCTCCGATTTAACATACTCGATATTATGCATGTTTTTTTTTTTTCTTTTAATATTTAAACTTTAATGTTTTGATGTTTTCGCTGCTTAATCCAGTTGATGAATGATTCCCATATTTATAGGTAAGCCTTTATAAATACATAGGAGTCGCGATAAATTGCAAAGAAAAAAAGATAAAGATAAAGGCACTACATTGTCATGACAATTTATTTATGGGCGACTCATAGATGATTTAGAGTTTGCTTTTTTTATTTTTGATAACATATCTAAAGTGTATAATAATTAAACTATATTAATATTTGCATATTTTTTTTTGTAGAGCTACATAAAAACCTCCGATAACTTCACTACACTTGAATGGATTTTAAACATTTAATTTGACAAGATTAGTATCGCTCCTGGTTGGTTCTGTGATAGCATCGAATGAGTTCTTGGGAGTTTTTTGTTTCTTTTAGTTAAATTGGAACTAGTTGGACAAAAGTTAATTTGCATAAAATAACAAAAACAAAGTGAAAATGTCAAGATGTTAAGTACGATTTGGTCAAGAAAATAGCAAAGTGTTTGTATTCCACTTTTAACAAATTTAAAAATGTTTGTTCAAGAGAACTCGCCTTTTACAAAATTTTACATAATTTTTTATTTTGAGGTAATTGAAAATCACGAAATTTTTAATTTTTGTTTTTGTTTTAGAAAAACTGATACGATTTAAAAAAAGCAGAACCAAAATGTTTATTCATAACTTACTCGTACTCGTAATTTGATTTTTTGTTTTGTTGTTGATACAATTATTCATTTGTTCACACTTTTAATTTAATCTTAATTATTTAAAAATTAAAATTTTGTGAATATGCTAAAAAAAAAATTAGTTTTGGATATTGAATAAATTAATATTTTAATTTTTTTTTTGTCAAATACATAAGTGAGTGATTTAATTTTATTTATTTCGTAATAAAAGTGAATATTGAATAAGAAAGAAATAAAAATGCATATTTTAAAAGAATTATTATAAAATTATTTAAATTGAACAGAAGTTATACTAAAAAAGCAAGAAAAGTGGATTTTTGAATAAATAGTTAAACAGAGCTGTCCAGTTCACTAACTAGTTACGAAGACGATCCCAATAAGGTGATTTATTGTTCTTTTGCCAAAATCGAATGAAACGTCCGCGTCCGTTAGTCACGTCTGGTTATCGATCTTCGTCGTTGCTAAATGAGTCTTGTCTGGTTTTCGGTGTTTTGAATACATTTATTTGAAATTTCGTCTCGTCTATAGAGTTCTCGAATATAAACATTATATTTCATTGTATTGATATTGTACCGAATTGGAAGAATTTTAGACTTACTCCATTGAAATTTGATGCAGATAATATTTTTTGATTTTTTAGCTGAACGCTTAAGGACCTTCTGACTCAAACAACTAAAGGGTGTTTTTCTTAGACGTGTGGTTTTCAAGAACAAATAAAATACTTATTATTTATTGTTATGGCCAAGAATTTAGCTTTATTATAAAGACAACTATTTGGCACTATGTTTAAAACATGATTTCGGGCAAGTGGCCGCCGCCGCGACTGGCTGGAATAAATTGCAGCCGCGAGGTCCAATATTTTCGACTAATTTTTGCAGCAATTGGGGCCGTACTCTCAACAATGGTTTGTGGATTATCATCACTTAAATTACGATAGTTTTTCTTATTAACGTAACCATTCTAAAAATGAACTTCATAGCTGAACAAAATTTTCTTGTGAAATTCGGGATCGGTAGTCATCTTGCTTTCGGCCCATTCACCGAACATGCAATGTGTTTGACGGTCGTTCGGATTCAATTCTTGCACGAGTTGGATTTTGTTAGCGTGAAAACCAAGATCTTTTGGCAGAATCTTCCGTAAAACGGATAGACTCATTCGGGTCTTCTTCGATTCTCTGCTCCACAGAAGAAATAGTGTCTTCGGTGCGCACTGAACGGTGGAGGCCAGCGTGGCGTCTCTGCGGATGCGCATAATCCACTAGACAAAATGTGGTGAGTTGCCGATCCATGGCTGATGGAATAACTGAATCTTCTCGCGCGAACCGAACCGTTATTTTGGTTATAAAATACAAAAACAATACAAACGTTATTCTGGAGTAAGTCTGTTTATTATGAAATGTCAAAACAAACTGAGCATAAATCAAGTGACAGCTGTCAAAAGGACCAACTCCGAAAAAAGTATTGCCAGATTTTTTTGGATTTTAACATTCACCCTTATTACGGTTGTCAAAGATCAATACGATATTTGATATTTATCAATAAAATTAATGAATCGGTATTATCGTTGTCAAAAATCAAAATTTTTGATAAACTGTGAACGCTCTTCAGAAATTAGATCTATTGTGAATGATTTAAATTGACAGTCTTGGTATTATGGTTGTCAAAATGTTTGTTGATTATCAAATTTTCAGTCAATCACAAATGCCTTGTTGATAAAATATTTTACGGATCGCGAAAGGCAAAAGCACGTCTACTATAGAACTATTTTTCGGTGAAAATGAAATTGAAGAAGAAAATACTTTGGAGCAAGCAAAGATTCGAAGAAAATTATGCAATGTGAAGCATAAATTTGGCTGAACATATGTATGTAGATAAAAGATCTTCTTTAATTACATTACAAAAACTAATTTGGCTCGCTTCTAGATTCATTCAAAACTTTAGACTTTCGAAAGAAGCAATGTATTTTTAGATATCAACGACAAGTTAAAGCCAACGAAAAGGCAACAATCCATCCCAAACATACTAAAATTTGCAGCTGTCTTAAGTAAATAGGCACTATTCACAATAGATTTTTGATCTTTGTTCACAATGGATCAAAAAATGATCAACTCGGGTTCATAATACCAATGTATCAATTGATTGACAAAATGTTTCAATTGTCAATTAATTGATCTTTGACAACCGTAATAAGCCTGATTGTATTCACATCAAAAGTTGAAATAATTATGTCTATACTTTCAAGGAACTGTCTTAGAACTAGGATTCAATTTTAACTTCTCATTGTTCTAATTTGATTGAATTGTCAGTGGGACTGAAATTAATTAATACAATTTATAAGGTGGTGCATATTAGGAACCCGTTATGAGGAAGTCAAAAATTTGTGAAATTTTTGCATTTAAAAAAGGATGTAGAGCAAGAAATGTACACTCCCCTCAAAAGAATTATCATTCATTAACTAAGGAAACGAACACTTATTTCTATCAAATTGATTACTGATGGTCAATTATACTGTGATCCTTATAAATTTAATTATATTTATACAGATCGACTTATATTACTTTATTGTTTTTTGAATAAGATATAAAAATTTCCACTGACATACAAAAAAAAAATCCAAAAATAAATGCAAAATTTATTAAGTATCTACGTAAATCATCATAAAGCAATATCAGATAAATAAATTTAAAAACAAAATCAATATTTTTTGTTATGGTTGCTTCCCCATAAGGTCGATAAAATTTATAACGTAAGTATAAATACTGATCACCGATATCAAAATACCTGACTCAACAGACGATTAAAAACGTTTCCACTATAAAAATGATAAGAACATTATTTTTAGAACAAAAAAAAATAATAAAAGATTTCAAAATTCTCAATTAGGTACCTATTGATTAGGATTATCAAGGGGGTACAAATTTACATTTCCGTTTTTTATTGGCAGGAACTGTCAATTGTCAAAACAATTTCTTTTCAGTCTCACGATGATAACATTTACTAATTAAAAATAGTTGTAGAAGTTTTATTTTGCAATGTCATTGTTTATGTTGATTTCTTTGATGATTCAGATTATCCTTTAGATTTGAGAAATAAATGGAAGAAATTCGTGGAAATACAAAAGAGTGGAACAGATTTAACCAATCCAGTACAGCCAATAATTATTCACAGCTGTTAATAATGAAATGACAGTTGGTGCTGGAAAAACTCAGTTTTATTTGACATCCCTGCTATTGATGTCAAGTTTAAAAATTAAAATATGGAGTAAGATGGATTGACTGAGGACATTTTGGGGAGTTTTTTGCTGGGTAGCTAGTGCAGCAAAATTTCCCTCAGAAAACATCAACAATTTGATATCTAACAAAAAAGAAGCCAACAAAAAAATTACAGCTGTGCTGGCGATATATGTAAAGTAAGTTTGATCGTTTTGTTCACTTGATTGCTGCACTAGCTATACAGCAGTGTATAAAACACAGCAAATATTAGGCAGTTACCGCGCGCTGCGCTGGAGAGAACTTTAGTGTTTCAAAAGAAAGTAAATGAGTGACAGTGACAACACTTCTTCTTAAGTGTAAAAGTCTAGAAAAATTTGATCGTTTACAGCATAATTAAATGATAAAGTGAAGGATGGTTTATTTTCGGATAACGTGTGACATTTTATTTTTTCTGTTTCATGAGAAATACATTTTTTGAAAATGTGCCTTGCAGTCTCTCTAGATGGCGCGCATCAGGATTGTCAAAGTTTCTATCTCAAACAAGATTAAATTCAGCAATCTCATGAATAATGTTTTCCGCTGTGACTCAGGGTTTATTTGGTATAGACCTGCTATTTTTAAAATCCAAGAAGGAAAGTCAAGTGGTTCCGTCTTGGATACTACTTAGTTATTATTTTAACTTCCGCAAGTGGATTTACTTTGCCTTTGATATTGTATCACCAATTTCCTATTGCAAAAGGTCTTAAGATTTATATTTAATTAAAATTTTGACAGGTTGCTTAATAAAGTTTACACAAAGCTTGAATATTTTTATTTTATAGAAACAACAACTTCAAGATGCCACAGATTTAATTCAAATTACTTTTTTGAACTTAAAACTTTATAAAAAGAATTGTTATGGTACCCAATAATACCAGGTCGGCTGAACGGATTTAGATTAAATTTGGCAAAGAAATAAGTTCTAAATTAGAATAGCATTATAATATAGGCTAATATATGGTTTCTGTGGAATAGAATTCTTTTAATTTTTCCAATCACTCTAGAAAGTCTGAACGGATCTGGATGAATCACAGTGACATTAGAAATCAACAGACTTTTGATTCAACTAAAATACTTCTATTAATATGATGTGTATTTCTTTTATTATCTATTAATCTTGTGCGATGTTTGCAGTAGCCGCTAGTAGCTTAAAAATTTGAATTTATTGACCTTATATTGTATGGGAAAATTGTAATTGTAAATAATTTGCATTCATGTGCTTATCTTTTCAATCAATCAATTTTTATATTATTAAGTGTTCTAAAAATAATAAACATATGTTATGTTTATCTTTTTTCTAAAACAACTCAGATAAAAAATAGTAAAATATTTCCATTGTTGTTATTAATGGAATCAAAATGATTTGTTTTAATTAGAAATTTATTTAATTATAATTCATTTTGATAAGATTATGCAGACGTCAATAAACGTATTTTAAATTCAAGTGTAGTCAAGTCACGTCACGTTTTATATTTTTTCGGACACAATTAAAAATCTAAATTTACGATAGTGACTCTTGAATAGATTATAAAATTATAAGTGATTAAAACGTTTTTTTTTTAAACATTTGTACCTACATATGTAAATATATACACAATTATGTAGATATGTTTTAAGTTTACTTTTTCTTATCAATATCTATACTTCTTGAAATTTAATTAAATTTCTTCCGGTAGAATTTTTTGAATTGATCTTGTCTTGGTGAAAAAATCAGTAGCTTCCAGAATAAAATTATTTTGCTATCTTCATTGGGCCCGATAGTATCTCTTTCTATATATCGCTTAGCAATAGGCGCCGCTGTTAAGTACTATAGGACTATCAGTATGAGGGGTCTGAAGAACGTGTCCTATGCAAAAAAACAATAGTTGCATAAGACAGTTCTTCATTGAATCTTCACTAAGGTGTCGTGTTAGGAAATTGATATTCACTCCGATTTAGATGAACTCCTTCACTAATTTACGTTACTGCTATCAAAAGTGACGCTTTGTCCCAAAACCGGGATACGGTCCTGGCCTCATTTAACAAGTGTCTCTATTTATCCCCCTAGCGACTCGATGCCATCCGGTAGTGCATCCAAAGGCTTCGGGAGTCCTGGTCTCGCCATCATCATACGTAATACCACATCATCTTACGAAAATAATAATCATGTTTGGAAAGATTTGGAAGAGCTATTTCCAAACTGATAACACCGTTTTCCAATGTTCTAACTGAATCTGTTATCTTGGGATCCCGAGTTCGTCAATTACAAGACAGAGCTCTTCACAATCAATTGACTTGAAATTCTCTTCAGAATTTGCTTCAAAATGAAGATTCGGTCTATGGTCCATCTATAAGACCGAAATTACTGGAATTTCAAGAGACCCCCACACAGTATATACGAGTACATATGGTTTGAAGAATTCGTCAGATAAATGCATAGTTAATGCTTGCATCTTTGAAGATGGGATTCAAGGTTAGTATCTTCTTTACTGAAAGGGGGCACTTGGTCTGTATTGGTCTTCTCCACATAATGCTCGTACAGCAGCAGCTTGAAATTCAGCATTCAATGGATCTACTACTTCGTTCTCTCTAAGAGTCTATAGGTTCTGCTCAGCAGTCAATTGTTTGGCTTTATTATGGAACCTTCAACTGGTCCTGGTAGGAACTTTCTATGTTCCTTTGAAGTTAGCCATTTAGAAAAAAATACCAAAATTTTTAAAACGTAATATCTTCAATACTTAAATTATTCTACAAACCGCTTCAAACGGAATGAAGAAAAAATCAGTCCATTGAATAATAACGTGAGTCCGTCATGAAATATCAAAAAAAAAATCAAGATAAAAGAAAGCCGCTATGAAATGTGTAATGTGTGACATACACACATAAGGATATATCAAAATATCGAAATCCAAGTCGAAGTCTTATCCTCCAACCACATCCGATCTGCCGGAGTAATACAACAACAAAAAAAAACAGAATCAACAAAAACCAAAGTGGACCAACCAAAGCACACAAAGCACAATCAATCCCAGAGTCAATCCATCCGCTTTAGAGTTGGTAGGTACCTCGTATCTCTATAAAATTCAATGTCCAGAATCCAGATCTGGAGAGTTTTCAGATGCTGCAGTCTCTTGAATCGGCATTGCCATCGGTATTGGACTTGGACTCGCCTGTGATGTGATGTGGTGTGGTGTGCTCTGCTTCCTGCTCCACAATAATTGAATTACTTGGTTGGAAACGACAAATACTCGTTGTTTATATGTCCGGTGATGATGTTGCTCCTCGCGCGCCGATGACGATGACGACGACGATGAAGCTGATGATGCGACCATTCGGTCTCGCTCAACTCAACTCTCATGTTGCAGACTCGTCGTAGCTTTTATTTATACATCGACCAAGTCGTCGGACAACTAGAAAACATTCTGTGAGACATTTAGCTGTCGCGTTATTTATGCATTGCCAGAGATTGTTTCATAAATCGCGTTTACGTATACACAATCCAATCCGGAGGAGCTTCGACTTCGATGCTCTGAGTATATGGAGCTTATAGCTGTAGAATTGGGGAAAGGATGAGTGTTTGTGTTGTCCAAATGAACATATAGTGTCGCTACAGAAACTGTGGACCTGGCTTCTTGGTCTTGTCGGAGTTACTACTCTATAGGGTTGCCATTTATTAAATTCCATTAGGTTAAATTTGAACAAAATGGAAGACACGAATATTAGCAGTTTACGTGATGTTGTTCAGTTGAAATATATTTGATCTGGCTTATTACTTCCACATACGTAGTAGGTTAGGTAGTAGGTGATAAATTTAAAGACTATTTAAAAATTTTCTAGAAAACGATCTAATTTGAGCTTCAATATACCGTCACCGCCCCGATAAAGAAAGTGTATTAAAATTTTTCTTAAAGATGTCTGTGGTTGAAATTGCCAAATTGATGTTACCTGGTTTCCGGTAATCCCTGAATTATATGTTTTTAATAGGCCAGCTTCTTTTAGTCCAACGATAATTCTTCTAAGACTTACCATATTAAAATCACCCTTCAAATTTAAATAGTGCACTCTTATTAGGTTAACTTTTGAAGATTCACGAGAAGTTTCTGTGGTTTTTGTCTATGTTTTGACAGCTGAGAATGTCAATCTGTGTTGTCATTTCTGTTCAGAAAGGCTTGAGAATTTAACGCAAGACGAAAGCTTCCTAATTATGGAAATACTTTGAACGAAAGAAATCTGGGTTCAAAACTATTAACAAGGGAAAAATTTGAGTACCGGAAAAAAAACTATTGACGGCGGGCGTTATTCAAGAAGATATCAAAATATCGATTCTTCGCCATTCTCAACTTGTAAGCATTTGTCCTTCCAAAATGTTATGTTAGGATCTTGATTAACTTCCTTCCACAGCCCGTTGAAGAATCAAATCTAAAAAACTATTATGTTAAAGTCGCATTTTTGCTGATTAGGCTAATTTCAAATTGCCCGAAAAATTTTTACCGAAAAATTGTGTTTAGTGATTAAGTTCATTTAAACGGCTGAATATCTTCGTAAATAAGTAAAATTTTCTTCTAATAAATTACCAACAACTATTTTAACTGACTGGTAATGTGGATTACGCCATAAAAATTAATGTGCAGAACCTTCAAGACATGCTGACCGATTTTTTGTTTCCAAAAATGGGAAAGCTAAACATACCTAGATAAAAAAAATTGATGACAAATTTATTTTCAAATTAGATTACTTTTTTAAGAACTGTGTTTAGTCATTGACTTTTGCTGACAAACCTGCAACTCTTGGATCATCGGAAACCCATATCTACACCACCATTGAAGCAATACCCTTAACTTTATTGGAAACAGTAGTTGGACTGCTCATGGAAATTTAAGGAACTTCAACTTCGTAATCATTGCAAAAGTTCGGTTTTTAAAAATTCGAGTTACAGCAACTTTACTGTATTTCTATATTTTATTATTATTATAAGTTATTAAGCTTGTAAAAACTACCCGATACAATATCTTTAAACATTTTTCTAGCTTGAATAACCTCAAATAATAGATCATCAAAACAAGGACATAGAAGACAATATTCATTTTTATATTTCTGAAATCGGAAACAGTACTGTATTTTTATTGTTTCTCAAGGAAAGCTATTAAAGTAACCATTGATATAAAAGCCAACACACTTAGAGCAATGTTGTGATTATTTAAATATATTTCAACGTGGGTCTAGAAGTCATCCAATATGTTTTTTTACGTTTTACTTTTATAAAATTTCTCTCATACGTCAATAAAGAAATTTCACTTTAAAAATTTGTGACAAATTTATTTCCGGAGGCATGAATCTATATTACTTTTTATGAGGATATGTTTAGTCATTGGTTTTTGCTGACATAAATGTACTTTACCGAGAGTCTGTAACGAAGCGTTACACTTCCGAAACCGCCGCACCGACCCACGTTACTAATTCCGCAGAAGCAGCACCACGCCGAAGCCAGTAGCTTAGCTAAGAATTGGTGTTACGGAATCACAATGGTAATTTGTCATTCGCACCTTTAAGATTCACATCTACTTCCAACCCAAAATACCATATGGTTAAGTGGAATATTGGTAAGAATTTGTCTTTTACCTTCTACTTTTGTTTACCAATCTTGTTTACAAGAGGAATGAAAACCCGAGGACAGCTGGTACTCAAGTACATGGCAATCTGGAAACAATTTTTGGGTCCTATAAATCCTTTTCCCCCCGTTTATTCCGCTGGTTTGTTGCCACGGACACGAAGGGAAATTGAGCCCTGTTTTATTCCGCTATCCACTTCCTCTAAGTGTACTATGGACAAGGCTACGGCCTCACCAGTGTTCCCAGGTTTTCAAACAAAAAATCCCCTTTTTTTGGCACCAAAACCTTTTGTTATCCCCTTTTTTTTTCTTTGAAATCCCCTTTTTTTCCCCGAAGAAAAAAACGAGTTTATAATTTTTTTTCATATATTTTTTTTATTTTTTATAAAAAAAAATGATTACAGTCAATGAAAAATAACAAAAATAAAAAATAAACATAACAAAGGTCTTCAGGACTAAAAACTAAATCACAAAAACAAAAAATATATTTTTTAATTATGATGTTGTAGTGGGCTTTTTTGGTCAAATTGTTTTAGATGCAAATAAAAAAAATTATTTCATCTTTCCTAACGTTTCGTCGATTTTCGCGACTTTTTCAAGGGTTTAATTTTTATAAATGTTTTTGATTATTTTTAAATAAGTAACGTAGTCCGTCTCCGTTTGACAGTTTAAGTTTCTTTTCTCTTTTGTATGCTCTTTCGTTTGTTATATGTACATTACATGTACATCAGTTATAAAATGTCAAAAGAATTAATAAGGAGTTGCATGCGCTGTTTTTTAGAGCGTGTTGTTTTTTATATTTTCTAATGGGTTGTTTAGATTTGTAAATTTTTAAAGACTGTTTTTGATTAGATTATATTTTCCCCGTTTAGGTTTTGTTTCCCCTTTTTTTTCCCCGTCCCCTTTTTTTCCCCTATTGGCATAAAAAATCGGCAAAAATGGTGCTTTTCCCCTCAAGTTGGGAACACTGGGCCTCACGATTATTCTCTAGTTTGGTGCAGGAGACAGTATTATATTTCTACATATGTATATTTTTTAGTATTAAAAAGCCATTAATAGTTATTTGTGATTGAATGTGGATCGAGAAGTCTTCCAATACGCTTAACAAATTGAAAGTTCTTACAAAGCGTGTGAAGAACTTACAGTAGGAGAAGTCTCCTTAGTGGAGCCTGAGTCTTTATGAAAGGACACTTCGAGTTCATAAAAATTATGCACTTAGCAAAAATTTTTAGGAGGAGCTCCATGATGGAATTTTGATCATTAAAGAATTGCCCTAAGGTCTGGAAGATAAGGTTGCATTGAAACTACTACGTTAGTCTTTGACATGTTACATCAGGAGTTGGTTGGATAGCTGATCTTATAAAATCCGAATATATTAGAGTGGCAAATCTCTTTCAAGGTAAGAATTCCAAGGAAGCAAAAATTTCGTAACATTCTATAAAAAGTTTTATGAAATGGGTTTTATACTTTCCAAATGTGTCACTTAAGTTAGATCCTATTTAGCTTGAGGAAATAGTTTTAAATTGTTAGATAGGGCATTTCCATATAAGTTTTAAAATTACTCTAGTTGACCCTAACTAATAGTTACCAACTTTTTAATTATTTTTTCACAAGATATAATTGTGGCTCAATTAAAACGTCCAGTATTGGTTTCAGTTGAGTTCTGTATTACAGTCCAAAATTAAGTACTGTCTTAAACGATTATGATTCAGCCATTGCGGTAGTTCTACACCGGACCAAACCTGACTTAATGTGCATTTGGAATAATTATAATCTAGAGTGCAAGCTGTAAGGTCCTCGGTTCGGTCCCCGTTCGGTCCAATTATTTTCCCAGAATTAAAAGCTTAAGATGAGTTAAGTGATCACTTATAGAAACAAACAACTTCAACTTTTTAAACAGAATATCACAAGTTTAGAACTCAACCTACGGCAACCCTACCATTTGGAGACAATATTGTATAAGTTTGCTGTATAAAATGGTAAAAAGATGATGATGAGATGCGCAACGCTCGGTGCTTGTTTTTGTAAAAGTGTGAATATATTTGCTCTTGGATTTATTTTTCGAGAGGGGTTGGTTAACGCGGTTGAGACAGTTGATTGCTTTATTATGCATCTGTTAAACTGTCCAGTATACCAGTGTCCAGCCAGAGCAGCCGGTAGGTTCGCTATATAGTCGCCAATCAAATGGAATCTGATATCTGAATATTGAAATTGGGTATAGGTAGATTTTCTTTCACATATACATAAATAACCTGACAATATGGCCTTAGTTCGAAACATGCGCCTTATTTTAGCCATTTTGTTTTCGAATTTAGAAAGTGTGTCATGTGAAGATATTATTTGACAATGAAATGACAAATTGTTGTGTCAATTGAAAATTGATTGGCGTTCTTCGAGGTCATGATAATTGATGTTAAAGCAATTTTTCGATTTAAGAAATTTTGGGATTCTTAAAACAGAAGTCCGAAATGACAAAGCTTTTGGCGATTTCGGAGAACTAATTTTTGAAAGGAGTATTGTCCGAATTATAGAAAATGGAAGGAATACTGAGGAAGAAACGCCACTTCATCATTGAAATTTCAAAAATCGTACTTCTGCAAGAAACCATCGTTCCAACCTTCAATGCAGTCGTTGACATTAACGGCATAAAAGGCAAGACGAGACCACGTCCCTAATTACAATCACAGTAAATCTTGTCAATTAAATTAATAAATGAATATTTGTGAAAAAAAAATCACACTCACACACTCTCGTCGGATGACTTGTGCTTTTGCAATTATCGGGTATTTTATCACCTTGGCTATTTACGCTGCAGATTTCTTCCTCCCTCAAACCCTCTCCACTCTCTCCCACCTTCCATAGGGTGCATAATGTGTGGTGGCAGTATTATACTGCAGCTACTGGCTGCGCGGTGTGTAATTAAAATGTCTGCACTCACTTAGTGCATTCCGTTGCCGGTTGGTGGTGGCATCGCAATAACCATCGCCAGCCAGCGCCATCCACAGCGTCCAAAGACTTTTCGACCCATCATCATACCCCCAAGCATTCCTATTCACCCCACATAACATATAGATGCAGTCGAACAAAACAGACGAATGAGCAGACATCATGAGACGCGCAAATTGGTGTGCTCCTCTATAAGCTTCAGCTCTTCCACAACGACCGACCGCGTCCCATTCAACCGCCATGCCAACCCCCACCAAACCTACCAACCAACCGACGACGACGCCAACGACGACGACGAAGTGCATCGGCCAAGAAGAATCCATAAATTTCCACCTTGTCAACTTTTGATATTAATAAATTACTAAAGCGCATAATTAATTAGTCCTATACTTCGAGTAAGTAGGAAGGTGTATACGTGTGTGTGTGTTGTGTCTTATATACCCGTATATGTTGTTCAATGTTCATAATTTGTTTATGGGTGTTTGTGTAAAACCTATGCAGTTCCGAGTCCAATGGCGTCTTTGTTGTCCTTTAATTTGGCGCTACTGAATTATTCTGATGCAGCGATGCTATATTGGCTTTGGTCTCTGGTACTGGTGCTGGTGCTGTTGCTCTGACTCTGACTCTGACTCTGGAACTCGAAGAGTCTATGCCTCAAAAACCGTTGACAACCGGCGGCTATCTGTTTGGTTGTAAAATTTTCACTTATGGTAATTAATGCTTAATGACAAATTAACACACACCCAGGTGCAACTGTTGCTACCATCATATACAACCACCCCCGCCGACGGGTATACCTTATACCAAAGGTTTGTCAACGGTCGATGACGACGACGGTTGTTTAAAACGAAAACGGGCTTACATGGGCTCCATGATGAAATATGAAGTCCAAGTAGCTGGAAGCGGTTTTTGATCTATGAGTTGGCACAGTTTTATATCTGTCTGTGTCTGCAATGCTAATGGTATATGTTGTTGTTGTAATAGCCATAACTTGTCTCTGGTATTCCATATGGGACACAAAGAACGTACAATGATTTACATATAAACTTTAAACAATTATTATGCATATGGAAATGAGTCTGATATCACAGTAAAGCCTATTAAAGGGTGTTTTCAAATCAAATAGCAATAACTATTAAATTATATTTTATATTAAATCACTCTTCACTTCAGATCTTGCGTCAATTCTGGGAGTTTTGAATTCTTGTGGTGTTAATAGTTTTTGACCCCGAATACCAAACGCAACACGGCTAGTGGTTAGCACCTGGATCGAAAAGTTTTTCATCATAACTACACTTGACTGACAATTTCAATCTTTAATATGTAATCTAAGAATATTGATATTCGTTTTCCAAGATGGTCTGATTTAACACCGCTTACACATTCGGCAAAAAGTGGTCGAAAATTGGGCCTCTCGTCTGGAGTTTATTCGAGTCAACTGCGTCGGCTGTTTGCCCGAAATCATAATGGCAAATCTTTATCTTTTTAATAAATTTAAATTGTTGGCCATAACATTAAATTATATTTGTTTTATTTTTCTTTAAAAACCACACGTTTAAGAAAACACCCTGTATTAATCAAATCATGAACAACAGTTCTCACAAATTCGAAAATAAATTCAATTTTGTCTTTATTTATTTGAATTATTTTATAAATAAGTAAAATATGTATGAACTTTTTGCAAAAAAACAACACACTTTTAATCATTTTTCAAAATTGATAAGTGTGTTGAAAAAAAACAATAAATTGTACATGGGGCGTATACGCAATTTTTGTATCTCTTTCCGTTCTTGTTTTTTTTTACTTTATGGAAGAAAACTCCAAAAATAAGTTTTTCCATAAAAGGTAAAGATATAACATTTTTCAAATAAACTCCTTTAAAAATTAAAAAAAAAACGGTGTTTTTAAAGCAAGGTTTAAGTACAACAATAGTTCTTAACAATAAATTGTATGATGAATTTGAAAAGAAACACAGTTTTAATCTTTTAGTATCTTACTTAGATTTTGGAACTTCTCATTATGTAGTCATGAATGGCTTATAAGTTTTCATTTTACTCTATACAAATAGCAAATTTTAAAAAACCTTAAATGTTATACTTTAATGGTTGTGGAAAAAAAAGTTTTAGAGTTACTTTTTGGCGATTATTTCTAATGCGAAAATTTGTATCAGCTCAAGTTTAAAAAATACCCATTTTTAACACTATTTTTATATTACTTTCAATATATTTCAAAAACTTAATGAAGTAGACTTGTTACGACGGATTCGTTATGGGAACAAAAAATAATTTTAAACCATTTTTGCCTTTTTCTGTTGAAAAACCGTTTTAGCATTATGGTTTAACGATTCATTTAGGTTTACATATGTGAGACAAGGGAACACTAATAAATCAATCACCCTTATTACGGTTGTCAAAGATCAATACGATATTTGATATTTATCAATAAAATTAATGAATCGGTATTATCGTTGTCAAAAATCAAAATTTTTGATAAACTGTGAACGCTCTTCAGAAATTAGATCTATTGTGAATGATTTAAATTGACAGTCTTGGTATTATTGTTGTCAAAATGTTTGTTGATTATCAAATTTTCAGTCAATCACAAATTCCTTGTTGATAAAATATTTTACGGATCGCGAAAGCCAAAAGCACGTCTACTATAGAACTATTTTTCGGTGAAAATGAAATTGAAGAAGAAAATACTTTGGAGCAAGCAAAGATTCGAAGAGAATTACGCGATGTGAAGCATGAATTTGACTGAACCTATGTATGTAGATAAAAGATCTTTTTTAATTACATTACAAAAACTAATTTTGCTCGCTTCTGGATTCATTCAAAACTTTAGACTTTTGAAAGAAGCCTTTCTTAATGTATTTTTAGATATCAACGACAAGTTAAAGTCAACGAAAAGTCAACAAATCATCCCAAACATAATAAAATACTGCCTTAAGTAAATAGGCACAATAGATTTTTGATCTTTGTTCACAATGGATCAAAAAATGATCAACTCGGGTTCATAATACCGATGTATCAATTGATTAACAAAATGTTTCAATTGTCAATTAATTGATCTTTGACAACTGTAATAAGGCTGAATAATATTTTTTATAAAAGTAAATGAGATACTCAAAACTGATTCTTCAAGATGGGATTATTGATCTGTCAAATCATCACAAATTTTATTGACAAAAAAAACGACTTCATGAATTTTATTCATAGCCTCAAAAAGAATAATTTATGGAGTTTTGTCATAGCAAAAAAAAAAAACCTCCCTATTTTTTTTCTGGAAAGTTCTTGTTCTTGAGACACGCCAAAAAGGACTTCTCGAACTTACTAACATTCGTTTCAAGGCACTTTTATCTCTCTAAAGATTATGGATTTAGATTCTAAGAACTTTGGAAAGTCAAGACTTGTCAAAATATTCAGTTCAATTTCAGAGCTTATGGGAAGTCAGAAAAGTCAGTCAAACTATTACAAATAAAAAGCAGTATCCTTGGTATAAATTGATTTTACTTTGACCACCTGGATTTAGATTCCTTCCTAAAAATTTGTATCTGTTATGTAAATAAAACCGTACTTGTTATTTTTCAAATATTTTTATTTGAGGAATAATTATTTAGGTACAAGTTATAAAAGTTAACTATAACAAAAAATAATTCAAATTTCAAAAATTGGTCACATAAAAAGCCAAACAATTAAAAACATTAAGAGTCTCTTTTATTATAGTATACATAAATTATCTTAAACAATTTTTGAAGAGACTAAGCCTAGGCTTTCAATTATTAAGTTAACTGTAATTTTGTGTATAAAATATTCAAAGTTTATTTAATTATTCATTAGTTAAAATAACAGTATTATCGTCATAATTTTTAAATTCTCTTGCATTTTGAACAATAACCACCAGAAGAAAAACAAGAGGTATCATTGTCAAAATTCCATATGAAACAAGAGATAGTGTCTTACATTTCGTATCCTTTTCTTTAATTTTAATTGTCCTTCTGTTACTAAACAAACATAAACAAATAAAATGGTGCATTTAATATTATGTACATATGTACATATGTATATGTATGCATGTTCGTTAATAATTTAATAACATTATTTTCTTTACTTAGGACCTGGGCTGGATGACTTCATTTGAATACTCCTTTGCAATTGTTAAATTTTATTCTTTAATATTAATTTTTTATACAGCAAATTCAGCAGTAGAAATAGTATATATGTATCTATGTAAGTATTTTGAAGAATTCTTCATTTAATTTTTTTGAGTTTGACAGGGTTTTCAAAGCTGAAGATATTAATTAGTGTACATATAAAATTTTGTAAATCCTTGGTATTAAATTTCATTGAAGCAAAAAGTAAAATTTTAAAGCTTAATCTTTTTTTTATTAATTTCCTATTTAAGTTTCCATGATTTTTTTAATTATTAAGTAATTGTTTTTTAACTCTTTATTTCGAACTGAAATTTTTCGAATATTTTTGACAAATTTTTACAACAATTAATGCTGTCAACAAAACTTTTTAGACGATCATTTCAGTTTCAGTAAAGTTTTAGTCAAACTAATGTCCAAATGCAAAAACTGAAGCGTTTAACTGAAACTGATGAGATTGAAACATATAAGTTGACAGTTCAGTTATCAGTTAAACTGTCAAAACGTTTCAGTTCAGTCGTTAATTCAATTGAAGTTGTTGTCCTCTTTTTAATATGTCAAAACGGAATGATAATATGGACGATTTCATAAAAATTTAACGAGTGTGTCTTTGTTTTTGGAAGTGACATTTCAAAAGTCCATTATGAAAAGTCATTAAAATGACATTTCAATTGAACATCGGAATGATGGACGTCTAAATACACTTTCTTTTTTAACTGCACTGATAACTTATCGTCTAAATGGTGTTTTAGAGCAACTATTGTGTTATTTTTTTAATTATGCGAAGAATTAAATGCAAATAATTGTATTTCTATATGACAAGTCCATGGCGAATTGCGTTATGTCAAGAAGATGATACCATTTCAAAACATATTGGCAAAAAACTAACGGAATTGTCTAAACACAACACAGAAAAATGATATTTATTTACATACTTTACAATAATTTATTCTACTAGCGGGCCCGGCAAACTTCGTCTTGCCCCATTTATGCCACGAATTCAAGCTATGGAAAAATATTTTTGTTATTTTTTCACTTTTCGTGCATTTTTTTTAGTTTCTAGAGGGCCCGGTGTGCTTCGGATCACTTTTCCAAAAAATATTAAAACTATTCTTTGGCTAATTCTTTTACAAACTCTTATGTCAATTGTTATGACAGCATTATTATTTTAGATCTAAAAATCCGATTTTTAAAAAATTTACTTTAGACTAATAGTTATTTGAAAAAAAAAAACTCAAAATACATGGTCTTGTCTTTAAATAGTTGTGCATTAGCTGTTTATAAAAAGTGGACCGAGTGGCGGGACAAACGAAGGTCCTGTCCTAGATGTTGTAACATTCTATTCCTTTATTATGAACATACAAGATTAACCGAAGATTGCTTCAATGGTTAATGTTGGTCAAAATAAAAATGTATAGGGCTAAACAGAAAAAACAATTGAATCACAAATTAACACCACACTAAAAATTCGCGACTTCAATAATTTCATCAATTTAGAATGGAGAAAGTTTTCCAGGTTTACATACAACCGCGGAAGAATAAATAAGTGATAAATTTACTTGAGAATATATACATCATATATCTATTAGCTTAGATCTTCAAAACTACACAACGGATTTTGATGCAGTTTTTTTTTAAGTTAAAGCTAGAGTGATAAATGAATTTAACATGCATAACTAGATAATATTATATAGGTATTATATACAAAAATTAGTCTTTAAAAATTTGTTTTTAATAATGCTTTTCATTTCATATTTCCTTTAATCCTAAAATCTGCAATACATAATACTATAGTTGAGATTTGCAGTATCACGTTGTTTGTCCGCAGTGTCACGTTGTTTGTCCGCGATGGACTCCTAAACTACTTAGCCGATTTTAATCAAATTTGCACATCGCTGCAGTTTGATCCAACTTAAAAGATAGGATAGCTTACATCTCAATTTATGATCACAATATTATTTTATTGCAAATTATTTGTCTATTATTTGATAGTCACAATTATATGTTAGCTCCAAACAATTTTATCAGATAGCGACATCTGTGCACTGGATTGAGTAAGTTAAGAATTCAATAGATGGCGCTATGTCAAACGTCTAAAGGTTCCATATAAGCTATAATTTAATAGCTTAACTACCACATGTTGCTAAAGTAGAGGTTAAATTTATTTTGTAGTTAACCGAGAAACAGTGAATTTTACTTTTTCTATTTTTGGTGTCTTAAAAAGCACGTACTCTAATTTTTACCCCGGTAAATTGTATGCGCAACGAAGAAACAGATGTTTTCAACAACTTCGGTTGTCCTGCCGATCGATCCACTTTTTAATAAACTTACGAAATTCACCTAGCCATCTAGAAAAATTTTTTTATGGAACAACAATTTTATTCCATATCTTGAGTTTCTGCATTAAAATTTGGGCAAGACGAAGTTTGCCGGGCCCTCTAGTATAATTGTAAAGTACAAATACTTCAAAAATCAATTTCTATTTGTTTGTCTCGCTAAAACTCGAGAACGGCTTGGCCGATTTGGCAGATTTTTTTTTTTAATTTTTTTGTCGTATTCCAGGAAAGGTTTAAAAGTGAGAAAACATGGAAAAATTGCGAGGAAGACAGTAAATATAATTTACTTAATTTTTCCATACAATTTGTTCTACCTTCAAAAATATATACTTTTTAACTGTCAGATGGTTGTCAAAATGTTATATTTCCGTGTCGTCTTAAATCGTCTTTTACCATCAGTTTGTCAGTGCCTTAGATTTACTGGTCTTAAAATGCCCCGGAAAAGACGAATTGAAATAATTTTTATATTGGGGTGGGACAAAGTTTGCCAGGTCCTCTAGTCTGTTCATAAAATTATTATGATTTTATAGGTACATTTAAAATAAATCGAAAACAAAGACTTAACTTAATTTAATAATGACAAGATGTGTTGAATTTGTCACTTTCTTTGTATACATAATTTTAAGTTATCAAAAGCTGAATAGAATTTTGACAAAGGCTATGACTAACCATACCACCAGGGATACTTACGATATCCAAATCCAAAATTCTTGTTTTAATTGAGTTTCACTTTTGTAACTCGATGCAAAGTATACCTTAATGCTGCAATTAGATGAAACCATTAACTTGTCATGCTGCCATCTTCTCCTGAACAGTTAAAATCAATTCGACATTTTATGACCCACAAAAAGGTACTCCATAAAATTACAAAAAGAACACCGTATTTATATTTTAAAATTCGTCGCACGTGATGTTGGCATGAAAGTTGCCATCTTAAATGGATTCTTTAAGATCCGTTTTGCTAAATTAAAATCCGTCCAGTGAATACTCAAAACTTTCCAAGGACACACAGCAAAATAGTCCCACTTATTTAAAAATCGGGAACATGCACATCACCCCACCGCCTTCTGATGCGCAATTAAATATTAATTTTAATTTCACGATAATAGAAAAACTTTTGTCTCTAAACTTGGTCCGCCCGGATAGTTAAACGGTTATCAAAGGGTTTTCGATTCGAAAGCCCTAACTTCAGTATTATGGTCGTATTCATGGAGGCCGTGCTTGGTCGTGGGTCCGCGTAAGCATAAGCACCGTATTCGGTGCGTAACTGAAATATTAAATATTCACGAGGCGATGGCCGCATTAAACATTCGACTCCTTCGTTTGCCACTCGCTGCGCTGCTGGTCCGCGCTGGCATTGCCAAACCCCAGAAAGGATTCCTTCCTTTCACGGACCAAGGATTTCCTAAATATTCCCGGTGCGGACGGAGTGGAGTGGCAAACTGTTGCGTGAATTTTTCTTTTGCACCAGAATCAAATGTTAATTTAGTGGATTTGGAGTTGGGCCTGGCGTCGTCGTCGTTGTCGCCGCACCACGCCGCCGCCGTTCGTCGTCATGGTTCGTGGATTGCGAGTGCTACTTGGCGCTTCGGTGTATAGCGGCAATGGCAATAGCAAGGATGGTGTGTCCCAGTTCGATTCATGCTGCTGCTGCTACTCAACTGATAAGAAGCAGCCGATGACTGGTTATTAATGAGATTAGAGTTGCCTTTGGACAGCAACTCCCGATAGTGGAACACGCACAATGGCCACACGATGCGATAGCCCAGGATGGGAACTGTTTCTTTTTCTTTTTTCCATACGCTGCGCTGCTGGTAGCTCCGGCATGCAGCAGGGCCATCCGATTCCAAGGCGGCTGTATGACATTTCGTGTTTGAGTAACGAGATGAGGGGTTCGTTTGGCATTTGCGTGCCAGTGCATGCACCCAAGTGAAGTGGGACAGACGAGGAGGATATTAATTTCAAGACATTTGCACTGGGTGTACTTTCACATATAATTAAGTTGTAGTGATACCATCAACATGGATAATGATGTTGGCTCAAAGGTTTGGTTGTTTAACTTTTTTTTTGGAAGTGTGTAGTTGTATTTATTTTGTTGTCATGTCTGGAATGAGTGTTTCTGGAGGAATTGGATATGTCATTGTTTTGTCAAAGTGACACCCGAGTGTAATTTTTTGTAAGGACCCCCCGTGAAACCACATATACAAAACTACATAGCCACTATAAAAATTTGGAAGTTTAATGATAGTAAGTCCAAGTCGATAACTGAGTAAGGTTGGATCAGTTCTTGTGCTTCCAAGCCAATTTGACAACAAAAAGGGATTGGTGGTTTTCTTAAATTCTACCAGTTGTTAAAAACGATTACATTTTTTGAAACTAACAGACTTTCGAACTTCGGTTCGTCCCAATTTAAGACCTTCAGATAAACTTCAGAGTGATAGTAAAACAGAAACGGTTCAAATTTTAATTGGATCTTAATCGAAATCAGTCGAAAACAGTATGATTATTATTTTTTTTAACCTCATAAACAACGAAGAATAGATTGTTACCACAAAACCCAATCAAACGACGGAACTGAATCCACTTGAACTGGACTATCTGTTGGAATAATTGAAGTTTGTTGGATAAGGACTTCCTCTTCTTTAAATTTTTGATCTTGATAATAGAAACTTGAATCACATTAGTTGGCAGTATTTTTTTTAAGTTGATTATGACTGATCTCACTTTCAACTGTAATTTACGTATAGGTATAATGTGGAGTTCCAGGCATCAGGAGAGTTTAAAAATTCAGTTCGGTAGTTGGTCACTTCCTACTCGTCGGTAACGCTGTCAACAAGTTTTTTTTAAGCTATCGACGTCCTTATTCTCCGATTGGAGACGCTTTCTGCATCGACGCTACAGACGTTCCTAGGTACACTTAACCCATTGTGAAAAACGGAGGAGGATTGATAAACGTGTCGTGATGCTTCTCATGGCTCGGCGGTGGAATGATTCAGTAAATTAATGGCTTCTTTACCAAAAAGAAAAACTCCAAAAATTGATGCTTCCATTAGCTAAGAAGAATTATTTACCTGTAATATAGAAATTGCAACAGGATAATGATTCAAAAGATATGGCAAATCTTTCACAAAATATTTTCAAAGACAATTCAATCAATGTGCTATAGAATGGGCTTAAGCAAGTCAGGATCTGAATGCTAGAGAGCTATTCTGTGATGACGACGACGTTGGACGACATTGGACACCCACCGACATTGGACTTGTACACCAAGGATAAAACGTATTCCATTCCTGTGAACAGATGTGGAACTCTCTAGGCACTAGCGAAGTATCAGTTCGGAACCTTGATAGCAACTTGGACCTCCGACAGGGTAGCGTTGCGTACAATTCTCCGCTCCGATCGGATAACTCGCTAAGGCCGTCTATTTGATCAATGCAACAACTACAATATAAAGATATTCTAAAGGAAAAAGGATTTGCTGCCATGAATTGTAAGCTTTACTTAACGCCGATTTTTTGTATGTGGTCTTAATTATTTTTCCTTTATGGTTTTTATTGGGATATTTAAAATGTAGGTACTATAATTTGTCATTTAAGAACTGAAGACAAAATTCGTCTACAACTTTCGAAATTTTTGTTCGTGCATTTAGTCATCAGATTTTGGCAGACACTCTTATTTCAGCAACATCCTTTGTTTTTTTCTCCCAACATTTTTGTGAAGAAAGATTTTGCTCCCGGCTAGATTGCAGAGGTGCCAACCAACATACAAGAACAGAAGTTAGGTTTAATTTCGAGTAAAAAAAAGTAAGTATACGCCACAATGTTAATTTTTTGCATAATAGTTCATTCTTTGCCGGTATTTCTAGACAACGAGTTGGGTTAGTTTAATAATTTTTAAACTTTAAGCTAAGGCATTGTAGCTTGAATGACCACTAGAATACTGTCTAATTGATGCATTTTTTGAACATAAATACAGGGTCCGATAGCGAGGTATGGAATTATGTCCAATGGTTGTCCAAGAATTGCATCAAAACGCCTACGGCAGATGGATGAGGTTTGCAAAAAGCAATGTTGGAAATCTGGACTTTCATTTATCAGGAGTGATTAATAAACAAAATTCCGTTATTGGGCCGCTGAAAAAACCACAAGAGCTCCATGAACGACCTCTCCACAGTCCCAAGGTCACTGTTTGGTGTGGTATCAGTCGAAACTTCATTATTGGTCCGTATTTCTTTCGTGAATGTTTTAACAAAAATGGACAGCACTTAACTGAAGTGATTTTTCGTATGTAATTAACATTTTTTTTTTCATTTGTTTGACTAATTTTGAAATGGAAACATCTAAAGAATACATTCATAAATAAAATTTGAGTTTTCTTCCATACTCGCTTCTGGATCCTGTACATAGGTCAAAATGGATAATTATGTTTTACATTCAATGCTCTGATCAATCACAATTAGAAAGAGTTTCTACTTTGTGACACTGAATGAAACATGTGTAATGAAACATCTGAGTCCAATCGGCAGTCTGCTGAATTTTGTTCACCGGTGAAAGTTGTCCAAAGCGCCCGAGAACACAACATTCAAGGATTTTTGGGATTTGCATGGAATCATTTTCACCGGTTGCCTCAAATGAGAGTCAACGTGAAAATTTCAGCTTGTAATACAATAAATATAAATTTAAGGACTTATTTTGAACAACCCACAAAAGACTTGCACATGTCACACATTCGACCAGAGCCTTAATAAAAACTGATAAACTTTTCAACTCTTAAAATTAATTTAAGAGATTTCAAAAATTTCGACTAAATGAAATAAAATAAATAAAAAAAATAAAAATTAGCTAAATATCCTCAGAAGAGTCTAATGTCAACACCGTCATAGATTTCGACAATAAATTAGCAGAGAATGAAAAACTTAAGTATGTTGGTATACATTAGCCTAACGAACTTATACATTTCTGAAATGAATTAAATTTTAAAGAAAGTTTCATTACCACACAAAATTTCATGCATATCGGTTCGTTGACTTTGCTTTAAATATTCCGTGCAGTCGTTTAACCACACAACAACCGTGACACGTAAAATGACAATCATCCATAATATTGCTGCAATCATAGCCCATAACCCATGAAACACCTCGTTTCTCATTTTTTAATTAACATATCACACACCGTATCTACAGATACATACATATACCTTACATACACATATGTATATATGAACCCAAAGATACTGCATAATTAAAGTAATTACACGCAGTGTGCAAAGCATCGCGCTCCATTGTGTTTTGTATATATGTCGAAACGTAACGTTAACAAAACTCATCAAGATTCGCCTTCATATTCTCATACCACCACCAGCACCATCACCATCACCATCATCATCCACTCTGCCATCATTACTCCCGCACCAAGCCAAAAACCACAAACAATCCTTGTGCGCGAGACGAAGCCCCATCCTGTGAAATTACTCCCGTATCCGCACCTAATGCACCATTCTGGAGCAAAAATTGCGTTTACGTTTCCCCATTAACTCCAGAACTTCATCATAACGAAAAGTTATACCAAAACCAGGCGCAGCTCTGCTCGCACTCCATCCCTTCACCTTTTGGCGGTATCGTTTTCCCGTTCGCAAATTTTCATATAATTCCTCTTCCCGTTCATCTCGTTCGTTGCGTCGTCCTCGTCGTCGTCGGTCGTCGGTAGCCAGAATCAAAATCCCTCTGAAAAGTCGAAGGAGGTAAAATGGTTTCTCAACCACATTCGGGAGCTGAATCGCAAGAACACAGAACCACACATTCAACATGCGGCACAGCACTCTGCTGCCATAAAGCACATCGAACCAATTTCAGTTTTCGTATATGAGGGAAGCAGAAGGAGGAGGAGGAGAGTGCAAGACAGGGCTGGATCCTGATTCTTTCAAAATTTGTGTACCTACCGTTCGTTCGTTACCCAAAAAGCAATCTAAGCTTGGAACGTGTGTTGGCGAAGCACGAGCGTCATTGGGTTGGAGTGAGCTTTCTGATATGACTTCCTCCCATCTCTCAATCTCCTCCCGACCCCTTCCACTCTCGTCCTCGCCTCATTTGCTACACATCCTGGCAGAAGTAATTTCTTCTGCTCGAAAACCGAATTCGCTTCTTCGAAATTCTGATCACACGCACGAAAGAGTTTCCTCGTTTTAGAGCCTTTCTACCATTTTTTTTCCTCTTCTCTGTTTGCTCGTTGCCAATTTTCTTCTTTGGCATTGGCATGAAGAAAGGTCTTGTGCTGGCTGCCTTGAAGTTGCTCTTCGAAGCCACTGAGCAAATAGGCGTAAAAGGATAATTTTCCACATCGACGAGAGGTGGTGCATTCGAATGCACACCATGCAGATGGCACAATGGATGGGGGTGGGGGTGGGAGTGACTGTACTTCTAAATAGATTACGTGGAAAATTGTGTTGCTCCACATTTTCACATTTTCCCAAAACGAAACCCAAGAAATGTGAATGTGGATGTGGACTGTGGGGATGTTGCAGAGGGATCTGTAGCTGGCTGGGTGAATTGAAAAATATGAGCAGCTCTTCGAGTCGCTGTGAATTACAAATTTTGCGCTCTGACGTGATGCACTCAGCGTTTCTTGTTTGGGGGTTCATGTCACGTTCTCGGGGGTGTGCACGTCCCAGTAACATCTCCAGACCCACTCTCCATGGCTTACTAGTATAGTTCCTCCTCCCACATAAATTAAGTTAGATGCACCCTGCCATTTCCGCCTTCTTCGAGTCGAGGGGGCTTCTCTGCATCGCTCGTCTTTGTTGAGCTTTCCTCAATTTTCTCTAAGAGTGTTATTGGATCCGTTGCGGATTTGTGCAGAAAACTCAAAACCGCGTTTTTTCTTTTGTGTTTTTTTTATTTCTTGGGTAACCATAAAATTGTAACTAAAACAAAGACGCACATCCACGTAGATTTTGGGATTCTAGAAACGGATACAGTTTGGAGCTGGGAAAATCTTCGTGGGAACATATATTTTCAATTTACCAAAGCACCCTGTTTATTGTATATGTGTACGCGGAAGAAGACGAGAAGGGCTTAGATTTCATCCTTTGCTGTCAAGTATTCAGGTTCTTTCGTTTTTTTGGTAAGTCTTCTTTGAAAATGTATTTGCTGCACGTAATATGAATGGAATTTGGTTTTCAGTTTTGTTTTATTTGACGGATAAGATGGTGTTTTTAAACTGACAGTCAGGATGATCAAAATCTCAATTCTTAAAAAAACACAATAAATTATTAATTATTTTACAAATGCATTCTTAGAAACTGTGCGTCTTCTTAAAATTTAAATATCAATTAATATTGGGATGAAGTAGGGTTTTAGACAGTTGACACTTCTTGGAATCCAATAACGTTTCTACCAGAGTTTGGAAGATATGACGAATTTTCTAATGTTCATAAGTCTATTCTGAACCAGTGGAATTTGGCTGCTCCCGTAGAAAAAACAAAGAAGGTAGTTTCACCTGCTCTATAAAGTGACCAAAGTGTCAGTCTACGTATGTTTCGATATTTTTTGAGAGAAAGAGAGTGAGTGATTTCTCTCCTGACTTCTGCAGTTCTGCTGATTTGTGTCACCTTTTCTTTGTACTTTATGTTCAAAAATGTTTTTGCTGACTTTGATGAATTAGGAGTGATATTCCTCCAAAGGCTTTGGTATTAAATTAGACAACGTTACAAGCGATTCCTTTATCCAGATCTAGCAGGCGCAGGTGGTACATCATGGTGGAGTTGACTACGAGAATAACATTTGGTCAAACAATCAAGGTAGTGCAAAAAATATTTCAAATACCTTGGGTCAATAGTAACAGTCGATAACAATATAGAAGAAGAAATAAACGGTCGGCTGATTCAAGCCAGTCTGTACAAGCTGTTTAAATCCAGAATGATTACCAATACTTCTAAGCAGCTGCTGTAAATTTCTGTCAGTACTCGCATATGGATTCGAGACCTGGGCTCTTAGTAAAAGGTATTCCAACCTCTTAGGGCGATATCGTGAACAAATTAAGCGCGTTAGACTGCTGAGTGCAGGTCACCTATGAAATTTACAAGTGTGAATTTGAAGAAATGCCGAAGACCAGTATGCCCGAAGTCTTGGTAGGCGTAATTGGATTTCTATAAGGATAAATGAAGATCAAGAGACTCTTGTTGAATGTGGTCATGACCGGATCCCATTTGCTGAACCAATTATGATGATGATTTTGACTTTTCAGAATATATTCCATAGGAAGGAAACTTTCTTGTAGTTAAGTTTAACAGTTGAAAAGGTCTTTTTATTCTAATGCTTTATAATTGACATTGATAAATAGAAAATTTCTTCCAAGTCAAGTTCCTTTTTTTATATTTGAAGTATTAATTGTGATTCTTTAATGGTACTGCTTATTAATATAAAGAAGATTAGTAATGATAATGACAAATCCCAAATGTATGCAATGAAATCTACTGGTAAAATTATGTTAAAGTACCGTTAAAAAAAGAATAATTGCATACGTTATACTTAGAGTTTAATTAATGTCAGTTCAACTTTCATTGTGAACTAGGGTTGCCAGATTTTGTCTCACAGGGGGAAAATGATTAAAATAAAGAAACAAAATTTAAAATTTCAATCTTAAAAAATAAATCAGCTGTACAGCTTGGAGGAGTTTCTTTGAAAATATTAAAAAATAAGACACTATATTTATAAATTTAAATGTTAAAATTTACAAATATGTTAAATCGACACGTTGACTCAAATTTTAAGCAAATTCCGACTTAATGTTGAATCTGTTTAGAATTTTTCTTGGAAAAAGCCACTTCGGAAGAGCAGTTGACACTATAGCCGTGTTTTATTGGTAAGTGAATACGCTACATTGTAAAATTTTACAAGGAAAACAACAACACCTGATTAGTGTAAAAATATTAGCTAGTAATCAGTCAAGTGGTGCAAGAAATATTATAAATGTTGGTAAACATAAGGGTGTGTTCGGTGATGACTATATATTTTGTACACTTTGCCTGCCCTTTGCAACAACAGAAGAACTTACACCACATGAGTTTTATAAGTACTGCATTAAGGAGTTCGCCAACTATTTTCTCTCTAACTTTTCAACGATCTGTATGAGAACGAAGAAAATATTCCGCCAAATTTAGAGTCAGCTGTTATACTACCAGTTTTCAAAAAAGAAGACCGAAACTTGGTTGAAAATTATAGAGGAATTTCACTGCTAAATACTGTAACAAAAGTTTTTGGAAGTATGCTGTTCAAGCGACTGACGAACTGGGTTGATAAAAATCACATACTTAGTGTGTGTCAAGCTAGTTTTCGTCATGGTTAGTTTATTGTGGACCAAACTTTCATCTTTAGTACTATCATTGATATCAACCGTTCACAAGGTACTTTGTAGATCTTAAAACCGCCTTCGATAGCGTAGATCGAGATTTTATGTTTTTTAAACTATTTGCTATGGGAATACCAACAAAAATAGTGAAAACGCTGAAAAGATTGTATAAAAACTGTATGGCAAAAGTCTGGGATTGAAACAGTAGGTATGTCATAAACGTTAGCTATATCTACCGGAGCTTAGACAAGGATGCACTTTGAGTACACTAGTATTCTCCTTGTTCTTGAATGACGCAGATGACATTGTACTTTTAGCGAATACACCAATAAAGCTCCAGATGATAATCACGAAGCTCGAAGAAAAGTTAAGAAGAAAAATTTAAGAACGCGAAAACAACTATAAACTCCACCTAATACTTCGTCCAAATCGAATGTGCAGTACAGGAAAGATAGGACGTCTTTATCTCACTCTAATCTTCAGAAGAATTCCCTTTACTTGTGTGAAAGAAAAAATTAGTCAGCGTTGCCGTAGTGCATATAATAACATTGCAAAAGCTCTCCAGAAAATGAAAATAATTCCCGTCTATGCTTTATTGTAACTGCATTTTAAAATATTTCCCGTAATTTCCAAAACAAACACTATGTTAACCCCATATCATTTGAATGTTTTAAAAAGCTCTAAAAATAAAAGCTCCTCTACAAAAACTCAAAGAAAAGAGAACTTAAAAGTTACTTAATACGGTAAGGCAACCCTATATCTCATAAATATAAAATGAAGGTTAAAATGTGTCAATACTGTCACTGTCAGTGCGCATTTGACTTTGCGCCTGGTAGGACATGTTGGTTTGTGGCGGATGCAGTCATTAATCCATAAGCGGGTGAGAACTTTTTATGTAGGATACATTTGAATTCAGTACGGTACTAATGTGAGGCACGTAACTGGTAAAAAAAGCTCTCCCATAAGGCCTGTACTGCACATTCGATTTGGACGAAGTATAGAAGACATGGATGCAAAACAATACAAAAGTTTACGATCAAAGTACCAGATCTGTGAATGAACAACCGGATCGATTCTACTATATTCAGCTCAGGTATGGGGAAACCATCAAAATGACTATGTGGAACAGTTGTTGCTTTTTTTTTCTGAAGAGAATACTGAATCTTTCTATGATGATATTCACATTTAGACAGGACTCCCACCAATGTTCATTACGAATTTGAAGATCATTACTTCGATTATATCCTTAAAGTCCTTAATATGAACGTTACACAACTACCTAGAATTGTGGCAATAATTGCACTTATGGAAACATTATGCAGTGCAAAGCTGACAAATTAATATAAATATGGCAGTATCTAAATAGAATAAGTTGATAATTATGACTCTGCAGGCAACTTAAAGTAACTTCTCCAAATTATTACTTAGTATTTCTTCATAATTTCATGTTGACTTTTGTCTTCTAATACTTATTTATTGAATAAAAAAAAAATAAAAAATAGAAGAATGTTTACTATCCAATAAAATAGTGAACAACCATTATTCAACTGATCCTTAAAGTTGACTGAAACTTAGTTGCATAGTTTTCCCACATATAGGCCAATGAAATTGAATAGGAAGTTGCTCAGGTGGGTAACTTTAACCGGTAATATATTTTAAAGTCTTACTGCAAATATCGGTAAGAAAAATTCTAAACCAATTTGATGCGCATTTCCATGCAAACTGACATTTTCATGTTCAAATTTCTCTTTTATATTTTGTCAGTGACAGAAGATTATAAAATTTTGACATCAATAATTTGACAAGTAATGCAGGGGTACCAACTTTGGGGAGTCAAATTAAGAGTGAGTTAAAAAGTGAGTAAAGCGTTTTATTGGTACTCGTATTACTATGCTTGAGATAGATTACCAATAAAACACGACTTACGTCTTACCAAAAAAATCGGCAACACTAAGCGAATTTCTAACGACTCTTTAAAAATTATTTGTTTTGTTTATCGTTGTGAAATTTAACTAAAAGCTATAATAAAGATAAGAATGACTCCTTTCCACCATTTTTATAGTTGTTACGCCTAACACATGAAGCTGAGACATTCTTCTTCTCATCCTAGAAAGATATCATTTATTTATTCCCTTATAAATATCGAGCACTTTAATTTACTATTGAAGCAATTAAGCTAATGGCCGCCCAGTTGTATCTTGACTTAGGGTATTGTCATACTCTTAACACGCATATTCAAATCCCCCAAGAAATTTCATGTAGTTTTATTTAAAACCCCCACCAAATGTATAGTATAAGGACGAACGCTAAAAGGACTTTTTAATTGCCTTTCAACGCCATTTTGCTGATGGGAAATGCGCGAGGACCTTGTAATCTTTGGCTTGGGTCAATGTGCGCTCAAAGGTGACACTATACCGACACCGAGGTACCTACTCATACCCGCACTTCCAAGCTAAGACAACACTACCTTACATTTTATTTTAGCCAATTCAATTTCCATCTAGTTATGTGCTTTTGAAGATGTAAGCACTTTCTTTGTTGGACGCGTTTTATATTAAGTGACAAATCAGAGGATGAGATGGGAGTTGGGGTTGATGGAGCTGCCCCTACCCTAACCCATAACAATGACAATCGGCGGCGGCTGCGGAAGTGGCGGCCAGACAAAAGGAGTAAAGCTATCTTTCATGAAGATAAAAACGATCCCAGAAAATAAGGTCTTAAGAAAGACATGACTATGAGCACCCGAGGATGAGGAATAAACATCTATACACAAAATGAAAAAAAAAGAAGTAATTCACGCCCAGGTTGTTAGAAGGACGATTGCTTCCATTCAATCCATATAGCTAGAAAGAAAGTCTGCTGCTGTGGGAAATCTTACGACTCCACTTTATCCTTTAAAGCGAATTTTATAATGAACACCCGTGTCGTGAGCCAGCTCTCAAAAGCTGGGAGGAAGGACCTCTCGCTCCTCAAGCGGTCTTTCGGTTGCTAAAGAAAAGAAGTATGTATAGGAAAACGAGCGCGTCACAAGCTCGCACCCAGTATATGAACGCGTTCGGTTGAAAGGATAACATAGAGGCACGGCACGGCACAGCAGTCGCACCATCACATTGGCTCTGGAACTGGCTCCTGTACCGAGTATACCCAACATGCCGTTGTTGGTTGTTATCCTTGCTTAGCTTCAAGTCAAGAAAAAAAAAGGAGAAAAAAAAAAACGCTACCGTTGCGTTGCGATCTTATTTCAGATAACACTCTGAGTCGCAGAATGATAAATGACTTTGCCTGCGGGAGGAATGGGAAATTAAAGTGCAAGGCGATTCTAACTCCCCCAAACCCCCGTTCTTTATCTCTATTCATCCCTCTGTGCTCTTTATCTCGCTCCCTTTTAATTTGAAACGTTCCCGTGTCGCCACCATCATTGTCGTCGTCGTCCTCGCAGTAGTCGTATAGCTTGTACATTAAACAGTTGTCGCTGTCGGTCGCTTGGTCGCTTAGACGCTCAGACGCTCAGTCAGTGTCGGTCGTCGTCGTCGCAAGAGAAACAAAACCATTTCGCAGATGATTGCGATTTGCGACTTAAACGCGCAATGTTTAGGGGTGAGTTACATCACCTTCCCGCTTTGCTATGTAGCTGCTCGTCGTTGGTTGGTTTGGTTCGGTTGGATGATTGCGAAATGAATGAATGAATGGAAATGGAATACGAACGAAGCACACGTCCTTAGGCGTTTTAGTTCCAACGGTGAAAATTAAAAATAAAAACACAAAACAATTCGACCTCCCTCTCCTCCTCCACCACCTTCCGTATAAAGTAGATACAGTTACTAAAAAACAACAAAAACAATAACGGAAATAGGAATAGCCAGCGAGCAACCACGCGCCGAAGGACGATGACGACGAGGACGACGATGATGACGATGAGAAAGAAATAAATTAAAATGGCGAAGCGATACAGAAACAAATAATGTGCGTGTTGCTAGCATTAGGGCATGTAAACGCGAACGGATGGGGTTTTTATTTTATTGAAGCAAGGGGCGGAGGGGCGCTTTAACTTTCTACTGCGTGGATGTGGGGATCAAATGGGAGGTGTCCTTTTTTATGAGGTGTCCTCTTTAGCGACAAAAAATTAAAAAAAATAACAACAAAGTTGGATTACCTAGAAAATGAGAATTAGGTATCACAAAAATATGTTGTCTATATGTCTTTGTTCTTTATGCGGATGCTGGACAAGGAAGGGTATGAGTTTTTATAACCAATTTTTATATCAAGGAACACTTCCTGGCAGCAACTGGAGAAGATAACTATACGGATATTTAAGATGCTCCATACTGACTGAGAAGAACTTTACAATGCAAAACTTAAGTAAACAAGCTAGCTATTACCATGAAGCATGAAAAGTCTCGGTTTCATCTCGTGAAACCAAGGCATGACGAAAAGATACCACCTTAAAAGAGCACGATACAAGGCAGAGAAAGGAGACTGAATATTTGGTATCAAAGTTTGTAAAGACTTTTGACGGCAGTCTTGTAATCTCTCCAGACTAATTTCAGCACAAAAAATAACTATTATTCAAATAAGTTGTTCAATTTCACAAGTGGAAGTACTTTTTTTCAGAAATGTCGAAAAATTTGATGTTTTCTGAAAACTTGAAGGCATTATTCAGTCCTATCGGCAATATCATGTGAACAACTTCTCTGGGTGTAGATTGTCTTTTCCGGGAAAGAAATAAAACCAATTTTACAAAAAAAAAACCAAGTTGGAATATAATTCTTCGAAAATTTCGACAACTTCACTTTTTATTTTATGGTGAAGAAAGGCAAAACAGACGATTATATTCTTAACGCTTATGTACTTACATACTCAATAATGGTGTCATTTTTTAGATTCAAAAACTATTATCGTACAAATTTCGGCAGATCTCACTTTTGAAGCTTTAATTTGTTGACATTTGACAAGTAGAAACTACGCCCTTGTTACGATACTCGCCTGAACAATGCATTATAACTTTCCTGTTCGGGTCCTTGAAATGCATAAAAATAATCCCTAATTTCATAGAAAAATCATCTTGCCGCCTCGGTCGTGCGATTTGACGCCGTTAGACTATTTCCTGTGGGGCTTCATCAAGTCTATGGCCTATGCCAACAAGGCAGCGACGATTGATGAACTTCGTACGAATATCGAACGTGAAATTGCAGCAGTATCGGCCGATTTGTGTTTGAAAACCGTCGAAAATTGGGTTCAGCGTCTAAATGTTTCCTCACTCTGAGATTCCGGCAGTCCTTTTCCAAAGTTAAACCCATTTTAGTTTCCTAATTGCAAGAATTTTAGCTTGAACTTCAATTTCGCTTCAATTTCACGTCTTCAAAGTTTTTCTATTTCAAAGTTGTTACACTTTTGTTCTTCAAGATCTAGTTTTTCAGTTTACAATGTTCTGTTCTTTATGTAAGCAAAGACAGAAATACTTCGAGGGAAAAACTTCATTGCCGATACAAATTATTCGAACTAGAGAGGTCTTCAAATTGTTTGACAAAATCTTTAACTCAAACAACTCAGCAAACATGAGCAATCTATTCAAAATTCTGGATTCAGGACTTCAGTTTATCTTAATTACTGCGACGACGCCGATGGAAGTACATACTATAAGTGAGTATAGGCTTTCATTGAAAAACTGCCTGATCAAGAGTTATAGTTTTAAACTTCATAGAATATCGGGTCATGGTGTGGTGGGATCAATATTTTTGAAGAAGAAACAAAAAGAGCATCAACGTCCTTTAAAAAATTACATCTGAAGAGGAAGTTAACAGATTATTATTCCAAGTATTGTAACGAAGCGTTACACTTCCAACGGCGCGCCGACCCACGTTTCCGAATCCACAGAAGCAACACCACGCCAAAGCCAGAAGCTATCTTAGAATTGATGATTCGGCATCACAAAGTAATTTGTCATTCGCACTTTTCGATTCACATCCACTTCCGACCCAAAATAGCATATTCCACATTGGTAGGTAGCCGTCTTCTACCTTTATCTGTTGAGTATCAAATATCAATCATGAGTACATAGATGTAAGAGAACCCGAGGTCGGCTTGTACTTAAGTACAGGGTGGTCTCGTAATAATTTTTGGGTCCTGTAAATCATTTTCCCCCCGTTTATTCCGCTGTCTACTTCTTCTAAGTGTATGACAGACAAGGCTTAAGCCTATATACGCTTATTCCCTAGTTTGGTGCTAGGGACAGAGGACCCAACCTCACCGTTTATTCCGTAGTATTCTTCTTCTAAGAGAGCTACGGACATAGCCTACTGCCACGAGGTAGAGCCCCAGCCCCATACCGTTTATTCCGCTGGTTTGCTGCCACGGACACTAAGGGAATTTAAGTCTCATAATGGTCAACGGACTTTTTTACTGAACACCTGTAAGCTGAAAAGTAACATCAGTATTCCTGAACTTAGGAACAGAGTTTTCTACAGGTCCTCAATTATGTGCGAGAAAAAAATAGGAAAAATACATATGAATAAGGCAAATCTTAAGATGACAAGGATTAAACAACAGCGACTTCTGAAGTTCCTACAATCAAAACTGGTCTTCCACAAAGCACCTTAAAAATGTACCACAACTTTTTTAATTTCTACTTAGATTAAAAGCTTCAAATTAATAATTGAACACAGGAAAGTATTCTTCCTTATAATACACTGCTGCTTAAATTGCTAAAATCCTTTTAAATAAATCTCAGAATCAATCTCATTACAGTTAAGTTGTTCTGTGAGAAACTGAATCCAAAGCCGGAAGAAATCTTTAAGTTTGAAAGAAAAATTAAAAAAAGTAAGTTAATTGTCCATATGAAATTTTGACAAAATGTCATATATTGGACAAGTTCCAAAGAGTTCATCATCATCGGCTCGACAGTCAGTATCAGGTCTTGAACTCATTTAACATCCCTTTCCATTTATCCCGATCAAGAGCCAACACTCCAGTTACGCACCCCAAGACTTCTTCCGTCTACCTACGCTATCTCTTCAGCATAAGTATAGCCTCCAACGCTGTAGCCTACCATAAAATGTAGTACAAAGAATTTTCAGAACTGGTTCCTTTTCTTTTATTCAAGCTCTGTTTGCTTTGTGAGGGCTCCAGCGTATTTCTACTTCTATATTCTTATCACCTGTTACTATTGATTCAAGGTATTAAAAGGATTGCACTACTTCACTTGATTGTTTGACCTGTTCGATCTAGACTAGATGACGGATGAAGAAAGACACGGATCCTCTTTATCGTAGGGTACTTGCTTTGTCAATTTCTTACCTTTAAGACTTTTTGGAACATAAAGATCAACATTCTGTAAATTAAAACCATTCTGTATTACTGAACTCCACATGGTTTTCAAGTAAGTATTACATCATATTTGTTACATCTCCAATGTGTTCGAAGACCTTCCTAAATTTTTTCATGGATATTTTGACAGCTCTGGGAATCGTTGTTGTTTCTATTCTATTGATAAAACAAATTAACTAAGAAATATGTCAAAAAGTCATGATGTCTTAGCATTAACTATGGAATCCGATTAAATATATATTAAGTAATTCCATTAATTATTACATTCATATTTTAAAGCATGAAAGAACGATTGAATAATTCTGAGAAATGTCAGATTCCTTGAACTAGAAAAAAATAATTACGAAACCACCTTAACCTCTAAGAATTATTTTTCTGGTAAAGCTATAGGCAAGGCGGGTAGCTTAAATCATAAGTAACAATATTAGGTATTTAAACACCCGTTTGGCCCACACATTACGCGCGTATTATGAACCTCCCAGCTAAAAAAAAAGTTCAATTACAACACGTCAATCCTGATTTATGTCCCCGCCAAGGATATGCAACATCCTTCTTGAGAAAGAAGCAAAATAAAAAAAAAATAAAAAACGAAATTAAAGCAAAAGAAACACAATTTTAAATTAAACTGATTTTGAGCTATGATTGTGCTTTTCATTCCCATTTCCCTGCAGGATTAGATTCTTTTAGAGAGAGAGAGAAGAATCCTGGCATTTTCTATTATTATATTGCCTGTGTTTTTTTTTTTTTTTCGTTTTCGAAATATAATGACAAAGAAATCGCACAACAGGGGGAGATAAGCAAATAAATCATTAATTATTCGACTAAACTGATAAACATTTCGTTTTAATTCTTTTTTTTTCTGTTCTGTTTTGTTCTCTTGTATTCTTTTGCTCCTTGCTTGTCTAAGATGCCCCTGGAAATGGAAGGAAGTTAAGGATACAACATCTCTTTGAACACAGAGAATTGCGGAGGAAACTCTAGCGATCTGATGAAGGAGGCAAAGAGTCTTAAAACGAGATTTTAGAAGTCAAAAAAAAGAACAACAACAAAAAAATAATGTAAAAGTTTTGATTTGGGACAAAAACAGCAAAAAAAAAATAAATAAAAATAAAATGAAGGAAAATAAAAGAACGTATCCATAGAAGGTCCTTTCTTGTATCCTTTTGTTTTTGTGTTGCCATATCGTTTTGTTTATTCTGCAGGTTATCTCTCTATTTAATTCGAAATGGGGTTCGGTCAGGAAATGGAATTCATTTCCGCTCTAATTTTTATTCTTTGTTTTTTTCTTTTTCTTTTTCTACTTCGTCCTTTGTTTTTTCATTAAAAATAAGAGAAAAAAAAGGAACTCTTCTTCTTGTTTTTCTACCCCAAGATTATCGCAATGATTGAAGACGTTTTAATTATTGTTTCTGTGTGTATTTTTTTTTCCTTCAAGTAAATTCAAATGGAAATCTTAAATCAAATCAGAATTTTTTTTCTGCTTAATAACCAGGATTCGAAAATACTCTAACTGGTATCCTTTAAATGATAATTCATCATTCACAAGAACGTAAAAAAAACGACCATTGACACTAGACACGGAAGGGACGCATTGAATGACTTCAATTGAAGCAAATTCAACTTTCTTGTCTTTTTTTGCCAAAGATCCGATCCTCGCATCTCTGATATCAGCAAAGAAAATCGATCGTTTAATTCTGGAAATAAACAAACAGAAGCGGCATTATCAAACGGGCGGAAAACACATCCTCAGAAGCTCCTGTTATGTTGTCGACATCGACAACGACGATCAAACGACGTCGTCCTCGGTCGGTGGACTGATACTGCTGATGGTTAATAACGTAGCGTAGGTCTTCCGATATACAACAACTATGGGTAAGAAGGTCCCTTTACTCAGAGGAAGAATCTTCCAAACAAAATTGATACCTTTTTCGGTTTTGTATACCTTCTTTTGCATCCCGATCCCATTTTATCTCTTTAAACGAACTATTTGAGTCCACAACCATATTGTGAGATAATTTACAGAACTCGCAAGCAACGATGAGGATGGCCTCGCTCCAGCTCCAGCATAGACACTGATGGTGTATTCAAAGTGGTGCAAAACGATCATTACATTTTCATCGCCACCGAATTGGGCATTGCCGTCAGTCACATAAAGATTTAAATTTAACATTAAAAAAAAAATTGCAATGTGCTAACCTCATACCCCCTAATCCAAATAAAAAAAAACAACTAATGCAAACCTGCACATTTAAAACCAACATTTATTTTCAAAAACTTTATTACATGAGAAGTCAAACCATAGCACATTATTTAGTTTGGAAAAAATAAAAGTGATGTTGTAGACAGATCTAGGGATCCTTTGAAAATGGACTTATACGTTTGGAAAAAATAAAAGTGGAAGTATAGGGATGCTTTAAAAATAAGGTTTCCGAATTTAAGAAGACAGTACATATTCTGAGTTAAGTAGACACAAGACAATAATAGCACATTTCAATTTTTAAATAGCAGCAATTTTTTCGAAAATAGAAGAATCACGCTTGTAAATGGCCAAGTGATTGTGATGCAAAACAAATAGTATATGATACTTTTATTTAGTTTTAATAAAATGAATACCTGGCAACACCTCAAGGACACGATTTTCAGAAGTCAGAATTTACAAACCCCACCATCAGCAGCCAGCTAGCACCAACCAAGACCGATCGGCTAACAAGTGCAAGATTTATAGGCAAACTACAGCGGGAAGTCAATTCGGCGGCAGTTGAGTTAAGAGTTGCGACTTAAGACCATGGCAATGGAAATGGCAAAATGATTCCTGGTCTGGAATATTGTTTCTTCTTTTTTTATGGAAACACTGCTCACATATCTACAGAGAGTTCTGTTTGGTTGTTGCGAGATCCAGAAGAGGAAGCTTTATAGCTTCAAATCCTGATGTGGTTGTTGTTCACCGTGGATATCATTAGATACACTTTTTTGATAAAAATCACTCTCCTCTGAAGATGGTGGTGGCTTGGTTTTTTGGTTTAGTGCGGCTCAATAGGGAGTATACACTGTTTCTTCGTTCTCTGTTCTGTCTGAAGATATACCTTTGGCTTTACAATCAAACTTAAAGATCTTTCAATTGTGCCGGAGTATACACTGTGTGACGATGAAAATGCAGTGCTACCATTTTCCTTAAAGATTTTTTTTTTTTTACGAAATAAAACACAAACATAGTTTTATATATCGTCAAGCCAAAACAAAACGAACTCAAGGAGCATTTACAAAGATTGTAATGTCTTAAGATACAAGAAGATCTTAGATATAGTTTTCTCCATTTTTCCTACTGGTTTGGTATTAACAAACAAAGAGTATTTTTATTTTTGGCTTTTAAGGACCTTCATCTTCAAATACAAAATATTTGATCATTGAGTGAATTTTTAGGACGGAAAATTGTAAGTTTAAACAAAAGGACAAAAAAGATACGTTTATAACTTTTGTGTTTTATTGGTAATCTTTAGCTAGTTCAGTAATACAAGTTTCAAACTAACTCTTTCTTCACTTTCACACTCACTCAAAATGTACATAAGTGTCTAAATTGGCATGCCCACATCAATTGAGATATGGTTAAAAAATGTGTGATACATTTCTCCAGTCGAGTTGAAAAATCCATAGAAATGTAGATCGAGTTGAAGTAATTACTAATTGGTTAAGCGTATTCCTCACGCAATGAATTGGCAACAAATCTCTGGAAAAATGTGGCTATTGGTCTTAGGTCTACTACTTGCAACTTAAACTTTAACTCAAAGTTCAATTGCATTCGCTTATTATGACAGAACACAAACTTTGCAAGGTAAGTTGCTGGAAACTTTAATGATCATTTGCGAAGTTTACTATTTTCGTCATATTATTGTAACATTTATTCAGTAAAGAAGATATTACCAGACATATGTAAGTTAAGTTAAGAAAAAGAAAAATTTCGGATAGTTGCTCAAAGATGCCTACAGGGCGATGATTACCAACTTACTTTGCTCGACACCATAGCCCAACAAAGTTTCCAGTTTACTGATAAAAAGTGTGACATTTCAATGACGTTTCCATCTCAATTTTTACTGACTTATTCTCGTTAATTAATCCATTGTTTTTGTTTTCCATGTTAAATTTTGCGATGTAGAGTATTGACATTACAAAAAACCTGTAGCGCCCTCTTTAGTTAGAAATTTCAGTTTTTTATTGCCAGTAGCAGCTGGCAGACGGCAAAAGCCAATGCTATATAGTAGCTGTGTTTTATTCACTGCTAGGTAGTTAGCGCAGCTAAATTTCCCTCGGCAAGCAACAACAATTTGAATGCGGGCAGTTGTTCTGCCGATATACATAGATACATTATGTAAAGTGAGTTTGATCGTTTTATTCACTTCAATGATGCATTATCTATACAGTAGTGAATAAAACACAATGATTGTGGATTTGTAAACATGGTTTTTAATTCTTTTGTTCGATAAAATCAAATTTTTACTACAATTACTATCTACTACTACCATCTTTATGTTTACTGACTTTTTATCTGCAGTAATTAATTTGTAATTAGTTAAGTTTTATTCACTGCTGCATAGCTAGCTATTGCAGCATTCAAGTGAATAAAAAGATGAAACACATTTCGTATACTAGTAGCTCAGCTGCCTCAAATTGTTGTTGTTTGCCGAGGCATATTTTACCGCACTAGCTATGCAGCAGTGAATAAAACACAACAATGGTTTTTGAGCAGAAATTTAACTTCTCTAAACTTGTGGCTAGTCAATCACTAATACCAGTGAAACACCAGCTAATGTCAACTACAGAAAGGAGCTTGTAATTAGCCCGAGTTCAACCAAGCAGCAATAATAGTAGCTTTCCAGAAGAACCATTTTAAATGCTGGCTTCGTTAAGAGTAATAATGAAGATGACGGCGATTTCCTACAAAATATTAGATCAAATGTTAAATAGAAACCTGTCACTTTTGGTCCTTGAACTAACAATATTAAAAAAGTGACGTTTAAGTGCTGTTTCGATATCCATTTCATCGTTCTCATTCCATTTCCAAACGCTTGTTTTACTGTCATATTGATATGCTGATCACGTTTGTCAAACCAATGATAACTACTGTTGTCTGGATATTGGTACTCGTCTGATGTCTAATGTAACCAAACTCCAAAATCCCAATGCTCAGCCTGTTAAAAAGTTGGTTCCATTGCTTCAACTAAATACGAATAAGATGGAAACGAAGAAAAAATGTCAGTCTTACTTTGTCAATTTTATCCTTCTCGTCCTCATTCGACACTGTCTTTGTCTTGTCATATCGAAGATAATTACAGTGGAAGTAAAGGTATACCATAAGCTGATGTGACTGATGATGCGGTAGGAGTAAGGTCCAAATCCTTCCAGACACTCTTTTACTGCCACTGTAGTTTTATAAATATAAAAGTAAAAAAAAAACAGATATAAATTTCAGTTGTATACATACTCATACATACTTTAGGTCCCGCTCCCACTTTACAAATTGGGAGTTCGAATTTACTTCGAAATTTTAACCGCGCTTGTGATACAAATGTCCAACAATTGCAGTCATCATTTTTGGATTGCAAAAGCAACTCTTCTCAAAGTTCCATTTATTATCGAAAATGTGAAGTTAAGGTGAATTTCAAGAATCTTGATATTTGATCGATGTTGACTTTGACGACAGAAATCCTAAAAGATAGGAAAAAATTGATAGTGTGAATATTTCCATTTTAAAACAAGACTTTTTCGAGGAACTCCATAGAATTTGACAGTTCTTTGACAATTCATTAGAAAATTAAAAAATAACTTTAACAAGTCTCAAAATCAGCTAGAAAGAAGTCGAGGCAAACCATTTTGAAGAATCTTTTAAAAAGACGAAAACTCAAAGAGTTGGCTTACAAAAATCTGCGTGACTTCCTTAAATTTGCAAATTATCTAAAAATGGGCGTGGCCGAGTCTTACTAAACACTCTTATGCATAATTATTTAATTTTTCAGAGAAAATATGCGTAGCAGCTTAAACAACATGGCTTCGATTAATTGTATAAAACACCATTTAAAATCTAACCAGGTCCTACAAATTTTCAAAAATGAGAATCAAGTGACTGGCGAAATTCCCCTTTATTACATTCTCCCTAAGGATATTTTGTCAATGGTCCACCAAAGTAAATATTTTTGATGGGTGCTGGCTGTGGCTTCTTAAACTCTCACCGACCCGTTCCGACCGTCTGGAACTACCATCCGCGGCCGGTGCCGAGTCCCCTCTTCGTCAGCCATTCAATGTGCAATGTCTTCTTTCGCGGCACCAAATCGAGGTAAATACCAGAAGATCATTAATGTCAGGCAAATATATTAATGTCAGCCATAATCCAATATGGAATCTAATTATGTGTTGGTTTTGCCCGGAAGGGTACCTCAATACGACGCGACGTACCTACGAGTATAAGTTGGGCCGCGGCCGTCTTCTCTGGGCTTCTGGGCACAAATCACAATCGGGATCGATACTTCTTTAGTCGGTCTGGGTGTGTGTGTGTGGTGTTTTTCGGTTGCGGTCAAAGTCAGCTTCTATATACACACTTATCCGTGGTCGTATCTGTATCGCTGCCACACTGCGCTACTGCCACAACCATCCTCGTCGTCGTCGAAGTCGCCGATGTCGCCGTGCATCGTCATCGTCTGTCGTCGTCGTAGTCGTCAGTTAGTATCTTTAATTCGAGTTAATTTATCTTTTTTGAGGGCACAAATCGAAACATGGTACGATGACACTGGGACCGTGCTCCGGTCAGATATGGTCATTTCTGACAGCTTACCGTCTCGGTTTGGGTATCATGATGATCGCCGCACCATCACAACCATCAGCACCAACCTCCAAGGAGCTTTGCCACATCGACATCCGAGTTCGATTCTTTTTATTTGTGGTAAACCAATAATTCGATATCGTTATAAGGTTCTTTCATTTCTTGTGCATTTGAATGATCCAAAGTTGATGATGATGGTGCAAAAGAAATAAAACACACACAAAAAAAATAATTTATAAATCAAAGTGTTAACTATAAAGCGATGATGGAGTCGTGGTGAATCAGTAAAGTCCTATATGTGGACCAGTTTTTTTTTTCCCACTAGGAACTGTCAATGTCAACTTGGAGGAAACTTATCTTCGCTATATAGCAAAGTTATAGTCAACTTCTAGCCAAGTTTGGATGACACATTAAATTATAGTGGACAAAGGGTAATTAGTCTTTGAGGTGACTTTAGTGGGTCTATATGCGGCACCTTTGGGAATTTATGTAGCTATAGTTAAAGACCTGGTTGACAGTGATTAGCGAGAACAGTTGTTGAATAATAATGAGGTTAGTAGATCATTTTTAACGCACGAGTACTAAGGAGGAGGTACTATAATGCGGACGATTATGGTAAAATTGATTTTCACCATATACCTACTCAATTTATTGGCACCGGTATGGGTTCTTTTTCAAATTCCAGGATACTTTTAAAGAATATCTTTAAATATTTTTATGAAAGACTCAGTCATGACATTTAAAGTTATGCATACTAAGTATTATTGCTTCATCACTGAACAAAATCGGGATCGGTGGCCATCTCGTTTCGGGCACATTCACTAACCGCTTGATGGTCGTCCGGCTTCGATTCTGGCACGAGTTGAATTTTGTACGCCCGCAAACCAAGATCCTTCCACAAAATCTTCCATAAAGTGGATCTGCACAGCTCCAATTGTTTCGGGCGATGGTGATGGACTCATTCGGACCTTCTTCGATACTCCAATCAAAAGATCATTGGTTTGTATTTTCACTAACGTCAGCGAGGCGTTTGATAAACTTTTAAATCGAGTTCTACTTTTAAGAAAGATATTATTAAGTAAAAAGTTGAAAGAAAATTCTGGAATCCCAGAAGGTAGTCATTAAGGGCCTCTTCTTTTAATTCAATTTGAAAATGAAGAACTCTAAGTGCATCATTTTTGCACGCTATCAGATTTGGACACTTAATAATGCTGACTATAAAAATCAAGACTAGACAAGAGGGTTGCCAACACTATTTTGACACTGAAACTGACAGCTGTCACGAACGAAATCACTTCATTTTTACTCGTATGTCAAGGATTCTTTTTTTACAAAGTCCTAAAAATACAATTTTGTCGTCAAACTTGGACTAATCTTTCTAACAACCCAACGGTGATGTCAATTCCATTTCGGGTATTCCGACTTCAGATGTTTACGTTCTTTTCTTATGTCCATGTTCCATTGCCTTGTTGAATAAGAAAGCAGTCACCTTTGGCTCCCACAGTTGTGTTACACGTTTCAAATAAATCAAAAAAAAAAAAAAACTAACACATATAACCATATCTTGTTGCGTTGACCCAAATGTCAAGGAAACGTCAAAATCTTATAACCGTTTGTAAGCCCTTTCATTTCATAAAATTCGCTTCTCATTGAGATTGCTTTGATACCTACTATTTCATTTGGTTACACTTCTATAAAATGAACCCGTGTCATGGGCCCTTCCTAGGACAGGGGGCAGCAGCAACTATACTGGGACAGGCACAGCATTCATTTTATGTTAGTTTAGTAGACGTATAAAGTCAAACCACCAATGGCCAGCGACAAAACCTTTTTCTTTAGTTACGCATAATTTAAGTTATCTGATGCAAGCGTCACCCTCTCTGGCACAGCATTTGATGGATATACTTCCACCTCCCATAGATTGACCATACCACGTGTGACCCTTTTGCTTGTATGGCGACACAGCAGCGGTGCGGTGGCGGTGTAGGTACCTCCCGTTCACTCATGGGTGTTAGTCATTTCCGAGCGCACAAATGCTTACCGCCCTCCTGCCTATATAGCCGCAATAAGCACGCAGCAGCAGCAGCGCCCAGCATGACACCTTTGCTCACCCAATATATATACTCCAACTCCGATTCGGATTCCGATTCCTATACTTCGACCCCGACCCCACTGTCCACTCCATATGCGAATAGCAATCGTACGTACCTGTCATTTATATTGCAGTCGATGTTGCTGGACAGCAGCACAGACAGACGGAGGCAAAGCAATGGACTCTTACGAAATTGGATATTTGCGTGGCATAATTAACAATGCCAACGGCCGGCCGGTTTGCTTACACAAGCCCGTCCGTTGCCACTGCTCCGCACCGCGCCGCACCGTACTGCACCGTCCATCGTCCGTCTCTGCTGCTCGCCAATAGGCCAACCTTTGGAACACAAATATTCAAATTATCTGCTAGAGAGCGGTCATGAGGTGCTGGAGCTCCTACTGTTCGGGCCACCAAATTGTACGAGTAATCGTACACAGAGTGACGGCTGCAGTGGCAGCACCAGCGTCAGTGATTGTAACCATATCCCAGGGTGATATTTTAATAACCAAAGTCTAGAGTTGTGCAGTTGCATGTGACATCCCCAAAATTTACTCCCATTGGGCACGAATGTTCCATCTCTGGTCAGGTTATTAGATTTCCCAAAGAAAATCATTACAAGTCACCTGCAATAATGGGACTTGAAAACAGCAGGCCTCCTTGCAAGAGGGTATGGTTTGGTTGGCGATATGGTGACTGTCTCTGGATCTGATGTGGACATACTCATAGGGACTCACAGCTCACAGCTGCACAATAATTCTGAAAGAACTTTGCAGAGACAGCTCTTGAGTTGCATTGGGTTTTCTCTGGCTCTGGCTCTGGCTCGGGCTCTGTCTCTGAGTTTGGCCTGATGGTGTGGCTAAGGCATAGAATTACGGTGTCGTGACATTTGGCAGGACGACATAGGCAACGACAAAGACAAAGACACAACGCTGCTAAAGTGCTTTGCCACTAGTATATACCTTTCTAAGCGTTCTCTGTTGCCGGTGCTGGTTACCATTGCTATATTGCAATGTGATGGAGAATTGCACTTGCAATTGCAGCACAAGGCTGATGTTTATAAGACTCACCTCCTCGGCCTGCCAGCTTTTTGGTCTCCTGCTGTGCGTGTAGGCTTTGGGGTTCGCATTCGCACTTTATAGGAAACATCATCCGTGTGGGAAACGAAACGATTTTATACTCAAAACGTAAACGTGGCTGGCATTGATTAGGTATGTTATGAAATTTCGACTTGCTTAATTAGTTTTGCTTTATGGAACCGCGCATGGAATTAAAATTTGTTGATTTGCTAATACTTGCAGCAAGAAAAAAAGTTTCTTACGAAAGGAAGTACGAAAAAGATTTTAAAAGGCTGAAATCGTGCCTATTCCAATCTTATCTTTTATTCCAATGTAACAGGAGATAACTAGGGTTTAACTGGATGATATCGCACTGAAAAAATCAGCCTAACATACTTGGTAATATCCATTATCCAACCTTAGACAAAACAGAAAATGGGACAACATTCTTAATCCTTGATTTGTTTCAGGAAAGTGTGCTGCCCTCTCAATATCTTAGATTGGTCAAGTTTAATAGAAGTGATGGCTATTTCTATAGGTGAATATAAATACATTTTATAGGATCTCCTATTTCAAAAGTCAGATTAAACTCTCGATTACTTAGTCTTTACTTCTACAGTTGATTTCCATGATTTATATTCTAAAGGGTGGTTAAATTTCAAGGGCCGATGTTGAATGTGAAGCACACCTAAACTTCAAGTTGTTTTCTGCATCTCATTTGACATTTCTCAATTTCAAACTAACTCAATTTGAACCATGGAAAGATACACAATTGAGCAAAGCCTTAAAGTTATTCACGTTAATTATGAAAATAGGTAAGAAATGGTAACAGTGGATGATCAATTTTCGAACAACAAGATCATGTGATTTGATAGCGTTGGACTCCTTTCTTTGGTGTTATTTGAAAGAAAAGGTGTACGTCTATAAGCCAGCAACAATTCAAGAGCTAAAGGATGAGATAATTCGGCACATTGACGGCATAGAACCTCAATTATGCTTCAGCGTTATCGAAAATTTGGACCATCGGATGGAGTTGATGTGTCGCCGAGGTTGCAGTGGCCATTTTTCCGGTATTTTGTTCCATACAAAATTGAACCATACCAATATTATCATAATAAATAGAAATGACAATAACTTTCTAAATAATTTGTGTTTTATTTAAATTCAACATCGGCTATTAAAATAATCATCCTTTAGTTTGTTGAGATCGTCCGTTAATTTTCTTGGTTCAGGTGGTTGATTTCTTTAACTTATCAACTTTTACCCTAAATTTGATTATTAAATTACTCGGGATCACTTTCGGGATTGTCATTCCTTCACAGTTTAATAGATGATTATGAAATACAAACTCGAATTATTGTAATTGTAATATTCGACAATTTCTTCAGCTTATTTCTTCGGAGAATTGATCAATATCTTAACGAAGTGTCTTTTAAGTATGCAACAATTAAGTCATAGACTGTACTCATATTATATGTTGCATACTTTATGGGATGCGTCTAACCGTAACTTTTAAAGTTGATATCTCCGGTATTATTCAAGTAACATCTGTCAAATTGAATGTCATTTATTTAGTCTGTTTTGCAAAGTCACCAAGGCGAATATAACGTTAAAGAACACGTGCAAATATTGAAATTGCTGTATCCAAATACGTACATAAGTCATCTATTCGGGCAGTGTGTGTTCTACCGAATCTTCTGCAATAATTAAAATTCTATTTTAATTGGTAACTTAAATAATTTTTTTCTTGCTTTTGAGGGTCGGACATAAAGGATAGAAAATTTGTAGATTTCGAAAGTTAAACATTTCTATTAGGTGTGAATAGAATATTATCATTCAAATTGCCGTCTCGCGAAGATTCGCAACATGAGATTCTTTTAAGGAATTTTTTAACAACTTTTAAGTATTTTTCCAGCGTCGTGTTATAACTTTAGTAATGTTGATTTTGCTTCTAGAGTTCGGGTATTATTTGAGCAAACACCTTCTTTGGTGGAGTCTCACAGAAAAATTCTAAAGATGTGAAATCATATTGGTGGCAGATATTTCTATCCTATCTTCCTTCCATATTAGTTTAGTATTCAATTTTAGTTTAAAAAAAAAACAGCAGTTCTACATGGGATGTGTTCGAAGCATGTGTAATTATGTAAATTTTTTGGTCGAGTTGGAAAATGCATGAAAATATTAGTTCAGTTAAAGTTTGCATGGAAATGCACACCGATTTGTTTTAGAATTTTCCTTACTTACACTTGCAGTAAAACTTTTAAAATAAATTGATGTTATTGTCAGATTTATCGCCAACAGCTTAAAGTTGACCACCTTAGCAAGTCCATGTTCAATTTCATTGGCTTATATGGAAGAGCGAAAACTATGCAACTAAGTTTCCGGCAACTTTAAGGACCAACTAAATAATCGTGGTTCACTCTTTTCTTTAAATTGTTTTCCAATTTATTATAAAGACCATTTGTTTGGATAGTAAACATTCTTTTATTCTTTTCATTCAATAAAGAAGATATAAGAAGAAAAAAGTCAACACGAAATTGTAAAGAAATAATAAGTAACAATTTTAAGAAGTTACTTTAAGTTGTCTGCAGAGACATAAATACCAACTTATTCTGCTCAATGATATATATTCATATTACTTTGCATGTTTTTCTAATGAAAACAAGCATATTTGAATAAAATTTCCATAATATGTTATGGTTAAATACAATGGCGCAAAAAACGATTTAATAAATTGTTAAACCCATTTTTATCAATTTTCTAAGTTTGATGGTTTTGCAAATTTTAAACGATTTTAACATTTTACTATCTCTTAACATATTGCTAAAGTTAAAATCCCAAAAACCCTACTTTAACTTTTAGCAATTTGCTAAATCCATATGATATCTGTCATTATCCTAAAAAAATTTACTTTAAAGTTTTAATTCGTGGGTATTTCATATTGCGGGAACTTAAAAGTGTTTTTAATCAATAAAATGTTATCGGAAGACGAAGATTTCGAAATATTTGAAGTCCTTGTGCAAAAAAATTCTTTCAATTCTGGGATTGTCCAATTTACAGTTGGGACATTTCCTACTAATGGGTCCGTTTAAGGATGTTTTCTTTGCTAATTCTCACGAACTGTCACTATTTGGATATGTTGGGATGCCCTTTTTTTTAATAAAAAAGGAGTTAGCAATTTACTACATAGTTAGCAAAACGAAAAAAAAAGGTTTATAATTTTGGAGTCGTTAGTAAATTGTTAAATATTTAGCAAATTGCTAGTTAGTTAAATGTCCTTAACAATTAGTTGTTTAAAATTTTGCGCCAAAAATTCTAATGAAAACAATTTTATCTTATTGGAATTGAACCCATGCCTTACCAATTATGTGAAGTATTGATTTTAGTAAGTTTACTTTACGAAATAACTTAGTTTTGATAATTTCAACCAAAAAAATGTTTGGTCTTAAATTTGTGGATCGCTTGCACTTTGTAATTCAGGCGAAGTGTAAAAGAAATATATTTATCACCGAACACACCCTCATGTTTGCCAACATTTATAATATTTCTTGCACCACTTGACTGCCTCCTACATTTCACAACCCGAAACACAAACTTCACTTAAATACTTTTACTGATTACTAGCTAATTTTTTACACTAATCAGCTGTTGTTGTTTTCCTTGTAAAATTTTACTAGGTAGCATATTCACTTACCAATAAAACACGGTGTGCATTACTTTGACGCAAATACTTTCTTCATTATACCCATTGTCTGCGCCCAGCGGTTGAATCACAAGGTTTTTGGTAAGTTTAAACAATTTTAAAAGCTTTTCCCATTGCTAATGGATACAATAACGTATATACATAAAAAGTATTCAATTAATATTACGGTTCTAAAAATAACAGCTTAGATTGACAGGTGTCAAATACCAGCGAAACTAACTGGAAACCACAAAAGGAATGACCCTATATTTCAATTGCGCATTGTAGTGAAGAATATCCTTTTTTCAAAAATGTCCCAAATCAGATATTGGGACTTAAGTTTCTAGGGGATTTAAATATGTAAAAACCTAACTGGAATTTAATTTTCCTTAATTTTAATTTATCTTATCTGTCACAAAACGTATACAACACAACTTTATCCCATCAAATTTGAAAAGCCTACGGAAACGGATATTGTAACCTAGATACCCATTATTAATTTTAATTTTCCATTATCATATACCTACTCGTAAGTTTTTCAATTGCTGCTTCAATTACTTCCAACAATTTATTCATCAAACAAAATGAATCCCCTTTGAAATTTAAATATAATTTCACTATCAAATAAAATACAATCAATTATATTATATTTCATGCATTCAACAACTTACTATAGAGTTGCCTTTTCACAATACGAGTATAATTTTAATTTTAATTTTAATTTTAATTTCATTTCAGTTTCAGTTGAATCCGAAATGATAGACGCATAACCATTTATAGGTATGTATAAAGCCTTTGCTAAAAAAAACACATTATCTGTCATTTATTTTAATTTAATTGAAATTATATTCCTTTGGCATTGCAATTGTGCGGTGATTTCAAGGAAATAAATGCACCACACGCAACTCCTAGCGGACCAATATAATTTCGTTAATCACTCCAATCCAACTGTCTGTCCGCATTCACCTGTCCATCATCCTGCCATCTGTTTAGTATAATTCGACCAACTGAGAACTTCAACTTTTTGTATATGTACATATGTATGTATGTATGTATGTATTTGGGACAGGTACAAAAGAAAACCCAAATTATACTCGTTGAATGGAATAAATGGCTAAAATACCGTGAACGGTATCCCGTGTGTGTTGATGTCTGAAACGAAAGGAAAAAAAAAAAAAAAACCGATACAAATATCGAGCTGTCAACGTGTCAAAAGCGAATCACACTGGAACTGGGAATAGAGGCCGGGCCTTCTTATCTATGGCAATGTTTGCCGCTTGAGTATACAACTCACCCGAATGCCTCCCCTAAGCCACCTTATACGGAGCTATTGGTGCCAACCACTTAGGGGGCGCACGATGCGTGTGCACACACAAACAAACACAAATTCCCCGACCGCAATTCACGGCTTTCGGGTAGATAGTTGGTATAAGCACCTAATCCAAATCGGACTGGACAGTGGACAGCAGCGGCGGACACTGACACTTTGCATGCACTCTCTCTCTCCTTATATCAATGACAAAATACCTGTCATCGCATCACGTGATCACGGATGAAGAACTCCACTGACGATGACGCTGACGACAATGATGACGATGACGATGACTATGACGAGGCCAGCGATGTCAGCGTTTACAACAACGGACTCATGGCATCGTAATTATTTGGGACTTAATTGTGATGTGCCTCGAACTCGATTGAATTATGCAAATTGGAGGATAATTGCGCACCGCACTGCACCGCACTCTGGATTGTGAACATGTACGTCTCATTCCTTGGCCCTGACCACAAGACCCAAAGAAATGCATTTGGCTTTCTGCAATTTACGACTGACGATGGTTGTTCTAGAGTGAGCATCAAAATCACCCTGGGGCGGCCGGCCGTTCGGCCATGGAGTCAGAGTTTGCGTATGGTGGTGATTAACCTGTGAAAACACTCGGACTATCTGTTTGTTCCTTCCGGAGACGAGGCTAACCACATTTTATCAAATTAACTTAAAGGGCATTGGCTGCACCGGGACCGGCGGCACCAGGAGCAGGACGACGACTACGAGACGAACGAAACCGATGACGACGTGGATGGTGCGACCTTATAAGCCTTTGACTTTATAATCGACAGGGATCGCCTCGCCGCTGATGGTTGATTCCTTTGCGTGTCCTTGCGGTCACAACACAACACTCATTCGAAACATCCTACTCTCGATGTTAACCTATGCTAAATGACGAATCGAACCGAACCAAACGAATGTGCGCTTTCCCAATTTCGAAATTTTGTGCGGTTTTGACAAATTATCAGTACACTCGATGCGATGCTATGCGAACAGATGCCAGTGACGTGGTGTCGGAAATATAACCAACACGCAATTATTATAACCATAAGTTGGTCACCTGGGTGGATCGTATTAAATAATAATAATAAGGACAATAAAATGAGAAAGTGTGCAAATGGCAATGATTTGTAAATCAGATGTCATTTAGAGGAGCAGAGTTGCACAACGGAATTGAGGGCATGATGGCTTGAAAGTGTTCCGAGATGGGTATGAGTTATGTCTAACGCCCTCTTGCTATAGGTTTGGTAAGAAACGTGAACTACTATGTATGTTCTTGGAACGAAAGTCTTTTACTATATTTGTATCCAATATCTCTCCGTTTCCTTGCATACAAGAAACCCTGTTTTATAAAAGTTTTCGAATAAGCCGTTTGTAACGTAACTTTTTATTTCTCAGTAAGCAGCTGCAATTCTTAATGCATTCTGAATGTCAGAAAATTATGATTGGAGGTTCTTGTTTCAGTTGGTTGGAAGAAGACAAACGTAATTTACTTTGGCTCACAGGATAAGAATGGGAAAAATTTTAAAACGTTTTTCGAAATCCTCAAAGTTGTACAGAAGCGGATTGAACTGATACGAATTTTGAATAAAGCATAACAATGGTGATTATTTTGACATTCTCATGAATAGTCTATTCGTTAGAATGATTCTATTTGTTCTATTCGAATAACATTCATTTGCGAAAGATAGCATAAATTGACATTTAATTTTATTCTTTCGAATGTCAAAATTGAATTAGTTATCGCAAATGAATTAACTTCCTATGGATTGGGTGAACTTTCGATTTGTGCGATTAACATTCTAATCGCCGAGTCTCAAAATTAAGTTTCAACGAATTCGACTCACTTTCGAACGAAAGGAAGAAATGTTGATCAGGACTCTTGAAACGGGACAGCCCCGATCATTCGTTTTGGAGTCGAAGTTGGACACAACTGTTTGCCGGACTTCTCTTTTGCGAGAAAAACACGTTTAAATGGTAAAAGTTATCTAATAACAACTGCGGTTAAGTTTAGACCTGTGTTTTTCTAGCCAAGTTCTTATAGGCATTACATCCTGTAATCAGGCTTTTGACTTTTGATAGGTTTGTAAAGTTAACTCCACCAAATTATTTTTTTTATGACATAGAACAATAGTAGTTCCTGATATACAGCACTTTCCACTACATTAACCTTAACTGACTAACTAAAGAACTCACTTAATGACAGATACTCAAAATTATGAAGCAATTCCTGAAACATAAAACCTTGAACTTTTCTAATGATGGGGGGCTTTTTGTTAATTTCTATTCTCATAAAAATGATGAATAAGGTTTGTCATACACTGAAATGATATCCATCACTTTTCCTTTTGTCATAATTCATAATGAATCTTTAGAGCTTCCACAAGGTAGACATCTTGGTCCAATGTTGTTCATCTTAGCAATCAGCGATATGTTTCAACTGTACCTTAAAAATAAAAGTTTGATGACAACAAAATAAGCGCTCTTCAACAGCTGCGTTGTTTTCTAAAACACATTTATTCTGTTAAAGTTTCAATATCTGCTTGACCCTTTCAAGTAAGTGACTACCCGCATTCCAAAACTTCAATAAATGAGTAGTGATTTTGTACCCGTGAAGGTATTTTATTTTAGTGATCTAGTAGAAGCTTGAACTTTAGATGAAATTTTGACAACATTATCAATTCATGATCCAAAGATTTCTTTGACATTTTACCCGTACATTGTCAAGGCCCTTGTTTTCTATTTTGACAGATCTATTCTAGAACACGAGTCTCAGATATCGAATTAACAGGATCGAAATAATAAAGTGTTTTAGTGTTGTATGCTAATACTAAGTTACCGGCTTTGAATATGGATCCTTCTCGCCATTTCAAAATGTTAAAGTATCATAATGTTCCTGGTGTGATACTAAATAGTGCGATGCTTAAATCCGCTTGAAATTTATTAAATTGTTCTTAAGTGAGTACCTATTTTACAAATTTTGTGCAGTTGTCAATTTCACCGCCCTTTACTTCATCAAACCATCGATCCTGCCGTTTGTCTTTCAAGTATATTTCCGCAAGGACTATATGCAAATACTTAAACAAACTTCATATGTTGTTTGTACCCAAAACTACATACAAGTACAAGGTGGCACAAAATTAATTATCCTACCGGAAGATTTGACATACTAGACAGTGTGAATTGCACACGAGGCATTCTTACACCCTTATTTCGGTTGTCAAAGATCAGTAAATTAACGATTATTAAAATTTATCAATCCATTGATAAAATTTTTGATTCATTGTGAATAACGAACAATGAATTTATTGTGAATAGTAAGTATTTTGTTTGACATTTATAAAATCTTAAGATTGACATTTCTTTTTACTAACAACACTATTTTTTCTACACAGGACCAAAATTGTAAGTAACAAAAGGCAACTTTATCGACTGATACAGTGTTGATGGAAGTAAGTCCAGACTTCGCCAGAGGAATCTGAACAAACGCTCTAATTACTGAAAAGTGGACAGAGACAGTCTCTGTGGAGTTAAACATTGATATAAAAATGGGTTGACTTAAAATGCAAAACAAAGAAAAAAAAAAGGCTGAAAATGAAGCAGAAATTGTTGCAACTGGTGGTGGTCCTAACCGATTAAAGGTACTTAACTACACACAGAGGAAGCAATCAGTACCATATATAAATTCGACTCTTGTGTCAACCCACCAGGTATCGAATTTGGACAAAAAACTGTTCTTTTGAAGACATTGGGATTTTAATAATTACTTTTAAGCTGGTTGGATCCGAGAAATTATTTCACCAACTACAAATTTTCAATCGGAGGAATATTTGACACTTAGCAATAATTTCATCTATAATACCGAAATTAGGAATGGACTCATTCGCAATATTTCTTAAATCTTAAGAACATTTACAATTCATTAAAAATTTTTTTTTTGACAACGATAATACCAATTTAGTATTTTTATCAATAAAAACCAACTATCGTAGTGATAACTGACAACCGTAATAAGGGTGTTAATCTCAAGAACTCAAAGTAGATGACAATTTCGTGTCCAATATCATCATAAGCAAGACGAGAAAGGGCATTTCCACTTAAGCAGTTTTGTCAAACTTCGCTTCCGGACATGGAAAATCCGCTGGTAATACACTAAGAGCTATTACATTTACACAAACATATTGTACTGGTGAAGTGATTGGGCCATATTTGTTAAGGATACTCCATCATCGGTAATAGAGTCACTGCTACTGCCGAATGCTGAAGGGCCACGACAGTCTTCTAATTGTCGGGATTGGATGATTAGAGATTGATGAAAACTGAACCATATTATGAGTTCAACAATTCGGTGAATCTGAACATACTACAGAATCAACAATAGAAATTTGAGAAGGGAAGTCTTTCCTAGTCAAGCTTTATTCTGCTTAAGCAATTTTGTCCGATTTAAGCATCCCATCGGACTTCTGTCCTGGGATCTATTAGAATTCGCAGGTTTAAGTAGAATATTGGACATGAATGAACCGTCGGAAATTTCCGAAAAGCATATTGGAACGGTATCAAAACTTACCACAGCCACATCTTCTCTTCTCAACGGTAAACAAATATTTGTTTTATTTAGTAAAGAAGTATTTTTAAAAACAAAATCGAATGACTAGTTTTGTTTTGCGCCACCTTGTATATCTCTTTTCCTACTCTACTCTGTCCTGATGCATTTGGGTGAACTCTGCAACTGATAAGCGCACCACACATCCTTAGAGGCATGAAAAATTATCCACTCTAGAAAGTTTCCGCAACAGAATTATGTATATGCGGCTTGGTGTTGTGCAGCGACAATTTTGAACCCAGTTGTCATCAACATAATCCACTTGCCCCTCAGGTAAAAGATGCACTTACAAAAAAAAGAAGGATTTCATCTCTGCTTTTGATGGTCGAGAAGTTTTAGCTGCAACTGAAACTGGAAAGTTGAAGACACAGAAAATTTGCATATGTGACACTCATTTGCATGATTCGCGTTTAGATTCTTCGCCATAGCAGGTAGCACTAATCATGGCCATAACTCACGGGATAAACATCCCGCCTGTGTCAGCCTAGGCTCACTTATTCGCAATAACATCATATCGCTGACATGCCATGCGTCTGTCGTCGTGTTCGTCGTCGTCAGGCTAAATTCTTTTCTTTTCTTGTGAGGAGGATAATAAAGCCCGATCAAGGTCCTCTATCATTAGAAATCCATCAGGAAGATAAAAGTCCTATCTCTGCTCCACAAGCAACAAGAACAATCCAACCGACACACGAGTTGATCAGCCTGGCTATCAGCTGCTCCTGCTCCTGCTCTTGCTGGCTCCTGGCTGCTGGTGCTGCATGCCGCTTTAGTTTGCTACAAATTCGCTTGTTGCTTGCTCGCGCAGTTTTCAGCGAATGAAAAATTAACCCTTTATCAGCATTTACTGTAATTTTAGGTTACAACACTACTGGCTCTGTGCATCCGTTGCTGGCTGGCATTGGTATGGCAGGATGACTAGCTGGTGGCACTACCCTTCTTTCCTCCCTTCGCGGATTATTTATTGCTGCGCGTTTACGAATCCATTACGGTGAATTTTTCATTCCAGGCCAGGATTCGCGATGTCTGATGGTGGCTGGTTTAGGCTGGCCGGGTCGGGGAAGTTCCAGGCCCTTTTTGCCTATGCTGTGTTTGTGTTACCGCTGCCGCTGCTTCTGCTGCTGCTGGAGATCCCTTCGCATTCGGTTAGTAGGATTCTTAATGGCATAATTTCTGTTCCTATGGCCAGCCAAAACAACAATGTCGGGTTAGCCAGCCAGCGCAGCACTCCGCTTGGGCGCAACGTTGGTGCGGCAATGTTTGGCGGGAAATCATTTTCGAAATTATTGTTATTGTATAATGTGCTGCGTGTATTTCCATTTCGCAAAGTTAAACGGTGGGCTGGACGCTCTTGTCTCTCGGTGCGGTTGTCCATTTTGTGAATAAAGTTTTTTTTTATTTTTTCTGATTTTGTATTTGTATTTTTGTTTTGGTTAAATGAATGTGGGACTTCATTTTTTTTTTAAATATTAGTGCGTCGTCGTCGTTGGTTGTCGGTTGTCTCGATAAAGGTTTTGAACTCAAAGCAGATTTATACAACATTTATATATAGGAGGAGGTGGGCAGTTGTAATTAGGCTTCCGGTTAAATTGTGTAGAAGGTATAATTTCATATCAACTCGTTTAATGAGAAAATACCGGGGAATTAAGTTAATCGGTTTTGTTGCTTTGCGAGAAGATAACTGCCAATTATTAATGTTATTATGGTTGGAATTCCTACATACGTTGATAAACGATAAAAAAAATAAATAAAAAAATATTAAATGTAAGGAGGAACGTTTTGACGAAGTTTAATAATTAAAAACTTTAAATCGTATTCAAGACGTCCAATGTTTGTATGTTCTTTTGTAATGACTTCTTGGTTATTGCATTTATACTTTTGTATCATTTTTAAATTGAAATTATTATTTTTTTTTTTACTTTCAGGAACAGAAAATAAATTTGGAATATTAAATGGCGGACGAATAAAAAAAACTCATTTAATATGAACCTGTATTAAGAGTCCTGCTTTTGGTCATGTCAAGTAGCTGCAATCCCACATTTTGTCTTCTTCCGTTTTGGCTCCAATGTCTAAGATATGTATGTACTGTGAGAGTTCAGTAGAAAACAGATTTCCAACAGTCAAAGTCCTACTCTCGAAGCAATATATTAAATCTTCAATTTGTACGAAAAAAAATGTGGCATTAATCAAAAATTTAATTGAAATAAGAAAACAGGGGTACTATTACTTGTATCACGAAACATAGGTTTGCTTACTTGAACGAAGTATGGGCTTGTTTCAAAAACAGGATCTTATTAAAACATGTATTTATGTATGTTTTAAGAAACAAGGCGGAATTGCAATTTATTCAAAGTCAATTTAAATAACGACAAGTTTTTAACTGCCATTTATAACTTGTGTACCTTCTTGATAACTTGTGTTAAAGGCATTTTGAAAAATACAAATAAAGTTCAGTGCTATAAAAGTAAAAGCAACTATCATAATTAGTTTACACTGTCTCATGTTAGTTAGTAGAACTGAACTGTTTTGAATGTTTTTCTAAAGTGTCACTGCAAATTCTGAAAATAATACTACCGAACTCGATCTGCATTTCCATGAAAACCTGGAGTCGAATTGCTTATTTATGTATTTTGAACTCGACCAAAAAATGTATCACATATTTATTTTTCGAAGACACCATGTATTACTGTTGTTTTAAGTTTCGATTTCGACAAGTAATTCAGGAATACCAACTTTGGAAGGTAAACTAAAATTGACGTGTACTCGTAAGTGAATAAAGCGTTTTTTAGGTGCTGACATGGGGCTTGCCCGCGATCACCATCTTATGGTAGCTACCCTAAGATTACGTACAGCTCATAGAGAAAGCGTGGGTCTCCGAATGCTTTCCCGAAGAGTGGAAAAAGGGAATGATTGTCAAGCTCCCAAAAAAAGGAGACTTGATGAAGTGTGAAAACTGGAGGGGTATCTGCGTTTTGCCTGCAGTCGCCAAAATAGTAGCAAAGATTGTTTTAGATCGCATTAAAGAACACCTCGAAGCATCGCTCGACGCTGAACAAGCAGGCTTCCGCACTGGGTCCTCCTGTATTGATCACATTAACACCTTGAGGATCATCATCGAACAGTGCGTCGAATATCGATCACCACTTCACCTGCTGTTCATTGATTTCGAGAAGGCTTTCGACAGCGTCAACAGGGAGTTTATCTGGCTTGCTTTACGGAGGAGGGGTATACCGGAGAAACTCATTGCTATTATTAAAGCGACTTATGATGGGTCCAAATGTCACGTCTTACACGGAGGTAGGTTGTCCGAAGAATTTGAAGTCCAAAGCGGGGTCAGACAGGGCTGCATACTGTCACCAATCCTGTTTTTATTGGTGATAAGTGATATACTGCGGATGGCTTTGACAGGAAGCGGAGGAATAAGATGGACTCTGACAACTTACCTTAAACATCTCGACTACGCTGACGATGTTTGCTTGCTTTCCCATAAGATCATGGATCTCCATCAAATGGCAACAAGGGTGGAGAGAGAAGCAGCAATCGTGGGGCTGAAAATCAATACGGGAAAAACAAAGATGTTCAGCCTCGGGAGCTCGCAATCATCCGCTCTGATGAACATTGGTCAACAAGCAGTAGAGAAAGTAGATAGCTTCCAATACCTTGGAAGTATCGTCTCTCCTGAAGGAGGAACCGAATTAGACATCGCCAGCCGCATCGGAAAAGCAAAGGCTGCGTTCGGAATGTTGTCCAATGTTTGGAGGAACAAATCTCTCAGCTTGAACACAAAGCTACGACTGTTCAACTCTAACGTCGAATCAGTTCTGCTATATGGCTGCAGCACCTGGAAAATAACAACCACAATAACCAGGAAACTGCAAACCTTCGTTAATAGGTGTCTTCGAAACATCTTACGGGTTTTCTGGCCTAATCGTATCTCCAACTATGACTTACATAGACGAACAGGTCAGGAACCCATAGATACCATTATACGAAGGCGCAAGTGGCAGTGGATTGGACACACGCTTCGAAAAGGTAATGACTGCATTGCAGGCCAAGCAATGCAGTGGAACCCACTCACACAAGAAGGAAGAAGAGTAGGTAGACCGAGAAGCACGTGGAGAAGAACAGTTGAGGAGGAATCTGCGAGACTGGGAAAGAGCTGGAGGGAGCTTAAATACATCGCTGGAAACCGTACACGATGGCGCGTAGGAGTAGTTGAGGCCCTATGTCCCGCTAGGGAACACCAACGGACTTCGTAGGTCTGAGGACCTAAGTAAGTAAGTAAGTAAAACGGTTTTTTGTTTTCCAAAAATTATTTCTACCAAAAACCTAACCTCAGAAAATAAAGGGTGCTTTTTTTAGACGTGTGGTTTTAAATCTGGCAATACTTTTTTCGGAGTTGGTCTTTTTGACATTTGTCACTTCAATTATGCTCAGTTTGGTTTGCCATTTCATAATAAACTAGATGGTGCCCCGATTTAGATTTCGGTTATTATGATCTCAATTTAGATTATGTTTTTAAAAAGAGGCTGAGTTCGACCCACACTGATAACTTCCCACTGTTCATAATTTGAAAACTTGGCGTTTCTTTCGATTTACTTGTGATGTTGATTGATAACAATTTTATTAACAACAACATTTTTGTTATAGCTTTTTGTACTTTTTATTTGTTGTAAATAAATGTCAATTTTCATTCGTCAACATTTTATTATTTATGTAATGAGAACAAAATACATTTAAAGTCAATAAAATTGCTTGTTTTTTCGGTAAATTTTAGTTTAAGATTTTTATTTTTAGTGGAAAAAGTCACTGTGATATTTGTCAAAAATGTATTATATGTTGACAGTCGTGTTATGCAAAAATAAAATAAATTTTAAGTTAAAGTGATTGACCACACTTGACATATTCAAGTCAAGAAAGGAAAATTTATAAAACATAGGCTACTTTTTATCCTCCCGGTAAAAATATATGGTTCCCGTTGGATAGATTTTTTTTCCAATTTTTCGAATCCCGCCAGAATGACTCAACGGATCCTGATGAAATTTGGAACAGGGATGGATTAATATTATTTTATGTTGAAAAAACTCTCTTCATTACCTTAAAAAAGGTAAAGTTGGTCAATTTTAAAAGATAGACATATATTATGGCAGACATTTTTTAGACAATTTAAAGAGAAATTAATTCTTTCGTACATATTTTTTTGGTTACTTGAACCGTTTAAGCATCGCAAGCAACGGAAGTTCACAAATATGGATAATTTTCCCCGTTTTTGCAACATTTTTCACTTATGCTTCGCTCTTGTTGATGGTAGCGTAATTCTATATAACTTAAAAGCTCGACAAATGGTCTTTCCAACACAAAAAGAATTTTTCAATTCAAACCAGTAGTTCCAGAGATTAGCGCTTTCAAAAAACAAACTCTTCAGCTTTATATATTAGTAATAATATATATTATAGTAATAAGTAATATAATATAATAACATATAATAAGATAAACATAAACTTATTCCTAAATAGCGTTTGCAAATCGTGCAAATTCATTACCGAAATAATTTAACAGTTCGAGACGCATCGAGAGCTGCGTCCAATATTCGGTCTACATAATTGCCCAGCAGAGTCGGTAATTCGAGCAACCATAGATCGGTTAAGCACAACATTTACTCTAGTGGTTAATACTCATCAGAGACGCCGCCATTGTACAGTATGCAGCAAATCCACTTTATTAAAGATTTAATGGAAGGACTTAGTTTGTGGTCTTTCAAAATTCAACTCGAGCAAAAATTGAAGCTGAACGACCTTTAAGCACATCGCACGTGCTAATAATGGGCCCAAAACGAGATGGTCACCGATCCCGAATTTTCAAAGAATTTTTTTTCAGCGATGATGCTTATTTTTGGTTGAGTGGGTACTTTTATAAGGAAAACTTTATTGTATTTGCAGTGATCATAATCCACAAGCCATTGTTGAGATGCCGGCCGCCGCCGTTATATCCTCAGTGTTTGGTGTTTTATGGGCAGAGGTAATCATGGGTCCATATTTTTAAGAGTATTCAAAACATTTTCAGGACAACAGCACAACAACACACTTAAAAATGTATTTACTATAGGTAAACAGGAGATCAAAATCGTTTCGGAATTTCACAAGGTCTTAGTATTTTATTCCGAATTTTTGTTTTCTATAACATACTTCGAATTAAAATTCAAAGATTCCAGTTTGCGACCATTGCAAATTACACATATCACAATCTCTACTAACCAGCCTTAATCCGAAACCTTGCATGGAAAAGGCCTAACTTCGATGTCCAATTAAGAGATATAATAATTAACCATGCACCGGAAGTATGCACATTTTGTATGCATTTCGTCCTTTTTGTAATATTTTCCACTCATAATTCAAACTATCACTTTCTGGGCCAATCGCATTCGATGCATCTGATATTCTGTCTTCGATCCTTCTCTCAAACCATGATTCGCTGAAAAATAATGTTTATTATTCGCCCCAAAGAATAAATGGTGTATCATGTCTATAGGATGTACGTTCCACTATCATCAACAAATTCGCAAAAACAACAAGTTCCCCCTCCCCAATCCGCATCACACAGAATACGAATTTGGAATTCAAAGACACGTCATGATACCTACAATTCCGCCATGTCAAAATGTGCAGCGAGCGCACAAAAAAAAAGTTTTAAAAAAAGAACAAGACTCCAGCTCTGAAACAAATGCCTGCCTAAAACCTTGAAAACAATTTAAACGAGATGCACAAATTATGGAGGAGCCATCCATGCAAGTCTTAGATTGGCAAAAAGAAGAAACACCAAGTAAAAAACAACAACATTTGTCCAACCCCTCTAATTCGAAGACGAAGAGCCCGCTCGACCAAGACCAGGGACCATCGTTTTGCTAAATCTATACCTCAGAGGTAATTATAGTAATTACTTCACGAATTGCACCTCCATCGAGGCACAAGGCTCGCTCTTGGGGAAAAGGCCTCTCCTTATCTTGTGGTGTTCCCGTCCTCGTCTTCGTTCGTCGTCCGTCGTCGCATCGCGTCGTCGACCTCGATGGTTCTCTAAGCCAAAACCAAAGCCAAACCAAGCAGAGCTATCACTTGGTCCCGGTCTTCGTCCGTCGTCGTCGTGGCTCTTGCATCATGGTCATCATCACCATCATCATCATCGATGCACTTGATTAGTTTTGTAGGAAACTAATTTTCTTGCACACACAGACCACAGGCCCCCGACCCGAACGCCATCGCCAGCTCCATCTGCTCGTATGTATACCCAGCCCGAATGCCGAATTGCCGGCCTCCGCAAAACGAGATCAAAGCGAAATGATTCTGCTGCCCTGCTGCACTACGGCCTGCTGTCCTGGACTGGCCTCATGACGCGATGCGATGGTCCGCTCCAAATCACGATGTAATTCGAATTTGCTTGGGGATCTCAATGCTGATGCTGGCGTGTTCCACGTTCCACCTCATGCGCCCATATTCTGCCTCAAATGCGAAATGAGATGGAGTAAGCATTGATTGCGCTTCCGCGCTGAGGATGTACAAGATTGCACTACAGCAGCCAGCTTCAGCACAGAGCAGCGCAGCGGTTCGGGTTGTTCGTTGTTCGTCGACTCGAGAGTTGAGATCCAAGAATGCCCGCAGGAGCACCTTTGCCAATACTCGTATCTATATATTGCCCATTGCAAGGCACTCGCAATTGGCGTTGTCAGGAGGCAGAAACTTTTATTTTTTCGGGGCCAAGCCATGGTGATCTGCGATCGTGTAATTCAACACCGGACTACATAATTGGAGTGCATTTCTGGCCAGGGTTGTGGGTTGTTGTTGTTGTTACTGTTATACTGTTACTGTTGCTGCTATTATTGTTGGCGCTCTTGCTTAAGTGCTGATCTTTGAAATTGGCACTGGGAGCGGACAATTTCGATGATCATAAATGCGGAACAGAAGTAAAGAGATAGCTTTTGGGGCCACGCCTCTGCTGCAATTCGACACTTGATTCCGGTTTCATAAGCACCATGTCGGAGAACATATTGAACACCAATTCGGTTATCCGATATGGCTCTAGAAGTTAGTTGAAAGAGTTTTCCTATTCCAAGTGTGGTCGTTGGTATACGAGTATCTTGCGGGATGGACGCGACGACACGTTGCGTTGTCGTTGTCGTTTCTGTAGTCATCCGAGATTCAGATTTGGAGTCACTTTGACTACTGTTACTGTCCCCTGGGTGGCAGAGATAATCAAAGAAGGATTTATTTTATTTTCAAAGCGTGCTCACGAAGTGTGCGTTTTATAGTGAACACAAATATTTTGTCGCAACAACTTTGGTGGCTTAAAATTGGAACTTTTTTTTTTTAAAGGTGTGCACTGGAAATATGGTAGTGATATTGACCAGTTGATAGAAAATATAAGAACTTTCAAAAACTCGACGACGACGTTTTGATTCTTCGAGTTTGAATGAAGTTCTTTTGCAAATTAATTCAATTGAACGAATGAATTTCCAAACGATTTATGAAAAATGAATGCAATCTTTTGAGTGAATTAATGCAATATTTTGAGCGAATTAAATTCAAAAAAGATCAACATTCTTCATTCCATTTATCCCGATAGCGAGAAGAGCCATCATGTTGCGCACCCGAAGCTGGACATCTTGGTCTGTCACTTTGTCTCCTATCAGAAAATCTTATTCCAAAGGACTTTCTAAGCTGGTTCCTCTGAGCTCCAAAGCCCGGAATCTTTCGGGCTAAATTTTTGTGCGATGCCTGGTTCGAGGTAGATTGTATTGTCTCAGGAATCGTTTTCCCTAAGTCTTTCCTCTCGAACACGCTTAAGAGGTTGGAGTGCTGGTGTCAGCCATCTAGGCCGCTAGTAAAAACTCTAAATGGATTTGAATAGAATAGTCAGTCAAGTTCCTTAAGTTGTTAAGCCTCGCAAATGGACAAGACAATTTCAAGACGTCAAATTTCACCGATTCCGAAATGAAGGTAATTTACTTATTGACCAGATACAGGGTGGGGCGTGGTTACTTTCTTATCTGAACTTTTGGCACTGAGCTGCGTTGGTTTAAGGTGTGTTCAAAAACAGTTGACTCGTTTCTAAAACTCATTCCAATAAAACAGATGAAATAGTTACATAAATCACTATTAGCAATAGGTACTTTTTGTCTTCGAAAGTAACTACGCCCCATGCTGAATATTTGTTAATGGATTGGTCGGTCATGTACACCTCAGTGTCTATTTTGTATCAAAATATTTTGAATTTATTTAAATTTTCTGCAAATCTTGTCAATCTTTGGATCCCGTTTTCTAATTTGAACTAATTTTTTTCAACAGTTCTTTCCTCAGTCTCTTCTCTTAGAACCTCCCACTTTATTCGTAATAAAATCCAAAATTATCGGAAGCAGTGATAAAAACAAGACAAACTTAACTCCTTGAGACTTAAGTTTTCATCCTTCGACACCTCGAAAACGTGTCGCATCAAATCCCTAGACTTTTGTTTTCCGGAAGTCTTTTAAGAAACAAAACTTTTACCAAACATAAAATCATAACAACATCTTCTAATCGGTTTCCTACCCTTGAACTCTTGTTTTTGTTGTCATCGTACTTCAACGACGACGTCTACGTTGTCGTTCCTGAATGATAACAAAAGAATCTACTCCTCAAAACGAAGCCCTCATCGTTTTCCGTTTCGAACATCAAAACAAGAGAACTCCCACTGTGCGAACTACGAACCCAGCCATCACCATCACCATCGCCATCACCATTACCATCATCATCATCATCTTTCCGGTCGCCTAATCTCAATGACCACTTTGGGGAAAACTTTAACTCATATCCGGTGATAGAGGAATTAGCTTCCAGATCCGCCAGCATTGTTCCGTATTTCATACGTCTTATAGCGAGGCCTCTGATGTTCTCCCGAATACCAAATACCGAATCCAGGATCCTGAAGCCGAAGTGAAAAGTGGAGAATCGAGATGATATCATTTCGGATCTGGAATGCTCGTAAGTAAATATATTGAATGGCCGTTTTCGTTAAGTCTCCGGAGTACGACGACGGACGGTGGCAATGGCGGATGGTGGATGTCGGATGGCGGTGTGCAGTGTGTGTGCGAGCGAGCGATACTAACACTTGTTGGTTTTTGGTGGTAAATTTTCGATTCGAAGCGTTTTCGATCCCATTTCGTGTGGTTTTCGGGTCGAAGGATATCTATGGGCGCTGCTCGGCTCGTCAATGATGGGAACTGGGGAATTCAGTTCACGCCATTGAAATCCAGTCAAGCGGCAATACGAAGTAATTCCACTCTTCCACTTCGCTGGAGCTACTGTTTCTCTCTCTTCAAAAACAAGACCTGAGTTGAGGAGCATAGTAGTTGTAGAATGTTAATAGCGGTGGGGTGGACTCGGGTGTGGTGTGATGATGGTGTACTGCGGGACACAACAAGTCTAACGTGATAGGATTCGATGAGTGGCAAGGATAATTTGGAGTTTTTAGTGCGTGAAGCGATGAATTTTTAATTGGGATTTTGGTGATGAATAATATTGGAACATCTCCTCATATACCCCATTCCAATCCATCCCAACAAGGGTTGGTTGCTCCTTCTTCTTCCTTTCTTCGTCCTTTCAGATTCGACTTCGATTTAATTAAAAAATACAGAATGGATACAAAGACAAAAAGGAAAAAAAAAGAACAACCAAAGGAACAAAAAGAACACAACGAACATCTCGCAGACAATTTGCTTTGGTGAAATTGGAAAAGAGTCCTTGTTTCGCATTGTTTTTCTTTCTCCATGAATAATTCAACGATGTTTGTTGTTTATATGCGTGTTCTGTCATTAAAGATGTCTTTCACAACCACCCGCCTCTTCCTCTGCTTGTGCCTGTGCCTCCGCTTCCAATTGCCAACGCCATCAGCAAACCATATCAGCAAAACGTGCGTGTATCGGTGCGTTGTTTGCGTATCATGTAAATTGCTGCTAGCGAGCTCTGGAGGCTGTAAGACAAGCTAAGGAAATGAATTATAGATATTCGCTTTGCTATTTTAAATCTCCATACATAATCATGTGTATATGTATGTATGTATGTGCATGTGTATATCCTGGAACTTATACGCAACGCAAGTAGGGCGGGAGTTGGGGAGGAGATGGGGCTTTTCGAAAAGGGATATCAGATAAACATGCGAATTTCGCACACTTATCATAGCTGCCGTTCCGTTTGCGCTGAGTGTATCCTTTTCTTTTTGCGTTTTGTCATCGGTTGGCAAATTTTCGCCGTCGCCCTCCGCCGACGCCACCGAGGATGACAACAACGAGGACTACGACGACGATGGCGACGTCGACGTCGACCAGAAATCCCATGAGAGATTCCAAAGAGCTGATAATTCATATGTGGGATTGGAATTGGGATTGGGATTCGGTTTGGGAAGGAAACGCTTCGTTTTTCCACCCAGAGCCCTTTTTTTCCGTTTTTTTTGTTTTTTTTTTGGATAAGGATTCAAGTCGCTTGAGATGGGATGACACATGCAGTGGGCTGGGGGTGGTGTCTGATGATGGTGTTCGTTTAGGCGGAAGGATCCGGTTTTGTTATATTTTTCCTTATTATCCGACTTGAGTTTGAGTTTGAGTATGGAAAAGAATTCGTTTTTATTTTACAAAAGATTTAGTTTTTATAAAATTTATGTCATTTTTGCCGTGCGTTTTTCTACATTCAACATATCCATCCGCACCTTACCTATACCATGTAATGTAATCGAGGACAGTCGTCGTTGGCGGCTACGACTGACGACAGTCGACAACGAACGGTATCGGAGAGGTATGTATGTGATCCTTTAATGATACGGGGATGATTATGATGAGTTTCCTGCTGCAGGAAGGCTTTTGTTGTTCATCGCATGGCAACAATTTATGTGGGAAGTGTAAAATATGTTTTCATATGCGTTGGGGTTAATTCTTGCAATATTATGATAAAGGGATAACAATAATAATTGTTAGTCTTTTGGGTTATTTCATATGGAATAAATGAGAAAGGACTTTATTGCTGATGGAACGGATTAGGGTATTCATTCTTTGAAAAAAAAACTTATGAGTATCCATTTTGTTTGGTCGTTTCCAGGGCTTATTTTCGGATTTTTTCTTAAATGTAAAGGTGGCTCATTAACTAGACACCAATATTTGTCAGAAATTCAATGTGCGCAGAATTTAAGATAGACTGTTTTAGATTTTTTGCGAAACGGATCATTGTTGAAATATTAAACATTTATGTTGCTTAATCATATTTACTTAAGTAATAGTAATAACCATTAATAAAAGGTCATTGATTTCGTGGTTTCAAGAAAGAAGCGCTGGAAAACTCATCTGTCATTTGAAATGTCAGAATTCTAGTTGAACGTTTGTCAATTACGATAGTGTATCACTAATCAATCAAAATCAAACGTGTTAAAATTGTTGAAATGGTTTTTGAAACAAAGCCACTTTTGGCTCATTTCGCGATTTTTGTAGTCAATATGGTCTATGGTCGAAAGTTGACATTGGGCTGTTTTCCTTGGAGCGATATGGTAAAAAATAATAATCTAATTTTTCTGACTGGAAAAATGAAAATTATGCAAATTTCCCATCAAGATGAATTGGCACCGTTAGATTATTTCCTGTAGAGCTAAGCAAAAGACCAAGTTTACGGATATAATTTCCAATCTCTGGAAAAAATCGCGAGCTCCGAATCTTCCAGAAACGGCTATGAATAGTACCTATTGTTTTTCACACTCAATTGCAAAAGTTCAAATCTTATTAAAAAATACTGTATCAATGTCTTTCTTCGTGTTTTATTTTTTAACGTGGTATAATACGGAGATTGTTTTAGTAACGTAGGTACTGAAAAATCTCAAACGTAAAACAAAACAAGTCTAAGGAACATTATTCCACAAAATTTCGATACCAGTTTGATAGTTTAAACGTTTAAAGCTTTGAAAATTTGGAAATAAGTGAGTGTTTCAATTTTGAAGTTCTCATTTTAGTGCAATTTTTTTCGAGCCACCCAATTTTTTAGTTTGGGAAAGAGGGAACAATCACTGAAATCCGAATCTGGGGAACACGTTTGGATCGGACTAGTTCATAGTGTCATTTCTTACATTTGGAGAAAGAGCATTTAGTCTTTACCTAACGAGAACACTTTGATTTCGACGGCCAATCTATTGTTTTGTAACTTGGAGGTAGTCATTAAAAAGAATTCCAGGTGAATCCCAAAAAATTTTGGTTAAAAATGTACTAATGAAATATTGTGATTTCGAAACGTCCTTTATTGGGTCACAACCACTTAGTGGACTGCTGATTGGTTTGCTTACTCTAGATTAGCGTTGCCGAAATGGCACAATAATTTGGCACTTTTTAATTTAAATGGCACTGTTTCAGTCAAATGCTTCAAATGGCACTCTAAGAAAATAAGATTGCCTTTGTAGTCAAATAAAATAATACATACTGAAAACCACATGTTAATGAAGTTCTTAAAGTTTATCTATACCTTTATCTTATATTTCTTAAGTTTGTGTTTAATTATTCTTATTTTCCTCAAGTTTTAAGGTGTAATAATTAAGATACAAAAATAGAAAACTTCGTTATTTGTTTGCTTTTTTGTTGGAGCACCCGCAGTGACCTAAAATGGCACTCTTCGTTGTCGACATTGGCACTTTCAATAGAATTTCCGGCAACGCTGGTTCAGAAGTCCTTTGTAAGTCTAATACATTTTTCATTTGTTCAGTGCGACACCAATCGCACTGCAATGGACTTGTTAATTGTGAATTTAAACTTTATTTTGAAGGGAACGTATATTAAAAAAATTATATAAAGGCTTAAAATTCAGGAGAGACGAAGTTTGCTGAGTCCGCTAGTAAATGACAGCTACATGTACACCATTTTAGGGGCCAAATTGCAATTATTCCTTCAAAATCTCATGGAGAAAGATGTTAAGCTATCTAAGAAGTATGTACATACATAGTATGTACGTCAAACTACGCTGCCAAATTTGGGAATTGGGAATATCTTAAGACTTCAAGTCGAAGTAATTCGAAAAAATCGAGGGGAGGCAAAAATTAAAGTAGAATTCCTAACTGGTCAGTGATTATATGAGAAGAAAGATTCCAGGAAGTAAGCATTCATTGGAATGGAGAAAAACTAACACTAAATTACGCAACATGAAAACGATGCAGTTTGAAATATATTTTAGATTTTGAATCTAAAAAAATACAAAATGTTTAAACTATTAGATTAGATCTGTTTTAGATCTTTTTTAAAAATTCTGTAAATTTGCTGTAAATAAGTTTTGTTACTTTGGTATAAAATGAACTGAGTTGGAAACTTGGAAAAAGCAGTAATATTTGTAGCTCAAATTTCAAGAATTTACAACTAAAAGGTGATTCATCTTGAGGATTGATTTATAAGGTAAAATAAAACACATACATTTCAAAGTGAGCTTAAAATTCATGGCATTTACTTTTTGAAAATCGTATCATGTACACAAATATTGGCCACGACTACTTCTCAGGTTATCCATCCCGAATGTCTAATTTTAGAGGACTTATTCGAGAATAGCGACTGTATCGTAGATCAAATAGTTCCAAGGTGTAATTTCGAAAGTTCTTGGCGGCCAATTTACCAAAATAATTTCTAAACAAGTCCATTGTTAGACGCGCTGTATGCCTCAATGCCTCATACAGCTCCCCCCTTTGACACCAGAGCAAAACTTCAAGAACAACATAGTCCGTTAACATGATGCAATAACTGTTTCCATGGACGCTGTTTTTCGTGTTTGAGTCTTTCCATGATGAAATGCCAAATGATTCCGAACAACTAGAAAAATAACGAAGCATGTTGATAGGATACACGAGTTGCCTGTCATTTTAAATCAAATCTTACTATGAATCACGCTATTTGAAGTCATTTATTGTAAGCTGTGTTTTATTTACTACTGAATAGCTAGCGCAGCAAAATTTACCTCGGGAAATAGTAACAATTTGATTGCTGTCGAAAAACAAGCCAACAAAAATAATGGTCGTTTAATTCACTTGAATGCTGCATTAGCTATATACAGCAGTGAATAAAACACAATTTCGTTTGATGGGCTAAGATGCTTAATATTTGGAATTTGGAATTTCTCAGAAAGTTTTTCAATGTTCAATATGCTGTGTACTAGTTTGAAACAATTCGACTTAAGCATTTGGTTTAAGATCAATTTTAGGGTATACCTACACATCATAAATTTGATAATGTATATAATTTTACACATTTTAACATATTTTTATGATTTTGTTTGTGTTAAGCTTTGTTTTTTAAATAAGTTCTGAAAAACCTAAGATCTGAAAAAAATCCCAATCTCTCAACTGTTACCAAAACGGTCTCTATGTTTATGTTGTCAGTTGTGTATATACCAAAAACCATATTCGCAAGATAAAATCATCTTTCCTATTTTTGGTCAAATACGAGTAAGCACAATCTACAAATATTCAACTATACGTTAATGTACGTACATATACATATGTGTGAGTATGATATGATGCAAGTAAAACCACCTTGGTTTCTATTTCTACACAGTTTTTCATTTGGCCAAACCTTCATTTATCTGGATAAGAAATGAAAGCTGCCCTTTACAGTCTGAAATGACATTTACTTGACCAAAGACCAGCATCCGTTGCCAGTGAAGCATATATACCATCAGTATATGTATACCTTCCATGGCAGATAACGAGTTTATATGCCTAACAAAACCTCCGCCAAAGACCATAATTTGGTCACTCATATAGGGATTCTTATACGAAACCAACTGCTCCGATGCCTGCGTCTAAAGCGTATAAATTGTGCATACAAACTTTTATACATCACCATCGCTTCCTCCAGCCCAGGAGATTGCTATGCGTGCCACAACGTTATCTCAAAACGTAGTTGGGCCCTCTTATGTTCAAGATATACATAGGTACCTACCAATCTACCATACACGAGACTATAGTACGTCTGCAGCGGGCGGACGTTTGCATATGCCAAGAAATGCGGATGCATGGGCCGCTCTGGCTCGTTCCTCAAATCTAAACGCGCAAACAATAGAAAGCCACCATCATTGCCTCGGATGACCACGACACACAGTGGTGATGGCTCCAAGGCACGCAATATGAAAATGAGTTGTTGTTTAGTGCCATACCGCACCAAATATAATACACAAACACACACCACACACACACACACATAGTAATAGACATACACGCTTTCTAAGTCGTCCTGAATATTGCACTCTGCGAATTATTACCACTTTGGGTCATTCTCGTCTTCTCGAGCCTGGACGGATACTGGACAGGGACACTGCTGTTTCTGATAGGCCGACGATTTTCCCGGCCAGAAGAAAAGTTGGATATCCTTTGCCTTTGGTTCGGACTCGGAGTTTGGACGAGGAACTACTACTCGTAGAGTATACGAGCACGAGGGGCCTCCACACGATGACAATGATTTTTCTTTTGGACTCCAGTGGTGGTCACCGCTGTTCGGCCCGTTTCGTGTTCCTCCATGATACCGTGTCCATGTCACTTGGACACCACTGCATCTACCGTCACCGTCATCGTCGTCGTCGCCGTCCTATGCACTATATGTAGAGTCTTGGTTGTCTCACTCTTTCGCGCCATGTTGTTATTCTTGTTGCCATTGCTGGTACTCTTGGATGTCGGACAACGCAACAACTGGTGTTACGTGTTGCTGCTCTGTAGTTGGCCACCTTATCGTGGTGGCCATAAAGTATAATTATCTGGAATCCGACACGCCTATACGTATGCAACACTGCATCATACCACACATGCAATATGGAGGAGCGCACATACAGCAACACAAACCAACAACAACGACGAACGGTTAGTCAGACGGACGGACGAACGGGCAAGGAACTTTAACTTTGTAGAACATGGACGGCGGCGGACTGGCCAGAACACCGCACATATCGGCGATGACTCATGATGTCGCGCGGAGTGCATGGTGAGCTGTGCTGTGGATAAATAATGCTGGACACACAATGTTACTGTTACGTCACACAGTTTCGCTGATGGAGTTTTTCATCATCCGAACAAAAACACAACGAAACCGCTGGATTGGTTGATATCAAAATACTTGGGTTGATCTTTTCAACTTGATATGCTAATCGGAATGTTTTTTTAATTATGAGTTCAACCTAAGCAAGGGTAGGTACGAGTACGCTGCCGAGAATAGGACAAGGTAGGCCGTTCGTCGTCGTTCGTCGTGGTTGCGAATAAATAAAAAGTAATCCAACCGTGAGGGCAAAAAGTCCAACTTCCAAGAAAAAAATGTTGAAGAAAAGTAAAATGCCTTCGGGGAAGTTCCCATTGGATGGCGGCGATATAAAAACGACGACGACGACGACGACGGGGACCGTTTTTATGCGATGAATTTTATATTTTCAAAATAGAAATACACAAAACCTTTGGAATGGACGGACTCTTTGGTTACGGCTCAACTGTATCAGAATGTGAATCGGAAGTAGGCATAGCCAAATCCAAGACGATAAGAAGCCTAAATCGTCTAAATTTCATGTTAGTATGAGTTATGCTAAGGACTATTTAGTTAAGGTATAGGTAACGAAGTTCTTTAAGTAGGTTGTACGTTCGTAAAGTATAACTTGAGATTTTAATCAGAATTAACATTGTAACGATTAAAAATATGAAAGAAATGGATTTTTTTTACGGAATACGTTTTATGACAACTTGAAGTCGAATTCTTTAAGAGTTTTGAAGCTTCCTTAAGCAGTTTTTTTTAAAATGAGTTCAGTTTTGTAGCAGGCACTTTTTCTATCGATGTTTTTAATACTGTCTTAGTTAACTTTTAAATAAAGCATTATAAGTTCCATTGACAAGTTTTGCACTCCAATTCCAATTCTGATCAAAAACAATAGTCAAAAAATTTGTTAAGGACATTGCCAAACCCTTTTTTGGTACGTTTTTTGACCAGTTTTCAAATAATAACTTCCGTCAAAAACATGAGGTGTGGTGTTGGTGTTCGATTTCAATATTATTCGTTAAGTTTGAATCTTCCTTAACGGAAAAATAGAATGATTTCATACTCATTTTGCTCTTTGTTCACTATAACTTTTTTAAGGAATCTTTTTTATTTCCAAAAGAGACTTGATAAGGGAACTTGTTAGTGGTTCCTAATTTTTTAGGGACAACTTAAAAACAAATCGAACTGAATCCCAATCCATCCATTGCATTCAAGTCAGAAAAAATATGGATCGTTAAGGTGCAGAAGTCACTTAAGTCACTCTCGCAGTTTTCAAAGTGGATAGAATTCTTAAGAAATCGATGCGAAAAAATTCAGATCTCTACTTAAAAGCGCATTGTCTTGAAGTAAACAAGGATAAGACGAAATAACTGCTATGACAACAAAAAAACATCTATCAATCGACTTTGAGAAAACGTCACTTTTGATAGGAGGAACTAAACCAATTGGCTTTGCTATATCGAGCGAATGGACAACAACTCTTTAGCTAAAAGGATGTTCGCACTCAGTTCCCTGGTTAAAGCTGAAAAATAAGACCGTTGTCACGTATACAAGAGCGCTTGGTCTCCTCTCTTAGAATCAGAATTCAAAAGTCTTAAAGTACGTAGCATCTTCTTTAATCGAAATTTTAAAAAATAAAGGTTTTAAAGCTTTGAATATAACCTTTCAATTTTTTATGAATTGGACAAAAAAAATTACAACTCATGTGTATTAATATTCCTGATTTTGAACTAGAAAAAAAGGCTCTTTAAAATTAGAATCCCTTCAAAGAACACAACCTAAAAGTGCACATAAAAATAAAACTGTATGCTGTATGCACTTTTGTTGGTTATTGTTCAATGAATATAGAGTTATAAATGTGTGATAATTCAATCGAAGAGTACCTAAGAAGTTGGCAACCAGAAAACGTCAAAAATGTTATCTTACTTATCAAGGTTTGGCTCTGAAAAACTTTTTAGTAAAATGTACACTGTGGCGTATACTTACTTTTGTACTAGTTTTCATATAAAATTTGTATTGCATTATTTTAAAGGAAAAAAATAAATTCTATTAAACTAGCGGCTCGTCCCGGCATTGCATGGGATAAATAGATAGTAAAAAAAGTATTAACAGTAGTTTTTGAGTCGAGTCAAAAGCCTGTTAACTTATAATACCTCTGTTTTAAATTTGATCCAAAACCGATAAAGGAAATCTATTTTACTGCAACCGTGATAAAAATTACCCATGCGTTTCTCCAGACTGTAATCTATTCCTGTGTCAAAATTAATCCAAATCCGTTCAGCAGTTCTATAGTCAATGAACAACAAACATTCATATATTCAAACTTTCACATTTGTAATATTGTTAGTACCTAGAATTATTATCTATAAAGGGTGATTTTTTTATTTTACATCATACATATATTCAAAAATGTTATTGGAATCGATGAGTTGGTCTTTGCTATTTAAATTTTAGAGATAACTTCATGTAATTATTGTCCGAGCTGCATTTCAAACAATCTATTCGGGAGGTCCAATTTTGCGTCACTTTTTCGAGCATTTCGGCCTGTATTCCACGAATTACGCTTATCCTTATAGACTAACAACCTTACACAACCCCACAAGTAATAATAAAGACTCTTTAAATCGCATGATCTTGGCGGCTGACTCACAGGGCCATTTCGAGAGATAAGCTGTTCACCAAATTCATCCTTCAACATGTCCCATGTTTCTGTCACCGTCTTGATGAAACCAGATGCTAACCAAGTTCAACTCAGCCAATTGGGTCAAAAAAGTCGCGTATCATGGCTCAATATCGTTTGTTCAAAAATTTGCAAGTATACTGAAAGCTTTTCACTTTGACAGATGTGATTACCAACCAGTACAGCCAACCTGAAAAAACTTAACTCATAAAAAATCACCCTTTATTAGTAACTAGTAAAATTTATCAATTTAAACTATTTCAACATATCAGATGCTTCTATTAACGCAGTTAAAAATGTGTAGAAGTGTATGTTTGAAGTGTTTCCGTTTCCTTACCATTAATTCGTCACTAACAATGTCTTAGCTCCTAATCTAAAAACGATTTCACGGTCAATACTTAACGATTTTTATTGAATAAAATTTCGTATATCCAGAAAGCCAAATTAGACTGAGCCAAATAATTTTGTTACCACAATCAATCATAGCAACATTTTATTCAACTTTGATCGCCAGCCATCTAAAAAGCTAACAAGGTATGTGGCCACATAATGTTAAATTTTAATGCTTACCATTCGTCTCAATAAACTTCAAACAAAATACCTCGATTCCGACTCCTTATAGCAAAAGTTATTATCTCCCGGACGGAATCGCAATAAAGTACTAACAACCACATTGCGTTACAAAATGACCGCTCTAGCGATCGATCTCGAAACGTTAATCTTGACATAATGCGTTTGTGCGTGCATATGCTATGCGTACCAATCAACCGTGGGACTCTGTGACCGTTAGGCGATCATTCAAACAACTCGCAATTCGAAATCAAATATCAAAATTTCAAGAGTCTGGTGTATGCACCGTTCCATTAGTACTCACGGACATAAACAAAGCTGTGAGACGGTTGGCTGTCAAACCCTCAAACAGTAGAAGTCGACAAGATCGCTCATTCACTTCAACTTCAATATCCAACAATCGGACTTCGGAGTTCCCTAATCCACCATCTCACATCCACATGAGCTCTGTGTGGGCGCTAGAAGCGATGCACAGGCAATTACTCGTATATGTATAGTATATGCATTGATCCTGCCGAGGGACTCCAAGAGTACTACTTGTGGGTATATCTCGAGAGCTTTGTCATCCCGTAACGATGCCCCCACGATATGTTGTTAAATTTTAATTTAATAGACTCCATCGATCATAAAGCGGTCATATAATGAAAGTTATACCGAGACAGATGTTTCGACCAAATGCGGATCACTTCTGTTTGGCGGATTCGGATTGTGTTGCGTTGTTGCGTTCGAGGCTGAGATTTATGATTTATTGGACATTGAGCTCGCTGGGCTGTGTGTATCTACAATGTACCTACCTATACTCGTACATTCCACAATTGATTTGCTCTGATTTGGCTGCAAATTGTGATGAAGTATAAGATTGCAGAAAAAATAGATTGACAAAATATAAATTATAATATTGTATATTATGCGGGCCCTTGGTTTTTATGTTTTTGAGTAAATATTCATAAATCAATTTGTTGGTTGTTTCCGACGAAGAGAAAATGCACTGTTTGAATTATGGAGTATGCAGTTTTGACATAAGGAGACATCTAATAAATAAGAAATTGTTGGAATTTGAAAAATATTTGTATTTTTTCATACAATACCAATCTGTGGGAAACAAATATGTTTTTTAGGTCCATTTTTGTTGTTGTTGTTGTTTTTCAAGATGATTGGATGGATGGAAATACAGTAATTATTTTCCAGAAATCTGTATCTGTTTGTTTTTCTTGGTTTGTTTTTGCAAAGACTTTTGCTCTCTTCTGCAAAGTGAGACTGCAGAGTATTCCATAAAGCATTTAATCATTTTCACACTTTTTTCTTATCATTTTGCATTAGTTTGCAAAATCGAAATTGAAAAAAAAAAACTTGCATAGTTGTCTTAAGGAAAAAATGAGATTTTGTTTAGAAAGTATTGTTTTATAAAATTATTATTTGTGTTGAGAACATTATATAAGAATATGGTGTACAAATTTTTCTCAAATTTTGCAAAACGTTCGTTTCCTTTGCAAATTTTTGATAAACTTTTCAAAAATCGTTTTGCAAAAATAGAATTTTAAGTTTTTGTGGAACGAAACAGCATCATTTTTGCAAAGTCTTTGCAAATTGCACTTTTCAATATTTACTCTGCACTTTACATAAAAGAACGTAAGATTGCAAAGTGAATAAAAAAATTGCAAATTACACTTATTATTTTCAACTTTTCAATTATGACATTTTATAGTTCTTTGGACATGGACAAATTGCGAAGAAGAGAGTAAAAAAATTACTTCATTTTCCCATTCAAAGTATTCTAATTGTAAGAAAAACATATTTTTGACTGTCAGTTGGTTGTCAAATTTTTATATTTCAGTCCTCTGTCCAAAGTTAACGAATAGTTATAATGTTTTGTCACCATTATACAGTTATAAAACAAATTTAAAATGCCCAGGAAAAAGACGCACTTCAACTCAATACAATTCAAATAAGTTCCGAAAGCAATCAGAATTTTAAACGGTTGGTCATAATTTGACCAATGTAACATCCCAGGCGTGCTGTTAGAACTCAATTAGGGTGGGACAAATTTCGCCGGGTTAAAAAATGGGGCGAAGAATTATCGATAAAAATACCATGAACTGTGTACGAAATTTACCCAGAAGCTGATTTTTTGACAAATATTAAGATCCATAAACTTCGACGAACAGGTTACCTAGTTCACATAGCTCTTGATGCACTCAACTGGATGGGTAAACATCTTTTATCTTCCATCACCTATTAGCTGAATGAGTGTATATTCCATTCCGTTCGTCATTTAACCATACCCGTTTGAAATACCTTATATAGCAAATTTTCGGATTAAATCAATACTCAGTTTAGAATAATTAAATATCCACATCAAAGGTAACTCAAGTACCCGTATGACGTGGCGTGATAGTTCCTGCCTCTGCCACATGAAAGATTTAACGGCTACTGTCTCTTGCGAGGAACTGAACAGTACTTTCTCAAAAATTCAGACGTTCCCATTTGACATAAAAACTGTAGGTCCCCTATATCCCTGACATTACTGGCACACAGGAATGGTTGACAGTTGTAAGTCACCAAACCCTGGTTTTCTACGAGCTGTAGCACCACCTAATTTAATTTTTAAATTAAAATAACTCATATTCACAATGGTAATCTGAAGCGTATACGCAATTTTCCTATAATTGTGTTTCTTCAAAGAAGTCCTCTCTTAGCCTGAAAAAAACGCGATATCAACGATACACGCATATTTTTGAAAATTGTTGGAGATGTCGAAATAGTTCAACATTAATACTATTTAAGTGTTTAGTCATAGAGACATTTCAGGAAACTGTAAAGCTGACGAAGTTGCCAAAAATGGAACAACTTTATCTTTATTGTTGGGTAGCAAATCTAACATCGTCATTTATAAACTTATGCTAAAGAATGATATCACAAAGATAGCGATCCATAGATGGACTAAGACACTTGTAAAACAAATTTGACCAATGCCTGATGTTGAAAGCTGAAACTAGTCTCTGCTAACCTCACCTCGAAAATGTCAAATATGTATTAGTATTACTATGACTCTCGTCTCAATCAGTCACTGAATTGACTATAGTGAATTTTAGAATTTAAAGTCTCTTCTTCTCTTGAGAATGTAGATTGAATCCCCAAATTTCACTTAGTAACTTTAAAATCCGGCCTTTTTAACGGTGAAAAATTACTTATATGCAGACAATTTCAATGTACATATATATGTAGATAACATTGCCAACTGGTATTTCCAGCTTCACATGTTGATGGTTAAATAAATAATTGGTTAAGTAATTAAAACAAAACTTTAAAAATTATATAAAGACTGATATTATATCAGATAGTTTTGAAAAGAAAATTGCGAAAGTCTTGACAAATTTCGTTTCAAAATATTTTATCTCATCTCGTTTTTTTTTCTCAGTAAGGTTTCGTATTTAATTCATAAGTCGAGACCATTGCCCAGATGTTTTTTTCGTCTTGTGACCAGCCCATACGTATGGAAAAACTTATTGCTACAAGTTATAACATTTTCAGGATATTATATTGAGCTGATTATTGTAGCTACATGATGTCACATATCACGTTAATTTAACACTTTTTTAAAAATAACAACCTGATGATTTGTTAATTTAACGTGATCTTTTCTCTGAGTGATGGTAAGCTTTTTAAAAATCAAATTTTCATAATTTCTAAAACAATATTAATCCTTGATAAATTTGATTTATCTCATACGCTTTCATTTACACATTTATTTTGTTATTACAGAAGTTTTTTGTTTCACAAAATAAATACGAAGGTAAAAACTTGGCAAATATTATTATAACGTATTATCATTCATCAAAAACAATTAAAATCCTTTACAAACTTATTGCCACTCAAAGTTACGTTGCATTGCGATTCTCCAAAAATAAACTGACAGACAGTTCAATATACGAATACGAGTACAGTTAATTAGTTTCAAAAATTCTAAACCAACAAACCCTCAAGGCATATTTTCTATATTTTATTCCCTGCTAAATACAGATTAGACCGCATTTATTTTGCATCCAGAAATTAAATAAAATAAAAAAAACACGAATTCAAATCAATTCCACGTTCTAAACACGATATTAGGTAGATATGCATATTTTTTTCAGCGGCGGCGGGGGTGAGAGTTGAAGAGGGATGCAATGGCAAAAACATTTTAAGTTATGTCCACATAAATTCGTGCATATGCATGCATCTGACCATTGACCAAATAAATTCAAATATAAATTGCAAAGCAATACAACAATTTTCCAAGCCAACAAAAAGTGAATTAAAATAAAAAAAAAAAAACAAAAAAATATAAAATAAAATAAACTTTATTGTCATCATTAAAATTGTGCGCGACTTTTAGATTTTCAATTCGAAAACAACACAAATTCATCCTGTCCCCCGTGCGTCCGCGTCCGTCCGTCCGTTGCGTCGGTAGTGTGTCGCTCGCGTCCTGACATTGCGTTTGCAGTAGTTCACAAAAAAAAAAAAAAAACGACAACGAATATCTCTGGAAAAGGACCCCAGGCGATATCAGTAAATTGCAAATTAACCAAAAATAAAACTGCTGACGGCTGATTCGTGGATGCGCGAATTTTTCTGTTTCAGCAGGATAATAGTAATAATAATAATAATAGCGTACCGGAAACGCAGCCATTTAGCGTGACAGCAAAGCAGGAATGGCAGCAACGCCCGCCTATGTGGTAGATGTTGGAACTGGAGCTGGGGGCTTATGTCGCTAGAGATGGTTCGAGATGGGTCTGGCCCGCTCTACACCGCCACGCCAGCCGCGTTAGCCAGGCTCTTGTGAATTATTGCAAATAATCGGACAGTTCACTTGTCACAGAGGCGACTGTTAATGTGGAATTTTTCCCGTCAAAAGGATGGGAGTTTTTTTTTCGTTTGTTTTTTGTGAACGCGATGGAGCGACTCTGGTGGCCATTTCAGAAAATTTCATATTCCCTGCTGTCAGAGAATTCGGACGGATCGGTCGGTGGCGATGCGATGGTGGCGGGCGGTGTGAAAGCAGTGGTGTTGCCACCAATCAACCCCCCGGGGGTTTGAGGTTGTCCTTGTTAGTATTGCGCATTATTGACTTCCGGCACGAGAAGTTGTCCGTTTTGTTTTTTTTGTTCTGTCCAATACCGTTGTTGGTTTGTTGTATTATTTTAAATTCATTTCGATGTTAAACCCAAACCTAATGGGAGGACCATGACAACAAACCTCAGCTGTCTGTAAGGCCTTCAATTAATCGAAATATTAAAATATGCGCATTTGTATACCGAGTCGAGAGTTCATACACTCGAAAAAGTACCAATCGTACCTTCCGACCAATCCACCGTTCCGTTCGGTCGCGGTTTACATTCGATGATGAGTGCGGGAAAAAGAATTAAAGCGGGTTGGAAATAATTTTTCGCTATTTTATATATGTACCTACATCCGGACTAATGCATTATTCACATTCATCGAATGAAATTGAATGAATTTTATGTATAAGTATATATATGGATACATATCATGGCCCAAAGAGGGCGCGGATATCGGTTTGGTTTGGTATGATTGTGTCGCTAATTACACTTTAAATACGTAATTCGATAAGGTTCGGTTTTGAGTAATGAATAAGGAATGTATGGTATGGTATACGAATACGAGTATAATGTACATCAGGTGAGAGATAAGCAAACATCACAGAAATTATGGTCAATGCTCTTAATTGGATCTCCATCATGTGACAGTTGCTATAAATTTTCAATTTGTTAAAACAGAAATTCGAATATTCAAGCTTTTGGAACAAAACAAATCAATCAAGATGATGAAGTCCCTGAAATCGATAAATTCAGGAGATAATCAAAAATTGGCCTGGATATTGTTCATCCTTAAAATAAACTTTCTTCAATTTTTAGATTATTATTTTTTCATGAATTGAAAAGAGATTGTCGAAATCGATAGGAGTCAGTCTTTTTTCTATATTGAAGTTTTGCCCAGTCTACCCCAGGGTCTTCATTCGGGACTTCCTAAATATTGTAAGACTCAATACCGGACACAAATCATCTGAGCCTTATTAGTCACTGTTTAGAAATACATTCAAGCCTATATCGAAAATCTAGCGACGTGTTAGAAGACCAACAAATATTAATTCCCAGAATCAAAAACATTAAACTTCAAATTGCTGGGTCAAGATCATAACTATATAAAATTATTGAGTACAAGGATAATTCCAAAACATCAATCATCATCATCGTTGTAGATTCTGGAAAAATGCTCTCAACTATTAAAAGAAGACACAGAAAATAGATGTGTAGCTTGCACTTTATATTAACTATTGTTATCAAAACAGACTCCTTGTCTGAGCTGCACCATCCTTAAGACATGATTCTAGGTTGATCTTCTGCGCCAGAGAGAAAACCTTTTTGCACAAAAAAACCCTTCTTAATCGTGATAACGATATAATTGCATGTATCCTTTGCACCAGAGCCATTCTCCACTTCTCTATGATCGGTTATATTCCCTCTGACTTTTACATTCAATGCAGTGTAACCAATAATTGTGATTCGAAGAAGATCCACTTCACCATCACCCTGCCCCGGACGACCCATCCGACTATTGCTTCACTTAGGGCATTTATAATAATTGCTGCGTTCAAACGCCAACTATACCCCAAGACAACACACACACCACAAAATACGTTTCTATATATGTACCTCCTTGAACTGCATCCTCAGCTCAGCAAAACGTTCAAAAGATTCCAATTTTTTCGATCCATAATGATAGAGTCGAATGTTCGATGGCGGATTTAAGCCATCATCAGAGGCAATGTGATGTGGTTCCAGAACCGAAACCGAACCAAAACCGAAGGGTATATTATATTCTGGAAAAACCCTTTTAATGATCCTTGTTGCTTCCCGCAATAGCGAAGCAAGTCGAACAAAGGTAATTCTCACATTCAATTCTGATTGTTACAGCGAGATAGGATCGCATTTCCACTTGATTTTTTAGGGCAATTGTTGGGCTTACACCACCATCATCAGCCATTTTTTATTTTCTTTGTTTTGTTATATGGCTTAGATTGGCAACAATCTGAACTGGGCACAAACCAAAGCCAGGAATGGTTTCTATGGTTGCCACTTGGTCGAAGTTGGCAAGGTTCTGGATCCTTTACTATACCTTTATATAAAGGTTTTTTATTTGATTAAGATGAAGAAGCTTAAGTGGTTTCTGAAGTTCGATTCGAGTGATATTGGCAACCATAAACATATGATGCAGTGACGAACACAATTTCAGAGACGGTTCGACGACGACGACGACGACGACGCAGAAGATGACTTAAAACGAATACTTTCGGCTGATGATGATGATGATGAAGAACCTACCAATCGAGTGAACCACGAAGCTGATGAGTACCTCTGGAGCCGATGGCCAACGGAATAAACAAGGGTTTCCCTTGAGACCAGCAACAAAAGAAAAAAAAAAAGTGGAATCTAAAACGATGAGTTCTTCTGCCACGCCCCAAAGATTTTAAAGTAATTTTTCACGGGAATTGCATTTTAAATTGAAAACACCAAACCATTCTCATTCTCATCATCATCATCATCCAGCTACAACCACTTGGCATCAGCTTTAGCATCGGCATCATCAGGAGCTGCTGCATCAGTTCGGACGACCGATACGTTCAGTTGTTCACTCTGGAAGAGATGGGAGAGTTCAATTTCATGGCTGAAGCTTGCAACAGCCCTCAGCACCAGCATCGGCTTCAGCATCAGCAGGTTTGCATGAGTGTTTCTTCATTTTTTTTTTTTTGATCACCCCCGCCGCCAGCCTCTTATAAGAAAGTAAAAAAAAAAATGGTGGCAATGTAATGGCTCCGTGGAAATGAACTTCAAACACACGAGCATCATCTCCAAATTGTTGGCCATGTCCAGGTCCACGTCCATGAGACTCGGGATTGGAAGGATTGTTTCTCATATCACAGCCATTGTACTCGAGGCTCAAATGGGCATGCCAATGGAGTTGAAGTTGAGGTCCAAGTCGAAGTCGAAGTCACAGTCCGAATCCCAATGAAAAGGTGGGACACCACACAATGCCACGAGAAAAAGAGATGAGGTCAAGAGCATCATCATCATCGTCGTCTTCGTCGTCGTCATCATCATCAGCAGCACCATCAGCCGCGCAAGACTGCCATGTAATGGTTATCCCTTTTTGAATTGGCAAAACCAAAAGAAGGCAATCCGAACTGAATACCCATTCGGAGTTGGAGCTCGAGCTGGAGTCGGATCGCATGGTGATCCGTGATCGGTTAATGATTTCTTGCTCGGGCCCTCTGTAAACAAAAGTGCATTATCTGATCTATAAATGAGATCTTTTTGTCGATGATTTATGGATACCTTAAATCGATGATTATCTGGAACGGTCCGGTCGGTCGGTGATGGGGCGCGATCCGTGTAATGTACAATCGGAAGATTGGTCTGTCTGGTACTCTTGTATGTGTTTGGATTGTGGTGGATGGATGGTGTGAGAGAGGATTTATGCGTCAATGGATACGCTAAAATGTACAATTGCTTGATTGAATGGCTGCAATGGCTCGGGAATCCAAATGGATTTATATTTGCCAATAAAAGGCTTAAGGTTGTGAAAATTACACGAAAGGGCAATGTTAAGGTCAGTGATGCTTTCACATCAAAAACAAAACATCAGAACACGTGTGAAATGAAAGATTGGTCAGTAAAATTATTTATTGAACAAAATAGCTGAGAATTCGAATCTGGCCAAAGTTAGTCTAGAGACTGAATTATGTGAAATTAAGACGGATACTATATAAGATTGAACTGATATTTTTTGTCAATTTTGACGAAGCTAGCAAACGTCTCGTCTTGTAGTCTGGCTTAGTTTGTACTTTGATGCACTGAATATTTTGGATTTGTTTCCTTCTTGAAAAAGTAACTCATATATGTAAGTACTTTCCCTTTTTTTGGGGGAGGTGGAGTTCAAATTCAACATAATTAGCTTGGCAAAATGGTAGATTTAAACTATCCCAAGTGTTCCAAGAACCAAGAGTAAATGTTGTCTTTAAAAGTGCTTTCTCAATATTAAGCCGTTCGGATTTGGCATAAAAACTGATGGTCCCTTTCCCTTATATTCCTTGCACACATCAGGAATAGTTGAGAGTTGTAAGTCTCTAAGTCCTGATTCTGATTAAATTTTTTAACTTTAATCATTTGTTTGCCCCTTTTGGGACATCTCTAGCCCTACAACCACAAATAAAAGTTGGATTAAATTGGGCATAAATACTGAGTGGAAATTGATAGATTTCGAAATCTATAAATTCCTTTGTTATAAAATGACGTTACTTAATTCTTGTTTTGACACCTACCTAAGGACTTAGCAGAATATGGATTATTACTCAGGAGACTTAAGAGTAAGAAAATGCTTAAATACGTACATCATTTTAAAATAAGACAACGTTTTATGTCATGTTCGCCGGGCCCGCTAGTAAAAAATATAAATTTAACTTTATCTGGAAAATATCTTCCACTTTAGTCATGTCAAAAGAAAGATTGTATCGAAAATGGTTATTGACTTCCAATGCTTCTAGATTACTTGGAGGTATGTTAAGTGATTGGTTTATGTTGAAAAATAGCAACTATTAGGTTTTCGTCATAAGCCCAAGACTTACATCCCGATAACAAGTAATCTAGAAGCACTAAGTCACACGAACGAGGGGGTTTATTAACAGGATCATTTCTTTACTACTACCAAATTGATTTTCCAATTAATTTAAGGTTAAGCACACTTTATGAAAAGTTAAAGTATCCTGTCGATATATTTGGCTGATAAAATTTTGGAAACAAAAAACTTAGTCAGGATTGCTCGCTATTCACCCTATCGATGTACATGAAAACCGAGCCAAAAAGTCAATTTTAATGGATTTAATTGTGATTCCACGTGTTCGAAAGACAAAATGTCAACAAATTGAGAATAGCGACGGTTTGACTTTCCGGTCTATTTATCAGTACTTCGAGATACATCAGCAATCTTCCCTTCGTTGTGCGAATTACTATTACTAAACGATTCCAGATGAATTACCAAACCATACTGAACATAAATGTCAACATGATTTGATGTTCTCAACTGTCAAACTATATAAAACAATAAATGTATTTTTTTTTACGGAAAAATATCCACAGTGATGTATGATCATCCTCACTGCCGATAAAAATTAGGATTGGGATACAACTGCGGATAGAGTTTTAACGTTTGGTCGAGTCTCGAATATAAATGTTGGTAGTTTGGTACAATTGATAACTCTCTCTCTCTCTCTCTCTCTCTCGAAGGCATGTTCGTAGAGTACAATAAGTAGTGTTGTTTAGCATTTTTCCTTTGTCACTGAGAGTTTAATTCTTTCACCGCTTCCTGTGCTTTTTGAGATTTCCTGTTTTATCTGAAACCAAAAAAAAAAAAATCCGACAAAATTGAAAACGCTGTGGATAGAAAAACATTGCATTTGTATCGTGTTGGTGTGTGTCATGGAATGCTGTGTTATCTTTCCTAAATCAACACGTTTTTTGTAGCAGCAAAATAAGACGTCTTTTGAAAAACGCTAGCGAGCGATCTAAAACTAACTAAAGTCTGCGAACAGACCCTTTGACTTTTGTTTTGATATCTGTCAAAAAAACAAATTGAAACAACAAGACTAATCGCACAACTGTGGATACGTTTTGTTTTTGGAAAACCTTACTGTACTGCAAATATTTTAACCAAAAAAAAAAAATGATAGAAACTTCTAATGCAACTTAAAAAATATCGTATGATTTTATCGTCGAAAAGAAAACGCAATCGTTATTCCAATTTAAGTATTTTGAACCGCTATAAGACCGTCAATTTTTGTTAAATGTTAAAAAGCCGAAATAACGAAAAAAAAATCTTAGGAAAACCTCTAAAAGTGTGTATCAGAAGTTTTTCAAAGATAAATTTCAATAAATAGATAAATAGATTAATATTTTTCTTATTAAAAATTGAATGATTGAAAAAAAAATGTTAATGTACAAACTTCTTAAATTATTGAATGTTCAATTTGAGGCAATTTTATTTTTTTTGAACTGGTTTCAAATTGGTACATATTAAATGAGAGCTAAAAAAGTGCAAATGAAATTAACAAAAAAAAAAATACCGACAGATTTACTTTTTGACAAAAGAAAAAAAAATCCTTTCTAATTTAATGAAACTGTATACACAATAATGGAAACCTTACATTACAAAAGGTAAGGGTTAACTTTCTTTTTTTTTTGTTCTGAAACCGAAAAACATCATCCATCATTGGAAGAAAACAAATCAAGCCATGTGGATGTAATTCGAAATTGACACAATCTCCAATTGCATTTCAACCCGCAACCATCCCATATCTTATTCCGCTCTCTCTCTGCAACAAACACATGCATACATCGAATTCAAAATGGAATATTAAACCATTTTATCTGTCCCATTCAGAGTGCCAACTATAAAATGCCAAATTGTATACCTAATATTGTTTCAAGCAACAAAAAAAAAGGAGTCAAAATCTAAAAATTCGATTCGATGAGGATGAAAATAAGGATCCTGCAAGAGGAAAGTATATAATTCATACCATGGCAATAATATCAACACAACACCACACAAAATACAAAATACAAAAAAAAAAGAAAACAGAGGAAATGTATATTATCCTTGTACATTTCCATTTCCATTTCCAGCATTAACCCCAAAGTGAAGTCGAGCGTTGTCCTTGTCGGTTTTTCGTACATACATACGTCATACATACCTACCTACATAGTCGACCGCCCAACACAAATAAATATAAGAAATAAAACCAACAACAACAACAACAAAATAAACTTCGAGCAAAGAACCCTTTTAAATACTTTAATGCAATTCAAACAATTTCCATTTGTCCAGGAGTCATTAATCATTCGCTCGCACTGCGCCACACTATACACTATACAGATATCGGTACTCTACTGTATCAACACGAAAAAGTCGGTAGGTAGTATATAGAAGCGGGAGTAGGAGGGATTCCCACCAGATATGACCCTGATCCCTGGGCAAAAGGGACATTCAAACATTGTAGTTTTTGGTATACCTATACTCAATGGAACTTAAAGGAGTAGCTACTTACGAGTATGTCCTTTCTCTTCTGTCGTCTGTCTTCTACCACCCCCCTCCTCCAAGGAAGAAGGAAAATATAAAATGAAAATGAGTTAAGGCATTGTGCATTGCAACAAATTGGAAATATCCATTTTCTTCGTTTCGACTTGGAAAGTGTCCTGGCATACTTTTTCCATTAAATTCAGGACTCGGAATTAAAAACGAACACCAAAAAAAAAGTGTAATAATGACAAAAAAAGGAACAACACCCCTTCCACCCCCTTGTGACCAAAAAAAAACCTTCTCCTGGGCAAGATAATGCCTTTTCTTTTATACAACGGTGCGGTGGCATCCTTGTTGCGTTATCAACTTATTATTAGAAATTCATTCAACAAAAGGACGTTCAATGTTTCGCTGTCATTTATCATGTAGTCACACGAAAAATTCAAACATTCGGCATGGGCGTAGCTACATTTTTCTCACTAGGGGGGTATTTGTTTCTTAATCAACCGTTTTTCGGATCGGGGGTAGGTGTTTCTGACTTTTGGACTTGATCCTTAATTGCACCCGTGCCTGGTCGGACGCACGTCTGAAACGAAACGTCGCCGTCAATTCGGGGGTAGGGTTTGGTTTTGGTTGGTGTGTCGTGTTTAACGAGATAAGGCGCTTCTGATGTTCTTCCTCATCGGAGAGTCGTTGTTTATTAATATTTTTTTTTTTTGTTTTGGGATTTCAAAGCGCCACATGCGGCTAAAAGGAGCATTTGCGATTAGGTCATGAGTCAATTTGGGAATTAAAAAATTCAGCCAGTTTGTTGGTATGAGTATAGCGTGCGACTCTTGTTGCTGTTTCCATCAGGATATTTTTAATCACATTTCGGTTTTTAATCCTTGACAAGGCTTATAGTGGTGATGGTACTGTAGCACTATTAGTGCTGCGATGAGAAATAGCTGTAATTCCTAAAGATAAATATAAACACCAAATAGATACAATGAAAGCAAATTCGGTGCTGCTGGTGCCGGTGCCGATGATGACGGTGGTGTGTTTGTATGAATGTAAAAATGTATACACAACTACCTACCTATGGTTTTGCATAATAAAATCATTAAGTGTAATTAATCACACGTGTTATCTTTTCGTTCGGAATGAATGCTTCTGCTCATCTACCAGGAAAAATATTATAACGACGACGACGAGTATCTATAAGAAGATTGTGAAGGGTACAGTGTTTTTTTTTTTCCATTTTCCTGTTGTCTGCAGATACATCTACTTTTTTTTGTAGGTATTGTGAGATCCCTTGAGTTACTATATAAATGTCTACTTTGCATTGTTAAGGCAGAGAAGTCAAACACAGGTGTATAGTCGAATGGATAAGTAAGAGCATTGTCCTTTTGATATCAGAGATTAATCAGATTAATTTAGGAAATGACTTGGAAGCTAAGATATCATTTATACGGTTGGTATTTAAGATAGATGTAGAGTTAATAGGATTCTTAAATAGTAAATGAAAGTCACCACTTTCACTACTCCACACTAGGTTGATTAAACACGCCGCCGCCGCCGATGATGACACTTACAGAGGGTGTTCTGAAATTTAGAAGCATTTGTGTAGTAAGATCTTAGCCCTAAAAAGTATTTAACTGTTGAAAAATGAATTAAAGGAGAAAATGATTATGAAATAGTTTGATATTGTTTTATTTACCAAAAGTTACTGAAAAAATAGCAAAAATTGACAGTTTAATAGTTGATAATTAATTTTTTTCGATTTTTGGAAGAAGTTTAAAACATGTAAAGCGAGTGTCAATCGCAAAAAGAAGGAATCGGACCAGGAAAATGCATAAGTCAAAGAGCAGGACTCCGTATTTCAAAATCTTCTGTTGTGGATCTTATAGACATCCCAAGGGACGACATCATGCACACAAAATTTAACTTTGTTAAGAACTACTTGACAAAATTAAGTTGTAAAAAGGAGTAGGTAAGCGAAGCTACCAGGTCGAGAACGTCCGAGGGGACTGGAGCAGGTATCTTTGGGCCAAGAACCAAAATTTTGATACCAATCGGACAGTCCACAAGTATTTTTCAGGCAGAAGTAAATGCCATTGCGAAATGCGTTGAGCGTAATCTCGAAAGAAGCTATTGTAACCAAATTATTGCCATTATGTAATAATGCAAAAGTCTGTAAAGAACTTCCTAAAATGAGGCAGGCAAAAATGTTACTTGGTAACTACAACCAAAAACATTACACAGACTGCATGAAATTAAGTAGGAACAACCCAAGAATAGTGACATGCACACTCACTGGTCACTGCAAACTAAATAGGCATTTAAATATCCTCAGCAATCATGAAGAAACACCTGAACAAAGTCTGGGGTAGTGTGAAGTACTCATACACCAAAGGAGGAAACACTTGGGAAATTACCAAGTAGAAGAACTAAACCTTTTCACTCACTGACAGTACCCCAAACAAATAATACAAAAATCTATACATTGAACAATCTTAGGTGTCCAAATATGGAATAGGGATTTCGGATAGAAAAGACTACACTTTTGAGAAGCACAAGATGTGCGTGACTTATTGTGATCACCTCTTCGAGAAATGACACGGCCAGGAAACTTTTCTGACATTAATATTGTTATTGTTCCCTTTTTTGTGTCGTAGTGGTAGGTACGTTGCCTTTCACAACAAAATATTTCAATACTGCGCCATCCATTCATTAGTAATAGTTGCGCTAGCCACATTTTTAAATCAGTAAAGTCAAACCACATGTCGCGACGCCCAGCCCAAAAACCGCACCAAACAGTGACACATTAAGGCTGAAGGGTTTTTTTAACAATCGTACTTGGATTTCCCAGTCTTACATGCAAAAATCTATTCTCCAAGTTCATAAGACCACAGAATTTTTCCTTATTCCAAAGGTCAACAAACCTGGTTTTTTACCAACAGCACAGAGTTACAGCTGCAATATTTTTAGATTCCGATTTTCTTGAGGGTTGAACACAATTTTAATTCTTAATATGACCAAATTGATCCGACAGTTCATTTTACAGGGCCGAGAATATCTCAAAACTAGACTGACATTTTTCTTTTTTGACTAGACCATGTATCATTATAAAAGCCCACAATACACTATCTAGGCGATTGTCCATCGCAACCTTGACCTTTACCAAAAAAGTTATTGCTGTTTGTATAATTTTATATTGAAACTTGCGGGCCCGGCGAACTTCCCCGATTTATGGCACAAATTTAAGCTATGGAAAAATATCTTGTTGCTTTTTATATGTTTCGTGCAATTTTATTTATAGTTTCTAGATGGCCCGGTGTGCTTCGTATCACTTATCCAAAAGATATTAAAACTCTACCTTCGCTAAAATGGCTGATTCTATTACAAAGTCTTATGCACAGCATTGTTATTTTTCAGACCTAAAAATCAGATCCTTAAAAAAAAATCAAATGCCTTTAAATAGCTGTTCATTGCCTGTTTGGAAAAAAGTGGATGGAGCGGCAGGACACCCGAAGTTCATGTCCTAGTTCTGTTCCGTTATTCTGATAAAAAAATAACCGAAGATTTCTTCAATTTTTTTTGTTTAATATTGGCCCAAAAAAAATCATGATAGGGCTTAACAGAAAAAACAATTGAAGTACAAATTAACATCACACCAAAAAATTCGTGACTCCAATAATTTCATCAATTTAGTGTGGAGAAAGTTTTCCAGTTTTAAATACACCCCCAAAGAATAAATAAATAATAAAGTTACTTGAGAATATACATAAATATCTACATAATTATAAACATGCATAAGAAGATAAAATTGCATATTTTTCAATATTTTGCAAAAAGAAAAGAAAAATGAGCAGTCAAAGCCAAATTGATTTAAGATCTTTTAAAATGTATTTCCATTTCAGAAGCAATTTTTTAAAAAATATTTGTTTGAAATTTGAATTTAATTTTAAATTTAAATTTTTAAACGATATCAACTTATTTAACTGTACTGAAAAAAATTTATTAGATTTTGAGAAAAACTGTCGAAAACATTAGGTTAAAGCACATTAAACATGTATTTTGGCTTTGAAAAACGTTTTCTATTACAAAATCAATTTTAAGAGTGGAAACACGAAATAACACACCTACCCATCACGATTTTTTTTTTCAAAATTTTTTTTACAAAACAACAGGTTTGTGTTTTTTGGGAAAAGTAAGATTTTACACGTATTACAAAAGTAAGATTTTACACCTACACACTATTACAAATACAAGATAAAAAGTAGAATTGATAACTCTCTCTCTCTCTCTCTCTCTCTCTCTCTCGGATACGTTTTTTTTTTTGGGAAATCCAATTTACTGCTGATATTTTCCCCAAAAAAACACATCACTCAACATATTAAGACAGGGTTTACCTACTTCTATTACTCTTAAAGTTATACCGGTGCAAAATTAATTTTATTGTCAAAAGAGAAGTTGAATGATTTAAACTTTTTCTATTAAAGGCGTTTTTCTTTTTTAACTCAGAAAAGAGCTCTGAAAATGCTCCGAACATGTTCAGAACGAAAAAAGAAACACAATTTTTTGGCTCTGCTCTTCTCTGAACTACAAAAGAAAAACACCTTATGTTTCACAAATCATTCGTTGTTTTTTAATTATTGTAGTATTCTTCAAATATAAGTTAATTTAACGATATTCTCACCTCATTAGTTAAATATATAGAATTAAGATGCACTTCAACTTTTCTGTCGAATTTTTAAGAATAACAGAAGCGGGCTTAAATACCAATACTGCTTACCCTAATTTATTTTTTTATCAAGTGAATTTACAATAAAAAAATTGAGAAATAGTATACATACCTCAAATTATTTCAAATTGATATTTTAAATTTTTACTTTTGTAAGCTTTTATAAATATTTAGTTGTTGGAGGCCACTGAAAGTCAAACAAAAATAACCTTATCTTTGATTTGCTAGACGTTTTCTCAAAGAATTTTCTACTTCGTTAAATAGTAATTCAAAACCGTCCCTTGAAATTATAAAAAATAATAATTGCAATGCAAAACAAAAAATCATACATACATTATAATTTGCATAAATTCCAACGGAATCCAATTCAATCCAAGTTGGTTCTCGTTTCCTAATCCAAGTACCTGTCGTCTCGTGCGTCGTATAGTGGTCCTTAAGGGTTTAATATGCAGATATTTTTTGTATACCTTCTTTTAAAATATACATATCTACAAATGCGATATGTAAACTTTGTTGGCATACGCAATTAAAAGTTTTTTTTTTTGTGTTTTTTTTTATAAACCAAACAACAACCAGAAAAACCAATTTCAAATTGGCCATAATTTTCATAAATTGTCCAGCACAACGCAAACTTGTCCCACAATCTTGCAATTAACCCCAAAAAACTTTGCATTCAAATTGCAAATGAGTTTCCTGGCATTGGCCAGCTCGGTCCGTTCGGCCGTGTGTCGTCCGTCGTCGAATGTCGACGTCGCCATTGCCATTGCAATCGCCATCGCACCTCACTCACTCAAATGGCACTTCTTCCTGTCTTCCTGTGTGTGTATGGCCATCATAAATGTCACTTTATGGTCTCTCAGTTGCATGTACATTTGTGTGACCATTTGGTCCATCAGTTGTGCTCCTCTGCTGCGCACCTTAATTAGGCGACAAACTCTCTTGGACAACAGGACCAATGAGGAGTGAGAGGCACGCTAAGCGGAGCGGAGACAGTGGTCCTAAGCCGAGTTGGCTTTCCATTAGCACCTTATCATAATTGCGGCATTAATCTGCGTGATGTTGCGAGCTCGGACTGCTCTCTGGCGCTCGAGCTCGTCTCCGATGGAATGAAGAAACCTCTAATTTTTTTTTTTTTCAAAAACCAAAATGATTGTGGAAATATGCAAAATTTGCAAAATAGTGTGTGGGACCCGGGATCTGGGACCTGGGACCATTTCGTCCGTGTGTCATTAAATGTTGCAAATAATGGTGCAGCTCAGAGGAATGGTCATCCTCATCATCGCATCACATCGAGTGTGGATGCAAAATGAAAAAAATAAAAAAAAAAAAACGTCCTGCCCCCTCCTTTATCTTCGTCTTCTTGAGTATCTTATTCCTGAGAGTATCTTATTATATGCAAAGGGTTCGTGCAACTGCGCAGGGAGTGCGTCATGTTCGGACCGTGTTCTCCTATGTTAATTCGGTTTCGTGCAAAGTATCTCGTTCAATGCCAATGGGAACATGGATCACTTGCACAACGGCACTGGGTGAATTGATATGAAATTATTACCTGTCGCGACTGTGCATAGTGCATGCGCCATGGATTTAGAGGATACCGCGCGCTGGCCGCCGCAACCACCTCCTCTGGCCGGCAGACCGTGCTGCACTACACTGCCTTGCTGTTGGCTGGCCGGCTGATGGCTATGATGGTATAGCAACATATTACAATTTACATAACTTATTGACGCTAGTGAATGTCTATACAATGTCATTGAAGAATGCTCAAATCGAATAAGTGATGGTTGAGCTTCATTGTTTAATAGGATGATGACGTGTTTTGCATTTGACATTGATGCATGTCAAATGATGTTTTGCAAAATAAGGAGGAAGCACGAAGGAGGAAAAGCATTCCTTGTGTCTAGTAAATGTTGGCAGCTTTTCAAAATTGTGTTTCAAAATTGCGTTGTTCGGATATCCGTATGCATTTGGATGAGACTCCAAAAATCCAAATAGAGTTCACTGATTCAGAATTCCATCCAATTCCTATCAAATTCGTATCATGTGATATCTTTTTGAACATTGGAATATCCGAAATTCATTGAGATACAAAAATCAGCATACCGAACCAGTTCTTCTAACCGCTTTAGCAGTCGAACTCTTTGAGCAGGGTGTAGATATATTCCAGGTCTTCATCTTCAAAAAAAAACAATCGATCCTTTGTCCTGCAAAATTTTTCGAGACATATCCTTCCTAAACGTTGCATATAGGATACTAATTAACTCAATGTTAGAAGCGTCTTGAGACTTTCTTCAACACTTTTCAAGCAATACCATTGTGGAAGATCGTCGATAGACTAAATCATTACACTGATGCAATTCCTTGACAAGACGAACGACGATACTTTGGGTCCCAGGAAAACTATTCCAGTTGTGCCGCGATGCAATGTGTTATTAGAAGAATGGAGAAAGCTCTTAAAAACAAGAAAGTGTGCTGTCCTGTGACTTCTCCAGTGCTGTTTTGGAACACAAAGTTATTAAGTGAGGCGTTAACATGGACACTATCGTTAACTTAATGACAATTCAAATAAGTTGAGAAGTTCATTTGCTTTGGAGTCTTGGTGGAACCCGCTGATACTTCGGTTTGGCTAAAAGCATACGATTACCTCTTAAACTTCTCACCAATTCTGAAACTCTACGATAAGAGAGCAAAACTCGAAGTTGGAATTTAGGTAAAATGGTCAAATCCTAGACCCCAGGTTCCAGACGACAAGACAAAATGAAAGACACGCAAGTCTCAGACAGAGATCCTTAATGGACCGTGAGGCTGAAAAGTAAGTTTAGAAATTCGGTATATATGTATGTATCTATTCGGATAATTGTAATTAAAACAGGCACTATCCGGATAGTTCGGATGGTTGATTCTAGATTTGGATATCTGGACACATAAAATTAGAAAACTAAAGATGTCCTTCCCTGGAACTACATCTGTTTAGTATGTTTGAAATTTTGACTTTGTCTAGTTTTTTTTCTACATTGAAATTCGGATAATTTAAAAGTCTGATTCTGATCCGCTTCAAATATCCGGAAAATCAAAATATCTGGGCTCCATTTATTGACAGAAAAATCGTTCTTCCACATAAAGCTCACCAATTTAACAATCTATTTCTGCCACGTAAACTTCCATCGGAGGATTCATCATCGCCACGCTCACTGATTTCTCAACCCAATCTCTAGACCACGTTCTCTGCTCTAAGTGGTCATCAGTGTGTGTAAGACCTTTTTCCACTTAAATAATATAGCCCTATCTGCGGAAAACAAACAACAAAAACAACAGCAACAACAACAAGACCGGCAAAAAAGAACCAATCCAAGAACTAAACCCATCATATACCTACTTTGTGATTGTGGTTTAGGTATCAAAGTGCGTGCTCCATGGATATTTATCTTTTCGAATGCATTTTTATTACAAATCAATTGAAGGATCATTAGCATAATTTATACAAAACGCTCGTTTAATGATCGCCTGCAAATATTCGCGCGCCATGCGAGCATAGGTTCGAGTACGAAGTACGAGTAGATTTAACAAACAAACAGATCTGCTATAAGGGTAAGGGTAAGGGTACGTTGCGTTCCAACAAAAGTACTGAGATTGCGCTCCTCATACATATACAAGTCCTGTGTAGCTGGCCTGAACTGCGGACGGATGAACGCCAAGCTATAAAGAGTGGAACCAAAACTGCTAAAACCAGAATCCAGAACCACCAAAGCTGGCATGTTTCCATTTCTCTCTGTGTCCTCGTTGTCGTCGTCCGTCGCGTCCGTCCAATTGGGTTCGCAATTCGCGCATGTGACGCGCTAGTACCGAAGAGTAATTAATGACCAATTCGAAAACACGACGGAGACATCTACAACGATGACGACTGCGACAACAACGACAACGATAACGACAACGACATGCAGGAGACGCGACGCGATCGCTGGCTGCTCCGCGAGACATCTTTTCGCGCGAAACTATTGCTGTTCCTAGACTTTAACATATAACGTACCTCACCTCGATCCCAACCCCCGAACGTCCGAGTGTCTCCCCACCCGGGAATCTAATAGACGAGACGAGACAGACAGTCGATCTTCTCGGATCGTTCCTCAAAATTGATGTCGAATCCGAGATACAAAATTGAAATTCCGATTGAGCGCAACGATTACCGGGCGGACAATTAAATATCGCCTGCAGCGAGCTCGCTGATGTATACATATACGATATACCCCATAGCAGCGCAGTGCAGCACCATCGACATAGTGCATAAAGCGGACGCGCAGAGTTGCATGGAGTGCGCGATCGATCGAAATGTGTGCTACGCATTCGAATGATGCGGTTGCGGTTGAATTGTCATGTGGCACGATGGGTACGCGACTTCGTGTTATCAGGGCACATCGATCGCATTCGGGCTGACGTTTAATGCAAAAATCGACGACTAGACGATCGACGACAGATCGGTACGAAGATTGGGCGAACTATAGGCATCTAAACGACTCGACTCCTATAAGCAATTGCAACTAGGCACTGTCAGTAGGTAAGGTACTGCTATAGAGTATAGGCCAGAAGAAGTTGGTGTGTGAATATCGTTTTGGGATGCATAGGATTGTTATCTGTGGCATCGCTCACATACCGTGATGAAACGGATGCCAATTCGGGAGAGCCTCAGAGACTATACTTGCGTATCGAATCGGAGACGCGTCGCTGCTGTTGTCGTTCAGGTTCAGGGAGCACCTGAGCTCATCTATCTGGCTCTAGCTATACGAATACATATCTGGCTGATATTAAGGTGGAGCTGCACATGTGGAAGACGACAGAAAAACACTGCCACGACTGACAAGTGTGACAAATTTGTTATGATATCATTACGATCAGCTGTTTTGGGCAAATGGAATAGGATCGGAATGCCGAATAAGGGAGGATGGATTTAGAAGGCATTATTGTGGCGTATAGTTTCGTTGTCATGTAGATGCGGAGTATTAGATTGGAACTTTGACTTTTATGTTGGTTGGAAATAAGGCACTTAGAAGGTATTGAGTGCCATGTTCACTTGGATTATCTTATACTTACTATACTAAAACAGACTTTATGGAAAGAACGGTACAAGTCACAATACAACACAACACAAGTGTTGCAATAGACAGAGACCTTTTATAGGGGTAAGTCAATGGAGGTCAGTTAGTAAGATAGCCTCAGAAAGTTCAGAAAAAACTATGACTTGATAATTTATGCAGCAAGTTTATAAATCAACTTGCATCAATACCGAAGTTATTGGAGTTGTATTGAAGTGTCGCAAGAAATTATGGTTGTTTCATCATAAATATGGTCTGGTTGTATTATTTTTCAAGAAAGAATAGTTTCTTCAACTGATGGTGGCTTTTCTGGTTGGTAAATTTCTCAAAAAAACACATTTATTCTTTGAGTATCATTATTGAAGATTGATTGGTCAAAGTACACTCTTAAAACAATCAAGCACGGAAGAGGAAGTGTTTTGGCATTTCGTTTCCGTTCTAATAAAACTCCTTAAATAGAATTATGGAGTTTTCATAGAACGATGACAATACTGATCCCTTACGATAACAATGATTTGGCTTTGACATGTCGTTTTATGGACAATAGTGATTCGAAAAGTATAACAACTTTTCGAATAGTGATGTCGTGTTTAGAAGATAATTGTGTTAATGTTTTTAAATGGATGGCTCATTCTCCACATCTCATTTCGATAGAAAATCTGAGGAATGACATTGAACGTCAAGGCTAAAATCCCAAAAACCATTCTTGAGAAAACATCAAAAAAGCTTGGCATGCTTAATTATTATGATATTAAGGTGTGATTGACAACAAGAGTTTGTTAACTATGAATAAAGGGTTCCAAAAGAAGAAGTTCGTCACAAGTGCTTGTAGTAAAAGTTGCACGAAATCAAACATTTTTAGCTTACACAGAGCTGAGACTTACACAGAAGTGGCTGCTAAACCACCTCTTCAGACACGAGTTCAATTAGAAAAAGGTGAGCAACAGGTAGCAAAGTATAGAAGAGCAAGAGAAACGAAAGATGCAAGAACGATCTCACGCCGCCACCGTCAAAATTTCATAAGTTAAGTTGGTCCGCATTTTCTCCATTTCAATGTGATTCTTCGATTGAATTTTCATATGATTCTTTTATAAATACAAATCAATTTCTGTTTGTTTGTCTCACTCAATGTCGAGAACGACTGGGCCGATTTCGTTCATCTTTCTTTTAAATGTTTTCTAATGTTTCGTAAAAGGTTTGTCAATAAACAAAAATTAAGAAAAGTGCACAAAAACTAATAGAGTAAGAGCCAAAAGGGCCGCCAGACATATGTTATTTTCTGAAAGGCAAAACTTGTGGTACTGAGTAGCTCTCATATGTACTTTGACGGCCTGCATACCAGCTAAGTTGGGTAGACGGCCAATCTGCAGGTATCAGGTAACAAAGGTGAGTAAAAATAATGCTAACCTATGTTAAATTCTGATGGCTGATTTTTATGTAAACTTTATAAAAAGCATTATTAGGAAATAATGTCCGCACTGCCAGACATTTGCCGTCGGCCATAACTACTGCCAGACGCTTTAAAGCTATTAAAAAAATAATAGAACTTATCTTATTTTCTGAAGTTTTATTTTTACAGATGAATCCAGAATACCAGACAAATCCTATGGGCCAAGCATCCTCCCAGACATAAAAAATATTCAACCGTGAACATAAGCGCGGGGATACTATGCTTGCGTTTTGGAGCAAGTGAGAGTTTTTTCTATTATTTTAAACTTTTAAAGCAGATTTTTCTTGTGATAAAAGTATTTGGAACAGTCTGTAACATATTTTTGGTTTCTATGAAATATGTTGTAGATTGAAGAAGTTATATCTGTTCAGAATCGCCAAAACCAGTACCAATTGAAAACAAAAAAGTGGCACTTTAACGATATTGAGGTCAAGAGATCGAGAATGCTTTCAATATTGGCATGGACTTGATGTAAAGGGCACCCTTTTAGATTATCAAAATTTCGTTTCAATATCATTTAATCTTCGGCTTTCATTTTAGTCCTGATTTGTGGCAACCATAACATAATGTTTTGTTTAGAAATCCATAGAGTAAGAAAAGTGCGCATACGCCCTGGTGTCCCATTTTTATTTTCTCGATGTAACAAACATTAGTTAACTTCTATCCCAAGTTTCTATTTTACACGAAAGTAATGTTTTTTACATGTAGAAAATAAAAATGGGACACCAGGGCGTATGCGCACTTTTTTTACTTGACGCATTCCCGTCAGTTTTAATATCTTGGGACGTGTTATTTATACATTTTATAATTCGAGAACGGCTGAACCGAATTGGTTGAAATTTGGCACAGTGACAGTTTAGAGTCTGGAAAAGCAAATATAAATTTTCAGTGCATCAAAGTTTTGTAAGCTTGTTCTCTCTTCACATGAACTCTTATAGATATGAATGCAATGTGTTCGTTTTCTTATGATTTAGCTGACATTAAAGCACTAAATTTAATGCGTCTGAAATTTGACTTCTCCATTTGACTTTTTACAATAAAAAAAGTATTTCTCTCTTCTATACATATAGAAGGTATAAGAACTTCATCCAAAGGAGCATACGGATGTTCATATAAATCTTGACAATTCAGCGTTTCCACAAAAAGATATATCAAAAATAATAAACTTCTTGACACATCAGAGTGTTACCATACAGAGCCTCTAGATAGTCTGTATATCTCGGTGTACCTAAGTTTAGCTATAGGTCCCTATAATTTCGTTTTGTCCATTTTAATGCAGTGACCTATTGCCACCGGATCCCTTCCTCTTTTTTTTTTGCTGCATCTAAAGTTGTTCCATGTTCATTTCAGAAGAAAATTTATTTCCAATTAGGAAATTTATTTATTAACACGCACATACAAAGGTCACCTAACCTAAACAATGTCCTCTAGACCGCACACCATCCATTTCCATCGCATCAGAAAATCGCCTGGCCCATGTGGAAGCTCTTTTCTCATTCGTCCTTAACACGAATGAATATATACCCTATCTCCTCTGTACGTATGAGTGGTCTTTTGTATCTATGTTTGTAGGTACTGCTATATTCTGGTATGGTGTGTGTATGTATGTAGGTGTATAACAAACTGACAGAAAGCATCGTATTGAAAATTTTATGAACTTAAAATAAGAGGAGAAACACTTAAACCCATTTTCTGACCCAGTCAGTCAGGCTGTCGCTATTCGTAGAGTGGTCGGGACTCGGGACTCTGCAGTTGGGAACATGGAAAATGAGAATGGGAAAGATCGAGAGAGAACAATCCAACCCCATGAATAGAGTGGGGGAGGAAGGGGGTGTTCCTACACCCAGCCAGTATAGCACTTTCATATTGTAGATAGGTAGTGTGTACTGTTAACACCAGTCAACGCTCCTGAAACAATTTCTATGAAATTTATTTCGCATGAAGATTTATCGCGATTTTAGACAGCGCTGGCGACACCTGCCAACGCCTACAAATGTAATTTATTGCGTTCAGGAATATTATGTGATATCTGTCGAGAAGTGCTGCTTATGGTGGTACTGTTCGTATTTATATTATAAATACATATAGTACATGTTTGTGTATGTTTGTATGCATGAATGTGTGTAAGCGAGTAAGAGGCCTCTCTTGTCACTTGTCGAGAAAGTGTGGGGTCTACTGGCGTTTATACAATTCAGATTACTTTACACTGAAAAGAATAATAATTTATTGAAATAATAAGAAATTACTTTTTGCAATTATAATTAGGTACTGTGTACAGTACTCGCATATCAATACGATAAAGTGGTTTTGTGTTGAATAAGATGTACGGAGGATTGGTTGAATCTTAAAATAAATACAATTCTTCAAACCTCGAAAATTCATTGTTTTGAGTCATAGACTGTCGTGTAATTTGCACAGTTCTGGACAAAATACCGGAAAGATGGATTTTGGTACATAAGGATCAATTCTTGTTTTTCACCAACTTTTTTCCACAATATCCTCAAAGTTGAAATATGATTGGAGTTCAAAAAAAGGATTCAAAACCTTAATAATGAGGTGTTTTCCTACATATAGGTATCATATATAAAAGCCCGCTATTTGAAAAGTAGTCAATTAAGAATCTGTCATCTTTTGACAAGACTGCAAAAATTGTGAGCATTTTACAATCACAATTCGCAAACTGAAGCACTCTTGGACCATCGTCAAGCACCTTTTCGGGTAGAAATATAGTGAGATGGGTTGGAAAGCTTTAGCAGTTAGGACAATTTATTGATGTTAAGAACCGAAAGCTTTTGTATTGCTATAATTGTTGTGTTTTTCAATTTTTCTTCGACCTATGCAATAAGTCATTTGATTACAAAGTATTTTGAATAGAGTTTCAATTCTTAAGATTTTTAAAGTTCAGTTAACACACGACGATTTGACCACATTGGGCCACCAAGTTCTTGTGATTTTACACTTTTTCTTTTTTGATACCCACCATCCCTCCTTTAATTTCAAGACAACGTACGACAGCATCTTATTAGAGGAGAAGTTTACAGAGCAATGTCTAGATTTGCCTTTTGGCAACTCTGTCAAGATTGTCCGTTTTTTTAGATGGAGAATGCACAAGTCGATGCAGTATCATATAAGTGGCGGAAGACGAAAGCGAAGAAGATGGTTCAATAAGGGCAAGATCAAGTATATTCTGTCATTAAAAGAAGAAATTGAACGACGAAATCTTAGAAAAAACTTCATCATAGACGCCTGCAACTTTGAAGTAGTTGAGGACTTTGTCTACCTAGGCACGCCTATCAGTTCAGAAAACGACAATAACAGCACTTAAATCAAACAAAGAATAAATCTTGCGAGTCATTGCTTCCTTGGACTCCGAAGACATTTGTGAATAAAAGACCTCCCACGAGGATATAAAGTGACCTTTTACTAGCCGCTTATCAGTTATCTTCCTACCTTCCGTACGGTCCTGAGGCTTGGGCCTTGTCAAGGCAAGATGGGAACGTCTACATTCTACAAAAAAAGAGAGCGGAAAAACAGTAAAGCTATACAGTGACTCTGACCAGTAGAGACTTCAAATCCAATACTGAGGAAGGGCTCACTTGGCGAACGCATATGGGCGAAAACTCTCTTGAGAACTCCAGAATTATTCCTGGTGGAAATGGTGGACTGGATATAGTGCTAGACTGCTGATCTAGAAGCTGTGAGTTCAAGCCCAACTCTAGGAAGTATTGTTTTTCTATTTCCTCCAGTTTCTACAGAACGCCACCCGTGGAGAATTGTTGACATCAATCTTGATATATCTTGGAACGTAAGCTTATTTTACCCTAGCAATGTGGTCTTGAAGACAGTTCTATGCTTACTAGCTAAATACTACTGGAAGTCTGAAAGTTACCCAATCTCAAACCATATGGCTTAGATTACGAGTAACTGAAAATTAAAGATTTTCAAAGTGGTAATAATTTTCTAAGAGTGTATAGGACTGATTTGTATCTATCTAAATATATATCTTTAAATATAATAGTTTCAACTATTCCCTGACTGAAAGATCAGTATGTATCTCACTTCCTCTTGCCAACTTCATCCTCAGCTCCCATCACAACACTTTGTGTCCCGTCCCTCTTCCATGACAATGGTGTGGACTGGACATAATAATAATGTATACAATAAGCAGACTAATATACTCATATGCAACCCACACTGCAATCTCCCACTTAACATTTTAACATTACACCTCCTGTGGTCTAGGAACTGCATCTCATGAAGCCATTCTTAACTTGGTCCAAGTTCAGAATCATAATAATATCCGCTGATAGAAGATGCTCAAGCTCAAAGCTGACATAAAAAAAAAAATTCAAAACAATAAAAAAAAATCCTAAGTAGAAGGATGTCCTGTCCAGTTGCTGCAGCTGGGTGCACATCTCCGAATACGTTAAGTCGTCGGTCGTTCGTCGTCCGTTGGTAGTGTCGGTCATATAGGAGGTATCTTAGAATGTGAACGTTAATCCATCAAAATCCTTGGCTTCAATCAAAATTAAGGTTCTTCGTCCTGACAAGCCATCAGGTGCAACCATGTTCACAAAATTTTTAGTCAGTTTTATTCACATCACGGGTCCTTTCCTGACGACCAACGATGACTACGACTACGACGACGACTAGGATGATGATGCTGATGGTCCCCACATCACATATAGCATCAAGCACTCCCTGATGATATTATGTTCATACCAAACCGACATTTGCAAAAGACATTGCTATACGTCCATTGGAGCGCGTCTCTCTGGTATGGTCTCGTCTCGTCTCGTCCTCCAGGTCCAAACATATACCTATGCACATGCATACATATATAGAGACACCACCAAACTGAGAGATGAGGAAATTGTGGTCTAGGATTTAGTTTAGATTTTAGGTTGCTAAAAGCTTTTGCCGACCGCACATTGAAATAGTGAGGAAATGGTGCTCTGGTTTTTGCAACTATAAATAATGTTGGGTGTCTTTTTTGAAAAGATTCCTCTGGCCCCGTGCCCTGACTCTCGTCTCTAGAATCTGGATGGTGACTCGACTTTGTGCCCAAAACAGCATATATACGAGTATAGTTGCTACTCGTATAGACTGTCATAGAATAGTGTTTTCATTCATTTGAGTTCAGGAAGAGTCAGTAGCTGGAGGATCTAGAGCCCTGGGTGCGTTCTATGCGAGTAAACTGGACAGAGTGGTGAATAGTGGCGATGATGGTGGAAGGTGGAGGTGATGCTTTTGTTTAGCTAATGTTTATCGATTTTAGAAATGGTTTTGCAATTTTGGTGGGACTTTCTTTCTGTGTGGACTTAAAGGATGACACTTTGGATTTCCGGAAGCAGCTGGTCTTTCACTATCTCTGTACAAGTATAGAAGCTTTTGCTTTTGGTGGCTGTTTTGGAAAAGAGAGTGAGTTGGCTTCTTTTTTTTTTGAGGCGGACATAACTAGAATTAAATTGTTAAGTTAGTGGCTGTTTTGGGTTTGTGTCGGGTACGGTTTTGGGTGTGTAATGCTGTTTGGGTGACGTTGCAGGATTTTTAAGTGATTTTATTTTGTATAGACTTTTATAATTTTGCCATTTGTAATCTCTTTGGCATTGATAAAGCAACAAGTTTTTATTCTAAAAGACGAATGCTAAGAATAAATTACTTAAGAGAACTCTTTTGAATGTGATATTATAGAGTAGCAGAAGCAGGATTGTTTGGATCCTGTTTTATGGTTTAGGAGTAAGAAGCATCTCCCCAGTCGGATAAAAGTTCTATTAGTGCGTCTTCAAAAGAAAGGTTTCAATGGTTCAGCAACGAAGGTCTAGACCGTAAGGCCAAGGAATAGCCCGTCCCATAAAAAACGCAAATTAAACTATGTAAATATTTTCCGTTAACGAAGTTCCAGTGAAAAATAGTAATTATTGTGTCATATTCTAACTTTAAGGCCATGAAGTCACAGAAGATCCATGGATGAGGACCGACTCAGAAGGTGGAAGGAGCATTTTGTTATAGTCTTATATCATGTTTTGACAGTAACATGCAACTGACATCTTCTGATGGAACTGAGAATGATTGTCAAGCTCCAAAAAAAAGGAGACTTAATGAAGTGCGAAAACTGGAGGGGTATCTGCGTTTTGCCTGCAATCACCAAAATAGTAGCAAAGATTGTTCTAGAACGCATTAAAGAACTACTCGAAGCATCGCTCAACGCTGAACAAGCAGGCTTCCTGCATTGATTATTATATAAACACCTTGAGGATCATCATCGAACAGTGCGTCGAATATCGATCACCACTTCACCTGCTGTTCATTGATTTCGAGAAGGCCTTCGACACTTCGACAGCGTCAACAGGGAGTTTATCTGGCTTGCTTTGTGGAGGAGGGGTATACCGGAGAAACTCATTGCTATTATAAAAGCGAATTATGATGGATCTAAATATCACATCTTATACGGAGGCAGGTTGTCAGAAGAATTTGAAATCCAAAGTGTGATCAGGCAGGGCTGCCTATTGCCACCAATCCTGTTTTTATTGATGATAAGTGAAGTACTGCAGATGGCTTTGACAGGAAGCGGAGATGTAAGATGGAAACTGAGAACATACCTTAATCATCTTGACAACATAGACGATATATGCTTGCTTTCCCATAGAATCATGGATCTCCATCTAATACCAACAAGTGTGGAAAGAGAAGGAGCTATCGTGGGGCAGAAAATAAATGCGGAAAAAACAAAGATCTTCAGCCTCGAGATCTCGCAGTCATCCGCTCCAATGAACATTGCTCAACAAGCAGTAGAGAATGTAGGGAGCTTCCAATATCTTGGAAGTATCATCTCTACTAAAGGAGGAACCAAGTAAACATCGCTAGCCGCCTCGGAAAAGCAAGGGTTGCGTTTGGGATGTTGTCCATTGTTTGGAGGAAAAAATCTCTCAGCTTGAACACAAAGCTACGACTGATTAACTCTAACGTCGAATCAGTTCTGCTAAAAACGTGTTACTGGTTTTTTGGCCGTATCGTATCTCTAACGAGGTCTTATATAGGCGAACAGGAACCCGTCGATACCATTATAGGTACAGTGGCAGTGGGTTGGACACACGCTTCGAAAAGGTAATGGCTGGTTTGCGGGTCAGGAAATGGATTGGAACCATACTCACACAAGAAGGAAGAAGAGTTGGTAGACCGAGAAATACCTGGAGAAGAACATTTGAGGAGGGAATACCAACGGACTTCAGAGGTATGATAATCGAATCTATTAAGTACCTTCAGCTGTAAATTATGCGGCAGAATTCCTGGCACAATAATCGAGTTCAAAAATTCTGTCGAATAGTTGGTCATTTCACGCTGCTGTCGGTCACGCTGTTTGAAAGGATCTATACGACAACTGTTCTCTATCAATTTGACTTTCAAAAACCAATCGAAATTTGTATAGTTTTTCAGTGCCAGTGGAATATTTTAGTGATTAGTTACTCCTCGAGAATGTGAACTCGAATTTTCCGGGAACGATATCAATCCAATTGAAACACAAATGAGAGTTTAATCATTTCTAAATTCCTGCAGTTTTCTCTGGAATTCAGCAGCCTATAGGTCGTTCTGCTCTACGACACTTATAATTGTAATCATCTGATGATCTTGAATTTAAGATCATGACTGAATTGTTGTCAGTAGGCAGTTTCAGTGAGACGACCGAAGTCTTGTTTGTCCCACCAGAGCAGCGAAAAAGTAAATGCCTCCAGTTCCATAAACATCATTATTTATCAGCCAATTATGCACATGTTATTCTACTCGGACTCTTTTGGCCAGTTCATCTCGATCGTAGTCTTGTTCATCAAATCATGCGATAAAATTGAAGATTTGAAATAGCTTAAGTTTCAATATTTTCTTGAACAAATCTTCATATTCCGTGTCATGAGATGAAAGTCGGTTTTTTTTACTTCTTTTGGTCTCGTTGTTCTTCCAGGTAAAGCGATTAAAGAACTTCAATCATCAAAAATTTCAGTTCTTGCAAGATGGATTTCTTTTATGAATAATATATGTATATCCACTGTGATGATATGGAAGGTAAGTCTTCTAATATTTCAGAAAAAAATAAATAAGTGTCGTTAATCACCCACATCCTCAGCGCAATAACCCTCCTCCATTATAACAAATTGTGCTTTTGGGCACACATTCGATAAACAAAACGACAGCAATTAAATTCAAGCTAATAACTTGCGATCAACCCTTTCGCTGAATTTCTAATTTTAATGAAGAAAACATCCTGCAAAAAAAAAAAACAACGCACATATGATGCTACTGTGTATGCTCCCATGCCCTACCCAACCCAACCCAGCCCATAACGCCCTACCCGATTCTCGCACCAGAGCGAGAGTCAATGAAATTCAATTTACAACTTAGCCCAACACTAGGTGACTCGTAGCACATTCAATATGCCGGGATACCATGGAAACATCACAAATTACACAACATATGGTGCCAATGAGATTGCGACGACTTTCACTTCACTATACGACACGACGACCGACGACATTCGCGTTGCTCCTGCGGATCTATAATAGCAATAACCTAAACCTATTACACATGGGCTTCGACTTCTATTCCGATCCGACACAATGAGCCAATTCGACCTTACGTAGATTGTATATAAACGCTTTGTGCTTCCTAAAAAAAAACTCATATGTGGAGAAAGACCTAAGCTCAGGTGACACCACTGCTCTGCGCCGCCTGGGAGTCATAAATCAAAATGGCTACATACGGCGACGACTATGTAGCTAACCCTTTTCTTTTTCCAATTCTCTATGCTATCCCACTAAAATCCTTTCGCTCCCAACCCGACCTCTCATATATGTAGTCACTTCTTCCCAAAACTTTGACTTAAGCCATCTGGGGAAACTTGCAGCAAAAATGATTTGTAGCTGCAACGAACCGAAATTACAATTTAAGGACACAATGATAGAAAGAGATCTCGAACCGTCCGCGTCCATCCGTCCGTCAGCATCTTCATGGTCAAAGCTATGTAATTCGCATCGAAAAAAGGTTACCATTGGATCTGGAAAAAAGGGTCAAGAAATCCTTGGAGTGTTTATGTTTATGCACATCCAGAGGAGTTAAAATCATCATCATCAAAGGAATCCAATTATATAATTTTCAAGGGATGTTATTGAGTTGTAATCACCAGGAATACGAGTACAGAGCACAAAAGGCGACACACATTTACAAGACAATAAATTCCCAAGGAAATGAGCAAGGACCATAAAGAACGCACACACAGAGCACGGAGCACCCTCTTCCTGGCTTCTGCATGCTGCCTGCTGGGCTCATTCCGATGATGTTGTTGTTGTTCTTAGTCGAATTCATCTGGAACGAAAGGGTTGACGACGACGATGAAGCGAACGCAGTGAGATGCGAAAAACCGAGGCTTCTTTTTGTCAAGCGAAAGGAGCAAGGAGCAAGCCCACCACGGTGCGTTACTAATCGGTGTATATTATTACAATTATAATTTCCAGTCGACAGGATACGGATACGCCGCTGTTTGTTGGCTGGAACAGAAACAGACATTGACACACAAGTGCAAACGCATAACAAAGGGGATTTTGTCACAGGATATAACATAGACAAGTTATAAACATTTTGCAAAGCAGGTGCGGCTTCTTCATTTTCATTGGATTCTGAGAAGTTCCATATCTATCTATGGAAGGTTTGGCTTTGGAAAGTATATGGAAAGAGGTCTGTGTAATTAGAAAATTTAATTTTAATTTGGAAACACATTTCAGTGGGCTAGACAGATATGTTCCATCTGACAATTTTCAAAATTCAAATAGTCCTGAAAGTTTAATTAGTTGACATTTTCAGAGGAGGCATCATGTGAAATATTGGACAGTCAGGCAGTTGGAATTAAAGACAAAAGACAGTTCGGTTCGGCAATAAGTTAGATGCTTTGGTGTCTAACGTAAGAGCTTACAAGCTTAGAATGCTGGGAGAAATTAAATGCCATAATGTGAATGTGCCATAATTTTTACAAAAAGCTTCAGATGGCATTTTTATTTTAGAGAAATAGCGAAAAAGTGACAGCAAGTGATATGCGCATAAAATGGAATTATTGTCATTTTCTTGATTGTCTTTTTATTTGGTTTAACAGGTCTCTCGATGTCACCATTTAGTATGAAATATAAGGTTGTTTCAGAATTTGTCTATCCGAAATGTCAAATATGACATAATAAACCTGAATTTCGACAATGGTAGCATGAAATATGTTAACTATGAAAGTCGGTCTGGTTTATGAATTATTTATGTACATGAACATGTGACTTCAGAAGACCCCAAAAGAGAATGTCTAAGGGGATCAAATCCCCTTATCTCGGTAAAGAGTTCATCTCAATTCCAGGAGAGATGATCATTTCCTTGAATGGATCATGTCGCTTTGAAGCAATACTACCCAATTCAGCCAAAAAGTGAATATGGTTGATATTACCCATAAGTTCTAAGCAGTCTTCCGCACTGCGTCCTCCTTCATTGATCATATTAACACCTTGAGGATCATAATCTAATAGGTTGTCGAGTATCTATCACTACTCCACCTCCTGTTCATTCAGCTGCTGTTCTTTGATTTCGAGAAGGCTTTTGACAGCGTCAACAGGGAGTTTATCTTGCTTGCTTTGCTGAGGAGGGATATACCCAAAAAGCGAGTTATAATGGTTCCAAATGTTACATCTTACACGAAGGTAGGTTGTCAGAAGAATTTAAAGTCCAAAGTAGAAAGAATTTGAAAAGCAAAGATGTTCAGCCTCGACATCTAGCAGTCATCTGCTCCAATGAACATTGTTCAACAAGCAGTAGAGCAAGTAAAGAGCTCCCAATACCTTTAAAACATCGTCTCTACTGAAAGGGGAACCGAACTAGACATCGCCAGCCATATCGGAAAAGCAAAGGCTGCGTTCGGGATGTTGTCCAATGTTTGGAGGAACAAATCTATCAGCTTGAACACACAGCTTCGACTCTAACGTCGAATCAGTTCTGCTATTTGGTTGCAGCACCTGGAAAATAACGACAACAATAACCAGGTTATCTGGCATAATCATATATCTAACGAGGACTTATATAGACGAACAGGAACCCGTCGATACCATTATAAGAAGGTGCAAGTGGCAGTGGATTGGACACACGTTTCGAAAAGGTAATGACTGCATTGCGGGTCAGGCAAGAAGGAAGAGCTGGGAAAGAGCTGGAGGGAGCTTAAATATATCGCTGGAAACCGCACACTATACGTTTGTGTATGCACCGAATATGTAGCTTCATTAATAGAGTCAACTCTAAGTTTTTCATCTAAATTTGAAATAAGATTTCGGAGGTCATCATCGCAGCTCCAGTATTCGAAAGTCCGTTCTACAGTAGACAACATGTTCTTCTATCTTCTTATGTGTCAGACTTTTCTTCTTAATTGTTCAACAAAGACCTTATATACTTAACAATATTATTGACTGGTTTAAGAAGCATTTCTTCCATGTTGGGGAAATTGCACTTTTAGATTCAACCAGCTTTTTGCATATTAAGATTGGTGGTTATGGTAAATTTTAGATGTTTGTAGGTTTTAACAATCTCGATTGGTTCTCTGTCATAGTGCCAAACCAATTCCGAAATATCATCCACCTTTGATTTCTTTAAATTAACCTTCAGATTCCATAACCAGCAGTACACATCTAGTCGGTTAATCATCAACTGTAGAGTTTCGGTCAAGTAAGCAAACATTATGACGTCTTCTGTAAAAAGCAAGGCTTTGATGAGTGTCCTCGATATTTCAATTATACCAAGAAGAAACTCAATCAGGACCTCTATGCACAAAGCAAAACGAATTGGGCTTAGAGTGCATAATTGCGTTTGACTCCCAAATCGTTATTTCAAACCGTTCCGAATTTTCGGATCGATTCCATACTGCCTTATTTTCGTTATAGATGCTTTCTAGTAATTGTCTAAATTTTTCTGACATCCCAAAATTGTAAAGGTTGAAAAATAATGACTGGCATTCAAAGGTATTAAAAGCTACTTTTTTGTTCAATAGATGTTGCCGCTATGCTTTGCAGTACAAAAATACTGTCTATAGTCGAGTAGTAATTTCTCAAACCTTATTCCCCAAGTAGCTTATAATCATGAATCCAACTGGTCAATCGATTATCCAGTAATGTTGAGCCAGACAAGTTTTGTACGAATGAAACCCCAAGTCAAATTCTAGAGATGTGACCGAATTCTTCAGATGACATGGGTCTTTTACAACGTTTTCTTGGTTCTTCCCAATTGCGTATTGAACTCAAAGAAGCAGCAAGAGTGAATCTTCACTTGATTTCAATACTGTCTTCTCCTCATAGATACAATATCCATTTTGTCCAGCACTGATTCAATGGTGGAAAAATCACCTGGAACCTGGAAGTGCTCCCTTATGATTGTTTCCAAGAATAAAATTTTTAGGTCTTATCCAGTATTTGGCGTAATGTAAAAATTTGGTCGATGGTAGAATTTCCAGGTCTGAAATCGCACTGATAAGAATCAATCAGTTCATCTGTAAATAGTTGGAGCAGAGAAGGCGGTCACTTTTTTATGGATCTAGAAAATGGTGCCAACATTCAAGTGGATTCTACATATGAGTTTAATGTATGCTGCTGCTGTCTCTACTATCTTAGCTGCTGCTGTCTCTACTATCTTAGCCATCGTCATCGGCAGCTTTATTCGATTTTGTGATGATAATCCTATAAGTTCCAACTCCCTAGAAGTCGATGGAAAGACTCAGGGTAAAATTTAAAGCTATGAATGAGTTTGAAAAAAAAAAAATGGGAAGATTGTTTTTTGCTTTAACTTTTTTTAACTTACTAAATTCAAAAAGTTAGGATTTTTGACGTTGATATTTGACATTTTTAGGCTTTAGATGATATCTATCGTCGTTTTTCACGAATCTCCCTAATTGTATTAGATAACTAAAATTTTCGGGTACAAAATCTCCTCAACAAAATCAACTCATATTAATGTAAATTCCTTCACAAGACAAATTTTAGAAATGAAGTCACCACCTCCTCGGCCGTATGTGACATAAAGTTTCTTCGACTTCCGAAATAAGTCGTTCTGCTTGCGATTAACACATTTCAAAAAAGTCATCTACCTCTTGCCGCCGCCGCACTGAGATCACTCGCATCAGTCACTGCAACACAACTAATCCATGAGTCATTTCCTAAAATCGCATCATACTCGCAAACCGCAAACCGAACAAGATATTCCATTCCATCCCAAAAACTTTTTGTTTTCTTTTGTTTCAAAACAGAAATCTTATTCTGATGATATTCAGGAGACAGAAGATACCTAATTATATCTCTCATATGCTCCAGGTCTGGACTGAGTAATCTGCAGCGCATATCCACTTTCAAATTAAGGAACCAAAAAAAAAACCAAAAGGCATCTGGCATCAGGGTAGTGCCACTTCTTTGAGTACCTATAAAGGCACCTATATGGACAAAGATATAGGAAAGGAATATGTGCAAATATTTTGACATACCAGTCCGTCGTAGTCGTCGTCGTCGTCGTCGTCCATATAGAAAAGAGAAAAGCAGAGAAACTCTGGAGCCTCATATACAAATGATGGGCATGTGTGTTTATGGCAACAGTGTGTATGGTGCCACGGTGGCAATTAACGCGCCACAACTTGAAAGATTAATGGGATCACCTCGAACTCTGGGTATTTATCATATATGCAATCCTCCACGGACCATGAGCCTACACTCAGGCGAAACGCGCAACAATCTTATTCGTTTGCCTCCTAACAAGAACAGCCTGCGAAATAACGCAACGCGTATATAGATTCCGATATTCCGAGTTCCAGACGCGAGCAATAGTTCAGTGTTCAGTGTTTAGCCATCAAGCAAGAGGCAAATCCACCACCACTATCCAGATCCAGAGCCAGAGCCAGACATAGACCAGCCAAACCATAAGTAGGTACACAACAGGATACATTTCGCGAGGCGAATGACAGTCGCCAAATGTGGATTTGTCATTGTCAGCAGTGTAGTTCTTCATCTTGCACTCATTCAGGTGATTAACATCGCGTCACACTTTACATTATGCGGCGCGCGAGGCGACATGGAATTCGCACCGCCACCATCACCATCACCAACGCATGTGGGTGCTGCGCGCAGGCACGCAAATTCCACTGCCACTCAGTTCGGCTGCCACTGCCACCCACTCCCACTATACTCGTATACTCGCATAAGAAACGTCAACAAAGCCTGGAGATGAAGTATACAGCAAACAGACATCATAGTGTTGTTGATGGTGGAGAGTTGGGAGAGGTAGAAGCTAACAAAAAAAGGACACAGGCCCATAAATAAGATTCCTAATAAAAATTCAATCTCGAGACCCTTCGCGAAATGCTTTCAATTTCGCTTCGCCCCAGACCGACCGAGCACCCATCAGCCAGCAGCGAGGACAGCTCTCCTCGCTCCGAAGCCGAACCAAACAAACAAAAACAAGAACCCGCCATCATCAGAAGCGTAGGCAAATCAAAACGCATAAATCACCATCTCACCATCTCAGAGCCCAAACAAACTCAAAAGCAAAAGCAAACGGCCAGGACAAGGACGAGAACGAGGACCCCGTTTTTGGCATAATGTATTCCGGAACATATCCTTAACACAAATTGTCTCACAGCAGCCAGCTCTGTATATGTACACTGTATACACTCTAAGAAGCAACATTTTATCCAACAACACGATCCTATTCCCATATCCTGTGATGCGTTGCCAAAAAAGCAGGACGATCAATATCCGATAACATGTCATTAGAAATTGTTTGCATATAACTTTTTTCTTTTTTTTGCTCTTGGTCCTGGAGGCGGGCTTTGTGGCGCGCTTAATAAAAATTTTGCAAAAAAAATAACACAAACTTATGGGAAGTGAAAGGGGAATACATAAGTCGTATGAAGTTGCGTTTTATTAGTCCTAAAATGTTTGATAAAGTATTCAATATTATTGTTGTGTTGGGTTATCAATTTGAGATAATTTGCTTAGAATTAGGTGTGACAATAGGTGTGTTTTTTTGAGAAAATTATCGGCAGTTTTGTGTATACTTTGACAGATATCAATATAAAATGTCAAAGGGTCTTTTGGCAGACTTCAGTTAGTTTTGGATTTTGAGACAGTGTTTTTCATACGAACGCTTTGTCGCGTGAGTGACTCTTATATGTCGCTGTGTTATCAAAGAATGCAATCATAAGTTACTAAAATTAGACAGCTAAAATCTTTTATTTTGCTGTTACAAAAACAGGTAGGTTGAGACATACAAGAATTATCAATGATACCAAGATTTAAATTTGAGACTCGAACAAACGTTAAAATTCTATCCACAGGTAGATCCTACTTATCGGTAGTAAGGATATTGTATCTACAGTACGTGTAAAATCTTACTTCACTGCTGATATTTTTCCCAAAAAAAACACACTTAATCTTACAAGTTAGGATCATCTTGGATTTCGTCTTGAAACACAATTTCTTCAATGTAAAGTGAAATATTTCAGGACATTCCAAGTTCAATCAATGTTTTTTGATGAAAGTTGTCACTTTTGACGAGAGAAATGTGAAACTCGAATTCGATTTCTCTGAAGCGACTTAGGAAATAAATAATAAGAAATTCAAACTAAAAATAATTGTTCCATAAAATGAAGAGAATTGTAGTCAAAACAGAACCCTTTGGTATGCCAGCATTTTATTTATAAACTTTAGTACCTTTTGAACTGTCCCATCTATTTCGTCATTTTAATAGGAGGTGCTTCTTAATATACATAGACCTTCAGAATAGTGAGAGCCGTACTAACGGTGGTTATCAGACAGTGATAGTTCTTCAATACAATATTATAATTCAAAGTTTAAGATCTTCGAAGAAAAAACAAACATAAAAAAATGGTTGATAGTGAGAGAAGAATGAAGATTTGGAATTTTTATGGGAAAACTAAGACAAATTATTTGTTTGTGTTTGAATAGCCTCGAAAAGAGTTTCCAGAGTTTTTAGAAGACTTCTTGAAAACAATAGAAGAAATATCTAACCCGTCGATTATATTGAGTATTTCGCACACACGGATAAAAAACGTTTGCAACTGAAAGTATTGAAATCTAGTTTTATTCATCTAACAACTGACTAAATTTCTTCATTTTCTAGACAGCTGTTTCTAAATCCTTTCATTATGGATTTCTTCACTGGGATTGGTTTTTAACTTCAGAATTTACTTCTTCACTTTAATAAGAATGAATGAAGATGATAAATGTGAAAAGCAATTGAAGATGAAAATTAATGTGAAGATGATTATAAAAAACAAAAAAAATATAAAAATTAAAATTAAGGTTAAATTATAATACATATATGAAGATAAATATAGATACAAATGAACATGAACTTGAAGGTGAAGATAATCGAAGATGACGAAGAAGACCAGAAGAAGAACTATTAGAATGTAAATCGAATGTAGAATTAGAAGTAAAAGAAATAACTGAAGATAAGTGTAGCAAAAGATAATTTCAAAAATGAATCATGTTAATAGTGAAGTTAAAAGAATATCCCTAGTTGAAGAAAAAGAAGATACCAATGATTTGATTTTGATAGATTAATATGAAAATACAAGTAGAAGATGGAGGTGAAGATGAAGATGAGGAACATGAAAATAAAAAAAAGTTGTAGATAAAGATGAAACTTAAGGATAGAAAAAATTGGAAATAAAGAAGAAAATTAAAAAAAAAATGAGGTTGAATTTTGAAGACACAAGTTATGTATTCAGGTAAAGGTCAAGTGGAATGTTATAGTTATGAAAAAATAAGTAGATGAAAAACGTGAAGAGAGTGAAGAGATAGTAAAAGAAGAAGAAAAAAAAGTGGCATAGTACTCTGCTAATCTTCAAGTTGTCCAGGAATTATAGGAAGCGTTTTTTTCTATTTCCGTCAGTTATTATTGAAATCTTAAATCTTCTTTTCTATCTCTATCCTTCTTGTTCTTCTTCTTTTACGCTGGCACACGATCGTAAATGTTATGACGCATTGAGTTGCAGTAAGTTAGAAAAAAAGGACATGTATTACGTGATAGATAAAGATGAAGAATATGAACACGTACACAAAAGGTTGAAGATGAAGATGATTGTGAAGGAAAATTAAAAATGAATATGATGACATAAGAGTTACAGCAAAAGACAAAAGATGAAATTAATAGAAAATTGTTAAGTTAGAGGTGAAATTATGCTAAAATCCAATCAGAAATTGAATCATAAAGGTAAGATGAAGATAAAAATTAAAAAATATGGTGAAGATGAAATTGAAGAAAGTTGTGAATAAAAAGTATTAAGTTAAAGAAAAGAAGTACTTGAAGAAGATATAGAAGTGAAAATATAGAAGAAGACGAAAACAAAATAATATTAAAAATATTTTGATAATTCTCTTTCTCAAAACTCTTCCAATACCTGTCCTTTATGATAAACACAAGAGTATTCAATATGAAGAGAATAATACCCCGGTGAGTTGGGGTCCGTACACTTTTTTTTTTTTGTTTGTTTGTTGCGGGTCCTTGAGAAACAGAAATGGAAATTTTGTTCCATCGGGTTTTTCCTTTACATTTCGGTAAAGGTAATACCGGAGGGAATCAGAAAATAATAATAATAATAGGATTCGGGATTCTGGATTCGGTTATGGGTGGAGAAGTATCGACACTTGAGGGAGATTTATGGGTTTCTACCCTTTTTTCTTCCTATTCTTCTAAAGTGTGAGAGTAGGTCTTAGTATATACCTACCTATACACACTATACACGCTATATGTATATGGAATGGCCCCCATTCGACTTTTTGAACTTTATAGTTAGTGACGTGTATAAAACTGGTGAAGGGGAACTCTAAACTTTATACCGCAATCGGGTAAAAAAGTTGTTTGTTATTCTTCAATACTCGTATACTATATAATACCAAATAGTTTTTGAAAGAAAATACTTCACCTTTGTTGGTTTTTTTTTTTGTTGAGTATAAAAACTTTCAATGCATGTATAGAGAAACATGGCAAGTTTCTATATGTGTGGAAAAACTTTTTGTTGACACTTTAAACTAGGTCAAAATACTTATGAAGCTGAAATGGATTTTGTTGTGTTTATCTTTTGTGTGAAAACAAAAAAAGAGATGGATTTATTTTTGTTTTGCTTTCCAGCAAGAGATGAGAATTTTCATTTTATTTATACAACAATTTTTCCCCGAAATAGCTTGCGTAAGAGATTCTGAGAATGTTTTGTCATTCGGTCATTTTTTTCAAAATTATTTGTTTCATCAACACAACAAAAAAAAAAACACCCTGTCTCAGTTTTAGCAGGAAATTGCAAAACTGGATGCAGTTTGTATATATTTTAATTTCAATAAATTAATAGTTTTTGAAAATACAAAAAAATATATATGTATGTATGCAGTCTAGCTATACCATAACCATAAGTGAATGCGGTGAATTTTCGTCGTGAAACATGTCAAACCAGCAGCGCAAATTAGTTTGGATTTATTAACCGAATTAATTATAATTGAGAGAAATTAATTTTGCATACTGCATTGCATTGGTTTTCTATGGAAAATTATATATCGGTCTTCGTATGCTGCATCGGCAACGGCAACACCTCGCTCATTACATCAGCCACCATTGCCATCACCATCACCATCGCCATTAAATGGTCTGAAAAAATGCGGTCCACGTCTTCGTCGCGCTGCGTCGCGTCGCGTAGCGTAGCGTCACTGTGGTCGGTCGTAGAAGACTGGTGGACTGTGGAGCATGTTGTTTAAATGCAGTTTTTGTTTTCCCAATGTCATCTTTAATGAACGCCTGTTCGTCCTCGAATCGTTCAGCTGAGTCTTGAGGGTAATTAATGACCTCCTCAAGATGACTATGTACAACAGTATGGCGTGGCCGGGATGTGACAGCTAAAAGCACTGGACGACTGCGACGGCGATGACGACGACCGACGGCTGTGCTTGGAGGGGTTTGACGGTCGGGTGGCTTTCTTCTCCGTGCCCATCTCCAACCTCGGTCCGTGCCAAACAGACCCGGTCAAAACGAACATTCTGACGATGATGGAATAATTACTGCAAAGCAATTTGATTTGCACTCAGCGTGTGTTACACGAGACAGGATTAATAGGACATGAAAAATGCTATTTCCTCGATGAGACTTGGGCACCAGTAGTATCGAAGGAAAACTATACCTAGTAGTTGCTTGGTTGCACTTCAAAGAAATCCGCCCCACCCCACGGATCATAGATGAAAGGTCGAAAAGAGCTGAATGGGGGGATTGTCGAGTGACAGGAGGCGTAGCACTGCCCCATATTTTAAAATTTTTAATGAGAAGTTTATTAATTGTAATCCATTGTATACGAGTATACGGATGTGCTGTGTGCCAGGCTGCGCAGTGCAACGCAAGTGTTGTATATAGTACATTCGGGTGAGAGGTGCAATTTATTTGCCCTGACATGGGGTGTCATGTGCGCGCCATTGTCAGCCAGCTCCTCGCCATCCTGCTGTCTTCGGTTGGCATTATTCGAAGTCTTTTCGTGCCATTTGTAATTTTGTTGCATTGTTGAAGTTTTTTTTTTTTTTTGTGTCTTGTGTTTTTTTGGATTGTTTGTTGAATGCTGACTTAAGAGCTGGCATAATTGATGCGATAGACCAAATGCTTAATGAAGAAACGGAATGTGCTTGAATGTTAAGAATTATGATGTTGTGACAGAATTTATTTTTTCAAACTTCCGGGAGCAATTTTTGGTACAGAATGGATTTGAGCTGAAAAGTAAAACGATTTTTTATTTTAATACTCGTTTATATAGAACAGATTGGTAGATAGTAGTCTTGAATTAAAATTTAATTAATTCCTTGTGATATGTGCGATTAAAAGACGAAATAAAATAAGAAATTTGACTTAATGACCTCGTTTATTTGGCATCAGCTTGCTCTTATTAGCGCCATTTGAAAAGTCCTACAAATTTATTGCAGAATGGAACGCGTGTGAGTGTGATACGAGTATTACTGGCCATACATTACTCACATTTGTCAAAAAGTGAAAAGGGAGTAAAATTTGTCTCTGAAATACCTGCTAGAAAAATATCGATGATTGTTATCTATTATTTGACAGTTGAGTATATCAAATTGTGTTGACATTTCCGTTCCGTTCCGTTCCAGCTTCTAAGTTGTTGAAATTAACTTTGAAGAATTGTGTTTATAGGGATGAAGCTTTTTTTAGTTGATTGGCTTTATCAGTAAACATAATTGGAGAAGACAATCCTCAAGCCATTAACGAATCACCATTATGTACAATGTACATCCATTAAAATTGACTGTTTGGTACGGCTTCGTGCGAAATATAGAGGGAGCTGCGTTACAGTAACGGCTAAAGTGCTATCGAGCCATGCTGACTAATTACATAAACATCGATGATATTTTGTTCCAAGAATACATTGCACTTATCTATCAATATTGCAAAATCATTTATTTCCAGAAGTGGTCCTGTTAGAGGGCCTCCTCGTTCGTTTGACTTCACTTTCACTCATCTCATTTTATTTTTAGGTTGATATTTTAAGTTATTGCTTTATTTCGACAAAGTAGCAACATCTGAAGTATTGAAGTCGGTATTGAACTTAAAATTGGCGATTTCATATAAGATTTTTTGTAAAATGTAGTAAAAAATTGTACTGATACTAATTGTACAAAAATCATGACTTGTGAACGCATAAAGGTATATTCCTCTCAAATTCCACAAAACTTCCTATAACCTCTAAGCTCCTGCACTGTACTATAGTCCCGGCAGTACTCACATATGGATCCGACTCCTGGATGCTTAGTAAAAGGCACTCCAAAATCTTTGTCTTTAGGCGGGTTCGAGAGAAAAGTCTTAAGGAGAATTATTTTCCCGTATGTGAGTAAGGACGATTCCGGAGACGTTACAGTCATAAGCTGTATGAAATCTACCTGAAGCTCGGTAGAATCCGGTTTGCTGGATACCTAACTCGCAAAAACGAAGATGAATTTTTTTGTAGTACATTTTATTTTAGAAGAAGCGCGCAGACCATGCTTACGCTGGAGAGGAGGCGTAGAACACGACGACTACGCCCGAAACCTTTTGGGGTGTGAAACTGAATGGCGTCGTCGTCGGCTCGCGATCAGAATAAATGAAGAGGCTTGGACCGGATCCCGGTTGACAAGCTGATGATTTTCTATTTTGTAAAGTTAAAGTAAGTTTTGGTCTAAATATTGTTAAACAGATGTTTAGTTGTATAAGCTTTAACTGCTTTGGATTTATATTTTACAGAAATGTGATTGAATTAAAATATCATTGGATCATGTTACCAAAACACCCAAGAAGTTCATTGATCGAAAATATGACACGTGAGGTTAAGGATTCTACAAGAATATAAAATATTATACAAAAATTGTGCCAAAGAAAGGTGAACATTGAACAAACATGATAAACAATTATTGTAAAAGGGTAAAAATGCATCGTCGGTCGGAGAGCCAGGTTTTGGAAATGTAGGAAATCTTTTTTTTTCTTGATGTTGAATACGTCGAAACAGTGTCAAATATTGTCGTAAGGAGTGATTTAATTAGATTGCCGAAGAAACAAAATCCAAAATAGAATAGTTTCTTGCATCATTGTTCCAATAATTAATTACCCTTTCTTCAACTTTTATAAATCTAGACTGGTAACACTATACGTTTTTTCCTTATATATTCGTAAATACCTAGTATACATTTTAAGAAAAGACATAACTTAAAAATTGTATTTCAAAATTCCGACTTAAATAAGTGCCAAATCCAAGAAATCCCAGAAATTGTGACATGACCGTTGGAATTAAGTATTCAACAGACAATTCAATTATAAAATTGTATACAAAATTTACTTGACAAACATAATCGTCTACGAACTTTACAAGATGAAATGTATGTACATAGATACCTATTTATGTTTCTATATATTAGTTCTACATAGAACTATGTACATGATGCAATGTTAACTTAACTATTTGCATTGTATATTATAAAAACCATAAACCACATTAAACAAAATAAAATGCAAAAAAAAAATGTATTCCTTTCTACATCACATAGAAAACTAAGGACAAAGCAAATCCTATTCATCTCGTTACAACTAGCGCATATAAAAGGAAGGCGGTAGCGGCAGCGGCAGCGGCATAGCCACACAATCTAGAGCGTTGACGTCAAAACAAACAATGGCTCTTAGAAAATGCATGCATATATATTCGTAGTTCTTCTCCACACTTGCATCAGCATCAGCGAGGACAAAGGACCTCAGATTCCATTCCATATACTCGTAGTCGTATCCTTGCGACTACTATACAATACGAATACACTCACATAGAGTGTTGTATGAAATACCTACTCCATTAGGATTCTTTTCTGGAACAAGAAACAGAAGGGATAAGTTGACTTTGCCAAAGCTGAATTTACCCAACAACATCGTTAGTTTAGTCAGGGCTATAGTCGACGACGACGACGTCCAACGACCGACGACGACGGCGGCGGGATAGATGGATGTGCAAAAAAAAAAAAATTTAAAATACTCATTTCCAGTTCCTCTTTGTTGTTCCAGGAATTGAAACTTGGATACCCCTGGTGCACACCAAAGGTTTTGTTGTTCGTTTTTTTTTTGTTATGTTTCATATAATCTTTGTGAGAGCAATCACCCTTTCTGCGGGGGTGGATCCTGATTTGGCACCTTCTATTGAAGCATGCGGCGACCCATATGGAAGCGTAACATCCCTTTGCGGTTTTTTGTGTAAATAATTATACCGGTTAAAGAAACAAGGACTTGCTGAAAAACGCCCGTCGCCGTGGCTGTATTCAAGCCCGCACCCACAACAATGACGAAAGCCGAGATTCAAGTGATGCAATTTGAGCAACAGTAGAGACTAGGGCACGCTAAGCGGGCTGATGACAAAGACTTATTTTCCCTTTATAAATACATATAGGTACAAAATATTCGTTCAGCTTTTCATTGTTGATGCAGTCGTTTAAAATACGCAAAACAGGGGCTTAATTATTCGCGCGTGGTTTGTCGAAATTGTCGGAAGGGATGTTTTGTAATAGGATACCAATTTTCTTTACTGAACAAAAGACGACGCACGATGACTTATTCGTATAACTGTATGAGAATTTCAATAAACACGTGTCGGTGCCAGAAACGGAACGGTGAGCGTATATAGAGCTCACAGCGGTCATGTGTTTAAGGTTTTGACAGTTCTTTTAATTTGATCTGTCAGTTTATTGCAATTTTCTGAAGACATGTTATTTTATGTATGGATAGAAGGAACTCTGAACCGTCTGAAAGGAAAAAAAAGGATTTGTAATTGATATCCTTTTGAAGAACTAATTTTGACGGAGGAGTTTTTGATACAAATCCATTCAGTATCTTGTTAACTACTTTCTGATCGACGAAAATCATAAAACTTAATGTTAAATTTCTTAAATTGTGTTGAAACTAAAGACGATACTTTCTAAAAATAAATTCTTGGAAATTTTGTCAAAGAAGCATCGCTCCTTCATCCATAAGAAATTCAAGGACCTCTCTCCTTCAACCTATCTATGTTTTATGTCGTCTTCAAACAGCAAAATTTAAGACCCATCACTCAATCTTAATGACAATCCGTCTTAGCCTTGATGTGCAATGGTCTTATCAATATAAATAAACATACACACACATCTACAACCGTCTACGCATAGTCTGATGCGTATAGAAATCCACTTGAAAGTAAAACAGCAATCACAAAACACAAAGTACCCAATTACAAACAATTTGACACACTCTCTCCCTCCACTTTGTGACATGGAGCGGGTGTCTGATGCTCGCACCACACAAAAGGACAACATAATCGACGCCATAAAAGACATCAAATTCACTTGCAAGGACATCAAAAACCGAACACTACCGGAGGAGGTCTCAGTCTCTGTTAGTGTTTTCTTCGATCTTATATTGTGTGGCCCGTCCGAACACCATCATAGATTCTAAGATTTTCTACCTCTGCCTCTGCCTCAGCTCTGCATCGGCCGCCTGAGGGTCGACGACGGCTACGGCGACAATTTACAATTATCCCAAAAGTCAACCACATGCAGCATATCCTTTTAAACGTATACCTACCTTCAGTCAGTCAGTCAGTCTATCTAAATCGCCTTCAAGGACAAAAACTCCATACTACTTACACTTTCCCGATAAATATGATAACACCATCATCAGGCAGGACGAAAACAAAAAGAAGAAGAAGAAGAGATCAAGGCGTTCGATAAGGAAATTCTAAAGCGGAAACAAAACGAAACGCAATAACCATAAGCAAGAGCCATCAAATGTGCGTATAAACAAACAATAAAGAGGTCCTTATTCAAATCAGTTGTTTCTCTGTTGTTGTTCGGTTTGGGAACGTCTTCTCGCTACATAAGATTACCGAAAATAGGTGTAATAACATCACCGAAGGACATTTCCTCTTTCTCTGATGTGAGCTGTGACATTGAACAACGACGACGGCATACAGCATACTCACTAGACAAAGGACGACACATCAACATCATACGACTCGTAGCACGCATCGCATATCGTCTAAGGATATAAGGATATCTTTGGTACTTCATCGGCCCATAAAAGTTAAGTCAGTGTAGTGTGAAAACTATATACGTAATACGTAGTAAGTGGATGGCTGGAGAAATCAAGGACATCATCTTACCCTTCGGCATCAGCGTGATGTTGTGATGTTGATGGCGGTGCATCCTTTCTTTTCTTTTCGTATTTTTTTTTTTTTTCAATCTTCTTCCAGAATGAAGAGAACGAAGAACGCTGCCTCAGGCCCGGGGGTGTGGAAAGTGGTATGATGGTGGAAAGTGGGAGGGAAATTTGAATTTTGCTCATTTTCTTTCCAGACGGTTAGTCATCGGTCTTGATTTTTTTATTTTCCCTTCCTTTGCTCGATGTCCCTGTTTGTAGGTTAGGTAAGGTCTTAGTCGGCTTCCGGCTCCAGGGTGTGAGCTCGGGCAAATGGCCCATTTGGGGGTTGTTAGAATGGGCACATAAAAAGAATTATTTTCGAGTTTTGTGTGTGCGGCAATGGCAGTAAAGTGCCATTTGAAAGTTAGTTAAATCCTTTTTTTTTTCAACTTATACTCAGAGAGGTATAATGTAAATGTATATTGCTGGTCTCCGAGACAAGGACATTTGGTGGAAGGAGTTGACTGCTGATGCTGATGCTTCTATACTTATACTCACGCTTGGGGAGTTGACTTCAAGATAAAAAAAAGAAGCTTATACTTTCGGAATTGAGAAAATGGTTCTTGAGATTTTGAATTCGTTTCCAATGATAAGAGAAAGGTAAATGTGTAATAGTGATTTTTAAATACTCTTAAGGGGCAATTTTGGGTTTTGCGAGGGTATATAGTTAGGATCTTTAAATGGATTTTGATGGTAAAATTGTTTAAGGATAAGTTTGCGAAAAAACGAATAACGTGGAATTTATTTATTTATATGATTTTTTTATTCACTATAAAGGATATTCATTTTTCGATTACTTTAAATAAGTATTGCATTTTTTGGTTATCATTAATTATTACCAATTTCAGAAACACAGCTGTTTTTTAGACTTCTTTCAGGAACTTAAAATTCAGTAATTTGGGTGAATTAATTCTTCCGCAATAACCAAAGGGGTGTATTAAGGTAGTTACAAAAGGAAATGATAAAACTCGTGCCAAATTTTCAAAATACGGAGCAGAACAATTGAAAGGCAAAAAAAAATTAAATCATAATTTTGGAAACCGGTAAAATATCAGATGAATGAATAGGATTCAGCATGACTGTTAAAAATATCAGCTATGTGGGTTAGGATAAAAATTTCAGGTGTCATTAAAGGGTGTTTGTTTTAGACGTTTGGTCTTGTAGGAATAAAAGGTCGTCCACATTTACATCCTCCCATTCAGACACAAACTTGTCATTCATCATGGCACTATAGAGTTCCTTATTGACTGTATCACTATGGCGGGCTTCATTTTTGAAGAAATATGTACCATTGGTTTCCCTCTGTCCATAGAGCACACCAACAGTAACAGTGTCTTTTTGAGGATGTAACAACTTTGTGTATTGACGAACCCAGTTAACCAAAAATGAGCTTCATCGCTGACAAAAAAAAATTCTTTTGAAAATTCGGGATCGGTGGCCATCTCGTTTACCGAACGTGCCTCGCACTCGATGGTCGTTTTGCCTCAATACTTATACGAGTTCGATTTTGTAAGCCCGAAAACCAAGATCCTTCTGCAAAATCACACCATAAAGATCCAATTGTTGCACGGAATGGCGGATGGACTAATTCTTTTGATAATAAATTTGTACGCTTTGCAAACGTTGTTCAGAAGTAAGTCTATATGTTATAAAATGGCAAACCAACTTGAGCATAAAACTAGTAGCAACTGCCAAAAAGACCAATTCTTAAAAAAGTATTGCCAGATTGAAAACCACAACCACACGTTTAAAAAAACACCCTGTATATTTTAAAGTATAAAACCTATAAGTTAATTTTCTCCGATATAACGAAATTAATATGTGATATAAAGGCAACTTCGTGTGAAAAATAAAAGTGTGTCTATGTCTTAATAATCTTAGAAATATAAAGAAGATTTCGTAAACACCTATTCTGAGGTATTCAATAAAAAAGGGATTGTTCATTTACAATTATTACGACCTGCTTCTGATTCCACAGATGAGATTTAAGGAAAGAAGTCTTAGATGAACCAGTGTCCATTTTTACTAATTTACACATTTTTAACGTCCACGTCCGTCTTTTGTAAGGCCGTCCTTCCTTACGGTAATTTTCACACCCTGACTTAACAAACCACCAAGATTCTACTTCAATTTTGTAAATTGATTTCACGCCAAGATCCAATGACACGAAATGAGAAATTCTAAAATGCGTTCTGATGGGAATCCATCCATGTGTTTTATTGAACGTTTAATTCCAGTGCGTCGCGTTGGCGTGGGTGTGAAGTGGTCATTTGGAGTGACCACACTGCCCGCATATGGCACACATTATTATATATATTTTTTTTTTTTTTGAAAAATAGATCACGAAATTAGTTTCGTTCGTGAATGAACTCTCTTTTTCTAGGGCCAACATTTCAAATAAAGTGTAAAATCTCCCTTTTCTGTATAAAATAACCAAACCTTTCTAATTAAAACAGTTTAGTTTTCCTATATGGTGTGTAGTTTTGAGAATATGCGTGAGGCCGACACCTTATAGAGCATCGGCATTAGTGAATAGAATTCAAAGAAAGAAGACACACACTCGAACAAACATATGAATGTGCGTGAATTGATATTATTGACCAACCAGTAAGCATAAGCATGCATGTGCATTTGTATTTATCATCCCCCCCCCTAAGGGTAATTTATAACAAATTAGCCAAGGTGTCGGCTATTTATCGTGAAATGGATTTTTAATAATAATTGCCAAGATTGTACGGTTATTAACATCGATTATGGTCACTTATACATACTGTACTATGTTGTATATGTATGTTAGTATATGCCGATGCGGGAAGTGTCAGGATGTGAATGGTAATTAAAAACTCACGCTTATGTCTGACATCAGGGTTAAGGGTCATCTGGCAGATTTTAGTTTGTCAGTTGTATATTCTTTTACAGAGATAATTTAAACAAAATATAAGTTTAAATTAATCAATGGAGGGAAATTAGAGCGTCATCAACCAAATACAAGCTTCTTAGTAAAAAAACTTGTGTCATGTAGGATTCCCTTTATAAAGGGTTTTCCACGAGTCGATTTCAAAATTGAATAAAACAAGTTGTATATAAGATAGCAATAAGTTTTTATCTTTTTTCAGAGCCCCGCAAATGACATTATGTGTGAAATATAACATCATTCAAATGAATAGACCTGCAACTTAAGAAAGCGCCATCATAACAAAAAGTCTAAAGGGATCAAATCACACGATCTTGTTGGGCAATTCACGTCGTCGTCGTCGCCTCGGCATGAGATAACCATGTCACGAAACCGCTCGCTCGTGCGTAATATCGATGTTGAAACCATAGCCGTATTCCTATCCCTAACATATAGTATTCGAGTACCAATAAAACGCTATATTCACTTTTAATTTGTCTTCTACATTTGATGTCAAAATTTCTAAGTCTTCTGTCTAGCACAAAATATAAAAGGCAAATGTGCACTTGAAAATAGAAAAAATGTAATTCATATTGCAAAAAAAAGTTTAAATATACAAACTCAATTCAATTCAATTTGAGTTTGAAAAAAAAAAAAACAGCTGTTCTACATGGGGTGAAAACACCATGCATAATTATGTAAATTGTTGGGTCGAGTTGGAAAAAGCATGAAAATGCTAGTTGAGTTGAAGTTTGCATGAAAATGCACACCGAGTTGGTGTAGAATGTTTGTTACTTATATTTGAAGTAAGACTTTAAAAATAATATTGATTTTGTTGTTAGACTTACCGGTAACAGCTTTAAGTTGAATACCTGAGCAACTCCCTGTTCAATTTCATTGGCTTATATGAAAGAGCGAAAACTATGGAACTAAGTTTCCGGTTACTTTAAGTTGCCTGCAGAGTGCAGTCATAATTAACAACTTAATTCTACTCAATACCATATTCGCTTTCGCTTTGTTTACATCCGATTAATTGCGATCATATTAAAGTCAAAGAAAATATGTTTACATGTCAGTTTTTATAGTTTCACATTTGCGCTACAAATATTTGAGTTTTGCTTTTATGAAAACCCAACATCTAACATTATTTGCATTTATGAAAGGTATGCATTCGTCCAACTTTCGCAACCATGCATTTATGGAAGGCACCCTTTGTCAGATTTGTAATGAGAATAAGCATAATTCAATAATTTTTCCATAACATAGTTAAAAGCACAAATCCTAAAGAAAATTATTTTATCTTATATGAATTGATCCCTAAAAGTCTTATCAATTTTTTGAAAAATTGATTTTAGTAAGGTTACTTACGAAATAATTTAGTTTTGATAATTTTAACCCAAAAAAATGTTTGGTTTGAAATTTGTGGATCGCTTGTACTTTGGAATGTAGGCGAAGTGTAAAAGACGTGTATTTGTTACCGAACACAACCTCATGTTGCCAACATTTGCATATTTTTTGCACTTCTTGACTGCCTCCTACATTTAATTAGATGAAACTCTATGTTCACTAAAATGCTTTGGATAAATACTAGCTTATTATTGTTCACTAATGAGGTGTTGTTGTTTTCCATGTAAAATTTTACTAGCTAGTATTTTCAATTACCAACAAAACAATGCTCACATGTCTTCATTGTCCATATCATCCAATTTAGACCACAAGAAGTTGGTGATCATCGACCTATAGCTTTATTTGGATTGGTGTCGATTGGTAGATTGGTGTCGACCCAAATCCGTCAATTTTGCTAATTCACGTACCCATTAATTTTCGACCAAAATTAGGGTCAACTTCCAACTGCTCCAAAACCCAATTTGCGAACACATAACGCTGGTCGTATGGTCGTTTGGTTTCAGCTCCAAATTACTACGCAAAATTCGTCATGTTGTGGTCTGCGACACGCCAACTTCTTGTGAGCGACATGGAATTCTGTTGCACACTTTTAACAACAACGGCGATATTTTAGCAGAAATTGCGTTCTGTTGCTGGTGGACTCGAATTTGGCAACCAATGTTGAATAGTCGATTTGGAAGGACGACCATGTACCCCATAAAACTCACTTTCATAATAAAGTTTTAGGTATCAGTTGCACGTGTCGCTCAACGATGTAACTTGCCATGAGCTGTCAAAATCAACTCGGCAATATTGGAAAATATTTATTATCTAGGAGTAGACACAACGTTTGATGGGCAGATAAGTCCTTGTCAGACCAAAATTGTCTGGTTTTCAACTGAAGATTATGTAGGTACTTTTTCCCGGTTATATTTACATAAGTCTTGAAATTTGTATAATTTTTTGAAATTTGCGAAAATTTTGAAATTTTCAAAAACCTCAAACTTGATATATACTGAATCCACTAAATTCTATCTCCAAAACGCTTTAAATTCATTTCAATTTCAATATGGTTTGGTTAAGGTATTGTATAATTTGAAATCGTTTCTACCTTACCCACAATCCAATTCCTGTTTTTTTATTTTTTTTTTATTTATTGAATTCAAATCACGGGACTGTAAAGGTACACGTTTCTTTTTCAATAAATCTTTTTACTTTTTTTTTCCCATTTCGAATCGAAATTCCATTAAAATTGAATTAAATCTTGTCGAAAAACCGCCCATAGAAATATAATAAAATTGAACCCATTTCCCATTCTTCCCCACCAGCAACAGCAAAAAAAAAAATAAAGAAAACCCTCGAAACAAAACAAAGAAAGTTTAAAAAATGAAAAAAAAAAAACACCGCCCACTGTCATTGAAAAAGAGATTTCGGGAAAAAATCTGTTTTTCTGTTGTAAAACAATAAACGAGCTTGTTATTTGAATAAACCAATAACGAATAACGTGAATATCGAAAATATCCTTTTTATGCTTATGGCAAAATAACAACAACAACAACAAATTTCAAGACAAAGACGAAGAAATATACCTTCCCTTGAAAAAAAACAGCCATAAACCAGGTAAGCATCTTCAACATCGACGCAATCTTCACACTTTCTTTTATAACATTTCAATGAATTTGTCTATACCTTCTTTTCTTTTACTCCAAGGATATAGGTAAGGTATATCCTGATGCTGTTTGCGTCACAGAACCCTATACCAACCGAGTATTATGCATCCCAGTTCAACCCCCATCACATTCACATTTTCATCTGTGGCGTGCGGCGCTATTTTAAGGACACTCCGAGACACCATTATAATAAAGGAATCACCGAGAATCGCATCCTTTATAGCATCTCCGGGGCTGAGCATTGAGGGAGCACCTTAATGGCATATTGTGGTGATTTCCAAATGGAAAAATGCTGAAAATGTCACTTCAGGGAGTAGTTAGGCTGCGTTCAGTATTCAGTTTTCAACCTCCTTCTATAACATACAGCCCATCGCGCTTTTCCACTACCCCATTTCATTGATGGCGTGTATCCTTTTTTTTCTGTTGTTGGTTGAATGAAGAGGAAATGTTAAGGATTTCCCGCCCGTACCCTTTTGTTTTTCGTTATGTTTTTTTTTTTGCAAATATTATTTTCACTTTTTTTTGCAATAAACTGTGGCATTGAAATGGAAATTCAGTAGCTCCTTGAGATCATCCTTAACAACAAGATGAAGGATTTCATTCAAATAAACGAGTACGAGTATGTTGTATAGATGGAGGAATTTTACAAAGGAAAAGGGGTCGTCTTTTTTACGAAATATGATTTCTTATCTAGCATAGGACGATAAGGCGAAGGCCAAGGGAATAAATCTTTTCTTTTTTTTTATGCAATTTTCAAAAAAATGGCGTTGAGAATTTGCGTTGAAGAAGAACAAAAAATCAAATTCAAAAACTCACTTGTCTTGGGAATTCGATGAGTTTTTTTTTCGTTTTTGCATTACTCATATGTATATGCCTTTCAGTTCTATCACCAACACAATATCATATTACAATAAAAATCATTTGTCACTTTTTTTATTGCCATGTTGGCAGATTTTTTGAATGATTTTTTTTTTGCGAAAATGATTAACTGGCTGAGTTTTCATTTCTTATGAAAAAATAATGCAAGCAGTACATTTTTAATTTATTGTGGTTGGTGGAATTTTTGCAATTTCCAATGAAGTTAAACTATTTAAAAAAAAAAACTAGAAAATATTTTTAACTTTAAACTAAAAACAGGATAAATCAAAAATATTACAAAAATGAATATTTTATAAAGGAAAGTGCAATTAGTTATTTTTTTTTAAGAACGAAAAACCAATATTAGTTCAGAACAATATTTTAAGCTAAGAAAAATTATGATTTTGACGTCTTATTGTAATTAACATTTTAGAAAGTCTTTAAATGAAATCCTAAAATCAAGTAAATGTATGTTGAGGGTTTTTTATGTTGAAACTATGAAAAAACTAGAGGTAGAGGCAAAACTGTCATTATAAAACCACTTACTTAAAATTTTAATTTTCAAAAAGATGATTTTTTAAGTAGCATTTTTGATTTCTTGTTTTGTTTAAAAATAAATCCATTTCTAACTAAAAAATTTCAATAATTCGACAGTTCTAACTTAAACTTTGTTTTATGTGAATACAAAAACAATTCGAACAAGTCTTGAATTTTTTTTAAAATATTTTAATGTTATGCTCAAGAATTTAGGTTTTGTATAAATACAAGGACTTGTTATTATGTTTAAAAATAATTTAATAATTTCGAAAAATTGGCTGTTTCGGCTGGCTCTTATAAATTCCAGCCAAGAGGCTCAATTGTCCACTACTTTTTGCAGAAATTTAAGCTGTATTTCAGCAATCACTCATCGAATATTCTCTTCCAAGGCGTTTATCACCTTCTCTTCACATTTTAACCCCACAAAAAATACTAAAAAAAAAAAAATTAAACTAGCTAGCTACTCTAAGCTTTTACTCACTAAAAATCTAACTTTTACTTAAAATTCGAAGTTTTAAATTTACCTTTTTTATTTCATGACCATTATTTAGGGTCATATAAAGATTGCAACATGAACCACTTTTAAAGTATTGCATATAAAAACTATCTAAATAACGTTTGATTTTAAATCTTCTATGTTTTGAACTACTGAGAACTAATATCTCATTAAGAACTTAATGTTGTTCCAAACACATCAAAAACTTTTAACATGGTATTTTGATAAATTCTGTCTGCTTCTGCGGGTAAGCCTGCTTGAGCATTTAGCCTTTTTTATAGCAAATCTAGAAGCAAACGTTCTCCCCTTTCATTTGGAATTGAAGTCTCTTTTTCTTAGTTGTAATTTGTAAATGTGCACCAGGGCGTATACGCACTTTTCTTGTTTTAATATATTTTTTAAAACATTTGATTATTTTACAGTATACATATAGTGAGCCCTGCAAATTTCGTTTCCTTCCCAAAAGAACACCTTCACATAGTCCAAAATCATAAAATCGTGCGAAAAATGCAAAATTTAATCATAAATAATTTTTAAAAAATCCATACACAAATCAATGCTAGATTTATTCAATTTCCCGAATTTTTCCTAAGTTTTTTCAATATTATTCCTTAACATAATATGTTTTTAAATATGTGCAGTACATAAATATTTTGAATGCGAAAATGTTCTTTTTTATTTAATTTAATTTTTCGTCAATTTTTTAATGTTTTCAACAGTTTTTCTATTATGGAAGACGGAGACAAATACGACAATTTAAAAACCATGAAATTTGGTCCAGTCCTTCTCGAGTTATAAGTATTCCAACAAACTCGACTTAGTTTTATGTAATTGAGATTTGGACATTAATTACCTGAGAAAGACACTACCTCTTTGTGACTAAGACTATCAGATGATAATAAAAATGCTAAAATGCATTCACTGATGATTGATTTTTGAGATCGGATTCAATATTTATTTCAAAAAGAATATTTTGACACTTTTTCTGTTTGGTGCGTATTTAGTTTTTTACATTACATAAAGCTTAGAATTTTATGAAACTCAAAAATATTTCCAATTAAACCAAAAACCGGAAATTTGGCAGTAATCAAAATTAAAGAAGTAGAATTGTTAAAATTTCCAAGGCGGGAAATGTACTTGCAAATTTTCAAAAAATCTATAGGGGCTTATATTGTTGGAAACAAATTTCTGACATTGAACTTATGTCAGCCTTATATTATGTATTTTGAAAAGAATAGTTCGAAAATTGTCATATTCTTTAAAATATATTTTTATATCGATTCGATTAATTTTTTAATATTTTTTATGTCTTTCTCATAGGCTTAAACTTTATTACAAATGCTGTCGATCTGACCAATATCAATGCATCCAACTTTTGCCTCAATATCTCGTCGTTCTTTTAAACCAAAAACAAAACCAAAAAAAAAAAAAATACAAAATACAAAAAATAAAAATAATACTGAATAAATAAATTTTGATTTGATTTAAGTTGTATGCATTTAAAAAAGCATATAATTAATTGTGACATAACTCTGGCAGTTCCTCTGACAAGTTTCGTGTTTTTGCATCCAAGTTGCATGTTCGCTGTACGCGCATCATCGCTGCAGCGTTTAACCAGAAAATCACTTACAGCCAGTTAAAAGTCGACATAACATCAGAACAACGCAGTGTAGCACAACCATAACGACAGCAACCATCACAGAGAGAGAGGGAGCTAAATTAAGATCCTCAATGCAATAATTCGACGCAAAGGCAGGCCCCAGCGCAGCGCAGCGTTCTTATAATCGTACTCAACCAAAAGTGAGGACCAAGCAAAGATCTTATAATGTTCATTTCGATATACGACTCGACTATACGAAAGCCCCCGCTTTTCCCTCGATATACTATATTCTTCCATATGTATATGTATGTGTGGACGTAACTTATACAAAACACATGCCAGTTTCGGGCTGGGGTTGACTTGCAATTAATTGCGGATGAAACAGAATTATTAATTGCTTGTGATCTCCCTCTTCGCTTTCAGCCCCGTCACGCTCCTCGTTCACTCGTATACGTCCGTCGTCATCGTCATCGTCGTCGTCGTCGAACCTATCGCATTATATAGTTGCGGAATGTCTAAGACGCTGCTCGTTGCAGTGCGCCTAATTGTGGCAGCAGCTTTATTAATAGATGAAAACGAATAAGACGCAGAAAACGGCACCGAATGTGCCATATATCCCCATTTATAGAGAAAGCGTATAGCTCCATCTATTGCAATTGCAAAGCACCGAACGACCGAACACACGTGATTGGGTGCATTCATTCAATTTTTCTATACCAAGGAGTTTTATAGGCTTGTATACGAATACGACTACGAGTATGTAGGTCTTGCGATTTGGATGCAGCTGCAATCTGCAACGATGGAATTTTGAGGAATTCTTTAGCTTTGATTTGCCTTGTTAGTTTCTATAGTTTCTTTTGCCACACACCAGCTGATGGTCTATGCTGTATGAGTTAGTGATAATGAGCATAATTATAAAGTTGAAGTTGGAAATAATGAATGACTTTTTGCAACACATACCAACCAGGACATAGGTTACGGGCAAATAAAGGAAACCTGGAGATATAGAAGTTGGAGAGAAAGCATTTGTTTGGTCAAGATTTCATAACCAAACCATCTATTCAGTATTGTAAGGTTTTATAAATGTATATTTGGCTAAAAACTGGCTGCCTTAACAAAGGTTGTACTGAATCTTTTGGGTAGGTTGCAAGTTGATGAGCCAAACTTTGTAAAGGGTATGTTTTTTTTAGAGGTGTGGTTTTCAATCTGGCAATACTTTTTTTGGAGTATACGTCTTTTTGACAGTTGTCACTTGATTTATGATTAGTTTGGTTTGTCATTTTATAAAGAACAGAATTATTTGTGAACAACGTTTGGAAATCGTGAAAATTTATTACCAAGATATTGGTTCGGTTTGCGAGACGCATCGAGCGGTGCACCCAATATTCGGTCCACATAATAACCTAGTAGAGTCGGTAATTCGAACAAACATGGATCAGTTACGCACCACGTTTACGATAGTGGATAATGCGCATCATCAGAGATGCCACCATTGTCCAATACGCACCGATGATGCTATTGCTGCTGTGGAGCAGAGTATCAAAGTCAAAGAAGACTCGAATGAGTTCATCCGCCATCGAGCGCAACAATTGAAGATGTGCCCATCCACTATATAGAAGATTTTGCTAAAGATCATGATTTGCAGGCTTACAAAATCCAACTTGTGCATGAATTGAAGCCAAACGAACATCAAGCGTCTCACGTTCTGTGAATGTCCCCAAAACGAGATGGCCACCGATCCCGATTTTCACAAGAATATTTTGATCAGCTATGAAACTCACTTATGTTGAGTGGAAGCAAAATTGTTGTATTTGAATCTACAAGCTGGTTGTTACATCCTCAAAAAGTCAATTTTTGGTGTGCTCTATGGACAAAAGGAATCAATGGTCCATATGTCTTCAAAAATTAAGCCGTCCATAATGTTACCGTATAAACAGAGCCATGATTAATGTTGACGACCTTTGGATACAGCGATTGAAACAGTCAATTTATTGAAGGAAACTTTTAGTGAAAGCATTTTCTCACTTCATAGTGAGTCAGTAGCGTGACTTCAAGATCGCTGGTCTATAAGTCCCAGCAGATACAGATACAAAGCTAAGCTTTGAAATTTACGTCCCAGGTTCGAAATCGTAGTAAAACATGTTTTATACCACGAGTGAATATCAGTACACAGCCTCTTATAACAAAGTTTGAAACTGTTTTCACTCACACCCTTTCCCCTTTCCATTATTTAAATAAGTTATCAATTTGTAATATTTATATAGTTTCCCTCTTAAATCAATTCCTTTCCAACTACCGACCGGTAACAAAAAAGATTCCCTCTTGACACATTTGAATACATAATCTATAACTTAGTAATCACCCTTTAAACATGCGAATAGGTATACAACATTGACTTCCCTTCAATTTCTTCAACAATTGCTAAGCTTATAAGGTTATAAAAAAAAATAAAAATAAAAAAAAAATATCTACATAAATAAGCATTAAAAAATATATTTCAATTGGCAACCACATCAATTGAACCACATCCATCATCACCCTTCATTCTCACATCGCATTCTGAATCGTGTCGTATAAATCTACAATTGACAAATCACCGCTACGAGTAACTAACTCATTCAGTCGCCGCGCTAACTCAACCCCCCACTGAGGGGATGATGTTGATGATACTTCTGCTTCAGCTTCTGTTTCTGGTTTCTGCTTCTATGCCGGCCGTACCATGCCGGCCGTTGCGTTGTGGCTGGATGCTGAAGCTGGGCTATGTATAATGTTCAGCTGGAAATCAGTGAGGAGCAGACGTCCATCAAAACAAAGCCCACTACCGGATCTATCAATTCATTGGGCTTGATTTCGAGCATCAAAAAAGAAAGAAAAAAAAAAACAAATAACCATAAATAAATAAAATATATTCCCTCCCCCGCCATGGCCCCCTGCAACCAATCACTCTGCAATCACTCCGCCCGCCATCATACTCACCGCATAGTCGCACTCGCAATTGTTGAACAAATTCAATTAAACGAGTGCCGTATGCCATATTGACAACTCCTAGCGGTGGTTTGCGTGACAATTTAAATTCGAGCAATGAATTGTATAATCCAGCTATCCCAATCCCAGAGCTTCCCCATAGCTGCGCACTTTGTCTTCCCATCAATCGCTGGAGGACGGAGCCGGTGACGGTGCCGGAGCGGTCGGTGTCGGTGGTGGTGTAGCGTGTATAGAAACTGTGCTCTAGCTCAGATGATATGGTATCACTTGTCTGAGGCTTTTATTGGACCTAATTAGATTTGTAAGTGAATCTAGTCCGCCAACAACGGTATTTGTATATTGATGGTAATGATGATGCTATACTGATGATGCTGGTGGATGGTGGCGCAAAGCGGGATGCGGAGCGCTAAGCGGATGCAAAGTCGCGTTCTGCATTGTGTTGATTTCAATGTTTGCATACGCAATTGTTCCAAGCGTCACTTTCGCTTTAAATTTCATTTCACAAAAAAAAAAGCACCAACTTCTATAAGCCCAATCTCGAAGGCAGCTCTATTCCCGTCCTAATGCCAGAGTACCCCCAGAGCTATGAGTATCTGGCTCGGCTCTGGATCCGTGTACTCTTATTATGGCAGCCAATTGTTTAACTTTGCCAAAAGGTCGGAGGTGGCATCCATGCGTGATGTAGAAATTGAAAAAAGAATTCCACCACCACCATCACCACCGAGCGTCGCTTCGGTCGCATAATGACGTGAAGTCAATTAACCATCAGCACTTTACAGTTAGTTGAATTACTGTATATGTATTTAGGACACAATAGCACTGAGTGTCTTATAATTTAACATATCTTTACAATTTACATACATGTGTATACGCGTATGTATACTTTCTACGAGTTACGAGCGTATGAAAGTAGAAAGAGTCGCCCGTTAGACAAGTTGCAGACATAAATTAACACCATGAACCACGGTCTGGGCCAGTCATTAATTTTCTACTGAAATTAGAATGAATTGAACGAAGTCTTAATTTCAAATAATTTCGCTCGAATTATTTACATTCAATGTGTCTAGACTCCGAGGAACTCAAAATAAGGCCTCTGAATATAGAAATATTGTCTATGTATATGTAAATATGATTTGAATGTCAAAATAATCATGGAATATGACATTGTGATGGCAATTCTTTTGAATTATTATGGCAAAGTGAAGAGAAAGCTATAAGAATGAAAATGAAGAACCTAATTGGTTTGATATTTTGACAGAGGAAAAATTAAAATTTAAACTTAGATATTTGGGTAATTAATAGATAGACACACAGGACTTTAGGGGTCTCTTATTTAGAATTGTTAAGAAAGGTCATAAGATTAAAACTGAACTGTTTTTGGAACTGAATAGGATAACTTTACGATCTTTAACGGTAATATTACAAATAACAATACATAACAAAGTTGAAAGCAAGTACAGGGTTATATTAGTTTTGAACTTTGTATGAGATGTCAAGGAAATTTAAAATGTCAAGGAATTTAAAATCATTAAAATTTGGGGAGTTCCCTAGGTGTTGAGCATCGAAAATGTCAGCTTCCATAACTCTGGCGTATTAATCTGGCTATACATGACCGTCTAAATTGCATTAGTTGGGTTTGAGGACCGCTGTAAATTGCGACTTTTTCGCATACACCTGATACTAAGAAAACTACTCAAGAAAAAGTCTAACGAAGTCTCATCCCCTAATCATCTCGACTTGAAATAACGGTGAGCCCTGGAATCACTTGTTGGCATATGTGTGTTTTTTTGGGAAAAATATATGCAGTGAAGTAAGATAACCCAAAAAAACGTTATCAGCAGTTTTACGATTTGTTTTGTGTATTTTTTTGACAGATAGCAAAACAAAAGTCAAAGGTTCTGTTGGGAGACTTCAGTTAGATTTGGACTTTGCGACAGTGTTATTCTTAAGAACGCTTTGTCACGCTCGCTATTAACTCTTATATTTCGCTGTTTAACCAAAGTGTGGAACCATGAGTTACTAAAATTTGACAGCTTAAACCTCTTAATTTGCTGCTACAAAAACCCGTTTGTTTAGGAAAATTCTATCACACCGACACGATACAAAATACAACTTTTCTATCGGCAGCTTTTTCTAATTTTGTCGCTGTTTCGTTTTGCGTAAGTTTGGTTGCATATTAAAGATTAAATTTTAAAAAAGTTACCAAAACGGTAACAGAAGTAAGCTCTCACTGACAAATGAAAAATACGAACATGTCATCGAGATACACAAGAGTTATCAATAATTGTATTCGAGACTCGAGCAAACGTCAAAATTCCATCCACAGTTGGATTTTTATCGGCAGTTAGGCCAAAGAAGTTTGAAATCATTACTATTGGATTTTACGTGTATTGTTCCAAATTCGATAATTTTATTTATTGACATCTTCCAAAAATGAGCCTCATAGCTACCTGAAATATCATCAGTTTTTAACTGATTCAGAGTCAATTTGTTGAGCACACTATTGTGTCAGATTTATTTTGTATGGGTGCAGGACTTAGTGGACGCAAATTTATTAACCACTTTGCGAACTATGGCGAATTTATGTAAATAGTTCGTTAGGGTCAGTCTATGTTGATTTTAAATAGAAAACAAATTAATAAATGACAGCCAATTTGAAAGAACTTTCAATGTTATGTAAACTGTCAAAGTATGTATTTCTTTTTAATTTGTAACAAATTTGGCTTTTTTCATGATTTTTATACTAGTTGCGTTTTTTCTATTTTTGATTTTGCATTAAAGAGGTTTTCCATACAAGTCCACTATTTGGGCAGCTGTCACTTTTGAAGCTGTAATAAGAACCAACCACTCCAAAAATGGCAAGACTAAAGCACATTGTGGACATAATGAATGAACAATTGGTGGAAAAATTTGAAAATCCAGAGCCGTATTCCACAAAACTTCCCATCACTTTTCAAATTTTTCGTCAATTTGCAAAACATTCTGTTTCAGTGAACTATAAAATCTGATAAGTGAAAAGTTGAAAGCGATAAGTGTTATTTGCAAGGCTTTTGCGCATTTTTTTTCTTTTCACTTTGCAATTTTTTTTTATTCACTTTGCAATTTCTTTCACGTACGTTCTTTTAGCAAAAATTGTGCAACAAAAACTTAAGTTTCTATTTTTGCAAAACGAATTTTGATAAGTTTATCAAAAGTTTGCAAAGAACACTATCGCTTTGCAAATGCATATTGAAATTAAAAGTGAAGCTTTCAAGATGTGCTTACATGATTAAATTCTTTGTGGAACACTTTGGATGCTTGCAGCAGAGATCAAAGACTTTGCATTAATAGCAAAGCCATTGAAAATAGTGCAGTCTTTGCAAAAATTTGCTTAGTGCAAAGTTAATTTTTCAAAGAAGAGAAATACATCACTTTACAAAAAAATCAATTTGACAAGTGCAAAGTGAAAAGTTTCTAAGTTCTTTTGTGGAATAAGGCCCAGGTTTGTTTGCAACAAAATGATATGGATTTTATGAAAAGCCTATTTTACCGTCGAAGGTTACATTACTGTCTTATATTAGGCTCAGAAAATCCAAGAATTGAGCCTCTCTATGCTCAATGTGTCATTGTTTAGTGCGATTTTTGGAATGGTAATGGTGCTACGATTGTAACTAGCTCTTTTGAAAATGTGACATGGTGCATCTGTTAATGTGCATTAATTGCCCTGCTGTGCTATGATTAATGATGTAATGTTTTTTTATAAATTTTAAGATTCTATTTATGTCTTAAGACACCTTTACAATATCATATCTTCGGTTTGTGACGGCCTTTATTCACTTACACCAATTACATTTACACAAATATAGCCAAACAATAAAAGAAGCTACATATTTATTTTGAGAATTAATGTCTACAACAATGCGATAGGGTGTACATTAACAAAACATTAAAAAGTCTTCTCGCAGTGACATCTGCAGCAAACCACCTTAATCTGCCGACTTACAGCGCAGCGCAGCGCAACAACAAGCTCATCCAGATATGCAAAGTGTATATGTAAAGTACTTCAGTCAACCACACTAATTACATAGAATTCCTCACGTCCAGGTGACACCGACCACCGACCGTTGAAATACGCGCCTTAAAACTATCACCATCTCCTCGATAGACTTGGCCCTGATGGACAACTAGGTATACGAGCACAGACAATGAACCGACCGACGACGACGACCCAACGACATGGAGATGCGGCAGCTGCGGCAACGTTCGCCATAGTCTAGCTAGCCAACTTCCATATATCTATATAACCAACAGTACCTATGGATCTGGCCAATACGACCCGAAAAAAACTCAAACAAGGAGATGCATCCAATCCAGTTCACGACCAAACTATGCTCATTGCGAACACTTTCGCTAATTGTAGTCATTCGGAGGTAGCTTCAGAAACGTGACACATGGTCACACGGTGCTCCAACGAGACGCTGAATGCTGTGGCGGCGGTGAGAGGAGGTGGTTCCACCTAATGAGTTTACAAGTCAAACGGTCTACTCTTCCGACATTACCAGTTACCACTAGTTCCAGCAAAGAGGTGTCCTGTCGCTGTCCCATTCGTCTATATAACTCTATCTCTATATGGGAATTGGTAGGGACGTATGTAGCAACATCCGAAAACCTCATGGTTCCTCGATGGCTATATGGCTAGGTGCTTTTCACGTGCGAGCAAGATCGTGCTGCCATATAACACGCTCCCAATGAATGTACTTAAGCTTGTGCAACATGCTCCAGCCCAATCCTCCTGATGCACACATAAAAGCAGTATAGACAGTATAGCGACAGTGAGACAGGCATTTCTGGAATCTGCATTCCTTGTAACTCCTAAAACGAGGACAGCGTTTTGTTTTGCCGGCAGCAGCAGCGGTGGCGGCAACGTTAGCAATAGCCAGGCAGCAGCAGTTCTTGAAGGAGGAGCTGAAGCATGGCATAACAACAACTTTGGGACGCGTGGCGACATGTTGCATGCTTTGCTTTTGTCTGGCCATGTTTGCATGGGGTGGAAATTGCGTTCTCGCGCAAGTTCCTTTTTTTCGTGTCCTATTTGAAGAATAATTGCGTAAGGATAATCCATCCTTCGCGAAAAGCTGCCACTCACAGATGAGTCTGCATTTGATGGCCTCTCTGTTCGGCGTCGTCGTCGTTGTTGTTGTCGTTGTCGTCGTCGTAGTCGTTGTTGTCGAGTCGTTTTGCTTCAAGGGTGGATTTGGGTGGTGTATTTTGGGCCGGGCCAGGTCCCAGATTATTCTGATCTAATTGTGCTTTGCTGGTTGTGTGTGTGGGTGTGTATATGGTATGTATGGATGTATGTGATATAACGGTAATTATAATTATTTTTATGGCCTATAAATGTGTGTGTTCCTTCCTATACAACAGAATAGAAAATAGAATGTGGATATATCTCATGTTATTTGTCCTAAGGGCGTCGTTTAATTGCTTCGGCAATTAGGTGAAGGGTCCTTGACGGTGTGTTGTGTTGTTTAGGCTGATACGGGGGTAAGTACCATCAGACACACAAAACGATTTTCGGAGACTTTTCTGATGTTTAAATGGGCGGGCAGCTTGGTAGCGGGTGGCTGGTGGGTGGTGTCAAGCTTAAGGTGAGTTCCATGAAATTTTGGAAAATCTAAGGCAATTATCATAGAAAAATGCTTTGTATACCTACGGGGATGAGTGTGATATGAACGAGTAATAGGAGGGTTCTAGTTTTATATATGTACCTATGTATCTTTGTATTTTTTTTTTCCTTTTTCATATATGATGGAATATCTGGCATAAGTGCCAGAAACAAGAATACTGAAATTCCATTTAAAATTAAATTAATACGTACTTACTTATAATATACCTTTCGAAGGGGATTTCTTCGATATTGAAATGGGTTTTTGTTTATAGCCGAGAAAGTAGAGTTTTTTTGTCCATTAGAAATTGGGGATTAAAATTGATTTTATATTTAGAACAATAGCACCAATAGAATGGCAAAAAGACAACATGGTAAGCCAGAATTTGAATTGTTAACGTTAATCAACACCGATGTAACGACAAATCTTAAGCCACCGAACAACTGAATAACTTATTTCGTACAAAATTAAAAGAGAGAGTGACGTTACGTCGTACATACACATGTGTGTACATATAAATATGGCTAAGTGCTTTCAAAAACATAGAATTAGAATTTTTTTATAAGAAGTTGTTTTTCAAGTGATTTTACAATTAAATACTATGTTATGAAAATTTTCCAAAAACATAGAAAACATCGCATGGTAAAATCGCTTATCATTAAACATGTAGTCCAGGAAATACTTCCATAAAATGACAACAATAATTTTAAGTTGGTAGTGTGAAAATAAAAACATAGAAAATGATAGAAAATTTTAAATTTTCGCAATTTATCAGCATGTAAGTTCTCTACAAAAATCAGTATCCCATCAAAAGTTTTTACCAGTTTCTATTTTAGCAGGTGCTCCAATATGTTGATACAAAGTTACCGATGTTGGCAACAAAACATAGAAAACATTGTAGGACATTGATTTAATAAAATTACAATTAATTGAAGACAAATTGACTTCCGATTATAAGAAAATTAATTTTCCTTAATGAAAATCTCTGATCTGTTAGATAGATACCAAGTCAGCAAAAAAGTACCAAAAAAACATCGCACCGCAAATTTTAAATTCTTGCAGTTGATTCAGTACTTTTTGCTAGTAAATATCAGACCGATCACTGGATCACATAAGATGTAAAACAAGCTGCTATTAAGGAGGTGGATTTCTAAGTTCTTACAAGCAGTAAAAAAAACATAGAATTCAGTGCAGATCTAAATTGTACCCGTCACAACTATACAGATGATACGGTATGATAAAAATATTCTAAACAAGAAATTCTTACCCGTTTTGAGTGTTTCGATTCTATATAAAAAACATAGAAAACATCGCAACATCGCATATTACTTGTATTTTAAATTCATTTGGGATTATTGCTAAAAAATTTTGTACAAAAATATTCTCACAACAAAAAACATAGAAATTAATTCAATGACAAAATTAGTCCAGCAAATGTTGTTTTACGAATTTGTCCAATCATCAAATGGGAATGTAAAAAAATTAACTAAAAAATTTAATCTTTCTAGTGAGACTATTACTATTTCTTTATTTCTAGAAAGAATTCGGCAAGTTTGAAAAATAAATTAAAAAACAACAATACATTTCCATTTTTCTTCTGATGGTAACTTAATGACAAAATGCCAGAATTGTGTTTGTTGTCCTTTTAGAAATAAGACATAATATTATCATCTTCATCTTGTATCTTTTGTGGAACAAGCAAAATTAAATTAAACTTTTCTTCTATTTTAAGAGAATATAAGAATAGTTATGTTTTATTATTTTTTTTTCTCCAAAAATATTCACTTTAATGTATAATATTCAGTATCTATGAATAAATTTCATCAAAATAAATCCTTTTTTTCAGATCTCTTATATATTATATATTGTTAATTCGTCCTTTTTTCCATTTATTCTTTCATTTATTCCTTCTTTCATTTGAAAACTCTTTTTCTGGTCGACTACATGGCTTTTATGTTATTTCATTTAAGTCCTTGCGGGCCATATATCACTCCAGTTGACAGAACAATTCCCTTATCTTTTGGATGAGAGAAAGAGAAAAAAAAAGGAAACAAAAAGCCTTATTCGACTATCGATATACTCAGACCCAGACTCTTGAAAGATTTCTTTATTTTTTTTTTTTTTTGAGTTTTTCTTTTTTGAAAAGATGTGAAAAGCTTTTTAACTCTCACATAGTTAAGTATAAGATATGTTGGAGAAAAAGGCTTTACTGATAACTGGTATAGGAAAATGCACAAGGAAGTTAGACTGTGAAAAGGTAAGTAATCAAAAAGAAAAGAAAAAAACTTAGTGTGAAAGTGTACTATCGCTCTTAAGATATTCTTAAGTTAAACTTCTGGATCTGGAAGATATTCTTCCCGAAAAGTATTTCAGAAGAGTTTCACATTAGGAAACTTTATTTAATCTATTAAAAAAAATGTCTGTTGAATGTGGTGTGGTTTTCGTATCGTATTGGACCATTTTATTCGTTAATAGAAATAATCGTCATATTAGATACCGTCAATTGACATGTTTGCAGTACTATTAACCATTTATTTATATTTATCTAACTATAGTTATTCACTTATGTATGTTAATTATAATAATAATAACATTAGACTGCCAGTAATTTTTTTCATGTTTAAACATCTCATTACGTTGAACACCATCAAAAATTGTAAATTTTTTAGAACGCTTGATCAAGGGTTAATAGGAAATAACATGATCTACATTCACCGTTCAGAAGCAAAAAGATGGAACGGAATTTTTGACACAAATTCCAGACAAATAATTTGTAATTTTTAATCAGACATAATCTGAGATAGACAATAAGTTGATAGTTGGTTGTCAAGTTGTCATTCGATGTCATATAACTCCCGAAGTTGGTATCCCTTGCCTAGTTGTCAAATTAAGAGAACAGATGTGTTCAGAAAATATGTAGTTCATTTCTTTGGTTGAGTTTAAAAATACAATAAAGTTCAGGTCAAGTTCTGCAGTAAGATTTCGGAAAAGCACTTACATTTTCTCATCTCACCAACTGAAAATTTGATTCAATTTGCATAACAGGGAGATTACATGGAATTAAGTTTCCGGCAACTTTAAAGTTTAAAGGCCACCAGTTTAATAATCATGATTCAATATTTTATCCGTGGTTCAATTTTTACTGTTCAGTCCTTTATGCATGACACATGAAGTCGACTGAATAATTACAAAAAAATTTAGCCTTAAAGTTAATTATTGGACAACTTATAAAAACATCATAATTTGAAGATGAAAAATTGCATAATTCAGTGATAAAACATACAAGATGAGTTTTATTTTGCATGAAGACCTGATATAGATCAGTATTGACCAGTTTTTCATGTATTACAACAACTCAAGAAGAGCTTCACATTTTTCTATGCGTCAATTTTGGTATAGCAACTTAAAAATCAAAAACCTTAAGTTGCGTGTAGTGAGCTTCAATGTCAAGATCAATTAATCTTAATAACCACAACTACTGGCAACATCTTCCACATCCTTCCTTTGCATATTTTTCATCCTTTAATTTACCACCATTTTCGTGATGAACTTAGTTTGAAAACGCAACAATAGCTGTCTTTTATTCACTGCTGAGCAGCTAGCGCAGCAAAATTTCCCTCGGCAAATAACAACAATTTGATTGCTGGCGAAAAAATAATGGCCGAACACGATATATGTTAAGTGAGTTTTATAGTTTAAGTCACTTGAATACTGCATTAGCTATGCAGCAGTGAATAAAACACAACAAAATTTGCCAAATTATCACTCAAAAATGTTTGTCCTTAAATTTTCTAAACGTTTACAACAAACTTATAGTTCAGACAAAGCTTCAAAAAATATAACATTTATTATCCGTCCCTTTACTACCTCCGAAAACATATCTTCAGTAAAATATTTGTACTGACTACTGACTTATTTTTGTAAGATAATCTGATGCTCCTATGCACTAACAAAAAAACCTTTTCATCTCTTATTACCATTAAGAAACCCTTTTGTCGGTCGTACAAGTTCTTAGAAGACTTTTCCATGTTTCCTAGCTTTCTTATCTGTAATTTAAGAGCACATAGATAGAAGCCAAATATATGAAAACATTGAAGACTACATTTCATTAACATGGTTTTAAGTGACACCTCAACGACTATTAAAAATTTGGAAATATTTATTTCTAATTGGCATTACTGAATTTAACAACTTTTAAATGTTTTACAAAAAAAGTACTAACTTTTGATGATCTACCAATAAGTTTTTTTGTTTGTGACATTAACACTTAACCATCAATCACAAATCAACTTTTTTATAAACTCCTGTACCCTAACACATGTACCGCGACCGACTCCCTTACCTAATATAAAATGAATCATTATCGCACCAACATTATATAGCATCCTCACAGCAGGGAACATGGAAGTGATGTTCATAAAACTCACGGTTCCTTGAAATTGCACAAAACCTGACCCCGACCGAACACATCCAATGGAGTTGAGTACGTGTTTGTACAGTACATACATATATACGTCCGCCAGTTCAACATCAACTTTAATGTCCAAACTCTGCGAATCTGGAACTCATCTTCTTCAAACTATACCAAGTGAACTATGTACGTTGAACGTTCCTTAGCGTGCGCCTCAATGGGTAGGGTATATAGGTTATATTTTGTAGTGATGGGAACTTCCCGAACCCCATCATGCAGCGTTCCATCGGGCTCACATATAGGATAACCGCCAAGTTGCCAACTTGGAGAAATTTAATGGTCAGCTTTATGACCATTTGAATGGGTCATTCAATGGGTTCAGCCTCCATTTCGGAGAGTTCATTATTTAGTTTCACTGCCTGTTCCGTCGTTGTCGTCGTCGTCGTCAACATCGCCATCGTCATGTTTGTCAGCGTGTATTTGTATATGTCTGATGCCTGGTGTGGTGTGTGAATGGGAGAAGTTCATATCGAGTTAATGGTCCCGACAGGGTATCCTCCTTCAGGATATAAACAGACATTGTAACACGCATCCAATGTACAATAATTAAGTTTGACGGGGCCAAAACGACATAAAATCGATGGACGTTTGATCTTTTTATGGCGCATCCAGAGTTTTTACTGTAAGGCGGTGCGGCGGCGGCAACGAAGTCGAAGGCGGTGGCAATAGTTATTGGTCTCGGATTTAAGTTACAGTTCACTCCAGGATTCTGTGTCATAAGTTGATCTGGATATCCTTGAAACATCCGAAACAGACTACTTCAATTTTATCGCTTCCAAGGAAGAAACAATAAGACAATGGGATATGAGGACAGCGTCACCGCCCGACGATGTTGACGACGACGACAACGGGACGCACGACCGAAGCGGTGCGGTGCTCGCTGAAGCACGTTGCACACAAAGTGATTAAAAAGTTTCCTCTCTTCATTGGTTGCGCGAATTAAAACACTTGTTTCTTACTTTTAAAATTAAACAATATTTATTTGGAACTATGTCCTTTATTATTGAAATACTTTTTACTAATTCTAAAAGGAGCTTAAGGCTACTATGTAGTTACAATAAGACTATTGATAAATTCATCATACAGTCGTATTTATATACTTTTCTTATCTATCTACAAGGAGACCCAAGCGTACAATCGTCTTGCTTGATAATGAAGAAGAGATAATATTCCAACATTGTATACAAACGATATTATCTCTTTTACATATGTTATCATTGTAGCGTTGTGTGCAAGACTGTACTAGAGACTAAAGATATCATTGAATACAAATAATGTTATCTTTTTTCTCAATATGTTTTGCTATGGATACTTAACTCCCCCCCTTGTTAAACGAAATCGTCTCGATTTTTCGACGCTATTTTTAACATTTCTCTTTCATAAGTTTTGTTATATGCGTCAATCTTTTTTTGTTTTTGACGATCTGTTATACATTGTATAGTTTTTATCATTACGTACGTAAATGCTAGAATAACAATCAGTGTTACAATTGTGTATATAGTTGATAATATCGGTTTTTCTTCAAAAGGAATAATTAGTTTTTTTAAAGTATCTATGTTATCGAATTTGTACATTGTATCTTCTTTAATTATTTGGTCGATGTAAGACTCTGAATTATGATTTCTTAATATAACTTCTTTAATTTGCTTATGCATGTTTTTGTATATTTTATCGTCTAGATTTATAGTATTTTCATAAGTAACTAAGTTTATACCATTAATTGTTTGATTATTTAACTTATGCTTACCGCTTAATAACATAACACCGGATTCAATTTCTAAGTCGTAATCGTATTCTTGTTTAATGTTGCATTTTGAAGTTATATTCTTTAAAAGTGGAATAAGACAATTTTCTTCTTCAAAGTTAATTTCACAAATGTTTTTACTTAGATGATTTTGACAATTTCTTGTTCTTAAATAAGTTTGGTTACATAAGGCAATTGTTTTATCTGTAATGATTTTTCCATGTTTTGAATTTAAAGGTGTTACTTTATACAATTTACATGATTTAATTAGAACTGGATATTTATATATTGTGATGAAGAATTCATCAGTTCTAGCTAATAATATTTTAGAGTACTGAAGTATATTTATTATGGGTACTTGAATTATTTCATGTTGAATAATATTTTTAATGTCATCTAAGTCTAGGCTTTCTGATAAATATTCATTATTTTTTGCTGCATTAATTGTTCTGGTCAATAATAATAATTGTTCGTACACTTGTTCTATTACTAAATGTTCTTTAAGGCTCTGACCTTCGAATTGTTGCAAAATTTGTTCAAATCTAGAATTTATAGTTTTTTGTTTATTATTGTTTTCTATGAGATTATTTATACTCGTTTCTATGTTAACTAAGTCATAATGGTCAGGATTACCAAACACATATTTGAAAGCTGTTCCTAAAAAGTTAATTGATCTAGTATGCCTAGTATGTTCTTGTAATTGGTCTGCTAAATTCTTAATTTTACTTAACCAAATTTTTTCTTCTTGTGTAGGTTGATATTTACTAGTTACGATATTTACGTAAGGTTGAAATATCGAAGTCAGGTTGGTGGCATGTAACAAATAAGTTTGTTCTTTGAATAAATACACGTCATCTGTTTGCGTAAGTATAAACTTCTTGTTTAGTAACTCAGTTATTTGAACGTTTCCTTGCCCTTCTTGACTCTGTACAATTCCTAGTAATGTTAGGAATATTAATATTTTCGTCATCTGAAAAATGATAATTCTTTATGTTATCCTTGTGAATTTTTATTCCTTCTTTAGAGATTACAGTGTTTCCTTTATCTTCTTCTACTATTCTTGTTATGTATCTGGCGTTAGATTTCTTTCTAAGACCTGTGATTCTTACCATTATCTTATCTCCTTTTTTATACTCTCTGTGTCGAGTTCCTTTATTTAGACGTTCGATCACTTTTTTGGATGCTGAGTTTAGTTTATTTATTATAATTTCACTATTGCTATATTTATTTTGATTAAAGAAAATGTCTCTAGGTTTCAAACCGGTAACTGAGTGTATAGAATTATTTAATTCACGCACTGTTCTAAATATTTCTTCGATAAGTCTTGTTTTATTCTGAATTGTGAATATTCTAGACAGTTCAGTTATTGTACCGTTTACACGTTCTACCTGACCGTTCGCTGTCGATCTGTATACTGGAGTTTCTACTTTAGTTATGTTGTATTTCAAACACATTTGGTTCACCATTTCTGTTTTGAATCCCTTCTCGTTATCTGTCATGAGTCGTTCACATTTTGGGAAATAATTAGATAAGACCTCTTCCATAACGTCGTACAGTCTGTTTCGAGTTTCGATTTCCCGAAGGATTGTATATTTAGAATACTTATCTACTGTTACAAGGAAAGTATACTTGTCGTTGAAGTATATGTCCATATGAATGTGTGTTCCCACATGTGTTGGTATTTCTGAATTATTCAGAGGTTCTCTGATAGGTTTTCTTTCATATTTTCCAAATAGACATGCTATGCATTTTTTGTTGAAACTCTTTGCTTGTTTATTTAGATCGGGCCAGTAATATTTCTCTGAGATTTCTTGTATATTGTTACGTAACCCTCGGTGTGCTCTTTCGTGAGTTACCCTTACAAGTTTTAGTTGTTCCTCCAAATTTGTCACGTCTTGAAGTTTTCTTGGTGTGAATATAAATCTTACTAGTGGGAATTCTTTTTTTATGTTTTCACCATATTTGTATATGTTTTCAAATTTCGTATGCAAAGCTACAATCTTTTGGGGTTGTATAACTTCTTTCATCTGCCTTAGTAAAGAGTCTTTGTCCTTAAACTTTATTATGAGTCTTATTTTGTTACTAAAATAGATTTGTGTTTCGATATTATTTGTTATATCTTCAATAAGTTCGAACTGTGCAGCGTATGCATTAAAAGGCTGATTCACAGTTTTTATTATATCATTAGAAGAACTTTCAGCTGAATGTGCTGTTTCTATGGTAGAAGTATTTATGCGTTGACGTGATAATGCGTCAGCTACAAGATTTAGGTTTCCTGGTTTATAAACTAATTTTGCTCCAAAGTCTTCAATGATTCCCTTCCAACGTTTCAGCTTTGTGTTGGGATTTTTTTCTGATACAGAATATATAAGGCTCTGGTGATCGGTATATATGGTTAAGTCTGCTATACCATATATGTAGTTTCTGAGTTTTTGTAAGGACCATATGATCGCTAATAGCTCTTTCTCGTTTGTGCTATAGTTCTCTTCTGTCTTACTCAGTGTTCTTGACAAGAAGTGTATAGGTTGCTTATTCTGACTTAGTACGGCTCCAATAGCTATGTTGGATGCATCAGTAGTAAGCTCGAATGGTTTACTATAATCCGGTTGAAAAAGTTCGACTTGTTCTTTCAAATAATTTTTTAAAATTCTAATCGCTTCTAATGCTGAATCATTCAGATTTAACTTAATATTTTTACTTTGTTTTTTGTTTACTTTACCGTTATCTCCTCGTAAATATAATGTCAGGGGCTTGGCTATGCTTGCGTATCCTTTTATAAACTTACGATAGTAACCTGTAAGACCTAAAAATCCTCTCAAATCCTTTACCGTTTGTGGGACTGGAAACTTTTCTATAGCTGCTATTTTCTCAGGGTTCGTAGTGATTCTACCATGTCTGATTATGTGACCTAAGTATTCTACTTCTTCTTGAAAAAACTTACTTTTCTCATCAGATATTTTTAATGTGGCTTTATTGAGTACGTCGAATACTTGACTTATGTGCTGTATATGTTCTTCCTCAGATGAAGAATATATCAATACGTCATCAATGTAAACGTGTACGAATTTACCTACAAAGTCTCTCAAAATGTCGTCCACGCATCTCTGAAATATGCTTGGTGCATTTTTGAGCCCGAAAGGCATTCGTTTAAAATGATATTTTGCGCCATTTATAGCAAAAGCTGTTTTTTCTTTATCATCTGTTTTGATTTTAATTTGGTGGAAACCTGACTCCAAATCTAACGTTGTAAAGTACTTGGCTTTACCTAAATTTTGAATTGTCATGTTGACATCCGGAATGGGGTATCTGTCTGTTACAGTGTGAGCGTTAAGTTTTTGGAAATCAACAACCATGCGCCGTTTTGGTTTTCCTTTTTCGTCCAAACCTTTTTTAGGTACTGTCCATATGGGACTGTTATAAGGACTATGGCTTTTTTCTATTATATCGTCATGTAAGAGTTTCTGTATTTCTTTGTTTACGAATTCGTTATCTGCTATGGGATATGGATATTGTTTAACATAAACCGGATTATCATTGGTCGTCCTAATGCTTGCTTCTATAGTATCTGTAAAGGGTAACGGTCCTATGCTGTTATTAATCTTCATCAGTCTATCTATGTCTGCTTTATAAATATTATTTTCCCCAATTATGTAATTAATTTTCTGAATAGATTCGACACTGCTTATGGTAGTTAGAGTCATATTACTGAAATTTATTTCCGCGTTTAGAACTTTAAGTCCTTCATATCCTAATATCATATCAAAAGACTGAATATCCTCTAATTCAAAAAATGTTATATTTTTCTTTAATATCCTAACTACTTTCTTTGTATTTACCATAGAATAACCATGCATTGTTTTTATTTTTATAGGTTTAATTTTAATTTTTTCGCTAGAATCGCATTTTCTATTAATGTAATTATGGGTTGCACCAGTATCAATAAGAATTTTATAAATTTTCTTAGAAATAGTACTAGTTAAATTTAAGCAGGGCAACCCGTCTACTAGTTTAAATGATCTATTCTTATGTTATTATTTACCATACATTCCGTTTCATCTGCTTCTGCATATGTACTGCTGACATCGTCTCTGCGTTGTTGTCGGGAGTTATTTACTCTCTGCTGCTTGAAGTTCTGCTGATAAGATCGTTGCGGTCTGTTGTGTGTGTTGAAACTCCCGCTGTGTTCACGTTTCGCTGGTGGATTATATACATCGGGTTTGTATTGATTCCAATTTTGTCGCTGTGCATGTACAATTTGTCTCGAGTTTATCTCCATCGGCTGTGGTCCGTCATTTCTCTTGAAAGGGTTTAGGCGTGGTCCTTGATTGTGTTGCTGCATATTATCGTATTGCTTCTGGGGTTGATAATTCGTTGTTTGGCTCGAATAATTTGGTCTTCTTTCGTTTCTGCGTTCATGTGGCATATTTTTGTGGTGCTTATCTTGAGTGAGATGTAAATGCCTGTGCACATTATCATGTTCTATTCTGCGAGCAATTGCGAATGCGTGTTCTAGATCATTTATTGTAGCTGAATATAATGATCCTCTTGTAAAGTTGTCACTCATACCATCAATGAATATACGAACTGCGTCGTCGTTAGCATTTTTAATTAGTCTGTCGATTATATTCGGCGGATCACCTGACATAGTGATTTTTGATATTATTAAATTGAGATTTTTATTTATCTCGTCGTGGTATTCAGACAGTGTGCTTCTTTTTTGCGTGATGGCTTTCATCATGTCTTGTAGCACGTATAGAGGTTCTTGATTAGAGTACGTATAATCTAATCTGTTACGTATCGCCTCAAAATTAAAAATTGTGTTATAATTAGTTAACACATTCGCGGCTGCACCCTGTATTTTACTTTTCACTATAGTCAATGCTGCTGCGTACTTACTGTGTGTTTTGAAGTTTTTAATGCTGTCTATTAATCTGGATGCTTCTTCGCGCCACGACCGATAATTTGATTGATCGCCGTTGAAAATAGGTAGGCTTTTAAATGCGTCTAACTGTATTTCACTACCATCTGTATATGTGGTTCTTATTTCCTCTAGCACAGGTATGTTTGGTACTATGCCTAATCCAGATTTTACTTCATTTAGTTTTGTTTCTAAATTAGTGTTTATTTGATTTTGGTTAGTTATTATTGCTGCTAACCTTGCATTCTCTGTGCGTGTGTGCTCTAGGGTTTGTGTTACTGTGTTGCACCTGGTTTCTAAAGCTTCTAATCTTGCCATTAATACTGCGAGTTGTTCCATTTTGAACTCGTGTCTGTTGTCGTCGAATTTGTGTGTTTTTTTCCTCCACATATACACTTTCACTGAATTGCTTTGCTGCTTCGTACGAAGAAGCTATATTTGTACCTGCTATGCTAGGTAATTCTTGTAACCGGTAACGCGAGTGTTCTGTTTATACTAGATTTCACTACTTGTTCCCGAGGTCCGCTCGATTGAAGTTAAAAAGTATATTTAACCTCCTGGCAGGATCGCCAATTAAAACACTTGTTTCTTACTTTTAAAATTAAACAATATTTATTTGGAACTATGTCCTTTATTATTGAAATACTTTTTACTAATTCTAAAAGGAGCTTAAGGCTACTATGTAGTTACAATAAGACTATTGATAAATTCATCATACAGTCGTATTTATATACTTTTCTTATCTATCTACAAGGAGACCCAAGCGTACAATCGTCTTGCTTGATAATGAAGAAGAGATAATATTCCAACATTGTATACAAACGATATTATCTCTTTTACATATGTTATCATTGTAGCGTTGTGTGCAAGACTGTACTAGAGACTAAAGATATCATTGAATACAAATAATGTTATCTTTTTTCTCAATATGTTTTGCTATGGATACTTAACTCGCGCTGAATTCAAAAGCATCAACCAAACGCCAGGAAATTGCAGAAGCAAATCGAAATCCTTCAGTGTCGCTATAGTGTGCTGTGATTTACGGCCGCCGCTATCCCGCTTTGATAATATGGGACGATGTCACGGTGGTGTCGGTGGGGATCTAATAAAAATTCAATGCATAGATGAGGGTAGATATGGAATAGGAAAAGTTTTAAGTTTTCAATTGAGCCAAAAATGCCGAAATTCGTTTGGAGGGCACCAACATCACTAAACAGCGCGCGATTGTAATTCACTTGTTTCTTTGGTGAAAATGGAAAAAAGTTTTCACGAAGAACGTGACGAAGGTTGGATTTGCATAAACAATTTCGGGCTTAGGTAGGTAGACTTTTCCTTTTTATTTTATCAATTTCAGCGCAAGTTTTACTTGAATTTTTTTTTTGGCTGTTTGGCATTGAAAAGTTTTAATTGATTTGGAATGAGCAAAAAAAAAAACAATGATTTTTAAATTGAAGAAAGAAAACATACATACATATACATATAAAGACAGACTGATAAACTTTATTGGTATTTGATTTTCGTAGTCAAATAAACAAGTTTTTATTTCAATCGAGGAGGTACCTAACCCATCTTTAAGGAAAGTTGCCATCTTATAGGACTTATCTAAGTTCCAGGCATCTACGACTACGGTAACGTATGATATTACCTACAGACCCTTGGTGGAAAAAAGTTTGATAAGTAATTTTAAAATTATAAGTTTTGGTACAAGGGTTACAGCGCAGCTTTCACCATTCCAATAAAAATTTGATAAAGACATGTTGGAACGTTTGATTCGTAGAAAATAGATGACATACATACATAAGCATCATCGGGTGTTCTGAACAATCGATTAATATTATATACACGATTCCTTAAACCAGATCTTTTAAATTCAGAAACCTTATCATAACTTTGAAGATGCTGCTGCACAGGTATATGATTCCGCCAGAACTCACATATGTATGAATCCGAGACCTGGGTACTTCGTTCAAGACATTCCTAATTCTCAAGCTTTTTCGAGAGGAAAATTTTGAGAAGAATTGTTGCGCCCTTATGTGAGGAAGGACGATTCTGAAGGTGATACAATCAGGAACTAATTAGAGTTCGTATAGGGAACCAGGGCTTAGTGACTTACAACTCTCAACCATTCTTGTATCAGAGTATAATGCCAGGTATGGAGGGGACCTACACATTATATGCCGAATTCCAATGGATACATTTTTGAGAAAGCATTTTTCATGACAAAAATTACTTTTATAGGATTTGTCAATTCCTCGAAAGACGCAGTACCTGTAAAAACTTTCAGTTGGCATAGGCAGGGATTGGACCCATAGCTTTTGCTTGTCAGTTTGCTTGTTCAGCAATCATGGATCTCCATCCAAAACAAGAGTGGAGAGAGAAGCAACAATCCAGGGGCTGAAAATCAATATGGGAACAAACTAATTGTATGTTGTTCAGCCTTGGAATCTCTCAGTAGAGAAAATAGATAGCTTTCAATACCTTGGAAATATTGTTTCTACTGACGGAACAACCGAACTAGACATCTCCAGCAATATCGGGATATCAAACCTTGGTGTTCGGGATATTGTCCAATATTTGGAGCAATAAATCGATCAGCTTGAACACAAAGCTACGACAATTGTATATCACTCAAACGCTATGTATATGGCTGGACAACATGGGAAATGGCAACAACAGTAATCAGGAAACGCCAAACCTTCAGTAATAGGTATTTGCGAAACATCTTATAGGTTTTCAGGCCAAATCTACAGCGAAAAACAGTGGACAGAACACACGCTATAAAAACTCACTGAAAATTCTGAAGAATTGGAAGATCCAGAAGAAATGCAGAAGAACAGTCGAAGAAGGATCACTGAGATTGAGGAAGAGCTAAGAGGAGTTCAATTGCACGTAGGAGTAGTTGAGGCCCTATGTCTCACTAGGAAAAACCAATGGACTATATATGTTTAAGAACCTAGAAAAGTAAGTAATAAAGGCCCGTTTTACGACCTTTCAGGAACTTTGAATAGCCCAAGATTTATCTAGACTTAGACTTTGCTTAGAAATTCTGTTTGATCAAACAGGTGGACCACTGATATCCTCTTTCTTCAATTCGATCCATTTGGCTTTCTGACATCCCTTCATCTCTATTGAACTAAGCTTGGGGGTAGTTTGACTTTGGGGTTAATCCAAGGCTAAAGCTCTTATATAACGTCCATAGTAAATATATTTTTACAGTGTCAGAAAGAACAAATGTTGTAATTCCTTGAATTGATCCAATATTTTCAAAATTTACTGGAACTCAAGGGGTTATGATTTACCCTTTGAAATGATCTTTACGACCATGTGCCAAAGTAAGAAGTAGAACAAAAAGAACATTTCAGTGAAATGAACAGTTATTATTTTTCCACAGGTGGCGTCTACAAGATACTCAAGGAAATAAAAAAATCGCTTCCTAGAAAATTAAGAGTCGAGCACTATATCCACTGCAGCAGTGCCATCCGTTACAGGTATTGTATTATTATTAAAGACAACCAGTCCTATTCCAAATGCTCCAAAAACTGGAACATCTTAATTCCTAGTCATTATTTTAACTGAAACGAGTATTCATTTACCCACACCTTTAAATTCTTTTAAAAGTTCCATATAAAACTTCCCAAAACAATATTCATACTTACTTAATTTAAGAAAATGATGCTGCTGAATCACACACACAAATACTGACCTTCATTATAAATCTCGAGGTTGGTTGCCCTTCCAATACAATTCACAAGTTCCCAGCAAAACCAAATAAAAAAAAAATAACTCCCACTCATATCCCAGCATGATACCCGTCCGAAAGTACATTGTTCTCGGCGTGTCATCCCTGCGTCCGTCGCGCGGAGTAAAGTCATCCAACCCGCAAGAACAAGAACTATTCACTCTGAGTCTGAATACCGCCTGAGTGCGGCCGACATTAGGTTTACATTGATACGAGATACGATACAAAGCGGCACACTCAGAGTAAACGTAAACTGAAATTTTTCTGGCGGAATATTTAAAATTCAAGAATCACTTAATGTGTACCGCATTCAGACGACAATTGTTTCATTACCATAATTGAGAGGAGTGCTTTGCCTTCTGTCGTCTGTCGTCTGCCGTCTTCAACTTTTCCTCCGGTCGGTCGGTTGGTCGGTGGTGGTGCTGTGTTGCTCTGGTGTATCATTGTCTCATCGGAGTCCGGAGTGTGTGTCTTCCCGAGTTATTCCAGCTTTGGATCCCCTTTAGAGCATTTTTTGGGCCCGAGGCCTCAAAGTACTTGAGCATAACGGCACTTGAATCCAATGTTTTAACCCGCTGCTGGTCGGTATTACGGTACGGTATGGAGAAGAGAGTATTGAAATTTCACCCACCCAGGTTCAATCTTCAGAATTATGTGGAAGCAACAAAAAAAAATTGTAATTCAGAAGAAGACCAGAAGAAGATCCTTCTTCCATGCTTAGCCCATACATACATACACACTGTATCTAGTGAGGATGATGGAACTTAATTTCTATAATGGTCTCGAATTCAATTACTCGGATTGTGATGCTCGAGCTCGAACTTGGGTGCGGTGGTGGTTGATGCTTTTGCTTCTTCAAGAAGCCTCCAGAGATTCTATATACGATGAACTTTTGTAGTGGAAATCTGATTATCTCCAAAGTGGAACAGGAAGTCAATGGTTTTTATCAGTGTATATGGGTACAGGTCAGGGGCATTTGGGGAGGTTGTGCGGTTCCGTTTTGCTGATGGTCGGTGGTTATGGTTATGGTGAAGGCGATTGTGATGGTGGTATATTCGGTGATTTACAAAGTGTGATATCAAGTCTATTGCTTTTTTGTTTCTTATTGTGACGCCACAATGGACGTAATGTAACGCAATGATTCAATTATGCGGGAGAGGTACTTTACATGTAATTCGATTGTTTTTGCCGAAATTTTATCGGTTTTAATTTTGGAAGCATCCACCTTAGCCATCAGCAACGACTCTGAGGGTGTTGAATTCCATCATCTCGATGAGGAATTTGTTGTAAGAAACAACTTATGGGAATTGATTTTCAAAACTTCTGAGCCGAATTAAAGTTTTAAAATAGTTACAATTTAATAGTTTTAGTCTTTATTCCAATAATAATCAGAAAGGTCTTGAAATATCATATGAATAAAATATTAAAGAAATTAGGTATTGTTAGTCAAAAACAGCCCTTAGGTTTACATTTATAGGGTTGGTTTGTAAGACTTGAACTAGACTCGAAATAACGTCAAGTTTATTTACATTATCTTTGGCCAAGTTAACACCGGAAACTTTTGTTTTGTTGAAGATTCGATTTAGTTGTGGCTGTTCTACAATAAGAATGAAGTTCAAAGAAAGTACGATTTAAAGCTTAGAATTTTAATTTTTAAACTTGGTTGAATGATGAACTGCTAGATCCGGATTTGTTGTATTTTCATCGTAACATATATTTTAAGAATCTCGTTTTAGAAATCAGCATTTCGGTTGTCAATTTTGGTTTGAAGATTTGGGAGCCGTTTAATTCAAGCCTTTTTAAATTAAATTTTAAATTGTAATCAGGCCTAGAGAAAAAGAATGAATGTGGAAATAGTCCTTATTCAAACGGTATTGATGACTTTAATACCAATAGATTAAATAACTTCTGAAAATCTTAGAATTCTTCCGGATGGAATGGTTACTTCGACCAAGATAGCAAAAGAAAAAGGTCAAGAGATCATGACCCAGGTCATTACTTCCGTGCATCGATCATGAAAAAATAATGGTACTTTGCCACATTCTTCCACTGCAATCTTCATGCACTATTGAACAAATTGAAACATCAATATAACGTGTCAGGACACTTGAAGAACAGACAAATTTAGCTGTGGTTTAATATGGATTGTATCAATCTTCGAAAACTTTCCTTCAAATAATTTGAAGCTATTCCGATCGACTAACTCTGTAATTTTAGAGAACTATGTGCAATATCTTAAGAATTCTTCCAGTAAACCACTAAATTGTAAGATCTCTAAGAAATTCTGAATCACCTTTGGTGAACAACGCCACCGTATGTACGAATATTTCTCTTGAATCCCGACGCTATAGCGACTGATTTTATGACGTTACTGTCAGCGAAGAAGAATTTTCAAAACTTTAGCTGCGCATTTCAATACGTTTGAGTATTGTAGGTATGAGATGGATTGATTCGAAACAGGAGTACCTAAACCGTAACCGTTTTCAAAGTTACCGTTTTCAAAGTTTTTCAAAGTTGTAGGATGTTAGCATTCCAAATTCCTCATAATTATTGAAATATGCAAGGAAATAAGAATTAAGCATAAATCTCGATTAGGAGAAGTTTCCCAATTGATCGAAAAATTATATTTTCCCTATTATCCGCCCTTCCTAAAACAGGTCCTTTGAGATTAAACAACAATTGGAATTCCTACATAAGGCTTAGAATTCCCTTAGGCCTTAATATCTCTGTCATATGCATATTCGAAAACTGCATCACTTCGACTTCGACCATACAACACCAAATAACCATCAACCTGCCACATTGCCACGTTATGACCAGCTCTAATTAGTCTTTCTCAAGCGCATCAAGTACACACATATTGTGCGTCCTAAATTCGATTCTGTAGGCACTATACCTTCCTTATCGGTCCCGTTCAACCAAATGCAACGTCTAACGTATAGAAATAGTTATGTACTCAAAATTTACGCACTCTTCAGCAGGTCCATTTCGAATCCAACGAACCGTTCAACCACACCCAGTCGTTCGGTGCGGTACGGTGCGGTGGCAAAGAGAGCAATGGTAACTACACAAGGCACCACGTTCGTTGCGTCCGTCTGTCCATTTTAAGTTTGACACCGCATAAATACGAATATAGCTAGTAATTTCATCCAGAGGCTAAATCCGTGCTGCAACCTATATATTTATAAAGCCGTGCGTCTGTGTCCTTGTCACTCCTAAATAAAGTAATAATACGAATATTGCACTCAGGACAAGAACATCGGCCATTATGCTTCTTCGGAGGAAGTGACATCAGCAATAGCAACGCCTCACCATCACCACCACCGCCTGCCTGCCTGCCTTCCTGATATGCCATCATTGCCATGCCATCTAACAATCATGGGACACTGAAGCTGAGGATGAGGCTGATGCTGAGGCAGAGAACTATATATTCGACTCATAGATCCAGGAATAGGAAAACTAAGGAACAACATAAAAATAAAATAGACAACGTCTTCATTTCAACTGGTGTTGTATATGAGAGCGGGAGAGTACTTAAAAGCTAAATAAGTGCGATGGATGTGTGTGTGTGCGTATATGAGTGCTTGACTACTACTATACAGTAACAGTATACAGTAAAGAACGGGAATGGAAATGCTCCTGGTGACATGATTTTGCACTTTAGTGTCGACTGCATTCTGCAATTAGAATGTCACGTTTGTTCCTTGTGTATCTTGCACTGTAAGTATCTAAGTGAAGTGAATGAGCTGAGCAGGTCTCATACATATCTAGATCTATACCATAAAAGTTCCTGGCCATCAACCAACCCCTCACACCGTCAACGTCCCTGCACACTAGATACATTAATGGTTCCCAAGAAATATTCAAAAATTGTCCTTAAAGTTTAGCAATACAGCTCCAGATACGAGTACGAGTATATGTGCGAATCCCGATTGGTTTTTCATCCTGGATGCACCGGCATGCACCCACACTTTGGATTTGTGTCGAATGTTTTACGAAACTTTGCCGAACAGACAGATATTTCGGCCCACAGTCAAGTTCTGCTAGAAAACGATATCGAACCCTTTTTCGCACGTATAACGCATTCGATTAGAATCGAACGGTAAATGGCTGATGACTATGGTGGTTAGGAGTTGAAATGCAATTGCAAAGTGTGGTGCCTCTAGGGTAATGTCTAAATCCAATGCTCATACATATATATATGTATGTATACAATTGCACGTGAATTGCGCGTTGAAGGCGCCTTTGAACACGTCCCACACACGGTATACGGTGTAAATGAAAGTTTTGTTAATGGAAGTCGACCAGTAAATTGAAATTTACAGCGAAATCACGTGGAGGGTGCTGAAGCTCATATACGTAACCTATACGTCCTGCATATAAAAGTTGCATAAAACAAACGAAAAACAACAGTAAAGTTTGAATATGTAGCTTATGGGAATGAGAGACAGGAATTTCGGGACTAGAAACGACAATATTGGTGATTGATTTTTGAAAAAGATTTTGGATGTGTGTATAAGCCTGAGAAATCTAGCCAACTAGACGGAGCTCGTTTAATCATCTAAAAACTTCTTTATTGGCTCGATCACCTCAGAAGATTTGTCAGATGTGTTAGATTCGTCAAACAGATGATTTTTGATTATATTTTGGACGTATGTAGGTTGGAACTAATATGGAAATAAAAAATCAAAGTAAAAAACTTAAAATTTGAGAAACAATACTCTAATTGTGGGGAAAATGGATTTTTGTGAAATTGTAAAATTTATAATTAACAAATGATGAAAAGTTCTTAAAAATTCAAAACAAAAAGGTTAATTTTAAGATTAAATATTTTTAACCTTCGATGTTATTAAACAAATTTCAGGCTAACATAATGATTTTCTGTAAGGTATTGTTTTTTCCCCCGCATAAAATTTAAGAAGTCAAGTGGTTTCGAAAAACGTAAAAAGTCAAACACGGTTATTCAGCACCTTAACCCTTGAAGAAATTCTAGTAATATTTAAACGAACAAGTGTTCAAGTGTAATTCCATATTACTTAATCTTAAAAAATACCATAATATAAGTGGTTTCTAACATACCTTATTCCATGAGCACATATCCCATGAGCATGCATAGGTGTGTTTTTTTGGGAAAAATATCTGCAGTGAACTAGGATTTCTCAAAAAACGTATTCGTATTTTTTTCTGACAGATTTCCAAACAAAAGTCAAAGGGTCTGTTCCCAGACTTTATTTAGTCTTGGATTTCTCGACAGATTTTTTCATATAATCTGTTTGTCATGTTAGTAACTGTTTAATGTCACTGTTTAACTAAAGTATGAAACAAAGATCTACCAAAATATAGACAATTAAAATCTATTATGTTGCTTGACATGTCTTTGAGATACACAGAATTATCAATTGTACCAACATTTATATTCGAGACTTGAGAAAATGTCAAAATTCTATCCGCAGTTTGATCCTTTGTATTTGTAATACGTGTAAAATATAACTTCACTGTGGATATTTTTCCCAAAAAAACACACCTATAATTATACACATACAAATTTGACACAATTACCAAACGTCTTAAGATACCAGTGCTTGAAGAAAAAATAAGTAGCTGTGTTTTATTGATAATAATCTTTAGCTAGCGCAGTAAGACAAATTCCAAAAAAAAAACCTTTACATTACTATATTACTCACTCTTAATTTACTTCAAAAATTGCTATTCCTACATTAATTATTGTTATTTGTAATACTTTTCTCAAGTCGAGTTTAAAAATCCATGAATATGGAGATCGAGTTCAAATAATCATGGAAATGCAGACTGAGTTGGCTGGGAATTCCTCTTACCATTGAATTTGCAGCAAAACATTGAAAAAGTTGTTCAACTAAGAAATTCATAGTTTAATTACATTAACTTATATGGTCTAATAAGTTGCAGGCAACTTTAAGGGGCAAGTTACAGGTGCAAGAAACAGATGACAGTTTTAGTTCTTCTTTTTAAACTTTTCAATTATCTGTTTAGGATTAATATAAACTGTCCATGAAGAGTTAATGATACAAAAAAAAATAAGGATCCTTACGTGACTGCACTTAAGGACTATTCACATATAAGAGGGACAAACCAATAAAAAACATAATTATTTAAACATATTTAAGTCTAAATTCTTCACCAAAACTTTAGAAGGGTAGAAATCTAGTTTAATTTAATGTGAGTGTATTAAAATTTGCTTTGTAAAATTAGAGAAATTTGAGAGAATAAATTATTCGTCGCAAATTCCATCCTGGTTCCAATATGACTGCTACGCATTGTCAAACACTATTCGCGTTCCAAATACCATCCACACTGCAACGAATGAATTGTTCGCGTACGACTTACCTCAAAATCATTCTAAAAGGATTTTCTTGGGCTGAGTAAACGCTATTCGCGACGGATAAAAGAACTACATCTGAACGAAATGTCAAATTGGACGAATCTTCGTTCATTCGTCGGTCGTTGGTCGCTCTCATATGAATAGTCCTTTAGAAATATAAATATTAGGTTGCTAATTAAAAAAGTATTGGTCCATGAACGGTTCGTTGTGGAACTCTACTTTTTTTCTTCGTTGTTTATTTAAATTTTATTATATATTCTTATTGGAAGAAATCTAAAGTGAACCAAAATGTCAAAGTCTTAAGGAATACCGTGCCTGATAAAATTATTTTTTGGATTTTAAAATAGCCTTACAATTTACATATTAATTATTTATTCATCTTTACAATTATTTCAAAAGTTTGAAAATATTTTCTTTAATAGGTCACAAGGACTTTTCGTATTTTTCAACATGAAATCGTTTAATTTTTTATATAAACAAAACAAAATTCTTATGATAACTTACATAAGGCCATACGAAAACACTTAACCTTTCCTCTATACAAATTGAGAATTTTGTGTTAGACATATTCCAAAGCCAGTACCTATCTAAAAAAAAAAATCCTCTCTTTTTCAATGAAAACATCCAATTATACAATATTTTTAAGCAACTCGTGCACACCACTTGATTTTTCTTTTTAATTTTTTAATGGAAAATCCCACCATTTTTACATATAAAACAGAAATCATATTATCCACGGTATGTATAGAGCTTCCTTAAAAAAAAAAAAAAAAAAGAGGAAGAGGAAGAGGAAGAGGAAGAGGAAGAAAAGAAACGAAAGATAGGAAATAAATAACAAAAGGCTATTATTTAATCTTAGGCAAATTTCGATTCGACTCCAGAGAAAGCAATCCCTCATTTCACTCAACTAAATCCCCCCTCGATCACAAGAAAAAAAAATAAAAATATTTTTTCTTCAATTTCAGGCTTAGGTTTTTTGTCTGTTTTGTTTTCCAACCAGATAAACCCTCGCTAGCCTTAGCCTTATAACACAGTGAAGGCAGTAGTAGCAGCAGAAGACGATAACAACAACAACAACTATCTTAGTATATGATACAACAACAAAAACAACAGAAATAGCAGAAAAAATAGATAGAATCCTCTTATCAGTTTCATTACTTAAATTACAACCATCGAATGAAGCTAAAGTCCTAGCAATCAGATCCTTTCTGTGATGCTGGGTACAATAATACAAGTTCCTTATTTTTTTTTTTTTGGTTGTGTGTTCATCTTCTCTTCTTGTGTTGTGTTCATCTGTGTACCAGGATTTTCCAAAAAAAAAAAACAAATAAAGCAAAAATTTTCTATTTCATTCTTGGGAAGTGGTGATGGGACAAGTGTGAGGAGAGTGTACATGATACCAACTCGTACATATATAATGGAAAATATAAGGACATTCAAACAAAACATCCATACAATCCACATGTATCCTGCTATACACAGCAGAAAAAAAGGCAAACGCTTTCTTTCTTCTAGTCCTGTGACTGTGATGCCGCCATTAATGTAGTAATATGAAGGAAAAACATTTCACCCCGAAAATTCCTGATGTAGTGGATTTCCATTGCAGGAGCAGGAGCAGGAGTATAGGAGCAGCAGCAGGAGCATGAAGCATGAGCTCGCAGGAGGCAACGACGAAAACGACGACAACGACCAGGACGACGACGACGACGACGCCGGAGATAGCAGTCATCCGTGCAGAAGTTGTCGCGCAGAGTGATTAATGGTTGTCAAACAAATTGGGAAAACTTACCCAACCATCCTGGTTCCTGGGTGAATGGATTTTCCCTTTTTTGCTGCCCGGCGCGGCGTTACTCGTATAGGGCTGAGCAATAGTGTAGTGAGAGATCTGACTTTACTCGGCCTCCTGCTTCACTATACCAACTCGTATCTACACTCTGGGTCTGGACTGATGTTGGTATTTCGGAATACGCGGCTTTGCCATTTATACCACACCACACAACATATCACAGCACACACTGGGGCTCTGGCACACTGGAACTGGCAATGGCACTGGCACTGGCTCTAGCTTTGGGGATCCTTTTTTCAGGCCCGATGACTGCTCTTATAAAATGTTTGGGTATTGAAGTGTGTGCACAGCCAGAAGTACAGTTCAGACTCTGGCCTGGTATAAAACCGAAACGAACCTCCTCCACTCATTTCAACCGCATTTTTCCAAAAGAAACAAACTGGGAAGCTGATGAGGTCGACGACGACAACGGGACCGACCGACGACGCGTCATTGACGTGGCTGACGATAGAGGAGACAGGAGACCATTTGAGCTATAGATGTAAAAGATACGTTGTATATCGAATGTCATTAAGGCCGCTTTATATAACTTCGGCTTTTTTTTTGGTTTGAGTCAGTTTTGTAACGCGTAAGCAATAGCTTGACAAAAGATACATACGAGTACGAACTACGAGTAGGTAGGTAGGTATATTGGAAGCAAATGAAAGGACATGCGGTTGACACTCGTTACGAATTCTGATTGGTGGTGCTGGTGGGGCGAGAAAGGCATCATGGGTTTTAAATTTTGAATAATTGTGCGGCAAGTGTATTTACACAAATGCACGATGTCTACTTTTTAATTTAAAATTCGTTTTTTATGTACATACCTATACGAAGGTCCTTTTGACAAGAAAAAGAGGAGGGGATTCCAGAAAGTGGAATCCAGTTTAAAGAATTCAATAGTTTGTATGAAGTTACATGACTTTTTCAGGTGAAAGATCACAATATGGTCCCAAAAAAGATCTTACACATCCAGGCCTTTTCCAAATTCCAAACTAATTAAGGATCACAAAAAACGTAAACGTAACGAACGAAAAGATAACTGACAGATCATAAAATTTATTAGGCTATATTTCTTCTGTATGTTAATAGATGGCTCCAGTGGTAAGTAGTATAGTAGATTTTGACATATCCAGAACTTCATTAACCAAATTATGACAAGCAAACGATTTTGACACATAAGTGAACTCGTTATGCTGTTTTCAAAATGTTTTGATAGTCTTTTTTCATTGGAAGGAAACAGCAAAATGTAAAGGTCTTTGAAGAAGTTGATTTGGAGAAATACCGAATGCATTAGGAACGTTCATCAGATCTAGGAGTTGCTCGCCCAGTTAAAAAACTGGGAACATGGGTATTTACATGAACTGAAGAAGGTGGGTGCCACTTTTTCGTCTATAAACAATTGCTGTAGTAGCTACAAAGGAAGGACTTTCTTTATCATATCGTGATGGGTGATGGAAAGTGGATTCATAGGACTTATTCGGGTCAATTGGACAAGGGCTTTTTCATCACTAGTCCAACTTATACATAAACATCGAAAAATGGCTTAGGTAATTCAGGGATAGTTAAGATTGTGAGTAGCGATTGGCAATATTTTTATCGATTCGTTCGTTACCATTTCCAAAAGTTGCTTTTTTGTCAAAAAGTTAGAGCCCACTTTAAAATGGCTAGGACTAAAAACTAGTGTTTCCTCATTATATTTCATGGCTGACAATAAATTGTTGTTCAAAACAGAACTTGGTTTTATTTGTTCCATTGATGTTTTTGTTGGGATAGGTACTTAATCGGAAAGAACTCGCAAACCCGAATTGACAGCTGGGCATACAAAAGTCTATTTAATCTAAACCTATGTTTATTTTTAGTCCAAATACAGGACATACACCAAAATACCCCATTTAAATAGCCATTTAATAATTTTCAAACGATTTCACATTAACATATGAATTAAAACCATAACCACACAACTCTTTTTCGATAAACCACATACATAATATAATTATTATAATTTTCAAAGACCTCCAGGACGAAGGTAGTGGAAAGGGTCGCCCGTACGTTACCACCGCGCAACGTCATCGTACATCCTCCAGTGTTACAAATAAACAAAAGCCCAGATTGTTTCATTTTTGTTAAGGCCAAATTCAAATGTACAGAATTCAAATCTTAATCCCATAAATATAAAGCGTGACTAAATCTGTTACAAAGTCATAAAACACCAGGGGTTGAAATGTTATTACGGCATTTTAAACGACGATTTAAATCGAGAACACAAGTCCAGCGTAATCTTTACTAAGGATTGCATCGTATACCCATACATGCGTCATACATATAGTGTACCGTAAATAGATAAACATATGAACATGTATTGCGGTATGGCTTTTTTAGTTTGGCCGCACATTCACACTCATATCACACACCAACAACCCCTGCTGATATGGTTACATTTATTTTTTTTTAAATATAAAATGGGATTCAGTACTTATAGTGCGTTTTTAATCCCCGAACGCATTGACACCCTCTATAGAATATTTAGCACGCATTTATACCAACTCAGAATTACACACGATACGTACATATATAGGAAATGTTTGGATTAATTTGATATAAAAAAAAGTTTCCCTTTTTGGTTCTTCTGTTCTAATATTATTTATGCAAATCCTTTTAAGGAATTTTGTATCATCAAGCATTAAGTCAAATTAAGAGATGACGAAAAACATGCAATTCATATAATGGAAATTGATATTGACCGGATAATGGCTTTTATCTGAATAAGTTATTTTTATTTTTAATCATGATGGTCGAGCTTTTGCTAAATATAAGAAGATGATGCAAATTCAAACTATCGGGACGCCCGTTATGTCTGTAAAAATTGACGCAAACAGTGGAAGGATTTCATTTAAGAAATTACGATAGTAGTTGGTATCCAAAAATTAAAATTTGATCAGTTTTCAACTTTTTATATGTATGTCTTGATGTGTTGGTAATAGAGTTGTCTAAAAAATTATAGTTAAACGACTTGGAACCGAATCAAATCGATGTATGAATTATTAAGAGATTAAATCCATTCATTTTCTACAATGTCACTACACCTTTACCCAGATAACATATACATAACATTGTGAAACCTACGGCCCTATTTCATAAACATTGAGTAGTGACAATTCAAACAAATTTTCGCTATTATCTGACAGATAATACAGTAAAAATCGTTGATACATTTTTCATTAAAAATTCGTTGATGACGTACTTCGTGAAATTTAAATTCTTCATCAATTTCTGTTTAAAACATAACCTCAGATTTTTTTTACCAAAATTGTCATTTCACAACCGAGACTCAATTGCCTGTTACAGTTGTCAATTATATTCTGACAAAATTGTAATTTATTTGTACTTTCTTATCTGTTTCTTAATGTAGTTAAAAATTTATTTGGAAATTATGTGACAATTTTCAAAAAAATCTCTGACAATTCATTGTCATGACAATTTTTTTATAATTCCAAATTTTGACAAGTGTCTCAATTTTCCCGGCAATTCTACAAAATTATCAATTTTGTTATTGAACAGAATTTAGAGAATTGTCAACTGCCGCACCTGTCAATGTTTATGAAAAAGGGCCCAGTTAGATTAAACGGTCTTAACAGCTGTTTCGGCATTGGTTTGAGTCTGATTTGACCATTTTCTATATACAACTAATATTTTACTACTATATCAGTTTAAAATTATTTTGTTTTAAATTATTGCAAGGAATAATTAAAAACTTGTTCTTAGTAAAAATTATAAGACTTTTAAAAACAAAATTTATTAAATTTAGTTTTTTTATAATCTTTAATCTTTTTACTATTTATAATAGGATTTATTTTAGTGGTATAAAAATTACTTTTTGGAAATAATTTTCGGTGTTTTTTCTTTAAGAAAGTTTTTCTAAAATACCTACCATATTTCTAACCTCAAATCCAGCTACCAGTTACTTATGGCTACTTTATAAATATTTAATGTTGAAATAAGGACTTGTTCAATATTGAATAAAATTATTTCATTTTAATGAACTCTCTCAAATTCTTTCGTTTCTTTAAGATTGTCTGGGAAACTTTAAGATTCTTCATATAGAAAACTAGCAGACCCGTTGAACTTTGTCTTGCCCTAATTTAATAACACATTCAGATAAACTCCAGAGTGTTCTTAAAATTTACAATTAACACACAGACTTTCAACGATTGGCTCTGAAATACCATATGAATATCCGCAACACAATTGGATAACCTCACTTCTTTCAAGCAAAAATGTATAATGAAAAAACTTATAAATTTATAAATATTGCACTGAATTTTAAATACACCGTTTGCGGATATGCTATAAACCAGCATCCGGTAATAATACACAAAACTCAAATCATTTGCATCAAAGAAAGTTAGCAACTTTGCTCAATAGAAAATGTCAGTACTGTAAGGACACCCCTGTCAAATTACGAACAGCCTAAATTAACATATAACGCCATCTATTGAGTTATGGTATTGATCTCAGTACAGCGCCATCTGTTATTCATGTCTTTAGTCTCCATTTAAGGTGCGTGTATGATGTCCTTTATCACATCTAATATAACTACTTTTTCTGATTTTTTTCTCAAAACTTTCGTTCTTAGAAACTTTCTCGTGGTAATTATGAACAGCTGGAAAAAATGAGCCAAATCGGTACAGCCGTTCTCATTTAATGAAATACATTTTTCACTTGATGACACTTAACCTGTTTACTTACTTGATCTTTTATAAAATAAAGTTCAAATACCCCCCCCCCCCCCAACAAAAAAAAAAATAACAAAAATAATTACATAATAATAAAAAGAAATAGCGTATTATTTTTTCATTTTATATATTATTTTCATATCATCGTTTTTCTTATTACAATTAAAAATGTACATACAAGCATTTTAAACATTATATTTTTAATATAATAATAATAATCATGTTTATTTTGTTTTTTTTTGTTTTCTTCTTTTTTTAATAATAATAATTTAATAATAATTTTAATATTTATCTTGCTTATTTTCATTAAGTTTTTTTTTTTAATTTTATTTTGCACAATAATGACTCTTATCATTATTTAATATGTATAATCAATTTACTCGTGTGTATTTATAGTTCATTCTGTTTCTTAAATATATATTTATATATATATGTATATATATATTTGTAAATTTATAATTAAAATTAGTGTTTTTTTTTCTTGTTTTTATTTATTTAAATATATATATAATGTTACCTTATGATTAAATCATTCCTAAAATCTCATTCACAAAATACGCACATCATTTTTTGTTTTCATCGTTCCGCACTCACGTTTCCGTATACATCTTAACATCACAAATTAATATTTACTTATATTTAAAAATAAACAAAAAAATAGAAACAATTATAAATCAATCTAAAATTAGAAAAAAAAAAATCATACATTTGAAAGGAAATTCTTCTAAGAGGCAAAAATAGAGTCTCATTTCTGTATTTTTTTTATATTAAAGAAATGATTTAAAGAAAAATATTAAAATTTATATTTTTCTTGTTCCATTCATATTGTTTGTTAGATCTTTTTTTTAATTTTTTAATTAAGAAAAGAAAAGACTGTATTATGCTCTGGATAAACCCTTTCATTGGTCTTCACATCGTTTTATCGTATACATGATTAAGGCGATCAATGAATGATTTCATTTTTTTTAATAAATTTAATTTTTAAAATTACAAAATTTTACAATACTTATTTTCATGTTTTTTTTTCTATAAACTTTATACCGAAAAAAGTATGTTTTTTGTTTTGTGTTTTACGAGAATTTCTATAAAGATTTATGGAAAAGTTTTTTGTTTTTTTTTTTTGAAAAATAATAAAGTATACACGTGTGTTGTTTTTTTTTTTTTTAATTAATTTTAAAAACTAATGAAATATATTTTATTTTATAAATATTCGTATACATTTTTATGATTGTTTCGTGATATTAAATTGATTTTTAATTTTTACACATTTTAGTTTTTTATATAGAAAAGAATTACATATATTAAATACGTACACCTTTTATTAGATTTTTAAAATTTTTTGTTTTTATTTTTTTACCATTGCTATATTGTCCCTTTTCTAAATAAACTCTCTAAGCCATTTACTTGCCAGCTCTATTTTTTGTATTTATTGTTTTTTTTTTTTTACAAAATCTGTCATCAACCCTATGAGACCCTGTTTGAAAGCATTAATTTGTGTCTATTAATTTTTATTTTTTTGGAAATTAAAATCAACTAAAGGATGTGTTTTTTTTTCTAAAAAAAATGGTAGTTTTAGTATATGCACATTTACTAAGGCTTATTCCAAAAATCGGAAAAAGTAGACGAATTTTGCTTTCTCCAAGGAAAATTGCTTGAATATATAAAAAAAGCAAGATCTTTAGTATTTTTTTTTTCAAATATTTACATTTCATATGCGTTGAATAAAATTACAAAAAAAAATGTAAGCAGCTTTAAAAATATTAATTTTTGCTGAAAATATACATTTTAATATGAAATCTTTTATTTTTATATACAGTTGTGGTGGAGAGAAGATCTTTTTTTTTTTAATTCAATTTTGTTAAAATTTTAATTCGAATAGCTAAATATAGGTACTTGATCATAGTTCTTCTTTTTTAAATTACGTATATCGTTTGTCATTTCCAATTGAAAAATAGATCAGTTCAGAGAAAATTATGTTTTGGCATAGATGTGGTGAGGAGTGAATAAAATTAGAAAAAAAAGAATGTAATAAACTCATATTTGATTTAATTTTAACATCAGGTTGTTTTAATACAAAAATAAGAACAAGAAAAGAAAAATATGATAAATGCTCAAATATAAATATATATACATCGGTTATTATGACTTTAATTGCATATGAAATTAAAAACAAAAATTGTAAAAATACTCATATGTCAAGAAAAAGTGTCATTAGTTTTCAAGGACTATAGAAAAAAAGGTACAAACAAAATGATGTTGCTTACAAAATAGAATTTCAAAAATAAAATGACGATTAAAACATTGCAAAAGAAATTTTTAAATATTTTTGTGGATTTAAAAAACTAATAAGGAAATTGTTTTTGAAAACTAAATGACTAATTTTATTTTTAATTTTTCTCCCTTAAAATTTAGGTTTAGAAATTGAAAGTTAAGTGTCATAAGATCCAATTTTTCGTTTCATTTTTACTATCTTTAGCTGTCAGTTGTCAAATTGTTCTTTTTGTCAACACTTCGCTAATCAAATGGCAGTAAATTTTAATCTTGCAAACATTTTGACACACCTGCTTTCACTAAGGTCAACTGCATTCAGAAGAATTAAGATAGGACGTTTAAAAACAAATACAAAATATGAAGGCCATAACGGAAACGATTCTAAAATTTTTCGATATTGACGAGCCTGACGCGAGGCTAGCAAAAATTGAGTTGAGTTCTGTCCCATTGGCAACTAATTGCCATTATTTATCGCTTTATAGTTGTTGAAAATACAATAAAATTTAATTACGTATACGCCTAGGTGTATTGCTCTATTGTAGTCGTTTGTATAAAGTTCACTTTTTTCACCATAGCTTGGTAATATTGGCATTCATAGTTTGAAAAATATTTTTTGTAAAATTAATCAATGCATCCAAAGACCGTTGCGGGATTATCAAAAAATTCAATAAAAACGAAATTTAAAAGATTTTTGATTTATAGTTAGGAATGGCAACTCTTTTGATATGTTTTTTACATGTTTTTATATTTATATTCCGTTTTTATTTAAAAAGTTATGTTAGCAAAATTTGATGACCTGACTCCCTCCACACTTGATCAGTGCTAAAAACTAAGAAATAATATCTGTCTGCGCAATGTTGTCATGAAGTTGGATTTAATTTAAAAATTTTGGAATTTCAAAAAACTGATAAAAGATTAACAAGCCATGAATTAAAGGTTAGTTTATACATTTAAATCCAATTGAATATTTAGTTTAATGTTCAATAAGAAAGCAATAAGATTACTTCTCTGTCTTGTATTAAATACTTGGTGTGTATCACCTGATAGCCATAGTTGTTAGAGTATAGTGTCTCTAATGTAATGTGAGTTGTTTTTTTTTCTCATTATATTGAAGTTTTTACTTTTCAAAAAATAGTTATAGATTTTACGTACTCCATACTTTTGGTTTAATAAACACTTTTATAATCATATGTAAAACTAAAAAACTGATTTTTCATAGCTGATTTTAAATGATAAGTGGAATCCCATGTCTTTTAGTTCATAGAAATTATCACAGTCATAAAATTATTTTTTTCAAAATTTCAATCCATCCAACGAAAAATAGAAAATAATACTTACTCAAAAATAATTTCCATTTAAAAACAAAATTTTTCATCGCACCCAACACAAAAATAGTTACAAAAACCAAAATTTTCCACAAACCCAAAATCATCGAATGCAAAAAACCAAGACGAATAAAATTCAATATAAAAAAAAATAAAACAAAAACAGATCAAATCATATTTTCTCATATAATTCTTCATTTAATTTTCATTATTAATTCAGTAATAATAATAATATATATATAATATAATAATAATAACTAAAAATAATGCGAATAATACTAAAAACAAAGAAAACAAAAAAAAAATCTTTTACAACTTACAACCTGAAAACTAAAATTACAAAAAAGCCTAAGTTAAAAAGTAAGATTTTTTTAAATTCATTTTATGTTTATAAGTATGTTTTGTTTTGTTCTATTGGTATTTATATAGAGTATAATTATGAACAAAAGTTTAAAATCAAATATTTTAAATGAAAAATAAAAACGAACATCTTAATTTAATTTTTAAGAAAAAATAAAATAAAAAATAAATTCACTGTTTCTATAAGCCAAAAGGATATTTCTTTTTTAATTTATTTATTTTTTGTTTCTTCTATACAAGATGGCTTCAACAAAAACGAAGCACTCCAAAAAAAAATCTACAACATCAGAGTGTGTGCAAGTAAAAACAAATAAAATATAAAATTATTTTAAAGTTAAAAAAAAATTAATTGGTGGTTCATTTTTCTCACACATACTCTCTTGTTAAATGAAATGAAAATTTAAATAAAATTTCAGAATTAGAAGTAGACAAAGAAGAAGACGAAAAATAATAATTTAAAATGATTTTCATTTCTAATCAATTAATTTCTTTTTGTTTTTTTTTAAATATATTACAGTTAGTTACTATTTCGAAAGTAAGTATACTTAGTTGCTCGATTCTCTTCTCAATTATTTTTAGAGTTTAAATTTTTTCTTTAATATTTAATTTATGCAAATTCTTTTTAAAGTTAGTGATTTTTCTTTGTTTCTATTTTTATACATACACGATTTTTTCCTATATAGAGTTGTGTTTGTTATTTTTTTTTTAATTATAAACTTTTTTACTAAATTCATTTACTGATTTGATGTTGTGGGTGAGTTGTTTTTTTATGAACTGGTGTTTTATTTTTTTTTAAATAATATTAAAAATGTTTCTTTTTGGATTTTTTCATTTATACATAAAAATATAGTTTAACATTATAATCAAACTATAATTTTTAGTTTATTTTAATTTTCTTTTCTTTTGTTTTGTTGTTGATCATACTCCATCTCTCTATTCACTAACATTATGCATAATTTAAAATATAGGACTTACTTGGCTAGCATTTAAACTAATTGATTTCTTTTTATGATTTATTTATTTTTATAATTATAAGTAAAATTAATATTATATAAGTATACACAAAAATTACACGTTTTCTTAATTCTCTTCATTTTTATGTTTTTTTTTTTATTGAATTTTTCTATTGTATTTTTTTTGTTAATAATATCATTTTTTATTGAAGAAATTTATTTATATGATATTGCCACTTTTTAAGTTTTTTGTTTTTTTTTTTTGTTTGTATTGTATAAAATTTATAACTATAAGTTTTTTTTTTACATTGTTTACTTTGCAAACTATTGCTGTTTTTGTTTTTCTTTTGTTGTTGTCTGTCCTGTTTAAGGAGATCGATTCAATTGATTTTTATTTTTACAATTTTTTTTCTCTATTTTTAACTAAAAGTAAATTTATATTTTTTATATGTATTTTTATCCTGTATTCCGTTTGTAAAGCCGTAAAATCGTTCTTTTTTTAATACATTTTTATCATTTTAAGTTCAAACATAAAAAATAAACAATTTAACAAATTTTAATTTTAAATTATAATCATTTGTACAAGAGTGTTTTATTTCTTATTTGTTTTTTTAATTTATGGGAGATGATAATAATGAATTCTATCTTGATTTGTTTCTTTGTTTAAATTATTATAATTTTTTTTTTAATTTAACACTAAATTTAGTAATCACAAAATTGTTAAATTTAAAATTTTAAGTGTTAAAGTAGAGGGTAAAACTATATTTATAAAAGAAAACAATTATTTTTTTTGTTTTATTTAAGGGGGAGTGTTTACACTCGGCAAATATTTTTTTGTTAACAAAATTTTATATAATTTTTAAATTTAGGAGGTTGCGCCAAAATAACATAAAATTACAATAAAAAAATTGTTTATTATCAGGGTTAAAACACTTTTTGGTTTAGCACGGATATTTATAAATAATATAATTGTCACCGATGCATAGTTTTTTTTTTAAATAAGTATTCATACATCTGAAGTAGAATTTTGCTGTGGATTTGAAGTTTGGCCAGAATTTTTAATCACTAAGTGTTAACTGAAAAGATAAGATAAAATAATAAAATTTTTTAAAAATTGTTTAATTGATTTTTTGATTTTGTTTTTTGATCAGCTCTGTTTTTATCTCTTACAAATGGTTTTTCGTATAAATTTTAAATGCCTATAAAGTCTAAATTTTAGAGGCTTTTTAAATGATTCATGATCTGTTAGCTAATCGGTTTTTTTTTCTTGGTTTATTACTTAAATAAAAATAAAATAACACGCAGACCATAAAACTTTTGCAATACAAGAAGAAAAATAAAAAAATGTTACACTGTCTAATAAATTTCAAATAAGAAAAAGAAAATGTGTGAAAGCCAAACAAAAGGCCATTAACACTTCTAAAATCTAATTCAAAACACAACGCAATGCCACCTTCACGCTCCGTTACAGTTGTAGTTTTACTTACACACATAAATATTTACAAGAAAAGTTATTACCACATTTATAAGCATACAACTTTGTAGAAATCAAAAGAGCTGACCATCAAACTTGAAAATTAAATTTATTCTCTCAAATGAAAGAAAATGTGAAATTTGTATTTTTAACTCACCTCTAGTTTGTCTTCAATCCCTGCATTTTAACCAAAAATCAAACGCAAAAATGGGCTGTTATTTTGTAGCATCGAATTTTTAAAATTTTCAAAATTATTATTTAATTAAAAAACAAACAAAAAAGTTTACGTATATCAGGTATGCGACTTTAAGCAGACAATTATTATTATTTTTTGTTGTTGTTTCATTATTGTTGTATGACTTTTGTTGGGTTTTTCCATTTCCAAGAAAATGAAAAATAAATTCACTGAGGCTTTAAGTGCGATCGGGCCCAAAGGAAAGTTCATATATCCATTAGACGGTGTTTTGAAATGTTATCCTTATTTTTTTTTATTTTGAATATAGTTGGTGATGTATGTAATTTAAAAAATATTGAGTTATCCTTTTTGTTTTTTGTTTTTTTTTGTTTTTTGTCTGAATTTGCGTTTCCTAAGGTCCTTAAGTTTTAAATGGTGTCTCTCTCATTTGATGTGTTTGTGTGTGTGTGTGTCTCTCAAATTAATTATTATGGAGAAAGGAGGATGGAGGCGATTACAAATGTTGTCCATAATATTCGGCAGGTGGATAATGAGGATAACCTTGATGGAAGCCAGGATCACCGGGCGGACGATGCATCATATGTGCCTGACTATCCATCATATAACCCATTGCATCGTGTCCATAGCCGGATGGGCCAGCATGCGGGGTATAGACTGAAAATAAAAGAAATAAAATAAAAACATTAATAAATTATATAAAAAGTCTTAAAACTCATTAACTATAGTCCAAGTACCGATTTACCATATAAATCACATCATTAACCAACTAAATTACTCTTTATGACTTTCTACTTGTGTTTCATTTTTATTCGATGTGCAAATGTGTGACATAAAAATCTAATTATACCTTCTCAAGAACTCGTATACATATATACGAGTTGCAATTATTTCACCTATTTAAGAAGATCATCTCACCATAAAATACTGACACACACCACAATTATCATTATCATTGTCATTAACATCCTGTTTCTCAAGTCTCATCATCAACATCATCAACATCAACAACAACATCATCAACAAACACGCACAAAGGATATTTGAGTATTGGTATGCCGAAATGAATATACTACGTATGTACATGTACATATAAAAACAGTTAGAAGTTATGGGCAATTTCAAATGAGACTTCCGGTACTTAGAAATCGGACTTTGATGGGTATACGCTTCTTAAACTTGAGAATCAATTGTCACGACACACGGTCGTAAAAACTTCCAACACGCGCTAAAACTGTGCGTTTATATAGATATTGATGATATACTTGTATATAAACAAAAACAAAAAAAAAAAAGCATAGGATTTAAGAGAGTCCACACATGAAAAGGATATTTAAGGACAACATTTAATGGGTAGGTGGTGGCTACACATAATTGACTCTTAAAGGATGTATTTAATGGTGTGGAAGTTTTTGTTACTTATACACTCGTATAAGTTTTCTTATTTTTCCTCAAAATTTCTTTTCTTTTTCTTTTCCTTTTTTTTGTCTTTTGTTTTGTTTTTCGAAAGAGAAAAAAAAAAAAATTCCGAAATGGTCCTGAAATTAATGGCCTATATGGGGAGTGTTTATATTATTTCGATTAGCCCCAAGGGAATTTAATATATGGAGTACATATAAACTAAGAATGAAAAGGACTTCAATAACTTTAGTTCAAGACATGAGCTATAAGTTCAAATTGTTAAACTTGATTACTTTTCATCTTAAGTTTGGACAATGGCCATGAGTTAAGTGGAAAACTTAAACAAGGTAGGACCTTTAAAGTTTTGTGTTATTAAGAATTTTATGTGAAAGACTTTGAGACATTCTTAGTTTGCGTATTTTATATCGATTTTCGACTACCCCATATACCTATATAAATTCAAATCATATCTTACCTGCTCTATTCGATTGGTCAATCATCGGTTGCACGATTCTTCGTCTCGCATTAATAAACCTGAAATTAAAAAAAAATATATCATTTAGTAGGTTTCCATAACTAATTTATTTAAAACTTATAATAAGATTAAAAATTATTCACACAACATGCCCTACTCCCTTTCGCCCTGTATATGTATATGTCCCATCATCACTTTAAAATCAAGCCATTGTCCTTGATATGTCCATCATACTTATATTGTGTACTTATATAGAAGAAGAAAAACCCTCTTAACATAAATTTAGGCCACCAGACACTTTGGCTGGCTTCTCATACTGTACATGGCTTAAATGATTGTATATTTTAATATCGCTATTTCTTTTTTTTTTAATTTTAATTTAACAAAAGAGTACAAAAAAAAAAATGAAAGTCTAGTCATTTTATTCTTTGTTCACATATGAGAGGATGACTTTTTTTGGAATCAGGCTAAAGCCTGTATTTTTATTCCACATATAAGGCTAGACGGGGATTATTATTATCCCAAATCCCATTCCCGTCATCATCATTGCCGCCACCATCAAGAAATAAACGAATGAAGAAAGAAAAAAAAAAAAACAGTTGGTAACATCAAGCGGAATACTCGACTTACAAAAGCATTTTTTTAATATATTTCCTGCATTTTTAGGCCGGCAGACTCCCTAAGGGCATCATATCTCCGAACATACAGAGACAGAGGGTATAAAGAGGACGACTTGGATATCGGTTTGGTGTATATTTTTTTTTTTTTGTTCCACTATCCGCCTCAAAAGATGACTGAGATGGTTTTTTTCTTGTGTTCCCATAGTTCTTCTGTGACTCTCTCTCTCTGATGATGCACATTATGTCATTCGTTTTTCCATCGGACCCGGGACCCAAACGGTCCAAGAAAAAAAAACGGACAAAAAATCGAAAATCAGAAAAAATTGTTAACAAGTGTATCAATGCGGTATCCTTTTGACTGACTCCGAACAAATATTTCTTCTTACTAAGGTCGATAAATTATTTATAAAAAACGAAAAAAAAATCAAAAAAAAAAGTAATAATAAATAAATATAAATTATTTTGAAGTTGTGTAAAAAGTGTATTATTTGATATCAATCCATCTATAGCTGTACAAAATATATACACACACATCAAATCAGAGGGAGGACATACAATATTATTACTTTTTTTCATTTTCAATTATTATTCTTTTCGTTATGAAACTTTACGAATGTTTCTTACATGAACCAACAAATAAAAAAAAAGGATCATCATCAAACCACACAACAAAAAAAAAAGAAAAAAGGATGTGAAATGGCATCCTTAAAATATATCTACGAGTATAACTAAACAAAAAATATACTTTGCCAAATGTGATTTCTGGAAGTTTTTTTTTTGTTGATTTTTTTGTCAATATCAGCATCAAAGATTTCCAAAAAATTTTATAGTTGGCAACGAAATTATTGAGAGTAATCGCACTGATTGGTTTTTGATGATATTTTATGCAATTTCTAGCCAAAGATGGAAATAATATTTGTTTAGTATCTATATAAGGAGGTATTTATATATTTTATATTGTATTCGAATCGAGTGCACCAAAATATCAGTCGATATCTGCAACGCCCCATTTTATATGCAATGTACCTATAGACGAATATTTAGATTGTTGGCTTGCCAAAATCAAATGGGTTTGCACCTATATACCTTCAATATACATACCTATTCGTATATAGAATTGTCGTACAAATAAAATGATGCTTTGGTTACCTATATACTACGAGTATAAGTTTGTTTGATTTTTGGCATTTTGCTGAAAAGATTAATATTCTGATGCATTTAGAAAGAGCAACTGACCGATGATGGTAGACTGAGATGTTAAACTACATAATATCGATTTGAAGTTTTCTCTTGGCAGTTCAATATTGGAAATTTTGGAGCACTAAAGGGAGTCATATCGAAGAGCGGAAGTTACCCAAAATATTAGGTATAGGTCTTTCTTGATGCAGAGGCAATGGACTTTGTCAAAGTCTGAATGAGTCAACTCTTGAGATTGAATTTTAAGGCATCTCGAAATCAGTGAACCTAAGCGATGAAGGAGCCAGACATTTTAAAGTAGGCATTTTTTTTACTTAGTGCAGTTTTCCTAGAAGCTGTCCATGCCTACTAAGAAGGTTTTCATTACTTTATTAAAAAGTACAAATTTTTCCACAATGTTTAGAATTGGGTCAGCAGATCAATAGATTTTGATTAATTTTGCATCAATTTTAATTTCAAAACCAATGGTTAGGTATGGTTAAAGTGGCTGTTTTATCTGATTATCTGACTTCTAAGGATGCTTCAATTTCAATACAATAAATGTAAAATTCGGTATATCAGAATATTATCTGATTTGTTGAAAATGATTCATTTTCTGTAAACAAAGAATTTGTACAAAAGAGAGAATTTTGGATATAATATGGAAAGCAAGAAGATGTCCTACTTTGAAGACTTCGAGGAAGGACTTTGCGTATGTTTTGGTCAATGATTTATCACTGATATATAAATGAGATTTTTCTCAAGCGAAATTAACATTTTTTTTAGAAAACTTAAATTCAAAAACATATGTTTAATAGCTGTTTCGGAAAGTTCTTCAGAGTCATAAAAATCATTGATTGAATGTTTAAAGCATCTTGAATGAATAGCTGTTTAGTATTATCAGTCGAATGAGCTATATAACATTATATGCAAGGATTCATGAGTAATTGAAGAAGAGTAAAAGAGACCGTTTTTCCGGATGATCTAGGAATTACTTTAAATGGATTTATATCAATGAACTGCTGTACTGTTTGACAAACAGGTATTTTTCTTAAGCTAACCTAATAGTCTTAGCCGGAAAATTTAGCAAAAATAACGGTGTTTAATAGCTGTTTCCGAAAATTATAAAATGTGTTTTTCAGTGATGAAATTTGTAATAATACTATCATTAACAAATTTAGTTTAATTTTTTACTAAAACATAACAAAACTACTTCAGTGAACTGTTTTTGGCAGTAGAAGGTCAGTTTTGAACTTAAACGCTATTGACCCAGACTTGAAGATGTTGCGTCAAGAAACTTCAGGAAAATTGTTATTTTAAGAATTTCTTTTTTATACAAAAAATTGAAGATATTTGATAGGGAACTCCTTCTCTTCTTTCTTGGATTAGAATATAAATCACTATTGCCTGTTTTCTTAAAGACAACACCCAATTCTTCCCTAATGTTTCCCTTATCAAAAAAGATTTCTTTTTCAATGTAAATTTAACTTTATTTCATTTTTCTAAACCCCAAATAATATCTTCCACATGTGAAATTCAATTTAAAGATACAATAGACCATTTTTCTGTGAAAAAGAAATTAAAAAAAAAAAACGAAGAAAATATGCATATTCCCATTCATCCCAGACGTTCTACAAAATGGTACACATATCCTTACCTACATAGACACACAGTTATAACATTAACAAAAGCCAGAAGCAAAATCCTACCAACCAAACTGTCTACAGCTGTGACCATTCTTCTCTCTTTTCCTACACTCGTATATTATTATTGGTAGCTATGTTATGTTATGATGGTGTGCAAAAAAGCTTATGGTTGAATTCTGGAATTGTTGAATGGTTTTAAGCACCCAAGGCAACAAAATACAAAAAAACAACGAAATTGAGGATTTTTAATATAAAACAAAGAAAAAAAAATAAAATTCAAAATTTTAATTCATATATCAAACAAAAGGACTAAACCATGAGGAGACGACGACGACGCGACGCGATGGACTATAAGAGAAATTAGCTTCTGCAACTCTTGAAAAAAAAACAACAACAAAAAACCAAATCAGCCCAAGGATATGAGACGAAATATCGAAGTTAACCAGGCCGGCCCTCCAAAGTCAGCAAAGCCAGGACAGGACAGCACCACATCAGACATACTCGACCAAATTTGGAATATTTTTTTTTTTATTTAACAAACAGAAAAAAAACAACAATAATTCCTTGAAAAGCATCAAAATGGATACATGAAAGGATATTCCGGCTAACGATATGTGGCTTAGTGTACTAAGGTCCTTTTTTTTCGTTCATTTTTATTAAAGAGTACACCACATCATCGCACATATAGCACAAAAGAAATTTCGTCCTGCAAACGTGTCTGTGTATAAATATAATTGGGGGGCCAACAATATACCTATCTATACCTACCTACATCACTTCTCACAAATGTATCTTTTCATGTGTGAGTTTGTTATAGAGTCGATAGAAAGAAAAGGGGGCGGGGGGTTGCGGTACGTATTGTAAGGTCTTTGGGGGTATTTTAATATTATCCCCCCAATATATGCAATGGCGGAGAAAAAGGATTCTATCCCTTCATTTCATACCAAACCATCGTTGGTTGTGGCAGTGGCAGACTAAAATGTAATTCTTCGAACAAGGGACAAAACAGAGAAAGCCATAAGAGCGAGAAATAAGCAAGCAGGATATTGCAAAGGATTACGCATGCCTTGGCATTAGGATTTCTATTTTCGTTTTGTTTGTTGTTTTTTTTCTGTTTTTTTGTTTTTGTTTCTGCTTTTTGTTTGCCCTTTCTCTATTCTCGACTCAACGAACGACTCGTATTCAACCCCCCTTTTTAGGAATATAGTATTATAGTAGTGATGCTATAAGGATATGAAATTCCTTTCCTTTTCCATATCCGTGACAGGAATGCGCGTTTGAGTGCAACCATAAATCTTTCTGTTGCCGCTGTTGCCTTCGCCCACCGCCCGCACCACCATATCACTGCTGCTGCCGCCTCTGGCCCCTGAGTTCTACTAAGTCCTGAGTCCTGAGAGTTGCTGAAGATTTAAAAGGCAAACAAATCACATGACGAATGTGTTCAATATATGAGACGAGGTTTTTCTCTTCTCCTGTGTTTTATATGAGACCTGGATATGGATGTGGTGGATGGAGTGTGCCTGACTGACTAACGGGATGTTGTTGTTGTTGTTGTTGTTATTGTTGACTGTTGGGGGTGGTATAGAAATTTTATTGTGTATAGACCTTATAGACTACATAGTACATTCATATATAGAATGGATGTAGGTATTGTGAATAAGGGATTATCCTGTATTCCTTTCTTTTCATTCTGGGGCCTGTGATGATATAAAACATCACACAGGGCACACACAACGGTATAATGTAACAGCAATACAGCAAAAGCGACAGCCAGCAGCGTGAGTGCTAAGAGATTTTGATTTGTTGTGCATTTTTATTGGACAGGAATTATTAGGTTTATTGCGATAAAATGGCGAATTGAGTGATAGGGGTTATGTTTCGGCTAATTGGGCTTTGTTATTATTTATTATATCAAAAAAAATGAGGAAAGATTTTCACTTTAATTGGCGGTATGTTGGTTTTATTAAATATTCATCTCTACGACAAGAATAAATTCAATTAAATAAAAGTTAAGTATAATCAAAAAGAAATGAGACGATAAGATACTTCGGTGAGATACAGAATGTGTCATCAAGACTATAATATTCCTTCTTTCTACATTTTATTATGATGGTAAGTTAGGTAAGAGGAAGGTAGATGCGTCTGCAAAATATATTGTATATTTTTTGATCATGATATCCCCGTATCGGTTTTGGTGAGGCACACGAAAAATTCCTCAAATTTCAATCTGTGTTCGAGATGTATGCTGCAACTTGCAAGCTTGATGCACATAGTTAGGTGTATGTATCTTTGTGAATATTGTTAACTCCATCAATGTTGCCAAGAAAAATCCATAGTATTCTTTTTTATTTTGTTTTTAACACGATGTTTGTAGATTTTTTGTCGATTTATGCAAATGAAACATGAGATGTTTGATGAAGTTGATGTGATGTCGTTAGGTTTTTTTTTTTGTTTTCTTACTTTGTGTAAGATACCAGAAAATTCACATGCAGTATCTTTTACATGCAACTATACATTATAGAGACGTTGAGGATAGAGACTAAAAGTGTAGACAGGGAAGAATTGGGGATTTGAAAAAAGGCCCTGCGGTGCAAATTTTACATCTTTAGAAATTCTTCGTATGCAAAGTAGATGTTTGTTTCTTGGTTTGTTACTTTGGAAATGAAGTTGGCCAAAATAAGAAATTTGGAATACCCTTGTTTTACCGAAAAATTAAAGATCGAATATTAAGGAGAAATTGTTCCCACTTATTTCTGCAATTTAAATAAATTGCGAAGCATATTAAAAGTATGTACGATGGTAAGTTCTTTCGAGATATCAACATTATCGGTTTAAAAGACTTGTACCAAATCAAATAAGGAACTGACTTCATACTGAGTTTGCAACAATTGTGTCCTAAGCTCCAAGAATTTTGAAATAAAAACTAAGCTTATTCCGTTAAAGATTCATCCGTTTTCTCACTTTCTCAGAAGCTTTCTTGAATTTAAGTAAGAAATATCAGCATTGACCTGGTTAACTAGACTTGGCCATAAGTTAAGAGAAACTTCGATCTTAAAATTACCGATTGCCATTATAGTCAATACTGTCTAATGAGATTTTAGAACAGTATCAAGTGAATATGAGTCGGTTTCGAAATATCAATGAAATTGTAGAAACTAGATGAAAACTAGAATTTATATACAAAGTTCTTTTTCAAGTTCATTATTTACAAAAATCATTTAAATTTAAGCAAAGTTTGGAAATTTAATAAATACAGCCCTGGGTGTTATGTTAAGCCTTACACCCATAAGTTCATGTAATATGTGACATCCAGCTAAAGTCTCAATATTATTTTATTTCTGATGACAACTTTATGTGAAAAAATCATAAAGTCATATTGGTACCATAGAGTCTCACAGCGGGAAAACTTGATTAACTTTCTTGATACATATTCATGTATATATCAACATTTGTATAAGGGGGATATTGACTTTGGCAACAAAGTATATACGACCAATTTTTTATATTTCTTCATTTGAATACTTTAATATAGAATTGTTTAATTTAACTTTTGCATCAAGATATTTTTTTGTTTTGTTTTCTAAATTAAAGAAAACAAAAAAATATATATATTTCTATTTAATCTCTTAAGATACACATCTTTAGGAATTAAGTTGCGGATGAAAGGAAATTTTCTTTGTTTGGACTTTTGTGTTTTTTTTTTCTTTTCTCGTTTAGATAAGTATTGTGGGTTGGGGGGGTATTTATAGGTATGTAAGAAGAAGAAGAAGAAAAAAAAACACCCGATCCTATTGCCATATATATACATATAAATATATATATATTAATCCAAAAAGGAAAACTAAGGAAAAGGCGAAGAAGAATTTTTTTCAGGTTGCCTGGCCAAAATAATTTATTGCCTGGCACCTTGCTCCGATTCGCCTTTGTGAATATTTGTGATTCCATTGGGAATTTTATTTTAGTAAACAAACACCATAATATCATATATACTTGTATATATACCGTTATTTTACCTATAACTATAGATATAGAGTAAGCTAACCCAAAAAGAAAAGACATAGCTCTGGAACTTAGAATGTGTATATAGAAGCTGAAGCAGTCATAGCATCCAGCTTCAGCTTCAACTTCATCCCTACTGAGAATCTATAACCCAAACGGTCCTAGTACTAGTATATTGTATTATAAGCATCAACACGGTCGGTGTGAGAGAGAGTGTTTTTTTTCCGGGGGGTTGAAAGTGCAAATAGACGTCGAGTGAGGCAGGAAATAAGTTATAGGGTGGGGAGGCCCAAAACAAAATAATGTATCTAAATGGAATTTTCGTCTTCCATTAACACCAAATATGCACGGCAGTCGTCTTAGAAGCATTTAGCAGCCACAGGACTACCAAGGCAAACAAAACCAGCACGAGGATCCAATACCTGGGAAATAATTTTGTTATAAGAAGAAAATCCAAAAAAATACCCTCTTCAAGTTTCAAAAATAAAACAAAACAAAAAATATATGTATATCCTTGATTTTGTTATTATATTTCCTTTTTGGACACCATACCGAAGAAGGAAAGGTGTTTGCGGATATAAACACATTATATCCTTTTTACTTTTTGGCAAAGCAGCGGTGGTCGTCGTCGCCTGCCGTCCTGGACGAGGACGACGAACGTGTTGGTGGTGGTATAGTTCCTTTACTAATTTCACTTAGCAATAAATTATTTTACTTTTTCCTTATAATGTATGTGTGTAGGTATTGGTACATCCGGTAAACTCTAAGTTACCTTTCGTTTATTTGAAGGATAGGGTGTGTTCAAGGTATAGCGACTTTGATGGTTTGAATGGGGCCTTATTTTGTTCTGACAATTTTTGGTCCATTATTTCAGATTTTTTTTTTCAACTTTTTCATTTTTTTCATGGTTTGTTTTACTTTAACTTTTTAGCTTTTCTTTTACTTTACATCCATGGAATTGGTCGTAGAAGAAACACATATTTTATATTCAGCTAATAACATTTCCAAAAAAGAAAAACCAGGATGGAGACGATAAGAAAATACAGAATTTATATAATATTAGAAGCTAAATGTGGGTTATCAAGCTTTTAACATTTGACAGGATAATCGCCATAAATTTTACTTAGATTTTCGTTTCTATTTTTTTTTTTTTTGTTTTTTTTTTCTGGGTTTTACTTTCTTTTCATGAAGATTGGACATATTTTTGGGTTGACGCAGGAAAATAATATAATGTACATACATTTCTTTGGGAATAGAGACATTTGGTTGTTGTACTTAAATAATGATTTAGAAATTTCATGTTGGAAAACATTTTGGAAAATTCTCATTCGTTTGCAGTGGGAAATAACAATTTTATGAGTAAAATTAGAACCGGACACTTTAGTTCGAAGAAAAAGAAAAAAAAATGAGTCCCGGTCCTGCTGTGGAATTAAGTAGTCTAAATACCTTATGTAAATACACAAGTGGGAAAAACAAAATATATGTCAAAATATAGTCAATAAATTGACAGAAAAAATAACTCGGTTTTAAAAAAAATCAGTAAGTAGTTATGCTTAAGAACATGGGAAACTTTATGATTATGACATTCACTGGGTGGGATATTCGAGCAAAGAATATAAAAGTCCAAAATCATTTTTTTAATCTTTATCTTTTTTTTAAATCCCACAAATTGAAGTCTTTAAATCTAGAAAAAAGTAAAACGTTTTAAACCTAAATTTTGAAATTTTTCAATATTTATTTATTTTTTAAATTACATGCATTGAATATCCCATACCTAAGTATTTTTCCAATTACTTGTTGACTTGAACTTAATTTTAAAATGTATCTTAATCTCTGTAAGCACCTACAAAAATATATCACGGGTTATTTGTTTTTTTTTTTTTTTTTTTGTGAAAATCCCACGATTAATGCAGTTCTCAAAATCTCAGATAAAGACTGAGATGTGTACCTGCTTCATTTTAAATTGATTGGAAACACTTTCATCTTGGCTTTTTTGTTGACTTACATTTTTTCGAAAATCCCATAAAGGGGATATTGAACATTTTAAAAACCGTAGGGAATTTGAAAAAATCCATTGCAGATAATTTACTTAAACTTATGAAATTTAACGAAGATGGGATTTTCAAATGAAATATACATATATTTTTTTAATATCCCATAAATATGTAATATGCCAATATAGTCACCACAAGTTTCAACATAATTTGAAATTCAATCTGATTTTGTGTATCCATTTATTTATAGGTATTTTGTAAGAGTGACTGATTCTTAAAACTTTGTAAATTAAGTGGTATACGCGGATATTTTGTGAATATCCCACAAGAAAGGCGTTCTGAATCTTTAATTGGCTTAACAACTTTAGCTATTGATTGAAGTTGTTGTACATTAAAGGTTAACAACAGTTACTAATCAAAAGCTTCTTCATACATATACGACATATATTTCGAATATTCTACGAATATCCCACTTTCAGATCTCCCTAACCTGCAATGATGGGACATAAATTGACGTTGGCTTTGATTGATACTTTTGAGACCTCATAAGTATAACCTTAGCGCATTCTTATTTATTAGGGAATAAAAATATTAGAAACATTTAATATGAATAAATTTAATAAAAAAAAAAAACATTATCTCACTTACCAATTATTTACTTGCAATATCGTTAAACCTGTATCTTGCGCTAATTGTTTTTTCTGGTCCTCTGAGGGGTAAGGATGCTGTAATAAAAAAGAGAAAAATAAAAAAAAATACAAAATTTTCAATTAAAACGAAGGAGTTCCACTACACAAAGGCGGGAAATAGGTATATTTAAATTTAAATTTTTGTGAAGATTGAAAATGGAAAAATAAAAAAGTACGAGCACACATTTTAAAAGAGTAAAAGAAACTCCCACATCTGGCGGAAGTATCTTTTTACGCGTGCGCGCATATATTTTTTTTTTTTTTTTTTTTGAAGTATGGTTTGGTTGTTTGGTTTTCTTTGTATATTTTTTGTTTAATACTTTTTTTGTTTGTATTATAATCAAACAAAGCCAACGCGCGCAAGTTAACAATCAAATTAAAGCCCTCAAATCACAATAAACACTCCTACATCTCGGTTACGTATGCTCATGATGTTTTTTTTTTTTCTGTTTTAACAAAAGATTGTTTTTTGTTGTAAATTTAATTCAACAAAGGGATAGAAAGTACATCCTATACATATGAAGTACAAAAACATATTCAAAAAAACCTCTAATGGTGCAAAGAAGAGGTTTACCGCCACCGCTGCCATTAATCCTTTTTTTTTTTGGAAAAAAATTCAAACAATACAAATTTTACTTTTTTTGAAAATAAGTATATTCGAGACAAGGAACCATGTGTGCTGAACCACACAACTGGTTTAATACATAATAATAATACGACGCACTTTTATTTAAGGAGGATGTTTTTTTTATATTCTGTTTGTATTTTTGTTAAATATCCTTTAAACAAAATGCACCTTCAATCATTCGCCTAATTAAAGTACCAAATCTTTTTTTTTATAGATACTCGTATATAACAAGGATAAAGGTAAAGGATAACAAATAAAAATTTGTGTGCAATTGTTATATGCACAGATGATGATGATGACAATTTTTAAACTCTCCATTTATGTATGAATGTACATATTGTCAAAAATGCAGCTGCATGTCTTTATACTACTAATTGGACGGCGAGATGTCAACCAAAAATTATGCATTATTTTACTGCGGATTAACTTAAATGAACAGCTTTATTATCTTGTAATACAAGGATGTAAGTTGATATTATTGTCATGTATAATTTTTGAATAAAACAATAATTGCAATGTCAAAATGTTGATGTGATATGACAATTTGTTTTTTGTCAGAAATTGTATTTTTTTATGACAATAAGACAACAAAAAGAAAAATAACACTTTGAAGGGTTAACATTTAAGGAGTTTTTTTTTTATTTTGTTCGTTTTCTGAACTTTAAAATATCCTTAAGAAATAAAGTGTTTCAAAAATTTGCATTTCAAAATAGAAATTTGAAGTTTTTAAGGAAATAAATTACTGAAAGTAATAAGAAACGTATAAAGTATACATTACACGACAGCACTGACCAAAGATGATAAATGTTGACAATTAGCAAATTTTCGAAGTGAAATTTGAAATGGATTTCAAGATATTGCGCTCTGTATCCGTATTTTGAAAGTAAGAACTGTTAAATTTCATGTACATGTGGCTTTGTAAATTTTGATCAGAAACGTATTTTTTTAAAATTTGCTTCTCCAGAAAAAAGTGATTTTAGGGTTTTGAGATGGCATTTAGAAAAAAGTATGCGATACTGAGACTAAGAATTTGCTCCCGTTTGTACATAAATTGTTGAAAATTCTAAAAATAAGGATTTGACAGTTTAGATTTTTGACTAAAATATAAAACTTTACGAAAAGGAAGTATAAAATTCTTAACAAATAGGAAAAAGTTTGGGTTTTCACATAAACACTTTTGAGAACATTTTTTTTTTCTTGAATTTTGGAAATATTCGAACCGTTACTTTTTGTCATATAAAAAAAAGTTAGCTATACCAAATTCTAACACCTACTGTGCTCCCCTATCGACTTCGAGTTATAGACATATGTTCTGTGCTGTGTATAGTATCTGTATCTCGTATCTCGAGTATATATCATAACCAAAATTATCTTGTTAAAATACCCAAAAAACGTTATCATTATCAATATTGACACAAAATTAGGTTGCTACTGTCTGGAATCAACCGCACAAACACAATATCGCTATCTATAAAAAAAATATATCTCAATGTTTAAGAAACAAAAAACCTAAAACTAATAAACTATAGAATGTTTCTAAATAAATTTTGAAGTGCTCGTCTGGGTCAAAATTATATCGATTACAATAAGTTTTTTTTTTTTCTTCTGGGTCTTATGGCGTTTGCCCAAATAAAATCCCATAAATCATATAAAAGATAATAATGCATTCGATGGATCTCCCATCCAAAATGAAAATGAAAAAAAAAGAAAAAAATCGATAGACGACAACGCGACGGGACGAACGTTGGTTCATATTTGTCAGTATAGCTGCTATAGTTTTGTTGATCAAATATTTATTCTAAAACTTCATTGTAGCGCCATTTGATCAGTATTTGATTAGATTTCCAATTTCGATTAAATAAATAATAATTTCTTCTATAGTTTTATCTATATAAACAGAAATGCACCCGAAAAGCGCACTATTCCTATCTATATCTATAACCAATGTAAACTTATATGTATATCGAAGAATAGAATTACATCAGTTATGGATAGATTGAAAAGAAAAGGGATGTTTTGTTTATTTTAGCTTAAAATCCAGTGGCATATTTTGACGCCACCAAGTCGGAGTCGGAGTCGGAAACTTTTATTAAAACAGTATTTACAACTGGTTATTGCATTTACTTTATAGATACACAAGTTTTTTTTTTTTTTTCTTTTTGATTCAATTAAAGTTGTTGAAGTCAGAATTGTATCTTTTTGTTTGATAACATATAACTATAGTGTTATTTTGTTTCTGTTATCTTAAATGGGGGCAGATAAAGTCAACATAAGAAGTTATTCCTATCAAATCTTTAATCATTTTAATGTATGTATTTTTTTAGTGGCGTTAATGATAAACAGGAAGATTGATTGCATTTTGAGATTCATAAGTAGTAAAAAATAATAATGTTTATATTGCTTGAAAACTAAGGTTTTAAAACAAGAAATCTGAGAAAATGTCTTACGTTGGGCGCCATTTTCTGTATATACATAGATACTTACTAGAAGAATATTTGAATGAAAACTATATTTTTTGAAAACTTAGGTTCATAAAAAAGAATTCTGAGAAAATGTGTCAAGTCTAACGTTGGGCGCCATTTTATGTATATAGATACTTACTAGAAGAATATATGAATGAGAAGATTTGAATACTTAAAACTTGCATAAACTCAAGCTGTATTTGTTCTGTGTGATTCTTAAAGAAGAAATTAGAATTATGATCTCACGTTGGGCGCCATGCTTATTTTCAATGATACTTTTTATATAATAATTCATTAGATTTCTTATGAAAAACACAATTTATAAAAAGTAAAGAAAACTATTTCTTTTCTATTCCAAGTCCATAAATACAAAATAAATACTGATACAGAATTTCACCTCCCTCTTCCATCACTTATTTAATTGTTATTCGATTGAAAACACAACATACATATGTGAGCCTGAGCATAATACTCGTACCTACATAAAATTTTCCCCACTCGCAAAAATTTTCTCTTTAATGGATGCACATTTTAATTATTCAAAGATGGCGCTTGATTCACTCAAAAATAAATTTATGCGCCACCCCTTTCGTATATAGTAGAGCACAAACCATAGTATATACAATGCATTATAAGTGGAATGAATACAAGAAGTAAAAAAAAAAAAACACGGAATTAATGAATTCCAAGCTAAAAGAGTTCAACCCACAATCATCGTCGCACCGCACCGCGTCACGTTCACGTCGTCGTCGTCGTAGTCATCGTCATCATCATCGTTCGTCAGAAATGCAAGCAATATACAAAACCACCATCATCCACATAGCTTAAGTTCCATATGTAGGTATACTTATACTATAAGACCCCACCTTTCTCTTCCTTCCTGCCTTCATTCCTTCCATGCCTTGCTGGCTTTCATCCATTTGCCAGCCTAAAGTATCTCAGAACGCAAAGCTCGACCGCATGTTGTATAATCTCTGGAAAAGTCTGAACTGAACTTATACTCGTATTATTTTCTGACGACGACCGACGACGACGACGACTACGATGATGATGGTGGAACCGCGCGCAGCACATGCATTGCAAATGTTATTCCATTCCAATTCCACATTGGGCTCTCTGTTTTGCACATAATTAATTACTGTCACGCCTTTTTATTCGTCCGTCGTTATCTAGAGAATTTGAAACAATCATCTCAAGTGTTTGTCATGCCATGTGCCTCCAAGGCGAAACTATTATAAACGAACCAGGGAATATGGAGTAGCCATCAGCGAGAACAGCGAAAACCGAAAACCGAACAGCCAAAGGAAGGCTATAAATGCTAAGCTGGGGTGACTATTGCAATGTGCAGTAGGCAAGGCAGACACCTAATGATGGTGTAACCGGCATAGGTACTAGTTACCCAAAATGCTTGATCCCCCACTGCTCCTGGTGCAAAGGGTTATTCCCCATCTCGGAATTTGCGAGTTCGCCAGTTTGGCCAGTCTTTAAATATACCCAACCGATACAATGCATCGTGTTCTTTGGCTTTTCCATATCTTGTGCCCTTTATAAACTCGGTTGTCGTCGTCGTGCAGCACAAGGACCCACCTTAGTTTGAACTTAGTATTTTGGCTGAAGAGAAAAACCCAAATGTCTGCAAAGTGGGGAGAAAATATATATCTACCTACTTACATTAACATGACCTAAACGTAAACCTTAACCAACCTTATATGGAGGGGTAGATCCCTGAATTCAATGGCTGATTCGCTAGACTGACCGGGATCATACATATTTATCATCATCAACAACAACATCGAAGTACCGCCGCGCGCCGACCGTCGCTACAGCCATCGAATTTTAAGGTGTATAGAATGGACACTTTATTTCAATGGCTGATGTACAGGTAGAATTGACTATACTTGTACCTTAACTGCCTTGCCTACTCTAATTGTGACTAAAAACCGTCAAAATCTGAAAAATAAGGGTCACACAAGACGTCTCGAGATAAGGTTGGCTGATTTTAATGGTAGTTTTGGTCAGAATACGAGTACAGTTAATTTTTTTTCATTGTCATTACTTGAAGATAAGGTTCTTAGGGTTTGCTTAGCTTAAGTTCATTCTGTGAAAAATTTAATTAACATAACAAAATAGCTTCATTAATAAAAAAACAACAATTAGGATAATGAACTTTTAGGGTAGGAGGTCAAAAATAGCTACTAACACAAGTTAAGGCTTACTTGAACCATTTTATAGTGACTCGGATGGTTTTGAGATGAATTATACACATAACACCCTTATGGGATATTTGCAAGTGACATAAGTGACAATGAATGATAATAGTTCTTTTTTTTTTAATTTCCCATTCGTAATTGGCTTATACAAGAACAATTCTTTGACTTGACAGTTCTGAAACTTAAAAACAAATATATAAACGAATTTGTCAATTTTGTAACCTTTTTGTAAATATTTGAATGGTGAGATAATAAACATTTTCGAATATCCCAGCTCCTACAAATGGTTTGTGAAAATGTAAGAGACACTTTGACTAACTACGAAAATCATCTGGGGCCAACTTTCTATCGGAACAAGTTATAGTTTTATGACGATTGAGATTCCCCATTAATATTTCACATAAAGTTTATACCGAATATCCCACAAATGAAGTTCTAATAATTTCCAAGAAATTAAATGAAAGTCCATTGTCATATAAATTAATTATTTATCTGTCTATGAAATTAGATCAATTTATGTATTTCAATCTAATTTTATTATTTGTTCGAATATCCCACTTTTTAGGTTTTTTCAAGCGAATATCCCAGTAAACATTTTCAAAAACCTAAAACTTTGTTTAAAATTTTCCTATCGTTAGCCAATACCCGATGGAAATTCCTATTTTTGATCAGTTATTGACCTTCAGGTGGTTCGTAAGCACTTTGTTGTGAATATCCCACATTATGGGGTTTTAACATCCTAGAGTCTATTTAATGCCTTAAAAGGATGAGACATTACTTCTGAATGTTTATCAAAACTCATTTAAGTATTGGTACAATCTAAAAAGGTTATCGAAGGTTTTTTTTCATGAAATAAAAGAACTGGTATCGGTGCGGATATGAACAGGAATAATTGACACATTTTCGCAATTCTCTTTGCAAGTAAAAAATCTAGCACTGAATATCATAACACCACTGAAACACGTCTATCTCATCTCTGCCAAGCATCCCAAGCATTAAAATGTCATCATCAGATCCTTTTATCCCTCTGAAATCCTTACCTATATGATAATGATGAGGGCTAGAGAAAATATTGACAGGTGAAAGAATTGAGAATATTTGATAACAAAAACCTTTTTCCAACATAATATCTTATCTGATAGCAAAGATTACTTGTTTTATCTTCATGGTTCAAAGTCTTAATGAACAAAAAAAGATCTATAGATACCTTTTGAATATAATATCGTCTAGGTATACTTTATGGGTTTAATTTTTCGACAAATTCACCGCCCCTTCTGTCTTCAATACCGGGGTAATAATATTATATCAGTTTCTTACATGATTTTGGGTAACACCCAATCCATAAGGCACATTTAATTAACCGCACAAAATGTTACACCTCCACTCCCCGGGTAGCTGCTAAGGTATACCGAGTTATAGCAGATAGGGGTGGATGCATAATCATCATCATCATCATCGAGACTTGTCCTGGTGCATCTACCCTCCCAAAATGAACGACAATTTCATCGGTCGATACATGATGACCCGATACAGACAAGATGCACTGCAAAATGCATCCTTGATGTTATAGGCCTATGTGAAGGTAGTATCCTCTGGGAGGCTTTCGAAGAGCTACCATTGTGGGCGCATGTTTCGAACACCTTTGGCCATAGGCATTTTGCTGCCTTTAACAGTTACCTATAGAAATAGGAAGGTACATGTATGCTCTCCTGCTGCTGCTTCTAGGTTTTCGTGGTCGTCTCAACAATTTTCAGTTGGCTAAACTCATGTTAGGATATATTTAATATGTAAAGGCATTTTCCTAAATGAATGTCCTTCTAGACATGGTCCTATACAGACTACCTGCCTATGTATGTACCTAAATGCACCTTCTTAGGAGCAAACCCAAAACATGCATACAACATCTTGTTGCAGCTTGTTTTTGTTCAAAACCAAAATGAAGAAGGTGCAGCCCAGAGGAGACGGGCTATGATGGTGAGTGGTTCTTCACTCCTTCAAGATAAAACACCTATGTTTCATTTGGTGAATTGTGTATCCTGCGGAACACCTCTGACATGAAAAGCAAGTCTATAAGGAGACTCACATCTCTACACAAAGCCAAGCACACAAATGGAAGCTTGTACTTTTTAGTTAACTATACCTTCGTGTATCTTCACTACCAACACTACCATCGTCGTCGTTGGTCGGTCGTCGCCATCGCTATCACCGCCACTGCTATTGTAGTCCTTAGATAAAGGTATAAGGCCTACATGTTTTGTGTTTCTAGAATATAGGAACCTCAACAGTCAGTAAGGACGTTGAGAGTAGTTGTATTGGTAAGGTACCTAAACAATATGTTGTTTTAGATTTAGTGTTTTCTTACACCCTGCGGCCAGAAAGTCTAAAGTCATTCACCCCCTCCCTCCTTCCACCCCCTCTCAATTTCTTCGAACATAGAATAGATATATGTAAGTTCCCTTATAGGAGAATCCTTGCTCTTAAGTAAAATCATTATTTCCATCCAGGACATGGCAAACATGAAGCACGCACAAAATTATATGCCCACACACAAATTGAATCCTCGACAATTTGTTACAGGTACCCACCTATGCCTATTGCCTTAACTTGGTTCAGACTACAAGACGCTGCTTTATGTACATTATTATGTATAGGATACCTTTTGGTCAAAACCAATCAATAAATTACCAGAAAACCACTTTCAGATCCTTCTCTCTCGATCTGTGTGGATATATGCTTTTGTGTTCCTATATTGGATGCTCCTGGCTATTTCTGGATATTGTCTGGGGTGGACGATGATGCTGTTTGGTTGGTCCTTGTGAAATTACATTTTGAATAATTTCAATCTGAATATTGTATGCTGCACAATGCACTCAATGCTACCTATAAGTATGGATGTGTTGTGTAGGTAGGTAGATATGCATGGGACAGGATAAATATTGCAAAAGCTTCCCAATTATCAGGATACACAGGATAGGTATTGTGTACATATATGAATTTCCAACTACCTACGTAAGGGTTTGAAATTCAGTGATTTCTGTTTTGTCGTTTCTTTTTTTCATTTTCGATTTGCCTGAGTCCTTCTGTCATATGTTGTTTGTATGTATTTATATCGATACATGAGTGTGTGTATTGCATAGATTTGGTGTCCTTTATATTTTTGCCATATATGAGTACGGAGACATTTTATCAGTAGCCAAACAGGCGGGCAATGGTTGAAATTCAATTGGAATATAGCGAAAATGTCTATGTCCTATCGTCCTTCTCTCAGGACTTACGCACACATACATAATATGTACGTGGGTTTAAATCATGGTATGGAAAACGTGTTAACGCATATATATTAGATTGAACTGACGATGACGACAATAATAATGGCAAAAAGTAAGGACGATCGAAAAACAGTCACAACAAAAAAATATTTAACAGTCAATAAATGCGATGGGTATTAAACGATGGAAATCCTTCGCCGCCGTGCGTCGATGTACCTTATTTATGAAAGTATGTGTTTTAGAGGTAAATATTTAAGTTTACAAAAAGGGGGCAATGGTTTTTGCAGAAAACTGTTTGAACTTCGTTTATTGACATGCATCTGCAGAATTGTCGCATTAAATATTCATCATAATTACATTCGCGATAAATTCTATTTAATCATTAATATTTGTTTAATAATTTAAAAATTGGCAAAATAACTGACAAGGCAAATTTCAGCATGGCTTAGTGAGAATTGTATTGATATTTGGTTTTTAAATTTTTGTTTAACAGTCAAAAAATATACTTTGATTGTGATTTTGAGCAAGAGCAAAGCAACTTTCTAATTTCCACCTTAAATGATGATTTAAAATGTATATTCAGGCTTATGTCTCACTCAAGTTTTTTAAATCCTTGTTTTATGTGATATGAAAGTTTTTGAATAGAATAATTTGATTTATAACAAAGTTCTTCAAAATTTATTTCCAATTTTCATGTGTTAGAATTTTGAATGGTTTGGAATTTTGTTTCTTTTTGAAATCAGAGAAGAAGGGAATATTTAAATTACCAAAATTAAATATGCCAAAATAAGACTTATCAGTTCAGGTTACAAATAAAAAGTTGTAACTGTTACGTTTCTCTTTAAAAAGGAGGTTAGAAATTGGCTTGAAGCCTATTTCGATACCTACATATTGAAGTATTGTTAGTGTTGAAATTAACAATCATGATTATTTGACAATATACCGCCGGTATTCAATAAGTTCGGGTATTTTCGATGTAGACGTACTTTTGCAGACATGCTAATTTGGCAAAAGCTAAAACTTTTCAAAACTTAAACCAAAGTTTAAAAAGTCTTAATTAAAATATTTGTAGATAGTCACCTAATAGTTTAAATTTACCTAAACATGGATTAAATGTGTTATTTTAAAATTTTTCAAACTAAGTATTTTCTATTTTTTGAGTAATTTTGCTAACTTGACATCAATTCAGTGAAGTTGGTTAAAATTTTCATTTAATCAGTTGGAAATAATCTACTAATTACCCTTAAATTTTCTGTTTCTATTCTGTTTCCTATTTTTCACTTTCTAAAAGCAGAGTCAACACTTTCAAATTAAAAAAAATGGAAACAGCGTTTATTTTCGCATCAGATCGAAAAAAATCTGACAATGAACTATTAAAGCAGACTTGTTTTTGTTTAATTTAATATGTATATATGCACTCGAAAGCTTATCCTCATGATAAATACCTATTTTAAAGATAAGTTTTAAAAATATAGAACAAACATCAAAATCATTATTTAAACATCTTTAATGATGCAATTAACTGCAATATTAGATTTTATATAATCAAATAGACTTTTTCTTCACCTAGAAACCTACTTGTATATTGTATCTGGAACAAACAAATCTACTTACATCCACTTATCAAATAGAACTTCTCTTTTTATAAAAAAACAAAACTTATATCAATACAAAAAGTGGGAGGTGTGTAAAACTCAAGTATACTTAATTTTCCACCAATGAGATCACTATTTACCCATTACACTATTATAACCAACCAAAATAAACAAAAAACAAAAAAAAATATCTGAAAAACAAGTGCACACCAAAAAATCTACCCTGTTTTTAGTAAAAACCAAAAAACAACACATTTTACCCATACACAACATGATGACTACAACGACACGACTCTACGTCGACGACGACGACGACGACGACGACAAACTATACGGAGAAAAAAAAACTTAAGTTAAGTTTAGTTCGCGAACTACCATTCCGGTCTGGCCCAGATACAATACCTACATAGACCGGCAAAAAAAAAAAAAAACTAAAAGAAGAAAAGATCTTATCTTGCACAATTTTTAGACATGGCTCCTTTCATTACGCTATACAAGTAGCTTAGCTACCCCCACCAATATATATTATACCAACCTCAACCTCAACGACCATCTTATAAAAGTACACTACACTACACTACATATATTCGCATTTTATTATTAAAAACTTACATATGTACATACTTATTTAGTTGGGTATAGAAATACTCTATATACATGTATACTCGTATGTATTGTATGTAATCTCTCGTATTTTATCGCAAAGTTTATTTTGTTCTTATACATTTCTTGAATTCCCTCTCTTTCTCTTTTGGTAATTTTATTTATCTTTTTTTCTGCTTACCTATACCCATTTTGGTTATAAAACTTTATTTTGATTCGTAGAAAAGTTCAAAAGATACGATAAGATAAGAATAATCACTAATTTGCTGTTTTCTTTTAATATGGCAGTCATGTACAATGGTTTAGATACTGAAAAATAATAAAAAGATACAAAATGTATCTTTAAATTATAAATGCGTATTTTTTCTAAATGAATTTTAATTTTTAATATGTATGTTTAAGTGCAAATTTAGATTATGCATAAACAAAGATAAATATACATACTCGAAAAGAATCTAATTAAAAATGTATCTTTTTTAATTGACTAACAGTAGCTCCATGTACTATCTCTTAATGAATCTTACGGTTTTTTGTACTTTTTTCAAACTTTCCAACACAAGTTTCTATATTATTGTGAATACGGCACCTCTAAAATAAAAGACTGATAACTAAAGCCCTTGCAAAAATATGTCTTGTATCTTTATGTGAAATAAGTGTATCTTTTAAACGAATTTCAATTTAAAATGCTTCATATATGTGTGTAAAAGAAAACTTACAATATTTTAACTGTTTACTGAACTGAATACACATACTTCGAAACTATATCCTTAAACCTCTATAAGTAAGTAAAAGTATGTATAAAGATACATTTTCCCACTGAATGAGAGTTCATCCTTTTCGAATTTGTATTGCCGTTTATGGAAATCCTAAAGGATCAACTAAACTTGTATCTCTATATAACAAGCTTAACATTCAAATTTCAAAGTCATTTAACAAACAGCAGGGGATAGGGGGCCACATCACAAACAACGAAACTTATAGTATACCTATATTCTCTCTTAACCGGATATCCTATGATATGACCAAAAATTGTCCCTTATTTGCAGAGATACATCTATTCAATCTTTGTTTCTTTTTTCTTTTTTTTGTCCTGTGTTATTTTTCTATATTTTGGTTAAAAACATTCCCCCTTCAAACCATGCAGGACATCCTTTTTGGATTTAGTGTTGTTATTACAAGGGTAAATACCATATAAGAAAACTTTCGACGATTTGTGTTTTGAATGTCAAAGATATCCGGTAAACAAATATTTTTGGATTCCAAAAAAAAAACTACGGTATCTGCATATTCGTAAAGGTCGACCAAATTACGGAGGGGGGGAGGTTGAATTTTTGGACTTATCTATAATTCTCGTTCACCTCTATAATGTATCTAGCTACCTACGCACCAAAAGTAAGTTAGATATTGTGTCTCAAAAAGTTGTCCAATGCATTTTTATCGTATTTATTTTAAATTTCCGGGTTTTTCCTATTTGTTTTTTCTTTTTTTGCGTGTTGCTGTTGTTGTTTGTGTGTTTTTGAATTTGGAAAGAGAAATTGGTACTTTTCGAGATACGAAATCTTAATGGGATTTTCTAATGGTCAATCGGCAATTTTGGATTTAAATTCGATTCGAACGAAGCTAAATGGACTTTGGTCGAAAGATAATGAGTTTTTCGTTCTCGCACTTGAATTGTCCTTTTTTTTCAAAAATTGTTTGGGGGAGGAAGTATGGACGAAGGATAATATGATATTAACTGTTGGTTGGGAGGATGAACCATTTAAATATAAATGTATCCTGGTGGACCCAAAGAAGAGAAGTAAAAAAAGAAGATTACCTGATTGAAGTGCGATAAACCTGAAAAGTTTTTCTGTTGCTCCTTACTTTCTTTCATTTATTGGAAATGCATTTAGATAAACGAAAGAAATCTTATAACTTTTTTTTTTTTCATTTCATTTTCTTTTATTTTATTTTTATACGGTTTATTGTGTCTTATAATATCCAGGAGTCTACTATATCTGAGTATATGTATGTGTGTGTGGGTAGGTACGAGTATATCCGCACCCAATTTCTCTGTTAAACATCTAGACATTGATGAATTGCAGATTAAGTCGAAAATCACTCATGCCCCGCAGGACGCGTGTGCTTTAGGCGGGGTGGCATTGGCAGTGGCAGTGGCGGCGTTTGGTGTAAAGATATAAGTATATCCGAAGTAATGGAAAAAAACACACAAAAGGATATTTACAATTTACGAGTACTGTATTCTACCTTCTACTAAGGTTTTGAGATACGATGGAATGAAAAACGTTCGTTCCATTTCATTTACACAAAGTTAATACCTTTATGTATTAAGGATATATCCTTATTCTTAAATGTGGTCCTTTTAGTTACGCATACGATTTGTGTGTATTTTTTTTTTCTTTAGCGATCAAGATGAAACTGATTTTTTTTTCTTCATTTAAAGGAGTCTCAGTTTCAGAAAAGAAGAATTTCTTTCTTTCTTTTTTTTCACTTTGTATTATTTCATTATCAGGATAACTTGATGTTTTTGTATCGATTGCATTTGTGTGTGTGCGGGGTGAATTTTTAATGAAAATTACCAACAAAAAAAAAGGGATTTGATTTATTACCATGTCTTTTATAAATTGCTAGAAGTAGTTAAGTTAATGTATCGAAGATTTCAATTCGATGAAGTGAAAATTGCATAGAGAAGGGGAATTATTATAATGTGGAGACGTGGTAATGAAATATAAGCATACATCACCAAAATAAGGGGACTCGGTTGAGTTAAGAGTCTTTTTTGAGTACAGAAATGAATTGATATTTTTTAAATACTTCTGATTTGTCTCAGATAAAAGATTTGTAAATTCCAAGTAACTTGTTTTGAAAGACTTATTTTGGAAGTCGATACATTTCTATAAAATAGAATACGAAATACGGAAATACTACTTTTATCATTCTGTCCCTAAGCTATACTGTAGTAGTTGATCTAGCTATAATTTTTCTAATGAACCGATTCAGAGAAAGTAAAAATTTTGATGAAAGACTTCATTAACACATAAGCAACAATTTACTGACCCAACAAAATTCTTCATCAAATAAATCAATTCTTATAATCTTCTTTGTAATTTCGTCAATTTTCGTCAACACAAAAACATAAAAAAATAAACAAAAATATAAAGTTTTAATATTTATACTTACCGTTAAATGCTGAAACAGCCACGCTCTTAAAATATTTGTTGCTACTTTTGGGAAAATGCCACGTTTCTTTTGGTTCTTTTTACCATTCGCATCGTCATCCTCTTCGCCCGTACCCTCGCCGCTACCTATACTAGCATTGCTGGCATCACCTGAAAATGCAAGAGTTGAAAAACAAAATTCAAATTAAACACACTTATTTTAGGTGACAGTTTTTTTCTTTTTTTTCTTTTATTCAAAAGACCATACAATCAAACACACATACACATAATCAATCTTAAACATACATCCGCTTTTTAAAAAACAAATACTAGTTTATGAATGGACTTCATTCAAAAACAACCAAAAATATTGAGTACACATCCTGATGATGTACTGTACATATCTGTCTATCTCATTTTCCACTTGAAATCACATCGGATTCTTATTAAAATATTAACTTTTCTCCATTTCATTACTCACAACCAAAAAAAAACACCCTTTTCAACACACATATCAGCTACTGTGTGAGAACACACAAAAAAAAAAAAAAAAAAACAGTGATAAAATAGAACCAGTGGGCTTTTTGGGTTTACCCAATGAATGGCATTTATCTATCCTTTATTATCGCAGCAGCCCAGCAAATATTTACCCATCTTAGCCGAATATGCGGTCGGGCTTGGATAATAACTCTACCAGACTGTCGACTGTCGCCTATTACCGTATACCGCCCTGGAATAGTTTCACATTCTTTAGACCGAAATTATATTCAAACCCCTAAGGAGAACCCTATACGAAAAAACAACAAACTATACAAACAAAGTTCGAAAGGGATTCAGCCATCCAGGTACGGTACGAATCGGGTAGAGAGTATACCTGCTTCTTTGATTAGCCTCTCGCAGAAGTATTCTGATCTTGGTCTTGGATTTGAAGGAGGTTGTCCTGAATGGGTCCATCACTCGTGTTTGCCTAATTAGTTAACCCAAAGCAAACTCTTTTGTCATCTGTTGTCGGGCAAGACGTCAAAAGATGGTATGGCACCTATACACTACAATCTACATACATGGGGGCTAATGTTTGCTTGGTGCTTGTGCGTGTTTCGAACATCAATCTTCTCCTGGTTTCGGATGAGCACCACTTGAGAGTTCTTGAAAAGTGTGGTCTTTCGTAAATGAACTATTTATTTTCTTCCACGCAACGCACACTTTGAGAATTTAGTGTTCTCTCGTCGAGAGTCATTTATTCCCTGGTCTTTTGATAACTATCCACAAAATTTTGGGGGGCATTTTTTTTTAAATTTAAATAATTAACTTACAGAATGAAAATTGTTATGGAATAAAATTCAATGAGCTTCTCACTAATTTTTTGTTTTATTGAAGTTTTCACCTTACAGGGGCCACCGCAGGCGGTCGGTCGTGCAATCACCAGTCCCCTTTTTACTTTGGGAATTTATAACAGGTGAAATTTACAATAACAATATGAACCTGAGGCTTTAAATTCTATATCTATAGTAATATATAAAGCTAGTAGATAAATTGTAAAGGTTAGATTGCAGTTCAAGCATAGATAAGCATATGCATAAGAAATTTAGGGAGAAAAGATGCATTATTCCATCATCGTCATCATCTGCATGTTCATTCATTAGTTCAATCCCGTCCCGTAGCGTCCCGTCCCTTATTTGGTTTTTATTAAGGTTTAATATGGCTAGACGCATCTTGATGGATCACCTCGATTAATTGAGCGTTTGCATAATTAACTCATTTTATTCGGTGCCATGAATTTTTTTTTTGTTTTTCATTCGTTTTCGTTTATTTGTTTATCTTCTTTTGCGGGTCAGATAACATGAAAAGGGAAATTAATTCAATTTAGGTTTTTTTTTTTTCTTTGATTTTCAAATTACATTCTGTGAGGGTATACAATTTCTTGAAGTTATAACATGAAGGAAAATCATGGCTTAAAAGTTAATCGAGCGCAATGATTTAGGATTTAATTGAAAATATCAAAGAAATTTATTTTTTTTAGGTTAGTTCTGTCAGTATAGAGATGAAGTTTATGGGATTTAAACTGTATTTGTATGATTTGTTTGAAGATTTCGAGTAAATTTAATGAAAAACTATTTCAAAATGCAAGATTTAACTGTTTTCCTTGGATTTCTAATTATTTGGAAGAAAAAAACACTTTGTTATAATAAATCATGACATAAAGTAGATAAACCATGATATTTGTTAATTGATTAAAGTTTTAAACTTTGAGAAGACTATTGAAATCATTATTTAATAGTTGTCTAAGTTGTATATGTTTTTTTCAAAAAGTTAGAACACTTCTTCCAGTAGTATCCAATTCTCAAACAATTTTTTTTTTGTCTTTGAATACATAATAAAACATTTATTTATGTTTTTCAACTTGGAAACTTTAAATGTAATATAAATAAATCTTATATTGTGTATTTATACTTTGTTGTTTATAATTCACACTCACATGAAACAGTCAGGGAAAATGATAAGTGTTTTTTTTATTCCGGATTTGATCGTCAGTATTGACAGAAATAAAGAAACCAAAAGAACAGGATTTTTTAACTTTTTTTTTTTGTGTGAAAAAACTCTCTTCCATTAAAAGGATGCTAATTTGAAACAACACAAACAAGTTGGATAATTACCCTGGTCATTTCTAGAAATACCTGCTTAATCCTTAACACTTTATAAAGTGTTAACCCCAACCATACTACGAACTATTGCTAATTTAACACTTTTTATGTTGGTTTTAGCTTAATTATTATGTCCACTTAAGTGATTTCAATTAACAAAATTAAATTATTGATATTTTTTTCAAACAAGAAAAAAAAAAATCCCAAGAACCTAAACCTGATTCGAATATATTAAATGAGTTTCAGTATCCCTTCCTTAACAAAAAAAACAATCTTCGACACTTCCTCCTGCTTCCATCACACAAGGTGCGAAATGTCGAAACAGTAAATTTAACTTTTTAAAAGCACATCATAAATTTAATTCAATCATTACCTACACGTCGTCGTCGTCGTTGGTCGGTTGGTTACTTGGCCTTCATAATGGCGGCTAAAGCATCCCCAGATACAATATACATATATCTGAACCTATACCACTTACTATATTTATGGGTATAATGTAATACAACTTCTGGAATCCAAATGGTGGTCATAACTTGGGTGATAAATTACCTCTGCTCCACATACTCAATTATCAATTGAAAATCAACTGGTACAACGATTTCCACCTTCTTCGGCATCATCATCTTCTTCATTCTATAAAAATGTATCTTGTATCTACTATATGTGATGTGGGGACTCTCTACAATTTGATCCAGGAGTATATGCAATGTAAAATGTACTCTGATGGGCTGCGGTGGTTGGTAATCAATTTTCTCTGGAACACAGTAAGTAAATTAGCAACAGGAAAGTTTTTCCTCGTATACACATTCATATGGTATACATATATTGGTTGGGTTCTGTTTTTTCTTTTTCTTCTTGTTCGTTGGCTTATTTTAACGAAACTGTCAGACAAACTGACAGACAGTGTTTATGCATTACCATTGGCTGACACCAAAATATGCCTATAAAGTTCCAGAACGACAGACTGCCGACGACGGACGCAACGATGCCAACTCATATGGATGGCGATTCGATGGACGACCGACCGACCGACGACGAACAGACGAACGGGCTGCATGTATACATTCTCGTATTTCATATAACTTTATGCAGCAGATGATTGGAATGGCGACGATGATGGCGATGATAATTATTATGTAGTACTTGCCGTTTTAGGTCATCATTCCGCGCAGAAATGACGCCAAATGATAAATACATCAGTTTTTCTGTTTCCCTTAGTGATTATCATGAATATTATACGACTCGTCGAGCATACTCGTACGTACTTATAGAGAGGAACTCGAACGAAACTCGATTCGAACTGAAAACTCCATGCTCGAAGTGCACCCGATTCTCGAAAACTGATCTGTCAGAAAGGTTTTCTTGTTTTTCTGTTCTGTTCTGTTTGTTTGTCCAACTGTCTATACACTCGATACAAAATAATAAAAAAAAAAAAACAGGAAAAAAAAAATCGTGCGCATAAAAATCCAATAAAACCTCATAACTTGTAGCATCTTTTTAGAGAGTTCTCTTCTTCTTCCAAGATACCAGATACACCAGAGCCGAAGAGATACACTAATGCCAACTGCCAGAAAGATGCGCGTAGATACATCAATCCGCCAGATAGTTGTTTGTTGGGTGCAAAATTACAATCCTACGCCTTCTTGATTGGCGCGATGATCGTTAGTGTGATGATGGTGTGAATAATAAAACAAGGCGAGCGCAGTAAAAAAAAAAAAGAAAGACTAAAACAACAACTTTAATACCTAAGTATCTATATAGATACTTTTATAATATAACTGCAAAAGGATGATGGAATTTATATCTTCATTAAAGTTATTTATTGACTTGAAAATTGATTATAAAAGTGTTTATTCAATTTGATTAATGCTATGCGGCGAACTAACCGATTGCAGTGGCTGATCTTGTAATCGCATACAACCAACTTGAGTTTGACTTGAGAGTTGAGTTTATACTTTATATGTGTATACAGTTGTATATATAGTTGAGTTGAGTAGTTGTTTTTATTTCATATAAGTGAAATTGAAGTTGATATACTTTTGTCTTTATTGCTGAAAGGCAGATGCAATTTGAATTTTTATTTTCTTAGTTTTTTTTTTTTTTTTGTGTGTTGGAATGACTGAACTGGTTTTGTTGCTAAAGTGATCATCTTTTGAAATATTGAAATGTGAAATTAAGGTGTTGATGAGATGGGGGGCAATAAATTTCATCAACAGCCACCCACTCACTATACTACCACACCACCACCGTATGGCGATCGAGTTATTCAAATTAAGACAAGTAGCAGTATATTTATCCTGATGGGGTTCTAACTTAATATGGGTGATAAATTTTGGCAAATAATTGAAGGGGAAAATAGTCTTTTTGATAGTTTTTCTTTTTATCAGTTGATGAGTTGGTTAAGAAATAAGTCAATTACGGTTTTGGAAGAAGACCTAGATCTTCTAAAAATTCTTAGAAGAAATCGCTTATAGTGAATTTCTTCCTGAAGCTCTTGATATACATTGTATTTATGTTTAATGTTCTAATACCAGATTTTTCAGAAGCATCAAGTCCGTTTTTGGAGCTTTTAATATATTCTAAATTTGGCTTAGCTCTTTTCTTCAGTAGGTTTGTGATAAGAAGTAAAACATTATTTGAACTCTTTAAAAATTGGTTTAAGTGTCATGAAAGCGTCAAGCATCCAGTCATTTAAATGTCAATATTCAATTAGTCAACTTATCCTGAACTTTATGATCTACAATTTATTCCATGCAAATTTATTTATTTATCATCTCAAAAACAATACAAATCACTTAGAGGGAGGTCTCGCGTCTCACCTCTAACTAAAACTTACCACAAACCGGCCAACCAGCTGCTGATGTGGCTGTCACATTTCGCGCCCCACAAAGCAAACAATAATGCGCAAGTATTTTTCTTTTGCCGCATAAACAAGACCGCACACATGCCGCATATTTATCGTTGGTATCCATTGTTCAAAAATTCTTCAAAACTCATTCAAAAATCATCTTCAATTATTCCTCAAACAAACATGTGTTAATAAGATTCGTGAAAAAAAAACACACACACAACAAAAAAAGTGAGTAAAACAAAACCACTTCACTTAATTTTTTCGAGTGCATTTTATTTGTTCAAAAATATGCCAAGACCGAAGAGTACCAAAAAAAAAAAAACACTCTCTGTGCTTGGTTGGCAGCTCTGCTTTCTGTCACACGTCTTTCTGCCATTTACCATCAAGTTGATCTTTGACTAGAGGTGTGTACACTCGTCCCACTATCATCATCATCATCAGCATCAGCAGCACCATCTAGAGATGTGTGAAAAGCACTCCAAGATGTCCTCTTGAGACCATCGTGCCAGTTCGTTTGTTTTTTCGTTTTTTTTTTCCTCTACCCCCTCTAAATATATGTACGAGAGTACTAATACCCCCCAACAGGCGCACAAACATTGGGGGCGTTTTAATGAATTCCCGCTTTTCATTTTTTATTGTCAGCTTCTAATTTCCTCCCGCCAATTAATCATGTTTGAGTTGAGTTTGCTGATGTTTTGTTGGCTTGGTGCTTGTGCAGCAGCGCCGCCGCCGCCGGCCGCCACCACCGCCACGGCCACCAGCGTGTGGCATTGTGACATCTTTATAATTCACATTTCAAAGCGGAGAAATTAAATTTCAACAAAGATGAAAAAAGCAGATATGTGGAATTCCAGAAGTTGTGCGGTGTCCCTGTCCACTCTCTTTACTCTCTATGGCCTCAACTGGTTCCGCTTTAAAAATCGCCATTTGCTATACGCGTACTCGTACTCAAATGGCCATATCACCGATATATACGATGCATGAGTCGACAGACCGCCGGGGTAGCGAGCGAGAGTGGTGTGCGGTACGGCTGCGACTGTCGATGACAGGAGGAGGATGATTACACATTAATTCTTATCGGTAGTTGCAGCAGTAATAATTTTTCATCAGATCTCCCCGTGGAGAGGAGCCAATCTCTACATAAACGAGTAGACAGCGGGACGGGCACACCGCACGCGGGACACCATACTTACATACATATATAATTTAAGTTGCATTTTATACGAAAGTTTACGCCACTTGAGTTTGGCGTAAGTAAACATGTTTAGTTGTTGTGCCTTGCAAATAAATCGCTGCAAATATTTACAAGCGGGTGATTTATGCCATTTAGAGAGCCTTAAGGTGGTTTTGTTGTTTTTATATTTCTTGGCTTGTTTGCTGCTGAATGCTGATATTGTGGTACTTCCACACCACACCGCGTTGCACATACTCTCTCAAGTGGTTAAGCGAATAAATATTTGAAATTTATTTACAAATTGCTTCGGACTTGTGGCAGGTATAACCATCGATACAGCCATAAGTTTGTTATATTATATGTACGCCATGGCTATTACATACATATATATGAATGGATGGAAGAAATTGATAGCGAGGGGTAGAACGAGGGGTTGATAGTAGATTATTTTGTTGCATAAAGCGAGATTTTGGGTGGGATAATAGGAGGTGGAATTGGAATTTTAATTGTGAATAGGTGACTACTAGAAGTGATAGGATTATCAAGATTGAGAATTGTTTCTTACTTCGTTTTTTTTCTTAGTACCAACAAGTCAATGTTTTGAATTCTAAATAAGATGAGGTACGAAAATGTTTTTTTTTTTTTAATGAAATCATGAGTTGAACGCATGTATTCTTCAAGTTGTACGAACTACTGATATTTTGGTATTAGAATTTTACCAATTACAATTTGTACAGATGCTCGAAATCTACAGCTTTGAGCAAAAGCATAGACCATACCGAAAACGATAGAAAATAAGCTAGAATGACACTTTTGTAACTTAAACACTTATCCTTCAACTACACAAAAATCTAAGGCTTAAAATGGCTTAAGAAAAGCTGATTAACGAATCGAAATTGTTGTAATAACCTAAAATTTTCATTTTTTATTATTGTGAATGGTTAATTTTTATCCAAGTTTTTCACTATGAATAATGAAGGGAAAAAGTGAAGCAGAAGTGGCTTAGTTCCAAGGTCACAATATGAAAATTATAAAATTAGGTCACAATAATCAGGTAAAAATTGGTTTTCTTCTGAATTAGAATTTTAAATGACTCACTATTTCTGTATAACTAATTATTTATCAGAAAACTAGTTCACAATGTGTTTAAATCACAATGATAAAGAAGGTACATTACATTAAAAAAAACTCCTACAAATTGTATTCACAATGATCTCAAAAAGAACACAATTAGTTCACAATTTAAATAAAACCTCAATATGAAAAAAAGGAACAGAACTGGTCCACTAAACGAGTACTACAAGTAGAACTATTCACAATTATCTATATGGTACCTGAAAGAGTTAGTTCACATTTCAAGTAGATTGGTTAGTTCACAATAACTAGAACAAAGAATTTCTGTTTATGAAAAAGATGAAGTATTTTTAAACAAATAATTGAATTATAGTGGTTGATTCTTGGCCAAAAATGCTTTTCAAAACATTTTTGATTCACAATAGACACTCACGAACTAGTTCCTAGTAAAAATAAAATTTCAAGGTTTCCTTTTAACTTTTTGGCAAAGTTTTAAGATTTTACAACAATTCGCAAACTTTGAACTAATTTAAGGGACTCTTAATTTTAAAAAGTCAAAATTTTAAGCATATTTCATGAACTTTCACACATCACATAGCCATGTTGAACTTAAGGCTATTTAAAAAGGATCAAAAACTTATTAATAAATTATGTATCCTCCTCCGATCACATTAAAATCATATTGAAAAACCATTTCGTGCCAAAAAAAAAAATCTATGTACTAAAATGATAGCAGATGGTGGGATGGAGTGCTCGAAAAGGCTGATGGTTTGGCTCCCGAGAAATTATCCACTCCATGAAGCATGTAATAATTGTTGATTCCATGCACAGTATCTATACATATGTACATACGAGTAGGTATATTGCGCTATACTTCAATGATAACTTTATGAGACCCATCAATGCAGAAAGTTCATGGAAACAAATTGAAATTCCTCGAGTGCACTTTCCAACAAAATGTACAAGAAATAAAATAAAAATAAAAAAAATAATTATATTTCTCTTTTGTTTTCTCGGGGATAGGAATTTTGTATTTTTGTTCAAAATCCTGGAAACCACACACAAACACACACAGACACACCGAAAAGTGTGTGTTCATGTTATTTTAAAATTATCGCACAAAAACAACTAATAAATTTACGATCTACCAGAAATTTTCTTCTTCTTCTTGTTCTTCTTTTTGTTCTGCTAGTTCTTGGAGATAATTTCACTCCTTGAAGCAATCTTCATCGTCGTCGTAGTCAACGTCGTCATCGTTTTCATTGGGTCTGTCTGGATGCAAACTCCTTCAGTCCTGGGAGTAAGTTAGGTTATACATAGGTATGTCAGACACTGGCAGTCTTATCACATCAGGGAACACAACAACAACAAAAAATAAAAGTTTATAATGAAAATGGGGGCGCTATATGGTATTCATTTTACAAGCCTTCCCAGATACTCGTATAAAAAGATACACACTGCATAGCGTAGATAGTTTATTTGCGGCAGAAGCAGTGACGATGGTGGTAACGCGTTTCCATCATGTTCACTTCCACCATCATCAGTGAGTGCATCAAGCGAGCGGCAAAATCGACCTCGAGCTGTAGCTGGAGCTGGAGCACCACCAACGAAAGCCCAGCACTTCGTAAAAGGCCAAAAACAAAACAAAAAAAATGGCTAAAACAGACAGAAACTGTTTCCCGGGCTTTTCCTCCTTCCTTCTTGTTTTTATTTTGCACACCAGGCTGAGGCAATGGAGAATGAAAAACTTACTTCAGAACGCCAACAAAAATGTCGGATAGCCATCATGTATACTGTATGAGTTTATTAAATCGATGTTTAATACAAAATGAAAACAAAGGCGTCGCGTCGCGTCGCGTCGGATCGGTCGCGGGAGCTGTGCCGCCTCGCTCGTCGACCCAAAACAACAAAGCGAAATTAAAATGAAAATATTCTGAGAAAAGCCGAGGGATGTCGATTGCCCCCCGAAGCACCCAACACTACCCACCTCTGTGCAATTATTGTTTTTTTTTAATTTTTTGTTTTTGGTTAGTATCTCGCTGGAGGAAGGCTAAAGATACTTTGGAGGGATTAAGGATTTGTTGTTTTTTTACACCGTTGTTATTTTGTTCATTTAGCTCAATGGCAGCGCGGTGGAATGCAGTGACGGCTGCTGCGGCGGCGGTGGTGAGCGGCGGCGCCCATGCAACTCTCAAGAGGGCAACCATTCGAGTTGAAAATTATTATGAGCGAATGGATTTTCAAAATTGTATCCCGATGTATCTTCTGTAAGTAGGTAGGATACGAGTATCTATATCTATCTATTCGGCGAGCTTGATGCAATGTGGGTCTGTAAAGTGGAATTCCTCAGCGTGATTCAAAGGAGGGCATCATCATCTCGCATGATCATCATCGAACAGTGCATCGTCTTCGTCATAGCTCTTCTCGTCATCATCATTGTTCGTTCCTCATCATCTGATGATGGAGAAGTGGGGGAGAAATATGGCATGGCGGAACTCTGGCAATAACGTTTAACTTTTAAGTCTTGAACTATTTTGTGCACATTACACATTATAGACCAGTAACAACAACAACAACAACACCGAGGAGAAAATCTACGGTTATTAGATGAAAACTATTTTTTTCTGCTAAAGTTGCAAAAAGTTGCCAATACCTCCTCTGGCCTATCGAGCTAAAGAATACTAAGCGAGTGTTGTTGTTTTTGTAATAAGAAGTGCCGCACGGATGCTGTGCATCAGTTAAGTCCAAGAGCGAGGAATCAAAATCACTGAAGCGTGTTGCACTTTTATATGAAGTGCCTCATCCTCAGCCTGTTCCAGTTCCTATGTCTGTCTCGGTGCCCGTGCCTGATGCTAAACAATGGTGCAGCATTGATTTTTCTTAACATCTATCCAATAGATACCAAAGTATCTATATAGATACAAAAGAATAAGAAGAATTGTTGTATTTTTCATCTTAGACTGCCAGTTAGAAAATGCATTATTTTGTTTCGTTCCTTTTTTTCTCTGTATGTATGGGGAAGGCTTAATATTCCACAATATGATTATGTGCAATGTGTGTAGGTATTGTTTTAATGCCCCGGCAAGTTGCACTTGATTTTTATTTTTTGTATTTTCTAAACTCAAAGGAATGCTCGTTTTTGCCTTTCTCTAGCCAAGTGGATAATTGAGTTGAAAACGTGATTTTAGTTTTTTTTTTCTGCACTCTGTTTAGTGTCTAAGTTTTTTTTTTTGTATTTTTTTTTTGTTGGCAAAGTTAATTTTATATTTAATAGGTTTGTAAGCAGGCGTGTTATTATGACAATCATACACAATTACACGTAACGGAACTTTCAACTCTTTAAAAAAAGCGAGTCTTGTGAAATATTAGAAATAATGTTGACTTTTGAATTATTATTACTTTTTTTTTAATAGTTAGTCAGTGTTGTCGTCTGAGGTAGAATTGTAATATGAATTCTACTATAAAGTCCTATCATACAATCGTACTATATTATGAAAGTTTTTGGTTTATTTTCAAAAAATCAGTGAAGATTTTTGAAAATAGTGCATTTGACATTTGTTCGGTCTACCGCAAGGTAGCCATCTAGGACCAATACTCTTAATTTCATTTTTAAATTATTTACCGTCTATATTGAAGATACCCTACGTGAATTTTTGTATGGAGACGATGTTAAAATCTTCAAAACCATTTTTGATTGTAGAATCTCTTCGTGTAACTATCATATCGGTCATCAACAAATTTATTCTTACTCTGAATAGAATGGCATAGGCAGTAATAAAATGAAACAGAGAAAAAATTATTACTTTTCCTTCTCTTCGCCCCGTACAAGATTTTGAATTAAATTATTAAAAATTACGTATCCGCCATGGTGTACCTTGAAATAAATCATTTCATTCCTCTTAAATATACTCTCAGACTGTCGTAAGTGTTTGGTATTTCGTATCTAAGTGTGTTACGAATAAAATTGACACATATTATGTCAAATTCCGAATCAAGATAAGTTGTAATAAACATTTTAGATTTTCACTTCTGTAGGAATTTTAGGATACAAAACAATGTTAAAAATTTAAGTAAATATAAAATATCTAACATATGACCTAATACTATATTTAATTGCATTAAACACCCTCCGTCACTCCCTCTTGCTCATTCCGTTTCTCCTTGAAAATCTTTCACAAAAGAAAAATACCACTATAAATTTGGATAAGGATATCAGGGTAGACATTTAGTCGCCTTAAACTTATACCGACCGACATCATCATCATCAGTGGGCCAATAATAACACACAAAACTGACCTCACTAAGCAAATAAAAATACCAACAAAAAAAAACTATTCCTTTCTTACTATCATACATAGATATACGAATTACTGTGGTGGAAAAGGAAAATTCCAATTTGCAGTAAATTTTCCCAATGTCTCTGCCATTTCCTTTTTGTTGTTTTTTTTTTTTCGTCTTCGTATTATTTTTGTGTACCTACTTCCTGCTTCACTTGCATTATTGTCAAAAAAAAAAATAAAATGAGAAGAAAAATCCTTATTTTTCTGCGAAACTTAAATAGAATATAGTTTCGACTTGACTGCGATTAAACAGGAAAATGTGTCCTTGCATCTCTTAAAGGCGTTAAAACCAACAATGAACCAAAAACAAAAAAAAAAAGAAAGACAACTCATGAAATGTGAAAGAAGAATGATATTAAATAAACGGAAGGGAATTAGCAACAAATTTTTATTAGTTTTCTTTAACTCTTCGACATTAATTCACCAATAATCCGACAATTTAATGCATTTAAATGCATATGCAGAATACACTCAAAAATACAGTTAGTTTATTGTAATTTTAATTTTTATATGAATTTTTTGTAATTTGTTTTCGTCTTCTTTTTCTCAATTTCCGCTTATGATAATAATTACCATAAAAAGATGTAATTTTTGAAAGATTAAAAAATGAGACAAAAAAAAAATCTCATTCAACCTTTTTGACGAAGAGAAAAATCCTTATTGGAGCGGGGGGTAATCTCAAAAGTTATTAGCTTAAATGTCAAATAAATTTCAAAAAAATTAACAACAAACACACACACACCGATACACAAAGATAAAATGTGAATAAATTTTGACATGTTCGAATCTTTGTGGGTTTGTTTTGTGTGTAAGTAGAGAAGAAGAAAAACGAAAAAATTTATAATCTCTTTAAGAATGTGTCGCTAAATATTGAACAAAATGTCTCAGACATTTTGATAATTTATTGCAAATTGATATTTGGCTTTGAAATATTGACAAAAAAAAAAGCACCGAAGAAAACATCACGTATAAATCGAATTCTTTTTTAATCGATAAAATATTTTAACTTAAATTTATTTCAGGATTATGAATTATATTATTTTTACACCCGCTGTGATTTTGCGTAATTATTGTTTATTATTTATTTTTTTTTTATCAGTTGAAGATATTTTTGATATGGGGACATATAGCTACCTTTTAATTAAAAAATATTTAAATGATATACAATCCTATAAATTGGGATTAAGCTGATGTTTATATCGATGTTTATGTAGATAAATTTGTTGATGGAGTTTTTGAGTGTAGGTACTTGATTTTGGGTGTAGATTGATATTAAATTTAAAAAAAAATTAAGTAAAGTTAGCTTATTAAATGTCTGATAAATTAGACTCTTGACCTAAATACACTCAATTGGAATGGTAAGTGTAAGTTGTATGGACGTGTGGTTTTAAATTGGATACAATCTCTAGAAATCATCTTATTTGAATTTCCAAAAACAAAAGTTGTATTTATATTTTTGTTTAACATGTACAGAAATAAGACTTTTTGTAACTGTCAACTTTCTTATTTTTTGACACTGAATAAAGAAAAAAAATTGAATTTAAATGTCGAAAAGACCTAAATTGCTATTTTTTGTATTGATTTATTTTACCTTCCGCAAATTTATAAAAATTATTATTTTTCTATTTTAATTTTAATTTAATTTTGATTATATTTAATTTGTGTTTAATTTATTATTTATTTGTATTTCAATTATTTAATTTGATTTTGCTTTGTTTTATTTTATTTTATTTTATTTTATTTTATTTTATTTTACTAAACTTTATATTGCAAATTGACACCCCCTGATTCATCATAAAAAAAGTGTTGTTTATAAATTAAAAAAAAAAATAAAGATTTCCTGTGGCATAAAACCAAACTCGCGTGGGATGTCACTCAGACTGAACAGGAACAGAACGTCAGAACAGGTAAGCTCCGTACTCGTATTGTTTTGTTTATAGGCCATTTGGGAAACGAGTATTAAAATGTTTACTAGACTTACATACGTAACGTATACATTTATGTTTGTAGAAAATCCCATGTAATATTGTACGTAAACATTATACGCAGTTTTATTATCATTTCTTTTTTTTTCTGTGTCCGTATAAATGCGATTCTCTTATTGCTATGGAAGATTTTGTGATTTTCATTTTCATTTATATTTATTTTGTTTAATTCAATGATTTAACCATGAAAATAAAATACTTATAGGCATTCAAGTTGAATGGGAATAAATACGAATGAGTGTTTGATGATGAGAGAGCTGAAGGAAGGAAGGATCGAAGAAATCCAATCAAAGTGTAAGGAACTGCTGTGTGGCTGGAAGGTTCCCCACGACGCACGACGACGACGACGAAAACGATGAACTTCAAGAAACGTTGCCGGACAAACATCACAAAAACAACAACGACAGAAAGACAACAAAAACAACAACAAGACTTTAAAGAAGGAAATCAAACTTTAAGAAACCTGACTAACTTCACAAATTTTTTCCAAAACTCTGGAACAGAGACGAACTCCACCACTGGACCTGGGCAGGACACATCAGACGAGAGAGAAAGAGAGAGAGAGAGTAGATCTGCGTGTGGTGTGTGATGGCATTGGGATAGTATCTCCTCTTGAAAGATGCGGATAATAACCGAATGAGCCAGGACTTGATTGAAACGACTGCAGGACATGAAAGATGCACAAATCAAAGAAATTGGATATGCACATGAAGTGATCCCAAACGAGGATAAACTTTTTGAATCTTCTTCTGTATAGAAGGTACCTATCTACCAGCAGGTATGTGATGCAGATATAAGGAAAAGACGACGACCGACGACGAGAGACGCCACAGACGAACGACTCGATGACGACGGACGTATCCATGGACAAACAGACAGACAGACATATGAACGTGTTCTCTTGGTTGTTTTTGTTGACTCCCCAATCAATGGGATTCATTGCTGGAATTTGCATACCGTCGGCAATTGAACATGCAGCATTCCATTTATATACCAAACGAACCCCCGTCCCTCCCTCAATCCTCTACACCTCTATAGTTTCTGATGTTGCTGTTGGAATTCAGAGATTGGCATTGGGATTGGATCTAATAAATAAATTACGATCACATTTGAAAATTCAATTTGTTTATGAAACATAAACGAGTGAGGGGGAGAAAATGGCAGAAAAGGCTCAACATTTGGAATTTATGAACCGAAAGTGAAATTCAATTGCCTTAAAATATACACACACATACAACATTGACTGGAAGGTCGCAAAGTCACCCAATCCCCCAAAATCCTATACATATATAAAATAATTCAACATTCATCAGAAAATAAAAATTCAAAAAAAAAGAGAAAAAAACTTACATTGAATTCAAAATCCGAGAAAAATTAATAAAAAGGAGCAAAGAATTGTAATTGAGTGCGAATTGATTTATTTATGTTATATCGCTGTACAAATGAAAGGACGAGGGAAGGAGGGGCGGTGTAGAGTGGCAGTGCGACGGCAGCGGGCGGCCCGGTGGCTAGTGCAACGACGGACGGACGGACGGACGGTTTCGAGGGCGCGGGCGGTCGGGCTCATTCACTATACTCGACTGGTACATATATTGTGTTGTGGCAAATTTTATCGCGAAGTATGATGGCGATTTCAATTTCTGTTGTTGTTCGTGCTCCAATTTTTCGTGCATCATGCATTATTTTTGTGAATTTTATTTATTTCCATTTCCATTCAATAATGGGGGCCAATGGCGGCGCAAACAAAATACAAAAAAATGTTGCGGGTTCCCAACTCTGCATATTATATTGGGAATTTTTTTTTGTTCTTCTTTTGTTGTATTTGAAAACCATTTATAAATTGCATTGGGATTGGTTCAAATAAAATCAAAAAAAAAAAAAAAAAAAAAATACAAAATATTCAAAAAGATTTAAGAGGCTTAAGTGAATTGAAAATGTAGGCACATACTTTGTTATCCTGTAGATATATAAATGTGCTGGAGATTGTGTTTTTTTGTTTTTTAAACAATTTTTGTATTTTTTTTTTCACTGGGTGGCATGCGTGTTGCATTGATGCATTAGGCTTGAATGAATCTGCATATTATAAGCCCTGCGTATTTATATTGTGATTTCGATGAGGATATTTTAGTAGTTTTTATTTTTTTTGCACATTTTTTGTTTTACAATTCTTTACTGATTTATGTTGCGGCAAATGGAATATAATTATTTTCGATCGAATTTGAGTAATTTTGTGCATTGTGTGAGAGTTTTCTTTTTTTTAACATTTTAATACGGGTGCTATATGGAAATGGAAAATAATAAATGAATTGATGGTTTTGATGAAGTTTTGGTATTGGAAATTTGATATATTTTGATGAGGTTTGCTTTTTGTGCAATATGTTGGGTTTTTTGTTAGAATTTTATTGAATTCTTTTTTTTTTTTGCTGTTTCACAATTTTAATTTATCTAAAAATGTGAATACAAAACTGGACAATTTGAAAATAGATGACATTTGAAGGTTGATTAGTTCTAGAATTTATCTGTGTTAATTGGTGTTGTCTTTCAGGAAATGTTTTTAAAAAAAATTAGCATTTCATAAGAGTCTTTATGCTGTTGCATTCTTTCAAGTAGTAAATTTAGGGATTTGCATTCCATTTTCTCTGTAATTTTAAAATTTAATATGAAATTAATAATCAGCCAGTTGAAATAAATAACCGAATTAAAATTACAAATATATCAAAGTGTTGTTTTTTAAAAACAAGTTTAAATCATGAGATCAATAATTGACACTTTGTAAAAAATCTAATTTTTTGTAAACTGCAAACAAAAATCCAGTTTAAGTCTTTTTTTTATAAAATTCTATGATTTATAGAAACAACTTTTATATCATTTATAAATTAAATTCAAATGCATTTAAAATCGATAGAAAAAAAAAGAGTTTGTAGGTTATTAGATTTCAATTCCAATTAAAAATGAAAAATTAGTTTAACCAAAGGTTCACAAGTAGGTAAACTCACTTTTTATTTAAATAACTATTGCACACTTTAATAATAATTATTATAAATTAAGTGTGGAAACAAAGATCAAATGACTACCTATAGTTGTTAAAATGATTATTATTGAAGTGGAACTATTTGATAACTGTTTATTTTAAAAATCATATTGAAACTTGTCAAAAGAACACTCTTTTCGACTCTTAAGTCCTAATTCCTTAGTTCAAATGACTTTAAATTAAAATCTTGAACAAATTTTTGGAGACGATTTAGAAATAATTTTCGGGTGGTATAACTAAAATGTATGATACAAGAATGACATTTTAAGAATATTTTTTTTTTTTTAATATTTAGTAGTAAATGTTCAGAAACCAGTCAATACTAAAATGCTAAACTATCTTCAGTTTGCAATTTAAAAACATAAGCTTTAGAAAGCTTATTTCATGAAAATAAATGGTGTCCCACAAGGATGCCTACTGCGGCCTTAACTAGTTACTAAAATAGAAATGTCCTGTTTTGTGAATTGTACGGGCAACCACATACTAAGGGAAGTCAAATGTAATGAGTTATGAATAAAATTTTGTACAAATTCAAAAATATCAATAAGAAAGTGATTTTAATTGGAGCTGAAACGCTATTAAGGCCAAACCTTCTCTTAAACTGTCATATCTTTTCCTCATAATTATAAGAAAGTATGAAGTTCAATATCATAAATTGTGTCCCAATTATCAATTACTTAAGTACACCCAAACCAAGATACCTATAATTATAATAAGTGTAACCACTAACCGATCAAACAAAATCAAAACCATTAATCCTTTGCAGTTTTTTTCCCATCTGTCCAATCCAAAAGAACATTTTTAAAAATCCCATTTATGGATTTCGATTTCAAAAAAAAAAAAAGTTACAAAAACAAACCCTCATTCTACGAATCAAAAAACACCATCATCGTGTCGATCGTCCTACATATAGAAATATAATGATGAAACATGGAAGGTGCATGATCGGATTTTGTTCGTCTTAAATATCTTTTCTTTTTTTTTATCATCCACCATATTATCATTTTGTCGGTTTAATAACACAGAGGTTAATTTTTTTTTGTTGTTCATCTCGGAGCGCTCTGAATCAACCGAAGAAATCAACTTCAACCAACCATTTCGGACAGAGAGAACAAAAAAACGAAACCGAAATAATAAAGATCCTTTTTTTGTTCTTATATTTTGAATTCTTAAGATACATTTTTCTTAACACGAGATCCTCCTTTTGTTTCGTATAAATGTATCTATAGAAGTATTTATAATCGAGGAGTGGCTGAAGTTTAGTTTTTTTCTTTCTTTTCTTGTGAGTTGTTTTGGATTATGGAATCATTTCTGGATCACTCTTTAGGGTCCACTTTTTTTTGACAGCCCTATAATTAAACAATGTGTGGGGATATAAATCTTCTGATTAAAAAGTATCTTATCACATAGAATACAGAGATACGAAGAGAGGGATATGTTTGGTTTTTCTTACATACATACATATGTATATGAGCGAGTGTGTTTGCGTGGGATTTTTAGAATAATTTTCTCTTTTTTGGTAATCTAATACGATTCTCTTGATTAGAGAGTATCCCAAATTTATGGAAAAATTATATCCACAGGGAGAGAAAACTCATACATTCCTGGGTTGAAGAATTTCCAGAAATAACTCATCTCACTTCTCACTGGCGTATGGCATATTTTTTTTTTTTTTTCGTTTGTCACGCCGCCGCCGTCGATGTTGCTGCTGATGATGACTTTGAAGGTTTTTACAGAGGAAAAAAAACAAAACAACGAAAGAAAAAATGTGTGTGAAAGATAGATTCTAAAAGGTATAAGATAGTCTATAATCCCTAGAGGGGTCATTTGAATATGCGATGCGTCTGTCCTATCCTCCGCCTCTAACATCAGTTTATATTCTTTCTTTTTTTTTGAAAATTTTTAATCATAGATGAGGCAAATCCCTCCAGACTCCATCTTTTCTTTAGTTTTTTTTTTTTTTTAGAAGTATCACCGAAAGTCAAAGAACAAAAAAAAAAACACTACAAAACCGCTAAACGCAACAACATGGGTGCCATATTGAGCATCGATGGTGTATTAAGTAAGACGAACGATTAGTGATGATGTTGGTTTTAGTTATTTTTTTTTTATTTTATATTTTTAAAACAAAAACAAAAAAAACTAAAATTCATACAAGAAAAATATGAAAAAGACCACAAGAGTTCGTGTGCTGTGCGATGTTATGTGTGAGTGTGGGTAAATGCGCGGTATGCACATAGCTTAAGGCTAACAACTCATTATGAGTCTTCAGACTTCAAAAAAAAAATACATGTAGGTATGGTATTTCAACATGTTGTGTTTTTTTTCTTAATATCTTCAGTTTGTATCTATGAACATAAATTGTTATGTTTTCAAACTGCTGAAATATATGTATGACGGTTAAGTATGTATATGTTTATGTTTATTATCTGACACTTCCGTGACTTATGAATTTTACAAAAAAATGCATTTTCATTCACGCATATGTATTGTATATAGTATCCCCGCAGTATAAACATTCGTGATAAGAAATGTTTTTATTTTATTTTTAAATATTTTTTTTTATTTTTTTGAAGAGCTCTCATATTTCGAGCAATTATGAAAGTCAAAATGAAGAAAAGCCTTTAGGCCTCAAAACGCTTATCTTTTCTGGTGTGGAGAATTTTTTTGTTTTTTTTGAATTTTAAACTAAATTTTTTTTTCTCGTGTTGTTTTATGCTAAATTTAATTAGTTGTATAGTTGTTGGGGCATTTATTTATATTTTAAATATTGTATTTAATGAAATTTCTCACGTGAAGCTCTATAAGAGGGAATTTTTATGCTGCTCATACAGGGCAATGGAAGTATTGCCGTAAGCACTTTTATGTGATGTTGATGATGGCTAGCCATTTAACTCAGTTAAAGGTGGCGAAATAGAAGGGAAAAGGGGAACACATTGCCTTTTAGTTTTCTGGACAGTAAACATATCTGTAAATGGGAGTTTTTATCAAAATTTGTCCATAAAAATACAATGTGGACTTATTTCCCACTTCGATTCAATCATAAATCATAGGCTTTTTTTAAAAATAAGTTCACTAGAGAAAGTCATGGAATTATGTCTTAATTAAGAGCGAATTTAACGATCTCATTTTCCACAAAAACCATTTGTCCAACGTAAATAGATTCTGGATTCATTACTTATGCTGCTATTTCTAGACTTATGACAAAAATTATAATTCGAAATTATATAATGTCTTTTCACTCGTAATCAATTCCTTTGAGCCGTCTTCCAAATCATTGGTTCTTTATACCAGTCCATTCATCAGATGTAACCTCAATCCGGTTATTCTAAATACATACATTGTTGTTTTTAAGTTGACTGTTCTTTATTATGTAGTGTGCTGTGCAAAAAATCCACTTCCTGGCCAAGAACGCCATCACTTTCAGTATTCCCACTTTCAACACAAACTTCATGAATAGTCATACGAGTATCTATATTCATTTCGCACTAGATATCAAGGTAGTCACCTTTTTAAACAAAAATACAGGTATCTCTCCCTAAAACAACAACAACAACAAAAAATAACTTAAAATTTATAGTGCGTGCACAAACCATACTCGTATCCTACTATCATTCATTATAACCAATGTATATAATATGCATTTTTCTCTCTAGATATAAACATTAACATCCTTATTGGTGCGCCTGTATCGCATGTCATATACGGTTGGGCCTAAAGTAAAAAAAAAGGAATTTCTATATCCCGCCGGTTTGGCCCAATAAAAATCAAATCAATTTATTGTCTATTTCACTAATAACACTCATAATTGTCAAATTGTCGTGAATTTATTGGTGTTAAGTGTCGGGCACCAAAATGTTTTTTCCCTGGCATGGCACTCGCCTCCTTGCGCTGCTGTAGATACATATGTAGTAGTAAACATAGTTGGGTTGTCGGTTGTGATCTTCACTAAACTTTGGTTTCTTGATTTTTGTTTTTTTTTTTTTTTGGACTCCCCAACGAGGGAACCACCATCATCATACCTCCACATTATGAACAACATACCACAGAGTGTGCCATGCGTCGAAGTCGAAGTCGCAGTCGTCGTCGTCATCATCGTCGTCGTAGTCGTCGGTTTTATTTCTAAATCTGAATCCAATGCGCGAGAGTTAAAATTTATGAGGCATATTGAAATGTATCTCACCTTGATTACATGTACAGATAGATTGTATCTGGTGGGCAAAATGAATTGAAAAGTTTTTCCTTTATTTTTTTATTTTTTATTTTTTGGTTGTTTTGTTGTTGTATCTTTAGAGCATGTGTTTGTCATTTGGTGGATTTAACACTGCACAAGATTAATGGTCGGGATGTTGAGTTTTGTTGTTGTTTTTGGTAGTAGGTATATAGCGTTTTGGTGCATACCATCGTCATCATCATCATCATCATCATCATCATCAACAACAACATCATCATGTTCGTTTTGTTGTTGTATCCAGACCCCCTGGTCGGGTTTCTCTCCATCTCTAGTACCTACTCGTATAGTATAAACGACTAGACGCACAAAATTCATTTTCTTTTTTTTCGTTTTTCGTTTTTCAAATTTTCATACGTAAATGTCACCGTAGGCGACAAAAGATTACCGTATATGGTGTGACAGAACGTGTATCTTTTTGTGTCGGATGCCAGCCATTAGGTGTTGTGTGCATGTTCTCTGTATTCTGTTTTGTTGTTGTTGTTTTTTTTTTTTGTTCAATTTTGTCAATGCTGGTGAAACCTTATGTGTTTCTTGTAACTTGCATTTAGGCGCACTACTCGTATGTGAAAAGACACACAGGTGGTATAAATGAAGCCTAAAGATATTTTTGCAAAACTCATTATATATCGTTAAAATGTACAATTAACCTCAAATTGTTGTTGTTGTATGAGTAGAATTTCTCAACCACCATCAGTAGTTGCGAAACGAAGGAAAATTTAAAAGTTAAGATTTTTTACATTCGACTAAAAGCAATTAAAGTGGACCCAAGTTTAAAGTCCAATTTTAATAAAACAAATTAGTAAAATCTTGACTTTACAGAAAATGATACCAAATTTCTTATCCACGAATTTTGAATTTAATTTGTTATGAATCGAAAAAACCTGAATGAAACATCAATCTATTAGAAAATATTGTCAATTTAGAAAGATGCATCTAAAACCGATGACGGGTTTGTAAAGCCTCTCTTTTAAAACTTCTGCACATCAAAGAAGTCATCTCAACTACCGATAAAAGTATCTTCCAGTTCCAGCACAGTCAACTTGACATAAAATCATTGGACTCTGTCTCAAGAAATTGAGAATAGCAAAAAATTGTCGATCATCTCTCGAGGAGATGGCTAATTGAAGCACTATATCAAACGATTTTTACAGGAGCTGCATGGATGAAGAAGTACTGCAGTCAGCTTCTAACCTTCTTTGTTATTGCCCTGATGTGACTTCTACCATAATGGTCCTATTGATCTTAGTATTTGCGGCATTTATGGTCTCAAACACTTCATTCCGAGATCAAAATAGTTTTACCAGTAGGGAAGATCTTTAAATTCATGTAAAGATCTTTAAAGTGTGTTAGCTTTTCCAGCCAGCAGCCACCTTAACCTAACATAACTTAAGACGACTTATCAGTCTTCACTTATACGGAAGACTGGTCGTTGAGTGCTCGAATTCCTTGAGAAAAGGTGCTTTAAGAAATGTACATACTCGTAAAGCACTTTGAAGCTATTGAATTTGTTTCATGCCGCTATGAGATGACAATTGAAGATTTACTTTAGAACCATACTAGACGAAAATGCCAATTTCTTTAGATTGTCAGGTTTCAGTTCCAGTAGTTCCAGTATTCAATATTTCTTCCTGAGAAATCAATTGAAAACCGAGATTCTAGATTAATAGAATCCTTAATCAGGAAATGGTCAATGTCTGGAATTTTCTCTCTGATCTTGAAAACAAGTGTCAAAATAGAAAATAAGTCATTGAACATTACTTTAATGGATAACCATGCTTAACTCCTGTTAAAGATAGACCATCAAAATTCTGATATGGTGTAAAACATCCGGTATTACCTTTGCACACTAAATGATTCAACAAAAAACTCACATATAATTGAAATAAAAAAAAAACACCAACAAAAACAAAATACCATACTACAACTATACTTGATAAATTATCGCCAAGGAACAAAGGCAATAATTGCGTCTTCACTCCAAGACTCAAGACTCAACCATCATCCACGATGTAATGATGGTTATACCCTATTCGCACCTCCTCGGTGACAAAGTGGTAGGTATTTTGACAAAGGAAGCAAAAAACTATCCAACACTTTGAGTACAAAGCAAAACATTTAAAACAAAAACAAAAAACCATCAGAATTCGATTCTCCTTTGGGATTTTTATTCAGCAATTATAGATTATCCTTTTGGGCAATCACCTCTGCACTTCTACCTAAAAGACGAGTGTATAAAAAAATGCAACCATTTCGTTTTAACAAAGAACTTCTATATATTATATACCAATTCAAGTCAAAGCCATATCAGAATCAGAGTTAAGTTGGTTTTACAAATTCCGTGTGCATTTCGAATTGCTTGGCTGTTTTTTTCAAAAGTGATGATATTTTGTATAGTCATCATCAGAATCACTTTAAAAATTCACATCATGTTGTTGGAACAACAACAACAACATCAACAACAACAACAACAATAGCAACAAGAACAAAACAAAAAGAAATTAACTAAAACTGTCAACAAAAAGCCTTATTTCTAGAGTTCATCATCATCATCCCGGAGATTCCTCAACTCCAACTCGAACTCGAATTCGAAACCAAACCGAACTAAGCTGGAAACCCAGAATTATACTATACTATATGGAGACGGATCACGGAGCGACACAGAAAAAGGCCGTCTTATGGTAAGGTTGCTTTCTTTTTTCCATCCTCGAAGTCTCAGTTAGGTCTTTTGACTCTAGATGGTGTCTGTTAACAATCCGTCCGCTGCCGCCGCCACAGCCGCAGCCGTTTATACGACTGTGATCCGATTTTAATATTCTAGATAGTAGTTTTGTGTGCGATGAATAAATATAAAATTCGTTTTACGTTTATTGTTTTGTTAATTGATTATACAATTTATTTTTTTTTTCATTACAATTGTTTTGCGGGGGAATCTGACTAATTTAAATTTCCAATGTGTGTTGTGTTGTTTGCTTGTGCCCGGGTATACTGTTGTATCGGTTTTGAGTTCTTTTGACTCACAAGGAAAAATTCAAATAAAAAACATTTTTATTTTGCATTCTGAGTTGGTAATCGGTGCGAAAATCACGATTATTATAATACACTTTTTTTTCCATAGCAAAGTAAAAAAAAACGTCTGAAAACAGAGAACAGAAAACGTACTTAAGGTCATTTGCGATATAAGACAAGGCATTATACGACAGCCTTGAAGAAGGGATGGGCATTATGGGCACCTACTCGCACCTACCCAGCAATTCCCGTAACCGTCACAAATATTCCTACTATAATTATATCAATACATACTTGTATACTGATGAAATGGAATGTGTCTTGTCATGGCTATTGTGCAGTGTGCAGTTTGCAGTATGCATTTATGTGTCAATCCCGCATATATGTGAAATGTACGTGATAAGGTGCGAAATAAGACACACAGTCACACACATAAATATTTGTATCTTTAATCATCAGTTTTATGTTAGAAATTGATAGGTAGGAGGTTCGCCAAAAACGTAACCGCACTTAGAAGCACATCGCATTCAGAATTTCAGACGCACATTATACAGAAACAGAAGTTACTATATTCGTACCTGATACAGAAAAAGATAGACAGAATAAAACTGTCATTCTTCTGTAATCATTTTGAAATGCAGGTCTATGGAATCCCGTAAAGTTTGTAAAAAAAAAAGAAAAAAGACGTGCTTTGAAATTATGATATTTTCCATAGAGGTACAAAATTAGAAAAAATAATGGTCTAAGTACAATTTTAACGCAATTAAAGTGTTAACTTTTGTTACTATGTGTTACTTATTGATGGTAAGGAAGAAATAAAACTTTATATAAATAGATCGAAGTCAGTTCTGACATTTTAGGGCAGTAAAGAAAGAATCCAAAAAGATCCGTGTGTCTATGTTTTGACGAGCTCTTGGAACAGTTAACAGGACCTTAGCTGTTCTTGAAGAATATCATACTCTAAATACAGTAACGTAGTTACAACTTTGAGGTTATTTTAGGAGACTTAAGAGACAACATATACGAACTGATTTCTTTTTGGATTCTCGTCACAAAAATTATCTTAAGTCTTTAGAACGGTTTTGTTAAATTGAGAAAGTCTTTGTTGGATTTTTGTTCAAGTATGTTATGCACGCAATAAGAAAATTGTAACAGAGTAAACAGAGAAATACATCATTACAAAGAATATGATTAAAAGAAGTGACCCTAAATGACTACCCTGAGGAACTTTATATTTGCGATTTGGCAATGAAAGTCTTTCGAAAGAGCTGTGGAATTTTGTGGATTTTTAAAGTCAAAATAGAAAAGAAGGCCACATCGATCAGGAACGTTGGATCAAGTGATGAGTTTAGTTAATTTTGTAATTTCACGATTAAGTTCAGATTTGTGGAAAAATATTCCCAAATATTATAAATCAATTGGTGAAATTATTATAAAGAAAATCAGATGAAAAAAATCTGACACATCCTGCCTTTTTATGTCATAACCAAATCAAAGTTTAAGATTACCTTCTTTTCATGTCTGTGTCTGGATATTGATGGTTTAACATTTTTATTTTCTGCAGAAATCAACCGCAATCGAAATGAACAAAAAAAAAAACAAACAAACAAACAACATTCACATTCAAAAATATTATTTAGCCGCAGACAGTTGGCAATTTTTTTTAATGTTAATTTCCAAACCAAATTCAATGACCCATGATCATGCTTATGATGGAATAAGAGGTGTTGTATCCTATAGATGCAATACAAGAAAAGAAGAACTTCATGAAATTTTATGTAGGAGCTGACACTTTATAGAAATACCTACAACTACATATGTATCTATACATAATGAAATGTAAAATTGTGGTTTTCCTTAAAAGTATCTATACCAAAAATATCTGTAACACTTTAAACCAATTCTGATTGATTGAAAGGCTTACAATCTCGTATAGTTGGTGGTAAGTAAATTTAAAAAAAATAAATAATAAAATACTGCCACAAAAACAACCATACATAGATACATATCATCCCACAGTGTATCTTTGTATCTACATATTTTCAAAATAAAAGTGGATTGTAAAATTAAACATCAAGACGAATAATTTAAGGTTTATTTAAACGAACTTAAAATATACATCGCACGCAATATAAAAACAAAATGAATAAAAAAAAATAACTGTTTGTAATTCGTACAATTTCTTTATCTAGATTAGTTAATCTAAGAAATTAACTTGCGAAAAGCCACAGAGATATGTACATACTTTTTTTTTTTGTGAGTGTGTTCCTTTGCGAAAATAAAAACCTTGTTGCTCACCCTAAACAGAAAAAAATGAGCAATATGCACTGAAAAAAAAGAACCATTCGTTGAGCTTTTAGGCGGTATAACATCTCGAAGGATAAAACCTTCAACTATGACTTCTAAGATAAAGCAAAAATATTTCGCTAAGACAAATTTCTCAAGGCAATTATTTCTGTTCAAACCAATTTTTTTAATACTTCACACATCACATATTAGATTCTGTTGAGTAGATGGTATAAAATATCTGGTATAATAAAAAAGATACTTTATTAAATCACAAATGTCCACCTCTATACTTCAAAATACTAATACGCCACAGAATAGTTCACAAAGTTCGAATGGTATAAACTGGTGACTGGTCTAATTCGTAATCCTAAAGCCTACAATGGAAATAACCTCCCAAGGAGCCGATATCATAGCACTATTAGTAACAAAATGAAAATTCATATCTGGTATAAACTGGTATAATTGAAAGAAAACGTTCCTGAGCCACAATTTCTGGATATAAATGTATTTTTCTATAAAAATAAGAATACACTGCGTTCAATTATCAGTTTCTTTAAAGCAATGGACTAAATTTGGATGGTATAAACTGGTATAACTTCAAAAAACTATCTCTTAAATATATATCTTTACATGGTGGTTGGTATAGTGAAGAGTCTCAAGAGGAATTATTGAGATTCAATTGGTATAGTATTTGGTATGAACTGGTATAATCGAAGAAACTACATTCTAAAGGCAAAAACTGTCTCGATTACTCATTAATAGTTGACATAACTTGACTGGTATAAACTGGACTAACTCACAGAATTTAATGTTGAATCACAGTGAAAAAAAAAAGAAACCTTTTAAGTCAGATGGCTTGACTTAAAATTTTTTTCAATGTACACACTTGCACTTAACTCTTTGAATTTTTTATCTTATTCCTTTAGTCAAAAGTACCATACCAACTTTTATATACATATTCAAAGAAGATCAAACAAAAAAAAAATCCAAAAAAAATAAGAACCAAAGCAAAGCAAAAGATACAAATCTTTTCGCATTACCATTAAATGAATTAAGTTGACCGCTTTCGAAATGGGTGATTGTACAATTTTTATATCTTGTTTATATTCTCTATACTCGTATGTATGATACCTCTCAACCTCTATACCCATGGGATCCTTTTTAACCATTCTATGGGCCATGAGTGTGTGCCATTTTAAGTTATCTTGGAAAAAATATCTAAAACTCATTTGATTTGGTCAATTTGATAAAAATAAAAAAAAAAAAATAAAATAAAAATAAAGTCCTTCTCAATTATTCACTCTCGAATATGTATGTATACACTTGTGTGCATGATGTGGATTCTCTGTTTTGGGTTAACTTTTAAGTCGTATTCAAAAGTTTATCTATACCCTCTACTTTGTATGTATAGATACGTAAGTTAAGGTAAGTGAGTGCTTTTGGTCTTCGCAGGTCGACATATGGACGGGACGTCACATACGTTTCTTAGATAAACTCTCTCTCTCTCAACCTGGTCAAACATTTTTGATCAGAATTTTATCTTGAAATTTAATAGTTTTACCGTTAGTTTGCAGAAAATTTTATTTTATCTATAAACTCTGTGATTTGTTTGCGCAAAGACCCTGAAAAAAAAACTAAAAGATACAAAACAACAAAAACCGACTTTGAAGTTGTTATCTATCTCAACTCGTTGATTTGTATTTTATATACAAATGTATCTGCACGAGTGAGTAATTTTTTTTTTTGTATCTTTTTGAACTGTGAATTACAGATAGATCTATTGAGAAAAAAAAAACAGTAATTGCAAGTCGCGATCATTAATCTTTGCACTTTGTTAGAGCTTCAGATTGCCTTTTGCTTTCGCGAATGCCAATTGGCTTTGAAATTCATCTATCTATCTTCGGCGTGCAGCTCACAGCCGTCGGTCGGTGGTAAAGTATCTATGGTATATGAATAAAGTATCTATTTCTATATGTTATGTGCATTCTAAGATCAATGCGCGCATTATCAAATTACTTCGATTTCCATCATGCTGTGCAAAATTACAGATAAGTATTCACAACACAACTCACAAATAATCTCTGATGCATGTGCAGACTTCATTATAGAAGGTAGATAAGTATTCTATCCTCATCATCATCCTCATGATCATCATGATCATCCCCATATCAGCCACAGAGAGTGTTCTGAAGTACAGAGAGCGGCTCGCATGTGAAGAGTGCATATTCTAAAGCCTTTGGATGATATTATACAAAACCAAAGTGCGGCCGGGTATAAAGTCAGCTTTTCAGAAGACTTGAGTTTGAGATTTTCCTTTAACAAACGAAAAAAAAATACACACCAAAAACAACAACAACAGCGGAAAAAAATTAAACTTCTCCTCAGAACAGGCAAACTTCTAAAAAGTCAAGTCAGTCTTGCGGCGAAATTGCTTTGATTTTTGTTTCGTATTTTTTACTTTTTTTTTGACTTGGTAAAGATACTTATTTTGCGCAACAGTTTTTCGTTTTATTTTTAAAACGATGAAATGGTCGAAAACAGAGACGAGGTGGAGTGTCAAAGACGGGATCGGCTGTATAAGACTGAACGGAAGAAAAAAAAATCAAAGTAAGCCCGAACGAATGTTCTGTAACAAAGTTGGTACGGTTCATGACTTTCAAATAGCTTGGTTTTGTAGTTTGTAGGTTTTTTTTTTTTTTAATTCCATCCTACCTAAAAAAGATACAAAAACAAATCTATATACGAAAGAAGGATAATCAGTAACAATTTACTATTATTACACTAAACACTTCTTTAAGACACTTTGATGATGGTGATCTTGAAATAGCAACAACAACAATAAAAAAGTAAGATTAAAAAAAAAGAAGAAAATGTTAAGAGTACTTGTTAAGTCTTTTTTCGCGATCGCGATCTTTTCGGTCGCTTTTGTGTCAAAAGATACAAATTTCCATATCATGATTGAGACAGAGGGCGCTGCTTAAGAGACGTATAGGTAGGTGATTGTATGTGAATACGAGAGATATACGAACCTATAGGAAAGTGATTTGCAAAATAAGACACTGAATAGATTCGAGAATTGAAGGTAAAAATGTATATAGATACATCGTCGCGTCGTTGTCGGTCGCCACTGCTGTTGCAATGACTTAACTCTGATCTCGCTTTAAAGCTTTGTATGTCAAACGAAAAAAAAAGAAGGGGGACTCAAAGGAACAAAAGGAGATCGATTTGGCGGCATAGAACAAACAAATCGAAAACAATTTTCAAAGGTATGCGCCGGAATGGCTTAATATAATACTCAATTCATAGAAGTACACGAGTACGAGTACGTGTATCTGTATATCGGTATTTATTCTATAGTTCGGTATAAGACGCGACAAGCGGGACTTTGATTTGAAGTAGGTGTGTTACAACCATTCATAGGCATAATAGTTAAGTGGAACATTATGATTTGCTTAAGACTTTCAAATTGGGGGCTCCCCATATAGATACAAAGAAAATAATGGTTTCTTATATAAATGTACTTAAATGAACTTTTAACAAAAGATTTGTATTATTGTTCTAAAGTAGTTTTACCAAAGCGTTTAATTTCTCTGACAAACCTGACATCAGAGAAGTACCTTTATACCTGTCTAGTCATCAATTATCTACTCATGTTGATGTTCTTCAAAATGGTTTATGAATGAAAACCATACAGATACAGATATACAACACTTACATTATTGGATTGAGAAATCTTTAAGTCTTAAAGTCGTCACACAAGTGACAGAGAGACTCGGTAAGGCTTAGAGTGATTGGTTTGTAGAAATAACGATGACGTATCATCAAAAGCTTATAAAGCTACTTGAAGCCTTTGCTACCATTTCTATCGGAATCGGAAAGCATTTTTTAGCTTGAAAAACAAATTTAAGCTTCCTTTGTGAGCTAAGAACTTCGTTAACTACATATCTGCATGAAATTTAAGAACCAAACTCTTTCGTCAAACGATACGAAACGTTAAGAAGCTATAACTTCCTTTACTTGTTTCAAGCTTCCTTAAGTTATGTGTGTGTGTGTGAACTATTTCAGATTTTTGGTAGTAAAAATGTGTTTTGAATCGAAAATAAAGTTGAAAACTTTTCGAGGACAAGCTCTAGAATTCATTAAATCAAAAATTGATAAAAAGTTTAAAAAAGTGCGTATACGCCCAGGTGTCTTTTTTATTGGACAGATCAGTGTTTTGACTTGTGATCGATTTTTAAAGACTATATAGTCAAAAATGGATTGAAGACATATCGTTGTACGAAATTATGCAAACATTTGCTAATTTTCCAGTCCTTTACCCACAATTTATACAATTTTTGACATTAATCTTTCAAACTGCAGCCCTGGCTTACTCGAAAGAGCAAATAAACATCTGATAGGTTTCCTAAGTATATAAGGAAGCCTTATTCAATTACAATCTGTTTGACTAACCTACTCGTAGCTTGTTTCACAACTCGCTGCCACACATTGCGCGATAGATGTTTTTGTGTTGTTGTTGTTGTTTGTTTTTTTTTTTTTTAGAAAGTATAGGTACCTTACGTTATGTCGAACTAGGAGGCTTACACGGCAAGTCTGTCTTCTACTACTGCAACAAAATATCTCGTTCAGTTGAACATCCATTCCCGCTGTTCTATCGCATTCTTCCATCGCAATACACTATACCAGCCACCACGCATTGCCTGCCTCCGTCACCCTATCGAACACCGCCACCACCGCCACTCCTCCCAGAATAGGTTATGAGCCAATCGATAGCACCTATATCAACGTGGCATCTAACCTGCATGTTGCAGCGGTGCTCTCTGCTGCCAGCTACACACGAGTACATGCACAGCACATCTATGAAAAAGCCCTTAGCCGCTGCACATATGGAATATCTAGAGGTAGGTATAAATCGAACAAAAGAAGACCTTCCAAAGCCCTCGAGGTTCCCATTCCCGGAGACGACTATACAACCAACGACGACGACCATTATATGATGATGATAATGATGGTGATGATGATGAAAGAGGAATAAAGTTCCGCGCAGAGCGCAACCATCTTGCAACATCATCACAACAGCAACTGTATATTACGAGTATTCCTGATGGCACTGGGAGCGGGATTCAGTTTGAGACTGGGAGTAAGTGCCAGTGCCAGTGCGTTTTAGCAAAAAGCAGAAAGCACCCATCAGTGCAGACTTCAGATTCAGAGCTGCGCTGCTAATCCCACATCTGTGCGGCCGGCGCGGCGCGGCAACAACGATAAAATGGAAGAATGGATGTGGATGGATATGCTTCGGAATGGATGGATGGATGGATGGATAGGTGGCTGGCTGACTGGGCTGCTGACTGAAGGAGGCTTCGAGGAAGCCATCTCGCAGGGGGAGTACCTCTTCGCTCTAAAAAAAGAACCCAAAACCCTCAGTTTCAGACTCAATCTCCTCTCTACATCCATGAAGACGAAGAAATCGAACAACACAAAACGAGAAGACGAAGATGAAGAAGCGAAACGGCTCTGCTCGGCTTGACTTGGCTTGGCCTGGCCTGGCTCAGCGCGTATTATGGTATGCGAAATGCATGTATGAACCAACGTATCTGTTGTTGTACAACACGCGAAACGCAGGAAATTGCAATTCCGCAAAAGTTTCACCAATGTAAGATGCGATATATGCCATGGCAAATGTGGGATGGATGGGCAAACTTATATATATGTACATATCACTCGCTATGTACATACATATGTATATAGATTTGATATTATATATGGATAAAAGTGTTGCATAAAAAAATGTTGAAGCGAGAAATCATTTTGTCCAGCTCACTCTTGGAAGTTTTTCTTTTCTTTGAATTTTTTTTGTTTGTATTTTTGAAACTTCTGTAATGGAAGAAGTTTTAGTATTTTTGTTGGATTTTTGTTTTTCTTTTTTTTTATGAAGAAGAGTGGGGAAACATGTCTTTTTTAGTTCTGCCTGCGTGCGCCAATCTTTAGCTTCTTCTTCTGATGGCTGACTATACGCCATCATCATCATCATCTTTAGAGATTTTTTGGAGGAGACATCGATGCACAATGATGATGATGATGCTGACGACGATGACGACGACGACGGCGACTACGACGACGACGATGGAGTCTCAACATCATCATCGTGCCAGCACTGACTTTTATGAACGACCTATGTCTGTATTTATGTCGAGAGATTCGAATTTACCAAAAAAAAAGACACAAAAAAAAACGACGATGGTATCTCGCGCATGAAATGATGGATGTACTCTATAAGTTGGATATTTTTATATGTTGTCGGTAAGTATGTAGCTACCTACATAATATAACTGTAGTTTATAGTGTTTTTCGATACCTAAACATAAAAAGATACATAAGTATCTACACACAGGAGTAGAATATAGTTTCTTTGGAGACATATATGTAGAAGGAAACGTTATATTTTTCTAGTGGGTGTTTTTGATATGACGTCAAGTGGATATAGCGTGATATAACGTTATTGAGAAGGATTAAAAAAGATTCCAAGTGACAAGTCATGACTATTTTCGAAGACGATTTGATGTCATTTTATAATAGAGCCTTGTAAAATTTGCCATCGAAGGCGATGAAGCATATTTCTAGCATTCGAAAGGTATAAGGTAGTGTGAATGTTATGTTTCTTATTATTTCTCGAAATTCTCGAAAAAATGTTGCTGAAACAAAATTTGGGCACCAAAAATGTCCTCCTATATTGGAAAAGTACGATACAATCTTGAGCTTATTAAAACTCTTTTCTTTCAACAAATTAAATTAAATTTCGGCTTAAGGATCCTAAATCAAATGACTGGTTTATTGAGCTAAATAATTTAAGGAACTTTCTTCTCAACAAAAATAGTTCTTTAAATTGAGCAATTATTAATTAATTTATTTATTGGAAGTGTAGCTGAAATTTCAAAACTATCTCAACATCCTAAACAAGGTTGAAATCATCACAAATTCTCTTATTTTTCAAGTCCTTTCATACTGTTGTGAAACTCAGTTATGTCCTTATAATATTTTCTTTTTAAGATTTTTTTTTCTCTTCAAAACATTCTCACACAATAACATAATTTTTTTTTAAATAATATAAGAAATAAAAATTTGATTCCACTTACCAGGACTACCAAGGAAGACTGAGGAATATAACCGCCGGGAAGCATCAGCATTTCTAGCCTCTGCAGGCGATGACCATTCTCTTCGACACCATCGACCTGAAACAAAAATAAAATAATTAAAAATAAACTAAATACGAATATGTAATAAAATAAATGCTTTATTTCTAAAATATTATTTTTTAAGAATGTGTACAATGTATAGATGAATGTAAAAAATGTGGAATATATCAGGAGAGGAGAATGAGTTAGAAAATATGATTAATTATTATTATTTTTTTTTTAATGTATCCATTCTTTTATTTCAAATTTAAATGACTTCTTGTTTTCAACATATTTAAACTGTAAAAAAAGAACAAAAAAAGAAACTACTTCTAAACCTTTATGGCAGTTTATCTTAATCTCTTTTTTTTTCATTTTGATATCTGAAGACTTCAGCTAAATTCTTGTTTTGTTTTGACATATCGTAGATACGAGTTATAGTTTGGTATTCAATAAATTCTCTGCATTTATATTGTCATTATAAAATGATTGATGATGTGGGCAAAGTTAACTTGTCTGGTATCTAAACTAATCGGACGAAATTATTTTCGTTTTTTTTTTTCAAAATAGGTTTTAGATATTGCGGTATACTTGATAGTTTTAATATATAAACTGTTGATCTGATAAAAGATAGAAAATAAAATATGGCAGGAATGATGATCAAATGATCAATGATTTCAATTTTTTTTCTTTTTTGTTGCTAAGATAGGAAATTTCATCAGAATGTCTTTATTTAGCTTCAAAAAAAAAATAAAATTACTGACAGGTATATACAAATTAGAGGTACTTATGTTAATAAGGCTAAATGTCTTGTGAATTGGATTAAAATGTCAATTGAATTTGACGTTTCTTCAGAGGTGAATTTTATTTGAAATTGATTTTAGAATAGAGGAATAATTATGGTTCTTCATTTAATGTTAACCTATTTAATTTTTTTAATACATATGGTTACATAGAATACGTGCAAGAATTTAAAGAGTAAAACGCCGAATTTAAATAATGAATGAGAAAATGCACATTCATGTATTTCTAATAAACTATTTTTTTTAGGGGCCCTTGAATTGCTCTCTTCTCTGTCATGAATAATTTTTTAATAATGAAATCGTTTTGTGGCCTTAAATTAAAACTTAAGCATTGATGATTTTAAGATAAAGAATAATATTATACTAGTGACAATTGGGTCACTTGGGCGTATACTTGTTTTTTATACTTTTTATGAATGATGCAACTTTGATATTTAAACAGTTGAAAACTGCTACATACTGTGTTTTTCAATAATGGTGTTAAAATTGGACTCTTTGGAGTCTTTGGAGGCGGAAAATTTCCACATCTCACTAAAGGTTGTATGGAAGTGTCTAACTCAGCTCATTAATCACATTTATACCAGATACAATTTTAAGATACAAAAATTCCTGTTTAAAGATCTAATGTGATGAAAATTGAATTTTGCCTCAAGAAGCATGTTATCAATTATACAACACTTTTTAAAAATCTCTTTTAAAAATTACCACTAATATTTCCTTTAACCTTAAAGAGTTTCAAAGCAATGTGACAATTAGTGTTGATTTCAAAGTTTTTCGTAAGTTGTTTTATGGACCTTTTGTAAATATAACCAAATAAAACTTTTAAAACAGTCATTCAATCTGGAATCCTTCCCCTAACCACGCTTAAACAAAAGAAACATATTTAACAACAATTCCAATTAGACTTTTCTCAACTTAAAACTAAACTCAAACCCACCATTTTTGACATTGTATATACCCATCATCACCCTTGGGGTTGACCCTCCTAAAATAACAAAAGTTCCTTGTTTTTTTATTCCTTGTTTTTATTAATAACCCCAAAATTGCACTATTTACAATAAAAATAACACCAACAAATAATTAAATTCAAAACTTTCTCCCCTCTCTTTATCTCTCTGCGCTGCCCGCGCTTTTCCAAAAACCAAAACCATCATCAGTTTTTAAGCTACCACGTGATATCCACTTTCTTTAATGTCCCTAAACGAGCCACCATTGTTGTTTGTATATTTTAACTTTATATTGAGAAAAATAACAGTACAATTGCCAATTATTATGGCGGCTAACGTATTTCCATTTTTTTTTTTTTTGGTATTTTGTGTGTCCCTTATTTTAAATTCGCTAGGGTAAAAAAGTAAAAGAGTAGATACCGTTGGTATATACCGTTCCTATAGCCACCGCTTTGGGGATAAAGTGAAATAGAGAAATTTAATATTAAATGCTCCATAAAAAAAGTAATAATAATTCATAAAAAATGCAATTTCATATTTTTTTTTTGTTCGTCCTCTTGTTTTTGCTGTTGTTTGTTTCGTCCTTTCGTTGTTTTTTTTTTTTGTGTGTGAGTGGGATTTTCATATCCGAGGGTGACAAAGAGAGTTCAGTATCCAAAAGATACTTTTTTTTTAAATAAAAATTTCTGTTGGATTTTATAAAACAGATGAATATTGACTAAGGACGCAGTGTAGAAAAAAAGGGAAACTTTGGTAGTAATGAGGAAGGAAAATATGTTTATTCGGTAATCGAGATCATCACTCAACCATATTCCATTAAAAATTAACAACAAAGTTGGTTTATTTTTACGAACTAAAGAAAATAAACAAAGAAAAAAAATGTAACCATCCCCAGACCCTCTTGAAGCAAACAAAACCGTTTTGCATAGGTAAGGTTGACGGTTGGTTGTTTTTAATGAAAAAAAGTGTCACCCCTGAGTATAAAAAAAATGACACCCCACGCCTTGTCTCGGTTTTTTAAATATTTTTTTTGTTTACCCTGTTTAACACTACCTATTGGATTACATATCATTCCTGCAATGCAGCAGTCTTGCATCATCACCAGACTTTAGACCAGACTATTTCTCTTTAAATAAAGGTGAGTTCCTTATACATAGCTCCCACACAAATAAAGTCTCAGGAGCAGACATCATCCAGGGATAGAAATGAAGAAAAAATTACAAAAGAGGGTGGTACCTTATAACTCTAACTGTATTATAAAGGAATGAAATAAAAATAAAGAAAATTATTATTTCTATTTTGCATGATGACAAAAATTACCACCATCATACATCCTACCACCTACCTTATACCCTCTCGCTCGTAGCGACCAATACTGACTAAACTGTAACCGGGTGTATTGGGTCATAAGAGGGCCTTAGATCGGCCTGAATTTTAAAAGAGGGATTTTGAGCAAGGAAACCGTTGCAAAATATTGTTCTGTTAAAGAACAAGGTGATATAATTTAAGGTTGTTTTAAACGTCAGAATTGAATTGAGTCCAATCTGAATTATTTAGTCATCGTTACTTGAATTTGATTTGTTTCTCTTTATTAACATAGTTACTACTATTTTCTGTCTTACATACAAATTTCGGGCCTTTTCGTTACAAATCCTTTGAGTTCTTCAGAACTCCGACCCTGACTGCGAAAGACAACGATAACGATGTTTAATGGAAAATAAAAGTGTCGTCCTGGTGCTCTTAGCAGTTCGTATATTTTTTTTTTTACTTACGAACTTATTTTGGTCTTTGGGCATTCTCTTGGGAAAATATCACATTAACGGTTAAATAAAAAGAAACCAACCATAAGGAAGTGAAATAAAAATAAATAAATTTAAAAACAAGAAAAATATAGGTACTCTTGCAATTTAGATAGAAATGTAATTTCAACTTTTGTATTAAGTTTCTACGACGACGCACGATGATGATGCGAATGAAATGAACTAAATGAGAATTTATTGTTTCTTCCTTAATATTTTTTTTTTTGTTTGTTTTTGTTTTCAAAATTCCATTTATCCTTCGGGATATCCTTATGAGGTTTTCATCTGTCGTATTATCGTATTAAAGTTTTTTGTTTATGTTTTTTTTTTGGGGGGAAATGAACAGCAACAGATAAAAGTTATCTAAGTTGGATTTTATCTTAATCACTTTTTTTGTACTTTCTTTTTTAATATTAAAACTTTCAGACTCTGACAGGACAGGGTTATATTCAAAGTCTTTTGGATTTATTACTATTGGTAGGTACTATATACGAGATTGCGTTTTATTGGCATAGGTAGTTAGTTGAACATAAAAAGCAAAAATATTCCGACTATTTTTTTTATTGAATCATAAAGACTTCTTTAGAAATGTATAAACTGTCTATCAAACATTAAAAAATAAAATCCTTACTGCCAAATTTTTGTAGGTATGTCACAAATAAAATTAAAAACGATTTTCTGTATTTTCGGGAACATTCTTAATCCCTCCCTAAAATATAGACTTATCATTAGAATTAATTTCATTATCATTTTCTTTTTTCTCACTTAATTCATCAGTAAGTACACCTACTTACCGACGGCAAAAACTCAAAAACAATTAGGTTAACTTTAATAGCTTCTAACCTACTTATCATTGTTAAACCACCATTTGAATCCAGTTAATTCAACCGGAGCTCCGCTCTAATAAATCAAATCTATTTTTACCCGAAAAACACTTAATCTTAACTCTAGATACCTGCCTCTAGTATTTCGTATCTCATACCATTTCTCAATGCAACACCTCTTCTATTATTCTTTTAAGTCTACAACCTAATAAATATATCATTTTTTTTTATTTCCAACAATTTTATGTCAAATATCATAACAACATATTAATCTATATCTCTAGATATACTTCCTATGGGCTAAGCATGAATTTTCTCTCTAAAAATTTGTCTACTCCGCCCTAAAAAAAAAAACAAACAAAAATATGTGTATATCAATGAAACAAAAATAATAATAAAATCATAACAAAGATGAATAACGCCGCCGCCGTTTATTTATTTGTATTTTTTTTTATATATATATATTTTACGATTGAAGAGATGAAGGTGTCTCAAAGTGAAAATAAAAATATAATAAATTCTATCAAAAATAAAATTCTCACATAAATCTTCATAACATCTAGTGCTGCCAATATGTCTACAAGTGACTGATACGAGAACTAAATCAAAATTTGTTCCTCTCTTTTTTTTATATTCGTGATGTTCATGTTTATGTTGATAGTGTGTTATTTTCCTATACACACAGCCCTGGGGTTATTCTTTTTCTTATAATAAAACACACATTGCACACAATACACACACTTACACAAAATTTTACCCCATGCCTCTAATACTTGCTTGATGAGAGCCACAACAACTTCCCCTAAGATTCCAATACAATAAAAACCAAAAAAAAAAGTCGTTTTTCTCAACTTGAGAAGCAAAAGCTGAAGTCTGAAAGAGCTGAATACGAATCTGTGAGTGAGTATGTGTGTGATTGTATCTTTTTGCGTGATTCTCTCTCTAAGCAAAAATATACTTTTTTTTTGAAAATCTTTGGAAAGACGAATGAAAACTGCTTTAGAGGTTGAGGATGGAAGGAAGGTAGTTTTTTTTGCTAAGAAATAGAAAAGAAAATTGCATTTTTCTTCATCATGTTCATGCCAAGCAAAACTATTTCCCTCCACGCGAATAAAATAAAAGAAAAACCCTAAAAGAAGGAGACGAAGACGCAGAAATACGAGTAAGAAATAAAAAAAAAAGTATCTCTAATAATGGAATTGCACTTTGTGGCCAAACAGCATTCTGTCTTCTTCTTTCTTTTCTTTTCGTTTTACTCTACAATTTCATCGCACTTTAAAATTTTTCCTTCGTTGAGCTTCGAGCGAAAATGATAGAATGCAAAATAAAAAAAAAAATAAAAAATTAAAAGAAAAATGGAAATGGATAGATACGGTTATACGAGACGACCGCGACGAGACGAAATGAGGTAGGTACCTATACCAACCTACCTACCTACCTACAATCTACATGGCGTATAAGCACTAAAGTATAGTGTGTGAAATGATGAAGCAAAAAAATTAATTCAAAAGAGAAATAAATAAATAAATGAAAATGAGATAACATACAACAACCGTTCCATCAGACACATAGGTGGGCATAGCATAGATACGTAGCCACCACCTCATAGATACGCGAATTAAAAAAAAAAAGATACAAAAATACAAAAACTTGTGCGAAGCAGTACAAAGTGCAGATATACTAGGTAGGAATGGGTGGGGAGGAGTTGTATCTACCTACCTATCTGTTTTGTGTTTAGTTTTTTTTTTTTTTTTTTCATTTTTGTTTTATTATTTTTATGTAGGTAGGTATACTCTCGTAGAGAGAAGTAGTATTAACAAGAGAGGTGGGCTTAATTTAAGACCCAACCTGCCATTTTGATATTTTGTAATGAGTGTTGTGTTGTGTTGCTTGCGGAATGGCACAAAATGAAGGGGGATACAGTTTAAGTTAGGCACGGCACACCGCATACGATACAATATATACTAACCTACACCATTATGAATACCACCATACCTAGGTATCTATCTATAAACAAGATTGAATTGCATGAAGTGAAAAAATTCACAAATAGATGGCGGGAGGTTAATTGGTGTAGTTTTTGGTGTTTAAACAGATTAAATCGTGTATTTTAGAGCGCGAGAAAATTGTTTTTAGTTATATTTTTTTGTTTTGTTTGTTCTTAAATATTTTGCTAGATAGATACCTATAAATAGATAAGTTGGAATTTTATCTTTGGAAGAATGAAGGTAAGGGGTTTTAATAGGGGTTAAACTTAGTCCTTTCAGGGTCTGGAAGATTTACCTAGGTAAATAGGAACCAGAGAGGTTTTAAGAGTAGCTAGAGCCCTATCAATATTTAGAGTTATTGCCATGAATCATAATTAGTTGGGCAAATAAAAGTTTTTGGAATTTCTACAATAATTGTGAACTTAATTTTGGATTTATTTTACCCCAATTTCTAGTTTTTGGTTAAATTTTATATCGCAAATCCTAAAAGTTATCAAACCCAGAGTTTCTCAAGAAGAAAGCATTGATGGAGAATTGACTTGGCATCACTGGAAAATTATTAGTTGAGTTGTTAAAAAACTAACGATATCAAAACTGACAATGTTGGAGTTTATAAAAGTCAAAACATTTTTACCACTGTCAACAGTGTCATTTATAATTTAATTTCATTATGCAATGACATTTCTGTAGTTTCAAAGGACGGCTTTATTTTTGGTAAATAAATAAATCAAGGCAAATTAAAAGCACCTAAAGGTTAAAGTTGATACTCGAAAGTCAGTTCAACTTTGTGGTAACCCTCGAATACAATCTTATTTTGAAATGTTTGTCAATAATGGAAACGTGCTGTTTTCTAGTATTGTAATACTCCATTGTTGCCTACCCTAACTTAATTGTCAAACTATATCTTAAGTTTGAAATATTCAATTAAAATCTTTAAGTTTTATGATTTTATTTATGAAAAAACTAACATTTTATCAAAATTCTCTGCACACCTATTTCACCTTCCCAATCCCCATTCCCCACCCCTCCTCATCAAACATATTATATGATATCTAAGCCAATCGTTTTCTACAGCCGATTGCATAAACTTTATAGGTAAAAAGGTAGGTATACTACAAATGTATAGAATATTTTTATCGCCATGGTGGAGGGTGATAAATCATTTCAAATGTCACTTTTCTGAAACAATTTTATCTACATAGTTGAATTTTTATTTTTTTAATATTTGTTTCCCTTTTATATTGTCGCGCCGCAGTTGACAGTCGACCGCGTAGTTTGCTGTCATTTCTCTGCCATAGATAGGTATACATAGATACTTTACATAATAGAATCTAGGCTACTTTTCATTGGACACCTCCTCCTTCTTTATTTTTATATACCTAGATACTTATTACAATAAAATTTTATACTGTCTCTTAGAATCTAAAGATGGAAAAATGCATAAGCGTATTTACTCTACTTCAATAAAATAATTCCCGAGACCTAGTTTTCCTGTGTATGCAATATGAAACTCAAACTTATAAAGAATATAAAATAAATTTATTGCCTAGAAAGTATCACATCTATCAAAAATATACTAATGTAAGTATCTAGATACAAAACTGACTGTTCTGTTCTACTGGCTGTTACGTACCTACCTACATATATCAAAGACATTGAATCTGATGGACTTCAAGTGTCATATTAGAATCAGATTTGTTCATTTTTGCAAATGACTTATTTTAGCGCCATTTGTCATTTAAGTGACGTTCGTTTTAAATTTAAGATCTTAAACATATTTTGTTTTGCGATAAAAAAATATAATCTTGTGGTGGTTTGAGGGATTGTATTACTGGCGGCGGCGGCGCTTGTTGTCAATTTTGACAGATATATTGACATATTAAAAGTCGGAATTCTTACATGTCTACAATTGTTTCTTTTCTTGAGAAATATGATATTTTTCTAACAAATAGAATGTTGTCTTCTGATCTGTCCAAAGTGATCCAAAGTAGTAGAACCTGTCTGTAAAAATATTTTTAATTGAGAAGAATTTTCAAAGTAAAAAAACGAAACGAATTCCATGACCTGACAATTATAGAAAGGGGACTCCCAATTCCATAATACCTACAGCAAAATTCTTTCCATTAAAATCTCCCCATGGCACCTATCTTATATCCTCCAATTTAAAATGTCAATATGTAAAGGTACATTTGTATGTACATAAAATGTAGGTATAAATCTTTCTACTTTTCAACATCAACGATTTTTACACAACATCAGCACAATAAAAAAAAAAGTTTAAAAAAAATACAAAATCCACAAACAAGAGTGTGCTGCTGCAAGCTTTTCTGATAAATGCATCTAGATACACCTTTAAATTGGAAAACCAACCCCTAAACAACCCCATGGTTGTGTATAGTATTAAGTACGTGGAATATACACACCTTACCAACAACCAACAATTACGTAACTCGTCTGCGTTGTCATGACATCGTTAGCGCCCGCTGTTAGCCTGACGTATGTGCAAGTTTAAGTTCGTGTTTGAAAATAAAACATGATACCTTACCTACACTCCTTCCTATCTTATATATACATACGTATACAAAAAAAAAAACAACAACAGAAAAACATCCAACCTTTATCCGAATATATCCTCTTTGTTGGCTCAGCTAAAAGCAACAATTCCGCTGCATTTGCACCAAAAACTTAAGAGGAAGTGCAATGACAACAACAACAATAATAAAAAAAAAGGGAGGCGAAATAAAAGTTGAAATGAAAACCCCTTGCATTTTGTAGCCCCCATCATTCTAGAGCTTGCTGCGTTTTTTTTTTTATTACATTAGGGTTTTCGCCATTATTCCATAACCCCGAAAAGCTTTTCCATTTCATTTTTAAACCAATCCCATTTCTGTTCCGTGTTGTTTGTGCTATAGCATGAGGATGCATTGTCCCCTCTCCCCAAAAAAAAAATACTAAAAACATTGCAAAAATCCATGGCAGTGCAGACAAACTTGGAAAGGGAAATGGTTTTTTTTTCTTCCTTTCAAAAACTACCCTTCTGATGATGCAGCCGCATATGTGCAATCCCTATAGCTGTAGTGGGGCTTCCCTTGGTTTTAATTTTATTCTAAAAGGGATGAAGAAAATTGGTGAAATGCTGCTGGCGAAATTCGTATTTTGTATCATCGCATATTCCGACGGACTCTGCAGTACCTATAGGGGGACTTATATTGAAAGACCTATGGGTTTAATTTTTTTTTAGAGGTTGATATGGGTGTTAAAAGGGCAAGTTATATGAATTGGGAATATAAATTCAGTTAGACTAGTTTTTATAACATTATAAGGGGTTACAATAAGTGCCGATGTCTGTCTTTATAAACTTAACAATGAATACCGTTATTAAGACGGAAACGTCACCGATTAGAATTTTAGTTCACCAAATAGACAAGCTCTGTAAGTTCACATTTTCTATAAATTAATTAGCTAAAAAATTCAGTATTTCGAAGATATAAATTCCTGCGTTGGGCGCCAGTTAATTTTAAACAGAATTTTCTGCTTTCTTTACTGCTAACAAATCTTTAAACACATCAATTTACATTGCCACCATTAAAAAAAGTAGTAAGAAGTCAATAACATGCAAAAATAACTGAAGACGTATCAGTTAGCTACATTCAATTTAAGGAAGGAGTACTCGTAGTAAAATTAAGAGAAGAAGAAATATCTGAAACAGACAGGCTTATATTATATTTACTTATTAAGCAAGTTTTGTAAGACTCAAAACGCTTGTGCGTTAAATCCTTTCATTTGTATCACTAATTAAAATACGAATTACTTAGTTGGGCGCCACTTAAGTTAAATCACAATGAACTTTTTTCCTAAAGCAAATCACTGCGACCAAGTTATGAATTCTAATTATATTTAAATTACTTTCAAGGTGTTATATTCTGATCAATAATATGATTAAAGTAAATAAAATGAAAAAAAAAAAATAGAAAAATAGATATGATGGAAAAATATCGATATCCTTTTTGAATTATTGTTTTTTTTTTCTGGTTGATGATAATGTTATGACTTATGACTATTAGAAATGGTTATAAAAGAAGGTTAACCGCTCATATTGAATAAATTAACAATATAACGCATTCTATGTTAATTCTATGTTTTTCAACAAAATTTGAAGTTGTATTTTGTGTCCAATTAACCTGGTTACTTGAATTTGAAAAAAAAAACAGATTGTCTTCAATTGATTCGATGACCAATTCTCCAAAAATAAAAAAATAAAACATAGAATTCCATTTAATTAACATAGATTCTTAATTAATCGTTCTTCTGTAACTAATAAAATACACAACTCGTTTTCTTTTCTTTCTTTATACAGTTACCGAGCCCAATCTTATAATTTAAACTCATTTATCTTTAAAATTATTCCAAAACAAATTTCTGTGCTCACTCACGACCGCACACACACTGAGTCTTGATCAAATTTGTCAAACAAAAAACGCCCAAAAAAAAAGAAAATTCATCATCAATAAATAATTTTATTTATTCATTTATGTGTGTCACTAAACGAAAAAAAACCGTTCGAATTCACAAGACAATTCCCATAACTCTTACTCACTAATACATACATACATAGGCAAAAGGTAAGTCGTATAAGGTTCATTTAAGTGGCAAGTGGGCATAAAGAAGGACATTGTCCAATTCTGCATGTAAATTAGCGTATGTAAGTTCCATAAAGACCATTTCAAGTAACTTCTTCATCCAAATTGGAAAAGGAGATTTAATATTTATTTTTATTTTTTACATCTTAGTCTTGGTTAAAATTTGACAACACAAAAGAAATATTCTTAAAATTATGACAAAATTTTACTTTATGAGGGTGTACCAGACTCACTTAAGCTAATATTGGTCCAACTTGTGGACCGCACATCAGACCATTCACTTATAACTCCTTCGGGATGCTTAAGTTTATTGTCACCAACAAAAGTGATCAGTAATCCGCCACCACCTACGCTCGTCCAGAGCATCATAGTAGGTTCTTCGACGACGACGACTTTACGAAGTAGACGGCTGTCATTTGGTTATATGTGTATATTAGTCACGAGAGAGAGGAAATAAGACCCCGCTATAACTTACTCTTCGTCTGGATGGATCATGATTGTGAACATGGACGACACTGGGAAGAGACACCTTATACAAAAAAAAAAGAAGAATATACTGGACAAACGGCACGGTTCCAAAAAAGAATCATATACGCGCAATAACACCAAAAATGTATAAAAGGTGTGTGGGAACAGGATACGGATACACTATGTTGCGTTAGTGTTTCTTTGGACTTTTTTTTGTTGACTCGTTTCACTGCTGCACACGAGCATATACGCAACGCATCGCATTGCACACTGACCATAGTGTAATATACTGGCCGATGATGGTTCCCTGCGCTGCATCACATTTGGGAGGATATGGTGTCATTTTCTACTTGAGATCCATTATCAAACAGTGGACCTTATGGTATTTGTTTTGTTAAAAAAAATTGTTTAAAAAAATCCCGTCAAACTCGAAGAAAGTTTAAATTCCTTGAAGGCTGAGTCTAACGAGTAAGTACCTTTTAAAGCTTCTTAATAGATTATCTTAAACCACGATTGGACTAAGATTAAGATCCTGACGATCTTCAATTTTTTTTAAAAGAAAGGTCAAACTATTTTTATTCGTTTGACCACTGTTTTCAGCTGTTTCTTTTCTGAGCTTCTTCTCCGACTGTCTTTTGGATTGGACTGGAGGATTGTCGTCTTAGCATACAGACCAGACATACACCTTGGCTCCATATTCGAGGCGTCATGGGGACCCTGATGATGATGATGGTTTCGTTTTGTGAATAAAATACAAAATTTTTGCATTTTATTCGATGTTCCAGTGTTGTTGATGTGTCCAAGAGATTGCCGATCAACATGTTGCCAAAGGAAGGTTTCAATTCCAGTTTCAGTTACACACAAGACCAAGACCAAGACTAAATATACAACAACTGCCCTGCCACGTTCAATGATCTCTGCAATACAATATGTCACCACATGTGACACATTGTGTCTTGCGGCAAGGTGTGGAGCTGTTTAAAAAAAATGAAAAAAAAAAATTGGCCGTACGTCCGGACCGCTGCGGGTCTTTCAATCAAGATTACCCAGCAAAGCTGATGTCAGTACGAAGACAACGACGACGACGTATCTCACCACCCTCTCTTTCACTCCTCCTCCTCACTCTCTCTCACTCATCTAACTGATGATGAAGAACGACGAAAAGAGGTCGCTAGATGTCAGGGTTTTTGATTAATTTGCCCGAATTACAACGCTAACGAACATTATTTTATTTTTTGACAACAAGGACCACCGTTCGTCGTCGCTTACTCAATTAGCACGTGTCATTGTAAGGTCAGATATCATGGGCACGGTGACGGCGGCGACGGCCGAGGGGGGAATGGGATTTCCTCTCCGAACCTCCGTTCGTTCGTTCGATTGTGTCAAATTCTATTGTCAAATCGGAATACAGGGTGTTGTGTAAATCGTAAATATGGCATTATACCACCACACCAACGTACTTTTCTATAAACGGGGCATTATTTGCGACGCATTCAACTGTGCACCTTCACCTTCGTCGCCGACGTCCGTCGTCATCGCAGTCCACGCCACCACCAACGCCACTGCCACTTCTAACCATTGTGTGTGAACGCGCCAGGCCAGCACTATTGTCCGTCGTCGTATCAAGTTCGGTATTATCGGTTTGGAAAATGCGGCAACGGTGGCGGCGGGCGTCCGTTGCCGTCGTCATTGTCGGCGGATATTTGAATTTGTTTGCCGTTTTGTTGGGCGCGTACGTTATGGCGAAATCAATGATGCGGGAATCGCCACCATATAACCGTTGCCTATACCTTACCTACCTACATTTTTATATCAACATACTCTCGAACGGTTTTGGATTCGGATTCGGTGAGTGGTTTGTTATGGAGAGTCAGTCAGCAAAAATGGAGACGTCCAAAATGCACTGATGGTATAGGTACGCGTATTTGTACATACATTCATACAGACATACATACATATATGGTATTATGGTATATTGGACAGCGCAACATATAGAGGCAATAGAGGGTATGCCTATATGAGCTAAATAAATGAATGACATGACATGACGGTTGAGTGAGCGAGGGCAGCCAATTTAAAATCACACTTTATTTGTTTTGCATTGTTATGTTGGTAATGGTTTTTCTGTTTTTTTATTTCTTTCTTTCTTTATTTTTTTAGTATCACGTAAAAATTGGGCTTTTTTATTAGTTTTTGATTGGTAAAATGGGAACTTTATGAGCCAACAGGCGTCGTCGTCGTCGATACCTATGACACTCTTTTGTTTTGTCTAAGTTTCGTTAAGGTGATTTTTTTGAATGGATATTAGGTGCGATATTTTTATAGTATAGATTTAGACAATAAAATAAACTCCTAAATATCTCGACTAAAAGAGCTTTATTGAGGCGATGAATAGAATTCTCAGCTAGTAGTAATAAAATGGTGTACAAAAAGACACCATAAAAGCTTAGAAGTGTGGACAATTTAGGAGACAATTATATTATTTACCGATAGAAAAGTTTAGGTTGATAGTTTTTGAACTTAAAAAGTCATTAAATTTCATAGTATTTCGTTCAATGTTTTCTATGTTTGTATTTCTTACTAAATGGCTTCCTATTTAGTAAATTTACCATTAGTTAGTTTCTACTTCTGTGTGATAATCAGTTTGTTCAATATTTTCTATGTTTTGTGATTAGGTTTCGGTGATTTACCCCCTTCCCTTCGACATGGACTTTCACTTGTCTATATTCAATGCTTTTTTCTTTTAGTACTCAATATGGTTCTCTAAGTATTTTACTAGTTATAACCGACATTTGTGCGGTTCTATGTTTTCTATGTTCTTGGTTTTGTTGATTTTTTTTTAATTTTAAAGAATTTGTTAAAAAAGGGGCAAATTAAACTTAAAATTCTGGTTTAAACCCATGCAATGTTTTCTATGTTTTTTGATTATTTCTTAATATTTTATATTTGATGAAATAAGCAAATCAATATTCATCCTTGAAAAACGAATACTCTTTGAACTGACAAAAATTTGTTTTTGTCAGTTGATATTTGTAATTCTATGTTTTCTATGTTTTTTTTTGTTGTCAAATTTCTTCTTGAAGCAAATAATTTCTTAATATTTGTATTCAAAATGGAATTTTTTTGAATATCTCAAATCGTTTTTTTCTTAGCCCTAGAAGTCTGGATAAGACTCAGAATTAAAGAGTTTAAAAAATCTAACCCAATTTTGAATTCAGAGGAGTTCCTAAAAATTCGATTATAATTTTAAGGAAGTTGCATAATGATTTTATATAATTTTTCCATATTATTTATAGCTAACCAATGACCCCTGTCAATTTCAAATCAAAGATTCTTTATATGTTCCTATACAATGTCTATAAAAATATACAACAACAGTAATCTCCCTTATGCATGTGGCGAATTAAAAATATCGACCGACCGCACATATTTCTGTTCCGTACCTCTCTTCTCTCTCCATATACATACATATATGTATTTCCATTATCCTTTTGCACTCTTCTTAACTCCTTTCCGTTCTGCTTTTATTTTGATTTTTGTTTTTTTGGGCACTCGTCCGTTTGACGGTCACGTGACCCTCATAAATCACAGAATTAATGTTACGTGAAATGGTGTGTGCGAGAGCGTAGTATGTTCGACTTACTACCTATACCGTAGCTCTGATATGAAGGTAGGTATAGGTGTATAACAACGAAATAACGGTATGTATGCATTCCCGCGAGATATATGAATCTACACACATACTAATGTCCAACCAAAATCAATGCAACTTAAAATGTCCTGTCGTGGGGTGCTAAAAATCACTTCAATGGAAAAATAATTTTATCTAGTTGCGGACAATTGCAACTTTTGACACTACCGCCACCTGTCCTTTAAATATATTTAAAATGTGTGAGTATAAGTTATGGTCAGCATAATGATGGTAGAGAATGAAAACTCATCAGATAAAAACTGTTAACCTTTAAAAAGAGGATAATTTTAACAATATGTCTTTATATACACTATACAAAAGAATGAAGGACCAAACACATTGTGTCCTTTAAAAAGACGTTTTATAATAATAATACCTACTTAGGTCGTTAACCTTGACTTATTGTGGAAAGCATCCAAAAATAAAAGAGCACTTAAAAAAAAAAACACAAGTCACTATCCAAAGTCAATGTCGTATAGTCATTGCCATCATCATCATAATATCGTAACATCTATACGTTCCCATACCTATACAGGACCTTCTTACCAAAATACACACACAAACACACTTTTTTTTGACAAACAAAAAGGCCTTGAGAAATTTTATTTAAAGTGGCAAAGGAAAGCACCAAAAAGTGTTTATTGTTTTTAATAAAAATAACAGTTATTGCTTTCCGCATTTCATTTACTGTATTCGTATATCTACTGAGTTTTTTATATAGTAGATATCGTTGTCGCCCTCGTTCGTCTTTTTATCTTTTTTAGAAAGAAGGCAATCCAATATAACATTGGAAAGAGCGATTTTCAACTATAGACACCGCAACTATAAAATCTGTAAGCTGGGCTGTTTCAAAAAACACCCATCCTTGTTTTTTTTTTTAGATTCTCATATTGTTTGTTCCGGAAACCGGCTGTTGACCCGATTTAAACAATAAGGACTAAAGAAATTCCCTCACACATATATACACACAGAAAACATAACATACGCTTTAGATCTCAAAATATCATCCAGATAGTAGAAGTTATAAAGCTTATTTTCATAGGCAATAAATATCGTAAAGTAAATCGTTTTTATATCTATACACATCAAACTGGTTTATCGTAAAAATGTTGGTGTTGGCCTACAAGCAGTTAAACTACTACTATGACACAAAAGTATTTTAAAGCACCCACACAATGGTAAAATATGGGTAGACAAAGGAAAATATAACATAAACCTTTCTAAAGCAGACATAGGGATCTATTTAAAGAAAAAAAAAAGGATATGCTTGGTAATTGTTTCCTTATTCGATTCTCCTCATACTCGTATTTGTGTATGGTTGGAGTGTTGGTGTTAAAAAGCACCATTTTATCGTTTGTTTAATCGATTTGAATGCTCAAGCTTTTGAAATTATTTTTTTTTTTTCGTATGTATGGCAATGTCATTAAGCAGACATCAAATGAGAGCTTATTGAAATAACAGGCTATTTGGGTATCTTAAGTGTAGATACTTTTTGAACTATTAAGATGCAAATTAGCTTTAACAAAATTTAATTAAAAATATTCATTGAAGCACTGAAAAAACACTTCCATTATTTGAATTGTTGCAAGGACCTGTTGCTGTATTCGAATCGTCAGGTTCAATTGTTACAAATATAAAGTTCGGCCATTTTAATTTTTGGGAAAAAGAATGGCGCTGGTAATTCGTCAATATAGTAAAATTAAAAAAATATTTTACAAATTTTGGCCAACTGAAATATGAAAAACGTCATGTCGCATTTTAAAATTCCTCATAAAATTTTCGCAATCAACTTTCGCAATTTTTTAACGACATAAATTTTACAATAAAGATTTTGCATTCAGAGAAACTTTTAAAGCTTTTGCCTTGCAAAGTTGTGAACGAATGGAATCTTTTGTGAATGCAATCAACGAATCATTGAACGGATTCATTAACAAAACTAAGTTTCATTTTGATGTTTTGAAATTGTGACCCGTTCAGAGTTTTTACCTTCTTGTGCCTATATGTTGGCATTTATTATTCGTCAATATTTCTTGTCTTAGTCTTGAGATTATTATCGTGTGTTTAATTGAGCAAATCTTTATAATAAAAAAATGAGATAAATGCAATATAATTTTGATGTGATCAAAAATATCAAATCTAATTTTGTAAAGATTTGAGAAAAAGATTTGCAAAAAATTGTTCTTTAGACCTAATTCTTTTTTTGTTTTTGTATTTCAATTTATAATCAAATCTTATCAATGACGATCATAATACTCGTGGATTTTATTTCTTTTTTTATTTTATATTCATCTTTGACGAATTCGAAAAAAATTAAGTAATTTCTAGCTAATACCAGACCAGAATCTATGGAATTTGTTGATGATTAAACAGATTTACATGATAAGATAACATTTCTCTCATGTCATTCTGATTAAAAAATGATTTAAAAAAGAGAAAACGAAGAAATCAACAAACCATTTAAAATATTGAAAATCAATCATTTAAAGTTTTGATTCTAGAGTAGTCAAAGAGGCGCCCAAGTTAATAGCACCCTGATTAAATCTTGTACATTATTAATACAAAAAAGAAAAAAAAAACTCAGATTAACAGTCGAATGAAGGAATGATTACAATTAAAAATTAATAAACGTATAAGATTTAAGAAAAACATAATAATTAAAAAGAAAATAATATAAAACGATACAAAACAGACTTATTGAGGCGGTGTGTGGCGCGCCCACCTCCAATTCCAAAGCCAAAGATAAACCAGAGCCAACGGCAAAGCGACGAACGAACAAACGTACGAATGATCAGTGGATAAAAGATACAAGATTAAATAATAAATCTGACGGATTTTTTTGTATTTTTGTTTTATTCATTTCAAATGGAATGGAATTCTTCTCTAAATGGAGTTTACGGAAGACCCCGAGAGAAACAAATCATCAGAAATGAGAAACTAAATGCTTATGGAAAGCCAAAGCCATTAAATTAATTAAAAAACTTTTAAAACACCACAAAATAAATTAACAAAAACGAATAAAAAATAAGAAACAAAAAAAAAATAATAAATAAACTGAAACGAAACGAATTATAATTTAAATATGAGTTGAGTATTATAATCCAGAATGGAAGAATGGAAATTATGAGATATGTGTTCATTTCGAAGAAGTGACTTAATATATACAAATACAAACATAAACCTTCCTAACAAAATCTACCTACCTATGGTAACAGATAAACCTATCTACATACGAGTTTATATATATGAATGTATGTTTGTATGTATAAAATGAAATAGAAGCCAAAACATAATTAAAATTCCACAAAATTCAAGCGACGAAATAAAATGAATTCCATAGAACATATTTTCGAAAATTAAAGAATTCTTTAACACACCGAAATATAGAACGGATACGTAATATCATACCTACATATCTACAACTACAATGCAATAAGATACATTTTTCGTTCACGTATATGTATGTATCTCTAGAAAATGAGGAATGTCGGGTATAATATCTTTGCAGATCCTTAGGTATTATATGAGGGTATAGGTACAAATAATATACCAAACATACATATATATTATTGTCGAATTCGAGGAAGCATATGTGGAAAATTGCTTTTATTTTTTTTTTATTTTGTTATTTTGGTTTGTGAGATAGAAATGTCTTTAGATACGTTTGTAGGTTTGAAGTGGTAGAATTTGTACAAATATGTGGATGCTTTTTAAAGTACGTTTGTGATTGATGTTTGTTTCATAACTTTTGTATGAATGAGAGATATCTTAATATGAATTCTTGTACCATATATGTATTTGTGTTTAGAGGAGGGAAGAAACTTAAAGAGACTAAATATACTTAAAGTTGATACAACTTTTGAGAATTCAACTTCATATTTTTAAGACTGATATTTAATCCACATCTGGATTAGACCAACTTAAGCTTGAGGTCTTAGACTTATAAATATGTAATTTAACATTATTTATTTATCCTTACACTTTTGACTGTAATTCTGTTTCAATACAGTGTTGATGAGAAAATCTGGAAGAGTTGACAAAAACAGAGACATTTTTTAAAATTTCAAATCTATTTTAAAATTCAAGCTAAAATTTCAATGAATTTTTGAACGGGACTGGAGCCGGATAAAGAAACTACAATTTTCGATTTTTAATCGAAGGTACAATTTCATTTCTATTATATTTTTGGATCAAAAAAATGTGGTACCAAGGTTTCCAAATGAAAATCAAACTCTAACAGGCATTTTTTAACATTTTTAAACTTATAATATTAACTAAAATCTCTTTCCTTTCAATTTGAATCATGAAATTTTATCAACTGCAGTTTTCTACTTATATCCATTTGATTTCAGTGTCCGAATTCTTGCCAATTAAAAATTATAATCCTTATACATTTTCAAAAATTCACTAGTGGTGCACTTGGGCGTATACTCACTTTTTTAATTTTCAATATTTACATTTTATATGTTTTTGTTCACGTTAATTTAATGTCGTTAGGTGGTCAATCTTTCTTTTTAAATAATGGACTTAATCACATGAAAGCATTACACGAATAACACATTACGTTTTTGTTAATGATATTTCTTTAAAATATGAAAAACCATTCCAAAATTGGCTTAAGCTTCATGTTCTGGTACTTTCAATGTTTATATTGAAAAATGTCTTAAATGGACTTTTTTTTTAAATTAAAATAAATGTATTAACATGCAATTTGTAGAGTTATAAAGGTTCACCAAGGCGTATACGCACTTTTTTTTAATTCTTGTTGAATTTTGCCTATTTAAGCTTGTAAATACCAAAATAAATGGTACAAGACAAAACTTCTAGTCAGTCAGTCATTGATTTAAAAAATATTTTATTTTTGTAATTAAGTTCGTAAAGAATTGTATTTCTACCATAAAATACCTCTTCTTAAGAACGGCAAAGGAAAAACTCTTTAATTTAATTAAAATTTCTAATTTTTTTCCAGGACATTTTTATTGTATAACTTATTAAGAAATTAAACTCCTAACAATGAAACAATAAAATAAAACCAAAACCACTCGTTTTATATACATATATCTAAAATCATCCTTTGTTCACTTTTGTTTATTTATTTAAATAATGCAATCTAATAAAACCCAGGAATTCCGTTAGAATATCCTATAGCTATAAACTATTCACAAGAAAAAAAAAAAAACTTGATGAAAACTCCAAGAAAATTTATCTTCATTTTATTAAAATTTATCCCAAACAAAAGAAAAGGATCTATGTATGTACTCGTATCCTTAAGAAAGTCTACAACAAAAATTCATTTTCTTCAAGTCATCGTTTCGTCTGACTAAAAAAGGACCTTTTCCTATGAGCTAAAGGATATTGAAAACTATATTTTTGCACACAGGCACATCTTACTTAAGTTTATACATATACATACAGACATTATATGATATTTTTCCAACAAAGTTAAAATAACAAAAACTGCAAGAAAAGAAGTTAAAAAAGGATTTTTGACATTTTTGGATAGAAAAATTTCATATAATCTTACAAAAAAAAGTTGACATTCCTTTTTTTCCAAAAAAAAAAAGATACAAAACTTAAGACCAAGGTATCTCTAAGATGGGATGCACACCATATGGTGCAAAACTTTGCTTATATAAAAGACAAAATTTAAGCCCTCTTATATGACATCTCCTTCATGTAAGCATACAACATAATATGCGTTTTTTGAAAATATGCATCTTTCTATTCTTTTCTTCATTCTTTAGATAGTTTCCGCAAAATAAAAAAAATGCATAACTTTGAGTGTGTGAGTATATCCTGATAGAAAGATAGATAAAGAAAACTGTGCGCAGTTACTTTTTTTCTTCTCAAGAAAAACTACAAAAAAATAATAAAAAAAAACGGTTTTGAAAAATAGGATGTGGCGGCGGTGAAGCTAAGTTGGGCAAAGTACTTTTCTTTTTCTTGTTGTTTGCAATTTTTATTTCCCCTATACACACCTCTATCTTAAAATAGGGGATGGGAAGTTTTCCGAGTAAAAAAAAAAAACACCCTCAACATAGAAGGATCCTTCCTTCACTCAAGCTCTCTTAGTTCTAAAAATGAAGCAAGCAAACAAACAAACAACAACATCCATACTTCCACATGCTCCTATTTATATAAGATGCAATAAGGCGACTTTTATGTACCTACTATCGTCCTTTCAAAACTAAACCCGATGCGATGCGATGTGAGAAAAGCTTTTCGCTCCAAAAAATGGAAAAGGATGTTTGTGTGTTGGCAGATTTCAAGGATCTCTCAACATGCCAAAATAGAAGCATGTAAACTTGAGTGCCATATCAGAATACTCAATTCGAAGGTTTATGTGTGTGTGTGTGTGTTTTAGGGTTTCCTCTTCGTCTTCTCGCCATAATCCAGGATAACAACTATATACGAGTATAGAGAGCAATCGAGGTACCTACCATTCTTCTTTTATATGACGATGAGCAACGGATGGACTGACTAGAACGGTGAAAGCGAATGAATGACGTTTTTCGTGTGGCGTAGTCAGTATAAAGTCTTAGAGTTCAGTAGGTAGGACGAGTCTTATACACACGCAGACAGCGACGAACACGTTTGAAACATGAATGAAGGATCAACCTATGTATACACCTGCCGGTTTTCCAGTCAGCCTCTCCCTCCCATCTCTTATCTAACACCCAATTTGGCAGAGATGAAAAATCCTTAATATTTGTGTGTGTATGAGTACTAAGGACGGGAAGGGGGAGGTCCTGATGAGGTAAAACTTCTCGTGGTAGACAAAAACAATATAGACATCCTATAAACTTATCCTCAGGACTCGCATATAAAGTCATTTTCTCTGCCATAAAAGGACCCAAAATGCTCGGCAACTGGATTGAAGAACCCAAAGGTTTTGAGGCGATATACGAGAATGGGGGGGAAGGCAGAAGTAGGAAATTGAGGGTTGGGTTCTTGTTTTAGCATAAAAAATGTCTGTAGATGGATTTTTTTAACATTCGCCTTCAAAAAAAAAAAGAAAAAAAAAACAGGAAGAAAAAGCTGAGCGCACAGAGCCGGACAAAACCGAACGAATGACTATAGAAGAAAATGACTTTGACAATCATGATGACAATAATAATGATGATGTTGGATAATAATGATGATGGCTGTGTGACGACTGCAAGGACGACGTCGACTACGACCGACGACCGAGTATGACGAAGACTTTAGCTTACGGGTACCGGGACTTATGGAGCTTGGTTCGGGCGGCTAAGGGGCTACATCTACCTACTCTACCTCTATTATTATTATACTTGTCGGTCGTATCCTTTGGAATGGAGTAAAGTTTAATGGGGTGCTTTGATGCGATTGGTTTTCATATAACGCAGGCGCTTAAAATCATCGAATCCAAAAGAGTAAGATGAATTAAGTTATTTTCTAGGGTGCCAGGGTATAGAAGGTAGTAGACGGTTAGAAAATAAAAAAAAAACACAAAAATACAACACCATCATCTAAAGAAATTTTGTGTGTGTGTTTTTTTTTCTGGTTTGTTTCTTTATCCCGGCAGAATGAAAGGAATTCATGGAGAAAAGCGAGTGACGGCAGCTTTCTAATTTTGTTGTTGTTGTAATAAGTTAGGTCTGGGTGTGTATGTGTGTGCTTAGGAGACTTTTCTCTATATAGATATTGGTGTGAAAATAAAAATACTAAAACAAAATTGACGAAATACCTTAATAAAAAGGAAACTTGAAGAATATTCCCTATTTCTTTTAAGGAGAAAATAATTTTTGTTTTCTATGTGTGTTTTTGTGCTTAGATGTGTCTGTGTGTGTGAGTTTATATAGGGATTTATTTTTTGTATGTAAATGTATTTGTATACCTACTTCCTGGTTTGTGCAAAATGAAAACAAAATCAAAGAAAAGAAAAAATAAAAGAAAAGAAAGAAAAAGAAAAAGAAATACAATTCCATGGTAAATAAATTTTATATGAAAATACTAACTTGTTGTTTATGTCATTAATTTTATGAAATTACCTTTAATAAATTGAACTTTTCTGACTCTTTTTGGGAATGTTTATAAACATTGAAAATATACAGATATTTATATATATGCATGTAAGCATTGGTGTTTTTCTTTGTTTTAAGTATAAGTCCATATCGTATATATACATACGTAAAGAACAATCATATATGTATGAAATGAATTGAAAATATTGGATCAATATGACCTCAATATTCTATACTTTAAGAGAAAAATTAAAGCATGGTAAATTATTAGGTATTAGGTTAAGGAATTTACGTCTAAGTGAGAAGTTAGAAATGAGGATTGTAAGCTGATTAAAAGGTGTTTTATGTGGGTTGAAATAATTGGGAGTAGTGAATTATGTGAACAGAGTATTTTTAAAAGAATTTTACGTCTATTTGATGAAATTCTTAAAAGAAGAGAAATTTCAACTAATTTTGTCTTGTTACCCAAAAAAATATCTTCAACGAAATTTTAATTACTACTTTTGAATGCCTTCACTTCAAAGAAGAGTCGTCCTACAGTATTACGGTATTTATAATTTAGTATTTTGAAAGATAGAATAGAAGTAATATTATTTCAGAATATAAACAAAACTTTTTTTTCAAAAAATCACTCATACGCCATGTATCACTTTTTTCGGAAAACTGAATTAAATTGAGTTTATGGTTGTTTTACTGATAATTAGTCAATATTGTTAACGTTTATCTCGTTTATAATTAATTGCTTAAATTTTTTAATACAATATTAACAAAAAAACAATAAAAAAGTTAAAAACATTAATCCCTATAGACAAAATGTTTCTGCAACATTTATTAGGAAAAAATTGTCATTTTCTATATGAACATCATTATATTTTTAAAGCTTATTTATTTTATATCTTTCCTGGTTACATTCGAAAGCCATACTGTAATGTCAAGAGACATAAAATGAGTTTAAAATAACCGCTAATTCACTTGTTGCCACACACTTTTTAACCACGTTGTATCTCACTACATACATATTTGTTGTTGCAATGTTGCACACCTATTACCACGGCAATTTCTATAGCGTCATTATCGTAACAATGTTGTTCGGAGGGAAAGGAGGGGAGATAACATGACACTCTGTTCTCCCCTTCTTAATTTAACTTCGAATCCCGTTGACAGTTTGTACCCCATCATTTGATGATCCCGCATTTATGGGTCATTATTTCCACAAAACAATTGCCTATACTCGTATCCCCCGATTTTACAGAAAATTCATACCCTGGAGGGATATAGACAGAAAAAAAAAACGGTAAAAAGAAAAATTTGTCGCCGATGCATGTCCCGGTGTCATGGTCGCTAAAGCGATACCTCTCCGTTTAAACCCGACCGCCATTTAATAGGACATTTTGTAGATTGCCAATAATCAACCAACTTCGCACATAACAATATGGGGCATCGTTCAGCAGCAGCGGCGCGGCGGCAGCAGCACACACTCGTGAGATGATGGTCCGTTTGCACTTTTTCAAAAATGTCTACACTACAGCTGTTATGGAACCTGTGCTGATGTTGGTCGTCTATGTTGTGTATCGCCGTCGTCGCCGCCCGCTGCCACATTGAGCCGTTTCGGTTTCGCATAGGTTAGATTATATCGAGGTTACACTCTTCTGTGCTCTCCGGAGCACTATACCTACTCTTGGAATCATTTTATAGTGTTGCAATTGGTTTTCCATTGCGGTGACATTATTGTTTCGTTTGGCGGTTAGCAATATGTTGCTGCATACACATATTCATATGGTTTTGTATATGGATACAAAATTTTATATGTATGGTATTTATTTTGTGCATCCATTACTTTCAGTGGTATTTTTGTTAATTTCGCTTAATAGTCTGGTTGACAACAACATGCCCATTTAGTATTTATCTGCGCGAATAGGCTTTTAGTCTGTGAGTTTGTGCGGTGACGTTACAAACGAGGAATACAAAAAATGACAATGTTTTTTTTTTTTTTTGCGCGCCATATTCATTCATATCGTGCATGAGCATTCGACATTACATTTCAATTATGGACAGTTCGCATATTTGTATAGTTGACAGAGTATTTTTGATGTAAAATTTTTTACTTCCCAATTTAGACACGAACGAATGAACATTGATTAGGGAGAGAATTGTAATAACTTCATAATAGCTTAATAAGGATTTCACCTAAGATATTGCTTCAATTCAATTCAATTTCATTCAATTTTACACTTATTCAAGCCTTTCGGAATGCTCAAAAGAAGTGATTTCGTTTCTGAAGAAGCTTTATAAAACCATTTTATTTACACAGACGCATTTTTAAATACCAAAGAACTATAAACTCGCCAAGCCTTTGATTTTCTTTCAATTTTTTACTTTAATCATTCTATTTTCAAACTCTTCTCAATCTATAATAATTTATTTTCGAAATAGTTCAAACATGTTGCAATTCATTATTATGATTTTTTTTATTTACATTTCACTTGTGTTAAAAACGATGATAAACAATACTAAATATAATTTTTTTTTCTCTTTGTCCGAATAACATCAATTATACCGAAAACATCAAACAAAATTGTCTTTGTCGTCGTTAAATAAAAGTAAAAAAAAGCATAAAATTTACATTTCAAATAAAAATGCAGGAATTTTTCTGTTTTGCAAAAATGTATCTCACTCACAATTGGCAAAACGTGATGACAATAAATTTATAGAAAACAAAGCTAAAAGCAATCGCCTTGAATACACAAAAGAATATTTCAATATTTTCTTATATATCTGTGAGTATAACTTATAGATGCAAAATGTGTCTATGTGTATATAAAAGTCGACATCATGTAAACATTATTGGTTGTAGATATTTTCAATTTTCTTTTTTTTTTTCTTCTCATCATCATCTTCAAACACAAACACACGAATAAAACTAAACACTCTCCTCGAACACAATATACCATATTACAAAAAAAAAAAACAGAAATAGAATAAATAAATTAATATTAAATCATAACAATACAAATTCCAATACTGCGTAGCGTACTCGCATAAACACATACACAAAATGTATCTATTGCAAGCCCAAAATCAAAAAGATACATTCTTATGTTGTATGAGTAGAGTATATCACAGCGCATAGAACATCACATCAGTATGTTCAACGAGTGTTATAGTTCCAGCCCACCCACTTTTTTGCCATCACCATTTCTTGTGTGTGATCATCATAATTTGTTACGCTTGTCTGTAATAGAAATTGCTTTTTGCTTGGGTGTGCTGGATGCTGGATTCGGGATTCTGGATGCTTATGCTGTAGCAGCTATACACTCCGGCTTCAATGGCAATAAACCCATGGAAAATATAAGTGACACATTTCCACGTAATCTATTTGCTTATGAGACTATGACGAGTTAAGGGGGCCCCAACTACACATATACCTCTACTCTTCTTATGGTCGTCATCATTTTTGTATGAAGCAAAACGACAAAAAAAAAAATAAAGGGATGCCCGCCCTTATATCACTTTATCTACTAGATTTAATAATATGTCCTGTTTTTCCTTGTTCTTGATGGGTATAGCCGTCCGTTTGTGTGTAGGAGGTTGGGTTCGGCTTTTCGTGTATTAAGGGATATAAATTCATCCCTTTTTGGGATGCTTTAGCTATCCCATATCGTATCTCTTACCCCCTCCCCCCCTTCCCATCATAAGGATTCAAAGGGCCTTAAAATATTGTGTGACCAGCATTGATAAGGAGAACGAGTGTATATTTATAAGTATGTATGTATGTATCTATCTATAAACCTAAGGTAAATTTAAGACATTTTGTGAGTTAAAGAATTGAATAAAATTTTGTATTTTTGTCATATCCGAGAGTTGGCTGCATTTACGAAGTGATTACTTTCGTATCAATAATTTAGTGAATTCAATTTGAATCGATTTGTCATTAAGTTTGTGTTTTGGCCAAAACCATTGGACTTAAAAAAATGGATATGTACCGGATGTATACATATGTATGTATTTAGTATATAAATTAATATATGTATACAACCGTATATCCTTCATTCTATTGCTCATTCATCCTTGAAGAAAATACTCTATATCAACTTGCCGCCATCCCATCGAAAACCGATTCAAAGCAAAGCCAAACCATGAGGCAAAAGGGAATAAGTTACGGGAACCAGGTACAAGAACATACATATAAACAAAAAAAAAAGAATAAGCTCAAACAACAAAAACTAAACCTTAACAAAAAAAAAAAAAAAAAAACACATACAACACAAAACAACCCAACGAGCCGCCTTTTCCATTAATGTAATAAATTTATAAATAATTCATAAAAAACAAAAACTAAAACACGAAAAAGAAATTCGTTTATAAAAATATATGTACTATATATAGATACAGTATCTACTACTTTATGTAGCTTATAGTAGGTACCTACATACTACTATAACTTAGGATCAGGTTGTTTTTTTTTTTTGTATTAGAGTTTTTGTCCTTTTTACCAATGATGATGTTGATGGTTGTTATGTTGCCAAAGGAAAGGAGTTGGAGAATGAATAACATTAATTAAATGGGATCTGGGAAAGTTCAGAAAAGAATTATTATTATTTATGTTTTTTTTTTTTCTTGTTACTTAGTTAAGGACTTAAAGTTCTACTCATTGAACTTTTTTTGAAAATTTAATATTAAAACATGTATCAATGGTTAAAAGTTGCCAGACACGGGAAGTCTATCAGCAACAAACGAATTTAACAATAATGAATAATAAACGATTTTCTTACTAAATTTTATCAATTGTTTGTACCTAAATTGTCAAAAATGTTGCAAAAGAAAAGTTTAGGCATAAGGCTGTGATGCTAAGTAAAAATGTTGCTAGCCTTCATAGGCAAGTTTATTAAAATCTTTTTCTTTGGTTCTTATAAACATTTTTAACTCGCAGCATATATTTGACACTGAGAACCAGTTTCTCTGATCTAACCCTTCATCTTTATTCAAACTTAATTGTCAAGTGTCAAACTGTTTGTCAAAATTTCAACAAAAATCGTTGACTGCTTTAAATATGTTGATGGCAAAATATTACCATAATTTTTTTTTTCCTACAAAAATATTTGTCTAATTTTTTTTTCTTCTCTGGAATTTTACTTCAAACGAATGAAATACAAAATAAAACGAAAAAAAAAGAAATCAAATTAAGAGTTAAAAAATGTCCTAATGAAACCATATAGAGGTATAAAATAGTTAGTTGCTTATTCGCGTGCAGAGTGCACCTTTTATATTAATTGATTAACACACGCTCCATCAAATTATAAAGACTGACATATACCTATCTACATATTTACGAAACTAACATATAACATTCACGCAGCAAAAACTATCTAAATTCTATTGTTCAATCAAATGAAGTATCTAACAGAACTAAGGGTATGCAACTGAGTTGAATGAACGTGCTTTTATTTTTAGGTATAAAGCATATGATATATAAATGATATGAATTCCTATTACTACTCTACACATAAATCTACGGAGCAGTGACACTGCATCTTAGAGAGTAAAGCTATCAGATGATACGAAACAAGACATGTGAAATGCAAGAAGAAATGATAAACAAGATCATCCAATTATGCTTCAAACATTCCAGAGTAGGAGGGTATACAATCTTTGTCTGATTTACGATTTAAGAAAAATAGTATATAAATTGATACAATTTTGAAGCCTATATCGATTTTTTTACAAATCAAAAACTTCGCCCTAAGAAACTTATTTAAACAAAAACAAAAAAAAATTTAAACAAAATTAAACACTGCGTTCGTATTTATCCATCATCAAACCAAAACAGTGACACATTTTACCACGCTAGACCCAAGGCTCCAGGCTCAACGTGAATACTCTTTCTCTAACCTTTGCTGTTTTGTTTCTGATGGAATCACATTAGCGTTTCAGAGATTTCAATTTCAGTTGTCCAAATTAGTTATATGATGTTTCGTGAAACACAAACTATTTTAGAAATGGACGTATGTATAATAGGACTCACGTGTATAGGTACCCAAATAGTTTATAATGGAGCATCAAATAAATGAAACATACAAAAACGTATACACATATTATAATCAACGTTCTATTGCCGATAACTATATGTTTGGTATACTATGCTCCTCTTCAGTGTGTCTGTAGCATAACCGACACACACACACGTTTATAGACCTACTCTATTTCGATTATAGAGAGATACGCGCTTTATTGATGTCCAATCCAAGTCCAGTTCTGTGCATGATGATGTTGATGATGATGATTTGGCTGCTAGTGATGGGTCCATGTCTATTTTCTGTTTGTTGAATATCTCTGGAACATCTCTATGCACATAATTCTGTGTGCGGGTGAGAATCTCTCAACTATATTTATTAAATTATATTACACCACACTATAACCAAATGGAGGAATATCATTGTATCTATCAGGCTAGTGGTTCCTATTTCTATACAGTATAGATGCAGATGCACGTAGTTATTAGAATATCTGAGAGCTTGGAGCCTATAAATGAGGAATGGAATTCTGTGTTGGGATCTGTAGAGCAATTTCGTCATTTTGAATTAAAAGTGATGCCAGATAATCCAGATCCATTGATTTGAGTTAAATAATATTCCCCAGTCAAGTTCGTACCAAATCAAATATACTAAATATTCATAGAACCATAAATGCAATGAATATGTTTTTGAAGGGTGTCGGATGCATTAAACGCATTTGAGATATCTACATATGAATATAGGATATACATATGTGTGTGATGTGCTTGAATGATGTGAATGATTTCCATGCATCAGTCAGGCATATTCGACTTGATTAGAAGACCAACAACATAGAAGATATTTTGGGTTAGAGAAGATATACATGATGATGCATCAGGGCCACACAACCATCACCATAAAGAGATAGAGACCTATTATCGTAATTATTGTATAGTTGATGAGTTCTTTTTTTATAGTGCGTTTTAATCAAACAGAGAGATACTCTTATGTGTGAGATTGCGTGTGAAGAACATGTTTAATTTAGATATAATTAAAAGAAGAGTCTTGGATGCATTTTTGGGAATGCGGATCATTCGGACAACTTTAATATGGTCCGAAAATAAAAAACACTTTAAATAAAGACGCTCTAAATAACCGGACAAGTTAATGAATTCCATAATATGGTTTTTGATTGGTTTTCACAAATAGACACTAGGGCGTATACGCACTTTTTTTTAAATAGTTTTTGTTCTCACTTTGTTTATGTACAGAACGTGGCCAGGTTCAATATGGAATTTTATTAATAACATTATAAATTTAAGCAAAAGAAATTTAAAAGACATCTAAACCCTCAAAAGTTGTTCTCTAAGATCAATAACAAATACAAAAAAAAAAAAAAAAAAACAAGCAAAAAGAAAACGTTCAATAAAAAAGACCTCAAACAGTTTCTATACCACATTCCGCATTCTAAAATGTCAATTCGAACCTAATAGATCAATATTATATACCAACCAACCAACCTAGTTACACAAAAATAAACTTGTTGTCCCGCTTCGAAAATCATAAATCAACTCTTTAACTCAGCAACAATTCAATATTCAAAAGCGTTGGCATGTATACGAGCTTATATTATACCCTTTCGCTTTACCTACTCGTATAATATCCGGGGCGCTTGAAGCCATCATTCAAAAACATAAAATTCAATGAACCTTTCTATCATGCGATGACGTGCGCGATGACAACGGTGCCGAGGTCAGATAAATCTGTCAAAATTTTCTATCGATTCTAAATAATTTCCTAGCGCGATTGTGATTGTGCAATCAGTATGACTATACTCTATATGTGTGTATTTGTGTGTGTGTGTTTAAAAGTGACAGCGGGTGGCGCTAGGCAGGCGGAACGTTTACCTATAGCAAACAATAATACCATGTCTCGCGCGCCTTTGAAAGATGTCAATTTATTTGACGATGATGACAATGATGACACCCTTATGACAGCTCTAGCCTGTTAACCCAGAGTGGCTCTATACACATGGCAAAAAAAAAGTCGATATCACATAATAAAATCAATACCTCGCTACACAATAACAACAACAACAAAATAAAAATAAAAAAAGATGGTGTATGTTGTGGTACCTGTCAAAGTGATAAATCTGACAGGAGAAAGCACCACCGGGGAGGTGTCCAAAATATGTTTACCCTATTTATAGCAAACTCAAAGTCGTCGCTGAAAACTGTTACTGTTACATACAATACATATTTATGTATATTTGTATGTATGTATAATATTCAGTGTGCAGCAGTCAGTGACATCCTTTATATTGTATAGCCTCGTATTAATGACCTTGAAAATGTTATAATAATAAATAACAATGTGACATTTCACACAGACACTCATAGGCGCACACAGACACCCAGGAAAGGCAGAATATCGAAAGCACAAGGGCCAAACGGAGAACATATACTATATAACGGATAACCACCAGCAAAACCAGCAACAACAACAACAACAACAATAACAACAACAAGAACACCAGAACATGAAGCGGCACCGAAAAACCCGGTAGACACCCATAGTGCCATTAATTCTAGCGCCCGCCGACTTGTTTGACAGTTCTGACAGACTATTATTTAAAGTTGAACTTTCGCTTGCCGTATAATACTACACAGCTACACAGCACAGTTATAAACGACTACGACGATGCCGCGCCGTTTACGTCGCTCGTCGGTCGACGTCGTCGGTTGGCATCGCATACACTCAAAACTCATTTATGCATATACGACGAGTATAGCGATTTAATACTGAAAGTAAAAGTGAATTGTGTGTGCGGAAACCTGTAACGCATCTTTAGGGTCAAGGAACACTTGAATAATAACGGACTCTGGCTCGCTCAGAATAAAACAAATAACACAAACACACACACATACACAGACAGAAATAACAAAAACTTTTATTTTTTGACAGGAAAAATGGATCAGACTGTTTACCTACATTTTCTGTACAAGCAAGTTCTGGGGAGAGCTGTCAAAATAAAAGATGACATTGCAGAAAAACGGAAAAAGAATGGAACAGAAAACCTTGCTCGTTTGTATACCCTCTGTTACGAAAATATATCGTACTCCCTCCTGTGTTGCGGGCATAAAACGCGTGTATATACGAGTACGAGTGTATACACATAAAAATAGGAAGTGTAAACATGGGCTTAAACTGATTGATAAATTAGATTATGGGTCAGTCGTGGTTGTGAGATGGGCTGACTTTATTGTTGCTGTTATTTGTATTGCTGGTGGCTATTTTATACTATAAATGTTGAAAGACGATGACGAGAACGAGACTGAGACCGAGAGAGTGGTCCAAGAGAGAGGAGGGGGGGGGGGGCGAGCCAGGAAGAAATGCGGACAAAGAGAAAAATTGAACGTAATATGTCAAAAAAGGCTGACTTAGACAGTTTCCATTTGTTTTCGAGTCGAGAATAAAAAAAAACAAAAATTCAAACCGAAGCAGTATAATAGTCGGTGTCTGGTTGGTTCGGTTTCGGTTTGATTTGGTTTTGGTCTGGCCTGGCCTGGCCTGGTCTGATGGTCTGGTCAGTCTCGCCCTGTATAGATATATCATGACGATGACGATGATGATGGTGGTATTTATGGTCAATGACCTTGGGAATATTACTACTTGTCGGATATTTGTTTTCAGAGGCTCAGTGTTCTGTTCTTTATTTTTTTTTTAACAAATTATGTGCTTGAGGGGTATGTTTTATGTCATTTCCATTTCTTACAGATCTGGGTTATGAGGGCGCAAACGATGTCTGGTGTGTATTTTTTTTTTCTGTATGACTTTGAGGTCTTTGTTTATTAGGATAACGACGACGAACGGTATTGGGTATGGGGGTCGGTGATGGTGTTTTAGGAGATCATAATTTATTAGAATTCTTTGTTTATTTCTTGGATTTGTATAAAAAATTTTGAAGCAATGAATTATGTAATTAATTAAAGGAAATAGTCTCGTTTGGCAGAACATAGAAAGATGACGTTTGGTAAATTAAATATACCTTTTTAAATAAAATTTGACCTCATGTCAAAATGTTCATCAAGGTCGCAGAATTAATCATACTTGCAGAATAAAGAGTCTTATATTTTAAACAGCGCAATAAATGAGTAAGGATCCTTTGAGGGCATCTTTTTAAATAATTCTACCAGCTGCTATTGCAGTGTCTCTTAAATCAAGGGTATATCCACTTTTGTCACAAAGTCAAATCTTCTTGCCACAATAAGCGATTGGAATATAGTAACCCTGAAATTATTCTCAGGGCACACTGACATTTATGGGATTGAGATGACAGACAAACTGGACAAAATCAAATCACTAGTTGATCCGGTTCAAATCGTAACATTGATTAATAAACCGCTGGAAAAGATTAATAGAAATAAATAAGGTGTATCCACATATAAATGTAAGTTGTCATATTTCAATGAAGTTCACTCAGATTGTAACTCAAGTCTTTCAACACTTAAATATGACTTATAGATCCCTGATTTCTTTCCTATAACCACCACAAACAAGCTAGAAAATAATGGTTTCCTCTTAAATAACATCTTTAACCCAAACCTCTCCTGAAGTCCTGATGATGCCAACAGCACTTAGTCACAAAGAATCAATATAACATAACATCATCCCTATCCTCTAGAACTTTATTGAAGATCTTAAACACTCATCTCCGACATCATCGTATCAGGAGTAGCGCAGCAGAAAAACAAGAATATATGACCACCACACCTTTTTATGTCCATAATATCCTGCACTTCAAACAGAAGTCACTTCCTCATAATTCTTCCCCCCCAACGCTAATATTAATTACCTTCTCGGCTCGCATACCTACACCGCACAAATATCCAATTAATTACTCTTCCCAATGATGCATCGATGGGTCGGCGATAGCTGCACATTTCATCAATTTTCATTAAGCTCGCAATGGCTGACTTTTTTTTTATATACTCGTCCTTGTACTTGGACAGAATTCAGTAAAAAAAAAAAACTAAGATACGAAAGTAGGCAGCGTTTTTGCAGCGTAATCTGATCGGACGTGACTCGATGATGCTTCGCGCCAAATTGTGTTCTGACGATGATGTCTAGGGAAGGCTTTCGACGAAGTCGTCCTAAGAACTTCACTCGCCTATCAGCTGCTACTCTAAAATTGAACAGACACAAGAGAGCAGCAGCATCACACACAGACATTTTCATCCGGAGCGGACCAAGACTAATTTTAAATTATTTCAGATTTTCGTCAACAAAATTATTAATTCCACCAAAATTTATTTTAACTAAAAAAAAATTGGAAAAAAAATGAAACAAAGATGGAAGAGTTTCGGGAATATCTTTAAGAAGGGAACGTGTGCCCCAGTGCGTCTGCAATATATTAATCGATCAAAAATCGAGATTCTCTTGTGAAGGGTCAGTCGCTCGCTGGACTTCCTTTTTTCGTATATGAAAACCAACTTGGAGTTTGTTTTCATTTTTACAATAAAAACCCAAAAAGAAGACAAACAGAAGACGACAGCGGTCGGCGGCGCGGCGATGACCATCGAGACAACATCACCGCAAAACTTCCAAAAAGCAAACCGCTATACCGCTACCGTCGAAGTCGGTCGCCGTCATTGCCGTTGTTGTTGTCATCATCGTCCTCGTCGTCGGTCGTCTGTCGATTTTTGATGAGTTTTGGGTGGTTGACCCATTCACTTTGATGGATTTTCCACCTTCGACGACCGACAACGACGACGGAGACGATCATGATGATGATGATGGACTCCTGTCAGAGAACCAAACCCGCAGCCACATCCCGTTCTTGTTCTCGGGTGCTGATTATAGCTACCGCGCTTGCTACGTGAGCATTTACGCCTACAAAAGGTCTTCTTTGTCAAACTCAAGACAGAGCATCAGCTATATAGAGAAGCGACCGACTTCAACGACGACCACGACGACGACGCGAAGCGATGCGACGTCTTTTGCGCTGATGAAGCCCTTTTTAATGAATTTATAATCTCTTAATGATGTATCTAGATAAGCAAATAGGTACACAATATCCCAAAACAAAAAAAAAATGGAAAGTTATAATTTTTGAGATCGACACGTTTCGCCTAAAAGTGTAGGTATGCATCAGGGAGGACTTTCAACATGATGAAAAGGACTCCTGGAATTTTTGGCTTGCTCCAAATTAAGGCTTAAATGTGTGCAAACAAAAGTTTGAAATTTCGAATTTATCGATGATGATCGAAATATTAAGGGTGTCATGGAAAAATAAGGACTTTGAAAATTTTACAAAGAAAATCACCTGATACATGAGCACATGACGATTAATTTGAGTAAATGCTTAAATGAGCAAGATTTTACTTAGTTTGAAGATAACTTGTGTCCTAAGATATAAAATATTTTTACAAGCTAACTAAACGTTGTTCCATTGAAGCATTTGCCAAATCTGACAGTAAGTTTTTCGGGTGTTTAAAATGAAGCAAAAACTCAAAAAGAAAAGCAAATACAAGTTTTGTAAGCACTCGAATTGATACAAAGTCGTCAAGTAGAAGTTAACACTTCGCAATACTTGAGAAATATACATAAGTATGATATTCAAACCGGGTTGCTTTTTGGCATTTCATAAAATGAAACTTTATTGAGCATGTGAACTGAATCAAAAGCTAAAAAAAAGTAAGTGCAACTTACCGAGCAAGAACTCGATAGAATATCAAATGCTTTATTTATGCTAGATGAAGGCTCGTATTGTGTTTCACTTAAACTGAATTTCTTACTATTTTTTAAGACTCAATTTTTAACAACTTCACTTAAGTCGAAAAATTTTCTGATTTATATGCTTTATTGCCTTTTAAAGAAATTAAAGGACTCAAAGTCCACCCAGAAGTTAATATGAACATAAAATTTTTATACAAATTTTACAATGAGGAGGTGATCCTTAAGAATAATTTTTACGACTTTTGCTGTTAAATGTGAAAATAAATTAACTTCATAGCGCGGTATATTCTAAAATCCGCCGTTCATCAGTCCGCTGAGCCGCCAAGATGATGGTGGAACAAATTTCTAGACTACTGCAATAGTTCGAATTACCTTCTGCATAAAGGAAGCGATCGGATTTAAGTTTTATGTTTAACGATCTCCGCGCCAGACTGTCAGGAAACAGTAGTCCACAACGGATCGGATGGAACATTTTTGTTTCATTAAAAAATCTCACTAAAAGACCGCTCATATTGTAATTAGCATATTAACTACAGAGAGAGGAGTATCTGAAGTTTTATTTGGATTCATAAAAAAATAATGTAACAAATGAATTTGCATGCATCGATCTATCTAAGCGGGGCTGGCTGAGAGCGAGAGGTGGTGGTATTGTCTGTCGGTTCGTTTGGACCGCTTTTTTATTATTTCGTGTTTTTTCGTTTTTTGTTCTTTGAAGGCGGTGTCGATGTTAATTTGTGCTGTCAGAAATGTCTGTCTGTCTTTCAGATGTTAGTGCATTTTATCTATTCGACTTTTGTTTTTGTTCTTTTGCAAGTCTACCTAGATGAGGAGTTAAGTTCATAAAAATAACTTCCATCTTAAGATGGGTAATGATAATAACGCCCTTTACAGACTTCCAAGCCTTTAAAAGTAACGCCGAGTAGACAAATGTCAGGATTTATGGATGCTGTTATTTTTGTTTTTCTCTAATTGAAAGAGGATCTTACTCTTCTTGAAAATAAATTTAATGGAAAAAGCCCACAAAGAGGGCGGTAATTGAGAATTTTTATTTACATCGTATTGTGTGATCCTTTTTTACACGGGGCTGGCTACGAGGCGAGAACAGGTCCAAAATTTGGTTCCCGACAGTCTCAGCTGTCCAATTTGATATTAAAATTCAGGGTATAAAATACCTACATTTAGTTCTTGAAACTGACATACAGATACTCGACATTTGTTTGCCAAATAAGATGTCATACACTTTCAAATGTCATTACATAGTAAAAAAAAATATAAGTGGCCCTAAATGGCTGCCCTGAAGAACCCCATATTTTACAATGAATTCCATTGAGAAAGAGCTTTTGAATAAAACATGATAAGACGTATTTTCGGAATAAGATAAAATCCAAATAATGCACATATTAGGTCGATCCTGTTGGAACTTTTTGTATGTCAAAATATTATTCCAAGTTCAGTTTGATATCAATTTTTTCGATCAAAACAACCAGCAAAGCTTTTTGGGTCCTTCTTTTTTGAGGATCAACTCTCCTGATATATTCCTTTTACCATAATTTGCATTTAAATCGCTTAAAATTAAACATATACAAAAAAAATAACTTAATGAACAGAGGATAAATGAATTTCTACTATACACAACATACTAATGAGTTTTGATAATAATTATTATTATGTATATAGTTTTTTATGTTTATAACATTTTTTTTAGTTTTGTTAATTGGATGAACATAATGGGGGACTTACCATCATATGTTAGTTCTGTAGGATTATGTGATGATGATAAGAACTTACCATCTGAAAAGAGACAAAAAATACAATTAATTATAAAGTTATATAAAAATTCTCATAAAATCAAAAAAAAAAAACAGATAAAGATATAATAAATGTAGTCAGAAGCAGGGATCAGATGAAAAGAAGACTCAAAGTCCAACTAGCTATAGCTCTAAAGTGAAACAACATTGAACTTCGGCGGCGGCGGTGTTCACGATGATGATCATGATGAAGGTACAACAACAAAAAAAAAACAAAAAAAAGGACGCAAAACTAAGGATTCACATAAGCTTGAATGATTTGTGAAAAGTATCTTTTGGATACGGAATTAATAAGTTTGCAATTCTCATTTCATTTTCATATATAAAGATACCTGTGTTGTTTCTTTATATGTATGTATGTATATCTGTGCATTTTATGAAATCAACACAAAACGAACCAACAAAAAAAAAGGTTAAAAAGATGAAGATGATGATGATGATGAAACAAACAACATCAGCCAAAGGATTGAAGGTGGAGTAGATATGGCATATATCTCAAAAAGTCACTGTATGTTCCTGCCCGTTTTGGGTTTAAATGCGCAGAGGATTTGTGGTGGTAACTTCTTGGGGATAGTTGGACGGACCGATGCGATGATGGAAGAAGATTTTTTTTTCTGTTTATATTCACAAAAGATACATTTTAAGCTGCAGAGGATTTCTTTTTCCATTTCGGTGTCTTTCTATCAAACAAAAAAAAAAAGATGAAAAAGAGAATTTGATGCAAGATGACTTCTTGGATTTTATAGGAGACTCGGTGTATCTCCCGGGGGCTTGTCGAATATTTGATTTTCGGTTACCTTGGGTATTCCAATCCCAGATTCATCCATCCATTAAATGTGATACAATTTTGTGCTCTGAATATCTACCACCAAAATGATGAAAGATACAGGTTTCTTTTTGGCATTCTGAGTGCAAGATACTATATCTACCTGTTCGAGTTGGGTGCGCGCAGTTTGGATAAGGACACGCCAAATAAAGAACTTCACTAATGTCAAAAAGAAAAAAAAAAAAAAAAACAAATACAAATAAACTCAATCACGCAGGGACTTCAAATTGTAAGGAAATAATTTGTTAATTGCTGGAGAAAAGTTTACACCTCGAACTCGAACTGGATTGGATTGCTTAAGTGATGGAGGAGATACATCACTTCAAAACAACTGTGATCCAATTCAACATCGGCGATCGATTTGAAAAATAAAAAAAAGAAAAGATTTTTGATACAATTTAGCGCTGATGATTTCCTTTTTTGCTCCAAAAAGTATCTTATTCAATTGGGAGAGTTTGGTGGCTGGCAGTTATTGTACGTGCCTCACAGATTATAAGAGACACACTCTTGACGATGATGTTGCGATGCTGCCAGAGGATACTGACTGACGACAACGACGGACGGACGCACGCACGCACGGAGGCAAAAGACACAAGACATCGCGCGACAACAGCCAGACAGGTGATAAATAAATCGGATGCCATATTTGGATCGCGACATTTAATTGCGCGCATCCAGAAAGGTGTTATAAACATCAGTTTGGGAAAGTGTAGTAATGGAATTCCCTGAGCCCGTTTGACTTTTCATCATCATCATCAACGCTCGCATGGCGGGAACCCATCATCGTCATCGTCATCCTCATCATCATCAAACAGCACTACCAGCACCAAACAACTCCTCAACCTACTCGTACTCGAGTAAGGAGTATCTAAAGTCTTCTTCTTCTTCTTTTTTTTTTGTAAATTTATATGAGTAGTAGAGTCTTTGTTTCGAGTCCTGATGTATTGAGTGGATCTGATGCTGATCTGGTCATGATGGAGAAGAGATCATGTCGTTTTGTTTATTGAGTGCGACTAGGACAATTTTAAATTTTAAATTGTAAAAATGATTTATGATGATTATGTGTTTTGATGATGTTGCATCTCTATGGTGACGACGACGACGCATGAGGAGTTAAACCTATCAACTATCTCCACTACAAACTACAAGCTATCCATAAACACATTTTGAAAGCGTCCAGAGGCAGTCAACTTAATTAAAGTTGCAAGTATAGGTTTAGATATAGATAGATTGAGGTAGGTTGGTTTGGTAATATTTTTATTTACCACCAACCATAAATGGTTGTAAGTATCTGTGTATAGAATCTTTATGGTGTTTTTTTTTTTTTTGTATGTTTTGTATGTTGCTACTAAATTCAATTATTATTATTTTATGAAGTCAGTAAGAGTACGCTAATAGTGCATTCAGTGTCAAAGATGGTAAAACGACATAATGGCAGTTCATATATCTGGGAAATGTTGTGTATTCTGTTTAGTCAGTTTAGTTATGGTCGAATGCGAGAGAGTTTGTAGCAAATAGAGTCATTATGTTGTTGAATGATTATATTACATATTATTATTTATTTTTTTGTCTTAAGGCGAAACTTCATAAATTCAAGTTTTTTTTACAATGCAATGATAATAGTCAGAATGAGTCCTTTAAAGATGCTATCAAATCCTATGAAAATTAAGTCATTATTTAGGTTTAAATTTCATCTTCTATGTTTTCTATGTTTTTTTTTTTTGCTTTATAAATTCACTCCAAAAGTGGTTAGAAGTGTTTTTTTTATTGATAGTATTTTTCTGTTAAATTATTTGTGATTGGAATCATTCTATGTTTTTTCCTTTATTTAACTAAATGTAATTTCTTTTTTAACTTGGCGTGAAGAAAATTTGTATGATACCTAATAGTTTTCTTTGAACATCTTCACAGAATTTGTGTTAGTTTGTCAAAAAAAAATAAATTTTAGTGTGCAATGTTCCCATATTCTTCTCGTTATGTTCCCTTAAACATAAATTAACACGAAGTCAGCCATAAAGTCAAGTTTTAGCTTACTTTAAAAAAAGTTTTGCACTTAGATATCAGTTAACAAGTTCCTAGGACACAAATTACCTGTGCGATGTTTTCTATATTTTTTTGTTGTTCCAATTTTCCGTTTTAACTTTTTTAAGAAGATCTTTCTAAACTTCTTATCAAGTAATAGAAACATAGGAAACATCGCAAGACAGAATTTTGGAGAAAAAAATGAATATTAAGATTTAAATTGCTACTGTTACAAAAATGACAAGCTGTAATCATTCAATGTGAAATTGGACTGAAAACCGGTGGAAATATCAAAAGAACTATTAGTTTTTGGCCATGCTATGTTTTCTATGTTTTAATTTTGGTTCTCTTTTTATCACATTTTCAAAACAATTAACCCAAATGTTTGGGAAAAAGCTTATTTGTTCAACAAAAAAACACATAGAAAACATCGCGTAGACAAATTTATCAATGAAAGATAGTAAAATTCGAAAAAAAAACTTAGCATGATTTCCTAAGAGGAATAAATCGATTAAACATGAGTCAAAAACACATTCTTTGTACCGTCGTCGTCGGTCGCTGTTTGAAGTCTACTTAAAACAGTCATCAACTTAAAAAAACAAATGACTCAGTCAATAGAAAGTGACTTAAGACCCTGTATCGTAAATTTGTACATGTTTATTTTTTCTCACGTTCCACATTTAATTCCTCTTAAAAACTTTATCTAAACCTAAACTAAATAAATAACTTAACCACCTTTAAAATCTAAATAGCACCTGATTTATCGTAATTTTTTTTCTCGAATGGTGTCTCTTTATTTGAATTTTAATTCGTTTTATTTTGTTTCGCTATCTTGGATAATCTTACTTACAAAAAAAATAACGAAAGTCAATGCAGTGCAAATTATATTCAAGGATACTTTATTTATGAATCCAAGATACATCTATATCTAAACTACCCACATGAAAGATACTATCAATCTGACATGTCTAATCACCAATTTTTCAATCTACAACTAACCATACTCGTATATTTTGAACTTTGTTGTTGGTGTTGTTGTATTTTTTTTTAATTTGGACACAATAGATACCATCAAATTAGCATCGCATTGATTCAAAGCTAATTTCAGTGATTTAAATTTTATCTTAAAGTCTGGGTTTTATAATGTAGGTAGGTTGTAGGTAGGTAGGTTTAAGTATCGAACTCTGATGGAAACAACAAAAAAAAAATTAACAAAAAAGCTTTAAACTTAATTTATAACCTTAAGATTTTTGTATGAATAAACAAATCTGCTTGATTGGCTTTTATTTCGATTTTTTTTTCTTTTTTATTTTATTTCGTTTTGATATCAATAAAATCAGCAATTCAAGTCGACGGCTTTATGTGCATGTAGATTATTCATCAGCACCTTAAAACGTTTAAAAAGCGTTTCAATGTAAATCTTGAGTTTTTTTTTGTCGGGGGAATTTTATTATAATCATCATCATCATCGTTCGTTGAAAATAAAAAACCAAAACCAAAATCAAAACCGAGACCAGATCGTCCTTCCTTTGTTGTTGATTTTTCAATCAAATCAGTTTTAATTTCAGGTGAATTCCGATTTTTTGTTTTCATTCAAAGAAATCAACTAAAAAACAACTTAAAGTTATTTATTAGAATTTTATTTAAAAATCCAAAAAAATTGAACTTAAAATATGCAATGAACTTGCTATAATGTGTTTTTTAAATTACCAAAATTCATCCACACTCTTCAAAGACTAATGACCAAAAGATATGGATTGGAGTTGTTTTTTTTTTTTTTTGTTAATTAAGTTTGAAAAGATACTCATATATATGCACAAAGATGTGTGGCCTTTAAGACAATAAAAATGTCATGGAAAATTATGTGTATTTGTAATTAAATTGATTTCAACGCAATAACATAGCCACAAATTGTGACAGTTATTAGACATTTTTGGTGTTGTTTTTTTTTTGACATTTTAATTCGTTGAAATTTGGTTTTTTTTTTTGTGTTGTGTTGTTTAATTTTATTTTTTGTTGTGATAAAATAAAATCGAAAATAAACAACTAATGTCAGGCATTATGTGTTCTTGACATTACATCCCATTTTTTAGCTTTTAAGTGTATTTGGTAATTTGTTTGAGTTATAATAATTCGCTGACATTTTTTTGTTTGTATCTTATTTTACTAATTTGTTTTTTAGGAGTATCAGGTGATTTTTCAGAATATCCGGACTTTTGGTGTCAAATGATAAAAATACGAAGCTGTTTGTGAAAAGTCTTTGAACTGATTTTACTGAATTATCTAATGCCTAAGTCTTGACGAATTGATGACGAAATTAAATCTTAAATTTCACTTGTTGCTACAAGGAATCCACTTGAATGAAACAAGTTTAAAATTTTTAAACATCGAATTCTTTTATCAGCAAATTTTGACAGATGAAGATTCAATAATTTGGCGTCATTAACTGTGAAAGTTCAAAAGTTCATATACTAGACGATTATAGCCATTCATAAAAATTCCGAAATACTTAAAAAATAATTATTTGACAGCTGTCAAAGCAGCTAATCTTGAATGTGTCAATTTTTTTACAACCAATGATTGAAGCTTCTTGAACTCTGTCAAAAAATAGTCTGAATTTTGTGTTTTTCACTTTCTCTATTTAAAAATATTTTACTTTTTTTTACTTTCAAATAAGAAATACAACGGAAAGAAAAATGGCCAAGAAAATATTTATTTTATTCAATTAAAAAATAAAAAAAACAATAATTTCTTGGAAAAAAAAAAAACACAAAAACAATTTATGAAGGTCGTCTCGAAAAATATTTATGTTCAAAAATAAATAACTCGGAGATAAAATTCAAAGAAGAAAAAAAAAAACTTCAAAAATTAAGATGTTGGTTGTACCATCCATCAAATTGCAAATATGTATACACTTGTATGTTTTTCCCATCAGACCAATGTTAATGGTGACATTGGAATTGGTATATAAATATCCCAAACTTATAGTAGACACCCCGCATCATGATAATAATGACGATCATCATCAATGAACAAAACATGAAGATACAGATACAAAGATACATAACCCAACGTTTGTTTCTGGTGACCAAAAGATCGGATGCTAAGATAAATCTTTCATATACTCGTTCCATCCCATCCCATTTATCCAAAATGGAAAAACAACACATGATTTGAACATCTGAAAAAATATGTTGTACAAAATTGTTTTTCAAAAAAAAAGTATGATTTTTAAGTTAAGTATATTGGTTGTTGTTGGTTTCGAAATAACTTGAGAATTTTCTTAGAATAACTTCACTCATTCCAACGAATGTTGATGTTGATCATGATGATGATGATGATGATTCCATAAGTTATGTCCCTGGGTGTTGGGAATATAATATTTCAAAGATCTTAATGAAGATCGTATTGCACTTTTGATGCAAGTGGACAGAACTCTGCATCGCCGCCACCGCCGGCAGATATGACATATTAAAAAAACAAAATCCCTCCACCAATTTGTCTTGATTTTAAAAAATTACAAAGAAATAAAAAATCAAGTCTTTTGCAAAGATCAATTTTTAAGATAAAAATAAGAAATATTTTTGCATCGTCACACAAATTTTTTGATGAACTCATACACGATGACGACCGACCGAGGACGTCGATGCACGGTGTATATGGAAACTGGAGAAAGGAAGACGGATCAAGATTGAAATTCAAATAAAATGATATCTTTTCTTCTGATCAATATGAAACGAATTGTTTCTTTGAATTGAATTTATTTGTCAATTTGAAAATAATAAGTTGTTCAGGAATTTTAATGTATTCACTCTTCAAAGGTGAGATGTTAAGGTCAAATTTAAACCAGTTTCGATACGAATCTGACACCCTTCTGCACTAAGTACATGAAAGTGCTTATTCTGCCACCAAAATTGTCACAAAATTTCAATTGATAATGAAGTTTTTTGAAAGGAGCTTCCTTCCTAAAAATTACCAACCAAAACATCCTTCCTTATTTTTTCAAAAGAAAGAACAGAAGTTTAAAAACATAGAAATCTGAATTTCCATCTGTTTAGCTGAACTTCCTTAAATTTTACAACCTTAAAACAGCTTTCACACCATAACCTCTATATTATGTACTTAAAAGATACACAGGGCAAGTTGAAGATATACCAAACTCTGGGTAGATATAAACCTCAACTCAATAGTATCCATCTCATGAACGAGCATCAGACAACATTGAGTAACTTTTTTTTTATGATTATTTTTATGTTTATTACGACGATTATATGCTATATCACTCACTGTTTTTTTGATATTAACCAGAGTGACGATGGCGATGACGATGACGATGAAACAAGCAAAAAAAAAAAGAATCTTCTTGTTCTTCATCCCATTTTCATATATAGGCAGGGAGAGAAAGATATAATACTTCATATCCCATCTAGAGAGGACTAACATACATATATATATACTAACAAAAAGATACTGGGTATAAAGTGCGGTAGAAATTGTGAAGTAGTATGTAGTACAAACATGCATCTGAAGCATGAAGATTAACATCCCATCATTTCTTCGCTTGGGATGTTATGTTATGCGATGTTAGAGGAAATTGCATGAAAGAGGCTCACTGTGTGCGTTCTTCCTGTTGTGTAGAGATAGATATTGACGGGATAATAAACCAGACACCAGTAAAAAAAAAAAAAATACAACGAAAAAGATGACTTTTTTCAGTATCACTCCCTACCTACAAAAATATACATGAGTGCTGTGTGATGTGATGTGATCATCATAAATATTTATCGCTTGTTTGCACACTTCATAAACGTGGCAAAAATTAGCTTCAATTTAACGAGATCTGAATGAAGTTGCAGAAGTTGAAGAAGACGACGAAGAAGAAATCAAATCAATCGTATATTAAATGAATGATTTTCCTTCCCATCATCGGAGATTAAGATGGGAAATGTTTAATTTGTTAACTCTCTTTTCCTGGGACTGCTAAATCTGCAAAAAGGTTTTCCCAGCTTCGACTTGAAGAGGCTTTCTATTTCTGTCTCTAATCACTTAGATTTCATTGTAACGATGACTACTTTGTAGTGTAATTTCAAGGTTTGAAGCTTTTCTTACTTCATAGGGTTTGAAACTTTTCAAAACTCTCCATTCTAAAAATAGTTCTTCACCAATAACTCAAGAAATCGGGGCTTCTCTAGTTTGATAGTTGATAGCGGCCATGGTGTTGAAGCTTCATCAGTCAAGTTGGCTGTCAATACTAAAAAGATTATACTGTCAAATAATCTTCGACGGAAGTAGAGTTTTAACTACTTCAGGAAAAGATCACTGATCTTCCAAACGTTTTAGAAACACAAGATCTGTCGATCATCGCTGATCTCAGTGAGATCAAAGTTTGCTTAGCCTTTTGCTGATCATGATCACAATTCGATCTTGACCAATCGACCTTGATCAAAACTACTGACCAAAGTTAGAAGATATTGGAATTCTCAGTGCATATTTCTTCGATCAAAGTTTCCACTTCTTTCTATCAAAACCTCTTATTTCGAATTAACCAAAACTGATCACATTATAAAAAAAACATTCTCAACAAAAAACAAAAACATCACAACTTGTCACTTCCAAATATGGTATATTTTATTTTTTTGTTTAAATTTAAAAAAATATAAAAAAAACAAAAAAAAAAAAACTTAATAATAAAAGTGCAAATCTATGTTCGGACAAATGAGTTGAAATTAATTTAAATGCTAATTAATATAGCGTGCTGTGTTGCATGTGATGTGATGTCTGTCTGTCTGTCTGTTGTTGTCCGTTGGTATAACGTCGTATATACATAACTACAAGTGACTTTTTGCTTCATAATATAACCTCATATTATACATATGTTAGTGTAGGTTGATATAGATACAATAGTATCGCATGCACTTTAGAATACCTTGCTTTTGATACTTTAGCTAGATGTGTATAGAGATACTTTGATTCGAAAATGAAATGAAAATGAAAAACGCAATTCAAGCATAATGATTTAAAATTTCAATTGTGTTTTGTGTATGAACTCTATTTTAAGATTAATCCAATAGACATGCACTATATATACACATTCTAGGGCTGGACAGAGGGCGAAGGGGAAGTTGGGGGAGGGTGGGTATATTGTATGGGGGTATGAAAAAATATCAAACAGGAAGGCACTTAACAAGAGTGGAATGGTGTTCATATCCCCCTCATCACCATCACCATTATACCATCACACATCAGCTGAATGGTGTTGCCGGCCGGTCGACAACATCAGCAGCATTCTGTTCGATGTCGACAACGAGGACGTCGACGACAACGACAACGACGATGACGACGACGCCAACGACGACGATCCATAGCTCGTAGCTCGGCGTGTTGCTCGATGTCAGATCGCATATATAAATAGATGCAAAAATATTATACACTCAGCCGCATTACGAGCGTAAACAAGCAAATCATTTATAATAACATTTGAATCTTTGATTCATTATGTTCCAGTAAAAAAAAAAAATAATAAAAAGAAGTGAGGTTATGTCTGCATATCCAAACTCTGTATACGAGTAGCCCGTCATATGGATAATTTATTGTGGCCGATTCTATTATACGAGTATAGTATAAAGCCACACTCTCTGGGGGTTTTTTGAAAGCTTCAACCTCCTGCTCCATTATCATCCGCCATCCCACCCCCTTTTCCGTCGTCGCAGGAGTTCTATATAAAAGAGTGTTAATTGACAAATTTTTCGAGCTAGACAAAGCATGAGATAGATTTTGCATGTGGTCGGTCTTCGGTCTATGGTCTACGGTCTCCGGTCGACGTTCGATGCAGAATTTTGCACGCGACAAAAACGGACGACGACGTACTTCTGCACTTATTACTTTACTTAGTGAATGAAAATTTTTCAAAAATGACAATGGAACTAGTAATTAGTCCCAAGTGTAATAGGTACTTATAAACACACATACATAAATATATTACATAAAAATGTATAAATGCATTTAATGTGATGTATGATGGTGAAAGGAATTGTTTTTGTTCTTATTTTTTTTTTTTAAGTTGCATTCTTCTTTATTTGCAGTTGAATTTGCGTGTTATAATGCAGATGGTATTTTGTGTTAATAAATTGAAGGAATTTTGTCCATTTAATATTGTTAATTGACAAAAAGATTTAGTGACAAAAAATAAATAAGAGAAAATTGGAACAAAACGAAAATTAAATCGAGACAAAAGAAGTTTGTATATGTTTAATGGGATTTAAGGAAGGTTTCTGATCTTTTGTTTTGAAAATAGATTGACGCTATTTTGTTTCTGGGTTTTTGAATAATAAAGAAGCCAAATTCAAAACACAGTTTGAAACAACGCAACGTGTAAACATCTTTTGCTAGACTTATTAAAGCAGGGAACAACCTCTAACCTTTGTAAGGACTTCATAAAGCTGAACTTAGCAAGTTCTTCATATTCATTTTAGTCTTTTAGAAGCTATATAAACAACACAGACTTGAAGGAGACATAAAAGCTTCATAAAGCTTATCCTAAGCTCGTTGTTATCATCTCTAAGACACTAATTAATGTGAAACAACATTCACACATTGAATTTTTTCGGTTTGACAATATTGATCTACTTTAAATTAATTCTGAGTTCAATTGCGTCGACTTCGCAAAAGCTCTTACTGCCTTATAGAAGTGCAATATGTATCTTTATCTAAGGAGCTTTCATAAAGCTTTTATTACAAACATCGAATTGTTTGCGTTTGATAATATAGATCTTCTTTAAATTAGACTTGAGTTCAGTAGCGTCGACTTCAAAAACACTCTTGCTGCCTTATAGAAGTGAAATATGTTTCTTCATCTAGAGAGCTTTCATAAAGCTTTGATTTTTTTTGACATCGAATCGTTTTCGTCTGACAATATTGATCATCCTTTAAATTAAACCAGAACCTCAACATTCAAAAGAAATTCTTAGTTCCTTACAAAATGTGTGATGCATCTTCATCTAAAAAGCTTTCAAAAAGCTTACTTAGGCAAGTTATTGACTTGATCTTTGAGAATGAAATATTTACAAAATACTTTGGATGAGAGTTTATCAAACTTATTTTAAAATTTTACCAAGTTTAACAAGCTTAATCGAAACTTTTTTTAAGTTTACCCCTTTAATAGAGCTTTTTTAAAGTTTATAGCCTTTACATCCTAAAGAAGCTATTGCATCCTTTCAAATGTAAAGTCTTCTTCGTTTTGACGTTTAAGATTTTTAGTTTAAAAAAAAAGTCAACACCTGACAGAACATGGACGACTCTTCAATCGATGCACGATTCTCTTCAAAAATAGTGCAATTATTTATGATTATTCACGAAGGCGAAAAAAAAAACTATTAACAATATAAATTCTAAAAATCTTTTACATCATGCAAAGTCTGTTTATAAACACTACCTCTACGTGTTTAGTGTTCATTTTGCTGTCATAATTTAAAAGATACAATTTAAGATACATTCATAAGATATCAAAAACTCAGCAAAAAAAAAAACTACAACAACAACAAAACACTTACATACAACCTGATTAACAATTGGTCATGATATTCCAATTAAATAAAATAAGAAAAAAAATATTGTAAATCGTGTGTGTAAGATATAATACAGATTTGCAAAACGTTTTGCCCCTTTATGCAATATCGTGTATATCTGTTCATATTCATATGCAGTAACTATCTATCTGCATATTTGTACGAGTAGATACTTTACTAGAAAATGTATCTACGTGTCTATAAATGCATCAACAGGAAACACACTAAACAGCGAACAGTATTAAATTTGTTTTAAATAAATTCACTGGAAAATCGTTTTGACATAAATCGCAGTTGACTTAATGTGGTTTGGGTTTTTTTTTTCCTATTTTTTTTTATTTTTTATTTTATGTAATTTTTAATTGCTCTCTGTTGACATATAGAATATGTATCTATTAGTTTTCAAATAAATATTCTATGAATCTCTATGTAGGTATGCATGAATTTTTTTTTTATTATACGTCGCGGTATTAATTTATTTTGAGGTTTGGTCTGGAAAATAAATTAAAAAAAAAAAACTAAGTAATAAAAAATGCATTTGAGAATTTAATTGAAAAACTATGTCTGTTACCTCCCAACAGTTTTTTTTTTTAATTTTATTTGTAGGCTTTTTTATGCAAAAAAAAAACTTCAGTTATATAAGGAGACAAGGCTGAAGAGTATAATATAATTTTTTTGTTCATTATCATTATTGTATACGCGTTAATGACCCTCAATTGGCAATTTTATTAACAAAACCCAAGCACACACAAATTAAATTAAATAAAAAAAAATCCATATTATAAATTCAATTATACAAACCAGATTCTAAGAGGAAAAATATTAAACTACCCACAAATAAATTCACTGTTATTACAGCTAATAGCAAATGTATGTTCAATTTGTATCTTTTCTTTTTTTTTTGTTTAATTTAGTTTCACATACTCGTAGATACAAAGATACTCTCTATATAGTAAATGTGATCACCTGTATCTGCATGCAGCAATAAATATTGTAAAATATTTACCATGAAGATACGCAGCAAAAATAGTGTGTGTGTATGTGTGTATAAAGTTACAGATACGAGTATAAAAGAGAAAATGCCTTGTAAGTGAAATTGATCTCTCATACACGTTTAAATAAAAATAGCCCCCTTTTAGGAGGCATTCGGTCAATTAGGATCTGACAGGTCAAATAATTTTATAAATTTTATTAACCGAGAGAGAGAGAGAGGGGAATAAAGAGAGGGGAGAAAAAAAGGTTCTCTTCGGTCATAGCATACGTAAGCGCATTTGAAGAGGGATCCATTGCGGTTGGGTCTGGGTGGTGTCCTTAAAATAGGATACTTTACGATGCAAAACTATACGTAATGAAAAGTGATGAGAAGCCTATTTTCAGGCGCAAAATATATCTCTATAGATAAATTAGCATTTTTTTTATAAAAAAATCAAAAAAAAAAAAAATACAAATTATTAAACCCACGTCCAACACACATACACAATCATACTATATATACACACTTCATACTCTTGTATATCGTGTCCTTTAAAAGCATTTTCAAGTATTAAACTGCACATTTATATATGAACATAAATTAATATAATACTCATCGGTTATTTTAATTTGTCAGGACAGCAGTCGTATGGACATTAAATACATAAATAACGTGCTTTCACGTGGGCATAATGTAAAGTGGTATCGTATACATATTATACTTGTGTATGAATAAGATATACTATAGCGCATATTTGTATATCTACGAGGATGTGTATAGATGTATGTAGTGTATAAAAACAGGACACCATAAGTAAATTCACATGTAGCGCAGGTTGAGAGCGAGATAATCTGTGGTCAGATTGTGTGTGGATACGTTTTTCTCTTTTTGAACAAATGAAATTGGAAGATTGATGGAATTGATTTTGGTCCAACATGTTTCCAGTTTTTTTTTTTTTAATTTTTTTTCTGCACAACTTTTATGAAAAAATAAAATAAAATGCATTTTCGCTTATCATAAAAGATACAGAATGTCAGTTGGTTAAGTGTGTGCAACTCTCATCACACATCAGAACATGGGACTCCATGTCTTGCTTGGCCTGGCCTGGCTTGGTTTGGCTTGGCCCGATGGCGGATGCACGGATGCGAATGTGATTGGAAACGCGAAGACTCCGCTTGAAGTTGGAATTAGCAGTTTGAATGTTTGGTGCGAGCATGCGAGCGGCACCAAAGTAGCCGAGAGTTATGTTAGACTCGTTGGTCAGCACTTGTCAATTCCAATCATATTTTTCTCCATCATCGCAATGAAAGAAAATGCTATTCGAAGTATAGGCTTCACCAACTCGAAGCCTCTACTTTGTTCATAAAAAAGGCAAGTTCCGCATCAGAACTGCATGTCCTCTCCATCAGATCTGTCCGGTTGCCGATTGCCCGGTTGGTTGGTCTCGGGAGCTAATTTACTTGTAATAAATATATTGAGCGATATGAAAGGTACCTTTGGGAATTTTCGGATTCCTTGTGTGTCCATCCAGGTTTTGTTCTGTCTTCATATACGTTTAGTTATGCACTGAGCAAAGAACAGAAAAAGAAAAACGAAAAGAAAGACATTGCTCCTTGCAAGTTGGAGTTGGAGCTTGAGCTTGAGACCGCGCATCCATCCATATTCATTCGAGAGCGAAGTGACGTGTATCTATACATATCTAGATATATTAATTGAGTATCTATCAGTGGTCGGTTGATGCATTTCGATCTTGTGATGGCTGGAGAGGCTGAGAAAACAAGTTGTGCTAAAAGGACAAATTCCTGTTATCGCCGCTACGCCGCCGACGATCAACGACATCCCGCAACAAAATAAAAAAGTAATGCCAAGGGACATTTTGGCCGCACAAAATCAGAAAAAAAAATCTGAAACAAAAACAAACTTCGCGAGGAACTTGCATTTGCAGAACGAATCGAACGAACCTAAGCGTGAAGGAGTTTTATCGAGATACTTTTCAACAAGCACGAATGGATCTGGGGCTTGTCCCGCATCCGCATCCCAGTATCTCGCCACAACACCACCACCACTAGCACCACCGACCGCCGCCGCCGTCATTGCTGTTGCCGTTGCCGTTGCTGTTACTGTTGCTGTTGCCAATGTCGTTGTCGTCGCGTTGTTGTTTCCGTTGGGATGGGTGATGAGAGCGGGTGCGATCACAATTCGTCGACGTTGTCGATCGTCGTTCATTTTATTCAATTAGCATTGGAATTTATGCAAAGCATCTTTGGCGAGGCGATGAGGTGATGTTTTCGTGGTTCTGCACACATCTTCGGCGCGTCAAGCTTGTTGATGAGGCTATGGTGTTTCACTCCCTGCGCCCTGAATCTTTGACGCTCCAGCTTTAGCTTCCAGCTCGAAGAGAAGATCAGAGAGAGAGATGACTATGAAAAGAATACCGAAAGGGGGACAGCGCAGTGCAGTGCAAAAATCTTTATCAACAATTTCCTCTCATTACTGCGCTGCACTGCGCCATGACGATGACGACGATGATGATGCGGTAGAGCAGGAATGCGAGGAGAGCTTCCAAGCCAGGTTCCTTGTATGATTAGGTGATTATCATGGCGTCCTGTAAGCAATTTTTTTCCCCGTCGGTCGTTGCTGTTCGTCTCCCATCATCAGGCATACCGGCACTTGTTTCCTCTTTTTGGCAGCATGCAAAACAACTACTATCATTTTGGCCATCTATACTCGCCTCTCAACTCGCTGCTGCTTTGCAGCCGCCATGAAAATTGGGCTAAATTTGTTTTTATTTTTGTATCAAAACGAGCGAACGAATATAATGGTGGAAACATTATAAAGAAGAATTAATTTTTTCAGTTTTTTTTTTTTTTCTTCATTTCGTTCGGGAACCATTTTTAACCTCATTATCGCCTTGGGCGAATAATTTATGCTGGAGTTACTCAAAAAGTGTATTCTGCCATCGTCCTATATAAATTTGGTCAGCATAAAAGTCCAAAAAAAAAAGTAAAAAGAATTTGCGAAGATGGATTTTTGGGTAAAGCAATACCCAACGTTATACCTTAACGTTTTAAGTGGATGCACTCGGTTATATGCGGACGCGAAGTGTAATTAAAAAAAAATACCTCCTGAAAGCAATTTGCACATTTTTACATACAAATCGGAAGTCAAATTATAAGCATACAAATTTTGAAAGTCATCATATGCAGACACCTTTTCGAATATAAGAATGAGGGGGATACAATTGCAGTGTCATTTAGATGCACTGCATTACACTAACACACGCTGCATATAATGTACTTCACCTGTAGAGGATGAGCATTTGAGTTAATATAATGGTAGTAAATGTAAAATTCGAATAACGGGTCAGGAAAATTGAAAGACACATGAGATTTACGTCACTTGAAATTCTAAAACATAAAACTTCGTAAATATTAGAAAAAGTATAATTTTTAAAGTACAATCCGATTCAAAAGTCTGTTAAAATCATACAAAATTTATATCAACACCACAATACTGAAAAATTCAATTAATTTAGATTAAAACTTTTAAAATTATTGAAGTCTGATGACCTAATTGCATTTGGAGAAAAAAAAAGAGCCAACTCACTATAAAAGTGCGTGTTTTATCCTTCCACCTTCATTCAATCAGACGCATATCTATACAGAAAAAAAAATGTACATGCACCGTTGTTTCGTATCTTTCTCTCTCTTCCAACAATTCAAATATAAACTTCATGACTTAAGCCATTTCATTAATGAGTCTCATAGATATGAATCTATATACTACTTTACGTCCTCAAACGCCCTTCACCTAGAAATACAAAAAAAAAAAGAAAGAACAATTTCCCCTTCTCCCACAAAAGTAATCAAGAACATAGTAAAAGACTTAATTTCCAAATTAATAGACCGCATATGTTTTAATATTTTACTATATTAAAAAAAAAAAACCGTCATTTAACAAAAACTAGGCAACCTACATAATATACTCGTAGATACATGTTGTGTGTTAATATTCTGATGTCGATGCAAGAAAAAGATATCAAAAGCTATGACTAGAGATATAGAAAAAGATACATTAATATAGATACGTTTATATGCATTACTTAGCGCAATTAATGTCTAGATACATATACATATGTATATGTGTGTAGGCTGGTGTGTAGTTTTATAACACTCACTATACCTAGATACAAGTATAACCGCCTTCTTTTGTCGAAGTCTAATTCATTACCCCATCTACAACTTAGTCCTGTTCCGCGCTCCTGTTCTGATGTTGCATTATTCTACAAATACCACTGACAGTCTCTGGACACTGCCCCAGTGCACATAGTGAAAATACTTCAATTTGTCGACATTAGTGTCAAAGATGGATGCGATAAGAGAAGCAAAATTGTGGTCGCTTTCCGTTTATTAACACAATTTTATTCTTACGAGTACTTCGTTGTTCTGTCTCGTTTCTATATATACATTTAAACAAGGATTGACCATCATAGCACGATATACAGGCAACTGGTGTATATGTATGTTGTAGAGACGTCATCAAACGCCAAAGCCAGCCACCCCCCGGCCACATCATGAACGTCAAGAACTTAATGTCAGTTAATAGTCTTGAAATGGATTCGAAAACTCGAAATGAATGAAACTATAAGGTGCGGCAGATAGTGTTTGTATTTCGAGTTCCGTTATTTTATAGTCTATCCCTTAGATAGATACATTTTGTATCTTTATGTATAGCGAGTCTATCTAAACATGGGACTCTTGTCGATTTTTCTTAAAGAGCTACATATACAGGCGTAGGAATGGAATTTCCCGTCAGAACAACACTTTGACACACTAAATTGATTTAGTATAAATACAGTTTTAGAATGTTTAAAATAAGATAGAAAAAAAAACTATCAGATACATTTGGAGTGTTAAATGGAATACTATACGTAGATAGATTGTACTATGATCCAAGTCTGGTCAACATCGATGTCACAAATGTCGCGTCCTGTCAATTGGTTGTTTTGTCTCTGTGTACATATACATAGAAAAACACATTCTAAACTGTCAACAGAGTGAGACAGACAGAAAGAGCTTAAAACATGTTACGAAGAACATTTTGATTTGAATAATGTTTTAGACACTATGTTCAATTTTATCTATGCGAACACACACAAACTAATCAAACAATTGACAATTGACTATCGGGCCTAGAACAACGCGTCTGTAATAATTTTTTTCCATTTTCTATTTTCTGTTTTTTTTTTTTGTGCTTTGTTTTCAAACAACCAATCATCTAGTCAAATCGAAATAGATAGATAGTTTTATTTTTTTTGCACAATAAATGTATTTTATAGATAGTTTAAGTGCGTTGACAGATACACATCCGTAGGTATATATTTATACTGGAGAGTGACATTCCACAATGTCTGCATATTAAATACAAAACTAAATGTGTGATTTTTTTTCATATATATGTATGTGGATAAAAAATCTTGCATTATGGACAAAGGCTATGGGACGCTACGACGACGATGACCGCGACGCTTGATTGGTGTTGTGTATAATAACTCGAATCAAAGTCGGGTGGTATGTCTGATGCGGTGGAGGATAAAAATATATACACTCTGACCAGACAGACCGACATGTAATAAAAGGGACTGAAACATGCGTATTTAAAGTCGTGATCATAATCGCTAATAAAATTTCATCAGCTATGCCCTTTTACTGAATTTGACAAAAAGAAGGGTGTTTTATTTGTAGATAATGTATATGAAGGTATTTGGAGTCAGACTTTTGCATATATGTAGGTATAGAATAATTGCTTGAGATTTAATTTAGGTGCTAAATAGTTTTGTTACAACTTTCCCATATTGAAGTTGATTGCGTTTATTATGGAATTTTCAGGATACGAGTCTACGACTTTGGTGAGGTATATTTATAAGTGCGTTGAACTATTAAGACGACGCAATGACGAGACGACGCATGACGCAAAGGAAGTCTGGGAACGACTTTGACATATTCGAATGTTATTTAAATCAAAAAATAAATAAAAAATACTGATAGGTACTTGACGAATTTTCCACAAGAAGTAATTTGTTAGTATAATTAGGAAGCTTAAGGAGTTAGGATTGCTGGTTAAACCGATTAAGTTAGTCAGAACTTCGAAGTCAGAATCAGATTTGTTTCAATGAAATTATTACATATTTATAATAATGATATAGATTACAGAGAACGATAAATCAATCATATTTTAAAATTAAAAGAAGTGGTCCTAAATGACTGCCCTGAGGAACGCCTTAATTTTGCAAGAAGGGTCATTAAGAAACTTTAGCATGCATTTAAAACATATTTTTGAGTTAAATAAGATCCAAGTAATGATTTGGATAGTGATCAAATTCTTATCGATAAGTTCCTGGTCAATTTCGAATACAAAAATCGAATTTTCTCACTAAAAATTGAATTTGATCACACTGTATGATAAAAACATACATGCTAAAAGACAGAGTCGAAATGACTCTTAAGCCCCTATTAGACGAACAGTTGTCAATTCAGTTATCAGTTCAGTTAAAAAAGTCGGTGTATTAAAACTTCAGTCCGGTGCGTGTTTAGTTGAGCTTTCATTTTACTTCTCAGTACTACCCCTTCTATCTTTCTATAAAAGGTGTTTAAAATATCCTAATTTCTTAATCCATAAGATTTAAAGGTAACAAAAATTGGCAAACATTTCTTTTGTCATAAAAAAATGCCAACAAAATGTGGACAGTCACTTTTCAATACTAAATATTTCCTTATCACAACTGACATATGTGTCTTAAAAAGCATTTATGCCGCTGCTCTGCTACTACTTCTGGCTATAACGTCAATGTTCGTCGTTGTCGTAGTCATTGCCATCATATCCCTCATGTCCAATTTTTAAATTAATTCAATTGAACGAGATTTTTTTATACAAAAAGTATATATTTATAAATGTACCAAGAAAACTATGCACACCACTTATGCCAACACGCGCGCTCTCAACACACAACTCAATATATGTATAACGTACAACCAGCACGTATTCGACAAGCTCAGGCATTCACCCCTTATGGATTTCATTAAGTAAAATGACCAAATGTGACTCTAAATAAATGTTTAAAAAAATGAAAAAAAAAATTAAAAACAACGAAGCTTTTTTGTTGTTGTTGTTTCATCATTGTATGCAATAAAAAAAATGCTAAATAAACATCAAAGAGGAGTGTGAAAGATACTCGTCTATCACTCACGCTTCCCATTATGGCCAGAACACGATTGAAAATTACAACAATAACTGACAAAAAAAAATGAGGAAAATATATAAAATTCTTTCAGTCTTTTCAATTCATTAAAATCGGTCTGGTAATTACCACTAAATTAATACCATATGGGCCACACACCATCACCGATTATTCCGCCGCCACCACCGCTGCCAACAAACTATACCCTCACTTACTACCACTGACCAGTGTCCTCAATTATATTTTTTTTTCCAATTTCAATTTCAATTCCTGAGTTTGTGTTGTGGATATGCAGGCGCAAATTATCCCTTTAAAATTAAAAAAAAAATCACACTCCAAATGAAATGAAGATACAAAAACCCAAATGAAATAAATGAATAATAATACAGGAGGAGCTGAAGATACATATAAAAACTATGAGTACCATGAGAAACTCAACCAAGCTCAAAAACCCAACAACCTGTGTCCTGACGTCAGACAAATAAAAATGAAATTATTTAACAATTATCATTATAATTTTTCCCCATTTCCATACACAAAATAAAAAAAAATATTTCAAGATTAATGTTGAAACTATCCTTCGCTAGGACGATGACGCAAAATAGTGCGTATATAGAATGTGTACCGTTAGTATACTATTCTTAATTACTTGTTTACATTCGTCATTAAAAAAGAATTTTGTTACACATTTTTTTGTTGTTGCTTTTAGATTTAAATCAAATGAAACATGCGAACAATGGGAAGATTGATGTTTTTTCTTAGATTTTGGTGACTATATACACGCAGTGTTAAGCAAACAAACAAAATGTCAAGTTGTCCGAAACGATTTATTTCTTATGGTTTAAATTTAAAAATGTCACCCAGTTTTAATTAATTGATGATTTAAATCTTATCACAAGAAAAATCCAAATAATCATGTTTAAATGTTGTTGAAGCAATTTAAAGGATGTGACACAAGGTCATCGTGTTGATCTGCCATCTGAAAACTTTAAGATATAATTAATTTATTGTAAAATGGGCGTGGAAGAAAGTGTTTATAGTTTTGAAACCTTTGAAAATTTTAGGGTTTTTCGTCAGCTTTACAGAACAAATATCCTAAAAATATGTGAATTATTTCTTAAAAACAAATTTGATTTAAATGGCGCCCAACTCAAAACTTCAATGTTTTTCGATTTGAGTTTCTGTCAAATATTATATTATTGGAAATGACTTAGAAAATTCTCTAAATACTCTAGTGACTGATGTATGTGTTTATTTTGTCTTAAATATAAAATCATGTGTCTTATTCAATGAAAATGAAATTGCATTAAATGGCGCCCAACGCCAAACTTTCATTTTTTGCAATCCAGATAATTTTCAATTAGGTATATAATTTGAAGATAAAATGAAAAATGTGAATTTTCGACTTACAATTAATTTCCCTTAAATGGCGCCCAACAGGAATTTTTCATTTCTGTAATCTACATAAGTTTTTGGTAACTAATTGGAAATTTAATTCTTTATTTTATAAAACTAGAATAAAAAACAGTATTTTGTTTTTTGTTGAGAATTCTTTGATTTAGACCAATTTCCCATAAATGGCGCCCAACACAGTATTATAAAAATACTTTATATTTATTAAAAGCTTTTTGTTTTTTTTTGTTTTTAGCTTTCAGAAAAAGAGTGAAAATGGAGTAATAAAAGTGTCAAACTAATTCATGAATTTGGTACCATAAAAAAGAACGCCGAATTTCCACTGCACTGCAAAAAAAGGATAATTCTTTCTTTTTTATCTCTTCAACTGTTTCAAGACCTCAAAGTCTCATAAATTCTTAAGTAACTTCTTGGCTCGTAAATTAATAAACAAACCTTGAAGAAAAAATAAGAAAAGGAAAAAAGTGTCACTTCTAATTTAACAAAGGTGCATTAAAACTTAATTCACATTTTCTTCTTCAATTTTTTCTCTCTCTTCAAGATACACTTTCACTCTGTTTACTCTTTAGAAAGCAAAGAAGAAGAAGAAGAAGAAGAGAAAAAAAACCAACACACATTATCCCAATCGTAGATAATTCCTAATTTGCCTTTAATTTATTGTTGCAACCGAAAAAGAAAGGACCTTTCTTAAATAACAACAAAAATAAAGACATTTCTTATAATAAAAATCCCAACCTAAAATTGGTATTTTATGCTGTTTTATCAGCATCAGAATTTTACTTGCCTATTTTTTTTTTGCAGTCTTATAAGTTCACCTTTATACATATCTGTATGCGATGGGGGTCTTGTTGAATTGTGTGTGCGTGAAGAACTCGCAGGATCAGTATAGGGTACACGTATAAGGAAAAGGTATAACTCGCCCCTTCTCCTAGGAAGAGCATAAGATACCGCATATACTTCACATAGGAAGTCTAATAAAAATAAATGTCAGTCGTTTGTTTTTATCAAGAACTACTGAGGCCTAGAGAAGCACTCCCATTCACCCTCACCCTCATCTCCTCTCTTGCAGAATTTCAAAGGAGAAGGGAATGGGAAGGATGTGGATCCTGTGGGGCAGAAATCTCATCCAGGATGAGCGTTAAAAATCCAGAACGAATAGTTGGTTAGTTGATGCTATACACAAGATATCAAGACTAAAAGAAAAATCCCTCTAATTCGTAAGGAGCAACAGTAGACAAAACAAAAAAAAAAACGAAGAAAAACAGGAACAACATTTTTACGGGATCTCAATTTCTTTAAGAAACAAGGTAGTTTCAATCTAATATAATCCCCCGAAAGGGATTTCTAATTCGACTTTGGGTCGGTCGTGTCCCGTGTTCTTGGGGTGATGTTCTATACTCTCAACTTTCATAGTGTGGAGCGCGTGTAGACCTGGACCCTCTCCTTTGCTTGATGGCACAATGAAATTCTATTTTATGACCACTAGAGATGCTGTTTTCCTAATAAGAAGCATTTTTTCACTCATTTCAAGGATGACCGTATTATCCTGTTGCTCTTAGTGTTGTATACCTATCTTATCTCTGTGTATATATTCGCATCCTTTCGTTTTCCTTAGGGTGCCACAAATGGCAGAGCAGGAACAACCAACAACAACAAAAAATGCTTAATAAATAAACTCGAACCATCCTAGGTCCTGAAAGTCCCCCTTACCTTCCACTCTCTCTCTCATTCTCTCGCCCCCACTAAAGAGAACAGAAAAAAGGTAAAGAAAGTCATTAGTTCGTTAAAAAGTAATTTAGGATGAATTTGGTGTTTTTTTTTTTTTTGTTTTTGCTTTTGCGCTTATACCCGTCGATTAATATTGCTTGAGGGCTTAATGTGTTAATTATATAATGAGTATGATATTTTTTTTTTTAGCTGAGTAACAGTAGAACATGCGGAAAGGAGACTATAATAGTATTGGGACTTTTGTTTAATGAGTTTTTGGGTTTTATAAACCTGAAGTTTTTCTATACTCGTACAACAACCAGCACAGTATAGTATTTAGGGTAGGGGACCACAGCAGTTAGGGTGAAGGACTTTCAAGGCGAAATTCAAATAAATATGGATGAGATTTGCCTGTTTCAGGATTAAATAAGACATTAGTGCAATTTTAAGAAATTTAACTAAGTCTCAATTCGATTGCAATGGTGTACAGCTGTTTTGCGTCATTAAAGTGGCCATCTATGTAAAGTGACATCTATGTTGAAATTTAAGTGACGCAGTTCGGTATTATTGACAAACGTGTTTAGAATTCAACTATCATGAAGATATTCAGGACGTATTGGAATATTGATACAAAAATTTTAGTTTGCCACTTAAATGACAAGACGATTTCAAAATTGATTATGGATACTACTCGTATATTTGAGAATTGTCAATAAAACTAAATTGAATGACAAAAAGACTTTCGATTTCTTTACTTCCTCAAAATGTATTATTCAATATAATCCCTTTTAAGTTTTGCGTCATTAAATTGACAAAAAGTTAGAACATTGAAACCGTCAATTCAAATAAGTATTTCAAAAGGATTCAAAAATAATCTTCAATTTAAACCATGAAATTTAAATTATTAGCAAATATTATAATTTATAAACACATATGACGTCATTTAAATGACACAAAAATGTTGAAATCTTAGAAATAACATAACTAAATGATAAATTAAGGTAGTATTTAATGAATGTTTTACGATTTGACGTCAAATAGGAACTTTTTCTACATAAAATATCACCACTTTTAAAAATGTCAACTTTATAATGACAATAAGACTTTTTAATTGACTTTAACATGAATGGGAAACCTTCACAAGACATTCAATGCATTTTTGGGTCAATTGGAGAAAGTATGTCAATTTTTGTCTAACATCCAGTGAAAATAAAAAAAAATTAAGGCTCAAGCTAAACCAAGATAAACATCAGTTTAAGAGACGATAAAGATACCATAAAGTTGCCTGCTAGAGGCGAGACAAAACCTCAAATCTCAAATACAAAAATAAAATGGTTGCGAGTTTGTCACTTCCTAACAGACCAAATTGCCTCCTCACCTTTCTTCCTTCGCATTGGCGTGTGTAATTTCGCTAAGATATTGTTGCCTCTTTTTTTTCATTTTATTATTTTCATCATCAAAAAAAAAAAGAATGAAAATTTTCAAGTGGACGGAAAATCGTTTTCCCATAATATACCATCAGCACAAGAAGATGATGACGATGATGATGCTACGTGTTCCTATGGATAATATCGTGTTTGATTGCCCGTTAGATAATTGATCAGGCAGTTTATTCTTTCGCTGAAACGCACATTTGCGATTTTTTTTTGTTCCTAGAGGACGTGTACCTATGATGATGATGGGAAAGAAACTTCCACTTGAATTTGTTTAAAATGTTTTGGTTGCTGATTTTTGATATGATGTAGCTTTATATGTATACCTATCCAACGTATACCTAACCTTCCCAACCTAATCTAACCAACTGCTGGCATGGTGATAAAATAAGAAAATGGAATTTATTACTATTTTTCCTAATTTTTCGCTCAAGAGAATAAATCGTTATAAAGGATCCTCTTCAAGAAATATTGAACTTAAATAGTCAAATGCCTACTCGTATATAGCTCGGTAAGTAAAACTGAAGGAAGAAAAAAAAAACATTTATTTGAAATGAAATTTAAATGTTTGCATTTGCAATGAACTGGAAAATAATCGAAATGACAACAAGGGTGCGATGAACAATGTGGTTGCGAGGAAGATGGAAAAGACTTCTACAGAAATAGGAATTCTAGTTTCCTTTTTTTTTATATGTATATTTTTTAATAGAAATTACGTAAAATAAATAAAATTTGTTAAACTCAGCGAAATACAATCATCAGAACTAGACTGCGAAAACAAAATGAATTAAAGTCTCAAATGAAAGACAGCGAAATATCAAGGATGTTTTTGCTAGAATATAACTCAATATATTTTATGAAACATGTGTGAAAACAAAGAAAGAATCTTTTTGTTTAATAAATAGCTGTTTTTAAACTTAGCGAAAAATTGTAATTGATACTAAGTTAAAACTCAGCGAAATATCAAGGACGTTTTTAGTAAAATAATATTCACTACAATTTACTGAACATATTTAAAAACAAAGAACGAACATTTTTGATTTATTAGATAGCTTTTTTCAAACTTAGCGAAAAATGTAATTTAGTTATTTTAAGTCACTACTACATACATGTCAAGAAAATTTAATAATAATAGTCACTAACGAACTTAACTTACTCGTAAACTAAGCGAAAGATGATATATCATTACATTTATGAGCTACCGAAAGGAGGTGCAAGGGAAAGTCTGGATACCTCAACCTGAGAAATTTGTTGGTGTTTTTTCTTACAAATTTTATAATTTGTCGCGCTATAAATCAATAGCATTTACAACCAATAAAAAAAAAAACAATAATTTATCAGCCTCCTCCCCCTAGGAAAATATTTGCAGACGCATATGATTTCTTTTATTTCCTTTTCAAGACTTTCTTGTAATATTTTGTCTGAAAACAATTATTAATTTTTACAGGAATGTTTTTATCAATTATCGAGTATTTGCAAAACTCAGCGAAAACATAACGCGTCCTACATCAAATTACTTCCAATTACTTTACTAGCATAATTACTAATTTTATGGCCAATCATTTTTTATGATTAAAATTAAGTAACATTGCGAAAATAACTAACAATTTGCAAACCTACCATTAAATAATAATTTTAAAAAATGAAATCAATAAAAATCTATAAATATAAGTACCAAGGTACTTTTGCTGAATAAAATAAAAGTCATGCAAAACATTTTTTCTTATTTATTGCTCCGATGCCCAAATCAGTGAATAACATTTTGTTTTTTTGTTTTTGCATTTGCAATAAATATACAAAATTAACATATACACAAATAATTGTGGGGATAATAGTGTTGTTAAAAATTAAAAATAATTATAATCAAACGAAAACACCAAAAACCACACAGACATAAGAATGTACGTACATATGTATATGAATATTATATGCACTCGTATCGAGACCGAGAGTCATATAAAAATTCATTTTAGTATCGCAATTAAAGTCTAATAACAATTAATCTAATTATATGTGTATTAATTTCGAAATATGAAAATTATTATATAAATTATAAATTCAGATTTATTATAGTATGTGTCTCGTATGATATATTTTATTATAAATGTCCCATCAGCACTTTTTTTTACAATACGTTTCGAATCGACAATAATTATATTAAGGATATTACATACATATTTTATTATTGTTATTATTATTATTGCATTTATATTATGATGCATCTGTTTGGCGGTGTGTGGCTATTTATTGTAAAATAAAATTGATTTTTATTTTCATGTATTTTATTTCACATGGAAGACCGACGATGAACGGCGGCGGCGATGCTCTGATTGCACTCGGTCTCAAGTTCAAATCGTAAAATAAGAAGACAAAAAAAAATTAATCAAATAAGATTGATATGGGAGAAGAGAACTCACATATAAATCACTTTTCTTAAAACAGACTTATAAAATTAATAAAATATTATAATAAAAGTATGTACTCGTATATATATAAAATTCATGCATTTAAGTTCTTCTTAAGTAAGTTTTTCGCTCTAAACGAATAAATGTATTTTAATCAGTGATTATTATTATAAATGGCAGCGACCCTTTTTGTGACCTAAGGCATATGCAGAAAGATGCTATTTTATTTTTTTTTATTTTTTAAAAATATTTATAGATAGAAAAACAAATGAGCATGTTTAATGTGAGGATTATTGTGTGAAAGTGTCTTATCATTTTTTTCAGTTGCAGAAACTGATTTGATAGTAAACTTTGCTGCTAAGCAACGGCATTATCAAGAGATAACAAGAACTTAGACAGGGACAAAAAAAAACCACTTCTGTTGGTTGTTTTATTTTAAAGAAAATACAACTCAGCGAAAATGAAAAGACATACATCTCAACTTTTACTGGATTTTAATTGATGAAACTTAGCATACTTGTTTACAACTAATTTTTGACTGTAAAAACACTCAGCGAAAAAAACTATTTATTGTTTTTAAAACATAAACACAAACAGTTTCTAAAAACTGAGCGAAATAAAATATAAGTGAATAGTTGTATAGTAATATATAGAACAATAATCTTGAATTGAGATTATAACTCAGCGAAAATTTTCAAACAGTAATTTATAATGAAAATACATATTTTTAAACAATAAATATTAAAGAATTTTTTGTATACAATACTCAGCGAAAATTAACAGAAGAAACATATTTAAGAAAAAAATGGGGAAAATGCTATAGCAAAATGAAATAGCGAAAATAATCCTAATTCTGCTCACCAATTGGGAAAATTATCGCCTGTGTTTGTTAATCAAATTTTTATCTGTTAGGTGAAGGAAATGTGTCACATAAAAACTCAGCGAAAATGCTTCAGTTCCATTGAAATAGAAAGAATAAACACTTATTTAGCATTTTAACTCAGCGAAAATAGTCCAGTACAAATATTCAGTAATTTAAAGGAACATGATTTTTAATTAATATATACCATGAACTTATCCAAGTACAAATACACTTTCCCAACTTCGACCAGAAAAAGTTTTTAATGAAAATATTTTTAAATATATTTGTCTTTATTGAAACGAAAAAAAAAAAACACAAGAAAACACAAACAGTTCAAGATACTCTAAGTATCATAACCATCAAACTCTACATCAAATAAATATTAGACCAAAAAAATAGGAAAAAAAAACAAGAACCAAACCTTTAAGTAATAACAGCACTTTGCCACCAAAACTGACACTGTCTTGTGCAAACACATTAAATTACACTTAGGGGCCAACGAACTACTACCAACACCGAAATTACTAATGATACATCAATTATTTACCTCAAGGAGGTTATATGCTCCGGTTTAGGTTTTTTTTTTTTTGTTGTTGTCATTTTTTGGGGGGTGTAATTTTTGTGTGTGTCCTGTGCCGTTGTAGATACCTATTAACAACACCCTCACAATTACTTACGTCGTCGTCATCGTCATCGTCGTCGTTGTAGTCCTTTGCTCGGTGTGTAGCTACAACTATATCATTATGTTGACGAAAATTGTGTGGGAACATTTTGCCACACGGGCCTGACAAAAAATTAAGGACAAAAAACTGCTCCTTCTTTCTATTTCAAGAAAAAAAAACGGAAACTTGAAATTATGTTACGTCAACACCTCGGTGATCAACGGACTAACCACCCAGAAAAAAGCCGTCCCGTCCTTAATACAAGTACGTACTGTTTAGTTGTATACATTAAAAGCGTTCCACTGCATAGGGTGTAATGGCTTTGATGAAACGTCTAATGAGTTTTTATGTATTTTTCTTATGAGTGGTGTGCCCCATTAAGGTCGGTTGATGATGACAACGACTTAAAATTCAAAAACATCGACTAGCCCCACCACACTCCATTGTCAATCAACATTATTCCATTTCGAAACAAAAATCGATCAATATAATATGTGGGGGGGTTAATAATATTAAAATAAAATAAAAAACATAAAACAAAAAATAAACTTATATACCCTCTGTCTAAGATCGATGAACTTGTGTCTCGATTCTGGGTATGTGTCTTTGATTCGAGGAAAAAAATTCAAGATCTGCCTTTGTACTCGTATATCCAGTGAAGCGAGGAAAAAAATCGAAGCGTCTCAGCAGTTCTATATTTAAAATTTCCTTAACGAAACAAAACACAGAGGCCAATGACAACGAACGTCAGGGCGACAAAGCATCTTCTATACACACCATATCGTCCCGTAAGCATCATCATCATCATCAACAACAACCTCTCTGTCGCTGAAGCAACACAACGACATCAGCGCCGAAATCCTCATTCTCATCCTCGTCATCATCAAGTTAAGAAAGAAATTTTTATAAAAATACAAAAATTATTATAAATAAAAATAAAATTAACAAAAAAAAAGTCAAAGATATTTCAGAGTCGAAGAGAATTTCCTGTCGACATCATCATCGTTTCGATTCGACCGACCGACGACGAAAGCGACGGACCGACCGACATCGGTACCATCATGATCGCACGTCTTCAAAAAGCGACAATCTTCACAACCATACCCAAATCAGATCCAAGAAACAGAAAAAAAAACGTGGTCCCCATGATTAATGCTGAGGGACTCAAAATATCTCCTATTGCAACATCTATTTCATGTCTAGCAACATATTAAGCAACATTTGTTTTTCTTTACACAACATCTCGATGCATCTAGATTATGATGCATATTAAAAAATGTGTTTTGTTTGGTATCAGTGGCAATTGCATCCGTGCATTTGACAATTGGACTCGGTTCGGATGATGATGGTGATCGTCATGATCGTCATCATCATCATCAACATCATAAACATCATACAACGACAAGTAATTATTAATTTGCCGACAAATAATTCAAACTGATTTACGACATGAAATTATTCACACTAAAGGCCATAAAATATGGGACACTTTAAAGTCAATTTATGAAGGTATTGCATTTATTCACTCATCACAAACACTACACTATCTCATGAAACATTCTATTCCACTATCAGTAAAAAAAACATGCGAATGTGTATTTAAAAATACAAAAAAAAAATTATTATTATTATTATTTTTTTATTTACTGATATAGACACAAATGTGAATTGTTTGAGTTAAACATGATGATATTCACTCTCTCTCTCTCTCTCTCTCTCTTTCTGGCTGTGTAAATGTGATGTGTTTCAAAACACTGTCTCAAATAAGTATAGTACCAGATACAAAAGTATCTTTTGGTCTTTTGGGACCTCATCGCACTGGCCCGGCCGCCGCTGCCGGGTGGTGAGACAACAACGGAGACGGCGACGGCAGCGAGCGGTAGCGACAGCAGTAGAAAATGATTTATATGCCAATAATCATTTAAAGAGCTGCGAATAATATCGTTTTGATTGCAAATGAACAAAAAATAAAAATAAAAAACAAAAATAAAATAAAAAATTAAATCGAAGCGAAGCGAATGAATTTATTGGATATCGTGCGAGCACGGAATTATTGAAGTTAATCAAACGTAATATAAAGACAAAATGAAAAAAAAAAAAATCGAGGGTGGTACATATTGGTATTTATTTATGTCTAATTTGTTGCAAAGAATTTTATGATTACACACACATACTTATAACATTTAAATATGTATGTATATGAAATGAGTGATTGAGCATTTTTGATTTCCATGTTATCACATAATTAGCTTTTAAATAGGCCTTAATCAAAATATAATATGTATGATGTATAACAGCTACACAAGTTGTTATCTACAAAAAAATAGATGTTATACCATTTGATTGACATAAAGAGGAAAAGACAAAGTATATGACAATTTAAATGTGACAACAAATTGAATTCAATAGGAAAATGTCTCTTTCAAAAAAAAAAAAATGGTATTCATGTTGATCATTGTAAAATTGACAGTGTCAGTTATAAAGGTCACTTATAGTTATCTGAGAGTTTATAATCTGATGAAAAGCAATAAAATTATTGAAACACAAATTGAATTGGATTTTGAACCGATGCACAAAATCAGTGGACCTAAACATTTTTTTTTTCTATGTCACACTTTTGGCACAACGAACTGATTATCAAAATGTACATGCATATAATTTTTTGAGTTTCAGAAAATCTGTCATTTAAGGTCCCGCAAATAAAATTGACTCAATTGAAAAATTAAACCACTTTTGCTTTATCTGGCAACACTTTGTATTTTGTTAGCTTTGATGTCACTTGCAAACTGACAGCAGTAATAGTATAGTCAATGGCAATTAGTGACAGTTCCAAATTAAAAAAAAGTGGATATCAATGAACTGTCATCAATATTTTTGTAACTTCGACAGTCGAAAACATTCTTGACAATGACAATAAATCATCATTTTAAAGACTAAGAAGAATCGTTCAAAATTTAAGATCTAACTGGAAAATGACATTTTTCTAAATAACCATACAAAAAAAACTGGCACATCTGACACTTATATTTTAAATTGTCATTTCTTATACTAAAATTGATCTGGAAGGTGGTTTTATCAATCATAGATCTGTTTGTCAAATAAATACAATTTTGTTGATTATGTTTGCTTAAAATAATGTCACTTTTTTTAATGACCAACTTTTTTAGTAAATACTTACTTAATTTTTTTATTTTACCAAAAATGGACAAGGAAAGAATATTTAAGTTTAATTTTACAATTATGGAACTGGCACAACTGACCTTTGTAAAGTTTGTCATATGTGTCATTATTTTTTCCAAATTTTGTATACAAATGTATATTTTTTGAAAATTATAAAAAGCATCCCATCTTGATTAACAAAATTTCCTTTTCATGTTACTTCTCTTCTTCTTTCAATTTGGGAAAAAAAAAACGAAACAAATTTTCCTTTCCATGGAATTTTGTAAAAAATCAATTACATTCCATGCCAGAGATATCATCTTTCTCAGAAAAACCCGATACCGATGTACTATTCTCATCTATTCCTATAGAAATGCACTGGCTCCATATACCTGACAGGAATTCTGTTGTCAAAAAAAAAAAAAATTATCTATTCCAGCTCTAGATACGTAGAAACCCATAATCTATTCAATTTTCCTGATGACCAGAAAGAAGAAGAGCAGGTCAGTTTTTCTATTGTGTGATATGTCCATCATTTAATTTTCTCTCCGAACGACCCCTTGTCTAATTATCGAATTAGAAGAAGAACCAAAACCCTCTTAGGGTCTGTTCTTTTTTTTTGTATTTGACGAAAACCCTATAATTATGATGTCCAAGTCAATCTCACTGGCATTTGAATACTAAATTATAATTTTCCAGCCTTTTCATGGCATTGAGCAGTGGTACTTTGGAACTGTGGCACGCCATAGGGAACACCAAGCTTGTATGTAGGGTTCACGTTTTGTTCCTATTTTTATTTTTTTGAAAACTTAAAAAACGAACATATTGTTGTTGATGTTCGGTACTCTTGTTGAAGATGAATTTAGTTTTCTTTTCTTAGCCGAGTGTTGCATTTTGAAGGGCACGTGATGCACGAGGCAGCAGAACAAATAAAAGAAAACCAACAAAAAAAAAATTCTAAGCTATACAAAATACCATAAGGGGCGGCATAATGGATATATAATAACAATGTTACCTACTCTTCTTCGCTATATATGAAGAGCAACCAAACTTCTCTAAACACCATCAATAGTCCATAAGATATGAAGATGAACCGAACTATGTCAGAAGAAGCCGACACCACTGCACAGTGCACAGCCGCCAGAAGCACGCCGCCGAGGCTGCAGCGGCTTGGCTTTAACTTTGAATCATAGCTGCATCCATTTTGTGTTGAAGAACTTTGCATCTGCATCTTCAATTTGAACCACTATTCTTCTCTTCTTTTAATCCAAAGATATAGAAACTGTATAAAGGGGGCTTGAAATAAGTATACAGACTTATAAATACAATCGTGCACTTTATGCTCTCTTAACAGTAAAATCGTTCATTGATTTCGTTTTCTGTTTGAATTTAAAAATAAAAAAAAAAACCGAGAGAGTTTAAGATGGTACCGACTTTGGAAGGGATCTCTAAAAGGTATCTGTACTTTTGTAGGGTGGCGAGCGGGCGCACTGTAGTCCCATCAACTTCATATTACACTTAAGATGTATTCTTAAAAAATTTCTTGCATCTTTTGACTTCTTTTGGATCTGTGTACCGATGAACCGAAAAATTGTATTTATATCATTTGCATCCAGGGAAGGATCTAATTTTTTTTTAAAGCTGAAATTCCAATAATTTCCACATCCACACTTCTTTGCAATCTATGATATTCCACAAGTCTTTTCACATCTTAAAACATTTATCCAGATGATCTTTTGAACATACTTTCTTAAATCTGCATGTTTTTGAAAAATGATAAATATCTTATGAATTTCTAGCAAAATCTGATATTATTTCAGTATGGGGCCCCATTTATTCACTTGGGCCCTTTCTTAACATAAGCTTTGCGCCACAGAAAATCCGCTCCTGACAATGACTTAAGTCAAAGTTAAAGTGTGTCGTGACTTTGAGCCGTTTTGTGTTTTATGTCTAAGGGAACAGGAAAACACCATACCATATAACAAGGATAGAGGAAAACAAAGACACAACTTAACACAAAAGCCCCCATCGAGAATGAACAAGTGAGAAAGAGAGAAATAGAGAAAAAAAGAGCATAAAAGATATTGTGTTGTGTTGCATGGAATCGATGATGCTGTGAAGTTGATGATGATCGCATATGAGAGCGCTTTACTAAAGCCTTGACTTGCTTTTTCGGTCTCGAACATAATTTTGAAAAACATTTTTCCCGCAGATTTTTCAGGTTATTTTTTTTTTTTTTATTTTTTTTATTATTATTACACGCTTGAGTCGGCATTGGAGATGAGTTCTTCCTCAATAAGCCGCCTGGATCAAAAAGCTGGAATACAATAAAGAAAAGGGAAAAAAAACAGCTTTACACAGGCAACTTGACTTGTGGTATGTGCTTAATCCGTCGTCGGTCGTCTTCGTCGTCGTTTGCATGATGCTCCTCGAATGAGGCTTTAGAGCTGTCTATTCTAAAACTTGAGACTTTTTTTTTGGATATGTTTCCTCATCTTTTAAGAGCCACATGGACAAAAGTCAAGTTATGTTGAATGCACGTAAAGATGAGATTTGGAGAGACTCTTCGGAGACGATCGACGATGTCTACGTTGGACGTTGGAAGTTGGACATTGGAAGCAAAGTGATGGTAAAAAAAAATATTTTTTCATGACTTTGTTGTATCATAGAGTTGATGATGTAGAGATGTGAAAATCGCAAGGATGTTGACGATGAATATCATGATTATGATGACCACGACGACGACCATGATGATGATGATTATGATGTTGTTGTTTCAAATTATTAAGATGAGGGCCACTTCTTAACACTTTGAATTATTTACGGTGATAGGTGAATTTGTGTTTTTTTTTAATTTTTTTATAACCCCATGAATATGTGATGGTTGATTCTTTAAAGTTCGCCGAAAGTGATCAGACACATAGGAGTCTATATGGTTTTTTGTTGTTGTTGTTGTTGTGTTGTAAAGACAAAGTGGCCAATATTCAATGGGTAATTAAATATTTGATTTATGTTTAACTTGGTTTGATGGGATTACATGCAGATATACATATGTGTTGGATAGAGTTATATAGAAGATACAAAGGTAATATAAGTAGGTAACTCCCTTTTTTTCTCAAAGTAATTTTCATAAAAGAATGATTTATGTGATTTTTTTTTATTTGTGTAGATTAACGAAGTGAAAATATGACTGTTTATAATAAAGACTAAAAGAACTTTCATCTTTTGCTGGCAACAAGAAAACGACAAAGACACATGTTGCCAGATTTTAAAAACATAAAACACCTATTAAAATGGTGTTTATGGAGTGTGTTGTAAATGAAGATTGTTTAACAATATTATGTCCTTTTGAGAAAGTGTTGCCATACAATAATTAACATAAAAGTACTAGAAACAAAACTTAGGAAAATTAATAGATAAAAGTAAAATGAAAAAAAGTAAGTATACGCCCCAGAGTGCAATTACTTTATTTCGTTGTTTAAGTATGTTTTTACTTCACTATGATTCATAATTATGCAAAAAAGTTTATTTAAGTAACAGAAAATGTTTTAATTTTTTATGAAATATTTTAAGGAATGATGGACAAAGCTTGAGGCATATAGATAACAATTTGTTTATAAGTACTTCAATTTAATTTATTAATGGACGACTTTATTAAGAAGCGAACATTTCTATCGTCACACTATAATAACTACTTAATCCATCTCTAATATCCCTCCACTGAATTAGCACCTTGACATGTATTATTATTAATAAGCCACCCCAACAGGACTCATCCCTCTTGACAAAAAGCTTAAAATATTTATTTTCTTTAACTTGTATTAATGCCCACTTAACCACCCCATAACTGTCATTTTAAATACGCTTACTATCAACTTTTCTATTTAACCTCAAGTGAAAATTTACAAAAACAACAACACCGCAACATCAAAAGAAAATTAAGGATAATTCGATATAACATTTAATTCAAAGTGTTTATTCGATTTGATTTGAAAACAAAAACAAACCAACCGCTAAGCTAACAAAATCAAAAAGGATATAAAAATAAAATTAAAAAAAAAAATATGTTTCAATCTTCAAACGTCACACATCAAGCGCCGCCGACGTCATTGTCGTCACCGCCGCCGCCGTCAAGGATGCAAATAACAATATTTAAAGCGTCTGCTTATCACGTTCACACGCAGGATATGTTTTTTTTTTTTTTGGTTACTTTTTGATGGCTTTTGAAGAGTTGAGTTGTTTTTCAAATAAACAAATCAGCAGGATGTTGCAAGGAACACTCTCCCAAAAAAGGGGGTGAATTTTAAAATGCACCATTTACAGTAAGTACCTATATGGGATATACCCTTCTATTCATCCTCAAAAGTGATGTGACATTGATTGGAAGAAGGAAGGGTGTCCTTTTTGTGTCAGTTTAGTTGTGGACGACCATACACACAAATAAAAAAAGGAAACAATAATATTTAAAAATAAAAAACGGTACATCGGAGTTTAAAAAATAGAATCAAAATTGCTAAACTAACCGTATGAATGGATAAGAAGCCTCAAAGTACGAGAAGTTAGCCTCTTCATACGAGTATGAGTACGAGTACTATGCGTTTTGGAACGGTTCACAGGAAACAGTAACTGTATTTTCCTCCCCTTTTGTGCCATTGTGCCCTTGCTCCTGGTTTTTTCGGGTCAGAATTGTAAAAACGCGTGACACAGGAAAATTGTTACGACTTCTGTCTAACTGTATCTAGTTTAGATATACTTAGGGGTGCGTTTCTCGAATACTCTAATGCGATTATAAAACTAGAACGGTTACAATTTCCGTTTATTTATTTAAATTTTGTTCTTTTTAAAAAAAGAATATCCTTGTTCCTGCACTAAAGATGTTAGGTTGTTGTTGGCTATTTAAATCTATCCGCACGATTGGGTCCTTGATGTTATCCTTTTTTGTCATATTAATTTGTTAGTCTCTTTCTCTGTTTGTATGCAATATCCTAGATATTGTCAAAGTTGAAGTGGTGATTGGCATAAGAGAGATGTTTATGGGTGTTTACAGAAAATTTAAGTGACATAAAAATGGTTTTTACGAGGTGATTTTATATTTTAATATGAAATCAAGGATACAAACATTATGGGAGTTGGGATTTGAAATTATTATTAAAAGGATATACATACATTTTGTTTTCTTTGAAGTGATTATTTCAATGTTTACAGTAATTGGCAACAACAAAGGGATACCTAAATTTATTTTTATGGGGGTCAAATATTTTATGTCACATCACATTGACATTATGCATAATGCCAATGGAGGGTCTTAAATTATTGACATTTCCCCAATTTACATAATTAAATTATATCTTTTATGTGTATGTTATGGGCTATAACTTAAGAGAAGACGTAACAAAATAATCCTTTTGTTAGCTTTTTAACTTAAGATCATTTATCATAGCCAAAATACTTTCGATTTTGTTTTTGAAAAAAACATAAAAAATAGAAAACAATTAGAATCAATAATCACATGGTTAACCTTAATATGGTACCGAAACTGATCTCCCACAATAAACTTTCACTGACAATAAAATTAGATCGGCTTCTCTTGACCCAAAATTTTTTATTATGTAAATACTATAGGTGTGTGTGTGTGTTTTTCTGGCAAATCTATGAATCATATACCAATAATACGACTATTATCATTGAATACATCTCACCTCATATTTTATAACACAACAACAAAAACACCGGAGTAATAAACCGACCTACAACAACGAAAAATAAAATATCCAACATTAAAAAAAATGTACAAAAACATTTTTTTTTCTTTTTTTTTTTGACCAAGAAAATTGTGGAACTATTAAAAAGTCGTAAAATCCTGAAATCGAAATGAGTTCGAGAAGCTTCGTTTTTTTTTTGTTTTTTGTTTAACTGTGTGTTCTTACTTACTTACTTACACACTAACCCACACCAAGTAAAAGTCGTAAAATTAAAGATCAAAAAATTATATTCATTTGAAGTTTCAGTATCTCATTTTTTTTTGTTTTTTATAGCACGTTTTGTATTCTTATTGATTTTGGTGTATCTTTTGTGTCTCATCCTAGAGATGAGTTCGAGTTCCATATAAACGCACAAAAAAAAAAGGAACATAAGGTTGTTACGATATGTACATCGTAAAATTTATTTTCGTACGGATTATTATTATATCGTAAAAAAAAAAACTTTGCTTCGGTTTAATTTGAATTTTATTTTTAGAACTTACTTACATGGAACGGAAAGGGGAGGAATACAAGCCAATTTGAAAAGTGTCAATATAAATTTGACATCAGTTATCATCTAATTGACAGATGAAATGAAGATTTAGAGACAAGAGAAGAAGTAACTAGAATGCTTGGGAGTATAGGGTGGTGTCGACACGAATTGCAAGTCCTTCTTATGCAGATTATATTTTCAGTAAACTGCAAAGATTAATATCGGGTGATTCATGGTGAGGTTTGATTTTCAGTAGGATGTTTTGACAGTTCAAGCATGACATCATAGCAAAAATCACACCACAACTGCGTGTCCAAATTGGTCAGCTGTAGATGATACGAAAATCAGCGTTCTATGAGAAATCGTTCGGTGAGCTCTGGTTTCAACAATATGGCCGGTGGTGGCGCTACGAGCGTGAAACAATCAAATCGTTGGAAAATCACTTTGGTAAGGAGTTATTTCAACGTTTTACAACGGTTATTTTATCGCCTGATCATGCGATATCTCGCTTTTGGGCATTTGGACATTTTTCTAAGGTGATATGTAACGTCTTCAGGAATATGTCAGCTACGATAGACGCTTTGGAAGCTAACATCACTTATCTAGTTTGTGAGATGTTCTAACTGTCTATGAAATGACTTGTGTAAGGTTAACATAGTTAATTCAATAAACCTGACATTATCTAATCGGGGTTCTACACGGCAGTCAGTTTGGGCCTCTTCTTTTTATATTAGTAATATTTTATTAATAATGCATCGCCGTAGTCAGTTAGTCTAAAAACTCAAAATTTCATTTATACATCTTTAATATAATCTATAATTGTTGTGTTTAACATAACAAAACGTTGATTGCTTTCGATAAAGAAGCCAGTAAAAAAATATCAGCTCTGCTGGCGATATGTATAAAGTGAGTTTGATTGTTTTATTTACTGAAATGCAGAGCTAGCTATACAGCAGTGTATAAAACACATCTAATGTGTTTCTTTGGTGCAGAACATCAGTTAGATCTCCTGAATTCCAGTGGTAATTATTGGTATTATCAATTTCTTTAAATTTCCCAAGTTTTTATTTAAACTTCTATCAAAATTTCATTTAATTTTCCATTTTCACAATTTTTTCTCGTCACAGCAAAAAGACAACAACAAAAAAAAACTTTAAATCCTATCGGCGCAATTCCATCTTATAGTGTCCTCATATCCCAAAAGTATATAAAACCCAAAATAAAAGATGTCTGGTGAATGGTGATGTTTCTCTCCTTTGTTTCACTCTGATGGTTTTATCTTTGTTTCAATAAAACGCGCAATTGAAACACAAAATTCGTGTAACAACCACGATACCGCTCGTCAGGAAGGTACACACAAAAAAAAGGACCTTATACAAGCTCATATCTACCAACTAGAGTATACATTATTCCCAGTAGATATGTATATGCAGGTACCTTAGTATGTATCTGTGTGTATAGCGACAAAATAGCGAATGAATTCAAATGGAAAATATCGCATTAAAAATTACCCATTGAGTGCACTTTGGGTGGTTTGCTTTTTTGCGATTGAAGGATGCTCTCCAAGCCAACAGCCACTGATTTAATTTAATTTAATTTTTTTGTTGTTTTGTATTTCCTGGTAAAATGTCCTTTTCTCATACTACACTCGTTTGTATATATGTAAGTATGTATGTGGAAAATATTGTAATGCGCATTGTGGTGGTCCAAACGAAGAAATTCATCATCAGCAGAGCAACCCCTCAAAAAAAAAAAATCACAGACAAAAAAAAACTCTCATCAACCCTCATATCCTTGATGTAGCATTCCGGAAAAAGCAACCTTCCATGGATTGGTTTGGTATTGCTGGAATGGCATTCTTTTGTACATTTCCTGTTTTATTTTGTTGTCATTTTGTTGTTGTTGTCGAAAAATGGTTAAAAGTCGAAATTTACTGGTGTTGCTTGTTTGTCAACTGAAAATTTTATACACAACACAATTTTATAGATCCTGACTTGATGTTGACGAGGACAATGATGATGATGATGAGACTGGTGGTGATGGGTAGGTCTAGGTGAACATTGGGGTAGAATATAGCGGTATAAAAGATTCACCCTTCATTGTGATACTTTTTTGATAATAAACCAAACGTGAAAAAAACGGAATCCATCGTCATAGATGGATTGACGAATGATGAGACTACTGCAAAAGAGATGCGTCAATTCGTCAAAAAATACAATATAAGGGTTGTTATACGGTTTCATCATTATTCTATCTCTTTCTCTTTTACTTGCAATGCGAATATGGCAGTAAACTTCACCCTTGGGTGTGTGTTCTTTTGAATTTATCCGTAGCATTGGAAAAATCGAGGAAATGCGCATTAAAAATGTTCAGGATGGATTCATATGATGGAACATCCATTGAGATTGCTCATAAACGCTCAAAATGACTTGATTTTTGTTTGATAAGTGTGTGCGGTTATTTGTGTTGCGTGTTGTGTGTGTTGTGTGTGTTGCAGAAAAGCAGAGGAAGAAGAAAAAAAAGGTTAACTTTCTAGCCCTACCCCCTTGATGGCATCAAGGACATATTTAAAGGGGTGTTTTATAATATGTGAAAGGAAAAATCATGCAAAACTGTTGCGGGGAATAAATGGGAATTATTTCAACCTAAATTCGTTGTTATTCATTCGATCCAAGGATATAGATAGAGAGCATAAAAAGGATTGTAGATACTTCACACTTTAGGTTTTCTTTTTTTCGATGCAACAATGGAAGATTTTCTATACTTTAATTTTTTTTTCTTATATTAAATTGAGAGTATGTCGAATCTAATCAAGTTCATGCATAGGTAGGTACTTTTTTACAGCATGTTCATTCCCATATAAAAACATTGTAACAGCAGCTGAAGTAGAAAATATGAATTCCCTTTCAAAAAAAAAAAAAAAGGTACGAAAAAGGAAACTTTTTACCCCCTCTGGCATATTTCCCTTAACATAGCACCCATGGTGACATATTTTGATCACGATGATTTTGATGGTGGTGCGCGATTAAACCGATGTGTATATGAAACATAATATTTCGATTCATATTATTATGAATACAATATTATGAATAGAAAATTACACATTTTGGAAAATTTATGAATTTATTTTTAAGTTCCTGTCGATACGATGCATGGTGGTGGGGTATACGAGTATGTAAGGATTTACGATATTGGAATTTAATTGATTTTTTTTATCTTTTAGATAAATAATATAAAACTTACCGGGATCTGATGTGTCTAATACAGGTGCCTGTTGTGATAATGGTCCAGGTGTACTACCAGCGCCCGGCGATCTAGCATCATCGTTCATAGCTCCGCCGTATGACAGGGATGAACTAGGAGGCCGCTATTATTTAAAAGAAGAAAAAAAATTAAAAATTTAGTAACCATATTTTTTTGATTTCATTTAAAATTAAACAATTAAAAATTAAATATTTGCATGTAATATATGTATTTATAATTTTAGAAGAAAGAAGACTCGGAAAAAGAAAGAACAACCATAATGAAAACATCAAACAACATTGAGTATCTTTTTCCCTGCCTTCTCCATAAAATATGCCTTTATTGGTATTAAAATTTAACCAAATTTAGAAAGTTTCTAATTATAATCAAGATACATAGTCGGGAAGTTAGCTTTAAATAAATGAAAGAAAATACCGGAAATGGTTGTAAAAAAAATAAAAATAAAATAAAATTCTTTCAACCAACAAACAACAAATTTGTCATATTTAATGACTTGTTTTGAATTTATCCAAAAAAAAAAGCCATTACTAATTTCTTCTCACAATTACAACTTATTTTATTGTTTCTTTTTTTTTTTCATTTGAAATTTTTGTATCTAATGTCCAAGGCTTTAGAACCATCATAACACCCACTCCATTAAAAAGTCCACCCAAATTTAATACGAGGGAAAACCAACATTTGAAAGTGTATAGAGGTAAGGTTTTTAAGTAATAAACCCATAAAGGTATGTTAAATCAAATAAAACGCTTCAACCGTGACCATCACATCACTCCTTAGACAAAAAAAACAACAATCCAACAGACCAACTAACCAACAATATAACAACAGACAACAACAAAATGCTCGTAAAATGATTAGAAGAATATCTATCTACCGCAGACCCATAGCAATAAAATCTACTAAATCGCTTAGCCCCCAGGTTGTTGAGTTTTGAGCGAGGTCATAAAAGTAAAGCGATTGCCCATAAAAAAGTATCTATCTATACAAGTATCTATACAACACAAGAAGTGGAACTATATCCTATAAACAAAAATAAAATTAAAAAAAAAAAAAACAAAACACTAAAGTGCTACCGAAGTGAAACAAATTATGTTTCAGGCGCATTCTTAGATGATGTGGCACCATAAAGGATAAAATAACCATAGATACTATATCTATACTTCCTATCTATACCAATATAAAGATTCTAAACCTTCATCCTAAGGCGGCGGCAAGTGTAAATAGGTACACCTTGATGAGAGTTCGGTAAAATTTACAAAATAATCAAGAAAAGATACAAAAAAAAAACTGCAAAAGGGTTTTTATGTATGAACCAAAAAAAAAAATACGAATATAATTCCATTCGAAATTCGATAAGGTTTTGAAAAAGTTGCAAAGCCGACACCGATCGATGCCGCCACCGCCACTATACTCAAAGTAAAATGATCTTTATCCGCGTGCGCACGAGATCACTTTTTGCTCCTTTTGCGGGTTTAAAGTTTCAAATTTCACCCACATTTTTTTCCCTTCGTTCTTTGGGTTTTTTTTTTAATTATTTTTTTTTCTGCATAAAAGTCCTTCTGCTTAATTTACTTAAAAATATAAGATATAGACTCCGATTAAATAAAATACAAAATTATTTTACCTTATTCGCACCCCACTTTTATCCTTTTACCTACATTTTTTTCATACAAACATATATAAGTATGTATATGGATTTACCCAATCTAAAAGTGGCAGGTGGCAAGTACCTTTGTTTCTCATTTTCATAGTCATCTCATGCCGCCCCACACCACCACCACATCACGACGCGACGGGGAGACTCCTTGATGACTTTAGATACGAATATATGTATGTAGAAAGATACTCTTTTAGAGTAGTAGTAGTAATATAAGAGCTTAGAGGTTGTCTTATATCTTTTATATAACAAACGACAACGAAAACGACGACGAACGATGGTAAAATAGAAAGCGTTAGATAGAAACTAGACGACATCCTTTTTCAGTAATTAAATTTGTCCTGGTGATTTATGACACCTAGAGAGCGCACAAATGGCGTGTTTTTCATTATGTGTATCTATCTTAAGTATCTTTTCAAGCTAAAGAAAAAAAATTAACTTGAATAAAGCACAAGTAGAATAGATAGTATCTATCTAAAATCCTGCTAGGTAGATCCTCCATAGAGGTATATATACTTTTACTCTACGCAGAAATGTAATAAGTCCTTTAATTGAAGTAAAGTGGAATTTTTTTTTGTAATCCTTTTTGTATGTATATACTATGTATCTTTTCCTAGAAATAACTTGACATATTATCTCGTATATGGATCTCTGTCTATCTATCTATCTTAACTATCTTCTTATTCTTATATTTTTTTTTACCCCCTTTCGTTGCCACCTTTTATAGAGAAAAGTATTTGGAGCAGTTGTCAGGATTAAGTCCTTATTTTAGATATTTTATTAAATATTAAATATCCTTATAGTCTCTAGCTCTATCTATCTATCTAAGAAAAAAAGACAACGTCAACATTTTAAGGAGCGAGCGATATTGAAGTGAAATGAGTTTTTGACACGCTTATTTTTTGTTTTCATTTTTTTTTTCTAAGCGCGTCACATTGTTTAAGTATATTGCATGTTATTTTGCAATATTTGACTCATGCGAAGGACAAAACAAATTAAGGCATATTACACAACAACTATAACTATATATAATAGATATAAGTATACAACACTACAGAACATCAAGAATTAACGATTGAATTTCTTTTTGTTTTTGTGACCAATTTTTGGCATTTTATTAGCTAATTAGATTGATTTGGGTGAACATATTTTTTCTTTCTGAAGGACGAATACACAGAAGGATATTTTTATATTCAATGAGAGAGGAGAAATTAAAGGGTAAAAATATTAAAAGTTAATATGAGCTTGCTGCTTGAAAACATTTGTGTGCATAAGCACTAAGAACAAGGTTTAAAAGTAGATGTTTTAGGGAAGAGTCTGGAATATGTATGATCCGGATTAGCTATATAATTTTACATTGCTTAGTGTTATCTTCTGAGTTTTACATGTGCCAAAAACAGCTTTAAATCGACGAAATTCTTGGGATGTTCTTTGATTTTCAAAAAAGCAATCGTGAGCTATATCGGATCCGGATTATTTTAAAATCACTAAACATTTATTAGAGAGTCTAGTTATTTCTCATATATTTCTGATTCGGTACTAAATTTTTATCGTTTATCTTAATAAATATATTTGTGGTTTAAAATTTTGTAAGGGTCTGAAATTTTAATTATCCGGATTAAATGTAGAAATGTATCCGGTTCATTCTTTTAAGCAATAATGTGTCAAAAAAGCATAGGAAAACGTTGCTATTGATTTTTGAAAAGAATGTCTGTTAAAGATTAACTCCCAGTCACTTAAAATTTAATCCGGATCCATATTCAATTCTTTTTATTCTATTCGATCTGATTGTACTATTTTGAAAAATGTAATATTTTTACAGATTGTTATTCTTAATGTTTTAGAACATTGTAAAATTTGTATGATCCGGATTAACTTCACACAACTCTGCTTGTACTCCGAATCCGGATTAAATTGCTTTAATTTTATTTTTTCTTGGTATGATATTGGATTCAACTGATATGGAATTTTACTTCATACTTTCTCTTGACTTTTAAACATTTTTAGTCACCCTAAAACACGGTCCGTAAATTTGTTTAAATAATAAATAACATACAAAAATAACGTGTACGCCACGGTATACCATTGTTATTTCTATGTCTTTTTGGAAAAATTTCAACAAAATATTAATGAAGCTGACTAATGGACTGAAATTGAATATAAACCACGAGATTATGATGTCAAGGATACCGTGATCGTGTTAAAATATGCCTAAAAATGCAGTTTTTTCGTAACAAACTGATGTGAAATATTTGCACAAAAATGTTTGTAATTTGAAATTATGTAAATCAAAATTATACCTAGAAATGTGTGAAATTTTGCTAATTATTTGTAATTTTTGACTATCTATCTTTCTTTGATCTTTTACAAACAAAAAGTTTAACAAATGAACTCAATCCGATTTACGTTATCGAACGATTTTATATTCTACTTGTAGTTTAAAAATATCACAATACAAATTAAGAATTCACCAAAGCATTACCGACAAAAAAATTCATCATCAAATAAAAAAAAAAAATATATATCACATTCAAACGAATGTCTCTCAATGTCAATTTGTTTTGAATTTTGACAAACTATACCCACCCATATAGCAAATCATCATCAACAACAACAACAAATACAACAACAACAACAAAAAAAGACCTTCTACAACTTAAACCTCTTCCCCATATACTATTCAAATGGCGTCTTGATGTGAACCGAAAGTTCTTTTCAAAAAAATATTCTCCCACACTCCAAACATGTCATCGTTCTAATAATAATAAAAATTATCAATATTTTATAACAAGCGCTCTTTTTTATCAAACAAACAAACAAAAAATAAAAATTGTATGTAATTGATATTCAAAATTCATTTCACAATAATATTTTGTAAAATACCACATTAATAGTGATTCTCTCGCGTAATTCGTAAATTCCCTAACTCTGTTGTGACTCTGTGATCACCAATCACCGATCACCGATCACCTTCACCTTATAATATCCAAAGCACGGTGAGTCCAATTTAACAAGCAGGTAGTGACTTTGGTCAAAAAAGCACATCATACTCATATAATCAAAATCAACTTCAATTTCAACAGCAACAGAAGCAGAAGTAGTAGCAACTACAACAACAACAGTGCTTATCGGCTTCTAATATATTGCGACGAAATAAAATCTCAATATTCCCAAACGACTTTGTAGGGTCATAAAGTATATAGATACTTTCGTGGCGAGTGTGTACAATATTTTTCAGATTTTTTTTTTTTTCTTTTTTTTTGAATCTTTTTATAAAAAGTATCCCAGCCAAACAACCAGACACCATTAGGATTCACAACTAAACATTGAAACGTTGTCTGCATAAAATTCATTCTAATGTTTGAAACAAAAAAAAAAAAAAAACTTCGACAAAAAAATCATTTAAAACATTTTGCGTTCACTTGAAGAACAAACGAACAAAAAATTGAAGAAAAAAAAAAAACAACTTCAGCTACGTACGTGTATGGGAGACTTCAAAAAAATGACTTTAGATACAAGAAAAAGCTACAAATCTCTCTTCTATTCTTGTCGTCATCGTCGCAGTCATATTATCGAATGTCGAATGTCGAATGTGCTGCTGTCGTTGGTTATTCGACTGCGCACACACTATTTCTATTTAGTGATGTGTGCCTGATCCCTGAACTAATATGCAGAACATGTGCTAGAGTCATAATATAGTTGGGAGGATATTTTTAGTACATGTACTCCTCGTATCTATAAGTTAAGTAAGCCTGTGATGGTTGAACACCATCATACCAAAAGACGCATCTACGAGTAGGTATAGTGCACCAAGACTGACGCTATACACGCTGCTGACTCCGACTTCGACTCTGACGCTGGCTGACGCTGTTGAGCACCAAAAGAGAGAGAAACCAAACGATAGATGTCGACATTCTGTCTTTTGGAAGGACATGAAAATTACTGTTTAGACAAACGATGACAGCTTGTTAATGTTTAACGAGGTTGGTAATTTGCTGTGGTTCTTGCTTTTTTAGTTTCTTAACTTTTTTTGTTGTGATTTTGTGGAAAAAAAAGGGCAGCCATGCACGGCGGCGCGGCAGCAGTGGCGGTGGTAATGCGTCTCGGGCTCATTTAATTTTCTAATCACACTTAGATTTATGGATTCCATACGGAGTCAGAATAGAGCCTATGTTTGCAAAAAAAAAAAAAAACCGTCTGCTCCCAAGCCAAAGTGACTTCTCCTCCCCCAGCCCGCTTAAACCTTCAAGACATCATTTGGATGGAGAAAATTATGAGTACGCAAAGAATTATGAGTATTTTCGATATGAAATGCACGTATCTCCGGTCAGACGGACATACTCGTACAAGGCAGCTCACAGAGCAGACCTTCAGAGTTTTGCAGACAGACTACCATATCCAAAGGAGACACAATGCCCGAAGACTGTCAGGTCCAAAACTTACAATAATCGCAGACCGAACCACCACCGCCGCCACCGTCTCCAGACACGCTCGCTTGTCGCGCGTATCTACATATATGTGTCCAGGAGTGCTCATCTACATAAATATACTTTCTTCTCATACTTATATGGATATATTCTATATGTATAGGAGGTGTATATAAATTTGTCATTGTGCTTGTCCTCGTAGAAGAAATGCAAAAGAATTCCAAAACTATGAGAAGTCCCTCTCAAATCACATCAAAAGAAGAATAAGTCAGAAACAACAGCTCTCAGAAAACCAAAACAATCGTGGACAATTTTTTGACAGCTTGTACAATTCCATCCATGGATACGAGTCGATACATATAGAATAAGCTATATACTCCAGCTATAATAGTGATAAAGTCAGACTTGACAGTAAAGCACAGTCTGATGGCGGTCTAATAATTGTATGCGCGACTCGTTCAAAACGTCCGCAATGTAACGATTTTTTAATTTCGCTCCATCTAATCGCGCATGAATGTCCAATTAATTTTTTTCTTTCCTTTCTCTTTTTTAATTTTTATTTAAATTGTTCTTTAATTGGAAACGATATACAACAATATTTCGTATGTTTTGTTTTAATAAGCGTCGTCGTCGTCGTCGTCGACAAAAATTTATAAATGGTGAGAGGGTTAAGACGCAAAAAATTATTGATAATATTAATAAAAATTATTGTTCGTAATAATAATGAGTTTTGATTGGTTTGGGACTTGGGTAGAGATGGGAAGGCGAAGGTGTGTTTGCAATAAGGCGACTTAAGGAATTTGTACTTTTTCGTTTATGGATTTTGAAGTCGAGTCGTCCGTCGTTTTCGAAGACTTTACAAGCAAACCATGTACGGAATTAGACGAGGAATTAATTAAATTCTTCCATATACAATAAAATAACTTGGTTTTCTGATGGAAGGTGTATCGGCTAACACCTCTTTGATGTTCAAACATATACCTCCGAGTACCTATTGATTAGTATTCCCATGGTTCTAGAAATGTTTTTTTGTATTTGGGGTTAGGAACATGAATATATTGACATTCAATCTAGATAAGCACAGTTAAATCTTAAGGACCTTTTTTCAATATATGCATCTAAATTTCTTCGATATACTATCTAGTATCAAGGAAAAGTTGTGAATATTTCTAGACTATTTCCTCAGAAGGATTTCGACAAATTTATAAAAATAATACAAAATATTCGAACAGATCAAATAATGCAGATGGAAAAAGACAGTAAAAAGACAAATATCCTTCTTTTTCCACCTTCTATGTACCAAAGGACTCATCTCACTTAAGTTGGAAGCATAGAACAGCAGAGTTTAAAGCTGTTTAAGAGCAATCTGCAGAAGTTTCTGAGTCGTTTCTTGACTTTTGACTTTGAAACTAGTACACACCAGATGCCATGGAACAGTCGAACTAGACTTTATCCGCCGAACGTGTTCGAAAGAAGATGGCCAAAGTTTTCTGGGATTCACAAGGTTCGATATACAATTCGACTACTTGGAATATGACAAAACTATCATAAGTCTTTCACTATCTTGGATTTCTTGGGGTTCGACGCCGAATTGAAGAAAAAATTGAAACATTTGGCGAAGAACAACGTGCTCTTCCAGTTTTGCGATTTCTGTTTATTAGCAAACTTTCGCCATGGGAAAAATTCGAGTCGCCTTCACGAAGACCTACTTTGCAGATCAAACATTTCAAATGAAAACTCAAGATGGCCGAAACAAGATCTAGTTCTGCGACATCGATACTGAAAAAAGACTGCTATTTTTTGCTGTATGTTCTGTTGACATTCAATTTGTATCTTTTTTTACTTCACAAATGTCAAAACAAAGAATTGACATTTCCCACCATTTGTAAAATTGAAGCAGTTTTCAATAGAATGATGACTTTTACGACGGTTGACAACTTTTGTGTCCTTATACATTTTTGAATAATATAATTCACAGATCTAATAACTGATGGTATCTTTTCTTGAAAGTTAAAAAAAAAAAAATGATTGAGAAAATGAATTTCATTACAAATATCAACTTCATATTATTTAGTTGCCTATGATGACTATCTACGAATGTGCGAGTAACATTAAAATGCTGACATTATCCTTTCGGTCATAAAGTACACTCCTTTAAACACACAAACAACAAATTGTACGTGTGTGTAAAGAACAAATCACGCAGTATGCAGTCTTGTCTCATGTGATAATTTCTTATAGGTTTTATTATTATTATTATTTTTTTGTATTTTTTATTATTCATTTTTTTTATTAAACTCTCCTGGATGGAATGGTTTGTGGTTTGTGTTAATTTTTGTGTTGTTTGTCCATCGAAACGTCCTCGCTTAGGTACCTATAGTTCGCGACCACTTCCATTTTGCACTTTGCGTGCTGTGAATTTTATTAAAAGAAAAATATTATATCTTCTCTCTTTAAACGAGTATCTATATAAGATTGCATTTTTGTTTTATTTTATATTTCTGGAATGATTATTATTCTGTTTTTTTTTTTTTAGTTTCAATAATTTATTTTTTATTTTTTATTAATCTAAGTTTGGTGAATGTTTATTGCTTGGGGTTTAAACAAGAATCACGAGTACGATATAATGCTACGCATGTTCGTCATCATCAGAATAAGCGCCCTTTTGCACAGAATAATGTATCTTTTCCTTTTTGAAGCGCATCACAATTAAATACATTGCGCACGTTATTGTCTTTTATTAATATGAGTGTATTGGATGATATTTCCCCCCTTTCCCCGTCTTCTTCCACATGAAGTGCAATATACATATGTTGTGTGTATGATTGTGTTTGTATTTGTATTTTACCATGAAAATTCAATGACAAAATAATATATGCGAATGTTGTGCAGTTAATAATCGTTTATATAAATCCTTTGGCAATGATTATTGTATGACATTTAGTAATGATTTTATTTTCGCATGATGATGATGGGTTATGTGTGAGGTAGCATGTTTAATAAATTTTTTCGAAAAAAGAAAAAAATATGCACACAACAGTTTTTTACAAAAATATTTCTGATTTGAATTTAAAATTTGAAACAAAAAACATGATGAGATACTTTTTGGGACAAAATTTATGTGATTGTAGTAAAATTTAGTTGAATTAAACTAAAGGAATTGAAATGTTTGGACAGACTTGACATTGAGGTGATATGTCACGAAAAAATATGGGTCCCTGAATTTTGTCCGATTTATGCGAAGATTGGGCTAAAAATGTATGATTTTCTAATGATAAAAATCGGGTTTTGTTTAAATTTATTAAGGTAATAAAGACCATAAATGAACATATAACTGACACTTAAAATCAAATAAAAAATTATTGTTAATAATTTCTTATTAATTAAAAAAACTGAAAAAATGATACAAAAATGATCCCAATAACCAATAAATTGAACATTCACAAATCTATAAAATATAAATAAAAAATTCAACTGAGTTGTTTTTCCCAAACAAGGTCAATACTTAAAAACCAATTAAATTTCAATTAAAAACAAAACAAAACAAATTAAAAAACTAAACAAAAAAAAAATAATATTTATTAATAATTAAGTGCTTAGAATTATCACACATCTTCTTGATGGTAATTAAAAGATACATACACAAAATAAAACTTGAACAAAAATAAAAAAAAAAAATTAACATCAATTAAATGCATGCATTCAAGTGCGTTTTGTGTTATAAACAAAAAAAAAACAACTAAGAACCAACAACAACAAAAACAATTAAACGTAAGAACTTATAAAAAGGGAGACTTTTAATTGACTATATCTATTCTATATAGTACCTCTATTCCAAGAGTGTATTGTATTGTATCTCTTAAGATGCCCTGATGCATTTATGATATCTTTTTCAATGCATATTTTCACTCAATTTAATGATTTTAACAATTACTTTCTTCCGGGTTAAATTTATACGTTTTTAAACTGATATAAACGATAAACCGGACGCACTTGTGATGCAAGGCTTACACAAGAATCTTTGAGGAACTCTTGAAGGCCTTATAAAACTCGTACACTCATCAAAATAAAATGTGGCGTGCGTACAGACAGTTAATAATTATTCGATTGAATTTCATTAAAAACGTACCTACACCTATTAATGTATCTAAGAGATACATAATCCACTTATACTATTTTTATATGTTCCTACTTCAAAGATACACTCAACATACCACCAACTATCTCCCCTTATTTCTGCATTTAAAGTCGTAAACGGGAGATTTTATTTGAGAATTTTCTTATCAAGTTCGTTTTTTAGATTCAAGTTGAAAAAAAAAAAATAAAATAAAAACATAAAAATAAAAAAAATAAAAAAAAGATGAAATTTAATTTGAAATTTTTAGTTCTTAAACATTTTTTTTTTCGATTTTTATTGATATTTAACACTTTAATTAAATTATTATAATTTTTTTTTTCGCCACACAAATTTTATGTTTGTAAATATATAAGAAAATTTGTTTGTTATTTTTTCAAAGTAGGTTTATTATTTTTAATCTTTGTGTATATTTAATTACCTCTCAACAGGCCTATGTGTCGCCAAGATTTTTTATTGATGTAATAAAATAAAATTCCATAAAGTTTATTAAGGTATCTAATTCTACATTTATAAATGTGTTTTATTTTTGAGCTATTCACACATGTGTCATTGTGTTTATTAAAATTGAACAAAAAATATAATATTTATTTTTTTTTTTGATTTTTAAATTAAGACACGTGATGATGGAAACGAATAAAAATGTCGCCTTTGAATTGAAATGGTTAATCGACTTAAGAGAGACTTAAGTGGTTTTGAGATCTATGGCACTTAGTCGAATTCTATCAACAATATAGAGTCTTCTAACTGTGTTTATAAAAAAGGAAAGGAATGAAAAGGAGCTTTCGATGATGGTGTGTGTTTACATTATGACAAAACTAATGATTAGATTAGAAGAATGAATGAATGAAAGAAAAAAGGTCTCGATGGTGGTGGTCTAGTCTCTTATTGTTGAGTGCATCGTTTTTATATTTAGTTTTTTTTTTAAATATTTATTGATAGTTAATGGTAGTCTATGAATGACTGGCAACACTTTATTTATGTCGAAATGGATTGTAGAGTGAAGAATTGGTTCGACATTTGAATGTAAAATTTATGTCACGATTTTTTGAAATAATAAATAACAATTTTAAAAACAAACAAAAGGAAATATAAAAGTAAACTAATCATGGAATGAAGATGAACATGAGCAAATGGAAGAAAGAGACTTTCATTGAACCTGTTTTTTGAATAGTTCCCAAAATTAAAGCATATGAGTACCCATTTAAGAAGACAGTAGAATCCCTCAGTTTAATGACTTTGATTATTTAGAATTCTTTTTTAAATCATCAAATATTTTTGAAATTGATTTTTATTTTATTTATTTTTTATTTTATTTTATTTTATTTTATTTTGTTTTATTTTATTACTTACTATAAGACTTTATTTATTTGCTTTCAGGCTGAATTTCAACAAAGAATATGGTTTGCTTTATTTCATTCTTACAATATAAAAGGATTTCAGTGCAGTTAATCTCCAAACCAGAATATATAAAAATTACAAAACAAATTTCCCATATCTATGCATAAAAGTACAGACTAATTTAAGAATGTTTTTTTAAATAAACAGATAAACAATCAAATGAATATTTGAGCATCGTATTAAGATCAAATTTTGACAACCTAAACAATAAACTGCTCCGAATTGTATTCCAACTATGTCTATGTGTATGCAATCCTTGGATCCTTGCATTATCATCGCAGGCTTAACTCAATAAACTAGTCGTACTCCCTATCAACAAAAGAAACTCCTTTCTGTGGTTAAAATTTTATAAAAATATAGCCACAAGCAATCAAAGGTTGATGTATGGACGAATATACATTTAACAACGAATCCCTTTTTAATCCTTGTGAGAGAGATAGATGGTATGAGAATTTGTGGGGAGAAATAATAAAAACCGCAAAACAAATTATTATATTGTACATAATCGCCTGCAAATGCGTTTCAATCAACGGCCAGGATTAAGTCCACATCCACACATAAATATTCCAGTTTTCGAAGGATACAAAAAAAAAAACCCTCGCAGAGAAACTATTTACTGTTTGTTCGATTTCATATAATGATCGATTGTTGTTAATCACCTCAAACACAGAGATACACAAACACACAAATAAATATACAAAACCAAATACAGGAAAAAAAAAGCTGAATAAAATCCGTGTTCCAGATAAACAAACAACCAACACGACCAAAACCAACACAATTTTAGCCTCAAGGACCTCAGAGCTGACTCGACGCGACGGGCCTTTCGATAATACCGAACCGACCGACCAACCCAACCGAGCCCATCATCATCATCATGATGACGTTTGCATTGTGGATTTGTTCCAAATGTAATACAACATTACACTACGATTGACGTATAACATATTTTCCTTAACACAAACACAAACATACGTACTTATTTTTGTGTAAATACGCTATCACAAATGTACACCAACAGCTTTCTGTCAGATGCCGAGTAGGTATACTATATCCTTAAAGCAAATAATTAAATCCTTTTCCATTACATGCGGTTTTTGGAATCCAAACAGACGTTCGTTGTTTTCTTCAGATTTTTCAAAACGACAAAAAAAAAAGTTTATTAGATCGAGGCCAGCGAGGAGGGTTCCTTTCTGTGTTCCTATATTTTTACTTATAGATACATAGAATACCAAATTCAACTATACACAGTCATTCGTCTAATTAAAGATGATTGCCTTCATCGACATCGACAATATATACAAGGACGACTATACCTATACTCCTCGTCTATACACACTGACGATGATGATGACGAGGACAATTATATTATAGAATGTTGAGGGAGGGGGGCTTGAACTTAATTGTGTGCATTTAATTCATAAAGGATTTTAGCCATGGTGGCTTTTTGTCTTTTTTTTTTTTTTTGAAATTCATTTGCATTAAAAATTAAGAAGAAAAATAAAAGCCAGCTAAGAAAATTGCTTTTAATTTTTCGTCGTATGGTATATAGAAAATTTCACAAACTACATACATACATACTATTTTGCGATAAAAGAAATTGTTGTATAAAGAAAGAAAATAGAAAAAAAAGGACTTTTCAACATTCTACTTGAGTATGTAGAGTCTAGAGGGTTGTTATTTAGGGGGTTGTACGTAATTTTGTAGCTTGAAGTTAATTTCAGGGTAATTATAATATAAAACATAGTGTACTCCCGTTTATTTTGCACAGGCACACACACAGCACCCCCCCTGTCCCCCTCACACTCCGCCGACAATGTGGTAGGTAAGTTTTAAGTTCAAAAGAACTCCTTGTTTATTCGTGCATTATTTTCATCCAGGAATATACGAGCATATACAATATACATACACATAAAGAATAAAAGTGAGTTTTCTCCATACAATATACAAAAGGACTAAAAGGACTATACTCTCATTGTTCGGGAAAAACTATACTTCAGAGGTATGTATGTATATACGCGTTTAGATAGTATATATTCAACATAATGATTTAGGTGGGGATTAACTTTGAAAAGCCGGGCGCAGAAATGTCTGCTTTTGACAGGTTTGCTTGTTATGCTGTGTGCTGTTTTGTGCACGGCAGCAGCGTGTTCTTTCTCTTCAAATATGCAACATGGCGCGGTACCAAACGGCGCGGCAGCGAGACGGCAAACGGTGAAGGCAGTCACTAGGGTGTTGAGTTAAATTTGAAATATCCTATAAACGAACAAAAATAAGAGACATGTTGTAGGAAATAAGGAAGCTTGAAAAGTTTGTCTAAACATATAAAATCTACTCGTCCTTTTTGGTTAAATTTATTTGCTAAGAAAATTAAAGTTTTTTGACGTTTTTTTTTTACGTTCCAGAAGTTTGAGGAAGGTACACTATCTTCATGCATCTTTTTTCTGAATTTTTCAATTTATTTCTTCCCTCAAGGACATCTTTTAAAAGATTACAATTATTAGAAAACCTTTTCCTTGACTTTTCTTGCCACCGAATTTGTCCCAAAACGTTGAGAAATTCTAATCTAAAACAGTAACGAAACATAATGCCTCATTACGCAAAAGATGTCATGCTAACTAACAGGATTTGAACACCTTTGGATATCAGTTACATGCCTAATACCTAATCACCAGACCCCAATTAGCCTCACCATATACAATATGTGTATATATAGAAGACCCTCCTTAAAGTTGAAAATAAATTAACAAAATTATACACCCAAAGGACTCTCTCTGTACCTTCAAAAGGAACACAAAAAAGCCCAAAATTGTGTCTAATAATAAAATTTACTTTCACACGACTAAGCAAATCCGGCTTAAGTACGAGTTTATTTTGGTCAAACTGTGGGGTTCCTTCCTTTTTGTAATGTATGTAATTTGAGTGTCAAATTTGTGTTTCATTCTTTGGTCAACTTTTCAAAATCTCAATTCAAATTGAATTTTCCTATGAGAACTTTGAAAATTCTCATATTCTAAAACTACCCTCAACCGACGCATCGTCGTTTATTATATTTCTAAAGTGGGTGTTTGTTTTTATACAGCCAATCTGGCAGTACCGCCTTAGACTCATATAGCAACTTATCATTAAGATTTGATTAGCCATCAGGATAAAGGGATGATGCGAACCGAGGAACCATCATCATCATCATCACAGTCACTATGAATTGCAAATTGAAACCGTGCGAAGTGCGAGTATCGTCGTATCGTGCGCAGCACTAGACCGTCGTCGATTTCTCCGGATGCAAACCACTTTCCTTAACGTGTAATTTTCAGCAAGGACAATAGCTCCTTGTAACACAACACTCTTGATCCATCACCAGAGAATAATCACTGTAATCAAGGCGGTCCAACCAATTGCAATAGGACTACTGTCATTTTACCGTATACACACCTTGTTTGTTATTGTGGGAAGATATATAACTCGAGTAACATGTTTGATGTCCTCTGGGCTCTGGGGCATTTGTGTTAGGCACACGTCAAATGTCGAAAATCTATTCTCCCTTCATTAAGAATGCGTGCACGACGACGAACGCACGGGTTTAACACACACCTCTAGAGAGAGCGAAGTTGCAAAGAACGCGCGCGTTGGTGCGAAATGTACGAGTACTTCAAATCAAAAGTATGTAGCTCGAAAAAAAGGGGGAAAACAAATACAAAGGTGGGTAGGATAGTAAGTACATGAAAGGACACTCTTGGTAATTGCAGAGCGTATGCTTTATCCCATGGGGACATAATGAAATACAATAAGAACAGAACTCGACCAAAGGACTTTAAGAGAATTCAATTGACTGCTTTTTTTTCTGGAACATTTCCTGAAGATTATCACTTGAAGTATCGCATATTTATTTGACGCAGATCATTTCATCAACAAGGACACCATGGACACAAAAAATCCTATTCCCGACAAAATAATTAGTCGCCTTGTGTCTCTGGAATATTGTAGAACACACATCAGACATTAGACACGTCAAATCGCACAAAGAAAATCAATTTTGTGGCATAAACAGTTTTCCAGTATAGTCTAGAACTGGTGGGGTGATAAATATAACAAAGGACCAGAAACCAGAAGAAAATATCCCCAGCATCCTTTTTGTTTTTTGTTTTTGTCGTGGTGGTTTCGTTTCAACACAAAATAACATCCTTCTTTTGTATGTACGTTTATTGTGGGTCCTTATAAGACACACACAATTGTTTGTTGGCGAAACACGTTTCGATTGTTTGTTACAAAGCTATGTCGTAGCAGGGGGGCCTTGATGGAATAAGACCGAGAGCCAGTCCTGTATAAAGTGGGGAGTTATGGTCTGTCAGATCTTGAGAGGACAAACAAAAAAAAAAGTTATTCACTGAGAAAAGTTTTTTTTTTTTGTTCTTCAAGAGGACTATAAGGATATCTCTAAATTTGTTTTCGCTCTTTTCTATTGTCTTCTAAAGATGTTGTTTTGGTGTTGTATATCTTTCGTGCGGTTAATTGTTATCCGGGAATTCTCTAGTGTCCTGTTTTGTTCCTTTTTTTTTCTTGTTTTGTTTTTCATATTGAAAATGTTTTTCGTTTTAATAGCATTTATGGTTTGATTACATTACTAATTGATTAAGTTTTTCTTTTTGTTTGTAGGTATGTATATATAGAGATAAAGAAACAGTGGTTTTGCTTTTGGTGGCAAATTAAGGATTTATGAGAAAGTTGTTTCGAAGAAAAATATTGAGAATGTTATTTAGGAGATATTTGGAAAAGTTTCAAATAGAATTACATTAATAGAGAATTCTTTAGGTTAAGTTGTTGGCGAAATTAAGGGGAAAAGTACGACCACTTTACAAATTGTCTTACCACAATGATACTGGAAATACTGAAGAAATTAAAGAAGTAGATGGAGAAATCGTTCACAAGGAATAGCATTAAAGACTAACGAAGTACCAGCTACGAGAGGTATAATTTCCCAAAAAGGGGACAGAGATTTATTGAAATTGGTCAAGCAATAAGGAATATATTAGATAATATCCAGAAAATCTGAAATTACCAAAATAACACCAATACCTCATTTTCAAAAGTATATGAGCACAAGTTTCATCGAATCTTTTTCAGTTGTTCTTGAGAACTAAAACCTCAAATTCCAGAAGTAATACAGAAATGTTTTGTACAAAATTTTAGGCGCAGAAGGAACGGGATCATTATTGAGGAAGTATCCATAAAAGATAAGAAGTTTTGTATAAGGAAGCTAATAAGGAAGGGCCCTAGGAAAAATTCTCCAGTTTTCTAGAACTTCAAATCAAATTGCTTATTTCAGTTTTTAATCGATCTACCTTAAGCCTTAAGGCAGTGACTAATAAACGTCTGATGTCAGGTACAAAAACGTATGCACCATCCATCAATAGAAACCATTAATAATGTGTGTTCGATCGATCTTTTCCCGCTTCACATAAACTATATCTGTATATAAATTAAATAGTTTACTTCCTCATTCTACCTCCAGAAGATCCTTTTAAAAGCATGCAATTCGATTGCTACCTTGTTGAAAATAAAATATTCATTATATCAACCACAACAAAAAAAAAAAAAACGAAAGTCAGATGATATAAAGTTGAAAAGTTTACAATCATGTGTATAGAGTATGTTATGTAGACATTTTACAATTTTCATAAAATGTTTTTCCTTAAAATTCTCAAACATCAACATCATTTTTCCCCAGGTAAAATATATAAAATTATTTGCATCACGTTTCTACTTATACATATATGTATATGTATGTATCTACGAACCTGTACAACATCTCCATCAACCGCAAAGTGAAATCCTTGTTATCCTTCTTAATTATTCATTTTTCACTTTTCGTTTTTTTTGATAGGAAGGAAAAACAAAATATTAAAATTCCACACAAGATATCGAATTCCGAACACCGATGATTTTTTAAACAAGCCTTTTTTGAATACCCCCCTCCTCGTGATGCCATATCAGCCTATCACTATATGCATGCATCCTTCAATTCAATATTAGTTCCGTTCATGAACGAGGACGACGTATACAGGATGCATAATGTAACCTGTTTGAATGTCGAATTTAACAATATTTTCCACAACCCCACCCACTAAAGATAACCACCCCTTCCCTCCATTCTCTCAACAAAAAAAAAAAACAAGGTAAGCCTCACTCACTTAACCCTTCACTTATATCCATATCCTTCCATGTTTCACTTAAAATACATAAAATAAAAATTGTAAAAACATGTAAAGACGACATTTCCAATTTGTGTCGAATGCCAGTTGTAGTAGTAGTAGTTGTTGTTGTTGTTGTTTGGTTTCGATGTGTGGTAGAGAGATACAGTGGCTCTCATAAAATATGTATAAACTACAATTTTATCCTTTAAATATAAAGTGGTTTCAGGGTTTTGGCATCGGCATGCATCCCAAATACTGGCATTCGCAAATATTTCGCTCAAGGATTCATTCAATTTTTAATAAACTCTCTCCAAAAACAAAAAAAAAAAACAGAAGAACCCACAAAGCTAGGAGTGTGAGTGTTGTCTGTGGGTGAAGTCCTTTGTCCCCTATGGACATCGAAGGATGTCTGTTTAAGAATTGTTTTTTTTTTTTTAGCTGTCTCCAGCCAACCAGGATAATCTGCAATGGCATCTTTGCGCTGTGAATTTTGGTAATATCGAAGATTACTCCTTAGAGATGGGGAACAGGACATCTCATATAGACACAAGCCTGAACCATCAGAGAAGTCCTGATGTAGCTATGTATGTATATATAGTTGAGGCGGCTTTGGTATGTCCCAATGGGATTTAAGTGTGCGCTGGCATAAGCACAAGTTCATCGCTCCCCTTGATTATATTCTCTTCTATCCTTGTTTTTTTTTTACCTATTTGAAGGCATTGTGTCCTGTTTTCATACACATACTTATGTATATATTGAGCTGTTCTAATATTCGCATAATGTTTTCTTTAGCTCCCAGTTGCGTTTATCGCATAAATAATTGACAAAAGTAAAATTGTTTCTTGATCACTTGAGGATACCCCAGTGGAAAATTAGATATTTACCCGGCAAATTTCACTTTTAACCAAGATTATCGTTGTGTGAGTAAACCAAAAAGGCATCCTTATAAAAGCCACACCACAGCAAAATGACTGGCAGTTTGTTGCTGATGAAAATGATGATTTTATAGAGTCTAAGGCTTGGTGTGGTGTGGTGCGACGACGACGGAAGCGACGGACGTGGCGCAACACGCGTGATGTGCCATCGGTCCCTGTAGACTTTTGCAAAAATTCATTTTTAAATTTTTCTTAAGGCTGTTTTCTTTTTTGCATAAATTATTTATTCAGAGTTTTTCTTTTGTTGCTGTTTTTGTTTCGAAATCAATTTAATTGAATTTTTGGGAAAATTGAAACTTTCAGCAAGTGCGACTTCAAGCCTGAAATTTTGAGTTAAAGAATTTTTTTTTGCAATCATTGAAATAACTTTTCTAGCTACATGTTCGTAATAACAATATAAACGTATCTTCAACATTTCCATTTTCATTATTTCCAAAAACTTTTCAGTTTTATATAGAAAATTCTTTATAAACTCACTAAAGCAAAATTCATACTTTAATAGCAGATATCGATGTTTCCTCAAATGTTCAACATTAAACAAAATAAAACATCCTTGGAAACATGTTGCCAAGTCATCTTGGAATCATTAGGAACTAAAAAATCAATATCTAAAAATATCCACTTTGCTCTTAGATGAACAAAATTTAAAGCACGTGCTAAAGAATGTGCCCTGATGTTGCAGTTCATATTAAATAAAGGGATATTTATAAAAAAAAAATCAATACTTGCACCATCATAATCACTTAGTCACCTCAATTATTAATGGATTTCAATTTTTCTTTGTCTGTGTATAGGTTCCGTTCGACAACATTTGCCCATCAAGAAGCATTTTCACTTATCGTATATGGAAAAATCTGTGGTTATTTTATTTGTTAAAAATCATCTTTTGTTGCATTTTGGAATTGTTAAGTGTTACCAACACAAAAGAACAAAAACAACACACCAAATACCGAAAACACGGGATGTATACGAGCCCTTTCAAAATATTCCGTCGAAGAATGACTTGACAGAAATGTTGCCAAGTAATGAATTAAAAAAAAAAAATATATATGGGGACCAGACTAAGAATAGACGATGATGATGACAAACGAAACAGCACCCTTCATGTTTCTTCATTATGTTGCCGCAACAATTGAATTCGAATATTCTTTTTGGGTGAAAATTAGAACGACAATGCATTTTTTCCCTTTTCGTCTTTTATATACGAAAAAGAAAAAAAGGATATCAAAGATAAAAAAATACCGATTACCAAGCATAAAAATGCACATCTAGACACATTCAAACCCCCTTAAAAGGACGGTTAAAGAAAGAACGAAAAAAAAGAACCGAAACACGAAAAAAATTATTTTGCTGAATCATATTTCTCGAAATATTATTACTTTTAAATGGTTTGGGCGGTTTGCCCAAGGATTCAAATCGGCAGGCACTTACTGTAGACCATAGTTGAAGAGACAGTACATTACACTGAAGGAAATAATTATTAGCCTTGCATTTTTTTCAAAAAAATGAGTACTTGTTTCTGAGTATTTACTTCACATTAAAGGAAGATGACTTTAAGTACGAGTTCAGAATTAAAATTTTATGTTGCTAAGAGTTAAACAGGATGAGTAGGGGCCCTAAATTGAGCTTTTGCTTTTTGAGTATCTACTACGGGAAGTACTTGAGTATTAGCACAAATAGGTGATAGTAAATATAAGCTGATACATATATTAAGTACTTTAATTCTTTCTTCAAGTACCTGTATGTGTAAAATGTTGCCTCAACAAGAATCTAGTTAGTTTATATTTTTCTCAGTGTAAGTATGATTTCGAAGGAATAATATTTTATACTACAAGTTAAAAAAAAAAAAGAATAAAAATTGAAATTCATGACGCCACCAGACCGACTGTCTACTGGATGATTCTACAATTTTTCTACACCACTTACTATATTATTATTATTTTTTTTTTATTATTATTTTTGTGAGTTATTTGTTTTTTTTTTCTTTTTTTTTTATTCGTAGTAGTAACATTTTCCAGTTCACACTTTGATTCGTACCGAAAAGAATTTAAGTTTTTTTTTGGTATGTGAAAGAATTACAACCAAATAGAACACACACACCAAAATTATACAAAAAAAATGTATCTCAAGACTTGAAGTCGATTTAATGTGAAATTTGATATTAAGTTCACGTTAAGTAGATATGGGGACGGACAGACGTTTTGGGTTTTCATAATTTTTTTTTTCACTTTTTTTTTTTGTAGACGGATTATTATTATTATGTGGTCACTTTGGAGAGTTCGTGGAGTGGCTTATTTTTTTTGTTTGTAAGTTTGACGTGTCTGTATATAAAAATGTTTTGGGAAAATCATTTTTGTATTCCTTAAAATGACATAAGCGTTTTCATTTAAAAATTTGAATATTTTTTTTTGAGAGTGAACATATTTTTTTATGGAAATCAATTATATTTGGTTTGGAGGAGGGACTGACTGCTTGAAACGAAGTTGGGATTTTTAGTGTGAGACTATACACACATATATAAATCGTGTAAAAGGCTTTTTCCTACAAGTCTTAGTCATCACAGGAGGGGTATATTCATGTTGCGAACTTTTAGTTAAGAATCCATCACAATTCTTACAGAGAATGATTTTTCTTGGTTGGCTCGACTGTCCCAAAACTAACCCAAGACTTGATTATGACAACTTGCAGAAAGCAATTAGTAAAAAATGGTTGGAATATTGATCCACTCTATATTCGTCAACTAACTGTAAATTTGAGTCTTGTTTTTATTTTGGGACACTCATATTAAAGATTTCGAATGCCACTAGCAAATACGAAAACATTGAACTTGATTTTTATTTAAGTCCTCAGAAGAGAAAAAGGATTCCATGTCATTACTGAGTAAAATAGTGCATTTTTCAAGTTTGGGACACATTTTTAGAGAGTGTGTAGAGAATCAGAACTTCAATAAAAGATGCCTTTTATATGTTTAACTAATGGCGTTATATTTAAATTTTATATTCACTTTGGGACACACTTTACAAGCAAGGACATAATTTATTTTGGGACACCTCACACAAGAATTGCATTAACCATCAAAACTCAAGAATCATACTCGAAGTTCTGTAAACATATTGATAGGGTTGCCACCACTAAACAAAATTGCGTTTATTTTGGGACACACTCTTCATAAGCCCTTAGAACTTCAGACACATTAATAAAATCATCGAAGCCACCCAGACTGCAATTAATTCACATCCAGATGTATTTTTCTTTCTATATTACACTAAGTAAAATTTTTGTGACACCTTTTTCTTGCGTTATTTCTATCTCGTATCTTTTGAAGAATTTAAAAGATACAATTTCAAATCGCACATACTCGTAACAACGCCCATAGATATTATGTTAATGGGGATAATCCTTCAAATTGCATCGCACACTCATTGATAGAACAAGACCATAATCTAAATGCATATCTAGACATAGAAAATAAAAATAAAAAAAGAAAACATTTATAAGAATATTCTAAAAGAATTAATCGTATAATTAATTTGATGCATGTATGCAAAGTATTTCGTGTTACATGTCATACCAAAAACTTATCAGATCTTTTCGTCGCCTTGGTATAATATAAGTTTTGCGAAAAACAACTTCGTCGGATTGTTGGTCGTTTTCGTTTGTCTATAAGGAACTCTACGATGACGATGACGACAACGACGATGTAGCCATCTTCGTTCTAGACATTGCCTTCGCCACCGCCGCCGTCCTCGTCGTTCGTTCGTCGTCATCATCGCCTTGCTACAACTTACATAGCTTATAGTTTAAAGTTTGTTGTTTGAGGGTATATTCCATCGTCTTTGGATAAAGTATGAAAATGTCGTCGCCACCACAACGCAAATACGATTTAAATGAAACAAATTGAAGTAAAATAATTGTATACAACTCGACTAGAATATGTAGACCAACATACATACCATATGTATGTCTATGTATGCATGTATGTATATTTAAACCGCACTGCATAAGTTCAGTCCCTATTGTAGGACTATGGGGTGAAAAATGCATGCTAAACATGAATGTAACTCGCTTTAACTCAATGAAAACTTGGAAAAACGAAAAAACAACAACAAAAAGTGCCTCTAATCATTGCAAATCTTTTCGAAATCTTATTTAGAATTCGTTCAGCTCAGCCAGAGATCTTTTCCCTTCGATTGTACCCTCAGCACCACACACTCTTCGTCATATGCAAATGGGTGTGTTGTCTCGGCTGCGACTTTTCTCCTATTTTTTTTGTTTTTGTATTTTTTTTAAATCCAAAGATACGAAAAACGTTCCAATAGCCGGATGGGGATATAAACTGGATCTTACAGATAGATTATCTCTTATACTCACTCGCACAACACCAAAGTGACATCTTAGAAAATGTTCATGTTATATGCCTCGCTTTGGTGCATGTTACATACGCATCTTATCTTAATCTTAATCAATCTCTGTAATTTCTTATTTTGCAATCAAAAATGTTAAAACGATCACGACTTTAACATGCCATTTGTATCTGTCTGATACATATAAAATTCAAATGCATAAATATGTATCTATCTCTATAAGACTATAGACAAAGATGAAAGAATTTCATGTGTGTGAAATATAGAACTGTTCATTGAAATCTCAAAGCAACTAATTAGATGATGTTGAAAGATACTCGTTTATCTTATCATCACACTCAAATTCCAAAAAAAAAAATTAATCTAAAAAAAAACACATTCCTCCACCTGTATGCTTCCCGAACAGAAGCTTTTTTATGAGAATTTTATGAGTAATATAAAATATTCAGGGGTGGTGTAGGGGTGTTTATTTTGGCGGGGCTCTTGTTCAAAATTTCTCTACGGACTATCACTTTAAAAACTCGACGTTTGTCCATTCTCTAAACTCTTTTCAATACCAACTTCCTACCTAAACAGTGTACCTGCATCTCAATTTTGACGCATCGGCTCCCGGGCGCCATTTTGTCTGAAATCGTTTATTAAAAACCTTAAAAAAGCAAATCGACACAAACAAAAATGTTTTGTTTATGAAAGTAGTGGCATAATTTAAAAAAACTATTTGTACAAGAGAAATTTATTAATATGTATTTTATTTTTGACATACAATCTCCCGGGCGCCACTTTATGTAAAATTTTTTTTTGCTTACATTTGCTAAAATTAAAGCATATTTCGTATAAATGAAAAGCCCATAACCCAAATTCAAGAAATCAGATGGAATTAGATTGACCCTAGTATCCACACCCGGGCGCCATTTAGTGTAAGTTTGGTTTTGAAGACATTTTTAACAATACAAACATGTTTCTATGTGAAATACATAAAAAACAAATTCACAGAACCACTATGTGCAATAAGTATTGAGTGATATTTATCTCTTCTCAAATATTTGTTCCCGGGCGCCAATTAGTGTCGATGCGTTCTGTTTTTTTATCATTTCACAATATTTACTAAAGAAACTCACACAAAATTATGTTCCCTAATGAATTCTTTCGAACCACTTAATTATAAAATGTTGTAAATTTTACTAATAACATAATATTAGTTATGTTACTCATATGTATAATGTAGGTATGTCTATATGTTTTTTTTTTTTATTAGTGTGGCTCTTGAAAGATAACGATAAGACGCTATCCTATATACCTTGTGCGGTGTGTTCCACATTCATACGTGGTCTTTATTTTATTTTAACCAGAAGCCCTGAAAATTGATAAGGAAAAGCTTATCACAACACAACATGTGTAATTGTTTTTTTTTTATTATGTTTTAACTTCAATGGCATGGTTTATGAATCTATATATGAAAAATTATATACGAACATATTTTATCATTTTTTTTAAAAGAATTTTTCGGTCTTTGGCTTTATCATTGTTTGAATAAGTCTAAAAAAACTAGTAACAGATAAAAACAAAGTGTAGGTAGCTTCCAGGTTTTTTTTTTCTGGTAAAAATGTTTGTTTTTTTTTTTTTTAAATAAATACAATTTGGAAAGTTCATCATCATCACTTTCAAATATGTATACAATTTTTCATTTCATTCTCTTGACCCAAAATTTCTACGAAATCCATGAAGGATTCTTTAAGAGTGAAAATTAGCAAAAGGAAATAATTGGACCTTCAAGTTAAAAAATGTCGATGTCTCCCTTCACTGCTGGATAGAATCGTCCCCTTTTTAAAATTTTCAGAATTAGATATTTCAAACTAAATTGAAAACAATGCGACAGTTTATTTCCAAATACAAAAAGTAGGAGGATTATTTGGTTTGCAAATGTACATATTGCGCATGCTCAGCAGGATCCTTTATGTTGCTCACTTCTGGGTTATCCCATTTTCGTCTTTTGTCCTTCGAACGATTGTTTTGTTAAAAAGGTTAGGGTTTTGCGAAATAAAATTTTGCAAAATTGCAATATCTCGTTACCTAAGTTGCGAGGGTTTGGTTTGGAATTTGTAAGAAAAATTCAAACATTTTTGAATTTGGATTGATTTATGTATTTGTTTTGAAATTGTCATACTGGGTTTTATTTTGCCTTCACACCGGGTGGGAAATATTTGTCAGAAAGACAAATTCGTCAAGGGCAAAAGGTTGAATTCGAGAGAAAGTTAGAAATTTTGTTTAGTTTCATAATGACTTATCAAAAAGAAAAACTAAGTGGTGCATTATCTCAAAATTGACTTTCCTCAAGATAAATAAGACCCCTCTTCAAATGTATGGTTCTTTTAATATGCCCACCACTGTTGAGTTCATATATTAAGCAAAACCAACAACAACAACAAAGAAGTAAAAAAAGAAGACGGAAAAAAAATTAAAAATTCAACTTCAGTCGTTGAGGTAATTAAAACAATTAACCCACACCAATTAATAAAAGAGCTCAATTATTTGTCACACACCGATTAATTAGAGGAATTCCTTACTTTTGCAATTTCAAACCAACCTTCTCCATTACCTCCAAAGTGGATTGAGAAAATTTTAATTGAATTCACAAATGCAATCAAAATGAAAAGCAAAAAGTGAATTAAAAAAACAAAAATACACAAACATAGAACTAGTGATGGGAAATTAAGGGAACAAAAAAAGTATTAAAAGAATCTTAAGAATATTAATGCTTTTGTAATAAAGTAATCAATTAAAAGAATCAGACGAGACGAGACAGAATCATAAAGAGCGAGAGAAGATAATCTTTAAATTATTATTATAATTTTTTCCTTGTTGCACAATAATTATAACAAGCACTCGATTTATGAGTTATTCATAAATTAAATATTATTAAATCATACATCATACATACAAGACCCTGCAACAGGAAAATTTTGCATAATGAGACGATACCATATAAAGTTGGATTAAATTTACTTTTTTTTATTTAAAAATTCCTTAAATTGCATTAAAAGCTTTTTTTATATAAGAATGAAAGACGACAAGTGAGGTAAGTAGGTTTACATCAAGAAATTTATTCATGAATATATTTATTCAAGAGATAATTTTAAATTCCAAAGACCATAATAAGATTGCATATAATTTGAATAATGTACATAGTCAGCTATTTGTTGAGTAATGAAAAATTGTAAAATAAAAAAAGAAAAGTAATATGCATTAAGAACTTAAAAAAGTGTGGTTTTGAATAGTTAAGGGGTGGGCAGAAAATAAATTAGTCTTTTTAGTAAAAAACCTCAATACAAATTATTTTTAGCTAGCAAAATTTTGCAAAATTCAATAATCTTATTAATTTAGTTTTCGTTGCCTTACTTCTTCGCAATTTACTTATATTTTCTCACGTTTCAAACCTTTCCTGGACTAAGACCAGCATTTCAAAATTAAAATCAGCCAAATCGGCCCAGGCGTTCTCGAGTTTTAGCGAGACAAAATAACGAAAAGTTTCATCAAAATCTATCCAGCCGTTTAGGAGGAGTTTAATCGCTAACAAACGAACAGAACATTTATATTTTTAATGATTAACCGAGTAGAGACACTGCACCTTAGCCACCCAGGCTATCAGGTGATACAACGTAAGCTGTTAATGTATGGAAGGAAAGAGAACTAAAACAGCATAATCCATAGAAAATAACATGACTAGAAGCCACAGTAAGTTTCAGGTGCTAACACATGTTTTTATATCTACTAACCACGCCCACTCGGGATTATGGTTACCACCGATAATGGTATTTAGATTTTTGACACCGGTATTCAATGTTTAAAATACAGAATATCCAGCTCCCTGATTTTTCACAACTGACTTTTGACTTTGCACCAATTTTTTGGATTCGATTTTCTCATTTTGTTTACAATTTATTTTGACAAAACTCAACATATTGGTCAATAGCTTCAATACACTTAATTCTTTAATATAAGGATCTATCAAAGTTTGTGTCAAAGTGTACTGTCAGTCTACTACAGCAAAAACTGAAAAATCTCAAAGAAATGAGGTGTTAGATTACTTCTAATTTCGAATCCTTTCATTAATATTCCCAATGCAATTTAGACACACACAAAAATCCAACAAAAATCTCAGATAATTCCTTACCACAAGGGTATACAAAAATCTGAATATACATCAAAAATCACCCACATAAAACAACACCAGTAGATAGACCCAGACTCAGACCCATAACCAGACCTAGAACCAAACCCTGGCCCTAGACACACCACACCATACTAAACCATTTTACAAATCTAATTTCAACCATTAGACTCATAATAATATTCATGAGTCCTTCACGCCCTTCTTTTTGTATCTATATACACATAAATATATCTAGTACCTACTAAAATATACGAGAATACCCGTAAAAGTGTACAACGACGACGACGACGAATTCGTTTAGTCTTCATTCCGTTTCAGATTTAATTTTAATTATGCAAATTTCTCATAATTTAACAATTTTCAATATTTTCTGCTTTCCATTGCTATAACTATATACTCGTATACCCTTTACCCCCATTTTATAGATAGACATAGATAAAGATACAGATACAGATACAAAAAAGCCCCATTCGCGAAACGCAAATCCAATTTGAACTTATCTAATTTTCGACATCTCGCCATTGCGCTTAAATGTTGAACGTTATATGTTGGCTGCTGCGGATTCAGATTCAGATGCTGATGCTGATGTTGATGTTCATGCAAAATAGGGTCGTCGAAAATGGTTTTTCATTTTATAGAGACGAGACGACACGAAACGAGACGAGTGGTACGTAAGTATCTAGGTATAACGAGAAAAAGATATTCCCAAATATTTAACCCTTTTTCTACTACATTTTAGCCGTGTCGTGTCGTGTTGTAGAGTATCGTTTAGAAATATTATCTCTATCTCTCTCGCTTCTCGAGTTTTGTCTAGCCCCCTCTGAATTCTGAATAGTTGAAAAAAAGGACCATTCTCAAAATGGGTAAAATGGTGAATCCATTTACTTCGCACTTAACTCATTAGAATTCTGTGAATTTTTACTGGTGATTTAATAATCAAACAGAAGAGTTTTAATGTTAACCCTTTGCTGCATCCCTCATTCCCCCCCGAACCCCTCTATAGAATCACGATGAGGTATATAGAAACATCAAGTGATGTGAAGCTATAATAATTTAACCCTTTTCTAAGGGTGAATCTTCAACAAAAAAAAAACATAGATCTAATTGTTGAATAATCAAATAAAAACCATCAAATTTCAGTTTACCCGTTTTGTATGAATTTTAAAGGGGGGGATTCATTTTCATGAGTCGTGAGTCGTGCGTCGTCGTTGTCATTGGGGAATGTTTATCCCCGAAGGTGTTTCCATTTGTTTTTCCCAATGCAAGGCATCCAGATTACAGAACAGCAACGGCAACTACCAACGACGACGACGAACGGGTTTTGAAATTCTTGCCTAGAGTAGACTTATGTCATTTACACAATCCGCCAAAAGAAAACATCGTTTCGTTCCATATAAGATAATAATATAACAATGGTAAGGGGTTGTTACAACGTTACACGCGTTTATCTAGCTCGTTTCATCATCAATTCATTCCCCCCACCCCATCCCCTTTACAATGCTTCGGGGCTTGTTTTCGACGTTTTGAACACGGAATCCTGAACCTCACTCTCGACGAGAATTCCTTGAAAAAAAAAGAAGAAGTTATAAATGAACTTTAGATAAAAAACCCCCGCCCCTCCCCATCGTCGTCAGTATTCAATCCCAGTACCGAAACCAACACGAAAAATTGTTAATCAAAATCTTACACATTCGTCATTGGCGAAAGTCGGAAAAAAGGACTACGTTACGGAAATAGAAATGGAATTGGATTGTACGTACGACTCTACTGTGTGTGTGTGTTTTATCCTTGACATATAGATATAGATAATATGGGTGGCATATAGAAAGGAGGAAAAAAGAACCTTATACACAGGATATAAGGAAAAAAACCAAACCTACCGGAAACAAAACCGAAAAGTATGCGATAAAATCGCATGACACAAGCTAACCCCGGCTTCGACTTGGAAGAGAAGTCATCAGTCAAATTACTATCTTATTTTTGGTTATATGAGTTGGTTGAGTTGAGTAGTTGATGTTGTTTTTGTTGTTGTTGTTTTTTGTTTTGTGTGTGTGTATGTTTGAGAATGTTTTTTTGGGGGATGGGGGATGGTATTTCCGTAAATGGCTTTATGTAATTTGTGCTAGTGGATTCCATCATTATCATCGTTTCGACCGACAACAACAACCATGACGATGACGATGTCGAAGCGACCAACGACGACGGGGACGACGTGACGGACGCGACGCAACGGAAAGAAGGGTATTTCGTATTTTTAGTTTAGTGAGAGTATAGAAATGCCACTTAAAAGGGTATGTTCCTTTTTTCTAGTATATCCTTGCCAACGAACGACGATGTCTCTTTTGCTTCTTATTCTGACGTAATATCTTAGCTAATGTAAGTAGATATATTTATAGATACAAACATACATATATAAAGTGCGGGGAAATGTTTTTATCTAATGAATGATACATTTTCTGCACATCGTTTTTATCTAAATATTTCAATGGGACTTGAATAAGTTTAGTTTGGAAAAGTATCTACAGAAAGAGAAAATCCAAAACAAAAAGAACAAAAAAAAAAAAAAACAGATAAGGGGACAGGAAATAAATTGCTATACATTAGGAGGAATGTACATACATACATTATACATATATTTTGAAAGACAATTTGACGTAATTTTTGTCACAGGAAAAGTATTTTTCATAAAAACAAAAATGGGTAAGTCGCAATTTGGATGATTAAAAAAATAAGTCTATGCAAAACTTGGAAGGTTGTTTTTTAAAAAAAACTAGAATCTATTTTTTGACCCTATTTTATTCTTAAAGTTGACAGTTGCATGCCACGCCCCCTTCTCTTAAGTTTGTTTTTGATTAAAGGAAGACATTTTTAAATTGATTTGACAAAAAAACTGACAACATATTTGAAAACTTCATATTTTAGCTGGTTTTTGAATAAAAGGAAAACTAGTCCAACTTAAACTAGGTTTACGGCCTTCAGTCTTGTTTTCTAAGCCAGTGAATTAAACTAAACAAGAGATGCATCTGAAGACAGATAAGAAAACAAAGAGATACTGTTGAGTACTCATTTCACAATATTCCAGAGCAATGCCAATTTTTAATCTTCACATCTCGTTTTAAATACCCTCAAGTTATGAAACCTTAAGCTTATACCATATTTTAACATAATACCTTGTTCATATTTCAATTTTTTTTGGATTGAGTTGAAATGATAAGTAAAAATTTTTAAATGCATCACGAGCATCAGTTAGTGGAGAAATCGGTACTGGATTTTTCTATAAGGGTCTTTTAAAGTTTATCAAGAGAAAATAATTGAATCAGGAGTTAATGAAATTATTTATTAAATTAATAAAAAAAATTCGTTGTTTCAATGAAAGTATTTATCATATCAATGAATTTAGATAATTTACTCAATGTATAAAATATTTAGTTTCAAATGGGTTTTTGATAATGATAATGTCAACGATTCGTCAATCTTGAAAATGGGGAAGGGCTGTTTTCCGGGATACTATAGAAATTCGGCTTATAATTTTCCTGCTTTGAATGAAGAACCAAAATTGTTAAGAATATCCAATTTTCAAAAACTGCAAGAATTTCGAGAAAACTAGCGATGCAATAAATTCAATTACATACTTAAAAATGTTTCTGTTTCAAATTTGAATTACATGAGCATCTTTCTGAAACCCAATCATGTTCCTTATTTTCAGTTGCAACCATATTTTGGCCATCAGGTGGAATTATTTTAAAATTTGTACCCATTATACCTTTGCAGATACACAAATAGCCATACAAATACAAAATTTTTAGTCGTCCACTTTGAAATTCAAATTCAAATTGAAAAAAAATATATTCAAAAAGCAACCCATCAAGATAACCGTCCTTTTTTGAACTCTCAAAACCAAAACAACAACAGCGAACTAAAAATTGCATTTTAACTGATGATATCCATCTGTTTGCAAAAAAAAAACGAAAAAAACACAAACAAATGGCACTGTGATCGTGTGTTATGTCTTTCTGTCTGTCTGTCTATCTATCTATCTTTATATTGCTACCATTTGGCCATAAGACAGACAATTATTTTATTAGATTCAATTGAAATTCAACATACAGAAGGCCAGAGAGGTTTTTGTACCTAACTATAAAACAACTATACATACATTATATGTATCTACACTTACTTATAGATACTTTATAAGCAGTGTGCGCCGATAACCGCACTAAGATAAAATATAAATATTTTTGTATCTATTAATTTTGTTTTATTTATTTTTATATGTATTTTTTTTTGTTCATATCATTGCATCAGGATAGCAACATTTTAAGTGGCACTCTCGAAAAATGTTTAATTAAATTGTTAAGATTGCATCGTGGAGATTTTGTTTTGGTTGTCGTATTTTTTCTTTGTTTTTATTTTGTATATTATTATACAAGGATAGCAGGCGCGCAATATATTTATGACAAATGAACACATGTATCTAACTGATCGTATTCAGTGATATTGCAACAAAAAAAGGCTGCGCAGTCTTCTGCGTATTTAACTTTTGATTTTCAAATTAAAAATTATAAAAAGATACAAGACAAAAAAAAAATGACGAATCCCTGGTCCTATATAAAGAGGCAAAGATTCAGATTCATACGGCAAGACCGCATATTGAACATATAAATACGACGAATCCGCATAATATTCCAATATAGTCAGCCACCACTATACTCTTGACTCAGAGGACATGATGTAGCTTTATGCAATGTGGCCTCCCCCCAATGGTGCCTTCGGTTCAGCATCAGCACCAAGAGCAAAACATCGCCAGTAACCATCAGCAAAGATCATGCATATAGCCACATAAATACTCGTATACTTGCAGCAGCTCCTTTAGCAGCATCAGCTAAGATCTTTGCAGCGAGAGAGGTAATGTTTTAATTATGTCGTTTGTAGGTACCTTTGTCTTCTCGGCATGTGATCTGTCATAATTTTTCTTATTATGGTCACTTTGGCATTCTGCACGACGAGCGACATCGACGTCAACTTCGTCGTCTTCGCCGTTGTCGAAGCAAACGCGAATGCAACTTTGGGGCAAGTAAACATTGATGGCAACATTTCAAGCTTCCTTTTGAGTTGAATGGGACAAGTTAACAAAAAAAATAAAACGCAAATAAACAAACGATATTTCCCCCACAAATATGGTGACACACAAAACGAATAAGAAACGTATCTACACAGAGTTTCTATATATGTAGATAAAGACAATGAAAGAAACTGTCAACATCTGGCACAAAACTGACCCCTTTTATGATCCTGGTGCTCTTCTGGACGACCGACCGATCATGATGATGATGATGATCAGTGATCAGATCGACCAATCAATCAAACATAAGATGGATACACTCACGAAAATGAAAATGTATCTATTTATGCATTCAAACATCTGTGATGATGAAATGTTTCCAACATTTTAGCAAACATCTGGATTTCTGTATACAAAAGGTAACTAACCTTACTTTATTCTCGTATATCTTTTATTGATGCGGTAAATAATATAATTTTAATTTTTTTCATTCCCAAAGGACTAAACAAATATTTATATAGATACATATATTTATATCGAAACGATTAGCAAAAACCATACAATTTTGTATAAAATTCGTGCAGCACGATATATGAAAACGAATTAATCACGGGTGGTGGTCAATCAAAGAAAATATGTAGGCAACATGTATCTTTGTGTATCTTTTGATGTTAAAAGTGCAAAAAGATGGAATTTTTTTTTTGTTGGTTTGTTTGTTCGTCTTGTTGGTGTCTTATAAATTTACTAAAGATTAGCAGAGACTCTTGTACTCGTACATATATTAATTTCTTAAAACAAGGATAATTAAAAACAAATGCACAAAATCAGAGTTATACACATGTTGCGCTATGTGATGATGATGCAGCGGAGTGTGGAGATGGAGTCGTCTTCGGCATCGAGAACCAAGACCGACGACGACGATCGACGATAACTTTACGTGGACTCTGGCTCTGAATCCATATGAGCAACGAATGTCAGAAATTAATATGCAATGAATAAAAATCAAACACGATATAAATGATATATACATTGATGATGGGGGCAAGGGAAATATACTCAACAAAAAAAAAGAAGATATTCTGTGTGTGATGATGATGATGATGAAAGGAGGATTCTTTCGCTGGTGTGGTGTTGATGATCAAAACAAGACGAATCGGCTGCTCTCTACACACAATAAGGAGATAATATCATTCGAAAAAATATACTTTATATTTAAAAATAAAAACAAAAAAAAAACATCATCATCATCATCATCGTCATCATCACAGTTGAATTTTAAAAATATATTTCGTTGAAGAAAGAAAAATAATTAATTTCAAACTGTTAAGGGAATGCGACGGTCCTTATACATATATACACATATATATTTTATTCTTGAGCTGAATCTAAAAACGTAACTCCTGCTGTGAGGCAATCATAATTTTTTTTTATTCCCTTGAAGCTAAAGGTAACATCTATACCTATTTCTTCTTCCTTGTATTTATTTTTACAAAATTTCAACAACAACAACAAAAATGAATAAATGTCTGCATTGGAGTGGAGGCATTGTCTGTGAGCTTTCATTTCCAGACTTTTCGTATTAATAAAGATTCATTTGGAATAAAATTGTCAAGGTTTTTTTTTTGTTCCTCTTTTTCGTTTTGGTTTTAATTTTTTTTTTTTATTTATTTTTAATTTTCAAACACGAGGCATTATATGCAAATGCAAATATTATAATCTATTTTCCTCCATTTCAACATTGTTGCAAATTAAATTTCAATGCATAAAATTACACTACGTTTAAATGTGCCTTAACCCCTGATGTCACAGACCAGGCATACACACAACACATATGTATATATCTCAAGAACGACAATCATCTTTGAGATACAAATACAAATTCACAATAATAAACGCAAATTGTTCAAAAATTGCACTTAATTTCAGAGAGATCACTGCATGGTGATTGCATATAAATGCATTTGCCGCCGAGCCGCATCATGCAAACGCAACAAAAAACACAATCAAATGTTATTGTGTTGTTGTCATTCTGGCAATTTTCTATTTCATTTCTTTAAGTTTTGTTTTATTTTTTTTTCAACGTCTAAGCAAAAAACGTGATCTACCATTTTTCGAATCACAACAACAAAATCAAACTAGAAAAAAAAAAACACAAAAAACAATGACAGAATAAAAAATCAAAAAAAAAACAGCAACAAATCGCACCTAAACGATCCTCAGAAACAATTTGCCATTTGCCGTCAACACGGCGTCTATTTCAATTTCAATTCATTTATCACTATAGATACTCTTGCAATGTATCTATCAGTTTAAAAACACTCATATAAATTGAGTGCACTTATATTAGATATATGTATTTATGTGACTGTCTATACATTCTTCAGAATCGAAACAGAGAGAGAGAGAGAGAGAGAGAACGAAAAAGTCATCTATATTATTACAAAAATAAAATGATGATACAAACAAATGATTAGACTTTTAACATTTTACACAATTTCACCTTAAACAAAAATACAAAAAAAAAATAAAAACATAGATACCAAAGTCAAATTTAGAATTAAATGAGATTGTTGAGTTCAGATACATAGGTGCTATAAGGTAAAAGTATCTGCGATATTTGCGGAAGTAAAATTGAATGTTTTTTTTTTTTTTGAGAGATGCATTTTATTTTGAAATAAATTATATTTTTGGATGAATTTTTTTTTACGAAATAAGAAAACTAAAATTCATCGGCTTCCAAAAAATATTAGGAGCGAGATGAAATGATAAAAGGTCTAGATGAATCGCCTTAAAAGAAAATGGCTAAAAGGTGATTTTAACCGTTCTATTCAACTAGGTGTTAATCGAAAAACGTATGATAAAGCCAAAATATGCGAAGCTAAGTTGCCTGAGCAGAGCAAACGCACTAGAACTCAAAATTAGTAAAATAATGTTCACTGGGGCGTATACGTACTTTTTTTTAATTTTTTACAAATTGTCCTATAATTTAGTTTGTGGACAATTTAAGTTAGTTTTTTTGATGACAATTATTTATTTATGTCAATTTTTGATAATTGGATGCATTTGATAATTTTTGGATGACATTAGGAATAAGCATTCAAGCTGAAAAGAAGCATGTTTTCCATACAAAATTAAAAAAATACTTTATCGATTTGAGGATTATCGTCACATTTTACGATTAATTCCAATAAGTGTGCAAGTTTTTAATTAAAATTCTCAAGTAACAATACTTTAGAGTCTCATGGCAAAAAAGTTATCTAAATCCGGGTCGAACGACCATTTTTATTCATTATTATAATGTTGCTTTCACTTGAAGCAGCTTTTGTTCCTTATAATTTTTATTCGATTAAGAAACTCTATAAAAATAGAAACGTGATTATTTCTTGAAAAAAAGTTTAGTTTATGATCATTTATCTTGACATTTAAAAAAATCAATCTTGCTTAAAAAAAACTATTTCAATTTTCTTTTCTTTTGAAGATCCATCGAGTGTGACATTTATGGTTTCATTCTTAAATTAGATCATCTCGTCATTTTTTATCTACGACTTAAGCTCTAATGACCGGATTCAAAAAAAAATAAATAGAAAAAACAACACAGGGAAAATAGATGCAACGAAGAAATTAAACGGAAATCCCTTCGAATGCAACATCAAAATAAAATAAATTTATTTTAGATAAAACTCTAAATATAAACTTTATATCCATTCGAAATCATTGGACGCACAATCAACGAAATTTAAAATAAAAAAAAAAAAAATAAAGAAGAAAATGACATTGCGAGTGTGTGGCTATGCATTTAAAAGCCTAAAACCAACGAAATCAAACAAAAATCAGTCAGAAAGTTGAGATCCATTCTACAAAAAAAAAAAAAAAAAACTGATCTCGCAATGAATCGCTGATGTTGTTAGGGGTTCCTGATCATGCTGCCGGCAGCAGTCTCATAGTCAGTCGTTGTCGCCGCACCAACATTACCATCACCATTGCCTTCGTCGTCGTCGTCACTATAGCCATCGTCGTCGGTCGATGTTCTTCGTCAAGACCATAAGACTAAAGTAAAGCCATCTTTGCCGTCCCATTAGCTTCACGAGGTGGTGATAAATATTGCATTCAGAGACACTAATGTTTTGCTCTATGTCATAAGGTTAAATTACAACATGCATTCACACTCGCATCATTTTCGATATCTCCTCTCAGATACATTGCTTTTGAAAGGATTTTTGTACTTCCATCGCGCTCCTGGCTCCTCCATCCAGAAGAGCCAGAGCTTGATGGTTGTATAAATGAGTTGAGTTAAATAAACCAAAACAAAGAAGAAAAAAATAAGATACAAAATTCTATAAGTAGGTAGCTCTTAGTGTGTTGCAGTGGCACCAGAGCACAACAATTGTGAACCGTAAACATAATCCGCAGCAGTTGCATGCAGCAATCCCAAATAAAACAACAACACACAATTCCAATATATACGAGTCGAGTATGTAGCGCTAGGTTAAGAAGCGCGTTTATGCTGCGCGCGCAACTCGCAGAAAAGATTTGGCACACCATCAGCATCAGCGTCATCATCGAAGAGACATTAGCCCAAGTCCGTCTTTTCATTTCTTATCTCGTGCGACTCTTTTTGGTGTGTGATGATGTTGCATGGTCAACAAAAGTATCTCTGTGCTGCTGCTGCAGCTCCTGCTTGATGCTTGCACGCAGTTACCGGTGCGCGTTTCAAAAACACAACCAAAAAAAAAAATAATCGGTAAAAGCAGCAAACCAAAAGACAACAACAAAAAAAGAACAAAATATCTGTAAGCTGCCTTTAACTTGGTATTAAATTTTAAAATACAACTAAACCTGTATCTTTTTGACTCGCATTGATATGATGGTCTTGGCCAAAAGGGTGTGCATTTATGCAAGTGCTTTTAAACCAAGAGACTTTATTACCATCGAGTCGCCTCAAGATGAGGAGAACATGCAGAGTAGATTATTATTATTTCTTTAAAGGTCACTTTTGGATACCATTACTTTTTTTTCTTTTTTTTTTTTTGCTGCATATGCAGTTTGGATGCATAAGTGTTGCATCAATATAATTTACCTGCAATATACTCAGCTTATACACACATTCTTCTTTTAGCATTTAAATGGCAATTAATAAGGATTTTTATGAGCCGTTAAAATAGTTGACAAGTCTCTTTGACAAGACGACCGTAGCAATGACAGTTTCTGTTTTTGTTTTTTTTTTTTTCTTTGGTTTTGTAATTCTTGTTGATTTTCACTGAAAGTGTGCATCTTGTTGATAGAGTTGCCATAGATGATGGAATTAAAACTGTCAAAAAATAAATTCTTAATCTTTTGACAAAATTAAGAACTTTGTTCTTAAATTTCTACCCTCGGAAAAGACTGATTTCACGTATCTCTGTTGACATTTCAAACGGAACATTTTGTGAATGTCAAAATATTGAATGTCATCAACTGTCACAAACTTTAATTGAAAGAAAGTTGCAACTTCGATAGATTAAGAGTTCTCTAAAATAAATCCAAATTTTTGCTGTGAAAAGTCAAGTATTTTCAATCTGTTGCTCTAAAAACTAGCAATTTCTAGGTGGCGCTGTAAACAATGTCATAATGGGTTAACAATAGTCGAAAAGATCAGTACTTTTGCTCTAAGATAGCAATGTTTTCAATTGAATGTTTTTAAAAAGAGTGAAGTGACTTTTGAGGCGAAATGTCATATGAAATGTCACGATCTATCAAAGTTATTCAAATAAAGACCACCTGGCAACCCTGTGTTTGTCAGAAGAAAATAAGCATCTCTGATTAGATGTTACTTTTGAAATGCAGTTTTTTTTTCAAACTTTTTGTGATTTCTTTTTCATTTTGTTCAGTCACTAATTTGAATCTTAATAATATTCATGTTTTATGTGCATTATGTTGAAAGTTTTATAATCAGATATAACTATCTACACCATACATTTGCCGAACAAGCTTTTCATATTAGTCGCAAGCAACATTCATTTGTGGTCAACAAGATGATATGGCAGAGTGTGATTATCTTAACACCCATCTTAAAAGTTAAGTTAAATCTGCTCAAAAAGATATATGAACAAAATCTTTATATGAAAACAAATAAATTCAAAGATTATTTTCACCTTTATTTTTTGCATTTTAATTGGTCACTATATGAGACTGGAGACTGACCACCAAACCGCAGCATAACTTATGCCATCAAGCCAACTAAGAGGTGAGAGTTAGTTTAACGCATTTCCCTCATTTCATTTCATGATTGTCAAACAGATGCTCAATAAATATCACAATGAATCTGTCAGATAATTCACAACTCTGGAGGTAGAGGGTATCCATAAGTATCATGAATCAACAAAGGGGAGACAGAGAGAGAGTAAACAAACAAGCGAGAGAGACTATCTCTGGGAGTAGATTATACCAAAAAGATACTTATACACCATGAAGTTTGACGGTGGATGTTTGGTGCAGGCATAGGCATCCAACCGGTATAATGTGGGTCCAATGGTTGACCAAAATTAAGAAATAACCTCTGAGGATTGATGCAGTTGGATAGAAGGTAAATATGGTCGCGCCAGAGTAGAATAACGTATCGGTCTCTCCATAGCACACAAAAGACTCTATGGAATCTCTTAGTGGGGGATTTACTATATGCATTATGTGTGTAGATATTGTATCTGCATTGTGAAAGACCGCTCTGGCTGCACTGCTGAGACGATAAACGTCGTCGTCGACATCGACATCGACGACATAGACGACGACCCGACCAAGTAGTAGACTTCACAATTCGGATTTCGTGGATTTGCGGATTCCTAGACGACAACTACGACGACGACGAGAAAGACGTGGACGTGGACGACAAACTGACTGACTCTGTCTATAGTTTCGTATCTAAATTTGTATTTTTTGTGTGATTTCTTTGTTTTTTGCATTTTATATCTTAAGTGCATACTGCAAAGTTAACAAAAAAAAAAAAAACGAGTGAAAAAATACGTGTGCGCATGAAAGCGTTTTCTTACGCCCGCCATACCGCCATCACTATCGCCATATAGTTGACGTCTTTTCGGTTGGACCACACTGCTCTGGCTCTATGGACTTAGTAGGCTATAGGCTATATAGGTAATATCTTATAGTAAGCAGATACGAATGCGAGTGTGTTGTTTATGTTTTTTGCGATGCTGATGTAATATTATAGGGCGCTGGATGAGTGCGCGCTTGCATAGCATAACATAGACGCGACCATGCACATTTTGAAGAGATGTGACAAATTTGGAAGAGATAAAACACGACAAGGCGACATTGCTCGCTACACTATATGGTAATAATTTTTGTGTTGTATATCCATCTACATATGCATACTAAGAGACTGAGATACGAGTATCTGTGTATATTGTGTTGGGAAATGTTTTTTGAAAGACTGAAATTTTGAGATTTTACCACTAAAAGGAGTGCTCAGTCATGTAAGGGATTTTTTATGGGAGTCTAGAGATGATAGTCGAGGCATATAACGAGTATATCTTTGAGCAGATAAATCGCTGGAATTTAGTATATTGGTCTGTAAAGGATTGATGAATATGATTTGGGATTCGAATTGGGTGGATTTGGTTGTGACCGTAAAGTAATGTTCCTTTAAAAGCTTTTGGAAAAGATTCTTATAGACAGTCCAGCTCGAAGGACCAAATTTGGATTAAAATTTGATTTGAAGGTTAGGTCATCTCCATACAGTTCAACCAAGGAAATAAGCTTTTAGTTGTCTTCAGATGTTTTTAATTGCAAAATCACGCTTAATCCCGGTCGAAGGACTAAATTTAACTTTAACATAAGGAAAAGCAGGAATTTTGGAACGAATATTGTGTCAGAAAACAGATCGTTTAAATGGTTCTATTTGTTTACTCCGCTCGAAGGACCAAATTCTCAGAATTTTAAATTGATAAAAATTTCAATAATTTCATTTTGATTTCAGACAAGAATCTTTTCACTTAAAAGATAAAATCTGCACTAATTTTTGTATAATGACTTTTAATTATCCATTATTAGGCATGTTTGCTTTTAAAAATGTTAAATAAATAAAAGTATATGTATTTCCTTTTTTCATTGATTACACAACATCCATCTGAAACAACTTTCATGTTAATATAATAATATCCAGCTCGAAGGACCAAAAATAACAAAATTATTCATATTTCTATAATAAATTCAAACAAAAACCCAAACTTTGCGTGTTAATAAATATTTATCGCATGAGTTGTTCATTTTCTTATGGAATTAGATTAGAAATCCTTACTGAATACATAATATTCAAAATACAAACAACAAAAACAAAAAAACAAAAAAAAATTTCAACTATGATTTATATGCCAAAAATTATGACGGATTATACAAAATGTCAAAAAAAGACGAAAAAAAAGAGATGCTAATTACAAAAGGTGGGATAAACATACTAAAGAAAGCTTCAAAATGAAAGAAGAAAAACAAAAAACCCATACAAAAGGTTCTCTTCAACTTTCTCAACTCTTCAAGAAAGTTTTTTTTGCCACACTAATGAATAAAATTTTCCAACTTGACTTTTAATTAAAAATATTTTCCCGCCTTCTCTTCTTAACTGACAAAAATTTTTCGGACCCATTTTCAACATTTTCAAGTGAAACCTTAATTACCTTCACGTATATTAAAAAGGAAAAAAATAAGAAACAACAACAAAAGATACATCCATACACACTTTTAAGAAGTCTTAAAAGATACATATACATTTATGTATCTAGATGTATATAGTCTTTGTTTTATAAATACTTTTTAAGATACTTTTCATAAGACCTTGTGTGTAAATGTTTTTTTATGTAGTAGATGGTTAAAAATCACATTTTGAATGAGCCATAAGTCTGAAAATGAAGCAAGATGCCAAGCTTAAGGGTAAACACCATTTTTTTGTTGTTTTTTTTTTTTTCATTTTGTTGGAGAGAGGGTGGGGGGCGGTGGGCGTTGGAAATTAAGAAAAGGTGTGGTGATGTTGGGCTGTGTTGTTTTTGAAGGGTTGTTCGTCTTTAATAATAATTATAACTTGCGTAAAAATACAATTAAAATGAAAAATAACCTAGCGGACGGGTTTTGCATGCGATTATCATATACTTCTAGTACAAAAGGGTACGAGTGGATATAGAAATAGCTCGGTGGAACTAAGAGCCAAATATAACGGTATTTGGGGGGACTAAAATGAAGTCTTATTTTTAATGTTATTTAAGGAGGGGTTCGAGTGAGACTTAAATACCACATACGGTGTGGAACTAATAAAAAAAAAAAAAAAAAACATCAAGGACGATGGGATATTTGATATTTTTTTTTACTTTGTTCTAATTTTTGTTCGAAGTTATTTTATTAAACCTTGAAGTCGTGTATTTCCCGATACCACCCCTCCAAGATTCATACACATTTTCCATATATGGGATGAAGACTGACTGATAGAAAATTTCATTCATTCTTAGCTGAGGTAATTCCCAATTGGGACATACGGTGGAATTATAATTCATTCAACTTTCTCCCGAGGTTATGGGTTACTTTTGTTTTGCAATATTCTGCGCTCCTTGTGTGAATTCAAGGAATATAAGAAGCCAATCCCTTCATGTGTGTATGTGTATGTATTGGTAAGGTCTGAACCAACAGGAGTAAAATATTCAACTAATAAATGAAATATGATGCTAAAACACTTTCTAATCAGCAGGGGCGGGCTGGATATGGTTTATAGAAATATAAAGGAAGAGGGTGATGTGTGCCACCTATCGCAACTTCTCAAAGCGTATTACCAGGGATTTACGTAAAGTCTGTGCGTTCTGAATTCGAATATTAGATCTCCGTGTGTCTGGTGTATAGCTCTCATATACGTATGGAAAGGACTTTATCCCACACTCTTGTGAGGGTTTATATAATATTATATATCCTTCAGAGTGATGGGGAACAAAGACTAACACTCGAGAAGAGAGGGTGGCGCGCGAAAACCAAATTGACGCCAATTACCAGTCACAGCCACCAGTGTGCCACGAATGCTATGCCACCATCACCATCAGCCATCCCCCGATTTAATCCTCTTCGGGGATTTTGGGAATATTCACTCAAGGGGAATCCGAGAGTGGAATATGGAATTATTTTATTTTTTTTTTGTTTGTTCGGATTTTATGTTTTATTATTTTAGACGAAGTTGCTGCGTTGTTGTTGTTGTTTTATATCACTTTGTTGGGTGTAAAATAAGATGTATTGCCATTTGGCATTGGTATGGAATATGATGGAAGCCACTTAGTATGCATTGTCAAGTAGTGGAGATTGAGGGATTTAAGAGACTGTTTGCATTCTTTTAGATATAGAAAGATTGAATTTTAGCTGGAAGTTTAAGGGTAATTAATGAATTGAATTATCATAATAGATTCTTTTCCTTCTTTGGGGGTAGAGGGAGAAAGAGAAGGGGTATTGTATGCAATATTTTATAAGTGATGAAAATTGAGACCAAATTGTTATGCATTGGAATGATTCAACAACAATTTTCAAAAGAAAGGGGAGTTAGATAAGACTCTCTTTTGAATATTTGGGTAATGAAGTGTTGGAATTTAAAGACAGACTGGGCTTGGATTCGAAAACATAAGCCCATTGAATGCATTTTGCTTTGAAAAAGTTCTTCTCATAAAACCCTTATATGGTTAATAAACTCTTTTTACTTAACTTTTTTACCCTAGACTTTAATGCAGAAGATGTTTCGATTACCCACTTGCTCCTTGGAAAATTGAAGGAAATAGATACAGATTTTCGGAAATCAGAACCAAATAATGAATAAAGGGAATGCAAGTCCATCTTCAGTAAAACAACATTATCAAAATAATTCCAAATAATGGATGAATGTTGATATCGATTTCTAAACACATATTGAACCCATTTTTACCCCTTTAAAAACCACTTAAATCTTAAGTCCCCATTTCAGTATTACAATTTGTTTTCGATATTTTTTCAACCCATCCAGTGATGACCCTTTCTAAAATGGTTCAGCGGTCAAACCACAAGTCATATTACTAACCCTTTTAATTTTTGATGTCTGCTCTTTTGGATAAGACTAAGACTAATTTCATATATAGAAACCTTTAACCGACGACGATATCTATAGCTAATAGTAATTTACTTTCAATATGATTAAGATAAATAAATAAAATTTCACATATAAGAGACTTTTGAAAACCCGCACATTGAGTTAAATCCCCCTTCCTTCATCATTCTCTCGAAATAAAATTCTTCCTATATCAAGAATCAAGAAATAAAAATGAAAACAACCCTTTTACTAGGAAATCATTATTTTTATCCAAGAAAAGTGCTTCTTCACCCACATTTTAACGTTTCGTTTTGAAAATACGGACACGCTATTCGAAAAGAAAATTGAAAAAAAAAATGCAATTGACCTCACTTATATTGATCTAATCTCCTTCTCTTCACTTCACTTGAAATGGACGAATTGGATTTATACTGAATCCTCCTCCTTCCCAATTCTCTGACTTTACCTTTACTTAAGTGCGGACCTTTTGATATTTAATCCTTTCAATGCGAAGCAATTGAACTCGAGTAATTTGGTGTGTGTTTTTTTTTTTCTTCAAAAATCCCCCTTTAAATAGAATAGCTTAGCCAAAGGTTTTAGCTAATCAAGCAAGCGGCTTATACAAATTGTACCTCTATATCTAGATACTCTAGTTCATCTAGTACCTATAAGGGGGGGAATCAATGAAGTTCAAAATAAATGGAAAAAAAAATACCCTTTGAGTCATTAAATGTTAATTCATTGTAACAAGTTTTCTTTTTGCTTTATGTGCCCGCAGTCCAGTGCGGCGCATTGAAGATACTATATCTTGTATCTGTATCTAGTATAATAGTATGGCTTCTAAGGAAAAGCATATAGAATTGCAAAACAAGTGTAGGCATTTGTTCTAATAAGCTTTTAACGACGACGTTATGCACAGAGCATGGCAAAAGCATAAGGCAACATAAAATACTCGGATAACAAACGTCAAAAGAAAAACCACACTTAATTAGCTAAGCTTCTTTGGGGCTTACGCCCTTAACATGGTGTTAATAAGAGTACTTTCCTTTGATCGCTTCAAGGTTTCAAGTTACTCACGGAGTTCCTATATATCTAGATTCTCGTTTTGTAAAATTCTTTATCGTAGAGGCAACAATTTTTTTTTTAAATTTGCCCTAAATCAAAACAAGTTATAGTGATGGAACTTAAAAACAATTTATTCTTCTGATCGATTCATAGCTAACACACATAGATACATAAGTATCTTTTTTTTTGGTTATTTTCTTCGTTAGATATTTTGAATAAATTTCTTTGGAATCCATTGAAGAATTGATATTTCGATGGTGTGTATATTTTTTTTGTCATCATGTTGGACTTTGAGAATTATGTATATGAACCTACCGACAACCCTCTATACCCGATGAACAAAAGAAAAATGTCAATCCGGTCAATTCTAAGAAGATCAAGAAAAAAACAACGAAAAACACAACAAAAAAGTATCTAACCACGCATAAATATTTCAAATGCTCTTTGGGGTTCTGTAATCAGTTTCTAAACCTTTTTTTTTCTCCACACTGAAAAAAAGATACATTTGTGATGAAAAATTTAATTTTTGTTAATTTATTCTTTTAAATTAAATTTCAGATATTAGAACTGCAAATACATCAAAATTAGTTTAACACTTTCTTCCTCAAGGACTCGTACTTATTAAGAAATTTGTAATCTGCAATTGCTTCTTCGAAATGTATCTTAAATTTTGTTCAGTGTATCTATGACATGGCATAGAAATGAAAAAAGAAAAAAATTATATCCAATAAGAAGAAGAACAGAAAAAAAGATAAGACCCCTGGACGGTCAAGAAAACAAAACAAAAAAAACATATCTACAAGATGAATAAAAATATTTAATCCAACTGATTGGTCGTAGGTTAGGTAAAAAAGGCATAAGAGAGGTATCAATATGTATTTTGTGTGGCACAAGACGGATAAAAACAAAACAAACACAGAACAACAACAAAAAAAGAAACATATTTTTGAGATATTGACCTGAAAAGCTAATTTAATGAGAAATTTATTCATTAGCTTAAAAGATACATAATATCTATATATGTAGCTATAGTTTCTAAAGAAATCATTGGAATAATCCTTTAAAAGGAATCAAAATACGTAGGTAGGTAGATACTATACACTTTTTTTTTTTTGAAACCCAACTAGCTATGTATTTAGATACCAGTATAGTCTATTTTCTTCTTCGTTCTTTTTTCGAGAAAATGAATTGGAAGATTCTGATTTATTGGATATCTATAATTTGGAGTGTATCTAAAAGATATTTTCGTTAAGTAGGTAACTGTAGTTTGTTTTTTTTTTTTCTTATTTTGATATTTTTTAAAAAGAAGAATTTGTTTATGTTAATTATTTTGAATATTATATACAAAATATGCATACAAGTAACATGCGTAGGCTATCATGGGTTGAAGAACTTTTTTTGAACTTTGTATTTATAGGATGATAAGTAAGACTTATTAGTTATGAAATCATATACCAGTTATTTTGCGTTGTTAGTTTGTTTTTTTAATTTTCTAAACTTTAAAATAGAATACCAAGTGGTTGAGAGATTTTTTAAGTCTAAATTAATTTGTTTTTTTTTTATTTCAGAATACATCTTTAGATAATTTTGCTGAAATACATGCTCAGATGACTATTATTAATAGTATACTCTAAATTTTGCTAACAAAATTCACGAAGAAATGCATGAATCCATACAAAAGGACATGTCTTGGGCGCCATTTAAGCATCAATTTTGTACTTCTTGGACTGATCAATGGTTAATTGAAAGAAAAATACTAATAGTGTGTAAAACAACCGTTTTTGCTCAAAGAGTTCTTAAATTAAGGCATTCTTTTACTGATGAAAAACATTAATTGGGCGCCATTTAACAAAATTTTCAATCTCCTTAGACTTATCAATATTCAATTAAAAGAAAAACACTAAAATGGTATAGAAAAATAGATTTCGTCCTAAGAGTTCTTTTAAAATGGCATTACTTTGCACATGAGGAACTTCAATCGGGCGCCATTTAACATAATTTTTGAACTTCTTAGGCTTATCAATGCTCAATTTAAAGAAAACCACTAAAATGGTCTAGAAGAACAGATTTTGTCGAAGAGTTATTTTAAAAGGACATTACTTGGCACATGGAGAACTTCAATCGGGCGCCATTTAACATAATTTTCGTAATATATGCTTTATTGATAAATAAATGGTCCTTTCCTCAGTGATATCGGATAGATTTAAACATTTCTTCTACGATTGTATATTAATCAACTTAAACAGCACTGAGTATTGTTCATTTAAGTAAAAATTTACTGCTGAAAAAGCAAAAAGTGACGATAAATACTAAGGATTCACTTTAAATTTTAAGAGAGACCTCAAAATACAAAATACTTCAACTTTAATCGATTCCAAGGAACTAATTTCTATTTTCGTTTCGTCAAAAATAGTTTCGAAATTATTTATTTCCGTAATTTGTCTTAGGATCAAAATAAAAACCAAAGTAAAAGAAACAGTAGCAAGTCCCAAAACCTCTGCTTAACTCTTAAATTCAGTATGTATTTTATTTCATGGATTTTCTATATATCTATATGTATCTACATATTCACATTCATCCTTAAATCGCCTCACGTTCGTTCTTTTATACGATTTTATTATTATTATTTTTGCGGCAAATAAAAACTTTTAGCCACAATCACACACTGATGAATTTCGATACCTACATACCTACTTTCAAAAGAAATACAACCAAAAAAAAAACACCTTCGCCAAAAACCGAAAGGTATAAAAGAATTAACACAGATCACAAAAGGCGAGCTAATTCGCACTGAAAAATATTCCAGGTTTCAAAAAAGAAACAAAATCAAAAATCAAAAAAAAAAACATCTAAAAACCGTCACCCGAATCGAAAAGAAGGCACACAAAAGTCGCATTAGCCATGGGTAACCCCAAAATCCCAAAACGAAGGACAATATTCTGTCCACATACAAACAAACACAAACAGAACCAAAAGATATAGTTTCGTTCCTTTTTTTGACAAAATTTTGTGTGATGTTGTTGTTTTTTCTTGTTTTTGTGGTACGCGGTTTTTTTTTTTTACTTTGTTAAAAATTTTAAACCCAATTTTTGGCTTGACCATATAGAAGCACAAAAATGTTGCACAGGTATCTGAAGCTTGGTCCAAAAACACCAAAAACGCAAACCGATGAAGCGACAGTGATGACATTTTTGTGGTTAGGTTTTTTTTTTTGTTTTTTTTTTGTATGTTGGTATAGGACATCGCAAAACCTTTTTCTTTGTAATAATTATTGTTGTGTCCCATCCGTTTCGCGGTTAAAAATTTGCTGCTAAGACATTTCGACATAGTTGAAGCACCAGCCAGCCACCATCATCATCGTCATCGTCGAGCTCATCATCATCATCATCGCCGACGTCGTCGCCGCTGCTCCAGAAATCCAGAAACAGAAACAGCAACAACATTAGCAATCCAAAAGTATAAAACCAGACATTTTGGCAAACGACCGAAATTGATGCAGTCTTTCTTTTTAGTTAAAGCAATCAAAACGAGGATAACGAGAATCAAATGAAACGTAACCAACAAAAAACAAAAACACCAAAGGCTTCGTAAGGGGCGGTTGAGGGGACAAGGATAAGAGGGCTGAATGAGCTCTACCAAAAGGGATTATTAAATGACAGATAGTTTTCGTAAGGCTTCGTCTCATTTAAGTCGGGAGTTCTGTACTGTTGTACGGCTGGCCGACCGACCGACCGACCGGCCGGGCCGGCAAGTATGTCTGATGATGGGACTTGATCTTAAATTACCCAACAGTTGCAACAGCCAGACTGTATGTCTGCGACAATCGACACGACAAGACAACCAAGACATGAGTTCTGAGAATCCTTATTCATTTGCACCATCCTCGTCATCATCGTCATCGTCAACATCATCATGTTTAAAATTAAAGACAAGACTCTTCTTCTTCAGACTCGTGTTTGGGGCTACTTTAAGGCACTTTGAAAAAATTGAAGTCTCTGTGAATGAGGAGTCATTGTTTCCCAGATATACGAGTTTATTGGTCACACGCAATTTCGTCCACGTCGAGAGTTTGATTAATTTTATTCGGAAATGGAATTCTATCCTGTTCCAATTAATCAACATCACAAAGGGTGTTGTTATAAGGTCGCCTTTGACCAATGTGACACGGTTTGAATTTTTCTTTTTTTTTAAAGCTTTTTGGGGTGTTCCTTATTAGAACTTGTTCTCAAAATTGAGCCACAGATAGAAAAACTTTGGAATTCCTCAACAACAACAAAAAAAACGAAACTCTATAAAATAAAAAATTAACAGTCCCAATGGCTCATTTAAGGGCTCTTTTGGGCAAGGTTTAATGCCTTATTATGGTCGTTGGAATTAATGCCTGGTGCTGGTAAGTAGGTAACGACGCAATGGTCGTTCCTACTGTAGGTTTTCATGTTTTTAATTAATCGACTGAGACACGCTAAAATCCTATACTCCATATATACCGAGCTCCAGAAATCCATCATCACATCTGAGATTTTGATACACACAGGTGAACCTGAACAGTGAACATGCGGTCGTCCGGTCCGAACTTACATATACACTCTCTCTCTCTCTTAGCTAAGCCATATAGACATGTCACGTTTCGGTCGTGAAGGTAAAGGTATACCTACCTAGAGTCTGGTTTTCAACACCCACATAAATTTACGAAAACACGAAAATTTCATCCAAGTTTTTATAAAAAAAAAAAAAAAATACTGAGTCTGAAAGTGTGTGTCGAAGGAGGTGTGGTAGGGAATGTGGTCTTTTTCGGTCGGTTGTTGTTTGCTGATATGGTGTTCCTTTATAAAACTCTCAGGACTCAGGAGGGTAAGTTCTTTAGTTCTTAAGGTTTTTTTTTTTTTTTTGTTAACTTCTACACTTAAATGGTAATGAAATTGCTCGATTAGAAGTAACAGCCACGCCTTCGGTGATCACGCAAATTCTATGTTCTAACCTTCTTCCTGTGAGTTTATGTTGTTGTTGTTTTTTTTTTTTTTCTTGGTATAATAATTTTGTATAACGACAGGACTCTTGACGAAGGAGTCATTATTTTGTTCTCATTTTGTACTAAGGTCATAGAAGAAATTTAGAAGTTAAAGGAATGGTCAGGATAATAGTCGAATAATATGTAAGGCGGGTTTATTTTTTTTATAGAGAGGAGGATTGAACCGTGGCCTTACAAAAAAAAAGGAACAAATTTAAGGAATTCTCAGATTGCATGATGACTTGTTTTCGTTTTTTTCTTTTTGGGGCTTTTGATGTTCGTGTTTTATATTTGAAGAACGAATTGAAAATAAAAAAAACTTCCAATCCAAAGGATCCCAAATCCTAATTGATGGGGTGGCAACAAATTCATCACTGCTTTTGTAATGATTTATAGCACGAAAAAGGTTTGAATAAATTTTAATAGTTGGTGTATGGTTTATAGACTTTAAGATGTTAAAGTTAAGCCCACAATATGGGAATTTGCTTTTATTTAGTAAAATTTATATATCTACCGAAAATTTTGTTCGAATTTTTGAAAATACTTTTACAATTAATCACAATTAAGTCCTGAAACTTTCAAACAGTAGGAAATGTTGGAATGGAAACTCCAAATCAAAAGTTAAAAAACAAACGCTTTTCTTGTGAAAGAAAGAAAGTTTACAAAACTTCAGAAAATCCGTTGGACTTTGTGGTGATCCTGACACACTTCCCTAGAACCGTCAAAAAAGTTAAGTCTAACCATTTTCTTAATGGAAAATCTTGAGTTAGTTTGAAGGCTACTGGTTTCAACTTTAAAAACACATTAAGTAATTTTCCATAAAACTCTACTGAAATCAAAACATCCCACATTATTATCAATAAAATTCTTGATTATTTCTTTTTAAGCCACTAAAATTAATGCCCCTTCATTGGACATATACATCTACATTCTATTTGTCATTTATAAACACACACTCATCGTCAAAACAAACAAATCAAAATCTCCCCATGATTCCCAATCAAATATATAAATATCCTGCGTATAGAGTTATAAAAAAAAATTCCTTTCAAATGACGTATCCATTTCCAATTAGGCTCACTTTTATACATGCACTCTATGTCTACATATATAATGTGTATCCTCTTTTCCTGTGATATCAAATCACCACAAAATGAGCACCCACAATATATAGATATAGTGTGTGTGTGTTCAATATGAGCTGATGGTGAGAAGCGTGGCCAGGATTAAAATCATTATCCCAGAACCAAGAACACAGCAACGCAACACAAACCAAGGCCCACAAAGTACTTCGCAGTCGCAGCATTCCAGGCTTTATGACGCCAATAATGATGTCGAGAATGACGACGATGATTTTGTTGTTGTTGTTGTTATGTTGCTTAGGATCAAATTGCAATCCAGACACACACACAAACACACTCACTACATAAACTAATGGCACCCACTCAATATAAACCAACAGGGTGGACTGGACAGGGACACGAAAATGGAAGAAACACAGCAGAAAAAAAACATATAATCAACAGTCAATTTTGATCCTTCTCGCATACAGTATACAGTATTCGACATAGGTGCCCATTAGCCATCATCCAGTGATATCCTCCTCTGTCTGGACTGCATTTTGTCATCAAATTGTGAATTTAGTTTTTTTTTTTATTTTGCTGTCCAGAAATTGTGGATGTAATGTCTTCATTAATCGAAAAATGTCCAGACTGAAATCGATTTACGTAGATATTACGTACTATGAGATTCTGAATGAATTTGATGCGCACGCCAAATACAATTTTTTGTTTTTTTGTATGAGGAGTCGTGTTCCAGGATATAACGTTGTAATTTGAGAAGTACCTCTATTTAACACAACCAACAACAAAAAAAAAAATTCAAAAATCTTACACACGAGCTGTATAGGTAGTATTGAGGGGAGAGAGTGAGAAATTTGGTTCCACAAAAAAAAAAAACTCCTGAAATTTGATGCAAGATGGAATCAATTGCAGGATTACGTGTTAGATGACATCACAAAACTTGGCAAGCAGAGGAAACTTGTCAATGGAAATATGATGGATTTGATGTGTCAATTTGTTTAATGAGGCGAACTTGTTTACCAACAAAGATGTGGATACATAAATTTATATAATTTTTATCGATTTTTTTGGGAAAGGCATACTATTTTATATCCTTAGAGAGAAATTTGGTATTTTTAGAATTCAGAAGTGGGATTCTGTGTTGTTTTTTTTTTCTTATAAATATTATTTTTAAATCGATCCATTTAATTGTATCTGCCACTTAATCTGTTCTCTGTAAAGCGAGAAAAGAATGTACACTTAGGCGTATACGTACTTTTTTTAATTTTTTACTCGAGTTTAGTGGGAGGCATTTTTTGTTTATCGAAAATTCAAAGAAATGATGATTGTAACAAAATTGATCTGTAATATTTTAAAGAGAAGATATTAACCTTTAAATACATAGGAAAAGAAATTAAATTAAAAATACCAGACAGTTATCAGAAAAGTTGAAGGGAACTGGGGTTAGTTTTCCAAAAAAAAAAATATGATTTATAAAACCCTATTTTTGTTTGAATATATGGTGACCATTATATAAAAAAAATCTACGTTTTCAAAATATAATAATAAAATAATTAATTTCCTTAAATATTACCTTAATTAAAAATTACTGATTTATGTAAATATAAAAATACTTTAAATACTGAAAATTATGTAGTTCATAAAATACCTAAATTTTGTAACTCTACCAAAATAATATTTTATAATGCTTCTGATCTATTTTTAAAATTTACATAATTTGTTATTTAAACACAAAAATCTATTCCATGGAAAGACTTGAAGATCGATCTTATGGTAACTTCCAACGCAGCATGCAAGATGAATCCAGAAAATATATCACAACGAAGTTATCCAGAAAAGAATTATGCAGTCCATCATTTTGAGCTCGTCCAAAAACACGCCGGTTCCAAAAATCCAACAACACCAATTTCGAAATTCCGTCCTCAATAAGAAGTCAGTTGTTTTTTTTAATTATTTTTTAACAACAAAACATTTATTTTTCACTTTTTTCATATCCTCAATAATAATAATTTGTGTTTTTTTTTTTTAGTTTGCATTTTTTCCATAAGATTCTTGTCATTTTTTGTTTAAAATTTAATACTTTGTTTTTTGTTTTTTTTTTTTTATTTATATAGTAATAAAAATTTGCGTTTAAAATTTACTTCTCTTGCGTTTTTGCTAGCCCATTCCTAGTTTAATTCCTTATTTACTTTTGTTTGTTTGTATTTATAGTTTTTTGTTTTTTATTAAATAATATTCTTATTTATTATCAAATAAGTTATTGTTTTTACCACATTTTCATTTCGGTATAGGTATACATTTTGTTTTTCTTTCATTTTTTGTTTTGTTAATTTTATTTTTAAAGTTTAGTTAGAATTTATATATATATATATATGTTGTATATATATATTAAAAAGTGAAGGAAGTTTGGTTTTTGGAATAAACAAAAAAAATATTTTATTTACTTTACTTTACTTTACTTTAGTTTATATTTTTGTTTTGTTTGTTTAACTATATCCTAGACTTTAGTACTTATTTCGTTATCAAATAATCAAAAATATATTTATATTTATGTATTGTATATATATATATTTATTTATATACTACTTTTTAGTAATTTTATTTGTTAGTATACATTATTTACTGTTTTATTTTACGTATATCAGTTTTATAGGAATTTTAAGACAAAATGCGGACAGAAATTAATAACGCGATGACGAAATAATAAAAAAAAATATAAAATTTTTAACAAAACAACGCAGCTGCTGAGAATGTATGATGGAGTGCATTTTTTTTTTTTTTGATTAATTAAGGAAATAAAAATAAATGGGCTTGGCTTTCATAAAACAAAGCATCATCAACTTACAAAAAGTGTAAGAAATAAAAACAAAAAAAAATAATATAAAATAAAAAAAAGAAATAAAAACAGATGAATTTTTGTTTTAAATATATTAATTAATTTTATTTTGCTAAAAAATAAAAAAAATGCTAAGTAATAATAATAATTTTTTGTGGTTTATTACAATTTTGCTAGTATCTAATATTATATTTTTTGTTTGTTTATATATCACTTAAAACATATTACGTATATTTGATATTGTTTTTTTTTTTTAATTTTCGTATTTTTTTTTTCATAATTATCCACAACATAACATAACAAAACAAGAAAAAAATGAATAACTAAGCATAGCTTTTTACGTATATAAATTTGATTTTTCATTTTTTTTTTAGTTTTAAAACAAAAAATTGGCCTGTTATATGTATATGTATAAAAAAAGAATATAACATACAAAAGAAAACAGTTTTTTTTTTTTAAGTGCATATAAAATGTTTATCGTTTTTTTTTTCAATGCAGCAAATCACAATTTTTAATTGAAATTTAAGCACATTTATTTTTGTTTCAATTTAAGTTATATGCTCGCACAACAACTGCATTTTGAAAACAAAAAAATAAAAAATAGGAAGATATCGGGTATTTTTAATTTATAAAAAAATAAAAATAAAATTGCCCATATAGCTTTACAAATTGAAGCGTTCAATTTTTGTGTTTGTGTTTTTTTGTTTTATTAAGGAATAGTTAGATTTGTAGATTAAGTATGTTTTTTTTTTTTAAATTTAAATTTAGTACTTTTAAAGAGGATACTATAAAAACCAACCCACTCTTGAACAAAGTATTTGAACAAGAGCATTAAAATTAAAAATATTTTTTAATGTTAAGAATAACTTTTTAAATCCCTCCAAGATTGTATTTTGTTTTTTGTTTAATCGTATATCCTTGATGTTTTTTTTTTTGTTTTTTGTTTTTTTTTTTTTTTAATAATGTTTCATGTGATCGTATACTTTTCATTTGAACTTAAGTTTATTTTTTTTATTTTTACGTATTTTTTGTTGTAAGAAAAAGTTTGGCAAGACTTTCTGATATCTTGATATCTTTTTTTAAAGTGAAATTTTTGAAAATATTTTCCAAATATTATAGAGAAAAAGATATTTAGTTCTAGTTTTAATTAAATTAAAATTAAAAAAAAAAAAATTATAAAATAAAATGAGGACGAAATAAATTTGTAATCGTATACTTTTTTCATGTATTAATAGTATTTTTATTTTTTTGTTTTTTCCTATGTGCAATAAGTAAAATTTAAATTAAAATGTTAAATAAAAAAAAAATTAAATAACACGAGAACCGAAAAATATTATTTTTCATAATTTTTTTTTTTTTTTGTTATTTTTAAATTTCCCTAAGAACTAGATTAAGTTTAACGAATATTATTTGCATCTTATTAAATATTGTTTTTATGTTGTAAAGTTATATATATATATATAATTTTTTTATGTATTTTAGGTCATCAGTCATTAAAAAATTACGTATATCGTTTTGGATCCTTAATGCTTTTAAAAATAAGGATAAAGAGGTAAAATAGATTTTTGCTTCGTATTATTTAACTATCCACATGCCCGATTTTATGCGTATACACATGTGTCCTGGAAACAGCATGCACGCATACTTTCACAGCTCACAGTCATTGTAGTTTCAAAGTAAAAAAAAAAAGTCTGGTAATATTGTTTTCTTTTTTTTTAAGGTTTTCGCTGTAAAGTTGGTATTTTAATTTGTATCTTTGTTATAGAAAAAGCCATTTACAAATGTCGAAAGCGCAGGTTAAGATAATTTGGGTGAGTTTTCCTATTTTACGGGACATTTGTGAATGTTATGCATTCTGAAAATGATATTTTATACAAGAAAAACGGAATAGTTGTAACATTTTACAATAAAATTACTAATATGTAAATCAAAAACAAATGATCCCACAGACATTTATAATTCAGACAAGATTTTAGCTGCAGAAAATAATTTAAGAAAAAAAAAATAAATATGTAAATTGAAAATAACTCAAGACATGGCAGACAGTTAATAACTGTGTATGGATTTGGCAGGACTAAAGCTTTACCCTACATCGTGATGTGTTGTATTTTGAAAATATTTGATTTTTTAAATCAATAGTCCCAAGAAACAAAAAATTTAAATAATTTTGTTTAAAAACAAATAAGAAAGGTATTAATATTTATATATATTATGTTTGTTTTGTTTTTTTTTAAATACATATATTTACATGCAAATAATTAAAACAGAAATTGAAAAACACTTTTTCTTCAAAGTCAAAAAAAAAAATACATGAAAAATATAAACAAAAGTGTTTGAATAAAATTTTACCAAGTTTAAATTAAGTGCAAGTAAAATTGGGAAGCCACAACCTCCATCTACTGGACACAAAATTAATTAATAAAATTTATTTTTTTCTTTTATTTATTTATTTTTTGTTTTAAATTTTTATTTTGTTATTTGTAAAATGTAAGTAAGAAAGTGTTTTTTAATTTCTATTTTATTTAATTGTAAAAATTATAAGAAACATTTTTTTAAAAATTATTGGCGAGCTATATGGGCCTCTTGCAAAAACGAAGTTTTTTTTCATATTTAAATATTTTTTTTTGTTTTGTTTTTTTGAATCTTAGATTTTTTAAATCATTTTTTACGTTAATTGTAATTCTTAGATTTAAGTTGGTTTTAATTTATTTTATACAAATTTACTACTATTTTCATTGTGTGTGTTTTTTTAAAGAATTTTTGTACAATTTATTTTAAAAGAGAAAAAAAAATAAACAAATAAAAACAAAATATTTCTTTTAAAAAAATTTTGTCTTACATTTACTTAATAAAAAAATTGGAACTAAATGTTCGGTTTTTTTTTCTTATTTTGGCATTGCTTCACGTATAGGCAATAAAAAGTTAAAAAAAAACATTCATCTATGCCGTGTATAATTACCCGGTTTGTAATAATTTTTTTTTTTGTTAAATTGGGACAACAACATCCACCAGATTTTTTTTTTATTAAAAAAAATTCTTTTTCGTAAAATTTTTGGTATCCAATTTTTTGGCGTGCCGTAGAGTTGTGTGCGTAATAATTTTTTTTTTTCACTTTTTGTTGGTCTATACGTGTGACAATATTTGTATTTTTTTTAAACTTTTTGTTGTGGTGTTAAATTTCACATAACTGTTTTTTTTTTTTAATATAATTTAAGTTTTGTAATTTTTTTTTTATTTTTATTTAATCCCAGGGCATTGTGAGCACCCGCTTCGTTTTTGCAAGAAGGTCGTTATCGTACTACGAACATGGGTGCACCACCGCATTGTAGCTCGCCAATATAGGACCATGTGCTCCCGCGAAGGGGGTACTCACAACGTCTGGTGTACTAGCTCCATCGGTGTGCGATGTCGAATCGGCATTACTTCTTCCTTCACCATTAGCTGAACCTAATTCTGGTGGTTTGGTGGTGTCCCGTTCGTCAATCACTAAATCTATTGGCATTTTACCCTTTAAACATGATATATACCGATGACAGAAATTATCGCATAATTCATGTACCTGTAATGGTAAAGAAGAAAAAGAACGATTGTTCGTATTGGTATTTCGTGGGTAGGTTTTTGTTTTTGTTTTTTTTTTGCGATTTTTTGTACTTTATTTTTTTTTATTTATATTTATATTGGGTAAAATGCAAAGTTTTATGTATAGGAAATAATATTATGTATATAAAAATCAATATAGTTAATTCACACAAGGGCTTTATTCAAAATTTGTTTATTTAAGGCATGAGAGAAAAATGTTTGTCCTAAATCAAATAAGACATTCAATCTGTCCCAAAGCTGTCAATTTTTTCGTAACGAACCAAATAAATAGTGCGGTTCAATTTTTTGAGTTTAATTGCATGTAATAGTTTTCCAAAATTTAGTACGGTTTGTCCCAAGATTGAAATGAGTGTCACAAAACGTTTCAACTATTAGTGACAATCAAAGTCAGTTATCAAATTTGATATTTTTGTTCAGGAATATATTTTTAAATGTCCCAATACAATGTGTCCCAAAGTCTTATCACAAATTTTTAAATTAAATTCATCTTTCAATAATATGTTACACTCCTATATTTGTATTGCAAAAAAATGTGATAAAACTACTAGTAAGAAATGGTAAACAAAGGTAAATGTCCTAATTGCTGTCCCAAACTATAAATCATTGATTGCAATAACTTTTACCACATAAGATAGATTCTTTATCTTCGTTTCAATGAATTAATCGCATCCACAACTAAATTCAAGTGTCCCAAAATCAATTTGGGACAATTCGTCATGTATTTTAATGATGTCATACCCCGATTGATACATCCAAATACGAATTCACTAAGGAAAACACTTAAAATTCTTGTCCCAAATGACTTCAAGCTGCAAAAATTGTATAAGTAGTCTATTTTCAAATAACACAAAATCATAAAGCCTATGAAATTCTTAGCATTCTCCACATTGAGCCCCGACTTAACTAGCCATACAACTTTACATTTACAACAACTTTGACTTGTCTCGGACAAAACACACGCACGTGAAATAAAAACAGACAAAAAAATAAAAAAAAAAATGCCGCTGAATTACATATCAATCTGCGTACGTTATTAGTTGGTATCTTATGTTATGCGAATAATAAAATTGATTCGTTCGCATGTAGTCTGTCAACGAAAAACTTTCAAGCCCTGCGTTTTCTGTCTGCATTGTTTTCGATTTTCCTTCTTTTTTTTTTGTTCCACTGTAAAGGCAAGCAATAATAATTGCTCTGAAATAAACTTGTAACCATTTAACACAGCATTTCCATTGCCGCGGTATATACTCGTAGTGCGGTGCAATGGTGGCTGCAACAACGCAACATCGATCGTCGGTGGCGGTGGCAGTGGCGGCAGTGGTGGCGTCGGCGCACCAGTCGTCATCAAGTGAAGTGAATAATATCACGATATTTATTATAATGTCACATCTTCGTCGCGCATTCAAGTAAGAGATGGAAAATTTTTATGACATATTCGCAACATAAACCCCCATCCCCCTTAACAACAACATACCACATGCCACTCTGTTTTTTTTTTTTTCGATTTTCAACTTTTTAATCTGGCGGATGGTGCGGTGCATCAGTGCCAGTGCTTTGCTGATGCTGCGATGGGTTATGTGCGCCCCTTGTAAGAGTTCCTCTGATGCTACATCAATATTTTTACGCGCCGAGCTCGCTCAAACGACCAAAAACCGCATTTGGTAAAAAGATACAGATATAAAAATACAATCACGCGAATTGAAAACGAGAAGTGGTTCAGTTCGGGTGTCTGTGTCGTCCGACTTTGTCGTGGTCGTCGTTCTCGTTCTCGTCGTTGTCCAAGTCGTCGTCTTCGTCATCGTCATCCTAAGGAGACACACAAAAACGTTGGCCAACTGCACCATACACAAATGAAAAATAAAAACAAAAAATAAAAAATGAAAATGCAAAACAATTTCGCATCTTTTTTAATGCGCGGCTAGGACGAATCGGTTCCAAAAAAAGCAACAACAACAAAAAATATTCTCTCTTCCTTAAAAAAAAAAAGAACACACTGTGGCTGTGACGATGGCGATGGCGACACAATGCCACAACTTCCAGGCCTCAAGAATAAATCGTACAAATTTCTATACCCAATCTCGGGGATATCTCGCTTTAGGTGGACGAGTGTATAGTATTTTAGTCGTGGTCATTGAAGCTGGTCCCCGCGCTGCAACTGGGGCTGTTTGGTTGGTTCTTGGTTGGTTGGTTGGTCAGTCACCAGGTCCGCGCGAGATCCCAAAACAAAAATACGCTTTAACCAACATGTGTCTCTTGCGCCGAAGTGGCTCGGAGTGGTGTGGAGAGGAGTGTAGGGGAGTTCGTCGCATTCGATTAACTCCATAACAATGAGATGGATTTTTTCCAGTAAAACGGGTTCTCTTTTGTTAACTGTTTTTGCCTCAGCTCTTAATTTTTTTTTTTTGATTTTTTTTTTTTTTTTGGTGCTGTAACGTGGTTTTGATGGAACAAGTTTCTTTTTTTTTTGCTCTCAAATGCTTCTGGCTAAAATCCTAGGTGTGGTTTTTTTGGAACTGTGTTAAATAAATAATATTTTTCTACCTTGACTCTGACGGCGAAGGAAATTCCAGGCCATACCACGTGATCATTCGCCATTTGTGTCATGTGAGAGTGTGACAAAAAAAAACACTTTATGTGAAACATTCTCACCCAAAAATGAATCCTCGTCGGTTTTGCTGGACCACGACTACAAAACACGACTACGTTCGGCCGACGGCGGCGGAGTGGTGGTGGATATGCGACGCGACACTCCACTCCACAAGCCCACTCAAGAAAAAAAAAAAAAAAAAAAAAAAACATCCACGAAAAAAAAGCTCATATCTATATACATAAATAAAATTCTCGAATGCTCTTAGTGCAGTGTGACCAGATCTTATCGCATCCCACGACAGGTTTGGTTTGTCATTTGTCACTCACAGAACCAAGGAGATACATGTTTCTGCTTTTGTTGTTTCAAAAGAGGAATGTATTTTTTTTTTTTTTTATTTGTATCTTTCTTATTTATTTATTTTATTTTTATTTTTATTTTTATTTGCATGAACAACGTCAGTGGAGTCAGTCAGTTTTGTGTATATACGAGTATATCGACTGAATGCAGACTACGACTGCAACTGCTGGCAAATGTAATGCCAGGTGAACATTCTTCTCTTTCAACCCAAATGCATTAAGATATCGCTGGATAACATTTCGCGAGAAACCACCGTAATGACAATAATAATAAAGCTATAATCAGCAATTCTTTAGTTGTAAGATACACATACTCGTAGATACAAAACAAGAGTAGAAATGTATCTTGAACTTTAAAAGACCAAAGAATATAAAAAAATAGAAACAAATCCAAAGAAGTATTTAAATGCAAATGTATTTATAAATGATGTATCTTTTATAAAACAAAAGTTAAACGATGAATTAAGTTGAAATGGAAAAACCCTCAACAACCGAGATTCGCAGAGAATGTTGCTGATGTTATAATGTTGATGTATTTTTTTTTTTTATTATTTAAAGAAAAAATGTCGTACAACAAGGTATGTATAGGAAAAATTGAAGCAAACCACAATTAATTCATCCGGCAAAAGAAAATCAAGTTGTTGTGTCTCTGTCTCGTCAATACATACATATACATATATTTTCAGCTTAGAAATATAAAATGGAATAACTAGTGGAAAATCTGTTAAAAATGTTGAAGCAATTTGCATTTTTGTGTGTGTGCATCCTGCATCATCTCGATTATATACATGAGTACACGTTTTAATGCAAATTTGTCGCGCTTATAGAGATGGCTGACCGCGAACACCCGCCTTCACCACTCCTGCCACCATACAGTTCAACAAACCGCCACCGGTGCACCGGTGCAGTGGTGCTTTGGTGACTCTCTGGCCTGGTCATAAGCGACCTTCCTCCTCTCGATATAGATACAAAAGTGCATTATAATGTTTTGTATATTTTAATATTTTTTTTTTCCTATGGCGGCCCCTGATAATCGAAGATCGATTGAGACACTATGAATGAAATATGCATTGAAAATATAATAAAAAAGAGAAATATGCATTCTGATGCAGCAGACATGTGTGCAGTGCTGTGCAGTGGACTTTATGACGAGATTGAAAGATCTGCGCTGGTTTATCAAAGTTAGAGTGCACCTGTTGCATTTTGAAAAATAGTTTATTGTGTCTTTGGAGGGGGCAGAACATTTGGGTCATTGTTAAACAAAGCAGTTTACTTGACACTGTCAAAAATTGTATAAGAATATGTACAGAATATAGAATTTTTTATATAAAAAAGTAAGCCTACCATTAAAATAAAAAAAAAAACACAATCTAACATGAAAAAGCATCCATTCACTCTGCAATTAATTTCTTTCACATGTGTGGTGATGGTGAGTGCTCTTCTCACTGTGTTATATTTTCACAGGACTGCATTCGGTTGCAAAAACAAAAAGAAACTAAAAAAGTTGCTTCTGCTGCAAAAATAAAAAAAAAAGAAACATCAAAACAAAGCTGCTTCTGCTGCTGCTGCGTTGCTGCTGTTTCTGCTGCAGCAGCAGCAGCAACATACACCCATAGGTGAAGCAGCATTCACTCTTCTTATCGCATTTGTTTATCTCAATGTTTAGGTTTCCAGAGCCAAATATGTGTGTCTGTTTTCTACCGGCTATCCTGTTTATGTATGTATGTTTGTAGTTAGGAAGGTACTCATGTGGTATTTATATGAACCAAAAAATAAAAAAAAATGAAGAGGATATCTGCATTTTGTGCGCCCAGAAGAATTTTAAGCTGCTGGACTGAATTTTTGTTCTCCTTCTGCATTCATTTCATATAAATACGAGTTTCCTAATGGTTAAAAAAACACAACCAACAAACTGATCATCATGGCCACAACGATGATGATGATGATGATGACGGTCTTCTGGCTCGCCATTTTTGTATATTTTTATACACCACCCTATACCTAACACAATTTTTACTCCACAACACTCATTTGCATGTCATTTAACGCAACACAACACACACTAAGCCTCAAGCAGCAAACAAAACAAAACAAAAAAAATCAGCTAATAGTAGGTAGGTCTCCCCACCGATGCCAGCGCACACCTTTCGCGGCTGAAACGATGCAACGAAAACGATTTCGTAGGCAGATACTTTGGTGCGCGCCCAAAACCTGCTCTCGCACTTCCATACAAATTAAATTAACATAGAGTTCATTGTCTGTCTGTCTGATCCTACAACAATAAAAAAAAAAAAAAACAAAAAAAAAAAAGAGACTTGAGTTCCGGAACCCTATAATTTAAATAATTCCTCTCGCGCCAAACAGATCGTCAGAAAAATGCTTACAAAATGGTTTCTGTCTTTGGTTGTGTTGCTGCGGCTACGGATTCGGATTCGGCTGTGGCTTTAGTTCTTTGCATTTTCCATTCATTTGTTTGTAACATTAAATTGGTTTATCTATTCCCTGACCGAAAACCTTAAAACTATATAAAAACTCCTTATCGAAGATGACAATCGCGCACTAGCAGCGCAAGTTGGAAAAAGTACGTGTGCAGTCAGCCAGGTTGATTTTGCCATCTCTCATCCGAACAACAGCACCCGGTAGTCTCAAAGAAGTTGGTAGTTACAAGGCCTTTGCCTGGGGTACCTATATACAAAAACAAAAAAAGTAGACTACAACAGTAAGCTTTGAGCTGAATTTCTGCCTCCATTTGTTGCTTCACTTTTAAACAACATCAAATGCTTCCAGAGCTGCTTCTGACTTTGCTACAGTAAAATGTTGGTGTTTTTCGCACAGGTCGAGATCATCTCGCTCTGACTGTGTTGTGTGTTTGCTATAGTGTTCCCAAAGTTAAAGAGACTGAGGTACGAGATCAGATTAGCGACTATCATCATCATCATCATAGTCGTCGTCATCATCGCATCGTCGTAGTCGTAGTCGTCGTTGTCAGGTGTGTGTAGTTTAGAAGCTGCTGATGGTATACCAACGGAGTGTAACCATTGAGTTTTCTTAACTAAGTCGAGAAGAGAAATTTGTGGAAAGATTTCAAGCTAGATAGCACTGAAAGATACAGTATATATTCGTACTCGTACGCATCTATAGCTAGATAGATACTTCCATATATGTATACACATTGACACGAGATGCCTAAGGCTTTGAATATCTACATTTTTTTCCATCTTCTTCTGTTTCTTTTTGTAACGATCATTTAAAAGCTGCAAGTGTGTTTTGTGTGTAGAAAGATAATTATCTTTTAAAGTTTCTATATGTCTGCCTATATATGTAATGATTCATACAAATTTTCAATGTCACTATCAACATTTAGGTCTATTAAGAATAGATGCTCATGCTGATTTCGTGTTTGAAATAAATAAAAATAAATATACTGTTAGAGAAGTCTAAATATGCTTATGAGATGATAGTATCTTATGGTGAACATGATTTTAAGATAAACAACATGTTTGGATTTTGCACACTGGATGCCAAATAAGATGCCATAATAATTTGTTTAAGTCAAAAGATCTTCATAGATAAAGCATTCCTATCTGAAAGATACTAATAGACACTGCGAAATGCTCTAGTGAAAATGGCGCCCAATGTGAGTTTCTTTTTTCTTTGTTTATTGCAATAGTAAATTTTTTTTAGGCTTAAGTTAACATTTGGTTCAAATTTACAATTTAAATCTAACGTTAATGTATCCAATTTGTTTGTTTAAAATTGATTATGTTAAGTGGCGCCCAACAAATTTTTTTTTTTTTGTTTTTGATAAAAAAAATACTTAATATCAATGAATAAAATGTAAGTTTAAACGCATTAAAGTTTTTGCTCACAAATAATAGGCAATTCATAGCAGTTAATTGAAGTTACATAATTAAATTCAATTTATACAAAAAAAAAGTTCGTTGGCAAAATAATGCGGCATCATTTCGTATTCAAACTTCGTCTATTTTTAAAATATACAAATTTGACACGATTAAAACAGAAAAAGTAATAAAAAAATCGGCAAAAAAAAACACATTTTGATTTAATAAATTATTTTAAGTGGCGCCCAACGCTGCCTTTTTTCATTAATTTTGTAGATTAGCTACACAAACAAAATTTCAATTTCAAATTGTTTAAAGTTAATGAAGACATATTATGGTTCTCTATCAATACGACAATCAGATGGAAGCAAAAACAAAAAGAAGTCTGCACACAGCACAGCATACTCGTACATTGTATCTTTTGGCACAAAATAACACCAAATCACACACGAGACACCATAAATTACTTATCTATATGCATAACAGCTGCTTAAATATGTCAATTGAAACCAGAATTAACAAACTACTTGGCAAAAAATAAAATAAATAAAAATATCAAATTCATTTAACGACCTTAAAGTGGCGCCCAACGTTTTAATTAGTTTTTTTTTCGATGGTTGCCGTATTGCTATCTTAAGTAGTAAATCACAACAAAAAATGCTATTTGGCTACGTTCTGTCATACCTTTAGTTGATTCTTGAGAAGGGGGGAGGGAGGGGGCAGAGGTAGAACAAAAAAAAATAAACTTAAACTGCTTCGAAAAGATTAACATTCAATTTCCAATTTACACCAACTAATTCAAGTTAACTTCGACGACTCTATAGTATAGTATGTATATGCGACGACTATGTGACCGACCATGCAACCAACCTACCACGACATCGACGACAACAACAACTTCTTCATACTGCATCCATTGCAGTATCTGTGTAATTTCTTAAGTCATTTGCATGTTTCCATGTCACCATGCGAAAGTTAGAGTCTGGCCCAAAGAGTCACAATTGTATAGCGGCTTTTTTTAACATATTTACCATTTTTTTTTCTGTCTTATTTTTATTTTAGTTTTTTGTTTTATTTTTCAACTTCTTTTTGTCGTTCAGTATAACGGAGTGGTTAAAGTTGGAGCTGGAGTAGAGTGCTGCTTTCGATGGCAATTTCAGATAAAGTCAACCAGTTTGAAGTGCACTTTTGCTGCTGGTTTTACATTTTTTTTGTGTTGCTTTAAATTATATCTATATACATTATTTATGTGGAGGTATGTTGAGGGAATATAAGAGTACACAATCTCACCCACAATTTTGTGCTTTCTCGCTCTTTCAATTTGCATTATGCACTTCTGTCATTAAAATGTGTATACACACGTTGCACTAAATTAAAAAAAAAAATTAAAAAAATTGTGACTCCATAGAAAAAAAAACTACACGCACGTATAATCCTAGTGACCCATGGTCGGTTTAATTTATGTGAAATTGTTTGCCCATTAGTAAACATTATCAGTGAGCAAACAAGTAATTGCCATTGGAATATTCATAGTGCAATAAAAAAATAAAAGATACAAAAAAAAAAAACATCTATAAACCGATTGTCTTCATTAGGTTTGCCTTTACAACCAACACCATAGATACATTACTGCTATGCTTAAGTTGATTGGATTTTTCCATGTGCGTAATCTAAGGCACATTTCCAATAGTAGACATGAATTTGCGTCACAAAAATAATGAGTAAGCTAGGAGAGTAGTTGTAAATATGCCTATAGACTTTATTATACACTACATACATTCGTGTATAATGAAGGTAGCTGATGGTATGGTAAATGTTGGCATGAGCTCAAGCTGGCTCGATTTGTATCTGCAACTTTACTATACTGATGATGAGGCAGTTTTCACAAGACTCGTGTGTTTATAAAAATTTGTTTTATATACTTAGAGTGGTGTAGAAGGACAAGAGACCCTTCTTCGTCAAGCCTCTGCTAATTAAGATTGCAGAATGATTGTTGAGTTATTTTGTATATATACATTTAATTTTTCTTCTTTTTTTCCGTTCCTTTTGGTTCTGTTAAATGAAGCCCAAGACAAAGACAAAGAGAAATGCTTACTTAATTAGTGATTTGGGTGTATATAGTAGCTTAAGGCCAAATTCTAGCTCCTGGAAGGTATCATTATTATTTTTTTCCATTTTGGTGAAGCATCCTCTAAAGTCAAAGTATCTATGATGTATCTTTGTAATTTTAAAATCGTGGTGGATGTATCTTATAAAACTATTTGTCCTTAGCTGAAGTATAATTTGTTTGGAATTGAGATATAGATACAACATTAATCGGTTAGTTTTTCGCTGTTCAATTGAAGTCGTGACATTAGATTTACGGTGCACAGAATACCCGGAGTGAACAACAGATGTGGATTAAGTGCAGTTCAGAGTGATGTTGTTATTATAAAATCAAGTTTGTTTTTTTTTCCTGGTTATTCAAATTGGGTAAAGATGGAAAAAAAAAATCAAATGAATTCAATAAAATTGAGACTTGCAACATGTTGCTAAGTTTTGTTTTTTTTTTTTTTTGGAAACTGTTATGTGTTTATTGACGACTTTTTTATATTTGATCCTTACTTTTACTTGAAAAAGCGAAGAATAAAATTAAGATGGACTTAAATGCCTTACAAGATCAGTAAAATAGAATATATACAATATGTTGGAAGACAACATGTTGCCAGGACTAAATTAGATATAAATAATTTTCTTTTATAAAACTCAACTACTTTGTGCGTTTTCTTGATTAAAAGGTATGATAAAAAATTATACATTTTTGTGCAACATGTTGCTATACTCATTATAATGAGTTTTGAGTTCTTGCACACGAAGAGTAAATTAAGTGTTTAAAATATGATTAATCTTAAAAAAATTGCTTTTTTCCAAGATGAATGCAACGTGTTGCGAAGCCTAACATTGTGAAATTCCAGCAAAACATACATTTCCATATTAAGCACACATCAATTAAAAAAAAGACGATACTTCTCCTCACAAAGTTTTTAATTCATATGCAAATAAAAAATGCTGAAGAAGAAAAAAAAACAAAACAAATTAAAATAATCATCTAAGACTGCATCTGTCAAAATAACAGTCATTCATCCCCATCAACATTATTATTGCTACTATACACACTCTTACCATTTAAAAAAAAAAACCTCTCTCAAACACTCTCTTAGCAATTAATATCAATTAAACTTCAAATAATCATGTCTCGTTTGGAATATTTATTAACATATTTAACAGATACGTCATATTAATCATAAATTAAACACAATATCTCCCACTTATTTGTCTTCGCGCATAAGTCTTTCCTCCTTCAAACCTGACTGACTGACTATAAAGTCTTAATTGCTTGTACATTTTATTATGTGTATAGTATATAGTGAAAGATACAATATACATCTCTCAATCAAGCGTGACAATGTTGTGATATGAAAATATCACCAATACCATTAAAACAAAACCAAAAAAAAAAAACAGAATATAACAATAAAACCAATCACAATGCAAAATGAATTAACAAAAATAATATAAAAAAAAACTTAAACATTGTCGTACGTCAATCATTTTATTAAGACATTTTGTTGCCGAAAATAATAAAAAAAAATATCACTCAAACTTTAAGATACAAGGCCCCAAGTAGCAGGGATATAAACACAGCAACACCAAAAACAGACGCACAATATTTTGTTTTGTATTTTGATGTATGATGTATGAGTGAATGTCAGTGTCTTGTGTGTCTCAAAATGAGTCTGGATTTTTAGTATTTATTTTTTTTTTTGCAAATTACTGGTGTACCACACAACAACACACTGCTCTTAGCAATTATTTCATTAAAACGATATAACAGTCAACTGCAGTGACTATTGATAATTTATGGCCTTTTCCGACGGACGTTGTCGTGTATCTTTGTACATTCGACGCGACTACGCTACGCAACACAACGATGGCAATATCCAAACATTATATTGGGATTAATATACATCTATGTATATATGAAAGTGATGCTGGCTTTATAGTTTGGCCTGGTTTTTATTATATGTTATAAAGCAATTTGCATGCTTAACACCATAATATACACCAATGTTAATTAATTCAAACGTGTATTATACATAAATGTTAAACAACAAACAAAACAAAAAACTAACACAATAATTATATATTGAATGTAGAATTAAAGGTTGCTTTGCGAATATACATACATATAAATGAATGGGTTCTGAAAGCTTGACAATTTTAGAAATGCCAAACAGAAAATCAAAGCACAAAAACATGACATTAAAAACATTTCAAAAGAATCGAAAACATTTATCAGCTGAATATGTTTAATGTTTATGTATAAAATTCTTTTGAGTCCTTTTCTAGCATCAAATCCAAACAGAATGCGATGTAAATAGTGCAGGTCCAACAATGGAGCCTTTTGGTATCCCATCAAATTTTTGCTTAAATGAATCGCATCCTGTCACATTTAAACAGAACACTGTTTTTTGATGTTATATTTAATTTTTTACCTTTAATTTTTTTATCACAAAGATTAGTGTTTTTTCAACAAAATCATTAAATTCGCAGAAACGTCACCAGTTGTTGTGTATGTTTTTTTTTAAACAAACTATTTATCTTATCTCTCTCGTAATTTGTTTTTATTTTTGGTTTTTTCTATATCAACATCCTGTTTTCCTCCACCTCCACCATCAGCAACGGTTCTGACTTCAAACAAAGGTAAATAATAATACAAAACAAATCTCAAAAACCAAAAAATTCTCCCATCATTGCCGCTTTATTCATTCACCTGTTCTTTTATTTACTATTTATCTAAATACATTTGTATCTATATACTCGTATGTGTAGATAGATATGTTTAGATTTTTGTTGTTTTATTTTTATTATATCAACATTTCTTTACGCGCCAAAGAACACCCACTGCATTACATTTGGTTAACAAAAAAAAAAATATAGTATCTAGAAATGTAGATCTAAGTATCTTTGCGCTTAACGAACAAAAATAAAATGAATCTAAGCAAACTCCATATTAAAATGAAAATCATATTACAAAGTGTGATTGTGCGAAAGATCTACATAATTATCATATATTTTTTGGAAGGGCAAAGTTTTCCCCCTTTTTTAAAAATGAATGTATTTTTGAACCTATGTATTGTTGTTCTTTTTTGGAAAAAAAATAAATAAAAACCTATTATGTACTTAATAAATAAATTATAAATCAGCCGAGGACAACCCACCATTAAAAATCACCCGTACCCGTTAAATTACTAACCTCTCTAATTCGTCTAAATACTAAATTACAGGTTTTAGATGCGTTGTGTTTATGAAGAGGTAGGTTGGTTTTTCGGTATCCGAACCCCACAAAAAGACACGAAATTTTTTTCAAAAATTAGGGGAATATCAGTCTTCAATTACTTGCTTGAGGTCTCAAAAAAAATATGTATATAGTAATAATTAAATGATCGTCATTATTCTAACCACGAGTTGAAAACCAAAAATTTTGTAGACAAAAATTAATTAAGCAATGCTCTGTGAAGCATGGAGTCTTGACTCGGTTATAACCGACCTCAATGTTAGTCCCCACCTACGACGCGACGTTGACGATTTTGAATGTTTGCTTAGAATAGTTTAGGAGATTGTTAAAAAAGATAAATTGTTTAAAAATTCAAATTTATGCAAATTGTTGCTATAACGGGGATTGATTATCTTTTAACATTTAACTATGGGAATCTTGGTTTTTATTGAAATAAGCAACAAATAAAAAAAATGTTCATCAACATTGCTTAGATACACGTACCGTATATTCATATGTCTATAAAATCGTGGGACAGATCTTCTGAGTCCTTACCATATTATAACCGAACCGGTCTTTAGAGTGTCTTTTTTTTTGAATTTGCAAACGAAAATCGAACAGAAATCAACGTTGAAAGATACAAAAGTATCTTTTAAGTCTCTCGACCACGACAAAACCTTCAAACAGATTACCATGCCATGTCAGGCCAGTCCGAGTGTCTTCTCATCATCATCAGGTAGTTTAGTCAGTCAGAGATTTGAAGGCTACATAGTGAGATATACCCCTACTTGATTTATCGAAAAATCGCAAAACCTAAGTTTTAAATCATATTAATTTATAATTTTTTTTTTTAATTTAAATTCTGTTTTTGATTTTTGTTATTTCTGTTTGTTTTAATATCAAGTTATAGGTAGCCCACCTACTCGTTATGTCCATGTGGTTGGTTATTTTAAACCAGTTTGTTGTGTCTAGATAGATTTTTTTTTTTTTTTTTATTTAATTCTTAAATGGATTTTTATTTTATATCTCTGTAGGTAGATACATAGATATTAAATTTAAATAATTTGTGAAGACGTAGGTACATACGTATATCTACAATATGAATATGTAAATTTTGTTGGCAATTAGTTTAGCATAAGCTTTCCTTAATTTGTGTAAATAATATTAGAATAATTTTATTTTAACCTAAACAGGAGAGAAAGAGAATTATAAATATAGAAATGATGGAATGATGCAAAAGAAAGATAGATTTCTTTTTTTGTTTTCAATCAGAAATGTTTTGAGAATAAAACTGTTTTACTAAAACTTGTTTTATTTTTGGACTTGATCTTTTAGTTGCCAGCTTAACAACAATTTTGATAAATTTTTGTTATTAATTCAATAAAATTAAGTTTATTCATAGCCATAAAATAAATACCGCAACATGTTGCTAATGAATTTATTGCTTTTAATTATAAGATTATCTTGGTGATTACCAGTGAATTAAATTACTGTTGCAGCTAAAGAAATTTTACCAGAACAAGATAATTTGTTTAGAAACATGTTGAAGAAGTGGAGTATAATGCTTGAAAACTTTTTGCTACATCATGGTCCTTGCTATTTTTGTCAACTATATTTATTTATTGATTCAACAAAAAAGGCTTTGATTTTGATAATTTACCCCTAGCAACATGTTGCGCTGCCTTTATGAACGAATAAATATAATTTATTTATTAATTTTTTAAGAAAGCTTATCTAATTTCTTGTACATAGGCCTAAAGTTATCTTAAGCGAATGTTTAACTATTCTTGCAACATGTTGAATAATGAAAAAATATGTTCTTAAGAATTTTCTTTGCCTCAAATATAATTTGGTTTAATTTGTTTAATTTTTATTTAAAGAATTTTAAGCCCTTGTGTGAAATAAATCTAAAGATTGTTTTAAAATAAGATCATGAAAATATACTCACTTTTTCTAATTCTAAGAGGTGAAACCGAAGTACTTGTATTGCTTGCACCATCTGAAATAAAAAATAAAGTAATAATTAATAATTTTGTAATTTTTTATACATAAGATCTAAATCAAAAACAGAATCTTCCAAAACCTCAACCTTTCCAACCATGAACTGACCTTTGAGACACGTTTGTTTAAACATATGATATCTTTATTTTTAATAGAATTCACATCCTTTATTGAGATGTCATATGTGTTTTGCCAAAGCATAACAAGCCCATGACATTTACGACAATTCACAGCAGCAGCGTCCCAAAAACACATTAACATCATGTGTGTCATTTGTATTTTTATATATGTACTCCTTTTTTTCTCCTTAAAGTATCTATAAAGTCTACTGTTGAAACCACAACTCAACAAGACAACCCACAAGCAACATCATGAAATACAGTCATCCGGAGCAGATAAAAGTATAGAACCAATAAAAAAACAACAACACATAAAATGTGATTTGATTTATGACTTTTTTTTCCATATATTTTATGAATGGAATATAAAAATTCAACTTAAACTCATAAAATGTGTCACAACATTATTGAGAAACATATAATGGTTCATGTCTTTGCTTAAAATATACAAATAGAAAATTGTTCGTTTTTTTTTTGTTGGTTTTGTTTTATTGCGACAACCTGTTAATAAAGGAATCAGTTTCACTTCCTCACTTTTGTTTTTGTTTTTTTTTACGTTACTATCAATTGAAGCACTGTACACATATAGAATTGCAACATGTGCTCTGCAACAAAACCACATATAACACAGATTAAAGAGTTAATCTAATGAATCATTGTGCGGTGTGGTTTTGTGTACACGCATTTCTACACAAAATTGCCTCACTCAAAACAGATTATAAGAATAAAAATAAAAAATGAGATAAAAAATGAAACTAACAAAACTCTTCATTGCATCTAAATGCATCCATTGACTCCGGGTAAAATGTATCTATGTATCTATGCCACAATAAAATAGCATTTAATGTGTAATTTTCACCAAGGCTAATGTTGCCAGGTCTCTCACTAATAAAACTGCGTGTCGTTTGTTTGACTCATGCAAAAACAACAATAAAATCAAAACAAAACCAAACAAACTAAAAGAAAAAACACAAAGTGAATGGAATTAAATAGTAAAACAAAACAAACGACGAATAAAAAAAAAACTGCAAGGAGACAAAAGCCTGACTATATTGTCATATGGTTGAAAGGCCGATCGACAAGTATTGCTGTTGCAACAAAAAACACAAAAATACAAAAACAACAACAACATCAGAAGCAAAAATGTTGCCGAGATTCCTGATAGAGACTCATCTGGTTCACAAGTCTTTTGTATAGGTAGTCGTTTGGTTGGAGCATTTTTTTTTGTTGCATTTTCATTGGCATTGTTTTAATGGTAGATTTGGTATGCTTTTGCAAATGTTAAACAATAAAATAACCTAACAACTCTTTTATAGATACATCGTATCTTTTAACTATTTTAGCATCGCTCCGTTGAACCTGCTATACCTACTCGTAGGTACATGCTCGTTTAATACGTTATACGAGTCAGAATGTGAGAAGCTGTAGGTACCTAGATAATGTATCTATGTATCTATAGAATGACCAATATAATTGTTGTCACGAATTAAAAATAAAAATGATGTTTTTTTGGGGGCAGGGAGGTGCGGGTACCGCATAAATATGTGCGACATTGAACTTCATGGTTTGGAAGGCTCGATTTTATGTTTTTTTAGGTCAAGGAAGATACGACTACATATACAATATACATGTATCGTTTTTTTGTTATGATTTCAAATTTAATTTAATGTAAATTTTTTTATACTTACAAGTGAATCTACTTCGGGATCCGCTGTGTAGTAGGGTTTTTGTGATCTTATCTGAAATGAAAATTAAAAAAAAAAATTAAATTAGTTTCAATACATTTCTTTGAATATTCATATAAAAATATAAAATAAAAAACGCAGCAACTACAAGAACATCATATTTTTTTATTTGTTCCTGAACAAGGTAACTTATGGATACGTTCCGCCATTCATTCGTATCTTACAATGAAATGTTCAATAATACTTATATATCTATCTACCTATGTACATAAGGTATATGCATATATGAAGACCAAAAAACGATTATAATAAATGTTCAGTTCGAACTTGCGGACTCAGCGGGAGGTTAAAATTTTCGCTTTGCGTCTGTCGTTTTTTTTTTACTTCTTTTTTTACAAAAAAAAATCTTGTTTTATCTTTTTTTTTCTTTTTTGAATTTTTAATTTCATATACAAAACAAAAAAAGGTGTATCTTTAGCCTTTCTTGATTTGTGAAAGAAAAAGATGTGTGTTTTTTTTTTTCTTTATTTTATTTTGTTGAATGATCATATTACAATATGGGATGAGAATAATCATTATAGTGTATATTCCCCACGCATACAAAACCAATTTATGCAATTTTTTTTTATTATTTAAAATTTTATTTTAAGCGCAGCAATATTGGGATTGGAAATGTGTTTTTGATTTTAAAATGAGACCCACCTGGATGATGATGATGTTGAAGTTTTAGGTAGGTAGGTAGGTAGATGAGAAAAATAAAAAAATAAAACATGAATAATCGACCTTTCGAAGACGATTTAATAATCTTCAATTAGTTGTTAAGATAATATACAATGGGAAAGAATTTCAAAATTCATTTAGAACAAGTTAAGGATCAAAAATTAAACTTGAATGAAGTAAATGTTATGATTTCAAAAGAAATGAAAATCTGGGGGCTCAACCTGGATCAAGGCAATTTGAAAATGATGTAGAATGAATTTGATTCAAGATAACCATTGTATAACAATTTTTAAAGAGCTCAACATAATCTTAAGCGATATATATAGTGAAATTGAATCCAAATGAATCCACGAAAATGTTTGCCCTGACCAAAACTTCACACGATCAATATGGATACTCTTGATGTTATTTCCTGTTTTTTTCTCTGTTTTTATTTTTATAGTTTTTTTTTAATATATTTTTGTATCTTTAACATAAAAACACACATCTTCCTGTCTAAGAAAATGTGTTCATATTAGTTTTTTGCCACTTGAGGTGCCACCCAAGCAGAACTAAATAAAACCACACACGCATACTTCTCACACCGTTTCGTCTCGTTTCGTTTCATTTTTAAATAATTTTATTTTTTACCCACTATACACATGTATATATACATAATGTATAATCACCCTAAAAACCCAGCAGGGAATCTGAAAAAAACTTATCACACAATACTATAATGACTGAATTTCTTTTCTTAACAAACCAAAAAGTGAATGAACAAAAAATAAAATATAACAAAACCATAACAAGAAGATACTTTTAAGTGTCATTTAAAAATAAAAACTACTTCGAAAAACCTCAAATAAAATTAAAGGAAAAAAAATCAAACACACAAAAAGATAGCATACTGAGAATTGAGCATCGAGGATTGAATGTTCAAAAATGTGAGCGTATATCCGTATTATACAATTTTATGACTTTTTGTTCAGATTACTCATCCATCATTAATTTGTATCTCGTATCTCATGGATGATGAATGCAGAATTATCTTCCATCAGGGTTATTTTGTTGTGGTTCTTCTTCTTTTTTTTTGGTATAGGGTTTTGTGCATTTTGAGAGGGATTTTATAGTTTTGGGATGTGTTTTTTTGGGATTTTGCGAAATGGATCTTCTTAGGTGGTATATTCATTGAAATAAGTCAAAATCACGATGTGACGAAATAGTAAAGAATTTGTGAAGAGTATCTTTTAGATACTTTTCTATTTATTTTTGTATCTTTTAAGCGACAATTTAAAGAATTCTCCTCCATCTTTCTAAGGGCACAATTTAAAACACACATACACACACATGAAAACCCTAAAGACCACATATTTACCCATCCCGCGTCAGTATACAATAAAAAAAAAAAAAAAAATAAGACCTAAAACTAAATTAGCAAAGCACGCGCATCTCACTCGCTCAAATGGGGCTGGGCACATCAATCATCTTGTCAAAGTCACTCTATACGAAACTCAAAAACCGATGATTATAAGGTTTGTCTGGGATATGCGGATGATGGTTAAGTTAAAGAAAAGTGGGGATCTTTTGATTATGGGGATTGAAAATGGATAAATGCCCAGATGTATAATATAATATGTATAGATGGATGGATGGAATTTTTTGTATTTTTTTTTTGTTGTAAGAAGGCGATACTTGGGGTCCTGAGAAAACGCCCTAACATGACCCCTTTTGATCATGAAGAACTAACAACCGATCATTATAAAATCTGGCTTTGGATATGCGTGTTTATAGGTATATGAGTATCTATGGGATATTGAAAAATATACATTATGAATTTTTGTTAATTTTTTTTATCGATAAACTCGTTATGAACAGATGTGTATAGTTTCACCTTAAAAACAATCACGAGAAACCGCCATATTTGATTCATTTTAAAAATGATCGCGAATTTGAAGATCAAATTCTCAATATAAACACTTATAATGGCGTATCTTAAATGCACAAGCGTAAAATTCATTTTCTAAATTTCAAATATACAAACATTGCAACATTGACGAACAGAGAGAGACAGAGAAAGAGAGGGCTCATGTATCGTACTCGTACCTACCGAGTGACGCGCAAACCATATAATTTTTAATGTGGCTGCAAGAAGAGGTTTTTAAAATCGAATAAATCATTGTAACAAGTAAATTCACAGCATGAGACATGGCTATAAATAAACACCCGCTCTTACTAAATTAAAAAAAAAAAAAAAACGAAAAACAAGCATCTCAAAAAAATCGAAAAAAAATTAGAATATTAAAAATACACCCAAAAAGATAAGAACGAAAAAGTGACAGTGGCGAGAAGTACACTTTCTCCCCCAATGTTTTTCATAAGAAATTTATTTTTTATTTTTTTCTAATTTATTTTTATTTAATTATCCTGCAAGATTTTAAATAAGTATTTAAAAACAAAAGAAAGAAAGTGTGAATATCTATATCTGTATCTGTATCTATGTGCCGTTTAAAGTGAGTGAAGTTTTACGATTTATCCACACCAGGATTCGCATTTGTTTGTCTTGCCATCATGCATCAGCATCAGCATCAGAATCAGAATCAACATCAACCATTCAAAAGCTATTTTAATAAAGTATCTATAAATGAACATCGACAACGCACATATGTTTGTTTTTGTATTCTATCTTTATCTATGTGTATATCTTTGTGTATGATGATGTATCTTAAGATGGTTTAAATTTAGATATTGTTTTTTTTTTTTTTTATTTAATTTTATTTTGTTCTTGTTTTGTTTTCTTCATTTTTCGTTTGCGTTTTTATATAAAAATTTTTTAAGTGCCAAATGTGCTGGCGTGAGATGCGTGGGTGAATGGATTTGTCGCGTTGTAGCATGTCGACCAAATGTTTTTCACATTTAATTTTTCTGATGAAAACTAATTCCCTCTGAAGTTATTTCTTTCTGTTCTCGAATTGTATGCTTGAAAGAAATGTTGCCAGATACTAAGAATTGTTATACTTTATTTTTATTTAATCCTATTTATTATTTTGATTTTTTAATTTTTTAGTATCTTTTCAAAATAGTTGTCAATTTTCTAAGTAAATTAATTATTTTCTTATAAATTAGTCCCATATCCGAAATCTTTTTATTTTCCGATTTGGAAACAAGAGTTGGCAACCATGATTTAGCCCGCATAGAAAATATTGTCATGGACAGACAACAAAATAAATTGTATTTCCCTTGTTTTTCTTATTTAGAGAAAAAGAAAATGAAGACAATTTTTGACTTTTGGAATTTTGTTACTTTGTTTTCAGTTTTGTATTTTTTGTTATTTGAAATTTTTTTTCTTTTGTGAGGGCGGAAATTCTCGTAAAAATGAATATTGTCACAAGAAAATTTTAACAATTTTAAGTGGATGTTGATATCTTTAATTATGTACACAGTCTAAGATGTTTGTTCTTATTGAGACGTGAAACATGAATTTAAAATCTTCGTGTATCCTTAAGCTTAACATTTTTGTAATTTAAGAAAAAAAAATATCTACTTATCTAAAAATAAATAATTATGTATCTTGTAGGAATACACATTTAAAAATCAATAAATTTTTTAAGTGTTATATAAAACAAAAATTGTTTCAAATTGTGAAGAACATTTTATTGATTTTTTTTTCATGTCGTCGTTAAATCAAAATATGCGCTTTTAAATATTGATTATTTTTTATTGTTGATCTTTAAAAGAAAACAACTAATAAACACATAAATTGTTGTTTATTTTAAAATTATTAAAATCCTATCAAAAAATTTGGATTTTTAAAAGAGGCAATAAAACAATAAATTTTATTTAATTACCAGAATATGGTTTTTTAGCAACATGTACCTAATCTTAATTAAAATTATCAGAATTTATTTTTATCTTTAAGTTGAGTTTAAAAATAATTATAAAAAAAGTGTTGTTTACATTATTTGCTTTTAAAATCAAAAATAATCTTTGGTTGAAACTCGTCAACACATGAGATAAAAGATCTAGACGAAAATGTTATGGTGTACCACAAGGGTGTATTTTTTGGCCGGCACTTTTAAAGAATATTAACATTTACATAGTTTTGACAAATATGAGACCCAAAAATCTCCTAGAAATCTACCTTAATGACAGCAAATTCAACATGCTGTAAACTGTCATCTGTCAAATGTAATGTCACCGTAAAATAGTGTTGCCACCCTGAATAAGTATATGTATTTAAATTGCAAGTTCTAAGAAAGCTTAATTGTTCGTATTCGTCTTTCTAATGAATTAAGTGACATTTATCGTGCTACAGCAAAAACGTTTAATTGTTTTAATTATTTTGTATACAATTAACGTGTCTGCAACATACAAAAACCTATAAATGATGACAAATTCAAATCAACTATTTGTATGAATGTATATTGAAATGATTAAAATAATTATACCATACTATCTACAATTATTTGCATGTCTATATTAATTTATTTAAATCATAAACATTATTTCATAACAAGACTCTGCTAATACAATATAGAATATGTATTACGGAAACAATACTATAAAGTTTATTAGGTCAACAATATATTCTATACACTACACTATATGTACTTGCCTCGTATATAACTTATCGGTTCTATTATAAACGTGTTTATCAATTATCTTTCAGTTAGATTATAATTAAATATAAGTGTAATATAACTTGGTTAGTCCAAAGGTGTAGGAAGTCATGTATTTAGATTTCTCCGAAAAAAAAAGAAACGTACACACTCGTGTATTGTATTGTGTACCTACATAAAACAATCTCGTTATCAACATGAGAAAACAGTAGTAGACTCAAAATAATGTTTATACAAATCTATAAAGATAAAAAAGCTGAATGTGAAAAATATTTATTTATTTTACTCACTGCGGCAACAAAACTACCACAGTTGTGTCAACCAACAACAACGAAAAAAAAGAAGATTAGTTGAGGAATGTTTCTTATTTACACGGAAATGCGACATTATGACTCAGTTTTTAAAAAATATCTCATCATCATCATCAGCATCGTCATCATAGTGACCTGGTGATGGTGCTGCAACATGCGTAATGTATCTTATATACGAATCTCATGTATCTAGATACACCTAATTTATTTATTCTCATAGCAATTGATGTGGTTTGAGTTCGGTGAATACACCTCGTGAGTTTGATATACTTTGGATTTGTATACGATGTGTGTCTCCTCTAATTTGACTACTAGCAATGATGCATTCATTTACTATGTAGATTGTCGAATCTGAAGAAGTAGCAGAGAGTCGTCGTCGTCGACGGCGCGTTGTACCTCTCTATACCTATAGAGGGCCAGTGTCAATATTTATTTTGTGCGTCTAGATTTAGCTACTTTATATTTTTAGAAGTTGAAGTCATACTCATATCACACATAGAACAGCACATTGACTTTCACTATCATTAGAGCGTATCTTCACGATTTTTGGAAAACATTTTTTTTTTAATTTTTTACTTCTGTGAGTGAGTTTTGTTGGTTTTGTGGAATTTTATGTTCTTTTATATTTTTGTTGAAATGTAAATATAGTTTGAGATTTTCTTTCATAATCCATGGCTTCCTTTTTTCATTTTTTTTTTTCAAAATTATGACCTGATAAGTTTTGAACTATTAAGATGTTTACTTTTACTAAAAAGGAGGTTAAGATAAGGTAAGGTTGACATATGTTGCAACTTGTTTTTTTTTTACCAAAGATGATAACTTTACGTTCTGTTGGTTTTACATGAATAAGTGGGCATCTGTCTTAAAGGTGTCTCATATTTGATTAGAAAAGGCAATTGACAGTGTTAACAGATAGTATATTTGATAAATATACCTCAAGGCAAAATTTTCATTTGACAAATGTAATATTGTACAAAGGGATAGCTAAAAAACCATGGGGTCCCACAAGGCTGTACTCCTTGGCTGGTACTTTTTAACAAATAAAATTCCCTGTATGCATAATTTGAAGGCTTTACTAATAATTGAAGAGTGACATTGGCTAAAAGCAAAAGTTTAGGTTGTTAATAGAAAGTTGTGGGATTCCACAAGGTTGTATTCTCGGACCATTACTTTTAAACAAGAAAAGGATTATTTTTCCTTTTAAGGCCAATAAGTTGGATCCTATCAAGATTAAGAAGAAAAACTCATGACGTACCACAAGGTTGAATTCTTTGGCCTGTACTTTTAATTTTTGTTGAAAACATCTTCCTTGATTATACATAAAATAAAAAATGCTAAAAATCAACACTCAAAACCAAGTTAAACGTGAAATTAATCGTTCTTAATAGTTCTTCTATAAGTTATAACAATTAAATTTGACCCAGAAATGCTAATGAAAAAAGTCGATAACAACAAAATAAATCGAAGAACAAAATTAATGACATTAATTCCCATTCGATTAGATACAATGTTTCAGATACACAGACAGACACACACACACTCACAAAAAACTAAGCTTACAAGGTCCCAATTAAGATGTCAAAAAAAACACCAACAAAACTTCCATCAAACTCCCACCTGTCCCATAATAATTTATCAACTAGACAACGAAAAATTTATAAAAGAAAAAAAAACCATTAAAAAAATCGATCATCATCTCTTTGTAAACATGTTGAAGCGACACGTACAAAATTTTACAATGCCAAACCATCATCATCATCAACATCGTCATCGTCGTCAACAACATCAACATTAAACGCATACAAATCAAAAAGTAACAAGTTGGAAAATAAAAATAATGATGGTTCTTCAATAAAGTATCTCAACATAATATTTATGTCTAAGTGTTACCCATGAATTAGTATTTTTCAAAAAAAAAAACATCATCGCTAATGGTTTTAATAAAATCCAAAACCAAAATCAAAATCAAAAAAAAAAAAAAAAAACAACACAATAATAATAATCACAAAACCATCGATATAATAAAAACGAAACCGTGAATGAGATTGAATAATGTTTATTATCATGACTGTTGACTCTTGAGGCTCTAATGGTCATAAATATACAAAAAATCAAAGACAGAAACAGTTAGAGTGTGTGAGAAAGAGAAAGAGAGGGTTTTCTTATAGGTCTACTACCTCAAAACCTAGACGAAGATGACTGCGCGGGGATAAACGACCAGCAACAATAATAAATGTGTAAACGCAACACATATAATATAACAAACGAAAAAAACACAAAAGTAAATTATGGTTATTCTAGTTAAGCAACGGACCCGCCATATATTATTATGTATATGACTTTAATTCGTTTGAATCAGACGCGGGGATCTATATCTATATCTGCGAAGCAAGCGAACATTTTTTTTTTTTGTAAATTATGGGTCATTTTGCGAGCGTGAAGACGTATAGGTTGTTTTTTTTTTTTTTTTGGGTAAGGTCAGGGCTTATCTTTGTTTTTTTTTTTTAATTTTATTTATTTCACAGTTTTAGGCAATTTGTTATTTTTTGTGGTTTTCCTTCAAAAGAAAAAAGTAATAACAAATTTGTTTATTTTGAATGAGAACATTATTGTGTATAGATACATTGTATATATACACACACCTTGGCCACAATCAGATTCAGATACATCACACTGATGGAGATGATGATGGTGATGGTGGGGGGAATAACACAACGGGGATTCTTAGTATTTTCCCGTTTTTTTTTTTCTAATTTCAATGGCATGATGTATACAAACGTCTCGAGGTACTTAGTAAATCAAACAAAGAATTGTATCTATCATCGTATCTATGATCGTTTCGCGCAGCAATTGATGGAATTCGATGAAATGATAACAAAGAAAAATCTCAAAAAATTATAATTTTTAATGAAAAATGTTTATAAACTTGAATATAATTAAATGTAAGCTTTCTCTCTATAAATAGTTTGAAAACTCAACAAAAATGAAGAGGCTTTTTTATTTTATTTTAATTTTTTTTAATTTTTTGTTTTTGTATTTTATCTCAAGGGAAAATCTTGAAAAATATTCCCAACACTAATGATAAACATCATCATATCTATATACACAGAGAGTGGGAAGAAGCGCAACATCTCTCACAGTCAGAGTCAGATTCAGAGATATGAATATTCTTATAGATACATTATATAGAAAAAAAAAAGATAGATACAAAAAAAAAGTTGATCTATTTGTAGCGTGTCTAAGTCATTAAGTATAGAATAGTTTAACACTCTCCGGAGATAGACGTAGACTTTTGATTAACGTCAATCTTTTTTTTTTTTTGTATTTATTTATTATGATGATGAATCTGTGTTTATCTAAAAGGTCGATTTAACAAACCACATCAGCACAGCATTGCTATATGGAATCAGAATGTTTAAAAAAAAATACGTATATATATTATGTAGTTTTAAATGAAATGTTTAGCTTGACTGACAGTGTGCAACAAGATGCTAATGAAAAGTTAAACAATACAAAAAGTATCTTTCAGTCAGACAGCGATCCAGTCGCCAGGCATATCGGCTTCGGCACCTACAGCAGCGTATTATAGCTTTAGGTTCAATTTTTAAAACTAAACACACCCAATAGCTATAGATACAAATACGAGTATGTATCTAAAATTTAAAAGCGTCAATATATAAATGACGTGTGTTTGTGTGTCTAGATATGTCTCAGAGGCGCGCGCGCCGGCAAAGACCTTTTTTTTATTTAGTTTTGTTGTCTGACTTTAATTTGCCTCAAAAAAACCATAGCCTGCCATCATAATGCGGTACGGTGCGGTGCATGCAGAGCCAGATAGCAGCATATGTGTGTGTGGTTTTGGTTATGGGTCTTGGAGAAATAACAAGGCGCCAAGTGGATTCATAAACAAACAATAATTTCTTAATCGACCTCAAAATCAATTGATTATAATATTTTTTTCTTTTTTTTTAGTTTTTCTTTTTATTATTAGTTTTTTTTTTTGTCGAAGGAGGGGCCCACACACACAGAAGAACACATCTTGCGTGTTATATTAATATTTAAACAAAACACAGATCATTCTAGGGCACAAAAAAGAAACCAGAAAAAATACTGACTATATATAAATATTTTTAGTTTGGATTTAAACATATCGAGACAAAACAAAATATACAAAGATATAAAACTTGAAATGTATATAAATTATGGTGGATATATGGTTTGTCACTTAGGTAACAGTTTCGTTCACTTGTTAAAGTTAAGATAAACAAAAGCATGGAAGATTAACATGGGTTTAGAATAAAGTCGGTCACTAAGGTAACAACTTAAATTATTCAAAAACGTTGAGAAATGAAATTTTATTTCTAAAAGTCACATTTTTTGACACACAGAAGAAAAGAGTTTTAGAAATGTCACATTTCCTCTAAAGGTCACATTTTTGACACCAAAAATCATAACAATCTTTAGATAAAAAGTTTATAAAATTGAATTAAATCTGTGCCTATTTAAAAAAGATGGATTTAATTTTTCATCCTACACACTTTTCATTTAATCATAGCATGCGTCAAAAAAAAAAAAACACATAACTGCAGTACTGCACATGTTTCTAGCTTTTTTTTTCACTTCATCTTCTTAGTGAAAAATCCGAATAGTATATGTATCTCGTTGTGTGTGTGTACCCGTATGTGCTTGTATTCAAAGCCAACATCATTGCACATCTATTGAAATTCCAATGGAATATTATTTCTATTTATAGCGAAAAACTGCACTATACTGACGTCAAAATAAAAAAAAAAAACAGTGTGCACAATGTATCTTAAGCCCCATCATACCTACTAGATACAAATAGGTATATACAAAAATGCACCCCATAGATACACATGGGGATTTGATGGCGAAAATATGTCTACACATAAACTATGTAGAGTAGTTATAGAGTTTAGTTTTTGGTCTAGGTATGTATACTAATATCTCTAGAGACTCATAGAATGTCAAATTTAAGTGGACAAATTTAACTATAGATACATGTTGAGATATGTATAGATACATTTCAAGCAGCACAAAAGAAAAAGTTAATTTAATTGTGGCGCGTAAAACGTATGTAGGTAAAAAGAAAAATTTCAAAACATTAATCTGTCAATGAAGTAATAAAATTACATAGAAAACTTTAAAACAGATGTTGATTGATATAAGAGAAAAAAAAAGATATACATAATGTAAGAGATCTTTAAGATACGAGTACTCTTATAGATTTTTATAAAATTAGAATAGAAATTCTATTTTTAAGAAAATTATTAAGTATAAATGAGTAAAACGTGTTTATAGTAGGTACTCGTAGATACACTTGAAGGTTGTAAATTTGATTTTGTTTTGAACAACATCGCACTGACATTGAAATTTCATCAAAGTTTCATCAATATTTCAGCAATTTTCTACATTTGTTGTAATTTTTCTATAAAACTGAACAAATTAATAGAAAAGGACATTTTGTTCGTTATACGAAGTCTTCATTTGTATCTTTTGATGACTAAGGATCATTTTTTTACGAAAAAACGGTTCCTCTCGTTTAAATTAAATTAGATCCAGTTTCCAAAAAAAATTATACAAAATTGTATGAAAAATGAAAAGAGCATCGCACGCTCGCGCGTATATATCCTGCTGCGCATTGTTGCGCATTTAATTATGCTGCTGCTCTTGTTAGTAACGAAACGAAACGTAACGAAACAACCCCTGAGAACAGTTATAATCTAATGCATAAGGCAATGCACGTGGTGGGCAATTTTTATGAATGTTCACTTTTTTTCTTCCAAAGAACCAACCATCAAAACAAAAACGAAAAATTGAAATTACTAAAAAGAAAAAAAAAAAACGAAATCCTTAGGCGTACATATGTTGCTAGAATATAATACAATCAACAACAAAAAATGTGTAAGAAAAGACATTGTGCACCACAATAGAAAAGGAAATTTAAAACCTTCACATCGTAGAGCCCTTTTTTCCTCCTCTGTCTCCTTCCCTCTAACACGGGATTCAAATATGTATAATAATTTTATTTGATCGCGCATATTGCAAGGATAGAATTTTAAGAATCCTTCCTCTAGGTACCATGAAGGTAGGTAGGCATACACAAAAAGGAGAACGGAACAAAGTCTACCTATACATATATTCTAAGGATTAAAATTTTGGGTTCGCATGAATAGAAGGAATCATATCCAAAAAATGAGCATTCCTTTCTTGTTCTTCTTTTTTTCTTCTGTTTTGTTTCTAAAGGACCCTTTTCCTTGAATTTATATTTTGTGTTTTGTTTTGATGCTGCAAGCGTGTGTGTGTTAATACACAAGAAAATCCAAAGATACAAAGGATTTTCAATTTTTGAAATAATTTTGTTCACAATAATATAACAATAGATAATTTACCTGCTCTCGAGGACAATGCATTCGCAAGGATTCTATTACCTTTTTAAATGTACAAATACATATGAACATCTAACTAAAAACAAATGCGCAGTATATTTCTATTTCTACATTTCTTTTTTTTTTGTGTTGTAGTCTTTAGCCACGAATGTATATTAAAATTCAACAGAGAACAACTGCAGTTAAAAAAATAATTGCAAAAAAAAAATAATATTGATTGAATCGATGAGTGCAATTTAAAATGACCATTGGTTAATTTATTTCCCAATTAATTTGCTTGCCTGACAAAGCACAAACAAATGCAAAAAAAACACACTCATTTAGGTGTATCAAATGGTGTATTAATGCAAAAACTAATTGGATGTATCTACTTAGGCAATGATTTATAATAATAGATACAACCAAAGTGTCAAGGATACAATTAATTATTATGAACTTACATAATAAGAGATATAGAATGAAAACATCAAACATCTTAAGACTTAATACAAAAAATAAACATATCAAAAAGCTTTGCATAGATACGAGTGTCGAGTATAGATGCACCTCGAAATAGTATAGATACAAAATAAATTGCTTAATTTTATAGCCTTTAGGTACATAGAGATGCCAACCCCAAAATCTATAACCACATGATTTTGTAGCTATATGCATATAGATCGAATATTTAGCCCTTTAGATACATATACCAACCGTCTATCTATATAACTAATGTGACATTTATAGGTGGCTTTTAGGGGACATCTAATACGCGTGATTGTGATTATCAATCACAAAATACCACAAAACAGCAATTATAGTTCGGTAATTGTAATTGCTGCGAATAATTTTCCTATATCTCTAACTACTACCTATACCTATGTTTGGTTTTGGTATACTCTACTAAATAGATACATGAATATTGGATGGTATAAAATGTATCTATATGACAACCATGGTGTGTTAATGCAAATTATGCAGTAAATTTTGTAACCATAGTAACCGCATACATTTTCGGGCAATGAATATAGTGGTTTGTATTTTGTTCTTAAATTTTCATATCATATCATTTTAAGATACATAGATACATTTACTATGGATCTATTGGATATAAATTTGATATTTAAATATTTAAACATCGATCGATGATGGTGTAAACATTAAAGTTGCACAAAAATTAATGTTAGATACATAATTTAATTTTGTTTGTAAATTGTATGTTAACATTGAAAATAAATTTTGGTCGTTCGAGCCGGATATCTTAGGCTTTGGAATGTTGTACATTGACTTGGTTGGTATATTTTCAAACAGTATTCCTTAGTTAAGGAGGGGAATACAGAATACATGGAGAAAAATGTCTTTTTTAACTAATTATTTTGGTCCCTCGACCCGGATTAACCTCCTTTGAACAAACTTTTCCAATAGAAGGACATATTTATTGATTGAATAATAAAAAGATGCACATTTTGTAGAAAACTTTCAATAACGGAAGGTCTCTAAAAACTCACTTATACATTGCATTTCTGATTGCCTTGAACTTTTTGAATGAATTGTTGTATGCAACAAAATTAAATTTAAAAAAAAACGAAGCAACAGTACAATTATAATAATATCTACATATGTGGTATATTCGTGAATATAAAAATGGAGAAACATCAGGAAAAAATAAAAATACGAGAAAAAAAAAAACAACACACATAATGCCTCAAACTGGAGATTCATTAATCATTGTGACACCAAGCAAAGTCAGCATGAATATGCAATCAACTAACTATGTATCTTTATGCATATGTATCTTAAGATCTGAGCGAAACAAGATGGTTTGGTTATAAAGAAGTTGGCAAAAGGAAATCAAGCATTTTCGCAGCTGTGCAACTTTGTTTTGTATTTTTATGTATTTTTTGTTTTGCTTTTAAATATCATATTTCAGTTTATTTGGGAAAAAATGAAATATAAAAATATAATAATTTGAATACAAAAAAAATCTCTTAAATGATGATTTTGAATTAATAGAAACTACACCGAAAGTGGGTATGTTGATGTCACTGACAAAAGATGCACATCATCATCATCAACATCATCTTTTGGTTGTCTTTCCTCCAGCAAAAATAAAATTAAAAAACATTGTACATAAATGAAGAAAAAGAAATGATGAAACTCATCATGTGTGAAACATATGATGTTGATTTTCTTGTTTTGATGAGGGTCACAGACAAAAGATACAAATTATAAAAAAAATCAAAAAAAGTATCTTTTTAAAAAATAAGAAGAAAATCATGGAATGATTTTTTTTTCTCATTGTTGTTGTTGTTTTATTGACTAAGCAGAGCACGAGCGATCTTTTAAGAAAATGTTTTTGATTTTTGTATTATTTTTTTTTTCTTATTTTTGAACACCCAATTTTCAGTCAAACAAGTCAGTCACCTCCTCCCTCGCTCTCTTTTTTTTGAATGTCTGTCTTATATTGAGACTTTAATGTATTTCCTTTCCCCCTTTTTTTTTTTCTTCATTTAACTTAAAAAGAACATTCACACTTAACAGCAATCAGACAGTAGAGAATGTTGTGTTGGGATGTTTTTTTTTTTAATTTTATTTTTTTAATAAAAATGATTTAAGACCTCAAGAGTGTGATCTTGGAATTGTTGTTCTTAAAAGCGCATCTTTGTGTGTTAAGTTTGTCCGATATGGAAGTAACTTTAAGTGGGAAAGGGATTGATGTGGGATGGAGAGATGGATATTTATTTGACTTAAAAAGTCACATGTTATTATTGTTATGATAAATTATAAAGTGATTTTCCTACGCATCATTTGCATTTGCAACACCAGAATGTCTGAATGTGGTTAATGTTGATGTTGTCTTGGTTATAAAAAGAACAAATGAGTTTCAAATAGTTCATGAATTTGAGTCACAGGAGAATTCGGTTTAAAGTATTTTAAAATGTTGCTAAACATTTTTGGGATACATTTGAAAATGTTGCGAAACATATTCAACATCATATTTTTAAAGAACTTATTACTGAGCAGCTCGTATTCCCTGTTTCTTAAGATACACCAAAGAACTTTTCAGTAAACATCTAAATTATCTTAGATACACAATGTTGCAAAGGAATTCTCGTGTTTACAGAGTATATTCTAACCCAGATTTCACTGACACAATTCATATTTAAATGCCTAAAGCTAAAACCAAATGTCACTTTTAAGTTAACATCCATTATTCGTTCAGCAACATGTTGCATGTCTATTTAAAGTATCTCTTATAGACTGGGCATATGTTTCTTAGTTACAAAACGTTTAATTGTTTCAAAATACTAAACAAAAATTCCATTCCTGACATAATAACATTAACTAATTAAACATCAATAAATTATTATGATTGTTCTTTCACATAATGCAAATTCCTTGATAACGTGATGAAATGCAACATATCATCAAATCTATGTTTCAGACAGACTCTAAACATTGAACATCCCATTTTTGTATTGCCCGGATTTTTTTTTTTGCAATCAACAAAATTCACTTTATAGAAATTAGCAGAAATTCTTTAACTCTCCGACTGGAATGGAATTCCCAACACAATATCAACGCTTTAGCATCGCATGCTGTTGGATTTGAATGGCTGGAGATGTGTTCTAAAGCGCGCACGCTTGGCAAATTCATGGTCATAAAATAAAAAAAAAAATATTAAAGAATCAAACACAACTACACACCAGAGAACAGAACATCTCTCTCGAATGGTCGGCCGCGGAGGAGGCAGTGGCGGTGGCGGTTGAGGACGTCTATACCGCATATGTACAAACGTATAACATATAATTTTGATGTTAAGGGATCATAAATTATCTAAATGTCAGTGGCATAAACTTTATTAGTCAGTTAAACAGTTTTATAGAGTAGATGAAGAGAGCGCGATAGATCTGGGAGTATTATGTCAGTTGTGTGTATCTGTATATCTCGTTTAATGTGTGGTTATTTCATCAGATTCCATCAGGGAAAAGGGACTTATTCATTGTTACAGATGGGTGTGTGAATTTTGTTAAGTTGAAGTTTGATTTTTCAATTTGACACCAGCTGTCATTATTTGTAGTCTTTGGTTTGAAAGTGGTGGGAGGATAATAAAATAAAATCAATTATTTGACACATCTGGAATGTGTGTTGTGTATCTTTAAACATATAACTGTGTATCTTCGCCATAAAATTATGTCTCTCAGTATATTTAAAGAAATAAAAACTAAATTTAAAAGTACAGGTCCAACGACGGAACCTTATGGTACTCCAAATAAAAATTTATAATTCTCTATTGTAATATGTACATACCTGTTTACTGAACATTGCTATATCCTCATTAAACGATTCTGACGAACATACATCACCACCTTGTACACCAGGTTCCCTAGGCGTACATGTGGCCAATTCACATTTTTCAAATATAAGCGCCAATAGTGGAAAGAGTGGATGTCTGTAAGAAATGAGAAGAAAAAAAGTTATTAATAAAAAATATGTAAACAAAAAAATATTAAATCTTGTTTTCAAATAGATAAAGTGCACCCTCTCAGTGTGTTTATGGAGGCTGTGTTGTGGGTGTGTATGGGTTTGTTTGTGTATATGTGTGGTAAGCCACCACTCTGTGTTTTTTTGTATAAACTATTCCCTTTTTTATAGGGGGGGCATTGTATAGAACTAATAAAAGAACCACAAGAAAAACAAACTTTTACCAAAAAGTAAACATTTTTTCAAAACACACTGAAAAATGCTCCTCTCTGTTTCGTTTGAAGACGAAAGAGACGTTCAAAGCGATGCAAAGGGGCAACGAGGGGGGGATGATGATTGTGTGGAGCGCTGAGGCCGACCGACCGACCAAAGCCAAAGCAAATCTTAGCCAAATAAAAACACAAAAGATACGCACATAAAATCCGTAATGAGTACGCAACACATTCGGGTGTGTGGAATCTCAACAACCCGAAGTAGGGAATGATTTTGTGATATGGAGCATCATCATCATCATCAACACCATCTCTCTTGGTTTCACGGTTGATAATGATGGGCTGTGTGTTGTGCGGTGGAGGCGGCCGCGGTGGCGTGCGGCACAGCGGCGGCAGCAGCGGTCGGGAGTAATGTTGTTGGCGATGAGCATGATGTTTCGCTGGATATATGCCTCCGCTGTTGCATCCAAAGCATGCACCATGATATTGACGATGACGACGACTACGACGACGATGTATACACATTCATTCGAGGAAACCGACTTCTGATTTTATATTAGTGACTGGCTTCGCGGTTGCAGTGTTTATACAGTGGCGACAAGACTTATCAAATTGCCCCCTACCCTTCCTCCCAACATACGACGCCCAAAAATACACCAACAAAAAAATGTGCTACACTCATGTGAGGTTATAAAATGTGTATAAACAAAAATGTTGAATGGAAATTTTGAATTATAAAAAGAAAAGATATTTGTATAATGTATATAGATACTCTCGTAGATTGGCCGCCCGAGATGGTAACAAGGAGGGCGCGAGGTTGGCGCATAGGTGTGGAATTTGTTCAGACGAATTTTTAGTTTGTAGTTTTTTTTCTTCTTCTTATTTTCATTTTGTATTCCTTAGTGCATCGTTTTTTTTTTTTTCTTCTTTTTTTTAAATGCGGTAGCGTGCGTATACTCTTTCAAACTTTAATTAGAGCGCATCCGTATTTAGAAAGAACATCATCAACATCGGCAGCCGCATCATCATCATCATCAACAACATCAGTGCACATAGAGTGCATGGCATTTAGGAAGATTTCGAGTTGTGTTGTTTTTTTTTTAATTTTGTTTGTGGTTCTCAAAATATTTGAATAGTGGCCAACTTGGCTTATTTGGTTTTATTTTACAACATTTTCGTCACTATAGTGCATTGGCAAGAGGGGATTTTCGTTTTTTGTACTTTTTAATTGTTTATATACACTTCATGCTTCTTTGTGGCTTTTCGATGACATTACAAGAAAAACACAACAAAACATAACCTCAAGAGAATGGATACAGAGAAAAAAAATAGCAACAACAACGACAACATCAACAACAAAACAAAAAAAAAATAAAGTTGTGTATGGCTTTCACTATGTGAATTCTTTCCAATCGAATGCAATTCCAAATTGAGTATTAAGACTGCTAGCTGCAAGTTGCTAGCATAATCTGGTAATTGCTTATAATTGGAGATGATTAGAGAGCTTAATCATTTACCTATATATGAGTTTAAGATAAATGGTTGACATTTTCAAAATAAAGAAAACACAGAGAACGATATAAAAAAAATATTTCATTTCAAATGATGATGAAGTATATAGAAAATCCTGTGCAAGTGGGGGTATGACGGTTCGTTATAAAAAATCTGCAAAAACACTGCTCTAAAAAGGGTATAATACACAATGATTAATAAAAAGTGTTTATAAACATTGTTTTTGTACAAAAACATGTTTATAAACATCCTAAATGGCAAAGGTTATTGATTGTTAGCTGTTCAAGCTTGAAAAGGTATCACTTGAAAACTTAAAAAAATGTTTAGATACATGTTGCATATACTGGAAAAACTAAGGCCTTAAACATAAAAAGAAAATAAATTTTAAAGACTGATACAGCGAACTCGGATTGGTACCAAATTCAATTGCCTAGAGGCTGAAACATAAGAAAAATCTTGCAACATGTTGCTTCATATTTTTTTTATTTTTTTGTCATGTTAAGGCTAATTGTTTAAAATTTCCTAAAATATATTATGTTTCCATTCTGAAATGCGAAACATTAATTTTAACCTTGATATACGCATCATGTTGCTTCAAATCTTCTTACCAAAGTTATGTGTTTTATAAAACTAAACTTTTTCTTCTTTACTTGTCAAATTTAAATTCTACTTTTAAAAGTAATTTTCCCAAATATTGTTGAATTATTTGAGAAATATGCCTTAGCAACATGTTTATAAACAAAATAAAACATTTTATTAACTTCATGAAACAAAACACATCGAATGATTATGCTTTAAAATTAGATACTTAAATTTCATAATGGAAAATGATATCAACATGTTTAGATACAAGTAGTTGGTTAAGTAGGTAAATTTTAAATGATTCGTGATTCATTGCAAAGAATTTTTTTTCTAAATTAATATGTCTAATTAACTTCTAGCTTCTTCTAATCTAATCGCATCAAAAAAAAAAACTTTTTTCTTCTTTAATTTTACCGAAGATAGATACATCCTGATAGTCAGGTGAAGAGATCACCATGTTTCTATCTTAAAGAAAATTATTGTTGTCAAACACCTGGTGAACAACACTAAATCCAAACAACCTGTGGTATTCTAATTGAATCACGATTTAAACATTTTTTTGCATTTAATTATACATAAATCATTTTTTATTAATAAAACCAACCCAGCATGCAGATTTTTCTAAACCTTAACATAGATGAAAGATTGTGAAAAAAAAACTTAAATAAAAATCAATTGTCATAATACTAATGGGATAATAAGACCATTCCATTGACAACCAATCTCGTCAAACTGACATGATTAACACTGACAACTTAATTGCCATGTATAATAATATGTGGACAAGTATTTTTCATCATCATCGAAGGTTTAATTTCTATATCATTGAAATTCTTTAACACAACAACAAAAAATACCAACCAGATCGCGTGGAGGTTTTTATAATAAATAAATCTTTAAATTAAAAAAAAAAAATCAAACCGAAATTAAAAAATCCTTTTATTCAAATTCTTCAACAGATAGTCATTCAAATTCATCCAACGCCGTCACCTTAAAAATTGAATATAAACCAAAAAAAAAATGTATCTAGATACTCAACTTCGCCCCTCCCCATCAAGTAGGTATAGGCAGTAAATTATCAATGTTCTTTACTCCAAATTCCAACCAGAGAAACGAAAACAGGTATAATTTCAAAATTATATACACTTAGTCCACAAAAAGACGAACACAACCAAGACGTGATAGTGATTTAAATAATTTTCCAATTAATGTGAAGAAAAGTGATTCGTTATTAGCTGAAAAAAATGTGATAAGATTCCATTTAAGGGCATTTGGGGTCATACACAAGTCAGCGCGCGAGACTGGTCTGCTTGTGGAAGCTTGTGTCTGATAATAATTCTAGATTCAAAACAAGACCAAACTATGTACATATACCGACGAGGGGAGAAATCTTGAGAGCATAGATATGTTTTTTTTTTTTTTTTGTCCATGTTTAGAGACAAAGTGATGGTGGTTGAAGGAAAAGTGGGAAGGAAGAACTAAACGAAAGAAAAAAAAAATATTTATTTTAATGACCAAAAGGCGAGGAAGATGGCTCAGATAAAATCATGTCCCAGCAATATAGACAGCCATTATCCTTCATAAATTTTCCGGGGAATTTTTTTTAAATCTCAAATAGCAACACAGAAAAAGGTCCAAGGATATTGAAGATCTCTGTCTTAACTCGTAGAAAATGCAAAATTGACAGAAAATTATAATTTTTGTTGATTTTAGTCTTTTTTTTCCTTTATCTTTTCACTCCTTATTTTAATTGTGTATCCTTTTTTTTCTATACCGAAAATTGTTTTGTTAAATTAAAAAATTTAACACCTTTTAAGAATTTTTATTGCTTTATAATGGACAAGGCACACCTTGACTTCCATTTTAGTATAGGACAAAAACAAAACACGAACACACACACACATTTTATCCACCTACCAATTTAGTCCTTAAGTTTTTAGTCATCTAAAAAGGAAGAATCCTTATAATCAACACCAAGGGCGCATGAGAAACATCCATAAAGCCATCAACTTAAGGAAAAAAAAGGTGGTAATTATTTCTCGGGTTATGAAGAACAGAAGAAAAAGTCATAAAACTGCGCGCGCAGTTAATCATTTTTATTCGTTTCCTTCTTTTTGTCTTTTTATTACCAGGAGCGGGTGTCTTAGGGAATTTTAAAATTTTTGTACAAGGAACAAAAACTCAAGACATGCGCCACTAATTCCGTTTTGAAATAGAAAACTAAAGAAGAACCCTAGAGAATAGTTTGTTCTTTCCTTGCCTATAATAAAATGTCATCAACCTGCCTCACAGAGGGTTCCTTTTTGAATTCACCCTAGACTCTTTATTCCTTACACCATCAACAACGTCAAAGGTGAGTCCTTATATAATCTAATTTTATCATTTTATCACTTTTCCATCAGTCAATGTGAGAATTAATTTTGACGATGATGATGGCAAATAATCGAGTAGGAGAGATCCCATTTGATCCACAAGCCATGAACTTAGGGGAGTCTTTGACAGCACACTTTAAAAATAAAATAGAAAGAAAGAAAAAAGGGACACGGTTTGGTAGGTCCTTGATGTGTCGTCCTACTCGTTTTTTGATATTTCAAATTCAGTAATTGAAAAAAATATACAAACTGACAACGAGAAATTAGGAGCAAACATATAATTTTTTTTTTGAAGGATAGGGTGTTTTTTTTTGTGCGTGGGTAGTTGTATTTGTTTTTGTGCTCTCAGGTGCAATTTGTAAGTGACCACCACCACCACTGAATTTTCTAATCCTTGACAACAAAAGCTGTAAAAAAGGACTCAAGGATTTAATACACACAAAAAGTGTGTTTTATTTCTTCGTTCTTAGATACATTTTTGTAGAGCGCAGATGTTTCCAGTTGGTTACATTTGGATTTAAATTTTTTTGTTTTTTTTTTTTTGCTATTGTATCCTTAAATTTGTAAGGAAACACTTCTAGATAAAACGTGCATTGAAGACCAACGACGACGACGACGATGGGACAGCTTTCCAGTTAAGGGAACACAAACTCACAACACCTTTTTTTTTCTTCGGTTGTGTATTTTAAGTTGTTCCCAAAAATAGCGTATTTCCGTTTATCCCTACTTAACATCCACTTATGGTATCCTTGAGGTAATACGAGTCAACTCCTTTTTGGTCGTTTTCGTTGAAAAGTGGAAAATTGAAAACTATGGAAGACCTTCCTAACAAGAGTATGTGTGTATCTTGACAACGACACTAATAGCTGTAATTTTAGTATTTTTGTTTAAATAGAAATTCAGAACATTAGAAAATATATAATTATCAGTTTAATTAAATATGATAATTAAGTAGTTTTTAATGTGTATTAAAGTGAATTAACTAAGCATGAAGTACCACCTTCAAAGGTGTTTACAGTGGGACCTTTTCTGAATTAATTATATTTAAAAAATGCGGGGGGACTCACAGGCTTATGAAATCATACAAATTAGGTTCTAATACGTTTTTTTAAGATTTACAATAATCGACTCCATAATATTTAAATTATTGTGAATTTAGGCACTTTTAAATCATGTTAACAAAGTTCAATTCAAAAACCTTGATTTTGAATTATTCTGCCTACTTTTACTGGATAAAATGTAATTGTGAAATAAAGAGAAATGTCACAATAGTAACTATTAGCTGAGTTCACAATAATACTTGTATTTCTATTAAGTCAATTCACAATAGTTTTTTAAAAAATGTTCATTGAAAATATTAATTTCTGAAGAATTAATCTTATTGTGAATAGATTCTGATTGATAGGTCTTTGTGAATTTATAATTGGACCTTAATCATAATTCATAACCGTAGAACGACCGGTTTATAGAAATAAAAATAATGACAGTTGACATGTGTAATAATTTAACCATTGTAACTGTGTCATAAAGAAATTATCTAGAGATGTGTTGTGAATATACCCTTATTTGTAACGGTCAATTTGAACTTATTTTCTTTCGAAAAAAAAACCAATGGAATGATTCACAATGATTAATTCTAGTTAAATGGCCTGACTATTAGTCATGTGAAAATAGTGTAAAATAATTAAATTAAGGGTCGGTCGCTTAAAGTTCAAATTAAACAAAAAATAGAAAATAATTGTTCTTATATTTAGAAAAACATCATTCATTTTATGAGAACTTTGAAATATTCAAGTGAATGACAAAAAAAAACGCCAATATAATCGTGTTAACATCATTATAACCACTAAGACAACATTTATTTCAATTTTTGTTTTAATAAGCTACTTTTTGTGTAATTTTTTTTTTCTCGAACTCGTATCTACATCTCGCTGTCGATTGTCGTCTGATTCAATACAGATTTTTTTTTCTTCTTAAAGGCAGTTACCTACCTCTAAGTTCTTATTAGATTATGCAAATTTATCAAATGACACAAGTGTTCACAAACGATGAAGTCAGCGTCAAGCAGTAGCTAAAGCTTTTCATAACAATGACACATCGGGTTGACACTTTGGTGCACCCAAAAATGGTAAAGTCAACTTCGTATTTAGAAATCTTTTATCTTTTTTTTTGTATCTTTTTATCTATAGAACAAAAAAAAAACAATGTGCTTCGATTATTCACTTGCAGTTCACAATAATCTTACAAACAGGTCATGGCTGTATGGCTAGGTTGTGCTAAACAGCTAACCTCACATTTGCCACACGTCTCTTACTTACTTTATTCTTAAAGTGACGATGTAGGTATGAACTTGTATACATAATAAAATTCCTATCATCATCATCATTAACATCATAAAACAATTATCACCAAAGAATAAAAAAACAACAACAACAAGACATCCAACCTATTGTGAATGATATAAATTTTAATACGACACAAACTAAGTAGATGCACTCAATCTAATGAAATTAAAAAAAAAAACACACAGATTCACAATAACACAAAAGATACATACTCATAAATAGCATCCTTATCACGTTTATGTACTTCGGGTATTGCACCCATTAAATGATTAGCAACCGGTGATACATGACTAGGTGTACCGTGTCCCCCAGCTCCTGTGTGATAGCCATGCATACCAACTGTGGCCGCAGCTGCAGCATGACTCATGTGTGGTGAATGATGCGGTGGTAGGCCTTGTAATCCAGGCGGCCGATGTCCAACATGTGGATCATACATAGCTGCTGCTGCTGCGCCAGAATCCATATAGCCATGCAGGCCATCATCGTACTGTTTAGAGGAGAAGAAAAAAAAACATATAAAATATTAGTTTAAGTTTTATAAATTGACTTATAAAAATATTTAAAAATACAAAAATTTATTATACTCAATGTTGCAAAACATCATTGTCTAGCAGTCAAAGTGGCTAATTTATAAAAATTATATTCTTCTTTTTTTTTGAACATGAAAACATTATAAATAATGTTTTAATTTTTATTTTATGAGGGAAAAACTTAATATATTTAGTTGAATTTTTAAATAATCAAACCAGCAGGAGACGATACAATGCACCTTCAGTGTGAGTATATGTATAGATACATTGTTTATACGAAAGATGAATTTGTGGCATAGACTTACGTAGGTATAAGTATGTTAGTATATCTGTCCAACACACAGTGTGTACGCGGCAATTAGTTTAACAAACGAAGGGGAACAACGTGAACATCAACAACAAAGACTAAAAAATAATGAAAATAGTAAAATACAAGTTTATATACATATGTATGTATACATAAACATAGTATGATGATTGCGGTTAATAACAGGTGAAGTGGTATACTTGTGGCATCGTATTGTGTGTTTATATGCATTTAAAATAGGTTGCATAGTGTAACTAGCTTATGTATATACTAGAAAAAAATGAAAAGGTAACTGTAGGTTATAGAGAGAGAGAATATGGGGCCTCGATTTATAAGCCAGGTTCGTCTTAATGACTTCTAGGAATATTTGCCGTTTTGTTTTTAATTTCTCTTGCCGGGTTTTAGCAACATTTTCTATACATATTCATTATCTTTGAAATTTGAACTGTAACGTGTGTCTGAATTTCTTGTGTTTAAAAAAAAAAAGGAAAAACAAGTAATGGTGGTCCAAAATTTCTATGAATGTGATGTTTTTCACTAGCAACATGTTGCTTAGTTAATTGTTTTACCTATTTGAAGCTCTTCACATTACAAAGCTTTTGTAAGGTACTACGTAGGTACTAAAGTAGCCCACTTTAGTTATCAGCTTATTTTTAAAATGTTGCTAGCATCATGTGTCTTGAAATGAATTGACATGGTTTCAGGTGGAAAATTGTGGAACTGCAAACATATTTCAACCTTGAAAAATCTTTAAAAAGTTAACCATGATTATAGTTCTCTTAGCAACATGTTGCAATTGTCTCTTTTGGCCTAAAATCTCTGTATAGATAAATGTATAAATGTTTTTTGTGTGATGATTAGCATTCAAAAATTAATTCAGACCCCTAGGGTAGGTCAAGTTCCCAAAAAGCAGCACACACACGATGCGTACCCGCAGTTTGTCCCAAAAACAAAAACCAACAACAACAGCAACAGAAAAAAGAACTACACACGTTGCCTTGAAGGAATTTGCATAAATCACTGTATGTAGAAAGTCATGCGTGATGTTGACAAATTACCACCGACCAACGAAAAACCAAAAAAAAAAGATACAAAAACGCACCAAACACCACAAAAATGTTAATCCGTATATAGCCTATGTTATAAGCGTTTACAATGAGGCCTATAAATTTTTTTTTAAGGTTTACTTGAACTCGAATTTATTTGTATACAGCGCCGCCACTGGTACCATACTCTCAGCAAGTTATGACCTTGCTTACTTGCGCGTATAGAATTTTTAATTAAAATCCAAGAGAAAAAAAAAAACCCAAATTGGACAAAAAAAAAACTTCTTTGGGGACGCACCGAATATTGTGGGTGCATTGTCAACTTGTTGACATTCTTGACACTCCAGTCAAAAAGTCTTTTCTTTCGATGACAGTTTTTGGTGTTTTGTTTTGTTTGAATTTTTGATGAAGGAGAAATTATCTGATAAGATCTGAATTATACTGATGAATGATAAATGACATTATAGCGATCGTCAAAATACGCGTACACGAGGATCACATCAGGCTTCAAGTTCAATTGGAGTGTAGTTCTTTTTTCTCACTCGACTGTTGTGTACGGATTCTTTAGACTATGGTGATTATTTTGTAGTGGCGCGTAAGTTCTTCAAGAGTCTTTGGGGTCTGAAAGACTGACTTGGTGCTTGGTGACTACTCTCCTCTCACCTCACCATCACCTTCACCGACCGATGGGAATACGTAATATGCGCGCCATCAAGTTAAACTGGGAATCTGTGTATCTTGAATCTGTTCAAGCTGCGGAGTTCTGCGGCTGCTAGAAGCGGCAGCACCAGCAACTCAGCAACCGGTGTTGTCAGAGAGTGGTATAGGCTTAAGGTTTTATTTCTTTTGTTCTTTGACGTTTTTTTTTTTTGTTGGTTTTTGTTTAATATAGGTAGTCGCATACAGATTCGAGAAAAGTTTTTTGTGTTTGCGCGTTACTCCGGTTTGTATCTTTTTTTTATCATTTTTGTTTTTTGTTCTTATGAATGTATCTCAGGTGTGTTTAGGTTAGGTATAACCCACCTGCACACATCAGATCATAGATAGATACTTATTGTTATATTGGTACCAGTGTTTGTTGCTGCTGTTGTTGCTCTTACTACTGCTGCTGCTGCGAGAGTGTCCTCTAGATACATACTTTAGATTAACTGTGATAGGTTCTGGAGTTTGTATTTTTTCTGCTTTCGATTGTCATTTGGTTGCCGGTTGTTCTTTTTTTTTGATTTAGTTTTATTTTATTTTTTTATAAATAAAAATTTGTATTTGTGTATGTCAATGTATATAAAGGGAATGTTTAAATAAATGTGAGAAAATGGAATGCATTGAGATTGTGAGGTCACACACAAAATGATATCGTTAAAAGCGGTTATGCTAATATTTGCAGTTGGGATATCTAACTGTAACAACATTGTTTGTCTAGTTATGTATGTATATGTAGTCTGGTATTATACAATTTTGAAGGGAAGTAAAGAGGATATTTTGAACTAGCCATGAAGACAGATGTTTTTGGAAAAGATAGAATTGATAGCAAGGCAATGAAAAAATGTTGCAAGTAATCGTATACATTGGCAACATGTATCGGTATCTTTATGAAAATTCTAACAATGTGCACAAGTAGGTACTTAAATATTCTCAAAATAAGTTAAGTATTTCCAAAAGAATAATCAATTCTATTCATCATTATTTATTAGCAACATGTTGCAAGACGTTAATTTTGTATTTTAAGGTTTTTAATTAGTACAAATCTATGAGTTTATCAATGTAAATGTGTTCACGTAAGTGTAACTTAAACTTCAAATTCAAACAAACCATAAATTTATATTGAATTGCAACATGTATCTTAAAGTAAAACTCTACTATTTTTTTAGTTATACAATTTTAACTCATCGATTTTCTTTTGCAACAAAAACACCATATTTCAATTTAAGTATTTTTTATCTTTAAAGGATAGGTCGCAGATATCTTTTAAAGTGATAACACCCCAAAAAATTTGAAACACAAAAAAAAAAAAAACTCAGCTTTAATCCTCTGCCTGTATAAATATATATATCCATACAAGAATGTATCTATATAGAAATAAAATGTTAAAAACAGAAAAAAAAAATTTTTTCAACTCGCAGAAGGAAACAAAAATATAAGGACGATGAAACTGAAGTGAAACGAAATTTTGATTGATGATCGTGAATTGTTGTTTTTTTTTCCTTTTTGATGAAATTCACGAGTTGAGTGGATTTATTCGATTTTTTTGTTGTTGTTGTTGTTGTTATTATGTGTGCATTCGTTGGATATATGTGTGTGTGTCTAGTCTTACATTCATATTGTAAATTGTTGACCTGGTAATGCTATCTCTGTCTGCGCGGCCATTATTTTTATTTATTACAATTTATTTTTTATTTATTTTTTTTCCTGCTTAAATTTACCCTTAAATTTGAAATACAATATAGAAATAACCAAATCAAATTCATATACAAAGATATCAACCTCCTTTTTTTTGAGAAAAATTAAAACAATGACTTGTCATTGTGAACTATCAACACTTTGTCATAAAATACAGGACTAAAAGACTTTTAGAAGGGGGAAACAATGCACAATTTTGTTTCTAAAAATTCATAATTTTAAAATTTATTCAAGGACTTTAAGTTGTTAATATTAAAACGAAGCGAAACAAATTATGTTGTGACATTCAATATTTAGTTTGCATGATAAAATTTCGATTAACATAGTCAACGTTCTAGGATGAAAATAGTCAATAATTTTGAATATTAAATAAATAAGCAAGTGGGAGTGTTTTGTCTTCCCGAATGTTACTAGCTCAAGAACTTAAGAGTGACATATTGTTATCGATTCTTTTCGATTACAAAATAAACGATAAATATTGATAAACACATTCAAAATGTGTTTGAAGTTTTCATCTATTGTGAATGTTCCTTCAGAATCTAGTTTTTGGATTTATCAACTTGAATGTTGATACTGAAAGTGTTCGTAATTCTTCTTGAGGCTATGCAGTATTTTAAAAGCTGTCAAAAACTATGATAATTGCAATTCTTTTCCATTTTTAAAATTTGTAGATTGTGATCAACTCTTCAGTGAAGACTGTCAAATTAATCGGTCAAAATCAACTAAACTGGTGTGTTTAGCGTTTATATTTTTATTTTCTTTATTTACATTGATTTTTTTTTTCAAGTATAAACAAACAAATGTCAATTTCAATAAAATTAAACAAAATTATTAACATGGCGAATGTGTTAATTCACAATGGACAAAAAATTAAATTATCTGACCCGTCTACAATAACGTTCTTCTAAATTTGTCACAAATTCTTTTCAAGACATATACAAATGTATAAAATCTTTTTCTACCTTTATATATTATCTAGATATAAATCTACAACTAAAAATATAAACATTTACCGTTTGTTTGTCCTTCATCATATTTTTTTTTTTTTTTTTTTTTGAATACAATTATTTGCATAAAATCTTTTCTTTTAAATGACATTCCAGCCGCCTGATTTTGACAATCTCAAAACAAATCATAAAATATATCCCCCATGGTCGGTTGTTGTGTTGTGATGGTTTTTTCGGTTGGGTTTTTAGTTTGCATGTATATAGTATGCCTTTGTGTGTATGTGTGTGTGCAAAATGTCTATATACTCGATATAACAATCTAAAAACTTACAACAAAATGGATTCAACCTACATTTTGTGTGCGCCGCGCCGCCATAACAACAATTAATATTCTAATTTGTACATATCTGGGTACAAGCAATCTATTTTGCTTAGCCTCTTTTTATTTTAGGTATAGAGGGACGATGAAAGAGGGGTGGGGAAGGGAAGGGGGAGGTATTCAAAATGGAGAGGGGTTGCTTTGTGGTGGAGAACGTTCGTTCGTATCGCAGTTAGGAGGTTATATATAGGAAGTTGGTTTTTGTGTTTTTGTCTCCATTATGTTGCCATTGACCATGCGACATGTTTTATATACCAAAATATTCCTATCTATGTATCTGGTGTGTATTGTATCTACCTACTATGTATATATTGAATTTATACACAATATTGTAATGTAACCATAGAGATAGCTACCATTAAACCGATCGATTTTATGTAGACATATTTGCATGCATATTCAGATATAGATTTTGTATCTAGAAAACAGATTCTTACTGTGTTCCCAGTCCATGCTGGACCAGGCCAGGACATCGTCATCACCAACCATTCAGGCAGGCATACTCCTACATATGTATGTATGTATGTATGCAATGCATATTGCATAAATTCTTGTGTAAAATTTTGCGTGAACTTGAATATTTTCATATCCTAGTTTAGAATGTGGGAGAGATTCGGCTGCAGAGATGCAGCTGGGAAAACAACTAGAAAACTCTCCATTGTGAATTGTTCACTATTCGTTGCACAAATACGCACACATGTTCCTCTACTTGTTACCTAAAGGTACATACATATATGTTTGTATTTGTGTGTAAAAGTCGATATGAACCTACCAACTGTTTTTACCACATTGCTTTTCGCCGTTACGTTGGTATAAGGTTGAGTGCTACCACCAGTGCTACCAACTATTCTCGTTTATTCATTTCTGGTCAAAGACCGACCAAACGAACGACCGGACCCCGTACATCGTCGTCGTCGGTCTTTTTCTCCATATACTCGTATCTAGATGCAAATGCATCTATATACTTATGCTATATGGAGATATTACGGTTTACGAAGGAGGAATTCAATGCGGGCCAAATGGATATTGTAGGTGAGGCAGTGCGAGCAGAACTCATCTCACACTCGAACCAGCTGAATGGAAGCACACATATTCACAATAGTGAAATATGCATGCATATTGTTCCGTATGCAGCAGTTTTAGTTTCAGTTTCAGTTTTTTTTTTTTTTTATTTGTCTATCTATTTTCTAATATCTAAGCTAAAACTAAATAACTGTTGTGAGTGGGATGCATCCAGCAGGATTGTTTTATTCATTTTTTTTTTAATTTTAATGGATGCAGAGGGTTAGGTTAGGTTTAGGAACGAGTATTCTCATATGGCATGGTCTGCATGCAAAAGTTTGAAGTGTTTTTGTGCAGTGTGGTGCGGTTGCAATGGTGTGTTTTGGTAAGTTTTTTGGGTGATGATATGATATCACTCTTTTGGTAGGTGGACTATTTCCTATTTCTATTCTAACATTGTATATGTGTAGGACTCTGTTGCATTGCTAATAGGTATGTGAATTCATTTTTGAACTAAGAATTTTAGACTTAGATAGGTTTTTAGAATGTCTGTGTACCCTATTTTGTTTTGTTTTCCTATATACTATATATTTATTTATTTATTTATTTTTTGTAGGGGTTTTAAGGGTCATTTGTTTTTATTAATGTTACTGGTGATTGTGTTGGCAGTTTTATTTACTCTAACTCTACTATATTGTTGTTTGTTTTCAACATTTATTTTAAATAGAAAATCGATTTTAGTTGTTTTATATACAAAGGCATACAGACATAAAGTTGAGGAATTAAAGGATTAAACTTTCATGGCCATTTTAAATTTAAAGAATTTATTTTAGATGGTATTTTTAATAAAGAAATATATAAAAATGAAGGATGGATTGATAAGTGTCTTTCGTCTTGTGTTCAGAAGTGGGAAAGTTTAACTTGTTGCAGACTCAGACGCCATTTTGAAATAAAGTGAAAGATATTCCTAAATTTTATTATATTCGCCTTGACGATGAATTTTAAGCAGTTTTCAAATTAGTTTTTGGGAGTAAGTAAGCTGAAGATTTAAAAGAAACAGTTGATATACAAGTTTTTTCTAGTTTCGAGTCATTAAGTTTCAAACGTCATTCTGAAAAATATTTTTGAGTAAACTTGAGTTTAACAAACTTTAACTTCACATATAAGTATTTATAAAAACCAAACGAATTATGATTTAGCTACAAAGAATCATCTTGAATAAATTTTAATTGACTTAACATCCCACTCAAGTGTCAAAATGTTGTTCTTTGTGTTTTTATTTTTTTTTTTTTATTTGTCGGAATGTTTTTTCTTCAAATTATTTTCATCATTAATTTGTGTCACTAATAAAAATTTCAAATACCTACAAAATAATTTTATTTATATAATAATTTTTGGAACAAAAACCTTAGATCTGTTTGATGAGTTTGTTCAATGATTAATGAGTCCATCACAAACCAAGAAAAAAAATCTCTATTTTTTGTGTTTGAAATTTTTCATTTTTTTGCGATGAAAATTTTAAAATTAAAAAAAAAACATGAAAGTGACAAAAATCAGGTTAACTGCGAAGAAATGAAATTAATTATATTATTTCAACTTTTGATGTATTTTTAGAATTTTATTTTGTTTCAATATTAAAATTTAATTGACGTCATTGAATGTCGTTAATAAGTTTTCAATTAAAAAACACTTAAAAAATTACATATGTTTGTATGTATCTAGAGAGGATTAGGTTTAAATCGTTTTATTTCAATCAAACTCTTCTTCTTAACACACACAAATAATACATTTAAAAAAAAAAGAAAGAAAAATCACCTAAAGATACATTTATTAAAAGTAATATTATATTGAAGTAGGTAGAAGTACTTTACACTTAATAAAAATCCACTTAAAATAAACTCAAAAGATCATACAATCTGGAAATTATGTGCATTTGAATTTGGTTGCAAAATAAATATTACGCAACTTACTTATGTATTTTTATTTTTTTATTTGATTACTTGCTTGCATACCCTACTCATTTTTTTTTTTTTGAACGTGCAACACGCAAAAGTATCATTATATTAACCCAAGTTTAATTTTCAAGTGGATTAATCCTTATTCAAATAATGTAAGCAAAAAAATATAATACACTCGAGGACTTTTCGAGTTGATCGCTTTTTCTTCTTTTTCATCTTCAGAAAATGAAAAAAAAAACAATAATTATAATTTTTTTCTTGGTCTTGTTGTAAAGTCATATCTTATAACGTAAAGAGTTTGTTAATATATATTTACAACAGCAAACAAAACACTTCAGGGCGGTATAACTTTGTTAAATATACATTCTGTCTCAATTGCATTCTTGAAGTAAGTTTTTTTTTTCAATTTATTTTGTAGACTTTAATTTCTTGTATTTGATTATGTTTCGATAAGAAGGAGAATGAATTTGCAATTTTTATTTACATACATATATATATAAAATAGCTCTAGGCGGGACGACGGCGGCGGCAGTTTGAACATTTTGGATAATAGTTTCATTGGAAATGGAAGACGTTAACGTAGTTTAACATAACTCGAGGCAAATAATGGAAGATGGAGACCAATTAGAGTGACCTTTTGTGGTCTTTTAAGAATTTAAGCTTTTGTAGTTTTCTTAAGACATGATTACTTAGCAATCATTTTTACTTTAAAATGATTTTTATAAATTAACGTTTTATGTTGTAAAATTAATCAGAAAACAATAAAACACATTTTAAAGAATATCTGCAAAAGTAACAAGACATCACTGGCAAACTATTGTGAATCATTTTATTTCCACTAACATTTTGAATGGTTTAAGTCACAATCAAACAACTTTTAAAAAGAAAAAGAAATCCATTAACCATGTTTAATGTTGCAAGCTCTTATGCCGACGGCAATTCCAAATGCACTTTATTTTTCAACATTTGTTTTAAATTAACAAATACATAATTGTCTCTAAAATAGTTTTAAGGACAATTTTGAAACATCTCAAAAAGAAGTAATAAGATATAGCAAAATTGTGTACCCGTACGGTGAAATTAACTAAGATTCAACACAAAGTTCGTGGTTTTAACTAAATTTTGTTTATAAACATTTACATAAATGTATCTACAGCAATAAATATGTTTACTGAGTTAATTTTGGTTGAAATTATAAACAATTCGTGACACTTTGAATGATTTTTTTTTCAAAAAAGATATGAAAAGTTGTTTAACCGTCGGGTATGGCGGCCATTTCGGGCCTTTAAGTTTGTTGCAGCAATTTGTTTCAGAGTTTCTTTTTGATAAAAAATAGGTTGCCAAACTAATGAGAATCATTGCATGGTTCTAAGAAGCTCATTTTGTGAATTGAATGGTTTCTTGATTCCCATTTCACTTTCCACTTCACAATTTCACAGTTTGTACCAAATCAAATACAAGCTTTGAAACAGAGTTTTTATGTAATCTATGTGGATTGAAATGTTGCGTGGAATTTAGGGCAGAATTTATCGACTTTTTATTAAGATAAGAAGCCTATTATATTAGATACTCAAAATATTTACTATCAGTCAAAAGATTTTCTTCTGATATCTCTAAGTCTAAGGTAAATCATTAATCCCTATACTTTCGAATTCGTTTGAGAAATTGGCCCTTAAAACACACTTACACTTAAGAAATAATATAAAGATATTTTAAAGATGAAAAATATTAAGAAACAAACATAAAAAAAGCTGTGAGTATTGTGTTATTATTATTTAAAGGCGTTTAAAGATGTATGGATTATTTTTGTCTACAATTTTATAGGCTTTTTTCACTCTGAATTTATTTTCATTTATATCTTTTTTTCCTTTTTATAACTTCATCACAACTCATAATAAAAAAAATTAACAGATTTGGTGATGTTACTTTGGTATTTTCTTTTTGATTTTATGATTTACCTAACAAAAAGATACTTAAGATACTTTTATCTATAAAAAATTAAAAAAATAAAACAACTGCTTTTAGGATTATTATTTATATAATGTTTGCAAAAGCTTCTTGATATTGTTTTATTAAAATAAAAATTGTTGTATTTTAATATATTCAACAAAGTATATACAAAGTAGGTTGGTATAGCTAGAAGTAAAAGATTGTTAAACATTCTTTTTTTTTTAATTTTAACCAATTAAAACGACTTTAGTGTTATACTTTTTATAGGAATGTAGATAAACTGAATCTTATGTGTATCGTGTTAAAGATAGATTTAAATTTTGAGATGTTTTTCCATCTCAAGGTTAAAGCCCCTGGTTTTTTGAAATTAAAATAGTGATATCTTTCAAATCACGTTTGATTTTTTTTTTATTGATTAAAATACTGATTGCTTTTTATAGTATTTTGATTAATTCGTTCAAGAACAAAACAAAAGAAAAAAAAACAATGTATAGTATAGTTTCCTATTACCTAATTTATATTTTATAACCAAAGTGTATTAACTTTTTTTATGACAGTTTTATTGTTAGGACCAGAAGTCAAAAAATTTAAAATGAAAATGTTAATGGGATCTGACAAATGACTTAAGCGTTATAATGTTATGGCATTTATATTAACAGTCTTATTTATTTGATTGTTTTTTATTTTATAGGAAATGCTTTAATTTAGTTTCTAGAGAATGTGATGATGAAAATTATAAATTTGAGGTTAATTTTGAATATGTTCATCAAAGAAAGGCTATTAAAATGTGAAACTTCGTAAAATGTTTTACATTATTGAGCTAGTAACGGATATTTTTTTACATTCTATATCTTAATGAAATATATGAACTTAAGTAACTTTTCGATGCAATACCATAATTTAGAAAATTCTTAATTGTATGTTGAATGTCGGCGACATGACTTTGAGATTCATTTCTACAATTCTTGACAGCTAAACTTGAAGTTTAATAAGACTTATTTTATATATAACAAATTGTGCCACTACTAAACTGATCCTTAGTTGAGCAGTAGCTTTGACAGTAAACAATCATTTGAACTGTCAGAAATATTCCATTTAACAATAATGACATAAAAAACTGTGCTTAAAATAAATTTGGGCAGTTAATTTGTAATGAATTGATATCGTTTAATAGCTCAGACGTCAAATTAATGTCTTTTACTGACATCCACGGAACATAAAATTATAAACATCGGGAATAGAGTACCCCATAAGAGAAAATTTAATTTAAATCATCAAAATTAATTAGATTTAACTCATTTTAACATTTCAAAATTGAAAATTATAATAATTTTTAAAGATATAGTTTGTTAATTTTTGTATTATATTGTTGAAATTAAATTTTAAATGCATTTTTTATCTTGTCAATGGCTTCAAGCGATTGAAAAAGGGATATGGGATAGCTCATGGGGTTTTTTGAAGTAAAAACTACCAAAAAAAGAACAATTTTAGTTGTAAACTATTAATTTTCAATTAGATATTTATAAATTATTTCCCATTAGTGAATTTAATCTTCTCTGATAAAAAAAAATACCTGATTCTTTTTTTTTACCTATATCTACTGCAAGTATAGAAAAAAACTTAGTTACAATCTATAACATTTTTATCAGCCATTTTTTTTTTTGTAATATTATTTTTGTTTTTAATTTGTGGCTTACCAAGGGAAAATGTGGATAAACATAAACATTTTAACAAAAAACCACCAATTTGTTTCAAAACCTACGCTGCTCACACACATCTGCGGGGATGCGTATTTTTCGTTTTAACATTTTTTTTTTTTCGTTTTTTGTCAACGTGCAAAAATAATAATTATATAATTTTTTTTATCACTCCCTATGCGGGAATAAAATAATCAAATTATATTTAACAAACAAAAAAAAAAAACACAAAACAAAATGGTTGCATTTTTCATTTGGTAGGTGAATAGGTAGGTAATATGATGGTATTTGTATATCTGTTCGTATATTTGTATCTATAGATGTATTATTATCAAAAAGACCTGAAATTCATTTGGGAGAAAAATGGTGGTTCTGATGCATTTCCTGCTGACAAATGCAAAATACAATACACGAAAAAAATCGAATAAAAAAATAATGAAAAAAAAAACAGACGACAAACCATCATGTAAATAATAAAACCGCATTGTAAAATGGGTTGGCTGTAGCAATAAAATTGAATTGCACACCTCTATAAATGTTAAAAACCTATGGGATAGGTGGTCAATGGTTTGGTTTAACAGAAAAAAAATTGTATCTAGATACTTATGTATATATGTAGAATACATGTTTAAAATATGTAACTCTACATCCGTTTGGTATGTTTCATAAAAATTAACAACGAATGAAAAACAAAACCAAAAAAAATAGAATAAAATAAAATTGCATATATACGAGTGTAACAATCGAAAATTAAACCGCAAATGAAAATTGCGTAGGACAAACAAACATAACAATTATGCCAGGCACACGTCCTTTCCTCCCTAACTCCCTCTCTGTATCTAACCATATTTCAACGTCATCCCTTAGCTTATTTGAAAAATTAAAAAAAAAAATATTATAAAATAAAAAATAACATAACCAAACTTATAGATACATCTTCAAAGGATGACAATGTATTTTTTCAGGACATTAATTTTATTTTATCCATAGAAACAGATAAAACGCATTTGAATGCAAAATAAAACCACAAAACACACAAATTGTACTGCGGTTTTTCACTAATTTTTTTTTTTTATTAATTTTATATTAAAAAAAATAAAAAATATACCTATAACCTTCCAATCCCTATCTATACATAATAGGAAAGGTGGTAATCCGCAAAAATAAATATAATTCTGTTTTTTTAAATTGATATGTTTTACAATAAAAAAAAATAAATTACAGACACTTGCTAATAGGTAAGTGAGTTAAAAAAATTGACAAAATAAATATAAAATTTAACTGGAGTATCTATAGGTGATTTTTTTTTAACATGCAAATGTGAAATTTTGTGGATTTTTTATCTATACCCTAGATGGACAGTTGTTGTTTGATATTCAACGAAAATTTTGTTTGATTTTGAAATAAATTGTATCTATAAGGTCTGTTTGATTTTATTGGCTATAGGAAATGCTTGAAGGCATTTTATACGCTAATTAATTGGCAAATCAAAAATATTTTATTACGATGCTATGGAATATTTTTTTCTCGGCGGAATAATGACAAATAAGATATTAAAATGATTTTAGGGGATAATTTGGCCTTTAAAGGTGTTTATTGATCTACTGTTCAAATATAATTGCAATAAAGATACAGGGTGATGTTTTCTAGACCTTTTCTTAGATATAGCCAGATAAAATTAATTTTACATTTATTTAAATGCACAACGAATTTCTCAAATGATTTTAAGCTTCTGAATACTTCTGTAATAAAGTCCGGTTCAACTTGAAAATTACAAGATTTTTGACAGTTGAAGTTATTTGTAAAACTGTGATAGAACTTTTAGACATTTACAATACCCTTCAGAAATTGTTCGTATTTAAAGGTTAAGCTTTGTTTAAAGAAGCTAAGATTACTGCATGAAGCACTAATGCTGAAAAAACATTAGATTTAAGACTGATAACTGCTGAATTAAGAACCTTCGACATTTACTTTTCTGAAATCTAAACAAGATTCAGTTTATTTTCTGTTACAAATGTTTTGAAGCACAAATTGTTTGATTTACTTCTTGTATAAGATCTTGGAAACAATATTATACTATATTAAAAAAGTATTTTGAAGAATAGATTTTAAAAATCAGGTACAAAATTAAAAAAAGGTTATGAAAATTGAAACTAAGGACATTTTTAGAACTGCATCAGAGAGTATAATTATTTTTAAACAAAGTATTGAAACATTACTGCCATTTTGGATGAACTGTAGTACCTACGTTGATGTCAAAATAATAAGTAATGGTGTAAGTAGATAAAGAAGATTCCAACCTCTAAATTACTAAAGTTGTCAAATGACATTATAGCATATTTTAAATTGAAAAATATGTACATATTTAGAATTACTTCAACACAAATTAAATATGTTCAATTATATTAAGAACACATCACGCTAAAAAATCGAACCTTTTAATTTTTAATTTAAATGTCAAAATGACAAACCAAAACAAAAAGTCAGGCATTTATTGTGTAGTTAGGTGTTTTGACGTTTATGATATTATTTTCATATCTTAAAAACTCAGAAGCTATCTTTTGTTGTTGATATTTAAATTTCTGATTTAAACAACTGTGTCAATACAGCACATGAGAACATTGAAGTAAAACCATATTTTTCAAGTTCTATGACTTGACTACGCATTGTTTAATAGATTTAAAAAAAAAAAACAAAATTACCTACAGCGGTACTTTAAAGATATGCACCTACCTAAGTATATTTTACAGAATCAATTTCTACATGAACTACAAGTATGTAAACTGCTTATATTTCTATGTAATTATTTGAATTAAAGTTTACATTCAAGCGGCTGTTTTGAAGATTTTTTTTGTTTAATTGTGTGTGTAATATTGGGTCTGTTCTCTTCACAATTTAAAAACAATCCGAATAGGTAACAGTTAAAATTCACAACTGTCAAAAAATAAACAACAGTGTATCTGTATATGTACTAGGTATGTTGTTTTTGAAATAAACTTTGATATCTAGTATTTATTCGAATGAAATCAACATTTTGTTTTGGTTCAATTGACACTTATGACTTTAATGACTTTAAACTTAGTTTTCGAAATAACACATACGTTTAGACATTAATGACTTTTACTTGTTTTATATTTTAATAATAAGCAGAAAACAGTTATCTGTTACCATATCCAGATGTGACAGACTAAAGTTGACAGTAACTCAAATTAATTTGGCATTACTTCTTCATTTCATTAATTTTCTTAAAGCTGTCAAAGTTCATCAGCAATAAAACAGCCAACTGTCATAATTATGATAAATCTATGTTGACAATGCGAATTAATTTTTATGACATCAAAACACCGACGGAATAATATTTTACTATTAAATGTCAAGGTCTAGTTTATCAACACATGAAGAATCTGTCTTAAAAAACACCAATATTCATTTATTTCAAATTTGTATTGTTTTGAAAGAAGTTCAAAGACTTTCAATTCAAAAAACTGTTGAAATTTTATTAGCTATGCTCACTTGGAATAGTGACCTTGTCTCATCAATCATTAAGGCATAAATCATTTTAATCACATCAAATTTTTGTGTCACTTTGTCAGTTCAACTGCCGTGGAAATTAATAACTTTTCTTGAACTTCCAAAAATGTATGACACTTAAGAGATGTCAAATAAATCGACAAAATCAAAAACATTGGTAGGTAGTTACAATAATTGAAAATGCCCGTTGGCATATTCACAATAATAGTTTTAGCTTTGCCGGCGCTAAATGTACGTTTACACTTTCGACCAAAACTTAAAAAATTAACCACTTTGACTAGAAAAAAAAACTAACTAACTTCTACTTAAATTCTATAAATATAATTATTGTCAAACTCACCCTAGGTTGAGCCATTAATGCTCGAGGAGCGACGTCCAGCCCGACTTGTGCCACTTTTGATAGAACAAATTGATTACTTTTTCCCGAACAAAAAGCAACCAACGAGATCCGCCAGCCAACGAGCTCCTTGCTTTAATTTTTTTGTATTTTAATTATATTCACTTCTTTTCTTTGTTAAACTTTATATTCACGTTTTTGTATTCTTGATTCAATAAATATTTAATAATTTGTATCCTTTATTCTTTTATATATAACTCTCTTTTTATTTTTAAGTTAAAACAATTTAACTAACATTCACAATAGATTCTTTTTTTATATTATTTTAAATGATTTTTTTGGCGCGATAGAGAGAAATATTATAAATTTTATTTTTTGTAGAAAAGAAAAAAAAAATAATTCACAATAATTTATTATTTTATTTTTTTTTATTTAAATTTGGTCATATACAATTTTGTTGAATATTTATTTTTTTTTATTAATATTTTTGTTTTATAGGCACATTTGTTATCCTTTGCTTGCTTTGGGGGATTTTGTTATGTTTAATTAAATTTTATATTTTTACAGTTCAAGTGCAGAAAAAATATATATAGGTATAGCGTTAAAGGTGATTTATAGTCATTTAATGTAGGTATACACGTGTTTTTTAAAATTTTATTTTATTTTTGTTTTAAATTTAAATTTGAGATCAATTTCAAAAGAAAAATTAGAAAGGATATTTATTTATTTTTATGTATATATAAGTTGCATCGTATACAGGATTTATTTTAATTTTAGATTTTATTTTTTACCGCGAAACCGATTTTCACTAAGTTCAAAAGACCGAACGGTGTGTTTTATAGAATTAAAGTACTATAATTTTTCTTAATCACAAAATAAAATATTATTATATTATTAATGTTTCTTTTGTTTTTCCTTATTTTTCTTATAAACAACAAAACTTGTGTTTCGCACGAAAATAGTGATGGACACTATTTCTGACCAGACTGACACAATTTGGCGGGATACTACTTTCAAGACAGCCTGTTAAACGTGACATGTTCCATAGTTGAGCTCTGTGATTTAAAATCCGTTATGTTAAAGTAGTGTTTCATGTCTGGCATTTGTCATAAAAAATGTGCTGATAGCATTTTGTTTTAGAATAATAAATAAATATATTCGCGCACTTTTTCGCTATTTTTATTTTTAACTATAATTTTATTTAATTTTATTTTCCAAATCCGGTTATGATATTAAAAATCAAAATTCATACTACGAATCAACAAAGATGGCGTTTATAGTTGTTAAAGTGCGAGTAGTTGTAGGCAGGTATATAAATGATGTGTGTTCGATGATGATGATGTGACCCGACGTTAAAACGCGAAACCGAATTTATGGATTGAGACGAACCGACACGACAACAACGACGACGAAGACGAAGACATTGAATGCGTGCAATTCCCGTGCTGCATCAATACTGTTGCCGATTGATTTGATGAATGGTTGTTGTTGTTGTTTTTGTAGTAGTAGTTGGTTGGTAGTGCAGTGCAGTGCTGGGTGATGTTGCACTGCTCTCTGTTGCTTCCCCGATGTTGCGAGCAACGATGGCAATGTTGCTGGGTTACTCTAATCGCTGCTGCTGCTGCTGGTGTTGTTACTGTTACTGCTGCACTTCGCGGCGACACTGTGTTGCATTTTCTTGGTTCTTAGATTTATAATTTTTATTGATTGAGTGACTGATTGATTGATTGATTTAGGCGCAACCATCCGTTTATTTTATATGTGATAATTTAACTATACAATAGGCAATATCATATAATTAATATACATAGATACAATTTTTTTTATTTTTTGTATTTACTCTTGTGTAAAAATATTTAACGATTTTGACAACAACAACAAAAGAAAAATTTAAGTAATAAAACTCGTATACTTGTATCGCCGTCGCTCGTATAACTGTGTTATATTAGAGAGAAATTGCAAGGTGTAAACAGCTTAGATAAAAGTGTAGGTAATGCAGCGCAGTAGATAAATGTAATAAATTTTATTTTCGTGGGTTAGATCGAAAACACAGAAGAACACACAAAATCAGAATATTGAATGTAATACGAAAAAAAAAGTAACACAACGAAACGAATTGTAATAATAATGATTATGAGGGGTTTTTAGTTTTTATTATTATTATTACTGTTATTTTATTGTTGTGTTCTACACACGTCGTACGCGTTTCGAAGGCAAATACACACTGGGCTTGTCAATCAATGTGTGAACTAAACTTGGCGGGGGTAAGTTGAGAAACATTTTTGTTGTTTTCAGAACGGTAACGCATACACTAACAGTTATTTTACCACTACATACGGTTTACGAGCATGAGGTAGACATTTTGGATGGGCTAGAGGGAGACAGATGTATGGTTGTTTTAAGATGTTAGTTGTGCTGTTTCAGTATTTTTTAGAAAATTTGGCAGGGGTAAACTTGAAGACGTCATGGAGTGGAAGAGATGGATGGTTAGGCATGGTAAGCACACACCATCAAGCCATCTCGATGCGGAGGAATGACTGATTTGACAGTACGCCTCTTCTGTCAGCCAATAGAGGGAGATAAATGCCTAACTTATGGCATATGTGAGTGAATGCGAGGGTGCGCGCGTGTTGATTTTTGCCTATGAAGTACAGCAACCTAAAAGCAATAGATATAAAGTACCAACTAAAAACCAATCCCATTTGTTATTTTTCGGCGTGGTGTGGAATTTTCGCTCAATCAGCACCAGAAATGATGCATGCGCCTTCTCTTCCGACGACAACGACAACGACAATGTGTGGAGTCGGATCGGAGTGTAGAGTGTAGTCAGGTTCGGTTCAAGTCTCGAGCTCGAGAGCTCAATGCCAGAGAACCTGAACACTGAACTGAGTACCTACTATACATTGTGCTGTTCTTCTGGTTGATGATGGTTTGGTGTAGGATATAATTTTTTTTTGTCCAATTTTGAGAGACAAGCGCTCCTTGTAGATTGTAGGTTGCAAAATTGATTGTGTGTGGGGCCGCATTTAGGTAACGCCTTCCTTCAGCAAAAAAATTAGTCTATACAATAAAAATACGACAAGCAAATAAAAGCTTATGTGCGTATGTGTGTAATGGAGACGACACCTGTGCGGTGGGATGTATATCATTTCATTGGCTTAATCCGTCAATAGAAAGATATTTCAAAAATATTTCATTCAGTATTCAGATTCAAAATTTCACATTCATTTTCGGCGATGTGGATGTTGGTTGCTTGGAGCTTTTTCGCCGAGTTCATTTATTTTGTGGGCAAGTGAAAATGATGATGAAAAGGTGTGTGAAATTTTATTTCTCATAGTTTTTCAGATCGGAAAGTGATTTTTGATAAGGTTTCCCACCCCATTTCCGACCACCAGTGCCCAATGAATTTTCGCCAAGTTAAAAAAGAATGAAAGAAAAAATTGTATGTATGGCTTGTGGGTGGGGGGTTAGCCATCCCAATCTTTGTCGTCGTCATCATCATCATCTCTCATTCATTCATTCAACCGATTGTCAACGCACACTCAAAATGCGCTCCACAGTTCCACACCAAAACGGCAAAACCTAGCGATAGCGAGAAACGAGTACGAGAAGCGAGCAACCATCAGAGTCAGAGTCAGAGCAGAGGCAGAAATGATTTACAACACACACTTAAAATTTTGACTGATATTCGCTATACGTGTCGTGTGTGACGTATACAAGAGGTGTAACCGGCCTCTCATCATCGCCATTATACAAACCGTTTGGCAGGGACATTAAACACACAGAAACAGAAAAACCAAACAAAAAAAAAACAACAATCGACTCTCTCGCTCTCTTGTTTTGCTCATATTTCATATAGTTTTTGGGAAAGGTTCACATGTGTGCACGTGCTTGCCGTCAATTTTATGGTTTGTTTTTGTCTCAGCGACAGAGACAGATACATGTTAAGTATACTCCTGTTGTCTCATTTCTTTGTTTTGACAGCTTTCCTATAAAAAAAAACGAACTGTCCTCCATCTCGTTTTTCCGTCCCACTAATACGCTCAAGAAAAATGAGGAGAAAAAAACTTGAAAAACGTCAAGAAAAGAAAATGTGGGGCCCAAGAATTTCTGAAAGTATTTTTGGGGCTGGATTTGTGGAGTAAGTTTTTCGAGAGAAATGATAGTCACTCTGTCTCGCTCTGGGTAGAAGGTTGTCATTCCATCAGTCAAACAGAGAGATGGAGGAGAGATATTTCTTCTAGTTAGTTGAGTTAGTTGTTGGTTTTTGGCGAAACGTCACTTGAGTCTGAGTGTCAAGTGCTAGTTGGTGTTTTGCGCGCGTAAGCGTTCTCCCTTTCTCACTCTATGTTGGCTGTTTTGTACTGACATTTCTTTTTTTTTTTTTTGTTGTCCACTGGTTCTGGCTGGAGCCCTCGTCTATCGTCTTCTTCTTACTTCTTATTGTCGTACTCTTATGACGGCAGTGGTGGTGACGGACGGCGGCGGCGGAGCTCCTATGCGGAGCCAAAAGGTCTTCTTGGGGCGAATACAAGAGAAGTGGCTACGCAAAGAAGCTAACGGGTTGGCTGAAAATGAAAAATTGCACTATTTGATCTGCAGCTGTGTTCAGTCTTCAGTATCGGGTATTTGTGCGGCTGTGTGGGTATTAGTTTTAGTTTTGTGTGTTTGTTTGACGAGTGCAAGTGTGCAAAGTTAGACCTTTTGTCAAGAAATGAGACCACACCATCAATCATTAGCTCGCAATTCGCAAGCAGAACGAAAGGGAGAGTGCGATATATGACTTTTTGATTCGCTCAGTTTTGATTGCCCGCACAACTGTCAAATGCCAGATAAGTTCATACCTGCGGATTTCAGACGGTGCGGGATCGGAGTAGAAGTCCAAGTCGGAGTTTAGAGATTGGAATTTCCAAAGGAACAATTTCCTGGTGCGGTTTCGTCTTGTTTCTATACCAAACCAACTACGAAATAACGCAACGAGAAAAAGTCACTCACAGTCACTGCTCACCCAAAAGAAAACGATGCAACAAAGGATTAATGTTTGGCTAATCCCTGTCAACGATTTTTATGGTTTCAAATGAATTATGATGAGCTTTGACCTTTTTTGTTTTTAATGTTTGTTGCTTTTGTTCGCTCTATGTATACCTACAACAGCAGGAATGATTTTCTGACTTTTGGCATTAACCGGAAGAAGATATTAAATCTATTCAGTCGAGAAAACGTATTCATTTCACCCATTCACCGTCGCATCTGTATCATGGGGTATCTATCAATTTTCCAGGTGTCACTGAATTTTTAGAGTTTATCACTTCAGAACAGATTGGATTAAACAGTCTGTGTGTGTGGAAACAGTTATTTTTTGTTTACACGAAGCTTGTCGCATTTGACAAGTGGGCGCACATGCATCCGATACATCATAACGTTGTCAAAAAAAGCCGAAAAATGTAAACAAAATGTGAAAATATATACAGAGGACGTGGACGTGGACGCGGACGCAACGCCAACAAAAAGACTGGTGGTGCTGGTGCTGTTAGAAACTCGTAAATCAAATGCGATGCGTTTTATGGTTTTATTTATTTTAACACACACATTCGGTTTGAAGCGGTGCGGGTGCTATGTTGGGTTTTATTTGAATTTTGTGGCCGGCGCCTACTCAAAGTACCTATACAAGTCCTCGCCACCCCGTTGATTTTTTATTGATAGATTTCGATTTAAAAAAAAGAAGAAACGTAGGTACGTGTATTATTTTTTGGGAGACTTTGAAAGCAAATGTGAGATTGTGACATCCAAAAGTAAAATTGACATTGCTCCATTTAAGCTTATAATAGGTTGACAGAAATTAATAAAAAATATAATAAAACGAAATTTTATTATGTAGGTATACCTTATTGGTTTTCTCAAAATCTTTGTACCTACTTAATAAAAGTAAAAACAATGAGACGATTTGACATTTCGACCAAAAAGTTGAAACGGCTCCATTTTTTTTTTATTGTTTTTGACTTAAGCTTCAGTTAACTTTGTTGTCATTGAAGAATTTCAAATAACTTAAAAATTTGACTTGAAATCGAGATAAACACAAAAATTCCATATCCTCAGGATTATTTTTTTCAGCAAATTTGTTACTGTGACTTGTCATGTTGTTCTGTTGTGCGACTTGTTAACAAACCTTAAATCGAAGCCTATTCACAATCATCTTTAGGTAGTACCTAATTGAAAATATAAAATTATGTTTAATCAAATAAGTATGACTTTTTAAATCTTTGCAGTTTTATTGCTTTTATATGAAAAAAAAAAAATATTAAGTAAATAAGGCCGACGGGATTTTGTTTATTTTTTTTTTTAAGATGCGTGTCAACAAGTTATAACAAAAAAGTAATGAAATATCTCACTTATTATTATTTATAGGAATAATCGAAAGCTGGTGTAGTTGAATTAGAGTCGAACTTCTGACGTAAAATACCAAAAAATAATAAATAATATATATGTATATCAATATAGCTTTATTATTAAAATGAAGGAATTCTAATATTTTGACGATAATATGAAAATAAAAAGTGCATACCTAATATTATTTTTGTCAAATTAACTCCTCAACGCAGGTTACCTACTTTTTTCAAATTTCAACTCAACTCAACAATTTACCTCTTTAATTTATAACAAAAAAAGGAAATTATGAACCTTGTTAACTATTAAAATCTCTGCTTAACTGTTTCAAAAAAAAATACATGACTTCAATTTTGTTATACAAGCTCAAACATTTCATCAAAAACAGTGTTTTTTTCATTTCATTTAATAAGTAGGTACATAATATTGACACAAAATAAGAAGAAACTAATCAACTAGACACCTGTTTAAACTTTTTGTTTTGCTGCATTTAAAACAATCCAGGAAATGGTTATATTGATGCCATATTAGAGCTTAATGTGACTTGAATTATTATTAAAGTCAACATATTAAATTTATTTTAGTCATGAATCTGGTCTGAACTTCCACAATATTGAATATAATAAATTTAATATTCTATAAGAGTTAAAGGCCATTCTTTTGTTTAATTTATCCTTGAAATAAACTAAATTGAAATACATTGCGATACTATGGATGATTTTTGTTCATTAGCATTTGACATGTGTATTCAATGACAATTCTTGTATTTTTGTAAAACCCAGCAATTATAATCTTTTCTAACAGACAAAGAGCAGATATGACAAGTGGTCGACAGATGGACACCCATAAGATTGGGTAAATGGACCTTTACTTTTTATAGTAATGTTCTGTCATTTTCTGACAAATGCTTTCCGTATAAACATACCCTAAGCTTTTCAGCGGCCAAAGTTTGACTGCAGTAATCTGATTTCAGTCTTTCTAATATCGAAAATATATCAGTCTAATCTTAGAGTTTAAGTAAAATGAGAGTCTCATCCCGGCCTCTTGTAATTTCTCTTCGATAGTGTAGTTTAAAGCCTTTGATCTTAGATATAAATAAATATGCGCTTCAGACTATATTTCCAAATTCATAAATTATTATTCCTTTCCAAATATTTCCATTTTCCCCATTATTCTATACAATTCTCAGATGTGTTTTATTCACTACTGGGCAGCTAGAGCAGCTAAATTTCCTTCGGCAAACAATAACAATTTGGTGGCTGTTGAAAAAGAAGCCAGTAAAAATTATGGCAGCTGTGCTGGCGATATATATAAAGTGAGTTTGATCGTTTTATTCACTTGAATACAGCAGTGAATAAAACGCAACTCTCATCTCACTTGATTTGGATTTTTATCATTATATTTCCATCTAGTTCTATTCAAAGTAAAAGGCTTTGAAGTATTTAGCTTGAGCTTGAGGAAAAAAGTTGGGGATATGACACTGCAATCTTTTACTAATTTAAAACAATTCTATCTTAGGTGCATCTGATACGAATATTTAAAACGCCTATCGAAAAAGGCAGAAAAGAAAAATCTAATTAAAAATATCCTTTTCCGAACTTCTTCAATAAATCTATATCCTTTTCAAGGCTTTAATCCAAAAAGCCCACCATATCCTTTAATATAGTAAGTCTATACATGCATAACGGAGGTATATAGCTAACTCACTAAAAATACTTATGTTATGTTCAAAACCAATTTTCTCACCAATTTAACATTAATTCGACAAAAAAGGACAAAAAAAAAACAACACAAATTGTGATCATTCATACAGAATGTTAAAACACAAATCACGACCACGACCATAACAAAAAAATATGATTTGTTCCTCAAATCCCCCCTCTTGCCACCTGATTTCTATACCGATTATCGTAAAATATTTAAGTTTGTGTACCTATACCCCCTAAATCCAAAACCTACATTGAAAACATAATTTCATTTTGCCAAAATTTACGAGAAACGATTATTGAAATTTATATTAGTTTGTTCTGGATTTAAAATGTTTATCACGTATTGTAACCAAAAAAAAAATAAAATAAAGTCACAAAAAACGTCACGTCGTCGGTCGTCCGTCGTCGTCGTCCTTTTGTATAGGTAGTTAGTTGGTAATGTGACGAGAGAAGAACGAACGACTTTGAGCTTCTAAACAAGGATTGAATAAACAATTTAAATAAATTATAAACAAACACAAATAAAGTCGAAACGTACCAAGTCTTTAAAAATTAAATGTAACTTAAATTCAACTCTGATATGAGGTCGGTTAATACGGTGCGGAGCGGCGGTGGCGGCTGCGGCCATGGTGGGCGGCCCCGTGCGTATAGCGATATCGTATTTAAAGTGCTTTAAAATAAATTCAGAGATCCTAAAATATTGAAACGCAAAAATCAATAAAATCCCAAAAACTTTCACGTGTCCTACAAATCTGTAACTGACAGGCCTCAATGACGACGAACGACGACGACGACGATGACATGCAGTTTTGTTACCGTCGTCGTCGTCGACGACGTCGTCATCGTCGTAGCCGGCAAAATAAAATGAAAATACTCCCAGAACAACAACAACAACAAATGATAAAAAAAAATTGTTGTATTCCAGTTCAGTCCTCCCATTTTGGTAAACAGGCAGCATATAGCAATTATTCATCCAGAATCAACAACCTTGCGCCCTGTTTTGTTGTCCTCCTCGTCCTCTACCTCTCCTCGTATAGGTATACATATATGGAGTAATTTATATGAGTATTGGTGTTTGTTATGCCTGTGTGTATGTATGCAACCGGAATTGGGAACGAAAATTTAAAGAGCGTCCTGGTTTGTTTTTTTTTTGTTCAAAGTTTCACAAAATTCAATTGATAAATTCATAAGGATAATAACTTGTCCTTTTGGTTTTAGTTTTTGTTCTTTTATTTTATGTCTTTTTGTTGTGTGGGTAAACATAGGTGGGTGGATGTATTTGGGTGTATGAGTGTTGCTAATGTGTCATCATTGCATGGGGACGATATTCCTTTTGCATAACCAACACCACCAAAGTCTATCTGGCCAACATGCTGTTATAGCTGTTGTGTGTAGACCTGTCCTATGTATACATATACGCGAGTAAGGATTTAATGAACGAGCGCGAAAGTGCAAAACGGTGCGCTGCAATTATTCATTTTCAGTGGCGGCGGCGGTGTTGGCGGCCAGCATGGTATCAGCCGATGACCAGAATATATATCTATCTGTATATCTATATCCACCAGCCAGCATCCATGGTCAACTGCGGACTTTGCACACTGATCCTGGAGCCTTGGCCAACATACAAACAAACAATAATTTGTATAGGTAGTTTTGTTGTTGGAAAGTTGGTGGAATATGCCGCGACTCTTCCTCATCATCCGACACAATTCACAGACAGCTTTGGGTGATAGGTGTGATGGGCTGATATGATGGATAAAAAGGAATCTTTTTTGGCCATTTTCGAGTAGGTACCCGTGCCCACCTTTAACGATAAATGGTGTGAGATGCGACGACCGACAAGTCTGTTGAATGGCTTAATGATAATGACTGACACCTCAGAACAGAATGACGGATACACTTTTCTAGCTTATTTTCTTGTCATATATTTTATTGACTTTGTTCAGTTTCAGACGTTGTCTTTTTTTTTGTTGAAATTTTGACAATGATGGTTACTTGGCGTGTCACACTGATGTCACACTTTAAGAATTAGTAAATATTATTTATGGGATCTCATCATAAAGTTTATCTATGCGATGTTTGATTTTATTGATTTTTTAAATGTTAGGTGACAAGAATATGATTGAGTGAAATAGGTATTTTCTAAGTTTAATTTTGTTCAACAGAAAGACATGATTATGATGACCAATTTTAAACGATTGTTTGATAACTCAGGATTTATTAGTTGTGATCCTTTCGATGTTTTATTGCTAACTTAATAGCTTTATATTTACTTATAAGCGATTCACTTGAAACATCGAACTTACATTTTTGAGTATAGGAAGTTCTTCCTTTGAATATGGTGATTTTTAACTTCTTGAGGGTTAAATACCTAAGGATTTTTATTAGAATTCTATGTATTCTATGTTTTTTTTTATAACAAGATCTTACGTCTGCTTATAGCTAGGTAATAAGTTTTTTTGTTTTTGTCGTTCGGCCAGAATTTGTAACTGTTGTTTTCATGAAAACTTACATACACATATTTGACCGAAAAAAAACATAGAAAACACTGCATTCCAGTAATGAAACACTGGCATCTTTCAGCGACTTTAAAATTTGTTTTACCTACATAAATAGTAAACATTTTTATTGAACATTTTGTTGTAATGTATTTGTAAGAAAATGAGAAGGTACCTAAATATTCTTCTTTCATGAGTGTTTAGAAAAAATGAAAAACATAGAAAACATTGCATGAAATATAAAATGGAAAATTTTCTTAGAATAAAACCACGCAAAGTAAATTTATTTATTCCCACATTGAAAGGATCTTTTCTTCGCTTTGTGTTAAGATATCACCAGAAGCTGCAAAAACATAGAAAAAAACATTGCATTACAGAACTGCAACTATTAGCAAAATCAATTACATTTGTCTTCTTTTTTTTTAAGTTGATTAACTCTTACAGATATGTATGTCATTTCATTCATCACAATTTTTAAGGCCCCTTTACACCACACACATAAATGGTTAAAGGGTGTAAATAAATAGGTACCTATAAGGATTGGTATAGATAGAAGTTTTTGAATTTTATTTAATCCATTAGGTAGATATCTTTTTTAAATATTTGAGTTTAGACTTTTCAGAAATTTGACAGTTGAATTGACGGATACAATTGGCTGTCATTTATGCAGTTCGTTTTAACAATTCACAATGAATGGTGACTCCGAGAGGCAGTTTTCGCGTCCCTCGTTCTTTCACAGTGTGACGTGACTAAGGTCTGTTTCCTTACAAAATTCAACAGACCTAAAACGATCAAAAAGAAGTTGCGTGAAGTTTGAATTTTAAGTATAGGGCATAACATTATAGTCAAAGAATTGTCTTTGTCGATGAAGCTCATTTCTGGATGAAAAGTTGTTGAATTTGAAGCTGTCAAACCACATTAGATCGAAGAGCTTGCGATGCATCCAGAAAAAGTTAAAATATCTTTAAAAACGACTTTGTACACGCTATAATTGTCAAAACGTCAAAGGTTTAGGGTCTTATCTCATGGAGCTTATGTAAAAACTGCCAATTTCTCACTAGAGATGGAGATGATACGATTTTACGTGCGTCGTTAGACTTCAGTTCCTTGAAGTCCCAGGTTTATGCAAATGAGTAGTAAACCACATCAGCCTTCAAGCAAACAAATCTTGTGCCATCGAACCACAAAAACTTGGCTCAGAACAACACCATGCAAGGTGCAACAACACATTCCAAATTTGGTCAAAATTGAACTCTGAACTGAGCTTAATTTCGAACACACTTAAAAATGACTTAAACCAGAATTTATAAAAAATATTCTCTGTTGCTCATTAAACCATGACCAAGACAACATTAGAAAACCAAACCAAAAAACTTGGCTTATGTTCTGATTCTGATGGTTCTCCGAGCTTGTACAAATTTGTCACATAAAGTTCTTGTATATGTAAATGTTTTATCTAAAACCCGAAAAATGTTAAATTTAAAAACACAAACCTCTTTTCCATTTCGAACTGAAACACTATCGGGGGACTGACCATGACGGACGCAAATGCAATAATACCAATCCAACATGTTCCATCTCCAATCAATCGGTGCAATGAATTAATTTATGTCCAATACAAGTTCTTAAAGATTTCCTTATATGTTCCTCCGACGTCCGACGAACAAGTATCTTATTATGATGGTATATAAAAATGTTCATTTTGTAATAAAATAAAAATGTATCCCTTTTTTTTTTTTTCTATGAAATGCATCATGTCATCTAATAAACTATTGAAACCCGATGCCCCAGATAGTTTCAGTTTCAAATGTCTTTTAGATTCTCGAATTGGACGCCAATGTTCATAGAATTTATTAGAGGATTGGATAACAACAATAAAATTAACATATTTTTTTTTCTTACCTTTTTTTTAAAGATACAAAAAATAAAAGAAAACAACAGCTATAGATATATATGCGTTGGTATATGAGATTTTAATTCGTTGTTTAAGTGTTGTGTAGCACATTTGAATGAATTATTATAAAATAAATTTCGATTTTTTTCAACCTTCCACCTTTGATAATTAAAATTAAAAAATATTTAGCAATAATTATGATTTAAGATCAATTTTAGTTTATCTATGTGAATAAATATATTTTCCTTTATTTTATAATCATCATCAGAAGAAGAAGTATAGAAAAAAAAAACCATAAGGTTGAATTATTGTATATAAATATTATTTTCATCATTGTGTTGATTATCAAAGAATTCAAATTTTTGGTTAATATACAAAACGGGATTGTATCTTTTAGATACAAAATAACTGAATACAAGTATCATGCCTAAGATTATAAGTAGTTAAGTTAGATACTTTTGTATGGCGTATGTGGGGTTTTGAATTTCATAAATTACCATATTAAGGTATTTTGGAATTATGTTCATCAATCACATACTATTAGGAAAAAATGAAAAGAAAAGAGAATTCATTTTCTTATAGTTTGGGTTAAAAGGTATCTTTTCTTACAAATATGCAGTTGTGTTCATTTGGAAAATTATCATATGAGATTTTTATTTTTCAATTCAATTATTTAAATTTTAATCGAAAATTTACCCGAGTGAGTGGTTGGAACTGGAAGCTACTTATTTTTTCTTATTTTCTTTTTAAATTATAATACCTAAATATGTAGGTACTGTTATATTTAAATTTATTTGTGAAACTAATTATTATCTGAGTTCAGTGAAGAAAGTTTGGAAATGCAGATAATTTATTTCTTTTATAAACGGTATCCAGTTTACGTTTGATTTTTCTTAATACAAAATTAAATGAACTGTGTTTTTAAAACTTGTGGATTTGGAAAGCAGCTTTTGGAAAAAATATGATTTTGTTTATTTCAACACGATATATACAATTTGACATTTGAGATTAAAGAGTAATAACATGTTGTAGGGGTTTTGTGATGTTCTAGTAATTCATTTTGGACCAAAAGTTAAATTAAGTTTCATTAACATTTAAACCTGAATGCATAAATGTATGCTGCTGCTGCATCCAGCCAATTCATATTTACAGAAAATCTATCAATTTAGATAGTTTCTTAGAAGTTATGGAAGAACAATAAAGATTAACAACTATCAAGCCAGCGAAAAATCATGCATTGATGTTGAAGGAGGTTAGGTTACTTTTGCAATGAAGTTTTGAAATTGTCAATTTTTTTTTGCTATAATTTTCGACTTTGAAGACTTTTTAGTTTATTAAACATATGGAAATATTAAGATGTTCAGAATCATAAAAAAATGTTTATGAAATGAAAATACAATTGAGAGTAAATCACATTTGGCTAAAAGATTTTAACCGGGGTTAAGATTTATTAATTTCACTAAAATTTAAGTTGCCGAACTATGCTCAACATCGGATTTCAAATTTAGAAAAGTACTTATTTTATGTCACAGAAGACTTAAAAACTTAGAAAGTGCATAATTATATATTCACGATGTTTAAATTTAATAAAATTTAATTTTAATACCTTTTTATGGACTTGCTACAAAATATTTAGTACTACACAAAGTCAATAAAAAAAACATGGTGGAAAGATTGACTGGTTGAATTAATACAACATTACTTTTGATATTTTATTTAAAATTCTTAATATTTTACTCAAAAAAGTTACAAAAGATTTGAAATCAAAAACTCGCGAAAATTCATGTTAAAAGTGTATCTATAAAAATTGCTCCAATTATGCTTGACACCAATGAATAAATAATTCTTTTTAAATGTAGACAAGCATTTTTTTGTTTATTTCAAACAATTTATTTTTGGAATTTTTTTTTTTTTAATTTTCTCATATTCATTTATATTGAAATAAAAACCTGATTTATAAAATATTTTTGAATTTTATTTAAAAAGTTCGTGAATTCAAAAATTAGGTACAACCGATTCCAAGAAAAGAATTTAAAAAAAACAAAGAAATTTATTGACAGATGACAAGTGTGACAGTTGTCAGGAACATGAGAATGAGTAGTTCCTAAAAGAAACGGCGGGCGGTGTTGCCATTTGTTTAAATTTCTAAAATGTTATGAAATTCCAATGATTTACAAAATTATTCAATGTATTAAAACGAGAACAAAACACAGAAAACTGTACGAATTGTGGGTTTTTTTGAAAGAAATATACAACTTAGTTGAGGATTAGTTAAACAATTTAAAATTTCAATTGATGTGTCAAATATTGTAAAGGATGTTTCTTATTCATTTCTTATGTCAATTCCGAATATAGAACATATTTTTTAACCTCCAAATGTTTTATCGTTCTCAAATTTAAGTAATTTAATTAAAACTGTCATTGGGTAATGGATCTAACTGGTTTTTAAAAATTAATTTAATATGGCTGCAGCTTTTATGCAATATGAAAACTTTTTTAAAATAGGTCAAGATAGCATTCTTAACAAATTCAACACAAAGCTTATCAAATATTTTGGTCAAAACTTCATCACAATAGTCTAAGATTTTTATTCTAAACTAGCGGCACGCCCCGGCATCGCACGGGATAGACAGATTATAATAGAAAAGCACGTCATTTTGATAGTAGTTTATGAGTTAAGTAATAAGTCTTTGTGCCAAATTTCATCCAGATCCGTTTAGCTATTCTGTAGAGATTGGAAAAATTAAAGAAATCTACATAAATGTGTTATTCCAGACTGTAATCTATATAACACGAATTTCTTTTAAGTATAGATAGATTAAACATACGTACGTATTTTAATCCTCAAAAACTAACAAAATACTTTAAAAACAGTATACAGAGGTTGATAATGCCAATTTTCTTCGGAATAACTATTTCAACGACATTTTTTCGTTCAGACGTTCAGACCTTCAGACCGACACAACGACGACGGACTATAGCAGTTAAGAAATTGAGTTGAATTTTTATAGAAACCGATAAAGTGGTTCTCCAAAATCAATTCAAATCCTTTCCCGAACTATGATCTTCTATTTTCTAAATCAAAGCAAAAAATGAAATGATCTCATTTCAACCTTCGAGACAAAAAATGTTTAATTATTCTTTGGTTTCTTAATTTTAACGGTCTATTTGCAAAATTGCGCATTTTTATTTATAACTTACCAACCTTTGTTGGCCCAAAACTTTAATAGGTTCTCCGTCCTATTAACAGTATAATTCTCGAGACAATCATCATAAAAGTCGACTTTTGCAATACAAACAAACCATATTCCAATCTACGATTGTATCTAGATACTTTTGCCAAAAATCAACACACTTTACTCTTATAGATAGTTGTTGTATCTTTTCTCATTTTTATACCTGAGAACGGGATGGTAGATGTGGGTAGGTGCATTTTGTGGTGGGTCGTGGGTGCGAAATGCGAATGAAACAAGTTTTTTTTAGTTTGAGATTTTGCGTTGCAAAATATTTTCATCGGATTATGACAAACATACAAAAGGCTTATGCCTCTTTTATTTTTGTTGAATTTTGTTGCAAAATAAAATAATAAAATAAAATAAATTCTAAAGTCACTTTTGCGAAGGATTATGATCTCTGGATGGTTTTTTTTTTTCTACGTTGTATGTTGTTGGTGTTGTTTTGGTCCGAAATCTCAAAATTTTAGGTAGAATAATGTAATCGTTTGCACACCAGGTACAGGTAGATACAATATCTACATATATGAATGTATGTATGTTAACCTACCTGCAACTTCATAACAACAATAAAATAAATGCAGACCAACCAAATAAAAGGTGTACAAAAACAATACAACCAACCAAAAAAAAAAAAACAACATAAAATGTGAAAATGTGAAAATTTTGACATTTTACAATCCTTGCTTTTGGGATAGGTAGAAAAGAAAGATAGATAGATACTCGTACTCTTATGACTGTAGTTCTGTATCTGTAGCAAAAGAACAACTCGCTTATACTTTAGTTTTATAATACTCGAGGACAGAACATAAAAACGGCCAAACAGGCCTTCAGGGGCATTGTTATGTTTTGAAATTGTCGTTTGCTTGTTTCGAGACTACGAGACTATAGTGCGGCCGGCTTATAATGTTCCTACACACATTTTATAACACACAAAATGAGAGAGGACATAGGACACTTTCGGGATGAATTTAGGTACGGTGTATAAATGTATTGTATATCATAAGGAATATATTGTAGGTATTGCGGTATATAGTGTGTATAGGCTTAACGCTTTGGCCATTGAACGAAGAGATTGAGAAGGATTTAAGAGTAAACTTCTTAATTGGATTAGCAGGAAGAAGCAAAACCATTTTTAAGGCTTTTCTGGTATTCTATTCTATTTTGTTCGGTGTTTTGTTGATGATCACAAAATTTTAAATTGTCAAAAAAGGTAAAAGAAAACATTCAAAAAATTTTGCAAAAGAACAAATAAAATATGACCTTGTCTGTGGCTTATGCCATAAAACCAATAAACATTTTCCCACTTCATTTGGCATTTTTGAGTTTAAAAGCAAAAAAAAAATATTGTAATAATTCCGAAGACACACATAAGAGGAACAAAATAAAATCATTGGAAATCGAAAATCACATGTACAAATTGAGAATTTTGAAGAAGGCGGTAAGAGGAGGCGTTTGCATTTTTAATCCGAATTGGTTTTTGGTCTTGTGGTCAAAATCCTCAAGGTACAGGCATCTTAAGTGTGTTTAAGGATTTCAGGAGTATATAAAAATATTTCCTTTAACGACGCGTCATCGTCTACCTACATTTTTATCGTTAACAATATGAATACATTTTGACTTCGCAACATAATGTTAGATTCAACGAAACATGATTGTTGAATTTAAGAATTAATCCACAGAAGAAAAAAAAAACTATGTATCTATAGGTGGATATTTCGATATTTCCGTCGGCGAAATTATGTTTTTGTATTATTTTTAGATTTGAAGTTAGTTCGTTTGTGATTCAATTCTGGACAAAGAGGGTTCCAAAGTTTAACTTTGTACATTTGTTAAATAATTAATTGAAGATAAAATCATGAGTTTTTAATTAACCAAAAAGATGAAGAATACGACCAATGCACGGGTGGGCAGGTAGTGAAACAGTTTCTTAAAATGTCATTTTTCCTGAAAAAAATTTATTAACTCTACAATGTTTTAGCAAATGAAGAACTTCTTATGAAAGGAAGGAAATTTTTTTTGAATATAATTTTTGTTGGTTTAATGAATTAACTTTCATTAGAACAATTTTGTCTTTTTACCTTTAGAAGTGACTTACTAAACAGAATTTGGAAGAACAATAATTTTCTTTTTATTTAGTAGACTTTTCTGAATAATTTTATTTATTTACTTACTGATTGGTTTTTAAAGCTAAAATTATTTATTTGATGAGAAGTTTAACTAAACCGGTTTAATAACAATGAAATAATAGGGACATTAATTTGTTAAGTACCTATGTCTAAAATTTGTTGAATTAATTACTTACATTGTTAAAAAGAAGTTAAGCTATTTGTCAAGTAAAAAATATTAAATTTCTCAACTCCGAAATTTCGGCACTTATCTTCCTTCATGAGTGTATCTACGATACGTTGTTATGTAAAAGTTTGCAAAGGTGAATAGGTAAATCTAATATTGATCTGCCCTAACCCTGAAAAATATTTGCGTAGGTATAATTATAAACAACCTGATATTAAATTTATTAGAGCGATAATTACTAGAAATTTGTTAGTTTTTGAGCACTTACCTAAAATTATCTTAATTAGGTACAAAATATTGTTTTTTTAATATCGTGCTAGAGTAAATTTTTCCACTTATAAGTTTCAAAGTGATTCTGAATTTTAGTAAAAATTTAGAAGACATGTTAACTAAGATCATCTAGCAAAATCGTGATTTTACAACTTATCACAGTTACCAAGTTGGATAAAGTAGGTACATATATCGTTTAAGTTAACAAAAGACTTCGATTTAGCGTCATTATTGGTATTTGCTTTTGTAACCTTAAATTAAAAAAAAATATATAAGTATTGATTTAAAGTAAATTGACACCTTTTGAACTCTACGGAGTTGTTCTGATTTTAGTAAGAAGTGGTCTCCTTAAATATTCGAAGACCTTTGGTATTGTTTACTAATTTACTGCTTGAGTCGACTTGTTTATTTAATAAAGTTTTAGAACGTTAGCATTCGATAATAATCCAATTTTATAGAAAAAGTAAGTTTGCATCACTGAGTAAAACAATGCGTATCATTTCATTCTAAATTATACATTATAAACATTTAACTTGTAATGTCATTTTTTTAAGGATTTTAACTTTTAAAATAATTTCTCTTAGAAATATATCTTATTAAATTTTTAAGGACAACATTTTTTTATGAGCCCTTATAATTTTTGACTAGACATAAATCTACTGTTTTTTCTTTTTTAGTCTAGGTTATTTCTAGTTAAATCATACAAAAATAAACTATAATTTTGAATGAGTAATGAAATAGGTTTAAGATTTTCCTTAATGTTTTTCTTAAATATTTTAAAAATATTTCTACCTATATTCTTTTTCATTTCTTTACTTTCTCTTTAATGTTTAAAATTAAGAATGATTTTGGGTCTGACGACAACTGAGACACAAGTAAATCCATCACTTCAATTATTTTTTGTTAAACTTATTACATTGTTAATGCTTAGCTATAAACCAAATTCTAAATGTCATCTTCAATTAAACACGACTTTAAAAAAGTATTTCTGATTTAAATTAAATATTTTCTGCTTAAACAATTTAAGCAAAAGTAATTATAAATTTCATTTGTTCCTCTAAATTACAAATATTAAGTAGATTCTTACATAATGTAAAAACATATGTAAATTGTTATTTTATTTTTGCCATAGTTATTCCTTGTTTTCATTTTGAACCCAATGAAATTGTTGTTTACGGTTTCTAACTTGAAACTTTGATGCCATAATATTTATCGTTATCTTTCTATAACATTTTATTTTTCTCACAAGTCCTTTTTTAGATACTTTAAACACCCAACTGCAATGTTTAGTCATATCTTAACAATAATATTGATAAGACATTATTAAATAGGTATTAAATTTCATAATTTTTATTTTCGAAAAAGTAAAGCCAATATCAACTATAATTGATTTTTTTAAAAGTCGGTTTAATCTCTTTATTAAAGTGCTTTGTTTCCATTTCCAAGTCAGGTAGATATCGATTTAGATTTTAAAATTTTTTTTACAAAAATTAAGTGAAACCATATATCTTACACTTTCGAAGAAAATCCTCAGAAGAATAATTATAACTGAAATTATGGAACAAAGTAGATATTTAAAAAAATCACACAAACATTGAAAAGTTTCATTTGTCCTTATTTCATGCGTGAAGTACCTGCTTTCCAAGTTCGACACTTAATTGTCAAAGTTTATATACTACAGAGCAGAAAATTAAACAATAAACATTTCAGTATTTTCTTATTATAAAAAAATATTTTTATAGCCGTTAAACATGGACATTTCCAGGATCACAAACATAGGCATAAATTAATTATTTCTAAGTTTACATTTCAAAAATCCTGTGTTATTAATTTCGTGTTAATATTAACATTGCAATGATTTCTTTTAAATCTAAGAGTAAATTTTTCTTGAAAATCGTTTTCCTTTATTCACACCTAAATTTGCCGTTGCTTTAATTTAACAAAGAAGCCAGCGCCCTCCGTCGCATTAACCAGTTACATTATTATTACTTACAGATAAAAGTCAGATAGATATTGGAAACTAACCAAAACGAATTGTCATACTAAAGTAATTTCACCATTAAAATAAGGAAGACAAAACTTATTTCCTAAATCCATTTCTCTGGATTAAAAATTATAACTCCAACCATCAGCAGATTCCCCACATTTAATGGGATTCCTTAATTCTTTTTTTGCTTAATTTGACATTAATTTGAAATTAAAAATTTAATTGCAGTCTCAGCTGCACCTGATATCCTAAGAAAAGAAAGAAAAAAAAAATCCCGAAAAAAAACTTCCATCCCGATTTCATTCCTTTCACCCGATACCTAATTTCATCTGGATTAATTATTATGACCAAGCATAAATCTCTCACTTTTATTAGTTTCCTTTGAGTCCTGTCTCCTGTTTCGAAATGCTGCTGTGAAAAATTAAATCCACTCACAGTTCATTCTGAATTGAATGAGTCCACAAAATCACACTCAAGTTTCCCATAAAAAAAAAGAAACAGAGTTCATTGTGCTATAATTTTAAGGGGAAATAATTCCCCTTAAGGATTGAAATGAATTCTCATCAGAAGGGGTAACCAGACGCAACAGAGACAAATCTATAGATGGTGTACTTTGCACTCAATGGATCCGAAAGAGACAGCGTGAGGTTTTCTCTTTCACACCAACTATGAATCATTCATTGTTAAATCGAAATTCCCCTTAAATGGAGAAACATAAAAAAAAAACAAAAAAAAAACACATTACCCATTACGAAAATTGTAATGGCCGAGAAAGTGAAATAGACATATGGTGGAAGGGCTTAATGTAACAAGGTCGGCAATAAATCATTTTAAATTCTTTTCGCTCTCTGTCTCGCCTTATCTCCAGTGCGGCGCGGCGGTCGGCAGTGGCATACTATTATTTTATGCCAGAGAGCATAGCTATGGTGGATAATGTCTTTTCTTGTTGTTCAACATGCGGTTGCCGTTGCACTTGCTGAGGGTTTTTATTTTACACGTCGACGACGACGATGCTGACGCTGATGACGACGACGACGATGAGAACGACGCGATGGAATTGGTTTTATGGAACAGAAAATAAAACCCTAAGGCAAGGCGAGCGAAAGAGAGAGAAATTAAAAATATCCTGGTCCTGGTCCTGGCCCTGGGTTCTGTTCGGGGTTCCTGTATCTGGATGGGCATGGGATCTGGATGCAATTTGTTTTTATTGACAAAAAAAAAAACAAAATTGGTTACACAGTAGGGTTGAGTTTGAGTTCATGGCGGGTCTAGACGCATCGCATCGGCCGTCGAATGATTGATTTGCGTAAACATTGAGTTCAGCAACATGTTGCTGACTTTTGTTAAGACTTAAGAGCAGAAGATTAATAACTCGAAATCGGGACTCGGGAGGCAAAGTGCTAGATTTATGAAGATACTTAACAACTTAACAACTATTAGATATCGCTCTCAACTGGAGATGGAGGTGAGAAGTTATTCGGAGCTATGAATTAAGTGAGGGATATTAGTTTTATTGGTAACAGGAAAATATGCATCATACGTGTTCCTATTGAAAGGAAACTCAGGTTAGGTACGAAATGTGCGGGTATAGATAAGTTTTGAATAAGGTCCATAGATTTGCAACTTTAGAAGAACATTTTTATACCTACATAGGTTTGGTAAATAGAATTTGCATATTCTTAAGTGATCGGTATCAAGTTGCTATTTCATTTAATTTAAACTAGCTTCCGAATGTTGTTTTATTGGAATCTAACTTTTTTAAATATCGGCGTACCTACTACGTTTCATTATGGAATAGTTTTCTTGATTTCTTCATAGGTGTACCTTTCATAGATTGATTTGTAATTTTCTTGTACTTTGTAGGTTTTTTGGGTCTTTTGATTTCAAGTTTAGATAATAGCTGTGTTTTATTCACTGCTGCATAGCTAGTGCTGACAAATTTCCATCGGTAAACAACAACAATTTGAGACATGGCAAAAAGAAGAAGGAAAAACAATGGCAGCTGTGCTGGTGAAACATAGGGAATGTGTTTAAACATTTTATTCACTTGAATGCTGCATATATATGCATTCAGTGCATTCATGCAGCAGTGAATAAAACACATGTATAATATTACGTTGCATATTAGACAGTAAAAACAATTTTCAAATTAACATGACCCTATTCAGGAAATTTCACAATTTGTGCAATGTATACACAATTAAAAACATTCTAGGTTAATGACATGTGTCAAAAAACAATTTGAAGATCACAAATGTCATTTGAATAATTTTTTAAATGTTATCAGTTATCAGTTGTCATTTAACGTAGTAAAAAATTGTTTCGAAATTAATATTAATCTTTGTTCTTTAAATATTCGAACCATGAAATAATTTTTTGCAGTTTTTTTAAATTACTGATTTTAGAGACCTAAACTTTCACTTTTTTAAAATTGTCGTATTAAAAAACCTATTCCTGAATTTTTTTTGAAAGTCTTTTGTGAATCATTTGAAGTTCATATAACTGCTTAGCAAAATTAATTTGAAGTCGATATTCATAAGTCGTTCTTGAGATATCGCCAGCAAAAAAAAAGTGTTTAAAAAATTACATTATTGTATGAAACCGTCACTGCCACTGACCGGTAATTTGACAAACGCACTCCTTTAAACTATAAAAGTTAATAAATGTATGTAAAATGGTTCAAAATTTTGAAAAGTTTTTCCATTCTTTTAAATTTCACTTGAAGTTAGAAATCGTTTTAAATATTTGAAAGTTTGATTTTGCGAAATAAACGATTCTCATGTAAAATTGACGATGTCAAAAGTGTATAGTTTTTGGCTCTGCTTTTTTTAATTTTCTACAAAAAATCCCGAAAACAAAATTCCTGGATAATATTTATTCGTATTGGATCTAAACAATTTTTTTTTTTAGTGAAATTGCAAATGATTAGATATTAGAATTTCGTCGCCGTCGATATTGATTGTATTTGTTTACACATTTCTTTATCGCGAATTTTAAGATAATTTTTTGATTATTAATTCAGATACACACCTATGTACATATGTATTTACTAAATTGTCATTTAAATGTTCGTTTGAATAATAAATTGATAAATAAATTAAATTTTGAAGGTAGGAAGATAAAAGTAGGTAAACAGAATTATATAAGCATTTAATTTTAATTTATGGATTGATAATAAACAAAAACTATGTCAAGTCTTTTAATGAATTTTTGAACACCTAAACACATAATAATAAAGTTTATTCAACTTCAAGAATCTACACAAATTTTCAATTCTCGAAATAGATGAGCTTAGCAAAGCATTGGTGACCATATCTATCAATAGAAGAAGGTTAAAGATGAATCTTGCAAATGTTGAATTATTTCATTTGTCAAAAAATTGTTATTTAAATTTACAATTTTAACTAACAAATTTTAAAATCTTAAAATTAAAGTAAATTTATGTTGACATATTTTTTTTTTATTTTTGATCAAACGAATAAATTCTATATATTTAAAACTTCATATTTGTTAAAAATTTTAAGGTAACTTTTGAAGTAGGTATGGCATTATATTTGTATTCAATTTGTTTTTGATTTTACCAATTGGACAAGAACTTTATAAGGAATTAAATCAAATGTTAAAAATAGTGTTACGTCAGTACCTATCAATGTTCTTTGTTAAAATATTCTAAGGAAAACACATTTTGTTGTTGTTATTGTTTGATGAGAATTGAAAAATATTACCAGTTGTTGTCAAAAACGTAACTTCTTTATGCGGGATATGAGTTGAAATTTGTTTTCATTTTTAAGATTTTTCAAGCAATAAAATTATTTTTGGTTTATAAAAATTACGGTATTTTGGTATTTTTCAAATCAAATATTGTCATATTATAATTAGTAAAATAAAATTAATTTGAATTCAATATCATAATTTTGAAATATTTGAGACTAACCACTAATTGAATTTTTTAAAGTCCTTTTCTGCACGTCTCGAGATACGGCCAACGAATACCTAATAAGTTATCTAGGAAACTTAAAACGTCGAGATTTGTTATCATTTTCAATTCGACAAATCGGACTGTTGTCAATAATTTCCAATGAGAATTCAAATTATATTTTGGCCATGCCATCTTGAGAACAAGAACTGATATTGACTTCGGTATGATTAAAACTTGCTCAAAATGACGTTTTAGGCAACTGATATAATACTCATGTGATTTACAAAAGAAGTTCATTTACACGTATAATTAAATTATTTGAATTGTATTAAGTTGAAGTTCGTCTTTTCTTTCGTATGTTATAAGCCCATTAAATCTCAGGCACTGAAAAACTTTTGATACGAAATTTTATAACTCTTGGTTTACGTTGGACGGACGATTGAAACATACAAATTTGGCAACCGCAACTGACAAATAAAAAATATTTTTTTGCACGTAGAAGAAATGATAAAATGAAGTTTGGACTACGACAAAAATTTCAAAACAAAAATCAACCGAATCGTCGAAGCCGTTGTCATTTTTTAGCGAAACAAACAAAAAGTGTTCGTATAGAGGATTTTCATTTTACCTGTAAAATTTTTACTCTAGAGGAAATAAGTCCAACAATTTTGCAAGGGGTGTTTTAATTAGACAGTAAATATCTATTTAAGTTAAAAAACTAAGCTACTTTCTGTAGAAAAAAGTTCCCATCATATTTGGATAGAAAAAAAAACGCTATGAATTTGATGATTGCCGTGTTACAGCTTTGATATTTAAAAACTTCATTTTACATCTGCTTTTTATTTTTATAAATACATTTTTTGACACAAATTGTTATGTCATATGAGACGAAAAAATTGAAAATTTAATTAAACTACGCATATAAAATTTTATCCATACTCCCATAAAAATAATCGAATGGTCACCATAAATCTAAATATCTACTAAGATCATAAAATCAACAACTTATTGATCATCTTTTTTTTATTAATTTGAAAGATTTTGATATCTGATTGCTCATAAAGTGATTTCTATTAACGATACGTCCTGTGTCTCTATACTTTATTTAAGAGTTAAAGTAAGTTAAAAAAATCATTAAAACTTTCTCAATTTAATCGACAACAAATTGTATATTAAATAAAATTAACTAAACATTTATTATATTTCGTATAAAATAATGTGAAATTTAGGTGCGCCGCCACCGTAATGGACATTTTCTGTGATCTATGGAAAATTATGGTCAATTCCTTATTGAACTTTATTACCTTGCTGTCGTGCCACACCAAATGATACAGGCAGCAGAAAATAATTGCAAATAAGTAGAGTCTCATTGCTGGCGATCGATCTCACGCTGCTGGCCAGGCTCAATCGTAGATACTTGAAGGTAGGTGCATGGCAAAACACGGATCTTTGCAGCTCCAACCATGACTATGTGACCATATTGTCACAGAATGCACCTTGCACCAATTCACCTGTGACTCTGCGGGATCACCGAGAGGTAAAGTCTTTCATATTAACTAAAACATTCAGTGCATAATTTACGATGTTCCCAATGTCAAAAGTATCTACGACTACGAGTATATAGGGTTAACGCCGCCGCCGTTCGCCGGCCGCTGATCCCTAATATACATAGGTACTGCCTGCGCTGTAAGCAAGCACGGTTTTATGCTGCTCCCATAATCTTTGAGCAATAAAATTAAACGTTTTATTTCACTTCGGATTTTTTTTTTTATTATTATTATTCGTCCAAGGCTGATGGAAAGTTCTATAGGCCACATCACTATCACTATCAGACAGTTTGTCGTCGATTTTGAAAAAAAAAAAATACCAAATCTTCGAATAGGTCGTAAAAACTTTACTATCATGTTTTAGAAAAGTAAAAGTGACATTTTGAGTAGGGATTTGGATTTTTTTTTTTTAGATTTTTAATGTTTTTTCAATTGATCTGTCTTTTCTGTTACTTGACCTATTTAAGTGACAAGGTTATGTTAACAGCTAAGCCTCGTGTTTGACTTTAAATAAAATTAGCTTTAAAAAAAATGTTGGGGTTTAATGAGTTTTATAGGCCTTAAAAGTTGTTCAATTATGTAGGTATATATGTACCTTGAATGGAAGTAATATAATATATTTTCTAGTAGATGTAAAAGGGTAAAAATTTTAATTAAATTTTATAGTTTGTTTAGGGGTGATAAATATTTCAATACATTTTTGATATAAAATTTCAAATGGGGATCCGAAAGTAATAAAAAAAAATTGATCAAGAGTTTGAGAGATTGAATTCATGAACTTAATTTAAAAATAATCTGAAATTGATCATATCGAATTATTTCCCACTTTTGTATAGAAATCATTCTTTTTCAGTCATATTTGTTTTAACTGCTTCGCAATTTTTGTTTGCTAAATTGGTAGATATAATCTTTCGCAATGTTGTTATTTCAAAAATTTAACATTTTGGATTCCTTTTAGCAATTTAGCACTGCAATGATTTGGTCAAATGTAATTTAATATTTTTAATTAAATTTTCATCGCATTGATTAATTATATTAGCAGTCAAAATCAAATTAGATACAAACATTTATATGTCATCACATTTGAAAAAGTTTAAAAAGATGTCAATCTTTTCGCAATATAGAGCGATTGGCTAATTTGTTTGTTAAGAAAGTTAAATAAGCCACATGAATTCAAAAAAAACAATAATATATGCTAACTTTATCTTCTTAGCAGTTTGGATTCAGCATCAAGTACAAGTTCGCATTTACGTACTAACCCTTTCATTATATCCAATTTTTTGTAAATTTTCACCACAATATTTAACATTGATCTTAAGATGATCATGAAAGTTCTCATTGGATCTGCTACTTAGATCAACAACTCTTATCGTTAGTAAGCATATTTAAAGGGTTATCCATTTTGCGGTTTCAAAAGTATAAGGCTAGAATTTGACATCTTTCGAACAACTTAGTTGTTAAAACAATTTTTTTTTTCAGTTGAAAGTCTGACAATTACGAAAATGGATCGCTGACTATCGCACAACGCATAAAAATTGTCAAAACTTACTTCAAAAGACGGTGTCACACTCGAGCCAATATGGCTTTATTGCAAGAGACATTTCCTGGCCGCGTAATTTCTCGTCGTGGCGATATCAACTGGCCACCAAATTCATGCGCGATTTGACACCGCATGGACTTTTTTTTTGTGGGGCTAAAGACCATGTTTATGCAGATAAACCTTTAACTCTTGAGCACTTTAAAACCAACATTCGTCAAGTTATGTCTGAGCCCAATAAGTGTCAAAAAGTGGTCAAAAATTACCTCAAAAGAATCGATTCTTGCAACAATTCGAGTGTTTCACACATAATGTCAACGTTCAAACTTTATAATAAAAAAGAAATATCATGAAAAAAAAATATTTTATACTTGTTTTATTTACTTTTACTCTTAAAACTGCAAAATGTATAACCCTTTATATTCCAAGGGTTCTAGACTCAATACCTAAGCTATTCTCGACAGTATGCCTTCACTGTTCTGCTAAATTCACCAGAGACAGGACATGCGTCGTAAATCAAATAACCTATACCTTAATTTATGATAGATCAGTGGCTTTAATTTTAATCCGTCTAAGTCTAGGTAAAACCACGAGCACGAAAATCTATAAGAACGAAATTACATGATTCAGTAGAGCTAAGAGCAAATGTAAGCAATTGATGGAGGAGATCATGGAGGATCATCCATTTTAAAATAGTGATCACCATCGCATAGTACCTAAGTTGGTCCAAAGCCTTCAACAATACAAAACTAAAACTATTTAAAGATTTTAAAATCACCGAGAAAAATTTAATTTATCTTAACCTTAGAAGAAAGACTTATAACATGATGTGTTTTTGTCTGAACTTTGCAATTTCGAATTCAAAACTGTAAAGAACCCTTCGATTTTAGAAAAGCTAGGAAAAAATATCTGTTATTCGCAATTTTGTACGATCAATGTTGATATCATGTGCCCATAAAGTTTAGTCAAAATCATCAAAGCGGTTTTTGAGAGTTTATATCTATAAGTCAATTCAAAGTATTTCTAACTCTTAGCAGTTGTCAGTAAATATTCAAACTATCTTATGATCTTAATACAACTTTCAAGAAAAATTGATTGTTTTTAATATAAAAGGAAAGAACTCCTCCAAAGATGTTACAGAAGCAAATCCTGATTTTGTACTATCAATGACGGTAACATGCCCTAACGAAGTCTAGTCAAAATCATCAAAGCAGTTTTTGAGAATTGAAAAAAAAATATAAATTTCAATCAATCAAGATCAATGATCGACGCAGTTAGACGTTATGAGTTGATGATCTAAAAGTAATCTCTGTCAAAAAATTTGTGTATGATTCCGTAGGTTGATCAACTATTTACAGACTAACAAGTAAAATAATAATTGTAAAATTAAAAAGCATCGAAAATTCGAAACATATTAAGTCATATTTATTAGTCCATTCTAAAGTTTAACTTTGGGCAGTTGTCGGTAAAGATTAAAATCGACCGTTCAGGCTTATTCTAAATTTAGAACTTTTAATGTAGAAAATCCAGGAAAATTTTCATAAAATCATGTAAAGTTTCATTAAGGCAATTTAAAAACCCTCTGCACTGTTATTAATATACTGTTATGCAGGTAATTATCCAACTATTTACAGGTTACATTACATCGACAAGTAATACAATTGTTCTGAAAAAAAATCTAATAAATATTACACAATATTTAATGACTTAAGAATATGAGATTCCATGATGTTAAGTCACAGAAAATTTAATACTCAATTTTTTAAGTAGTAATACATTTTATAGCAGTTCGCACATGTATACAAACTAACAGAGTAAAAACACTTGATCCCTTCAACTGAGACTATCAGATGATACAATACAAGAAAAAAACACATTAACTTTGACTCATCGTTCTAATAAACACGTTCACTGATGCTTGATTTTTGGCGATCGACGGGAAGATTTAAAGTTAATGAGCTCAAGTTTTATAAAAGATGTCATAAATTAAGAAAATAAAAATCGCATTGGAATTTAAAACATTAATTTACATGACTAATTTTTGTAACCCTTACGTGGTAGATCTTCAATTTTTCTATGTCAAAATTCGGCGTTTTATTAGATTCAATCCTAATTTTCATACAGTTCACCAGAAAATTGATTAAGTTTATGAGATTCATTTTTGAATGACAATACAAAACTTCTTTTGTCGTTTAATTTATTTGTTCTGAAGCTACTGGATCACATGACGCTTATCAAAATTGTGCCTTTCAATTTCATCAACCATATTACAATATTTTATTATTTGAATTAGAATATCAAATTGATAAATTCAAATCGAATTAACATTTCCATCATAATCCTCTTTAGTTCCACTTAAGTTCCTTATTTCAGTTTCTTACAAAGTTTCTATACTTTGCAATCGATTACGCTTATTGTGCCTAATTGATCTGCAGAACTAACGGCTTATATTTAAATTAACAAAAAAAATATTACCCTTTTTAACGGATTTTTAAAATTCCAATACAAATTTATTAATTATATCAAATTATAAAGATTAGACCTTTGACTATTTTTCAAAATTAACTTGCATCAAAGTTTTAAAATGTCTACTAATTATTATGTTCATTTGTTATCTAGAAGTGATGTCATATTAAATCTAAACTCTCACTGAACTTTTGGAACTTTTCATTCAAATGAAAAAATAAAAAAACAAAAACAAATTAATTGCTTCATTATACAATATCTATCTACTCACTTAATCACTTTAATCTTGAACAAAAAAAATGTTTATCAAGGCGCCTATTCCTACATCGCCGTCGAGCCGCCATAATTATTAGAATATAAAATCAAAGGTTTTTGTTTTTTTTCTCCTTCCCATTTAAACTCACAACAATAATACATAATAATAATTATTATTATTATATCATAAACAACAAAATTATCGTAAAAAAAGAAACTTCACATCTCCCTCGTGTTTAAGTACCAACTTATTTTCACATAACACACACATTTATAGAAATGATATTAAATCAAAGAAAACAAAAATAATTGATCGAGTGTCAAATTGATAAAATAAAATCAACCTTTAACTATAAGCATACTTAATCCATCATAAACCTAGGTATATCGTTAATTGGGACACATTTGTATTCGAGTCGAGTCGAGTTGAGGTGCAAGTGAATTTCATCATCATTCAATAAAAATTTAGCCCCAGCTCACATCAAACACACACACAGACACACGTCATAATTTAACTGCTGTTATCTGTCAAATGATCGAGCACCCTCGCAGAGCCTTTTAAATAAAATTGATGGGGCAGTAACTGTCAAAAAACGAAAGATACTCGTACAATCATAATTCCGAGGAGAATCAAAGGGCGATAAAAGTGATTTTGTTTTTATTATACGAGTATGTTTAACCACGATTAATCAGATTACACCTCTCATTTGTGACATAACATCCCTGCAATCTGAGTTTTGACAGAAAGAGTTCTTGCGCAATCGAACGGGATGTGTCAGTTCTTTCGAATTTCTATTTCCAACAACCGCATCATTTCATATTTGAGGGGTTATATTAAGCAGCATCATTCCAGGTACAATACAAGAGTTCCAAGAGAGAAGTTGCTGTCATGTCATATCTTTCTCGTAAGTATCTCTTTGAACGGAATTAGAACTAACCCCTCTGGAAGGTACTCGCCTTCCAGGATATTATGTGTTCTCCGATGCTGCTCGATATAAAACATTTGTCGCCCATCTGCACACACAGGACACTTTCTATTTTTGACTTTTCCCTTATAATCCACTTAATTTTGTGTGATAAAAGATTCACACTGCAACTGCAGTGGGAAAATTCCTAAAATTCCAAATCAAGGAACCAAAAGGCAGCCATAGAACTGCGTAAATTGACTTCTGTCGTCACCGACCAAAAACAAAAAAAAAGAAGGTCCTTTTCATTATTCGTTTTGTCGGCCGTCGTCGGTCGGTATCGGGAGGTACAAGAAGGTACAGGCCCATATGCATACCCAGCATCCCCGACTTTCACTTTCACCCTAGTGCAACGCTCTTTTAGGCTCTAGGAGTGGCTGCGATATTCTGCTGCTGCTGCTGCAATGGACCTGCATCCCTTCATGTTACACCGGTGCAGTGTGGTATGTGTCCGTGTTGTTGTTGTTGCTTTTGTGCGAGTGAAGTCCTTAAAATAGAATCAGAAAAAGGACACAAGGGTGAACAAAAACGTTTTGTCTCTGAAACAAAAACAAAAATAGAAAAAGCATCTAAAATCCAACTCGATACGGCCGACAAATTTTTACGGCATTTTAATGAATTTGTAGTTCTGTGAACATCCTTTATTTTAAGGTCTATAGGGCTATGGAGAGGTAGTATAGTTGGCGACGAAAATTGTCCTTTTTGTTCAGGTCCAGGTATTAGTTTGTGTGTGAGTGTGTGTGTGTTGATGTGTGTGAAAATATGAAGAATGTGACGCAGGATGCCATAACAAGCAATTGAGTTTGTCATTTTATGTGGAATTAAAAAACAACCGATATGCCTTTTGATATTTCAAATATATACTTTAACTGACTTTTCTGGGTTATGTCGACTTTTGTTTCATCATCACGCTTAGGTCGACCATTTTTGAAGATTTATTTGGGATAATTTATTTTGTGGCGTTGGTTTTTTGGTACCTGTTGATGGTGGGTATACTGTCGCACCCTTAAACCTATTTGAATTTAAGAAATTAATTTTTCTTGAGTTTTTCAGGTATTTAAGGTGAGAAGTTTTGACATTCTTTAAAATAATGTGCAGTCCGGAACAAAAGGGAATCGTCGCTCGGTTGGTCTTCTTAGTCAAATTGATTAATTTGTAGAAGGTGGATATCTTGTTTTTATAGTTCTTTTTTTTAACCCGACAAAAGAAGTGAAGTTTTTGAAGGACAAATAGCTAATGCTTAGGAGATGAAAGATTTGCTTAGAATTTGACGAGAAATTCATACTCTTGTTATGCAATTTGGTTGTCAACAAAGCTGTCACTTTGTCTGTCAAACAAATCATCTGATTTAGAAGACTATCGATATTATTCGATATTTGATTCGTTGATCAGTAATTTTATCACACCGGTTACAATGGTTACAATGTCCTCCTAAAGCGATGAATTCAACTTAGTTAGTTGCTGATTAAAAAATGAATCATTATTGTACAACAGGACGTTGACTTGTCAGAATTGAAGAAATTTAAAAAAGGGTTGATTTACACATAAATCGCTTTCTTAATATAAAATCAAGTTCAATTGAGTTAAGTTTGACAGTTCAAAGTGTCAAATTGATCAAATAAGAATTTCATACACGATTTAGTTTGATCAACAACACGAACAGTTGAACGAACAATCAATTATGATGTTTTATATGATGGATCGAACGGAAATGTCAGACAGACTGTTTTAAATTTAAGGAAATGTCATCATGTAAAATTCAACTAGATTATTATAGCTGTCAGTTTCAACATTAGTTAGGGAATAAAATTCACAAGTTGATTTGTTAATGAACATCATCATTTCAAACATATAATTCAGCTTCGATTTATAAATATTTTCACGCAAATGACAGTTGATTTGACAAACAATAAAACAACGTGGAAAGCTGGTTTTTGAAATAAAAGCATTTAGGAACGCTGTGTAAGAATTTATAGTTCTATTTTAGATTGTTTATTTAAAAATAATTGAAAATGGTACTGACTTTTTCAGATTTTATGAAATATCAAAATCACAAAATGGCTGCATTAACGATTAACCATTTTTAGACATCTTTATATCCAATAAGCTGTCACTTCGTAATTTAAATCACCATGTTTTTAGCTGTCAAATAGTTTAGTTTTGACATCCATACATAGACGGTCAAACACAAAATTGACAGTTAGAAAACACTAAAAAACAAAACATTTTACTACATTGCATAAGTTATTTTACATTAACTATAAGCAGATAAAGCATCAATGTCGGAAAAAATATGTATACCTATAAAAAACATCGTGTTTTTGACATTGCAATAGTAAAGGTGTACCTATATTTGGGATTTTTGACAGTTCATTCACATATATCTTCACTAAAAGCTGTCAAGTTCCAACTTGAAATTCAAACAATAAAGATTACATTGTGATGCTGTGAATACCAATTTTACATTTGACAGTTCACAGAATAGCGTTGCCAGTCAACATAAAATTATTTAAATAAACATTACACACTCTCTACAAGCTACATGATCGTTACTTTTGTCTAGTCAGTGAATACCTTAGAAATTCTATATTGTTCAAAATATTTCATTAGCTGCTACATTTTATGTGCAGTAATGCAGTATTGATCTAATATGTTAATCCAGTAAATGGAAGTATGTATACATATTTCCAGATCCCCCTATAAGCATCTAAGCCATTCAAACTTTCTTTTGATTCTTTTCTTTTATTGCTCTTGAAGATCGCAAACAAAATTATTCTAATTCAAATGACGTTTGCTTATTCTGACAATTGCTCTTGACAGTCATTTAATTTATGACGTTTAAAACCTTATAAGAAAAACAATCGCTAAGGCTATTAACTAAACCCATGTTTGCAATTGTTTCAAGACTTAAATAACCCATTCACGTAGGTATTGAAATTTAAAAAGCATCATTTAAACTTTCTGACAAGTGTCAAAAAAGGCACCTAATTCTCCATAATCTCGCCAACAAAACAAAAGAAAGCAATAAAAACTCCGAATATGGCTATCACAATCATAATCGTCGAACATAAGCAATTTGTTTCACTTCTCCTATAACGTACATACATATATATTCCAACTCAGTAAATAGCCGCTGGTAATGGAAGTCCATTAAAACGTAAAAACCTATTCCCGTTCAAATTGTTTTTTTTTTAGCGTCGAAACATCGCGCTAAGCAAATTGTACTTTCACGCGCACAATTATTCGCTCATAAATCAAAAATCCAATCGCGAGAGATCTGCACACCGCACCGCACCGCATTGCATCGCATCGAAGGCTTTTCCCGTCAGCCATCTCACCTCACCACCAGCAGCATTACCATCATATCGTCGTCGTCGTCATCGCCGCGCCGCCGCGGTCGCCATTAAAATCGGATCATACTCTCATCATACTTTCTCGCTTGCTCGCATTCACTTGGTGCATCTTGCATTTTTATGATTGTTTATATTTTTTCGTGCATCCTGATGGCTGGTGAAAACGGTGGCCATATTGCGGCAATTTATGACACCACTTCAATGCTGCTGCGCACGCACGCATGCGCATAATTAAACCGTTTTACGAATTTAATGCGAGTACACATGCGCGAAAGTATAAGCGAATCAAATGGCGTCGTTTAATTGCATTATAGCCTGTGGAAATGCCATTTTGTTGGTTTTTATTTTCTAAAACAACAGTAAAAATTATTTTAACTGGCTGCGCTGCGCCGCACCGCACTGAGTCGCACCGCTTCGCATTCTCAGAAATAAAAAAAGTTATTAAATTAAACGAAACAAAAGATGTTTAATTTATTTATTTATTTTTTGTTTTTTTTTTTTTGTTTGTTTCTAATTTTGTTTTGTTTTAATTAAATTTTTCTATTTTAGATTAAATCTTTTAACTATCTTTTTACTTATGGACCTAGGTATAAGGTATATGTTTATGTTTATGTTTATGGTTATGTTTATGTATATTTTATTTTTATTTTTATATCCGTGAGATCGTCGATCGTTAAAAGTATATCTAGCAAAAAAAAAAGAAAAAAAGAGTTGAGCTTAAAACAATTTGCGATGCGAATAAATTTTATTATGGGTGTTTTCCGCCAAGTTTTATTTTCTGTTTATTTAAATTTGAATTTTTAATTTTGTGTATTTTTTTTTATTGTTTATTTAGTGCGAATGAAACAACGTGGAAAAAATATGGGGCGCCCGCTAAAAGTTATAGGTAGGTAACATACCGAAGAAGAAGTGACTTTCAGAACAAAAATTTAGTTTTTTTTTTTTCAGATTTGAATCTGAATCAGAATCTGTCGAGGTCATTATACAAAGGCGACTTTTATGGCCGACAAAATTTTAAACAACAACAACAAAGACAAACAAAAAGAATAGCGGCAATTTTCGTTCCGTGTTTCACTTTCGGTTTTATGAAGCAATTATTGTTTTCTACATTTGCATGTTTTCAAGATAAGCTTCAGCTCTGAGCCGTGGTTTATTTTAATTTTATTTTATGGAATTATAGATATTTAAATATGATTTCAGATTTTTTTTTTGCGAAAAAGATCAATTTGCCAGATGGAATGTTTTATCTGTTTTTGTTTTTTCGGGCAAAGAACTTTGTGGTATGATACGAAATTTTAGGCAGATATTGTATCGATAAAAGAATTCCGAAAGATTTGGATGACAATATTTTTTATAGATTTTTGCAGACTATAAGATATTCCTGGAAAAGCAGTAAACATTAATTAAAGGTAGGGTTTACGTTTACTTGGAACTCTGTTTAATGTCAGATTTAACAATAAAAATTGATCCTTCCAAACTTAAAGACCTCGGAGTCAAATCACATGAATTTCGATCGCGGCAGTTCACATCACTTGAGATGATCATGCCCTCGTCTGCGATCTTATTCAAATCTTAAGTCATTGATATCCATATTAGTTCCATTGAGGTTAAGAGAGAGAAGAAGTTGTCTGTCATTTACCCATCGGAAAGATTATGGTCTTAGAACGGTGTTATGCCCAGAACAATGCCGAACAGAATATCCATTTTGATATGATAATTTTATAATTAGCAAAGTTCTTGAGCACTATATCCATCAATGATAATTTGACAAAACAGATGAAATGAATGACAGTCAATTTGACAGATGAAGCTTCAAAATATAGGGCTGCTGTCAACTGTCAAATTTCGAAAACATCGTTTGGAAGTGTCTTTACCTTAGGTCTATGAAATATCGAAAGGTTGTGTGCTTTTTACCTGCGATCGAAAAGTTCCCGGAATCAAAACCGTGTGAAGTGTGGTGATTCTATGAAACTTTCTGCTTGATAGCTTGACATTTGTAAAAGTGACGCTGACATCTGCGATGTTTTCGATTTTGTACAGTTTTTAAAATAGATTTGAATTTTTTTTCTTAAATTTTGCGCTAAAAACGGTTTCAATGGTTCGAAGTCATTTAAAATGCTAGAAAAACGTTTTGGAAAACGACACTTTTAAGACAGTAGTTTATCAGTGACACGAGAGTTTCAGAACAGGGCGTAATTCCGTGAACGATGATGAACTAGACACAGATCAACGACATCGAAACCATCTACAAAATCAATGAATGGATGACTATAATAGGGGCGGCAGAGGAGTTTTACATTGGTTTTGAATTTTCAAGACATTTTGGATACTGACCTCAGATGTGAAGCAATTCATTAAAAAAGAACGAACTTCTGGGGAAAAAAACTTGTGGATCTTGGCTCAAAACAACCACTGAATTCACCTGATTTGGCTCCCTGACACTTTTTTATACCTATTAAGACGCCACTTTACAGAACGCATTTCAGCGCACAAAATATCGCTGATCCGCATTTCGAGGATTTGATCAAGAGCTCTGGCATAAGTGAGTTGTAGCCAATGGGAAGTACTTTGACGGAAACAATATCGATTTCAATGACAATTAAGACTACAATCAAAATGGTACACTGAGGCGTATGTGCACTTTTCTTATTCTCATAGCTTTTATTTGTACCCAACAATTTTGAATATTCATTTCTTATTTCGGAAAACATTAAAATGATATAAATGAGCTATGTCATCTTTAAAAAAAATTTCCACATAACAAAAGAACAAAAAGTTTAACCCACCAAATTCATCCAAACCAATGGAAGCCCTACAAGAGTGAGAGTGTCAAAAAATTTGTCTAGAAATTTGACTACCCAATTTCTATTAAACGTAATTTACCCCAAATAGATTGTTTTGCCTGATGACCACAATTTCTATAACAAATCGTAAAAAAAATATCAATTTCAAAAATGTTTAGAAAAACCACCACGATGATGCCCGCACCACAACATAAAAATTCCAGGAAAACCCACTCCAAAAGCAAGCTTGGTCACTTCGTTATCTAATCTCTTAGTAAAATCAGCAATACAAAGTTATGTATAAAAGAAAGAAAAAGTCAATATATAGAAAAAATCAAAAAAAAAAAAACCAGGTCCCTCTGTCTCCGCGTGACAGTTCCCGTGCAGAGCAAACATTTTTACACCACCACTGTCATTTGTAATCGATTTGAACATCCTCAAAACTCGCTAAAGATCATGTTACTTCTTTGCTTGAAAAAAAAGTTCAAAAATAAAGTTAAAAAAAAAACTTAAATTAAAGGAGACAACCCAAAGTAAACAAACCGAAAAAGGCAGCCTTTAATGACAACATCTATCCACCAGCAGTGGCGGCGGCGGTGGCGGTGACGGTGACGACGACGAGCGACCAGCAAGTTGGTACTGAATTGATGCAAAGTCCGAACTGCGACTTGGACTCCGACTCTGCATAACACGCCACGTCGCCGCTGCTGATATATCCAAATGCTGCTGCGGGGAGGTCGATATTAATGACTTATCAAGGATAATTTGATACAACGTAATAAATCAAAATGGAACATGGTTCGGTTTTCTGATATCTCGCAGCTCATCGATGATGCCTGTATAGATGGCTGCTCTTCGATCTTGTCTCGGATCTTGTTTGTGCGCCCAGGCGCGCTTCTCTTCGCACCTCGATGAGTCGTAGGAGCCGCCTTCCTCTGGTTAAGTATATACATATACATAGTTGTAGATATAAGGTACCTTTACCTATACTGCCATCGGGCCTGATGTTGGTATCTCTTTTCGAAGGGAAATGTCATGCAGTGACAATTCATTTGATATTTACATTATATAAGCAACTTGCTGCGACCGCAGGTTCATTCCGAACTTCCATCATCAGCAAGCAGCAATCCCAGGAATAAAATGAGATACGAAATTAAGAGGAAATATGGCTCGATTCGAATAAGGGACGACCGTCCGTTGTCGTCGTCATCGTCGTCGTCGACGCGAAGAAGTCCCACAGCTGCTTGGATCTTCCACGTATATATCGCCATCGGCATCGGATTCACATCGTGCGTCGTTCTCGACCTCATCCTCGTCGTCGTCGAATTTGTAGCTGAAGCCGTAGCCGTCGATCGTTCAATCTCGTGTTGTCAAAAATTATTCACAAAATTTTTCATCAAACATATTTTTTTAATTTTTTTTTTCTTTTTTGAGGTTCGTGGAAAAATGATCATCAATGTGAGTCTGAGTTAAAGAGAAGGTGTCGGAGTGTGTAATGTCGCGTTAAATTCCAAGAAATCCTGACACAGATCCTCATTCCATCCAATCTCAGAGAGTGTCGGGACGGGACAGGGAATCAAAAACAACAACAACACCAACCAAAAGAAACCAACGCAACGCAACGATATCAGACAAATAAAACACCAAGAAGTGACATGGAAAAAAGATACGCAGATACGAATTATGTACTCGAATATACTTTTCTGATCCAAGAGCCGCTCCGGAGGAGCAAAGGAAAAGTATCTCATTAACGCATCGAACATAACATTGAAGAATCTCATTCCATAAAGCCTCGAACGGGCCATCTTACCACCAGACCGCATTTCATATCTTGGCAACGGCAACGCATTGATTCCGATATAGGACTTCGATTTCGATTTCGGTTTCGAAGCCGATGCCAATGGTGATGGTGATGTTCATCACAAGAGCAAGCGATTTTTTGAGTTTATAGAAAATGATTAAGAGACAAGAGTCTAACTGCTCCTCCTCCAACACCTCCTACTTGCATCCTCCTCTGCTCATTTTGTAAATCGAAGCATTCATCCTCAAGATTTTTGTATATACATGTAAGTATGTAGTATGGTCTGGAGTTAAGTGGATTGTGCTTGTGCTGTAATTAGATACATTCGTTCTTTATGTGGCATCAATTCATCATTTTGTCGAAATCAGGGTGCACACATATGTGCTGAAGTGGTACATTCTTCTTCTTTTTAGGATCGGGAGTCTTTTGTAGTTCGAGTGTTTTTTTAAGGAATTTCTCATATTGAGGGTGAGCTCTATTTCACTTCCATGGAAGAACTAAATTGATACTAAGTTCTAACGTATTTAGATAAAGTCAAAAGTGAACAATTTTCAATCGAGAAATACTATTTTTATAGAAAATTGTTCATCACTAATAAAAATTAACTTTCAATTTATTGAAGAAATAGCGTAATATACAGAATCTGAAAAAATGATTTGTGAATGGTTTCGGAGTGATTTTTTAAAAATATTCTTAGTATGATGGAAATGTCAAAATTTGATTTTCTCCGTGATATCCTTTTAATTGTAAGGAAATGTAATATTATCTTAAGTCTTCTAAAAGTAAAAATGAATCAATATTCTATTGAGCCATGTTAGGTATATTCGCCAAAAACCAGCAGTGAATTTTATAGGGTTGTTCAAAAAAGGAAGAAGTGCATTAGCTATCATATCACAATTAATGCTCTGGCTTTTGTCCTATTTCTGAGGTACAGGTCTTTTTGAAAAGCGATTGATAAAATATAAAGGAGTTTTATATGATGATATAGTGATAATGTAGCATTGAAGTGGTGAAAGAATTATCGAAATCCGTCCAGTAGTTTGAGTTTCCTCTTTATAATATCAGTGTAGATATATAATGTAAATATTGATACAAATCGAAATGTCAGTTGTCAACGTCATATGACATATGTAAAGTGTTTTCCAATAGGGATTTCCAACCTTCAACAAGTAAATAGTCTTTTTGATGTATGTAGATTTTTTCAAATGAAAGCTGTCACTTATTACTTATCACTATTTTGGAATCAACATTCAACATAGTCTTAAAAAAAACAATTTGTAATGGTTTAACATTCTTTGGACCAAATTTTATACATTTAACAGCAATGAAATTTCTGGGTAAATGAGTTTGACAACAGCAATGTTGTCAAATATGAACAGAAGGCATCTAGACAAACGCACTTTAATTTGAAAATTAGGTTTGTGGTATTTAAAAATAAATTAAATCTAAAGATAAGAGCCTTTTATACTAAGTTAACTCCTACTCAGTTCGGGATATATTCAAGTACCAATCCAACATAAATATTCAACATCTAATATTTGTGCTGAGTAAACAAAAAATTAACATTGGTGGTGCGATTAGTACTTAGCCTCACCGTCCAATGGGGCAATTATCAGGAGAGAGATTGAAAATCGTCTAGTATATTCTCTCATTGATAGCTACTGTCAAAATTTCAGCCGAATCGGACTAGTAGTTTTGTTTTGATAACCGTGTGGAAGCCAAGATTTCCTAACTGAAATGTTAGTACTTTTTTCTTAAAAAATCTCTTGGGGTTAAGTTGGGGGACCTAGGTGCCCACGGGGAGTCCCTAAAGCGGCTGATAAGTTTTTGAGGGAAAGCTTCCCGAAGAAAATTCATCGAATCTCCAGCCGTGTGGGCGGTCGCACACATTCTTTTGGAACCACGTTAGCGATGAAAACGATGGATGGATGGCTTGCAGGTTCGGCGAAAAGAAATCCGTTATCATGCGTCGGTTATTGTCACTATTGACATTTGTCGCCTGGCCCCGAGCATTCTCAAAAAAAAAAAATTGTCCAATTATCCCATGCGTGGATAAGGCGCAACAAACAGTTACCATAGGCAATGTAATGGCTTTTGGTGTTTCAGTCGAGGGTTTAGGGTTCTTAGAGCCCAGTAACGGAAGTTTTGGTTATTAACGTGCCCGTTTAAATGAAAATGAGCCTCGTCGCTCCAAGAAATGGGATTCACAGTACGAAAACGCTCCTACATCTGACAAAAATGTTTGCTTGAAATAAATTTACTTTCTTTGAGTTCTTGAACGATTTGAACTTTTCTTTTTCTTTAATTTTAAGAATAATCGCTCTTGAAAGTCCCAGTGAGGCAGCCCTTTTCCTTTTGGAAAATCGTGGACTTTCACGTAAATTCTCTTCAACCACTTTAATGATTTCGGGAGTCCTTGAAGATCGACTGGGCCCTGGCCGTGGAGTGTTCATAGCCAAAGTAGTTGCGCGGAACCTCTGCACCGACGAACGAATTAAAGTCAAACTCGGTCCATCACTTATTCGTCGTATACCGAAGTTTGAACAAAACTGTCGACGTGCAGTTATGTACGAATCGTTACTTTTGAAAAATATCTTGATGGCAAATGCGCGATGCTCACTTGACAAGTGCGACATCGTGACTAAGAATTCCGATTCCGATCACTGTTTCCAATGACCCCCCCTCCCCCTCTTGCACCGTTTATTACTTTTTGATGAAATAATCTTATTTAAAAACATAAATCTGCCACCAGACATTCTATACTTCGCAACAACAACGTATTAGTGACCAAAATTAAGTCCGAAATCAGTAAAATTATTTCAGAGAAGATAAAGTTTCGAATTGTTAAATATAGGGGGCAGTTGAGTGGTGCAAAAAATAAGTAAATGTTGACAGTTCATTGATGTTGGTCTACTCATTGATGTTTATTTATTTATACTTCGGCTGCAGCTGCATTCAAAGTGTAAAGGATCCGCAAATAATAGAAAAAATTGACATGTTAATTTTTTTTCAAAATTTTAAATAATATTGAAAAGATGAAAAGATTGTGTAACCAGCATTTAGTATTTTCGACAAGTTATTTCCATAGTTTTTTCATAGTAAAAAAAAACCTTAAACCAACATGGTATCCATTTCAATGAATATTTCAACTCGATCCACATTTTTATGCATTTTTCAACTTGTTCCCAGAAATGGGCATGGTTTTCTAATAAGAGGTGTTATTTTGATATTCAAAGAAAAATGGCAGTTTCTGAGATAAATGATGGTAGGTACGCCATTAATAATGGAAAACAATATCAGTCAAATGGCCACCTTGGCTTTGCTTACAGAATAACCGTTTTGTTTAAGAAACGGCAAAGGGGCTGCGGAAGAAGGAAGAAGTCGCAAAGTGTTAAACCACAAAATCTCGGTGGCCAATTGTGTCACACGAAGCGCACGGTCTTTTTGAAACATTGTCTAGATCAATACAATCAAATTCCAGCCATGAAATATCGATAGCGCAATCCATTCACCGTCACTGTTGCTCCAGCTTCATATTCGGATCATTTTTCATGCACGACAAGGACCCAATCAGCAAAGACAAAGTGCGTTGTTGAAGTAAGTATGTACCGTTCCATTTTTATTAATGGCGTAGTAGTCTATTTGTCAAATGTCAAAAAAATTACTGCTCAAAAGTGACATCTACCGAAATAACGGATTATTTAAAATAAAACCTTATATTGGAAAACCCTTTTTCATGTACAAAACAGTTACAAAAACAGCACTGGACATGTTTTCAAGAATCTTTTCAATCTTATCATTACACTGTAAGTTCTTTTTTTTTGTTGACCGGGATGTTGTTGTAAAATAATGTCCCAAATTGAATACAGAAGAAAGAATGACTCTTACAATACCTCATTGAGTTAAATTTCATCGAAAGAGTTCTAAAATCCGTACCTAAAAAAAAATCGACACAAATTCCCTTTTCTATATAAAACAGACACACGAAAATATTTTTCTAAATAAAACCCAGATCATAAAAACAATTTTTATTGAACAACAAAAATTAATCACCACCAACAAAATTTAACTTCAAGTTCAAAGTGCTTTAGCACCCAATCATCAGCGCCATATCGCATCGTCAGGGCACTTTCCCGACCCTAATTCACCTTCGAAACATTAACACAACACTCCATATACAAGTAAAACACGACCTAAGCTAACTCTAATATCCGTTTTGCTGCACTTCAATCAGCAGTGGCGGAGGAGCCAGCTCCAGCCATCAGCAGTGGCATAGGGACTCGCGAAAAATCAATAACCATAAAAACCTAAACCTAAACCTAACACCGTTTTCTATAGTCACAGTTCAATGGTGCAATAAACCTCCAATATGCCCCCTCCGTAATCCACAATGGACTTGCCGAGAGATCCCACTCCGCGAAATGTGGCGTCGTCATCGGTCGTCGTCGGTGGTGGTGGCGGTGGCGGTGGCGGCAACTCTCACTGACAACCTGTCACTTTCCCATATATACACGTACCCCTGCGTTCCAAGCCGCTTGATTCCTAGATCCCCCCCGAATGATGATGATGATGACGATGGTTTTCTAATTTCGCCAGAATTCCAGAGATAGCATAGGTGACGATAGTGCGCTCCACTGCAATCAATCCGACGAGTATCGATATGGCGGTGTTATCAGGTGCTGCGCTGCGATGTCCTCGTTCTCGCTGCCACCCCCGAGTTCACGTCAATGCACATCACTAATGCCATACAGTGTGTGATGGGCAAAGCATAGTGATGGGACTTCCTCCTTAAGGTCATTAAATTTAATTGCGCGTTATTTTATTTTAGTTTTGTCAGTGTTTTAGCGTTCCAGCGTTACACTATACGGGTGCGGAGGAGCATATGAGTGACACTTCTGTTCTGTGTGGTGCGAGATTAGGCAACATTGCTCATAACCTCGGCGCATGAAGTTTGACATGTCTCCTCCGTGTCTTTGAGATTTTTATAGCCGACTGACGATGTCGATGACGATGACGAAGACGACGGATATGGCGAGCGACGTACTGTTAAAAGAAAGTGGATTGTTATTTCTATTGTTGCACGTTTTTGTTAAGGTTTTTATGACTCCACTATAGAATATACCGCCAACCAACAAAACAAGAAAACAAAAAAACTTTATATGCACGAGATAAAAATGAGCCACCTCTGGGGTGTCTGATGTCTACAATGTGGTGCTGGTGTTGGTGTTGTGTTGTATTCTGAGGTATGTCATTAGTTTTATGACTTTGACAAGTGATTCGGTTCACACGGGTTGAATGGATAAAATTAAATACATGTACATACGTTTCAGAGCACGCTGCTTCTGATGGTGCTGTTGATGGATTTTTAGCTTCAATTGGTATTGGAAGTCTTTATTGTAATAAGTCGCCTTAAAACAGGTGATATGGTGCTTATCGGTTTTTTGATGTTATGCATGTGCCATAAAGTGTGACAATAAACATCAGTGGTGATTACTTTTAGATTCAACTGAACATAAGGTTGAGAGATAGTATAGATAGATAGATACTTGTGATTAATTGATAAAGAAAATCCTGTTTTTTTATGGTATTTGCAATAAGAATTTTTGTGACATTTGTTTTTAAAAAGAAATTACGCAAAAAAAATCACCGGTGGTGAAGGTTTAGCAGAACTACTTTCTAGTTCAAAAAAATCCCGGAATTAAAAATAATAAAACTATAGCTGTGTTTTTTTTTCACTGCTGTGTGTTTTACGCAGCAAAATTTCCCACGGTAAACAAAAACAGTTTGATAGATGGCAAAAAACAAGCCAGTAAAAATAATGGCTCCTGTGCTGGCGATATACATATGTAAAGTGAGTTTGATCGTTTTATTCACTTGAATGCTGCACTAGCTATATATGTAGTAGCGAATAAAACACAATTTATACATCAAAATGGCTATTGTCTTCTTCAAAGTACTCCCCATTGACTGCAACACACTCATTTTAGCGCTTGTCTTTGAAACATTTTTCGAAATTCGGTTGGACCATCAGAGTCGTTTTTGATTATCTTATATATCGGGTTTTGAAACATGTTCCTTGGAGCGATTTCTTGAGTCTACCAAATATGAAAAAGATACAGAGAGCTATATCCTTTTAATTCTAAGGCTGTTGAATGGTAAAACGAACGGCGGTGTCACTTATAAAAATGTCAAGCTATCAAGATGAAATTTTCTTAGTGAACTTAGAGCGCTATATGGTGGTGATTCCGAGAACTTTTTGATCATTTTTTTGACATTTTGACTGAAGACATGAGCCAGCTTTTATGGAACAGAATTTTTATAGTAAATGAAGTTAAAGTTAGTCCTTCTGTATTTACTGACAGTTCTTAAATTTCGTTGAGTAGAATGCAATTTTTTTCAATTTCAGTAAACTTGAACTCTTGTTGAACTCAGTTGAGAACCTATCTTTTTCAAAATTTTATAGTGCCTAATAAACCATAACGCAATTGAAACGATTTGATAGTTCGTTAAAAAGAACAGTTTAAACTTGAAGCACTTTTAAGCAAATTTACTTTTTTAACAAAATTTTTGTACAATACATACGAATTTTGTTTTTCCTTGTGAATCAGTTTCTATTTAAAGTAAAAAGAATGGCACTAAATTCCTTCAACTCAGTTTAATAATAAATTTTTAAGTCGAATTCGCGTTGCGTTGCCTCAAAATATAATCCAGAGACTAAATTGCTTGTAGAAAAAGTATACAAAATAGTCTGTTTTTCTAAATAAAGTAATGCACTTTCAATTGTCAAAAACAAATGTTTGAAAACGAAAAACTTACGGCTTTCTTCTGATTAAATGGCAAAACCTTTATATACGTATCTTTTCCAACATAAATTAAACTAGAATAAGTATTAAAATATTTGGTGGAAAACTTTAAAACATTGCATTTTTACATTTTTAGCTTGGACATTAATAACCTCGAAAACAATTCTGATAAATGGCAATTTTGAGTTTTAAAGAAACCTCCGTCAAATATGAAGTTGGTAGCTTTAAACGCCTTATTTCTTTTCTGCACTGTAATGTAGCAAAATAAAAAATTTAAACTTGTAATTAATAATCAAGAAAAAAAGAAGTGGTCCATAACGTCTTCTCTGAGGGACTCCTGATTTTGAAATAAAAAGACATTTGGAAATAGCTTCCTTTCATTTTTAAGCATTTAGTTATGAATACGATTGATATCGCATCAATAGATGTATCCCTGTTAAGATCAGTTAAGATGGTTTTGACATCTGGTTAATTTATTTATTTGAAAACAAGCTAATGTTTGCTAGCAGCCTAGTAAACATTTTTCTTATATTGCTATCCTAATATTGTAACATAACTTGTCACCTTTTTATTTTAAATTAAAACATCTTCTGTATATAACTTTTCGTTAACTTTGAAATATAAAAATTTGACAATCAACTGATTGTTAATTTTTTTTTTGTTGCAGGTAGAACAAATTGTATGGGGAAATGAAGTTGTTTTTTATTGTTTTCCTCTCATTTTTTCATATTTTCTCACTATTCAAACCTTCCCTAAACTACGACAAATATTTCAAACTCAAAATCAGCCAAATCGGCCAAGTCGTTCCCGAGTTTTAGCGAGGCAAACAAACATATCTTAATTTTTTTATTTATATATGTGTATAAGGTTTAAACAACTTCGTCTCTATATAAAAAAACACGCATTTTCATGTTTGTTTGAAAAATGTCTCACTTAAACACTGCATCCGTCGTTTCCTGCTAATCAAAGCCTTTTTCACTAAGACCACTGAAAACCAAAATTAAATCAGTTCCTGTTTGATGGATTCATTAGGGATATGTTAGATTTCAGTTAAACATTTAAACACACAAAAAAATAATGACAACCAAATCTACTCCCTTAACAAAGAAAACACACAAATAATGAAAACCTTCTATCTTAATTAAATATCTAACCTTAAAATCTTTAAAAAAAAAGAATCTTTATCAATAAAACTCAATCTCGACTCCAGCTACTCGTTTATTGACATCAGTAAACCAAAAAAACTTTCCTAATTTAGCCTAGAAAATCTTACAAAACAAAAAATAAAATAATTTTTATATTTTCATTATAAGAAAAAGAAAAAAACAATAGATCTCAATAACTTACACTAAAAACATCAGACAGACATAGAAACAAAAAACAACAACAACTTACTACATTTTTAATAAAGGCGATGGAATCCCGATAAAGATTTTTTTATTTCTTTTAATTACAGAAAACGTGGGAAATTTGCATTTAAAAATGATTCCATTTCAAGATATCGAAAGATTATATCTTTTAAACTCATGTGAATGATGGGACCCATGGGACTGGAAAATGTGTTGGGGAATGATCAACATTTCTGACATCAGAATACAACAAAGTCTCGAAACACAAAAATAATAATGTATAACATCTTTTTTTTTCGGTGATATTTTGTGTTGTGTTTTTTTGAGATAAGAAGATTTATAGATAGCGGGTGACGAAATACAAATAAAAATAAGAAAAAATAAATAAAAAGCGTGACCTAGTAAAAAATAAAATAAAAAAAGTATTTAGAAATGTTAATAAAGTTGTTTCGTGTGTAGTTTATGTGGTGTATACATTTATACAATTTATACAAATTGATTGTAAAAGAATGCAATCTCTAGTGAATGCAATCGTTTTGAATCATTGATTTAATTCATTACAAAAATTTTCCATCGTTCAATTCACTTAAAGACTGGCACTTCTACCTTGCAATAAATAGAATTGCAATTGTTTGAATGCATCAATTGATTGCATTTATTTGAAATTTTGTGCATCATTTTATGTTTTTACATTCTTTTGAATTCCTTGTGAAAATAACACTATTTTCCGATTCTCAAGAAAGGAGACTCTGTGAACTGTGCCAACTACAGAGGTATCAGTCTCCCGAACATCGCTTATAAGATTCTTTATGCCGTATTTATGTGAGCGTCTAAACCCTTTAGTCAATAACCTATTTGTTCCATATCAGTCTAATTTCAGACCCTGGAACATCAAATCGATAATCAAAACCTCTTCACCGATCTGAAGGCCGCAACCGACAGTCTAGTTTGGCATTTCTATTAAACTTGTCCGTTTGCGCAGAATGACGATGGAGAAGGCACGCTGTTCCATCAAGGTTGGACAAGATCCATTCTCAAGCGACTTCCTCAATATCGTTCTGGAAAGAACTGTGCAGAACTCATTCGTCTAATTACTTGGATACGCCGCGGATAGTTGCTGATGATATTGATATAAGTAATTGGAAAATCAAAACTTGATGTCAGTGATAAAACGGAAGTGAAGAAAGTGGATTCAGTTGTCAATAATGGCAACTCCAAGTATATGCTGTTTTCGAAAAAGGACATTGAAGGACAGTGTCTGGTATAAACCCTCCCATCGGACAGCTACAACTTTGAAGTATAGTTAAGAACTTTGCCTTTCTAGGTACCGCTAAAGACTTAAACTATAATACTACAGTCAGCAGTCATTTTCAATACTCTGGCTGTGCGTTTAAAGAATTGACAGCAGTTGATTGACTGCAGTACTTTTTGACTACACAGTTAGAATATTTGCACTGACTGTTAACTGTTTTGTTATATACTTAAAGTAAGTAACACAGAATCAACTTACATTTGAATTATAATGAGTCAATTAACTGCTACGTAATTGACTGCAGTACCAAAGTAATGCAATCTTAACAGCTCTGCTAAAGTGATCCTTTATAAAAAACTTATCATCCAGTTCTTATGTATAGCGCTGGGGCTTGGACCTTATCTAGGTCGTTTTAGAATACTTTGAGAGAAAAATGTTCCGGGTGATTAAGTTCCGTCTGCAGATAGAGAGATTGGAAGAGAAGATACAACCACGAACTTAAAGGGCTGTACAGCAACACTAACCTGGTCAAAAGAGCCAAAATCAAAAGACTTTGAAGGCTTCGGCCTTTAGATTCTTCGAATCCTCAATCTCGAGCGACGACACAGTGGAAGAGGACCTGTAAAATGACTGCAATCAATTGAATGCAGTCAAGAAATTGAGGAAAAATTTGCCAGCTATCTTGTATATATAAAATTTTCGTGTCACAATGTTTGTTCCCATACTCCTCCGAAACGGCTTGACCGATTCGCATGAAATTTTATATACATATTCAGTAGATCAGAGAATCGGCTCCTATTTATTTTTCATTCCCCTATATGGTGACGGTTGTCCACCTACTAACATTATTTTTTTGACAATTTTTTTATATTTATGTATATATTCTGACATTTTAGCACACCGGGCCATCTAGAAACTATAAAAAAATTTCACGGAAAATAGAAACAGCAACAAAATATATTCCATATCTTGAATTTGTGAAATAAATCGAAGTGAGACGAAGTTTGCCGGGCCCGCTAGTTTTTTTTATATATTTTTTAAAGTTGATTATATGCATTTTACAAACAACTGTATTTTTTTTAAGCCTGTCAAATAATTCAGTACTTTTACAGGTAAAAAAACTATTTGGCAAAGGTCTCAATTCTTCAAAGTAAGTAAGTTTACTCCGCAGAAAAGCATAAAAGATGGTATCGAAATCAACGCCTTAAAAAAATCAAAAGTTTATTTGACAGTTTAGGGTTGGTAAGAATATAGATCATAGCGAAGTGTTTTATTTTAGAATAAAAACTAAATCAATTTATTGATTTTGACGATATTTTCTACAAAGTCGGAATATTGATTTGAATGCTTAATCTGAAAAATTTAGAAAAAAAAAATCATCAAGAATATTCCGAGTCCTTACCGCCAAAATATCGTAGACGACAAAAATCAAATTTTACAATATAAGGTTTTTTTTTGGAATACTTTAAAGCAGAAATTAACCAGTAAATTAAAATTGTGCATACATATAATAATATGTATATAATTATGATTTTAAGATATTTTATTTGGATATATATTTTGGAGGAAATCGTGAACAGGGATGGGTCTGTTACGGCTTAAAGTAGTACTTTCGATAAAAAACGCATTTTCGACATATGTAAGTGTCGCTTACGATAATTGGGCGGTAAGGACTCGATAAAAATTGGTAGTGCCAAATGCAGTACAAGCGGAAGAAGGTGCATTTGCAATTTCAAAAGACAGTGCATCAGGAACACCAAATAATTTCGAACTGTGGTAACTAGACAGCAAATTTAAATATTTCTGAAATTCTAGAAAAATATTTAAATATATTTCTGAGATAAAAACGGACTTAGGGTAAAAAATGTCATACTTAATTTAAGACAAACCTTAAGGCATCCTTTATTCAAAATGCCTGGACTTTTGCCAACTTATGTCGTAAATATTAAAATAAAAAAAAGTAATACCTATTTTATTGATATATTTTTCTAATCTTCTGCTAAGGTATACCACCTCAAAATGAGATCTCTTAACTCCATTTATTTCGTTCCTATATTAATGCTCAAATTAATCTGCAAAATTTTTAAAACTTCTAAACCTTAAAATTTTTAAAATTGCAAAAAATTGAAAATTTACGAATTTTGGTACAAAATTGTAAACAAAATTTACGAGTTTCCAAATAAAGATGTCAAAATTTATGTTCGGAGTAAATTCAGAAGTATTCTGCCAGGGGTTATTTAAAATAGAAGACTTTTAACGTGCATAAAATCCTACAAAGCATAGACTTTGAATACTTAATTTAAAAACGCTTCTTATTCAACAAAGAATTGAAATTGGATTAATTTTCGAACAAAAAATTTGACAAAATTCCACACCTTTCCCGAAAAGATTCTTCCTTAATTCCTATTTAAAATAAGACTTCAAAAAGAATCAGTTCGCAAGGACAAAATAAACGAATGCACATTAAAATTAAAAAAGGAAAAGATTAAATATCCGAATTTTGTTTTTTCTTCTTCTTCTAGATTCAAAATGATTTATGACCAGAACCCAGAACTCTCCACAAAGGGTATAACACCTTTTTGTAAAAATGACCTATTGTTTTCACATCAACTCAACTCTTTCGTGATCCCATTTTTATTCCTCGTCGAAAATCGTTTGTCAATACTCATATACGAATACATACCGAGATATAGAAAAGTGTTTTCGAGTCACACGTTTGTGGCATTGTTCTGATCCTTCTCTCATTTTTTTTTTCTCCTGTTGTCTGGTTCTTCATAAAAATAAGTCCTCCTTTTCTCATTTCTATATCCTCATCACGCGAACGAAAAAGGTTCCTTTTCTTTCAAAAGGAGACTCAAATCGAGAAGGATAAAAATAAGGTGCAAATGCACGTCGTATCCTCTTTCAATTTTATAATAATTTATAATTAATGCATGATCAATCGAAGTGTGGAAGGTAAAATGTTAAAACTTGTTTTGACTCCTGGCTTGTTACATATCTACATACATATATGTATAACCAAACCTACCAGGCCAGAAAAATTCAAAAAAAAAAACCGAATCTAGTCAACGCAATCATTAATCATGCCAAGGCGTGTGAATGTAATGTCATTTTCATTATCCAAGGATATATATTTTTTCCGTCTGTCTTAATTTTTTTTTCCTTTGGTTGAATAAAAATGTCTTTATTTTTACTTTCAGTTTTGCTAACGCCAAATGAAAAATGATCTTTTAATTGGCAAATGATGTTAGGAATTGTTTCCATCTCAAACTTTCAATGTGTCTAGAATCAAGGTTAGGTTTTGTATATTAAAGGAATGCCTTTTTATTCTTTTCTATATCTACGTTATGAAGTTGTTTGAGGATTAATTTAGATTAATTTATAGAGATTGAATTGAAATTGTGGAAATGAAATGCTGGAGAGTGTTTGTTCAATGAGAATCATAAGATGTGCATTTTTTAAGATAGCTGACATGTAAGACTCGCAAACAGATTCACTGGAGGAGTAGCACAGGAGTTCGTTTAACTTCTTAAGTTGTTTTGACTTAGGCTAGCATAACTAAGAGATAGATAAGATTGAATTTGAAAGATAGAAAATAAAGTATTCTATCTCAAATCTAAGAAGCGTACGAAGTTTGAGTGAGGTGCTAGTTGAACGCGCTTGATAAACTTATCGAAAAGTTGCGTGTAAGTATACTCTCGTGCGTTTAGTATAAGTCCAAGTCCATAGGTAACTTACTTGCATGAGGCGTGATGGTCACTTTCTTAATTATTTCTTTTAAGGTTAATATACATTTGAAGATTAGATGTATGAGCTTTGTTGGGAATCTCATGTTCTATGTTACGTTACGATAAGTAGCGTTTTGCTTTCAAAGATTGAAGTACAAAATCTCAGAAATATAATTTTTGTATTTTTTAAAAATAGTGTTTTTGGAAGAAACAAAATTATTCTGCAAAGAGTTAAAATTGAGCTTCATTTTATGAGATATCTGTCATAGTGTCATGTTATCACTTTACTAGAGAAAGGTTTGCTTTTTATTTAATTTTTATTGTACTAGATTTTTTAATTTCTTGTGTGGTTCAAATGTGACTTTTAAGGCTTTCGTTGAAGATCCAAAAACAAAAATCTAGAATGTAAATCTAGAAATGAAAAACCGTGCCAGCTGTAAAATTTTGTACCTCAACAGCTTCAAATATGAAATCCTGTTTTAAGAGAAAGAGAATAGGGGACTTATTTAAGCCTTGTGGTACACCTTTTTCAGTTTCAATTTATGAATATTTTTATGGAAAAGCAATAAGTCATTCAAGATCTCTTGGCAAAGATCCTTGGCTTTAATGGAGGCTACTATATGACGTTTAAGCCTCATTTTGCTTAGAATTAATTTATGTGTGATGCATGATTCATAATGGTGTTATATTTCATGTAAAATGTCAGTAAAGATAACACTGACTTGGAAGACGTGTATTCCTCAATTTTCTGCCATATTCAATATTCATATAGATTTCAAGAAAACCCTTAAGAAAAAGTCTTAATTAGTAGGCTCTAAGTGCATCTCATGTCCTCGAAATGTTGGTGCAGAAAATCCAATTTTAAATAAAGATCTTTATGTTCGTTATCATTATCGTTATCGTTATCGTTATCGTTATCGTTATCGTTATCGTTATCGTTATCGTTATCGTTATCGTTATCGTTATCGTTATCGTTATCGTTTCGTTATCGTTATCGTTATCGTTATCGTTATCGTTATCGTTATCGTTATTGTTATTGTTATCGTTATCGTTATCGTTATCGTTATCGTTATCGATATCCTTTTAAGCCTAAAATTATGTATTCAAAAATGTGAGTAAGCTTGAAAACCCATAGGTTTTACTCTTTCTTTGCAATGTCACCAACCTTCTTGTAAGCAATTATGTCACAGTTTTTTGAATTGATCAACGCACATTGCTTTCCCTTATTTCTATCTTCCAATTAAGATTTTAATGATAATGTGTGAGAGGAATGAATTCTTAAAATTATGAAAACAACTAACTCATCACGATCAGATAATTCAATAAAAAATTACATAATTACGAGTATTTCAAAAACGCACTAATGTACCCGATGTCGTTTAAATTATATATGCATCCGTTGGATACCTTAATAATCCACGCATACACTATTCACACACATTTAAATCTTCTTTTTTTTTCTTAAGAAAACGTCCCCATCATCTACATCTGATTCTGTCCTGTCTCACTCTTAATTACCTTCTTTAAAAACCGTTTTCCTGATATCGATAATAATTTGTCTTATTGAATGGTAACTCTCCATTACAATCACCATCGACAACACGACTTATAGTCGAATATATACCTTCGACATGGTATAACCCAGCCTCTCATCTCTACTCAATCAAAAGAAGATCATTATGTGGCCCCATCCAAGTCGAAATGGACTCCTAAATACCAATTAAGTCATCGCGCAGAGACGATTTCCCGTGCACCCAAAGCATTAAGCTAATTCGAAAATTATACAACGACAGCGACAACGATGATGACCGACGAAAACGACGACGCACGACGACGAGAGGCGACGAACGACGAACGACGACTTCGCGTGATTGTCCGTCGAATGTCGACGTCCATGTCGATGTCGAATTGTCGGATGGCCGGCCGGTGCGGTGTCTCAATCCCAATCTCATAAGGCTGCACCATTAGCTCTTCATTATGTAATGGAACTCCACGTTCACAGCCTCGTGCGTCCAGCTAAGCCCGGCCGCGTCCAGCTTCAAAGTATCATCATCAGGGTGCGAAACACTATAAGAACCTCGTTAGATCATAAATCTCTGAATAAAAACAATTTCGACTAATTATCCACTTTAATTACACTAATATACTTGAGAGCATGATATAGGACCTCAAAATGGCCCCCATAAATCCATCAGTTATTGTTGTTGTTGCTAAACGATGACGACGACCGACTACGCTGAAACTGCCCATGATGATGCAGGCAAAGGTCCTCTGCATCTCCATCTCCAAGTCCATCTCGATCCATGACCATGGTCCTTTGGGTCAATAAACACTAAATTGAAAAGATGATGTCTTCATTTAGTAGCCATACCTACGAGTCCAGTTGGTATAAGGGCGACCGAACTGAAAAAATATTCACATTCCCGTCCATCTTCATCTCGAGGCGATGTTAAATGTCAATGGCTATCTGTTCCGGCAATAAATACACCATTAAGAGGTTGCTCTTCTTTTCTGGCGGCCAGCATCAGCATCAGCACCGGGAACAGCACTGGCCGCGCGGTAGTAAGTGAAGCGGAGGAGCAGGAGCTAATCTCCATGTTCAGGTTTGGTAGTGCAATAAATCCTTCCGTCTAAGACGAACCAGCCACCCCACAAGAGACGACCGACCGTCACAGTCCACCAGGGAAAGAGGGAGGATGAAGTTTAAATATCGCGTGTGTTCATGTCTAAAAGTTCAGGAGAAGTTGCAAACTACACAAAATAACAACAACAACAAGCATCCAAAAAAAATGAAAAAAAAAAAAAAAATTGTAAGAGAAGAAGAATCTGCTCCGACGAACATCAACTCACAGTAGACATGGACAAGCAATAAATCTTCTTCACTTCAAGCCGCGTCGAATTGGATGTTTATATCCTAGGAAAAGGAATAAGGGAACAGCTCTGGCCGGCCGGCCTGCCGAGAAGCATTTTCCTCCTCGTCCTCGAAATGACATTTTAGCCCGGTTAATCCACATTCGTTTCGTTGGACCCAACTTGGCCCCATCAACCAACCGATTACGCTATGGCTGGTCAAGGGAGAAACACAAACCGTAAAGAGTTCAAATCTAATGGGACTCCAACCACCACCATCTGGAGGATCAAGAAGAATGCCTACGTCTATGGCTATGACTATTATGTCCATGGTCGGCCTATACCTAACTAAAAACAAATCCTCTACGAGCCTCGCATCGCCATCATCATCGTCTGGGTGCACTTTGCATATACTCTCGAATCCAATAAGCTTCAAAAACCTCCATAAACCATGAAAGATCGAAGAGAATTCTGCTTACGTTGGAATTTGTTCCTTTTTTTTTTGCCATTGTCTTCCCGAGACAATTTTTTGTCTTATATTTTTTTGGGGACAAAATTCGTTGGAATCAGTTTTATGCGTCTTTTTCAAAAAAATACGAAATATTTCTTCTGGTTAAATGTTGCGTTTGCTATCTTTTAAATTCGGGCTCCTACTGCTTGGCCATTAGAATGGGAAAAATGTTTATTGTTCTCCTGAAACAAGAGGATTTCTTTTTTTGGGAAGAATCTTTGGCTGGTGCGTGGGTCTAATCGTGATGACGGGATTTTTGTAGTTTTTATTTTCTTAATTTTGTTTGTTTAGTTTTGGGGAAGAATTCTCTGACGACTTTTATCAATCGCTTTGATGCAGAGTAGCTTCAGTCGGTCGGTCTTAAGCGATGGCGGGGCAGGAGGCAAAAAAATTGTCTCATGCCTTCCAAGAAATGTCCATTTTGTGTCTTTGAAAATAAATAGCTACCAAATCGCAGGAAAAAATCCAAATGATATTTTTCTCAAAAACACCATTAATTCAGTCTGATTCCATGATTAAAAAATATGTTACCATTTTTTAAAGCTATATGTACACAACGGCCTTAATCGTCTTCAGGAATTAAAAAAAAGTACTCATACGCCCAAAATCATTTATTAGCACAATAATATTCAGGAAAGTTTAATGTATAGTTGGAAAGCTGGATAGATTTTACGAAAGACAACAACTTCCAAAGGGGCTTCACTGCTGGAACTTCGGGTATTACAGTCTCTTATGTAAATTTAAGCTCATATCTCGTCAACGCTTCCATACGAGCTGAGGGTTCAACTCAAAACTGTCTATTTTGCCCCAAATGTTCAATTTAAATTTTGTAAGATACCTGCTGACAGATTTTCTAAATATGTATTTGAATACTCACAAAAATGTTTTCACTATCGTCATCATCATTGTAATTGTAATTGTAATTGTAATTGTAATTGTAATTGTAATTGTAATTGTAATTGTAATTGTAATTGTAATTGTAATTGTAATTGTAATTGTAATTGTAATTGTAATTGTAATTGTAATTGTAATTGTAATTGTAATTGTAATTGTAATTGTAATTGTAATTGTAATTGTAATTGTAATTGTAATTGTAATTGTAATTGTAATTGTAATTGTAATTGTAATTGTAATTGTAATTGTAATTGTAATTGTAATTGTAATTGTAATTGTAATTGTAATTGCAATTGTAATTGTAATTGTAATTGTAATTGTAATTGTAATTGTAATTGTAATTGTAATTGTAATTGTAATTGTAATTGTAATTGTAATTGTAATTGTAATTGTAATTGTAATTGTAATTGTAATTGTAATTGTAATTGTAATTGTAATTGTAATTGTAATTGTAATTGTAATTGTAATTGTAATTGTAATTGTAATTGTAATTGTAATTGTAATTGTAATTGTAATTGTAATTGTAATTGTAATTGTAATTGTAATTGTAATTGTAATTGTAATTGTAATTGTAATTGTAATTGTAATTGTAATTGTAATTGTAATTGTAATTGTAATTGTAATTGTAATTGTAATTGTAATTGTAATTGTAATTGTAATTGTAATTGTAATTGTAATTGTAATTGTAATTGTAATTGTAATTGTAATTGTAATTGTAATTGTAATTGTAATTGTAATTGTAATTGTAATTGTAATTGTAATTGTAATTGTAATTGTAATTGTAATTGTAATTGTAATTGTAATTGTAATTGTAATTGTAATTGTAATTGTAATTGTAATTGTAATTGTAATTGTAATTGTAATTGTAATTGTAATTGTAATTGTAATTGTAATTGTAATTGTAATTGTAATTGTAATTGTAATTGTAATTGTAATTGTAATTGTAATTGTAATTGTAATTGTAATTGTAATTGTAATTGTAATTGTAATTGTAATTGTAATTGTAATTGTAATTGTAATTGTAATTGTAATTGTAATTGTAATTGTAATTGTAATTGTAATTGTAATTGTAATTGTAATTGTAATTGTAATTGTAATTGTAACTGTAATTATAATTGTAATTGTAATTGTAATTGTAATTGTAATTGTAATTGCAATGGTATTTGACAGTGTTCGGATTCGTGACAATCCTTATTATAATTGTCAAAAAAGTAACAAAAAGCTGTCATAATAAAGTGTAGGGTTCTTGTCATTAACAAAATCCCTTACAAGTCGGAAAAAACTGTTAGGAAATGAATATTAAGGAACTTAAGCTTCTGGTTAAGCAATCTTCCACAAGATCAGTCTGAATGTGTCTTGAGAATAAAAAAAAATATATGTATCTGCGTTTACCGCACAATACGTTCCCAACAAGTCAGGAACAAACGACATGAAGTAGCACTTCGTATATAGCGTCCAGGCAATATATGTATGTTATGTACCTCCTTACTCTGCTCGTACACTTATTGGAACCTCAAGAATGTAGCCCCAGCAGGCGCAAGCTGAACACTAGGAATTGTGTCCGCTCCGCAAGCAACAAAAAAAAGAAGAGAAACAAATCCAAACGAGCAACTAGATCACATAGTTCACGGTCCAGGTCCGACATGTTACGCATTAGTCCCATTCCACAAAAGACCAGTAAGTCACACAAAGCAAAAGAAGCATTGCCGTACCGTCTTCGCTTCGTCCCGAGTGAAGTTGTGTTTTGCGTATGCGCTCCGCTGCCCGCTGAATTGAGCTTGGGATTCTTTACTTAGTATACGACTACATCTCTTGTCCGTCCAGCAGCGCAGAGCAGAGCAGATCACAGTCACATGGATTCTTGGACCTTTGCGGAAAACTCTGTTCCGTGTCTTCGGGCACTGGTATAGTCATAGTACTAGATGGTCTGGCTAAGGATGGAAGCGGACGGTTGGTGGTGTTGCTGCTGGTGGAGCTGCGCACACGAGTTGACACAAGGTGTCCACTTGTGGTGAGTGTGTAATTAAAAGCATGTTGCGAGCCAAACCGTTTTGTTGTACAATCCGTACGTGACGATTACCGGCGAACATGGACTTTTAAATAAAGAGTTAGGAGCTGAAGGTCACAGCGTATGTGCGGTCCTCTGAAGTGGCAAGTGGAGAAGAGTTTTAAGCAGTAAAAAGAGGTACCTACAATCTACATACATATATCGTTATAGAACGCGCGTAACATGGTGATGTGGATTTTATGTACCATTTTGTCGCCGCTCTCTTATTGGGAGGCCATTGTAATTATTTGTTGTTGTTTTTTTTTTTTGAATTTTCAAACATTGTTGTTTTTACTGTTTGTTGTTGAGGCTGTCCGGCGGAGGTGAAAAGAAAAATTTGCCCGGCGCCATATTGTGCCTTAAGAGGGGATTTGGTTTTTGTACCAAAATTTGTGTATGCCAACAATTTTATGCACCACCAAAATGTAAATGTTGTGCGTTTGTGGACGAAAATAGAATAGGTATGGGAACGTTGTTAAGCTTTTTTTGAGATAGAACTTGAAAGGAGTTTCAAAAAAAAAAAACAAGCTCATTTAAATCCAACCAAAAAGGCGTGCTTGGGATTATATGGAAGATTTTGATAAGGATGTGGGTAGTTTAGGACAAATTATGGGGCCAATGTTAATATAAGCCGTGTTTTCTTGAACAACGTAGAGATGGTCACCGATCCCGATCACAAGAAAATTTTATTCAGCGATGAAGCTCATTTTTGGTTGAATGTTTGTATTTGGAGTGATCATAGTCCAAATGCAGAAGCCATTATTGAGACGCCACCGCTCCGTTACATCCTCGAAAAGAGGATCCATGTTTCTTCAAAAATGAAGGTGGCCATAATGTTACAGTCACCTTGACTATTTTATCTGGGGTTATGTGAAGTCTCTTGTCTACGCAGATAAGCCCGAGACGATTTTCGCCTTGTAAGACAATATTCGGCGAGTTACAGCAGAAATACGGCCCCAATTGTTGCAAAAAGTGGTAGAAATTTTGGGCCTCTCGGGTGAAATTCATTCGAGTCAGCCACTGCTGTTAATTGCCAAAATTCATTTTTAAATGGCAAAGCCTTATCTTTATAATAGGATTAATTTTTAGAAATAACCATAGATCACATGCCTCTTATTTTTTCATTAAAACCACACGTCTAAAAAGAACACCCTTTATCTGTAAGCTAGTCTGTTTATTTGGGGCTGTCAGTCTTTCCATTTGTCAGTTTTCAGTCTGAGAATTAACCTGTTAGTACAACCCTTGACCTGAAGCCTAAACACAAAGTTTAAAATAAATTAATATTTCGTTAAATTCTTAGCTTCAAAGTGAAAACACATCGTAATAGATTATTTAATTGCTTATCAAATCAAATACTCCATAAACTTAATCCAATTCTCCATATGAAATTATCCTAATGGATTAAACATACGAGTATACATCCAAAGGCAGCAGGTGCCGTAACACATGCGATTCCCTTGAGACGAAAAAAAAAAACAGTTGTAGTATATAAATGTACGCACATATACCTACGTACCTGGCAATTCTACGACATCCACATACGAGTACTCACGCATACATACATTGTATCCTTGACACGCGTCAAGACCCTTCAATCACCATCATGTGACACATCCCACTAAAAAAAATTATTCATTAAAGTGCATTTCTCATGCACACAATTTGAGGTTGTTTTCCCCACTGGGCAAATCAGGATACATGAGGAAAATCCCTCCCCAAATGTGAAGAGGAAAAAAAACCCTAAAAGTACTTCCTAAAGTGAAACATTTAATCTTAGCCCTAAAGGTATTTGAAATTAAACAAAAAATAATAGATCAACCCTCCTCAGAGAGGCACAGATCCTTTGGGAATAGTATTCCCCAATTTCCTGACTAAATAAAGTAGTTTTAATTCCGCAGAGGGAAATGTTTGTTTTTCTCTGAACTATCCCCTTAAATAAAACCTCTTTGCTCCATCACTATCTTCCAATGGGTTAACTAAGTGAATCTTGCAGTAACTTAACTCATTTTTCAAATTTTAATAAACTCTCGACTGGTTATTCCATAAGACACAAGAACTTAAACAAAACCCAAAAAAATATCTTCATATAAAGCCACAAACGTTTCTTGGTCGAAGTGTGTCCAACCTTTGGTCTGATCCCACAGAGCGATGACCACCTTCAACAAACTTAAAAAAAAAACAACATCTTCCCAATGCAACGAGTCCAGAGGGAAGAGACGAAACAAGAATGATGCATTCTTCGATTTGAAATCTTGTCGTTGTTGGTTGAAATTTGATCCTTTCGTTCAAAGTTTCATCAAAAAAAAAAAAAAAAACGACAACAAACATTAACAACAACGAATTCCGTAAGGCACATTATGGCCAGGTGATTGGTGCCGTTGTTAATCCTTCTCGGGAACACTCTCCCAACCTATACCCGTCCTGCATCACCCATCAGCATCACACAAGATCTCCCAGTTTCCCTGCCTGCATCTGCATGGAGAAGCGGAAATTTATTTAAACTTGTAACAAATAATTAACCTGTGTGGAGGAATCTTTCAAGTCACGCGGTGCGTATATCCGACCACTTGTGGTGTGGTCACCTTACTATATATGTATCTGTATTATATATACATATATGGATATGTATGAACATCGGGTCATATTGACTCATACTTACTGGAGCCCCATCACATCGTTATGGAAAAGAAACCTGTTGAACCAGGACATTGAGCTGAAATCTGATTAAAAGTCAAGAAATTATAGGGATTAAATGGCAAATAATAATTCTGCTGTATAAAGAGACGTCTTTTCAATAAGAAGATTCTTTAAATGGCCACAGAATGAGCAATCACATAAATATTTCCTTATACGAAATTAACAAACAAAGTTGATTTTGATTTATAAAAAAATTAATAGGAATTCGAATTTGAATGTAAACATTTCCAAAGATGCAAAAAAAGGTTTCAAAATTATATGGTGAATTTTTCAATTTTAATTAATTGCAAAATCTAAGAAAATCTAAATCGTAGGAATATAGACGAGTTCAAAGTTAACAAATTCATAAAAGTACGTATACGCCAGAGTGTACATTATATAAAACTTCGTAATTCTGCAGTGGTTTGTTCTTTTGATTTGTAATGAAGTTTGTGAGACATCAGGCAATTTTGATCCTCTTTTTTTTTTTGCACTTAAAAATATCTTTTCTGTATTTGAAATGCCTCCTGTCCATAAGGAAAGACCTCGCAAGGCTTTTGCTGGTTTCGTATCGATCTTGATCTCATATCGGTATTGATCTCATATTTTGGTTTTACTAACTTAACAAAAATTGAAATTTCTAGAATCTAAATTCGTCATTTGTAGAGAGATGTCTGTGTGTACGTTCATACATTCGAATCACCCTTTTTTGCGAACGACATCTCGAGAATGAATAGTGATTTCGACTCGAATTAAATTTTGTTCAAAATTAAAATTAAGAACTTTTATAAAAATTTGTGGAGTGTTTTTTTCCCAATAGCAATTTAAAAAAGTGAAAATTTTAGTTGGTCGCAAATATTTAAGGAACGGATAATTATAATTGACTTCATTTTTTTTATTGTTTAGATTGCAATGTCAAACATGTTTGGTATACATTTTTAAAATGTTCAATATAATGTTATTAAAAAAAAAAACTAAAGAACAAAAGTTTTGGCGCGCAAATATACATTGAAGGAAAAATGATATCATCTTCGGAAAAACTTTTTCAGTGAAATGCTGTCCTTGACATCTGGTAACAGACATTAATTAACAATTTTCATACTAAAAATAAAAAGTGCAAAAAATTCTACAAAAATTTGGTAAAAAATGTTTTTGATATTAATATCTATAGAATAGGCAACGATATGGACTTCAAATTCATTTAAGTTTATATAAAATACAATATTACTATAATTTTGACAAATACTGAATGGACAGTTTTTCTACAAAAAATGAAAAACTTAAATTAATAAAAATTAACCGACAAATGTCAACATTACTTTCTTGACTTGAATATATATAGTCAATCATTTACACTTCGAATTTATTTTACTGTATGGTACATTTTTGAAAAATATCGAAATGACAGTTTTTTTACGAAAAATAAAATTATAATAAATTTACCAAAAAGTGTCAAAAATAGTTTTTATTGACTTCAAATGTAATAATTTTTTATTTTCATAATAATGTATTTATAAATATCTATATGATGAAATGTTGACGAATATCAAATTGACATTTTTTTACAATAGGTAAAAAAGTACAAAAACTTCTAAAAAAATTGGTAAATATTGTTTTTCCGCTTTTTTGTTAATACAATTTTTATTAATCAACATAAAAATTGAAACGATTAATATCAGGAATGCCAAGTTTTGGAAATATGCATCATGGGAAAATATCAGTGTGGGTCGCACCTGGCCTCATTTTTGAACAGTATTTGATAAAAAGAGCTTTAAAATTTTATATGAGTTTGACAGCTCATATGGCTTTTAAATAAGCAGCAAATTTTTATTATTAGTCTTAAAGTGAAAAAAATCATCAGTTGAATAAAATAATGTTATTTTGACGATTAAGAACTGAATTTTTGAATTTTTAAAATTAAGGATTAGACAATTCCCGACCTAAGGACTCAAGTATCTTTTGAGAAAACAGAGTTTGAATTTTTGAATGCCCATAACTTTTACAATTTTTCTTGGATCCTTGCGATTTCTTGAACGCAAGCATTTAGTACTAAATAATGTTGATCTTTATTTAAAAATATATAACATAAGTATTAATTTTGCAGTAATAAATGTTTTAAAAAATGGATAGAACCTTGTTACTCAACGCTAAGGCATTTGAGCATAGAACAATAAGGTTCTAACTACATAGTGTCATTTTAAGAAAATTTTCTTCAGATAGAACTTTGTTAGCTTAAAGAATTACGGTTTAGTTTTTAGTAGAAGAAAGACGTGTTAGTTACACTTTTAATAGCTTAAGATCGCCTAAACGGATTTGGGTGAAATTTGGCACAGAGATATAGATTTAAGTCTGGAATAGCACATGTGATACTTTTTAAATTTAATACTTAAATATTTTGAACCATGAGAAACATTTAAATATTTTGAAGCAACAAAGTTTTATCTACATCCTGTCAAGTAACAAAGTTCTTTGCGCATTTTTTTCTAATTTCTCTAGATTTCACTAGATTCTATTTACCACTTAGAACTTTGCAAACTTGGTTTTTTAATAAATTGATGTATATAGAACTTCGTTTACTGAATTTTAATAGACTATAAAAGAGATAGAAGAATATATATGAAACTAATGGAAAGAGCGTACTCGATTTACTACTACCAAATGTGTAACTCAGTTTTGGAAAAAATTTCAGTTAAAACCCTATTGTCCTAACGTTGCGAATTTTGTTAAAACAACTTACAATACGCAGGCGCCGCGCCGGATATCAAACAAAATTTTTCCTCCAACTATCCAAATTTAAAAATGAACGAGTTTAATGCTGATTTATAAATTTTTTAAATGAGTTGATGATGTCAATTTCAATTTTTTTGAACTTTCGAATTCTTTATTTTATTTTTATTGGAATATTGAATAAGAAACCTAATTAACCCTGTAACGTTATTTTCAACTAATTTAAAGTGATTTAAAAAATTTCTGTAAACGAAAAATTTAGAATTTCACATTGTTTAAGAATAAAAGACTTGAGACAGAAATAATTTAAACTTCAATTTTTGGGGTCTTAGAATAGGCCAGTGGAAATAGTTGTTGTCTTTAAGAAATTATATTTAAACCTTTCAAAAATTATTATTCAAAAAATTGGAATCGGTAAATGTTGAGCATTGAGCTATTTACGTACTACGAGCTAGGTAACCTATCCACCGTAATCTTTTGAGTTAAAGTTTGGACACAGTATCCGGCATATTGCGTATTATTCTTTATTAAGGCTTCTTCAAAGTCGTACTTTTTTTTTTTAAAACGGGCCACAAATTCTTACTATAAGATTCTCTTTCCAGCTTTGATAAAATTTCAAAATTATTCTGAAGAAGCACTTACATACATAGGTAAATCGTGAATTCATTTGGCAGATATTGGAAGTTCCATTAACCTTCTACCTCATCCGCTTAGTTGTAATAGTTAGGTTTCTTAATTCTAAGGGTTTTGACAAGACATAATAGATTCTGCTAAATGTAAGCAGTACTCCTATGTTCTTACTTACTGTTTTCTTTTGTTTGTCAAAGGAATAAAAAGGATTGCACTGCATCCAAATCATGCTTTTTGTAATACAAATTTTTGACGAACTCTTAGAAGACTTCAAATGAGGCTATCATGAAAAACGTATCAAGGTTCTTAAAATAACAACAGTTGCTGTAGAAGTTGTCTACCCCTGCAAATATCTTGATTGATTTTGAGTTCTCTATGCGTTCGAAAACTTTTGCCCAGTTTGTCAATTAACTTTGGCATCTTATTCTGAAAGGGTTATGGTTAGAAATTCAACAATATTGTCTTTTTATAGGGTGACATGGGATACAAAAATAACTCTGTTAGCTTCATGTTTGGAAAATAGTTTTAAGTATAGAGATTTGGAAAATAATTTTCCAAATGAACAATTTAAAAATCTAAACTATTTTTAGGGTGAAACAGGGTAAAAAAGATAAATCATTCCAAAACTCTTGTTTCACCATAACTTTACGTAGGTTGAAATAAAATAAAATGTTTAACAATTGAACGGTTTTTAACTAAAAGTTAATGCACACCTACAGTCTAAAGTATGTATGACATGTTACCAATTTGTGGGCTTATTTTTTCTAAACATCCGAGTAGTAATTAAAGACAATCCGACTGAAGAAAGTTATTATCTTTTAATATTGCAATTATGTTTAAAAATAAAATGCATACATTATTTCTTGCAGTCTCTATTATAACACAGTTTTACGAGGATCCGATTTGATACACGCAAATTAAAAAAAAAGTAGAAAAAGTATTCTTTTTTAAATCTTACCATATCTGTTTTTAAGCTTACCATATTCTTACCCCCATCATCATTATACTCACTTATCTTACTGTTCTCAAAAAAATCATAGAAAATAATCCAGAAAATTTTCAAAACCTATAGAAGAACTTAGTAATTCCAATGTCTTTCGTAGAATAGATTTTTGTATAAAATAACTTTCTTCTTACAAAAATAAATATTATAAAACATGTTTAGTTCCAAAATCTTATATAAACTATCATAAATACGATTATAGTAAATATTATACTCTATAATTTATGGTAATAATAATATCCATTAAAAATAGTATTGATTTAAATTTCTATCATAAACTTAACAATACAAAAGAGGTTCTTAAAATTTAATCATACATAATTCCTATAACAATGGTCCACCATAAATCGATCCAGAAAAATAAATCAAAAAAATAAAAATTATAATATTTCTAACTTAATATCGAAACCACTGGGACTGCCCATAATAACCCTATCTTGAAAAAAAACGTTGTTTCCCTATTTAATATGGGATCATCGCACACCACCTCATGCTGTGACTGCGTGACCCATACCGTGTCGTCGTCGTGATATCTGCTCTCTTCTATATTGTGTTTGATAATGAAATTTAAATTGAACAAAATAAAATCAAAAAACTTAAAATCTAATCCCCAGGATAACAAACAATTTAAACCCTGAAAAAAAAATCTTAACAAAAACCCTCGACAAAGATGCATCACATCCGTCTTATTCCAAAATATTGAGTTTTTATTTTTTTTGTTCTTGTATAGGAATGATGACTTTGTCACTCTCACACTCAACTCCCACCTTCATATAAACTTCACTTTAGCAAAGAAAACAACTCCAGACAAAGGATTTACAATGACAAAAAGGACCAACTACTTCTTCTACCATCAGGAATAGTGTGTGGAAGAATCTAGGAAAATCAATTTCTTTCCATCTTCATATTGCATTGCGGGATTGTGGAAAAATACGAGTAGTATATTTTTCATCCCAACAACAAACACCAACAAAAGATAAATTGACTTTTAGACTCTGCAACACACAAGGATTATACTCGTATGTTTCCAACTATCTCAGATGCTTTAGGGATGACATAAAGAAGAAAAAAAAAGAAGAATGTCCTGAAAAGTGTCACCACCTTTTCAATCATTACTTTTTGTTCGTTGAGGGTATCCTCTGAATTTTGGTTATTGTGACAAAATTCATCAGGTACGAAAATCCTCACAAATTGGTAGGTGGATTATGTGGTGTCCTTTTTTTTTGGTTTTAACATAGACACTCTCGTATACCGCCAAAGGCATCCTGTGAAAATGGGATTAGGTTCTTAATTTTGATTTCTAAATCGGATTTTGCTGAAATCTCATTTCGGAGACAATCAATTTAAACACATCCTTAGAAAATTCGAAAAAAAAGGATAAAGGTACTTACCCCACACGAACGAACAAAACGTAAACGATGCACTATGTCTGTTAACCTAAATTTCTAAAAATCATCATGTCCACCTGTTAAGGAAGGACTCACGCTCTGTAGAAACAAGAAAAACAGGGATTCGCACTTACCGACTCAGGAGCATCTCATACATGCACATGTTTTCTAAATTACTTTCATCATCGTCCTCGAATTCGAGAAACATTATTATTTTCTTGTTTTTGAAAGTGCGAGTACGTTTAAATATTTTATTTGATGAATTTCTCGAATTCAAAAACAAATCGAGGTTTGTATATTTTTTATGTGTAAATAAAATTATTTCATTGAAAAAATATTGAAATATTGATACACGAATTCGTCCTGATGTCTGTCATATTTTTCACAACCGAATTACAACGCATGCGATATTCCTGTCATCGCCATATTTATCCCGGCAGAGCGTCCTATACTCGTACAAGATAGAATCAAACAGCATCCTTTGGACAGAACAGACAATCAAACGCACACACACACACACATACACCGACGACGACGACGACGACGACTATACTCGTATGTAGACAGGATATTTAGGAACTTTTGACACTTCTTCTAGCAGGCAACCAACAACAACAACGAAAAAAAAAAAGAAACTGAAAATGAACCAACAAAAAAAATTGACTTTTCCAGGACCCCCAGTTTCGCGTTGTAGAATTTTAATGAAATTTTATTAATTTCCAATCGAAGGAACTTATCAAACCGAACCAGATGGACGAATGTAGGGGGATAATTAAAAAGGATGCAATTTTGGATTACGAAAACGTTGAGAGTGTGTTTTGTTTTGTTAAAATTTTGTTTTTTGTTTGGGGGGAAGAAAAAATTGGGAGATAAACGAGACGACACAACACGGACACGGACACACAACGCGGAGACGTCACTCAAAAGCCTAGAAATGTAAACAATGTGACAGACAATGGAATTGTCGGAATGTGGAGAATGCTGAACATGGAATGGAATCTCGCTCTTCTCGAAAACTTATGAATCGGAAAGGTACATATATTCGTATACTCGTTCGCTCGCTAGAGGGCGGCTGTAGTATTGGTACCTGATGGTACAGTCGAGTTGAGTTGTTCGTTGTTGTATTGGGGAGGCTTTTTGTGAGTCCTGGAAGGATTTTTATCGATTCGACGATGATGATGATGGGATATTGGAGGTGACTCGGGGGTATTTTGGAATTAATGTGATGCGGTTAAATGGAACGACGACGTTATGACTCTCATTTTGTTGTTTGTGTCGAATGTCAGAGAGCATCCGCATCATCTGCGAGAACGAGTGTGTCTGGCAAATCGGACTGCATTCAAGAGATCCTGATTCGGGATAATTTGACTGACACCGCCATTTATCGGCAATTTTAGTTTTTTTTTTTGATTGAGTCAGCTAAAGCAACTAATTGTTGTTGTTGCTGTTTTTTTTATTGTACATGGTCGTTTTAACCATGACCTTACACTCTTACATTCGATTAGCCTTATATGAACTGCTAAGCTTGATGTCGATTTAATTTATTCAGAAGCTCATTATTAAGTTGTTTGGGTTTATATGGAGCAGTAAAATGAAGCGACTTTGGTGTCGGTGTCGGTTTTATGCTGTCGTAAAAATTGTACTATTTTCTCGTAAAGGAACTGAAATCAATTTTGTGTTTTTTGTTATAAGGAGGAAAGTGATGTCTTTTAGGAGGAAAATAAAATCAAGTTGATTGGTTATTATTAGGATGAGACTGTTTTTATGAAACAATATTCTTATACGATAGTAATTTAGGCTATAAATTTGATATAAACATTTCGTTAAGAGTCTTGTTCTGGTACTTCATTGGAAATAAGGTTTTGTCAGTAAATCAAATATGTACAATGCTTTTTTTTTGTTGACATTGTACGCCAAGCAAGTGAAATGTTCCTTGGATGATAGTACTTTAAGTTATTGCTCACTCGTGTTGACTTTTGTACTTAAGCGAATTTATTTATTTATTTACACATCATTCAAATAAAAGAGTGTAAGACTTAAATTACATGCAATAGTTCTTAGAGCTTATGTAAGTAATTAATAATCATTAGAGTGTATCAGTATTTAGAGAATTCAGAAATAATTATCTTGCATATTTCCCCGATAAAGTGAAAACTTTAAACATTAGACTCAAATATTTTGTCAAATAAGTTCTACGATTTTTAGACTATAGAAAAAAGCATTTATAAGTTTTCCAAAGAAAAATGTATTCGAAGATTTTGATAATGTAAATCAAGGAACTTCAATTCAATTGATTTATTCGTTTGTCTCCCTAAAACTCGAGAACCACTGGACAGGTTTTGGTATATGGACTTTCGAAAAAATTGAATTTTTTTAGACGAAATTTTGCGTTTAATTACAAGATTTGATGATTTTCGAGAAATGGAGAAATTAAAAAGATAAATAATAGACGGTATTTTGCTACGATCCAGGGGCGGATCGTGAATTTGTGGGGCCCTGGGCTGAAACTACTTACGGGCCTATCTAAGTACTCAACTAATAGCCATGTCAAAAAACTTTTTCGATAATGATATATTAGTATTATATATTCTTTATTGCACAAAAAGAAATATTACTTAAATCGATAAAAGTTATAGATATTAATCGTGCAAAAGGCGACCTTATTACTGTGGCTAAGAGAGAAAACGAAATAGTGATATTTATAAGAAGGGAAATTCCCGTTCCTTTTTATAGACGCGAACATAGATTGAATGGTCCCAGGGCTGCCATTATTGCCAACCTTATGGTCGTTCTTTTTTTAATTTTATATTTTTTTGTCGTGATAACATCTTGTAAATCGATGAACGCCCGCAGCAAGCACGAAAAAGTATGACACATTATCATTATTCAAAAATATATGTAGATTTAAAATTTCAAGCTAAAATTTGTATTCGTTCAGAAGTTGTAAGCGATTTAGTAAGGCTTTTTCGAATCGGTGTACCTTCTGGCATAAAATTTGGTTTATAATTTCCTTTCCTTACACAATTGTGCTGAATTTGAGCCTCAATCATAAGCAATGTTTATATTTTTATATTTATATTTATATTGTATGTATAAAAAAAAAATAGTAAAAAAAAACATGACTTATTTTAATAGCCTTCTTAAAAATGCAAATTTTTATTTTTTTCATTGAAGTTTATATTGAAGACACATATAAAAAAAAAGTATTTTTTCTGTGCCATTGATTTTGGATATCCAAATTGTGGCTTCCATCTTGTACACCAACTGCTAAGTCTAACTGGTCTAAAAGTAGGGAATTTTTAAGTTATATTGTTGTAAAATATGAAGAAAAAATCTCATGAATGTATGTATAAAATAACCTAATATTTTCAATAATTATTTATTCGTTTCTTATACTTTAAAAAATTAATGATAATCAACATGAAAACATCCTTACACTTATTTCCCCTTAACCCAATTCATATGGTAGAAGCATGCAATTTTTCATCAATGTTTTTTTATGACGTTATCACGTAAAAATATCGTATTATTTTTTAAATTAAATTATTGCCTTGTAACCTCAGGGCCCTCGGCTGCAGCCCAAGCAGCCCTTAGGTAGATCCGGCCCTGCTACGATCAATGCCATATACTACTAACTATACCTGATAGTTGGCTTTAGTGTATGTTCACTTAGGCTGTGTACAATTTGAAAGGTGTGCTATTGATCAAATGTGCTATTTCTGCCGCATAATTCGGATAGTCGTTAGCACATCACCATCCGAAATCGGTAATACAAGCAAGAATTATACAAATCTCAATTGAATTGGAATAGTTAATACTTGAAACAAATAAAAAAGGACGTCGACAACTGAATTTCTTTATCTAAAGTAAAAAAAATCACTAGACAACCGAGAAAGTGTCCGACAAAATTGTGCAACGACATGTGATTGTCCGTCAACGAAGTGATGAACAATGTGATCATCAATGGCAAATTTAAAGTTTTAAAAGTCCTTATCCTACGAATTCCGATTATTTTAACTGATCCCTTATTCCAATTCCATCAGATTCAGTTCCTTGTTCGATTTGGCTCCTACGATGACCACTAATAAATAGCAAGGCCAAACATTGGAGGAATTATTTTCAAATGTCACTATTTTTCGTACTTGTCTTTTTGCGTGTTGGCAAAACGTCTTCGTTGTTTGTTTTTAACAGAAAAACTTATTCCAAAACTTACTACAATTTCATTCAAATAAATCACATTTAAATTTGAATTGTTGGTATTTTATTATCTTTCTGCAGGCCTCAACAATTAAACTAGTACCCTATTCCACAAAAGACTTACCAACTTTTCAGTTTGCACTCATCAAATTGATTTTTTTGCAAAGGGATAAGTTTTTCAGTTCCATAATATTCTTTGCTAATGTCACTATTTAAAAGCAATTTTTTGCAAAGATTTTGAAAAGTTTGCAAAGACTTTGCACTCTTTGCGAATTTTGCAAAGCCTTGGCTCTATTTTGCAAAATGATAGTGCAAAGTGTTTCACGAGCATTTAGGCATCTTTCCATTTCTGTCTTGTGACTTTTCACTTTGCATTACTAAATAGAACTTGAATTTGATAAAATGAGCAATTGCTCGTCTATTATAAAGTCTAAAATTTTATAAACGGTTTTGCAACTGTGATTTTGCAACACAATTCATAGCTATAACTTCATGGTACTGGCAACTAGCCAATGTAAGCACAGTATTTGTTGATTTTCAGCTCACAAAGCATGACTATTTATTTATAAAAAAATTTACTTAAGTTTGATTCAGACGAAAGCACTCTTTAATGTTAAAGTTTTTTAGTCCCGAAAATGTATTCGGTTTTATAATTTCTTGAGAGCTTATATTATAAATATATAATAATAAAATGAATAAATAAATTAAAAACAATTATACATAATTTTAAGAACATGCATTTGCAAAGCTATTGTTTTCTTTGAAAAAGTTTGATAAACTTATCAAAATTCGCTTTGCAAAAGTGAAATTTAAAGTTTTTTGTGGAACAATTTCTGCAAAATCTTTAAAAATTACACTTTTCAATATTAACTTTTGCACTTTGCACACGTACGTTACGTGGAACAGAAATTGCAAAGATTATAAAAAAACTACAACGACTTTGCAAATTACTTGTATACACTTATCATTTTCAACTTTTCACTTATCAGATCTAATATTTGGTTCAATGGAACACAAAGTTTTGTCAATTGACGAAATTTGATAAATGCAAAGAGAAAAGTTGGTAAGTTGTGTTGTGGAATAGGGCCCAGGTTTAATATTGAATAAATAAGGTCTATAATCAAACCACCAGCTCAAAAGCGGAACAAAACAGTGATATGTTGGGATTAGAGGCTTTTCAATAATTACATTATTTTATTTTTAGAGCAAATTGAAGATGATTTTCCATGAAATCCGGATCGTTTTGATGCATTTCAAGGACTCTATGAAGAAAGAATCGAACGCGACTCGATGTTATTGGTAATCGACCGCCTTTGGTTTTTGTGTTAGCTAAATCTTTTTGCAAAATACTGTTGTTGTTATTTGTCGAATACCTACAGTTAAAGATCGATGAGGACTCGAGAAAACTGAGTTCATGTCAAAACTATCGATTTTAGCACCACTTACTAGATATCGTCAGTTTTTCACGGTTCACGGTTTCGATACTTCTCAATAAGAACTTGTCTTAAAAGTTCAAATTTTTTACCAGTTTTATTATTATCAGAAGGTGTCTCAAAACAACCCAAGTGTGCTTAAGTGCAATTCTCACCATTTAAAAAAAATTATTATAACAATTTCTAATGCATTATTTACTTACTTACTTACTTACTTAGGTCCTCAGACCTACAAAGTTTTTTTTTTGGGAATACAGTTTTCAATTTCAATATTGGTCAAATTGATTTCTTCAGAAGAAAAATCGAAATCGAAATTCTTGTCTCTTTTATTTCTTTCTCCCGATTTCCCAAATTCACTCATCAACAATTAAACTCAAATAAATAGGTACCCATTAAAATCTCGTCCGTCTTCTGCAACATTACGTTCCCATTGCACCTTAGAAATAATAATACAAAAAAAATTGTAATTTTAAACTTCATATTAGGTACCCTAAATTTGGACAATGACAGCAATAAATCAAAGGATCCGACTTAATTTCGTCCCAAAACAAACAGTCAAAAAAAGGTCATTCAAGAATTATTCTATCCTCTTTCTTTGAATTAAATTTATTTTTTGTTTTGCTACAATCAATACGATTTAATATTATATATATTAATGTCCCCACACAATGAAGAAGAAAAAAAAATGATGAACTACCCAGGATCAGTTCTTGTGTATCCTTGACAGTAAAAAAAAAAACAGAGCCTATTGGAAAAACTAAAATTCCCATAAACAATCAACGGGATGGGATAGAAAATTTAATCGAAGAAGATGAAATACTAAGATGAGTCTGGAGTCCTCCAGAAGGAACCTTTAAATACAACCAGAAAAAAAAAGATGACCCTATAGCCGTCACCGCACCGTAGCGTAGTCTCGTAGCCTGTAAGTCTGTTTAGTCTGTTGTATACGTATCCTTTGTCATTTATGGACACAATTCATTCTGCTCCGTTCCAAGTAATGTGATTGAGAGGATTACTGGACCGGGGCCATTTGAGTTTGGTTTTATTTTCCCTTTGTGTGATGGGTATTGGGTTTGGCCGGCACTAATCCGGATCCCTGATGGTTCGCGCGGAGGCCACTTTAAGAAATTTCGTAATAATTCATAATTTCTGTCGTTTTTTTTTTTTTGTTGGTGTCTGTTTTTTTCATTTTTTTAGTTTTTTTTTTGTTCTGTTCTTGGAGTCTTTTGTCGGTCATTGAAAATATTATCAACCTTTTTTTTTTGTTAATTAAATTTCTGATTGGATCTGGAAATCCTCTCAATCTGTTTGAGTTGTATTGATCTTAAGGGAATTGCTGTTCTTTTTATTAAAGACGTTAGTTAAGTTTTTTGTTGCTTTGAAATGGATGTGGCTCAAAAATGTCTTTGAATCAATATTTTAACTTTGACTTTGAGTTTTTAAATATTTTGCTAAATCTGAAGTTTACAAAGGGTTTTTGTGGTTGCCGTAGAAATATGAGATAGCATAAGTCTAGAATTAAGACATAAGTCAGGAACTGTTAGTATGAGATGAGAATTATACATGTATGTATATGTATGTATGTATGTAAGTAGGAGAACAGGTTAAGTTTAATTGCAATCAATATATTTTCTTCAATTTTGTCTTAAATGTTTTTTGTCTTTGTTGTAAAAAGTAGAAAAAAAAGTAGCAACCAAAAGGATAATTAAAGAGAATTTATAAGAAATAAATCCTTCAACCATATAGATGAGAATTTATTTGCTTCTTTCATTAGCCGTTCGGATTCAGCCTATATACTGTAGGTCCCCTTCATCCCTGGCATTACTTGCAAACAGAAATATTGAAAGTTGTATTGTAAAGTCACTAGACCCCGGTTCTAATTTATGTAATTTTTTTTTAATTATTATTTTTAACTTTTTCTATACTCTGCTTTGTTGATTGGATCTGTATCCAGCAAATTATTTTGCGTGATATTGTCTAACATTTGATGAACATCAAAATAGAAACTCTTGATAAGATTTAAAAAAAAAATTTTTCTTATTCATGAAATACTTGAAACAATGTTTAATTTGGACTTCATTTTCTTTGTTTGAGTGTGTAATATTAGTTTTTATAAAAAAGTAAACAAATATCAAATTAACAAACAAAATATACAGTTAATAAGGAAATCAGTTAAAAATATAGACTTGGTTTTCTTGATATGGCGGCGTAGGAAGTAGGATGAAATTTAATAAAAAATGTTAAAAACTTGCTTTCTTTCGGAACAAAAACGATCGATGTGTCTTATTGTGACAAAACATAGATACCTAATACGACGCAGGTCAAAGCAGGTTGGCTGCAGTCGCGGTGGCGTTGGTCGACGTGCATCGTCGGCTAGCAATAAAATAGTTCTAGGAAAAGTGTATGTATTGTAATGCACTGGGAAATTAACAATTATTACTTTTGGCGTACAGTCAATAAATTTTATTGCGGATGAAAGAAAAAATAATTTTTTCGATCTCTCACGAATGAAAAAGAGAGAAAGAAAATAATTTAATTCGTTCCGAGAGAGATCTAAAATTTTCGGATCCCGAGAACAGTATCCGTATGAGAATTTAATTTTTTTCGGATCGTGAGAAGATCGGAAAAATGTGAGAAGTATCCATATTAATCGGTTCGCGAACGATATTTTTCGAACCCTGGTTTATTATTCTGGTGCTAATACTGAAAATTACAAGTATCACTTTAGTTTGCCAGTATTTGAGTACTTCAAGTGCAATATTTTAGATTAATGGTAAAAAATCTCATCGCAACTTCTGAAGTAAGTAAGCACCCAAATCCTTGAAAAATACTTGTTAAAAATTTTAGAAAAGTCATTTACCACTTTAAAAACGTTGACTACCGTTTAAGACAAGATCCTAAGAAACTACTTAGATCCCCATCTCCCATCTGAAGCAATATCTGTTTCTGGCTTAACGCTTGAGTCAAATACAATCAGATGATGCTTATTTCAGTCAATTAAATTGACCATCTTATTTTTGCTATTGCCAGCTACCATGTCAAACTAAGCCACGACTTATTTTAATAAGCATTTAAAGGTAAACTTGAAACTTTATGACAGTCCTTCTGTAGTTGTATAAATTTCCCCGCAAATCACCTACATTATTTTACTTTTTCTGGTCAAGATATGAAGTTGATCGAAAATCCAACCCAGTTTTCTTAAACGAAATTATTTTTGGTATATTGTAGGGAATCCAAAAAACCAATTCTTTTATCTTTTCAACCAAATGGTTTACGTTTGTCTTCTATCGATTCTAGGTTTTAAGACCACACAGTTTTTGGCGATCCTCTTAATAGAATTTCCCGATTTTACAAATTTCTATAGCTCTTCAATAAAAATGTGTTTTTTTTTATTATTGATATCGGTTACTAGTTTGTCATACTACCAGTTTAATAGAATGAAAAAGTCTTTTAACATTTACCCATCATACATAAGTTCCCTTTTTGTCATACATATTAGCCCAAGTTTTGATAATTAGAACTTAATTCAGAAGAAGAAATTGAAGAATTTGATTATATTGTTTTGATTTTATTCCAATAAACCTTTTTCATTTTTCACAATAAAACTGTGGAATTTTTGCAACTAGTTGTCTTCTCACATTAAATTCAATCTCATGAGGTCCTTATAGAATTTCCTTGATCTAGATCTTGCAACAAATTTAGTTTGAACAATCCGAAAATGTTATTCCGATCTGATGAAACAAATGCGGTTCTACGAATCCATTTGGTTATTTCTAAATTTGATGCACGTTTCCTACCACAAAATTTTATGCCCAGTTTAAATTAGGTCCCCTTTGTGTTTGTATTTTTTGGTCAAAAATTATGTCGGTTATGTGATTTCATCAAAACAAAAATTAAAAAAAAAAAAAAACTAAAGTTTGATGTCTCTCCGAGGAAATTACGTAAAAATTCTCAACGACCATCACAAATCAAACAAACCCCTTTCCCGTTTTTTTTTTTTTCTTTTTAGAATTTAGAAGGTTCCTTAGAATCATGGCTTGTTTCGACTGAAGGTATGTGGTCGACTTCATTCGGCATTTTTAGTGATGATGATGAGGTTGATGCGATAATAAGGTTATGACAACTTTTGGAAATCACATAAAAATGCGCGGCCATCACGTCATCATATAATGATAAGCATCTCTGTCTCTCGGTCTCTTGGATACGATGATGGCATTTTTTCATGTACGAATCCAAATTAACACCATGTTCTTCACACTAATGGGCGGTCCAGTTCGTTATAAGATTTTGACTTTAAGATGTCATTAAAGAAACCATCATAAAAAAAAGATGCATTTAGATTGTAGCTCAAAGATTAGATATGTACCTATGCGAACGGAGTTAGAGATATGGAGGTGATGTGTATGTGGATAGTGAAATTAATTCAAGGGGGCTTAGTTACGACTTACGAGTTGAGAAAGAATCCAAAAGGAGTTCCGAGTTTAACTGAAATTAGATTTTTAATTAAATTGCAAAGTTTCCCACAAAACAGAGTTTTTGGCTTGTAAACGATGAGTGAAGCCACATAAACTACTTTAAGTTGACAATCTTTTACCTATGCAATAGGTGCTAGATCGCTAGATGAGGTAGCTCATTTTTTTTTTTAATATTTCGGTAATAAAATGCATAAAACAATTCATGAGTAGAATAAAAACTAACAACATTTTGAAGTTAGAAAAAAAGTGTACAAAAAATCAAAAGGGATAGAAAAATACGAGTGAGTATTGTTTCGAAAAGATTTTGTACTACAATGATACATTTTTTTTAACATTTTTAAAACATAAAACTCAGTTATTGGTTATAAAGAAGAATAGAAATAAAAGTTATATGTAATAGCATTTAAAGAAGAACGCATCATTTCGTACTAAGATAAAAAGAAGAGGTCCTAAATGCCTCCCCTGAGGCACTTCGATTTGGGAATTCCTTCCTTCTACTTTAACGTTTTAATCGAGTCCCTGTCCAAAGCTCAGGTCCTCTATAATTTGAAGAATCTTTACGCTCTGTAGAATTGATATGACTCTTATACCCTTCTATTAACGCCCCTAGTTCTAAATGTCATCTCCCTTAAATTGTGACTTTTAAAATTATCTCAAATCGTAGGAATCGAATGACTTCTTTAATCTCCTCTGACAAAATCGATAATTTCTCATAATCTTTTAGTTGAATTTTAGTCTGAGGGTTGTAACCCGACTGACGGTACAGTGCAGATATATTGCCAAATTGAGTAAAAAAAAAACCCATACCTGAACTCGGATAATCAATTTTACAGTTCCTAAATAATATTTGAGTCAAAAGACATGGGATTTATTTGAAGGAAATTTGGGAAAAGCAACCTCTTAAACAACAACCTTTTAAAGTCAAACCTTTTGCTTATGTCAAGATTGGAGTTGCTTATCCGAACTTTCCGAATTATGTTTTGCATTCAAATTGCAATTCAGTTATTCAATATTCCTGTACACCTGCCGCAATACTTCAAACTAGAACAAGACCTGAAGTTCTTTTTTTGTATTCTACAATATCTGGATAATCCCGAACCCAAACTGATTCGATTACTTATTCTATAGGGGGATTTTAATTATCATATTCCCCTTTGTTCCAATTTGATGACTGTAAAGTTAACACAATCTTTATTTTGAACATCTTATAGGTATCTGACGTAAGACATCTGTCAAAGTCATTTAGACTTTAGACTGACAAAACTGGTATTTGACAGTTCTTCAATAAACGTCTCACACACCCCTGAAACAAATCTCTTATTCATTAAAGTCGCATTTTAAGAACACACCTTTAAAAAAAATTCCTTAAATCAACAACGCAAAATTTAATTCATAAGTCAAAATGCAAAAACCCGTCTCTCTCTCTCTATCTCTGTCACAAATACCATTTGCATACACAAATACAGATATCATATATAACCAAAATATATAGACAGTCCCGCATTAAAACAATGCCAGATTTGTCCATGTCCGATGTCAGCGTTCAACCAAAAAGTTACTTAACGCGATTTTAATAGTTCATTAACAATGTCATGCTCGTGGTAATTTATTCGCGTGATTTCGCAGCATTTTCGCTTTTACCAGAAATTTATGTCTACGAATTGATGTGGGAGTATAGCTCTCCAGCTCCAGCTCGAGTACGAGGAACGAGGTGTATGTATTGTATACTCCTATTATATGGAGACAATGTTGAACCGAAATTCATGCCATAAAATCCAAAAGCTATAACCAACCAAAGAACATGAAGTAAACCATCCAGGTATCCAGATCCAGGGGAACGAGAGGGCACAAATGTCAGAGTAGAATATATACAAATAAAGCCATCGTAAATATCAGCAACAAATATTCGGTTCCATTATGCAGGGGTGTCACCTCAGACCCGATGTCAGTGCATCAGCTCCAAGCTCCAAAAAAGCATATCCGAACTCGCCCCCAAAAATAAAGTGCATCTCTCGCTCGCCATGCATCGCATCACCATACAAGGATATCGGCGTCAAAACACCATCATCAACATGAACCGAGTGCGGAAGTTCAGCGAGTCGAATGATGATGCATTGGTACTGGTCTGGTCATGGTCCTGGTATTGGTTCTGCTACTGGTTCTGGAGTGCATTAAAGCAGAAGCACGCATTTCATAATGCACTTGATGGTCACAGAGATCGAACTTTCAGAGGGTGGTTACTGGGCTATGGTTATGTGGGCGGGTGGAATGGTGTTGTTGAATCCTGAGTGTTTTTAGTTAGGTTGGAATCCGAAGTCTCGTTGCAGGATTTATAACCATTGACCATCGATCACATTGCACTAAAGCTGCAGCATGCAACTCCATGGGGTTTGTATTATTTAAATTTACAGCACGTTTCACAAATGACCAAACAGTAATTTGATAAATTTATTAAATTCGATGGATCATGATGAGGGCGGTAGTCAGATGAGTGTCCGACATGGCCGACCAACCGTCTGTCGTCGTCCGTCGAACTGACCGGCGACATCCGACGTCCGACTGGCGGAAGGTATAACCCGCACATAGTCATAGTTTGGCAAAGGCAACAATAATAGGCAGTGTAAGAGCTAGTTGGCTTTTGTGTCATTGGCATTGCTGCATAAGAGATGAGAGCTGCTGCCGATGCTGCTCCTTGCTCCTACTCCTGCTACTGCTGCTGCTGCTGCATCAGTTGCATCAACAACATTGTGTGGCATCCGATGCCTAATGAAATGAATTAGTTGGATGCAAGGCTTTGGTCAGTGAACCGCCACAGCTTATTAATTGAGGTGAACATTTGACAGCATCCGATGGATGAGCGAGCTTTCACAGTTGCTAGCCACTCGCTCCCCCCCCCTCCCACAGCCTCGGCAGGATGTGTGTTTCTTTGTAGGATTTATATTACAATTTATTTTTGGTTTTAATTTTTTTTTTTTTTAATTTTGTGTCTGATAATTTTGCATAGAGATTGTTTGGTTTTGCTGCGATTAATTATAATTCAATGGTTTCAACCAGAAATTTACCAATTTTTTTTGTTTGTTTTATTTGTTTTATGCATAAATTAATATACGAGAAATTATTTCCAGATGAGTTAAAGTTTTGATGCAAAAACTTATGAAAGTAGATGCATAATAATTTATTAACTTTGGTGCGAGTCTAACTATAAACTGTAAGTTAATTTGAATCATCGAGTAAGTACTCATTGGTTTGATGAACTTTAAGCATTTAAAATAATAACAAACAAAATCATATTATTCACACATCAGGGTATGAGGAATAAACAGCGAAAGAAATTTTATCGTGGGACATAAGTCCATAATCCTATAAATAATGCACGAGTGGAATTTAAGAGCATATTTTTTATTTCCAAAAAGGTCACTTTAATTGCACTTTTAAGAAAATCGATATTTTAATTAAAAAGAAAAACTAACAAAAAAATATAAGAATCCTTTGATCGTGGTTGCTTTTTTAAGAATTGAAAGCTTTTATAGTTAAAATGAGTTGTCACTGCAGGTGGAAAGGAAAAAGTCACCTTCGCGTGTGCTGCGTCTGTTTGTGCGTTTTTTGTCGCCCTGTCCCCCACCGTTTGTCTCGTTTGTCTTGCCGCGTAGTGTCCTCATCATATTAAATCACAAAAAATTAAATACATTCATTCAAATTAACCAACAATAAAATAAAAAAAAAAAAAAAAAAATACAACAAAATAACATATAATAGAAAAATCAACACAAAAAAATAAATAAAAGCGAAATCAATACACAAAAAAAGCTAATCTACATACAAAAAAAAATTATCACAAAAAAAAAAAAAAACATCAGTGCCGCAACAAAAAAAAAAACAACAACAAATAATAACCAAAAAAAAAATGTACCCACAGAGCGCAGTGAGTATTCCTTTCTTTTTTCCTTCCCAACCTGCAGTTGCTTGGCTTAGAAAGTGCATGAATTGTATTGAACTTATCTAAGCTCCCACAATTGATGTACTTGCTGAGCGAGCAATAACAGATGTATAGAGAAATACTGTTTTGACTGTTAGGGTTCGGATCGATTCACATCACTACTAAGGCATAACACTAGTAGTGTTGTGTATTGAAACCAACTTTATAATCATATTCAGTTCTCTCTTAGATTTCGTCTGTTTTAGTCTTTTTTTTTCTTTTTTATCACAATGATTGGAAATTTCAGAGTTGACTATTGTAATATTCGTGGGCTTAGAGCTAATTTCCTTTCTTTGTACGCCCATTCTGTTACAAACAGGCCAGCTGTTTTGGCACTAAGTGAAACCCAAGTAGGTGAATCTACTGATCCTGCTGAATTCCAAATTCATGGGTACAACTTAGTGCCATTATTCCTTTCCCACTATGGTCTCGCCGTCTACGTAAGAAATGATGTTGCTTACCAATTTCAACCACAATATGGTCTGAGTACCAATCCCATGTTCAACTTCATGTGGTTTAAATTCTCGTTAAACAAGAACATCTTACACTATTGTTTCCTCTATCGAAGCCCCAATTTGGACAGAGTTTCAACTTCTCGCGAATTTGATGCTCTGTCTGATTCCATCCAAAGAATTGTTTCCCTGCATCCTCACACTAAAATCGTTATTACGGGCGATTTCAATGTACACAATTCTTCTTGGCTTCAACATTCGGGCCAGACAACACCCGAAGGTATGTGTGCCGAGATCTTCGCTGAGCTTAATCACCTTACTCAGCTTGTCAACGAGCCTACCCGAATATCGGACGTTAATGGCCGAGCCGAAAACACTCTTGACTTGTTCCTTACCTCTGACCCTGATAAATACACAATCAGTGTATTAATGCCTCTAGGCACATCTGACCATTGTATCATTTCCGCAAATTTCTCGTGTCAAACAAATCCAGTTAGAGAAAGAGCCCCTGTGAGAACCGTTTGGCAATACGAGAAAGCCAACTGGGACGGCCTCAATAATTTTTTCAGGATCTTTAACTGGTCACTATGCTTCCTCGGTAGTGACGTAGACTCCAGCGCGGATATGATTACTAACATGATTCTTTTGGGAATGAGAACTTTTATCCCGAATAGGGCTAAGAGCATCAGACCCAAAGAGAAATCATGGTTCGATGCGAGCTGTAAAGAGGTTATTAGGGTTAAAGAGGCAAGCTTCCGATGTTTTAGAGCCAACCCAACTGAGGAAAACCGGAAAAAGTTCAAACAAGCCAGGAAGGCCTGCAACGCCCATATTCGAAGGACCAAATTTTTACATGACCAAAAATTAAGGCAAAAAATACTACAATGTCCCACAGGTAGTAAAAATTTTTGGTCATTCGTAAAAAACATAAAAAACAAAACATCTTCCTCGGTCCCAACACTCGTTGTCAATGACACTTCCTTCGTTAGCTCTCTTGAGAAAGCTAACTTATTCGTTAGGCAGTTCGCCGCCAACTCTACACTGTCTGATAGTGTCATGACTCCCCCAGTCCTTGAGCGTGTAAATGATTCCATGGGACAAATCTTCTTTCGCACTCGAGCTGTGGCGAGAGTCCTAAAAGATCTTAACACACATAAATCCGCTGGTCCGGATGGTATCCCCGCCATTGTTCTGAAGAGGTGTTCTTCCACGCTGGCAAAACCTTTGCGTAAGCTTTTCCATCTATCCTATTCTTCTGGGCTTGTTCCGAGCAGTTGGAAAACAGCATTTGTCCAGCCTATACCAAAAAAAGGCGTATCTTCTTCACCCTCCAATTACCGACCAATTGCACTTACGTCCCTTCTTTCCAAGGTCATGGAAACGCTGATAAACTATCAGCTCAAGAAATATCTCGAAGATCGGAAGCTTCTTAATGACCGGCAGTACGGCTTTCGCAGCAATAGATCCACTGGTGACTTGATGGTTTATCTCACCGAACAGTGGAACAAATCTTTACATCGTTTTGGAGAAAGTAAGATTATTGCACTTGATATTTCTAAAGCATTTGATAAAGTCTGGCATCCAGCTCTTTTATCGAAAATGCGTGCTTTTGGTATCGATGAAACCCTTCTTCGTTGGATTAGTAACTTTCTTTCGAATCGCTCTATACAAGTAGTATTAGACGGATTCAAGTCTGAAACCCACAACATAAATGCTGGTGTGCCACAGGGTTCCGTTTTGTCTCCGACCCTCTTTCTCATTTTCATTAATGATCTCCTGTCTGCAACTACTAATCCATTAAATTGTTTCGCTGACGATAGCACCCTTAGCTTTTCATATTCGTTCCCAGATTCACATCCCTGCGCTTCGGATGTGGAACTGCAACGGCTAAATATGATAAGTACATTAAATTCTGATCTATACAGCATTGTACAATGGGGATTAAGAAATCGCGTAGAATTTAATGCTTCGAAAACTCAATGCTGCCTTCTGTCGTTAAAGCGAGACGTACCCCCTCTGCCATTGTCTATGAGTGGCACTTGCATCGAAGAAACTAATCAACTTGCGATTCTAGGTATGTGTATCACAAACCATCTTTTGTGGAATGATCACATACTTAACGTCGCCAAAAATGCCGCAAGATGTTTAGGTTTCCTTTGGAGATGCAAGAAATTCTTTTCCCCTTCTGATCTGGCTATTATTTATAAAAGCTATATACGTCCAAAGCTTGAGTATAACTCCCATCTCTGGGCTGGTGCTCCAGTAACATATTTAAGCCTTTTGGACAGTATACAAAGACGAGCTTTAAAAATGATCGGAGACAGGAACATCATCGATACTTTCACGTCACTCGAACACCGGCGTAACGTTTCCTGTCTCTCACTCTTTTATCGTTACTTTTACGGTAAGTGCTCTAATGAAATAGCCAGTTGCATTCCTCCCCTTAAACAATTCAACCGTAATACTCGCGCTTCCAGGAATGCTCATCAGTTTACTCTTGAACCCAATTTCGGGCGTACTGTCAAGTACAGGGATTCGTTTTTTTAGCCGTACTACGCGAATGTGGAATACCCTTCCACGTTCTGTCTTTCCCTCTCATTGTGATGTACAGAAATTTAAGACTAATGTTCACCGACATCTCCTTTCAAATCCCCTCCTTCTTACCTAAAGCTCGCACTGTGCCTCTGACATATAAAGGGTACATAAAAACCCCTTGTGTGCGCGCTAATTATAAAAAAAAAAAAAAAAAGTTAAAATGGCGTCCGTCTAATCACTAAGCTCATTTATTTTTGAGATAAGAAAACACATTTCAAGTGATTCCTTGTTGTCTAAGGAACCAGAGTAGGTACACTAAACAAACAAAAAACACAGACTTTTAATTGTTAAAACTACATTTTGTCAAATACCATTGACGGATACTGCTAAATGCATTCAAATATAATAAAAGTTGTTTTATCAAAATGGCTGTATGACTCGAGAATTGTTTCGTCCATCGTAAAATCGAGAAATCTATAAACTTAAGTCTTTTAACCAACATCCGTGTATTGACGAAATTCTACACCTCCTTATATTTAAAAAAAAAATATGATGGTTCAAGAATTATATTTTCAACTGAATTTCAAGTTTAAAATATTTAATTTCATTAAGAAGGTGCAAAGAGATCTGAAAATGAGTCTAAAATGTTTTTCTAATCTTATAAAATCTTGTCCTTGTTCGGTAACAATTTAACTTTCTGCTGATTTATTTCCAAATTTCTTCTATGTTGATACTTACAATAAATCCGACAAAATATTCCAAGACTCTAAAAAAAAACCTAATATAAACTTTTACTTACTTGACGGAAATGAACTCTTACAACGTTTCAAAATTTATATCTATTCTAAAAGATAGTTTTATATATCAAATCCTGTTGCTTATCTAATGGAACTAGCAGAAAACTGGGATCTAGAGAAAACTTCGTAAAGTCGTATTCATTTGATTTCAATGGCTGTTAATCAAACAAGTTTAAAGTTAGTTCTTGAATCCCACAAGGTATAGTCTTTTGGGTCCTATTCTTTTTATTGTATTTATAAACGATTTATCATCTGTATTTAACTATTATTATTATTGCATCATTTATGCGGACGATTTTAGAATCTTCTATTTCAAATATTCCTGATTTTGAAAAATAGCAATTTGATCTTAATTCGCTTTATGATTAATGTACTTGTAAGTGTCTGGTTTTTAATGTTGGTTATTTCTCTAGCTTCGTTTAATTATTTGCTTGAAGGTGCATGAAAATGTCTACACGTGTGTTATTTGATTGAAAACTTAAATTATTTCAACATAAGCTTCATAACTTCATAATGTAGCCAATTCAGTTGATTTAAGAGGAAATCAAAATCAACTTTTTGATACTTTTGCTTTTAATTACATTAATTCGACCAAACACTTTGTCAGTTCTGGGTATCCAGCTAAACCTGGTCCCAAAAAGATTCCTGAGATTTCCGATAAGTTAAATAATTTATTTAATGATTGTCAGTACAAATTATCTGAAAATTTCGACGCAGCAGATATTTGGACCAAAACATGTCAAATCGATCTAATATTGCACGTACAAAACCGTCACCTGTAACAATAGAATGAATTTGAAGTGGAAGGAATCAAAAGAGCAACAAATTTATAAGAAATGATAAATTTTAAATGTCTATCTTCGAATTGTCTCACAAGTCCACACTTCCAACAAAAAATTAAGTCGGCCAAATTAAATACATCGATCAATATTAAATCCTCATCATCAAATCATGATTTCGACTGATATCGAAGAGATTTAGGCTTTACAAAAAATAAAAAATAACATCCTGAACTTAAGTTATTTTTGACACAACATACTAGTTTTTAAGATTCAATATATACGAAGATCAGTTTGAATAAATAATTAACTAAATATATAAACAAAAAAACATTTTTAAATCCAAAAACATGCTACTGGGTATATAATTACTTCTAATGTCAAAATCCGCTTCTATTTGCATAATCTAGAGCTATCGAATAACCGTTTGTTTCTTCTATTAAAAAAGAGGAACTCCAAATTTGATTTAAGACCAAAGAAGCCTCATCTCTAGCGATACACCAGAGGGGCTTCAATATAAATGGTACCATAGTTGCCATCATCACCATGCCCCCATCTCAAGATCCAATATCAGTAGCAGGCATTAAAGTAGCAACTGGTATTCCATTATTAATTGTTTCGATTTTGAAAATTTGATTTTTTTTTTTGTTTTGTTAAATAAAAGAACGTTTAAATGTTTGAATACTCGTATTATAGGAACAACAACAAAAAAAGATATGTCATTAAGATAAAAAATGCAAATTAGAAAAACAACAACACTGACAATTTATACGACAATATCTATAATACCTGTTGATAAATCAAAATTCGTTAAAAGCCAATTTGTATTTGTCCTTTCTTTTTGTTTTGGATTTTTTTTTTGTTTTTCTGTTTTTGGAAACATTTTTAAGTAGAAATCTAGTTTTAATCAAATCGACAAGTATCTATGAATTTATCTATAGAATGAATAATTATGTAAAATATAACCATGATTTTAGGGTTCAGATGGGGAGGCATTAATAAATTGCTATGCTTTGCAGATTGATTTTTCAATATACATAAGAAGTCTTATATGGCAAAACAGGAAAATGAGATCATAGAGCTGAATGAAAAGATGAGCTTTTTGTATCATTTTAAATTCATGAAATCGAATCGATGAATCGAATCGGGGACAAAGTTCAGTTGACTAATTTGGATTTTTATTTATTCTGTCATCGGAATTTTGTGTGAACAACCCTTTATTGAACTTTGATCAATTGGATAGTTGAAAAGATTAATTTTGATTTACATTAATAATATGTTTTTTGTTGAACTATGAAATGAGGAAGTTGAATTCGATTTACTTCTGATTCCACTGAGCCCTTGTCCGAAATTTTCAGCAATTCACGTTTTTAAATGATGGCAATCCGTAATAACTTATTTGACAGCTCACATTTCAATGATATAGTCAATATGATAGGAATGAAGAACCAATTGAGAGAACTATGTTTCTGTATTGTTGAACAGTTCGAAGGACTTGATGTTGATGCCCGTTTAGGCTTTTACTGTTACTCTCATGTGTTGACTTCATATTTTTCTTCTATCACTTCATTTAAGGACATGGACTAAGTGGTTTGTAAAATACAGGACTTCGAAAATAAAAAAATGGCTTTACTGACCGTGGAACCCTATGTCAGCAATGACGTACTAAATATTCTCTTCCAAGGTGTCAATCGTCTCAACGTAGACAAGTGGCTTCATATAGACGTAATCCCACAAGAAATAGTCCAGCGGTATTAAATCGCATGATCTTGGAGGTCACGCCAGAAGCCCACCAAAATCGGGATCTGTGGCCATCTCGTATTGGACCTATTCACCGAGCGCCTGCAAACCAAGATCCTTATGCAAAATCTTTCATAAAGTGGATGGGCACAGTTCCAACTGTTGTACGCGATGGTGGATGTTATCATTCGAGTCTTCCCTGATACTCTGCTCTACAGCAGCAATAGTGTCTTCGGTGCGCACTGTACGGTGTCTTTGAGGATGCGCATTATTCACTCATGCTGATTTGAAAAGAGGCTACTATTTTCTTTCGAAAAAATTATTTTCATAGGTCTGCAGTAAAACGTAGAATCTGGCCTTGAATTAACCCAAATTTCGCGATTCATAGAAGTGTCAACAAGCTTCAAAGGCACAAGGACACAAAAGTTTGCTTGTAATTGCTGTGGCCAGAACTGCCATCGAATCCCCACTTGCAAATAAGGGGTCTAAAGAATATCCCGAGTTCTCTCACCAATTATTTGAATATTGATTTTCTTTTAATATTTTGACAATACTTTGCGTTGCCTTATTTAATAGGGATTGAACATTCACTTCGGGAACAGTCGCCAATACAGCACTCCCTTCAGGCAATAGTTCCGCCTTATATTTTTTAAGCTGATAGTAGCTGGGAAAGCAGTACTTACTTACACTTTTGAAGACAGTTCTGAGCAAAGTGTATTTCCGCTTTGAAAATTCTAAGTCAAGAAATAATGCTAAGCTTTGTTGCAAAGACAAGACCATTTCACTTTTTTTAGGAGACTTTGAAGTCGCGATTTTAGCAGCATAACTTAACTCATCTGGGGTATTCCTTGGTTTCTGAGTTGGCTCACCGCATTCTTCAAAACATTTTTGAGACCTTCCAATATTGCTAGTTCCCGGTGAATTGTGGTTTAACTAAACAGAAAAGGTTTTACTTAGAATTTGGAATGATTTTTCAACTGAGCTCAAAAATAGAACTGGTTTATCAAACAACATAACTTCATTATTTTAAACCAACACAAAAAAGCCTCGAAATTTCTTCTAACCTTGCATTTTCTCCTTCATTAAGCTCTTCCAATCCAAGCAACTGCTTAATTTTGTTGGAAACATTTGAAACTTTTATTAAAAAAGTGAGTAAATGAAACGCCATCTGTGTTTGACTTAAAATTCTTACAGTTCCTTTAAATTTCATTATTTAATTATAACAATAGTGCTTATTTCTACAACGATATCAATAAATTTAAAATCTTGTCAGTATAAAGTTTCATTTCTCAATGTTATTTTTCAAGAATACAGCTGTTTCAACAATTTCTGAAGTAAATCACTAAGTACAAGTATTCAATGAACTATTCTGACACTAGATGAAGCAATTTTTAAAGGATTTGCTGAAGTTATTTTCTCTAAAAAACGTTCCATCTTGAAACACCTTGGATTTTACCAAAATCTTGTCGAAATATTTCTAAGGGCGCGTAGTATCAAAATCCAAGAGAATTTTGACTGTAACATTTCCCAACGAGTTATTAGGTTTCCGGTTATCAGCTGTAAATGTTCATTCTGTCAAGCCATCTGAACTGTCATTGAAGACTAGCGACTCATTTGCTAGTTTTTAGTTTTTCACCGTAACAGAACACTTTTTAAGTTTATTTTCCAAGTTTTCCTAAACAAAGGTTTACCAACACAGTTTGTTGCTACGAAATTCAAATATTTAATTCTGTCGAAATGCCTTAAGTCCTAAACTAATTCAACTTAAGAGATAAAATCTTGATCAAACTTAAAGCTAAAAAATTAAGTAATAGACGGTAGCAATCTTACAATATTTACCGCACTTCAAAAGTTTCCACTGTTCTAATCTTCGCTGCACATATACAGAACAGAATTAAGTATTGCAAACATCAGGAGGTCAAGACCTAGCTGTCATTTTGCAGTAGCAGCAACAACGACTAAATAAAATGATAACAAAAATTTTAATTTCAAAACCAACTTCATTCGCCTGCATAATGTGTCATTCATCAAACACACCCGCGTTCTTACAGATCTAAGTCTGAAAAAATAGGTAACGAGATATCTAAGCACTTGTTTGCACAACTGACTACCTTACCTACTCCCCGACTCGATTAATGTAACCAAAAACTGCTGCAGAATGATACAACATTTACATATCAACTTACGTCTATGCTAAATAATATTTGACTTGAGATACACGAGTATAGGTACTCGTACTCGTATTAAACCAATGGAACAAGCTCCAACCATAATCAAATACACAACTGACAGATTGTCATAAAAGAATTATCTGACGTAATTTAAATGTCAAAATAAAAACTGTCAACAAACAAAAGTCATAAATCTTCGGCATCGTGGTTATAGAGTCGCATATATGTGTGCCTAATAACCGATCTCGTCATCACATCGCCATCATCTTTTATCGTTCTGTTCTTGTCAACGACGACAACCACTTATACCGACCGAAGGCAACGAGTGGCGGTGGACGCATTAGTCACTAAACTTCTCAATGTTTTGGCATACAATTTAGAAGAAAAAAATAAAGTAATAATTTTGCAACATTCTAGCTGTCAGGAAACTGACAGTTTGGACAGTTAGGCGCTGCAGGTCATCTTCATCGCCGCGCCGATTTCTCTAAGATGACCCTTCTCTCGAATAAAATAATTCTATGTGTGGAAACGAAATGACTAGATGTATAATGTATATAGAATCCGAACCCTATCATTAATCTGACAGCCAGTGTGCTGTCTAGTGACCTGTCATCCCCGTGATCTTACGTTTCCCTTGAATTCAATCCGATACCGTAGGCGGGGACCAAGGAGATCTTGCGGTGTGTGATGGATAGGCATTGGATTAGTAGGAGACGACCTTTCGGCAATTTTCGATTTTGAATTTCTGTAGACAGCTAACCGAACCACAAAGCGAATGCGATCGCATGATCGGTCTATTGTCTGTTTGACTTCTACGATAAGTAGATCCTGTCAGGGGCGATCTCATCGTCATCAGCCGGTTGATAAATCGAGTTAACGACCAACTTTTAGAATTCCTTCCTCTCCGTCGTATAAATTGTACGCAGATCACTTGAGTTAGATCACAATTGACAGTTTGTGACGGCGCAGTCAAAGTGACAGATTGACACATGCTTGCGAAAGGAGCTCACGCGCAAATTGTCACCCGAAATATTTGAAATTTGATTTATGTGGATCTCGGTCAGTGGTGGCCGAGCCGATAAAGTAGCCAAGGCACATAACCGCGAACCACGCGTACCGCCGCCGCGCCGCTCACCAAAGCCGCTCCCGGTGCTGTTCTGTTGCCGGTTCTGTGGTGCCCGTGCCCGTGTCTGTGCCCGGGCCTGCAACGTAATTGTCGGAAGTGATTTAGTGATCATTCAGAATTCGTGGAGGAAATCGAGGAGGTGGAGGAGGTGTTGATGTGTGGCGGGATGGCGGGCGGGGGAATGACGACCGACCGACGACGACACAGTGGGCTCTCCCGATGATATATTGGCAGTGTGCAGCGCTATAAATTTTATTGATTGGACATGGACACGGTTAAGTGACTTCGAATAATTTGTGATTTTTTTGTTTTTATGTTTTTAGTTGACAGTTGCCATTGGCAGTTGCCAGTTGCCAGTTGCCAGTTCTCAGTTCCCACCGCGAGAAAACGACCAAAAGAGATAAGCAGAGTGAAACGCTTTCAAATTCTAAAAGTTTTATTAATGATCAGCGTGCACATGTCATTTGTGTGCGCTTCCACGCGACAACATTTGACGTCCAAGTAGTCTACTTTAATAAGACATGAGATGAAAATGATGGCTGGCTACTCGCCTCCCGTTGTACGGTATGATGGAGATGTTAATTGCAGTGTGACATGAAGGTGTTCCTCCTGAATAAATGAAGTGTCATGCTGGGGGCACTTTAATATCCATCCGTGGATTGTGGGTTTGGGTTGATCACTGATGGCTTGGCTTTTTTATTTCATTTTATTTCATTTAAGTTTTTTTTTTTTGACGTGATGCGCGGCGCGGCGCCTTTGGGCTGCTTGAATGTCATTCTATACTCGCGCTCCACACGATAATGACATTCAAGTATATATGCAAATGAATGTGTATAAACGTGAAGTTTAATCAGTTGAATGTTTCCTATCACAAAATGTTTTTCTGTTTTTTTTTTTTTTGTTTTTTTGGTTTGCTTCAATATCCCGACCTTTTTGGAACACGGAAAATTTATTTGGGCCTTTTTTGGTGGACTTGCTTTATGGTGTTTCAAATTTCGGTTTTATGGTAATAAGTATGGCATTATGGACACCTTTTTCCATTTTCTTTATTTTTTTTTTTGTATTAGTTTTTGTTTGAACATAGAACTAATTGTAGTTTTTTTTTTATTTTACTGTGTTTTTGAATAAATTATAAGAATGGATTAATAATGTTGCTGATGGTTTATGAAATTAGTAATAACCGTTGGGGGTTAATGTGATAGGAAACTATTAGAATTGGAATTACTTACTTCTATACTTTTGAAAATATACGAGTATAGTGTTGAATTTGGTTGCCATACATAATTTCCAAATACCAAAATAAAGGTTTTTAAATAAATCACTTTGAGGGATGCCCTTGTTTTAAGGTGTGTTCACACGAAGAAATATCAGAAGAGAAATGTCCTGAGCAAGTAGTGTGTTTGAGGGGTAAGTATTTTGATTTTGTGAGTAAAATTACTCTAAAGAATTGGGCAGAACTAAAACTGGTAATTCATCAGAAAATGACAGAATTCCTTCACTGAGTGTGTCAAAATATAATTTAATTATTTATTTATTCCTGGCAAAAAACTACGTCCTAAGAATGATTGAGGTAATCGTTAGACTTTGAAACTTAAATAGGAGTACCGAAAGGTTGGGTCTTGGGTTCTCTACTTTTAAATTTTGCTTAAACAAGATTTTATCTATAAAGTTTGATTGGGAATTCAATGCAAAGGAGAATACGGTGCCTCTTGCTCTGTTCCATGGTAGTGCTCCTATCAGGCAATTAGCTTAAATCATCAACTCAAATCTTTCAAACCCCCATGAAATGGTGATTTTCATCAGCGATGTTGAATGTAGTTATTCAATAAATGAAAAGACCTAAAAAGGTAGATATAAGAACTAGATGTTGTTCCCAAGTATGTATTAAAGAATGGAGCTTGCGGGAAGTTTCTTTCCAGTCTGTTCTTCAAAGAACTTGGTTCCTATAGAATCTAAAATATACTACAAAGATGTTCCTATCTGGATTCTCTTCGTTCATACGAGCTAGGTGAACAGCCTACGCCCAACAGGAAAAGACTATCAAGTTTAATTTCGCTCACGATTGTAGCGTCTCCGGAATCGTCATTCGTTAAATACGGGGCCAACAAATCTCCTTAAGACTCTCCTCTAAAACGGACCTAAGGCTATAGTCCATTTTGTTGGAGTCAGGCCAGACCATTCTCTTGCCGGAGTCCGTTGTAGATGTTGATTGACCTGGTTAGCAATCCAGCTATTTTAACTTGGCTTGTTATATTATTCATTTTCAACTTACATAGTCTACAAGGCTTTGTACTACTCTGATTTTGTTATTGTAGGCGGTCTTAAAGTCTATGAATCACAGTAGATAAACAAAGTGGCTTAACGCTGTCTGTCCTTATGAATGCTTAGATCTTTAAAATTGCGCAACGGATTTTGATGTAGTTTTTTTTATAGATAGAGTGAATCAAGAGGAAGGTTTATATGTTTATAACTATAGATAATCTTTTTCAATTGAAAATTTAGTTCTTAAAATTGCATTCTAGACTGTGATTCATTCATACTTTATTTACTCCTAAAAGCTACAATATGTTATACGATAGTTGAGTTTTGCAATATATTTAGTATACTTAAAGGTGATACAATAAATCTTTCTATTTATAAAATTCAATTTCTGATTATTTGTCTCGCTAAAACTCGAGAACTACTTGGCCGATTTGGCTAATATTGGTTTTGAAATGATTGTAGTAGTGTAGGGAAGGTTTAAAAAGTGAAAAAATATGGAAAAATTGTTGGGAAAAAAGTAAAAATGCAGTTTGTTCTACCTGAAAAAAGAATATATTTTTGATTGTCAGTTGGCTGTCAAATTTTTATATTTAACGCGACCGTTCAACGTTAGTGAAAAGTCATTCTGGCACCATTATACAGTTATTAAAATCATTTATAATCAGTATGTCAGTGCCTGAGGTTTACTGGTCTTAAAATGCCAAGAACTTTGTGACCAACTTGAACTCAATATAATTCTGAGAGTAATGAAATTTTGATTGGTTGTTGACATATTGACCAATCTTATAGCCAGGTGTGCTGTTAGAATTCAATTGGGACAGCACAAAGTTCGCTAGGTCCTCTAGTAGGAAATAAGTTGAAATATTAAATTCTTGAAAATAAGTGTCTGATGGAGAAAATCTTGTATAACTGCCCATTTTTAAATACTAATCTTTATATAAAGTTTTGTCAGATAATTCGCTTGGTAATACTAATGTAAGGAATTTCAAAAGCTTGGATACAATCATAAACCTGGTCTTAAAAATGTGCCGTTTATAGTTATTCTCCTACACCCCTGCAATAAAACTGAATGACATTAAATGACAAAAATTGTTCACCGCAAAGGAAATTTCAAACCTGAATCTTATCCCTTTCCCATCACACCAAATATCGCTTGCCAACATTTATCCCCATTAACACCAGTTCCCATAATTCACTTCACTTATCACATTTATACAAACGTGGAAGATCTGCCAAAAAGATATCGCATTATGTCCAAACCAATTGCTTATTAATAACTCAATTGTTCAGACATCCGCTACCATCAAAAAAAAAAAAAGGATACGAAAGTCGCAACACCTCTCCTCTTACATCATCATCATCGTTCCTCTATCGTCATTGTCGCTGATTTTGAATGACACTCGGAAAAAAGAACATCAAACTCATTATGCAGCTTATTGTTCCATGACGAATCCTGGCTCGCACGGTATACATATCCTTATCGGTAAACAATGGAAAATGTCAGAGAGAGGTCCTTCAAAGCGAATAACGATACTTTTTTTTTTGTGTCCTTCCTTCGCTTAATTCAATTACCATTCTATTCAAACAAACATGTCCTTTTTTAACTTCAATTGAAGAAGCGGAAGAAGTGACGTGGATTTCTAAATGCGTTCGGTTGGTTTTTGTGATGATGATCCTTTTCGGTCCATGATGGACCGAAATAATAGAGAATCTCAATCTCGGCAGCTTACATGACTAATTTTCTGCGCTTATCCACGTCAATGTCGGGTTAACATCTATGAGGACAAGCAGAGCAAATATAGACAAACTAAACAACAACAAAAAAAAGGAACAGGAACAACAACATGTTTCGGGAAATTGTCACTCAGCGAAAAACCCTCTCAGCCCCTGATCCGAGGAGGGTTGGCAAGCATATACAAATTTAATTCGATAATGTTTCTGTTTCTGTTACTGTTTCTGTTTCCTCCTGATACCCGTACTCGAATTAAAGCCGCACCAAGGAGGAGGAGGAGGAAATAATTCGTGGAAAAAAAGCCACAGCCGAACAGCAAAGTCCTGCCTACATACATACACACATTCGACTCGTACGCAACATCAGTACTGACAGCCGGATAACCCCACTACCACTCTCAATCTCGAGTCGAGTCGTTGCCGTTGTTACACAAATGTCAAACGAGCGACCCGAAAAACACTTGCTGGTACAAATGGTGAATTTTTTATCACGTCGACGTCACACATCTCGATGTCGCCCCCGGATTGGAAGTGGAAGTAGTTGGATTTGGAAGCCCAGGCCCAGGCATATCTATCAACCGAAGATGAAGAAGACGCGTTACTTCGTCCGCGACGACGACGACGACAACACGAAGAAACCAGCAGCAGCAGGACGTTGAAAATGGGAGGACGGACTACCAAACAACACATTAACCAGATTCAGGAACTGTAGCTGTAGCTGTTCTTCTTCTGCTTCTGCTGTTGTTATATTTTCATTTTCATTTTGCCATTTTTTCGGGTTGGGATCAGGATTGGGATTGGGATGTGTGTGCTAGTGCCTGTATGTGCAAATGTCAAACGTCACAATTTGACATGCATGTGACATATCAGTGACAGCTATGCATTAATCAAATTCTCTTCTCTTCGGTGAATGGCGTAAATTTTGTACGCCCTTTGTTCGTTTCGCGCGAACGACAGGATAACTTTTTTTACATATACATATACTCGTACTTGTACTCGATTCTGGATGATGTGCGATGCCTGACTCTTGCTCCTCTGCTGGCCGGGAAGGGCCGTTGCCGTGCCGGTAGCGGGGATGTGTGTTTTAGGGAAATGAATACGTAATGTGTGAAGGGCCACTTACATCATGGTTGACTTTTGAATATTTGTTTCTTATTTTTTTTTATTAAAATACAACAACGAATAAAAAAAACAAACTCTTTCTTCCTCTCAGTTGAAGCTGGTTTAATATTTGGGTTGGGCTGATGTATAGTGATGTGAACTGTGCGAAGAACGTGAAGTAGGGAAAAGTTTTCGAAATTAGAGGTTTTACTTTAATGGAAATCTTATATGTGAAAAAGGTCTTTTTTTCAATTAAGTTTCAGTTGTTGGAGTAGGTTAAAAATAAAATGAAGGACACCGGGGGAGAGACTTTGGAATTTTTAGGTTTAGGGTGCATTGTAATTAAAGCAGTTGGATTGGAATTCGATTGCAATAAAAAGGGGATTGATCAGTTTTTGAGTCTTGTTTTTTTGAGCAAACTTACAACAATTGGGTTTTCGAAATTCACTTGTTTCGCCATTATTGTAACAATGTTACAAGGTTGACATTTATTTGTTGACATCTGCTGCTCTTTAATTATTCGTTCGGAGTATAATCAGAAGGTGGATGAAGATCTTAATCCACCATTTTTAAGCGGTTCATGTGAGGTTTGAACACGGTTAAATTTGTTGTTAAGTATTTAGTCCCTTCAGAGACTTTTCCTAGACTTGCCCCATATTTTCTTCAGAATCGAAAAATGGTATGGGTATTGGTATCGGTCTTGTATTTAAAATGAGTTTCGTCTAAGTCTGGGTTTCGTGTTTTGTATTGTGAATTCTCGTCTTTTTTTAGACGTGTGGTTTTAAATCTGGTAATACTTAATATTTTTTTCGGAGTTGGTCTTTTTGACAGCTGTTACTTGAATTATGCTCAGTTTTGTTTACCATTTCACAATAAATAGAGTTCCTCCTAAACAAAGTATGCAAGTAGTGCAAATTGGCTTTCAAAATATATGACAATTTATAACATTCAATATGGTCAGAAAACGAGCACAACGAGACTGTCAAAAGCTTCAGTGAATTCCAGCCAAAATCAAGCCATCTCGTCTCGTGTTTTGTGTTTCTCGCAACAAGATCACTATACGATGGTGTATATTTTTGTCTAAAGTTTACAGAGGCTCTCGCCAGCCTATCAAATCAGATCAGAGAATCCCCATCATGGCCAGACCTATTTTTAAGTTCTAAAAGAGGTACCTAATAGTTTTTTACATTTAATTATAGGTAGATAAAAATTTTGGTTTTGGCTCTTCTTTGAGCGAGAAAAGGCTAATGTGTCTAAATAAACAAACTAAAGTCGTCCAACACCGACATTAGTTTCTTTTACCTCTAAAAACTATTAAAAGCGAGCGGAACTGTAACCCTTTTGTTGAATTTGTCTATGCGTTGTCGATTATTGACAATTGTTTGTCATTTACTGGATTCATTATTTGATGAATTAGTTAAAAAATTGTCAAATTCTCAGATTTTTCCATGATTTACTCGATTTGTATGATATTTTTTGAGTTCGTTTATGATTTGAAGGATTTTTCGGTGATTTTCAGAGTTTATACTTGGTTTTCTAGACTCATCAACTAGTTTGAAATTTAAGTTTTTTGAATGCATCCGAGATTTTCTAGATCTAATAGTGATTGGTCCAACAATTCCCTGAGTTTTCTATAGAATAATGTTCATCACTTTATTCTGTTGCATTTTATTTCAAATTAAAACAACATTTTTATTTTAGATCCTAAAGAAAACACGTATTAACAAGTACGTTATTTTATCATATTTCAAAATGACAATTTTTTCACAGAGATTGGCAGGCATTCATTTTTCTAAAAAGGATAAAAAAAGTAGGCTCCGATTTAGAGAGACATAACTTTCATTGACATTAACAAAGCTTAAAAATTTTGCTAAGACTCTTGGGCACAAAATCTTAAACATTTTTAAAAAGACCAAAGCTCCATGAATCTTAGCCCTTAGAACGGTCTGCTATTATAATCGTTTTGACCACGGACATTATTTCATTGCAATTTGCTTTATATATGTACTTACCTAAATCTTCAGACCTAAAAAATCCTTGGGGGTTCCCTAGTAGAATATAGGACTTCGACTACTTCTACGAGCCATCGTGCTCTTCTTCTATCTCAATGCTTCCTCCTCCATGTGCTTCTTGGTCTCCTAACTCTTCTGTCTTTTCTTGAGTGAGTGATGGATTTCACTGTCCACACTTGTTCTGCATATATAGTCTTAACCTTTTCGAAACCTGTGTTCAATCCACTGTCACTTGCATTTTCGTAAAAGTCTGTCAATGGGTTTCTGACCCGTCTTAGGCCAGAAAATCCTTAACATATTGCTATATTTTCCAGGTACTGCATCCATTAATTTAATGTTTGAGTGAAACAATAGTTGCTTTGTGTTCAAAATAGAGATGTATTCCTCTAAACATTGGACAAAATTCTGAACGCAGACTTTGATTTTCCGATACGGCTTTCGATGTCTTGTTCAGTTTCGTCTCAGTCGAGACAATACTTCTTCTAAGGAACTAAAAGTTCTCTACTCTCTTCAACTTATTGCTGAGCAATGTTTATCAGGTGGTCTTCAGAAAGAGCCGTAAACTCGCCGATTCTATTCAGCATTTACACCATCGATCTGATAGGTAAAGTCCTAATAGCGTGTTCTGTACGGCCCCAAAAGTCGAGGTCATCAAAATTCTTTTGCAGCGTGACTTCGACAAGATTCAGCGATATTACGATGACTGGAAGTTAAAAATCGACTTCCACAAATCGGAAACTATTCTGTTTAGGACTCCATTGTCTGGAGCCTCAAGGGATACGAGAAAGAACTGAAGAAATCTAGTGATCGTAGGACCAGACCGACAACCACTGGCGAATAAAAGTGTAGTAAAGTACCTTGGCATCTGGTTGGATCAGTACTTATATTTCGATAGACATATATTCAAGTGCTGCCCTGACCAGAACTAGGGAAGCTATTGACTTGACAAAACGGCTTTTTTATAGCAGTCGGCTAGACACCATGGTGAAAGTGATTTATCAGATCATAGTTACTAAGGATGAACATTTTTGTTTTCCCGGTAGTGATCCTTAGTACCACGTTTGTTGCTTCTGTCCCACTCTTATTTCCATTTGATGGAGATCCATTATGCTGTGATATATAAAGAGTAAAATACTCAATATCAATATGTTTGAGGTAAGTTGTCATAATCCATCTTATTCCAATGACTTCCTGTCAGGTCCGTCCACAGTACATCACTTATCGCCAATAAAAACAAGATTGATGACAGTTTCCAGTATCGGGCGTTGTCTTTTGTTCAAATATTAAAAATTCTTTGAATTTTTGGCATAAAACTGTGGGCCCCGTCGGTTTCTTTAAAAAATGTTCAAAAACTGGTAAAATAGTTGTCAGTAGGTGTTACAAGTCGATTGTAAAATAAGGAGGATTTAAACTTTGTCTAAGGTCTTGTGGGAATTAAGATTCACATAAAAGAATTGTCTTGTAAATTTCTTCAATATTTTTAATAGACTCTAGATAAATGTGATAGCTAAAATCCCTTACATATTCAATTAATCCTGTTTATAAGGGGCATTATAACTATTAATTCAACAAATACCCAACAACTATTATGTAATGTTATGTTAACTCGCATTCAACCCCAAGCAGACATTATAGTCCCGTCAACATTTTTGACATGATCACAATGTGTCACATCTCGTTTACACGCTCTACGTGATGTCAGTGACTACATCAGTGATGTCATTTTTCATTTTTCCTAAACGCCTTCCCGTCAAATCATTCACCTTACCCGTATCACTTGTCTTCCCCGGAATTTGTTCCTTTCTTTCTTTTTTTTTTTTGTCCAATTTTTTAATGTTTGATATAAAATTCTTTCCCAAAAAAATGCATATTCATATAAATTTATTGTGTGTTTTTTTTATAGACTTATAAATATTATTGGAATCAACGCCCCGAGAATTGAAATCAACAACCGATTTGGGTTCTATTCGAATTCGGATCGTTCGAAAAGACCTAGAGCCCAGAGCTAAGAGCCAAGAGCCAGTCTATCCAGACACAAATTCGAACCCGCAATGGTTTAATGATGATGGATCAAAATTCACGCAGAAGAATTTATTGAGATGATTTATGATCCAAGTCGATGATGATGATGATGATGATGATGATTATGATGAGGGACGACTGCGACGCACGACGACGTATGTATGGTGACGGACAGGGTCTTGTATTATAATGGCGCCATTTCGACTAGGCTCGATTAATAAGCGAGTGTATAGGTACGTGATGCACGCGCTAATGATCCAAGATAAATGACTGAATTTAGCTGAATAGATTCACATGGTACGTATTACTGGAGGCTGTTCCTCCAGAGATCTACTATGTGTGCTATCTTATTTCTGGAGAGAAAAAAAAAAAAAACATCATCATCAATGCCATAAAGCATCGACTATATCACGTTATGGGTTCCTAATTGGAAATTGGACGTTCTATGAGTGGTGGGAATTTGAAATTTATTTCTTAAATCATTTGATTTTGATGGGATTGTGAATTAAGAAATTATCTATCATACCGGAGAAAATGAAAGTTTATCTTTGATGATGTTTTGATGTCAGAAAATTTATACTTATCTTATAGATTTGAAAATAAAATCGTTAAAAATATTTAAACTCATAATGATTTAAGTGAGAGTGTTCTAATCAAAGATAGTACATAATTGTGATTTTTGAATTTGAAGTTTTTCAGTATATTTTTTTTATTATAAATTAAACTATATATTTAAGTGCACCAAAATACATATTAAATATGACATTTTGAAACCCAAACAGTCTTAAAATTTCGGAAAATCCTGACAAGACAAAATATACGGAAATTAATGTTTTTAAAAATAGCAAAGTCTGAAATTCCTCTATCTTGAATAACTTTAAAATCGATTCAAATTATTTATTTCAGAATTGTCAATCAATCAGTCCTTATTTATGTACAAAATGTATTTACTGTCAAACTTCCTTACGACTAACTTCTCTTAAAACGAAATTCCTTTTTAATGACTTTTTTTACTCTTATATGTATTAAAAAGTGTGTGCCGTTAGAGATTTAAGTTCTACCAGTAGTTTACTATAAGTTCTTTATTATATGTTAGAAATTTCTTTGTAAATATTTTCAATTTAAAGCTTTCAATCAAAATACAGAAAAGTTTACTTGGGCGTATACGTACTTTTTTTCTTAAAATCAGTTTGAAGACCGTTTTTTTAGACGTGCGGTTTCCAAGAAGAAACAAAACACGTATAATTTAATGTTACGGACAAAAATTTAGCTTTACTATTAAAATAAAGATTTGCCATTATGTTTTAAACATGATTAAGAGCAAGTAGCCACCGTGGATGGCTCGAATAAAATCCAGCCGAGAGGCCCGATTTTCGGCTATGTTTTACATCAATTGGGGACGTATGTTAGCAATAACGCGCCGAATATATTCTTCTAAGGCTTCAATTTTTTTGGACTTGAGCTTATCTGTGTAGACTTCACATAACCCCACAAAAAAATTGTCCAGCGGTGTAAAATCGCACGATCTTGGAATCCACGACGCGAGATAATGCGCTCACCAAAAGTTTCCTTCAATAAGTTGATTGTTTCGTTAGCTGTGTTATTGGAACCAATGGTCGTCCACATCAACATCATCCAATTCAGGCACGAAGAAGTCATTAATCATTGCTCTTAAGTGTTCCCATTTTGGCCGGCTTCATTTTGAAGTCACCAAACAGTGACTTTTTGAGGATGGATTATACACTCCAAATACGGCAATTTTACTTTTTAACGTACCCATTCATCCAAAAATGAGTTTCATCTTTGAAAAATAAATTCTTTTGAAAATCGGGATCGGTGGCCATCTAGTTTTGGACCCAGTTCTTGCATGAGTTGGATTTTGTAAGCCCTCAAACAAAGATGGACACAGCTTCGGGTCTTCTTCTTATAGCAGCAATAGCGCATTATCCACTGGAGTAAACGTGGTGCGAAACCCATCCACCATTGTTTCAAATAACCGACTCTGCTGGGCGATTATGTCGACCGAATATTGGACTTAGATGGTTTATAAGTTCAAATCGCTGTCATTACTATGGTTAGACTTATGGTTAGTATTTCATCTCACATCAAAATCAAAAATTATTTAAAATTTTGGGTTTTTCTCGTATTGGCTTTGAACTATGTCAATATGAGTGACATGAAGAAGAGAATCGAACAAAGTAAAGTAACAGCTGGTTTCATTTAGCTTTATCCTAGTTTTCCACTTTAAGCTTCAATTTTTGTTAAAAAAAGAGCTTCAGCTGGTATACTTTAATAAACGCTTCAAAAATATCAAGGTTCTCTAAACCCTGTCTAGTAAGTTTTGACTAGTTCTTAATTTGGAATTTAGTAGATACCTGCTGAATGCAAGGAAATTGTTTGACAAAACAATAATCCTAGAAAAAGGACTTGCTAAAATAGAAGTCTACTTTTTAAACTAAAGTCAATGTTAGTAAAGTTGTTAAGTCTAAATATGTGAGTGAAAAACCAAAAGCTTAATAAACTAGAATTTTAAAGGTAAGACGATTTAGGTGAATCTGTTTTTTATTCGCATAAGTCGAAGTTTCTGCTCGGCGTGTCTAGCTTCTAGTCAACGCTATGACTGCTTTTTCCGTATTGCTTTGAAAACCACCGTCATTTTGTCCATCAGCGAAAAGTGGTTTTAATAGGACTGCACTGATGGTTACCAAGCACGACAAATTTGAAATTCTTCACGATCGGATCAAGGACCTACAAATTCTTGTGAGGACCAACAAATTCTTCTGAACTTTTTAAATCAAGAATCACGTATAGAGTTTCTTTATGCAAGCTAGTTTTACCCCCCTCCCTTTTAGCCCATTTGATCTCAGAATCCATCCTATAAACATAAGTTTGATTTCATTTCCAATTTGAATAAACCAAATCGCTTAAATTATAAATCGTATTTTAACTTGTAAATCTGTTCACCTTTTTTTCTTCTTACCCAATCCACATTTGCATCTCTAGGGATCATCATCACCTAATTAAAACGAACTCTATATAATATTCCAAGCCTCCTTCAACATCCCACTCCTCCATGGAATAGAAGAAACTAGACAGTGCAAATTTACCTATTATATCTGCATATCATCCAAATCAGCTCTAATCAACGTGATGAGCCTCTGACAAAGCCCACATGATGCAAATTGCCTACACGATATGTCTACTCTAGTGCTACTGAAATCCGCACTTCCTTCGGTCGTCCCACTAACACCAACACACAAACACAAACACACACACACATCATTAACCGTCTTACTTAGTCAACCAATTAATAAAGGTGGGCGCAAGTCATGAAAATGCCACAAAAGCAAATGATGACGAATTTGATGTGAAAAGCGCCTACAAGGATTTCGACTCGATCTCGAGCTCGAGTACGACGACTATATGGTGGCGGCAGCGGACTCAGAGAACGAACGCAATCCCGCGTAAGATTTCGACTCCAGGCTCAGACTGTTAAACTGACAGAAAGACAAAGCGAACGACGGATTAAATCCGCACATTTAGTCCCTCGTCCTTTTTTGTCATTTTTATTTTAAAGTTTTTTAGTTGAGTGTTTTTTTTACGGCGTGATTCCTTACTATTTTCATTTCTGCTAATTGCCTAATCGTCCTTGTCATTTGTACACACACATATTACACACATACATATGTACATATGTATATTATATGTGGCTGTCAAGAGAAAAAGAAAATACACACATCGATGAAGACACACCAGATGAAGATGAAGAAGACGAAGAAAACGATAGGATCTTCTCGGCTCGGTGCGGCCCGGCTGTCATATGTGGATCAAGTGGTATTTGTCAGTGACAGGATTAGTGTCAGACGTATATTATCGTCATTGAAGAAATTCCGACGTGTGGTTCTGGTTCTCGATGTGGTTCTTTTTTCAATGTTATTTCTTATCCCGTTCCACCTTCCTACTATACGACGAACGACGACGACGGCTTAGGTTAGATCCGATACACAGGAACGAACGGTGGGATGATTTAATGGATTAGAAAGGATTTTGAGTGGTTTGGTATTATTTTTGCCATGCCAGCGAAAAGGAGCCCATCCGAGAACCGAATCACTAATGGAAATGTATATAAAAAATTAAATATGTAATTCCCATATTTAGGCATAACGAATAAGAAAACACACACACAAATATTTGTATAGTATTGGTTACCAACTACACACACACATGGACACAAATATTGACAGAGTGATATATTTAGCGTACTTATTTGTAGGAAGGTAGGTTGTATTTCCTTGGAAATAAATTTACGAAAGTCCTTTATCCTTATACGTTCGAAGGACTGACAGATGAAGGAAGAATTTATTTATTTATATGTATAAATAAATGCGCGTACAACTCTCGATGACGATGGATATTTTTCAATTGATTTGCCGCCACAGCCGATAAAAAAAAAATACTGCTCCAAAACCATTTTGAGCGGGGCTTTAAGGACTTGGCTCCATAAATTTCTCCTCATCGACTCCGTTCGTCGCCAACGTCGTCGTCGTCGTAGTCGTCGTCGTCGTGCTAACGAGGTAATGATTTAATTTATAGGATGACCCATAAATAACATTTCTTTGGATCTACAACGATTGGCCAATTTTTGGCGATGTTCAGAATCAGAATATGGCAACGACGACGCGACGCGACGATGCTTGGAATATATTCGCCCTCATCCTCATCACCCCCGCCGCCGCCAATGGACGCATTTGGAAATGGTGGGATATGTGTATCTATATGTATTTTAAAATGGACTGGCTTTATTTTGGTAGGCAGGTCGACAAGCGGACCAAGCTGCCGGCGACGCACGACGACAACGACGACAGAGGCAAGCATCGTGTCAAAGGGCCATATATTTTGTTCGCTTGGGAAATTTGGGATCCTCGCTGTTCCGTTTTTATGCCGAGTTGTTAGGTCCACATTATGGGGGGTTACCCCCGCCTCCCATCCTATCCAACACCATAATGTGGACATTGTCATAGTCATAATTCATTTAGAGAGAAAGAGGAGTCTCTTTTAGGAATTTATGTCACCGGTGTGTTAATTAGTTTGTCGGGTTAATTAGTCATTTTGTGTGTGTGCGGAATATATAAAATATTCGGGAGTGCCGCACTTAATAAGGTTATGTTTTTGTTCTTGTTTACAATCAAGCAATGGGCTTATTTTTTTCGTTCTTTTTTTTTTTAATATATACTATACGAACATACAGAGATATTAAGAGGTTTATGTTTTATTATAAGAAAAAAAAGAAATAAAATGAAGTGAGTGAGAAAATTCGTGTCTATGTTTTTTTGGGATGGTTTTTTTTTAGTTGAGATTACACGTGTAAGCTGGGTATTAATAATAAAGTATGACAAATTTAGTCATATGCATTAGCATGAGATTATCAAAAAAATAGACTTATGTACATGTAAGACATAATTCATGGTGATTTTTAAGACGATTTAATTTTGTGTAAGAAGTCTCTTGACTTTAATCTTCTATGAAAATAACACAGGCAAAGCATTAGCAAGATATAAAAAATTGAGAAACTAAATTCGTCATATCAAACAAATTTGTTCAATTCGCATCTAAAATAATAATATAGAATTTGGGTTTATTTCTGTTTAAAGCGTTAAACTTTATTCCCTGAAATATTTAATTATTTTCAAATTTAAATATAAAATTAAAAACATATGGTTTTTTGGTCATCGATTCAAAATTATTGTTTTTACATACTATACAAGAAAAAAGCACTCATACGCCTCATATTACTTTAAACTCTGATTTATATTCATGAAAATTTAAAGGCGTGGTAAGTTGCTCCAATTTTCTATTCAAGTTTTCCATCATCTTTATAGGATTATTAATTTAACTAAAGTATACTAGTCTCAGTCTCAATCTCAATCATAATCTCAATCTCAATCTCAATCTCAATCTCAATCTCGGTCTCAGTCTCAGTCTCATATTCAGTCTCAATCTAAGTCTCAGTCTTAGTCTCAGTTTCAGTCTCATCCTCAGTCTCAGTCTCAGTCTCAATCTAAGTCTCAGTCTGAATTTCAATCTCAATCTCGGTCTCGGTCTCAGTCTCAGTCTCAGTCTCAGTCTCAGTCTCAGTCTCAGTCTCAGTCTCAGTCTCAGTCTCAGTCTCAGTCTCAGTCTCAGCCTCAGTCTCAGTCTCAGTCTCATATTCAGTCTCAATCTAAGTCTCAGTCTTAGTCTCAGTTTCAGTCTCATCCTCAGTCTTAGTCTCAGTCTCAGTCTCAATCTAAATCTCAGTCTGAATCTCAGTCTCAGTCTCAGTCTCAATCTCAATCATAATCTCAATCACAATCTCAATCTCAATCTCAATCTCGATCTCAATCTCAATCTCAATCTCGGCCTCGGTCTCATTCTCAGTCTCAGTCTCATCCTCAGTCTCAATCTAAGTCTCAGTCTTAGTCTAAGTTTCAGTCTCATCCTCAGTCTCAGTCTTAATCTCAGTCTCAGTCTCAATCTCAGTCTCAGTTTCAGTCTCAGTTTCAGTCTCAATCTCAATCTCAATCTCAATCTCAATCTCAATCTCAATCTCAATCTCAATCTCAATCTCAATCTCAATCTCAATCTCAATCTCAATCTCAATCTCAATCTCAATCTCAATCTCAATCTCAATCTCAATCTCAATCTCAATCTCAATCTCAATCTCAATCTCAATCTCAATCTCAATCTCAATCTCAGTCTCAGTCTCAGTCTGAGTCTATGTCTCAATCTCAGTCTCAGTCTCAGTTTCGATCTCAATCTCGTTCTCGTGCTCGTGCTCGTGCTCGTCCTAGTTCTCGTTCTCGTTCTTGTTGTTGTTCTCGTTCTCGATGTTAGAAAAATTATTTCAACATCCATTTCACATATTTTCGCATTGTAGAAGAAAATTTAGTAAAAATTCAAAAAACTAAAAAAAAGTACGTATACGCCCAGGAGTACCTTTCGGACTATTATGCTAGTACATAATTATATACATTTTGAAAGAATGAAGGTTCTCAAAAAATCTATTGGGACACTAACAAAGAAGTTCGAAATGAAAGCAAAAGCCTGTACAGAGTGACGAACAATCAACTGTATCGTTGGTAATTGGAATTACAAACGCTATCAATATCAATTTTGTATAAGATTTGTTTTTAATTTGTGGCTTAAAAATCTCATGAAGTTATTCACCATTCTCAAAATATTCTCCCTTCCTTTACATTCCCTCTTCAAAAACATACCAATAATGGTATCCTCACATTGAATAAATTTATCGTCAACAACTTCAGAGCAATATGCTTAACTTATAAAATACCAATTACACACCTTCCCACATTCTCTATTATTATTCATTGTTTCGTTTGTAATTTTCGTTTAAAAATAAATAAAAAAATTATCAAAATGAAAAAAAAAACAAGATATTAAACATCAATTATATTCGAAGAGACGTGAGGCAATTAAAAGTAAAATTATTGTTAAACGTATATTGACAATACAACCAGCGCAGCGTCTCGAAGCATCCCATTTAGTTTTCATTTCGTTTCTGGCTTTTTTCCATCCTCATACTTTCCATATGGCTCATTGTTTTCATTGTAAGCATCCCGTTGTTAAGTCTCATAATTCTTTTCACGCCGTGTAAAATTTAATTGGCTGTAATTATTAAAAAAAAAAAATCAAAATTAAAATGATGAAAAAAAAAATTACAAACTTTCCCCCCACGGACATTTATGCAGGTATATACGAGTACCATATACACGACGAGAATAATTCACCTTGCAAAGAGACAAAGAACAAATTGCGGACAGGTAATGTTCAGGTCCCAGTCCCGTTTTGTGCGGTGTTTACACAGTAGTTCAACGTTTTGCCCCCTGATACATTCACACACATACACCGAAGTAGTCCTCTGATGATTCGTAACTAGGGTTGCCGTCTTAAGCGTATCAATTAAACAAACAACTTCTCATAGAACTCTACTCTGTCTCTCTCTGTCTTTCTTCTACATATCTACCTCTTTTCATATTTATTTTGGGAAAGGGATTGTCGATAGAAATCACCTGAATTGAGACAAAATGACAGTGATGCGAAAGTATCTAAACAAAATAAAATAGAAATAGAGTATTTGGTAGCACTTTCTTAACCGAACCATCAATAACTTTTTTCAGGTAATTTTTGTTAAAGTTTCATACAGAAATGGTGCTCACTTTTTTAAGCACGAAAGAGTGAATAAGACAGTGATGCCAAAGTCAGAACTAAATAAGCCATTCTGCTTAGTTTGCAAGTCTATCTTTATTGCCTTGGCAACTCCTTGCTGGTGTTTAGTGAAACATTGAGTGGTCAAGAACGGTCCACACGATCCATTTAACAAAAGAGCAATTTTAGCAGTGATGCCAAGTTAGTTTGATTTTTTGATCATCTCCGTCCTTAAAAAGTCATTTTGCTCATATCAGTCTATCTCTATTGCCTCCGGTTTGACAGTTCCTCAAAAATATAAAAAAATAAGTTGAAACTCGAGTATTTGGTAACACTGCTTGTGTGGGCCGTACGCAGATGAGCCCCAATCGAATATGTAACAGGTCCAAATGCCAAACCGAACCAAAAGCAAACCAACAATGACTCCTTGCTGGTGCATATTGCAACTTGGTGTATACAAAAACGGTCCTCTATACCTCATCACAGATTCTTGTTATTTCTTTTATTTAATTTTGTTTTTTTTTCTGATTGTATTTTGTTATTTTTGCTGAATCGAAAGGGAAAAAATGTTTTATCTGGGAAATTGCCCGCTCACGTTTAATTTCATGACACATTAATATCCAGCTGTCATTTCGATAAATAAGCGGATAATTTCACTACATACCATTGACACACAAATATTGCGCGATGCTTCTGCGTATGGTTGATGGTGAAGGATGGCGCGGTGCGGCGCTGCGGGTTGGATGATAGGGATGGCTGATGGCAAGTTCCACGAAGTGAGATTCAAAATAAAATTCAAATCATGGAAATAGCTTCGTCTCACGTTCCACCGCACGTTCGTCGTTTTACCACTGACAAACTGACACTTTGTTCACTAGGTCGGCTGACATTTCGATTCAAAAAATATATATGTACAATTTTTTTCCATTTGTACCTTACAACCCGCCGCCGTGTTTTTTTTACCGCTGCTGCTGAATGACTATAAATCAGCCAGAGTGGATTTGCATGGAACGTGAGTTTGCTGCAGAAGTTGCAAGTAGGTTTAATAAAAGTCGTAAGATATTAATTACTCTTACTGGTCAACATAATGGTTCAGCAATCCAATTCAAAGTTTTACCATTCAGTGCATTCGCTTGCAATGACAGCCGGTGGCGGTGATGAGGGGGGATGATATAGCAGCAAAGGCTTGACAACTGATGTTATGGTTTGCCGAATTGATAGATGTAAAGTCACACAGGTGAGAGATGATTATTGTAATTCCTAATATTACAAGTTGATCGTGAGTGGAAGTGGAGCTAACTTCGTAAAGTTGTCATACTGTTGTCAAAGCAAAATAATAATTCAGTTCGTGACATTTTTTAACTGAAATTTTCATTTAATTGTAGCGAGAGATGAGTTTACATTTTTATGGTAGAAATTGTAACACGAAAGTGAAAGTGAGTTACATGAGTTTGTTGTAAGGTTTGGTCTTTTGAAATGCATCCAGATTTCATTATAATATGAAAATATAACATCAGGGTTGGAAAAGCTTCTTTTTAAAGTAAAAAGGTATTTTCAGTTGGGCGTCATTTAAGAGTGGCAATCATTTTTAGATTGAATTTAACCACAGCTGCTAAAAACTAATACTTCATATCAACCTTGTTCAAAATGTTGATACAATTTTGGGTAAAAGTCGCCTATGGGGGTTCAATTGGGTTTCTAAGGGTTTCACATTGGGCGCCATTTAATAAAAAAAACTATGATTTCAGTTTAAATACATATAACTATATCATTTTACTTCTTAGTAGGTCAAATTATTCATTAGTCCAGAATGAAACCACCAGGACACAGATTAATTTTGCCATTAACGCTAACAAATGTTTCCAATTGGGCGCCATTTAAGATTGATAATTACTTTTAATTCAAATCTAACGATTGCGGATTTCAATGCATGAATTCAATGAATTTATTAGTCATTCAAAATACCACCATCAGGCGTAATTCATTTGTTGGAATTCTAAATGAAAGCCAAGAAGTTTTCAGATTGGACACCATTGTAAAATGACAATAATTTGAAACAGGCTTACCTTACCTAGTAAGGTGTTAATAGTTTGATAATCCCCAAAAATAAACCCCACAGGAAGATACAGATTATATGTTAAACTTTGATATTTAAACCAAATAGCGGTTTCAAATTTGGCGCCACCTACGACTAACAGTAATATTATGTTAAAGTTTAAACATTAAGAGTTAAAATCGCTTGAAATAAGAGATTTTAGCAGCTACCATCAGGAATAGTTTTATTTTTTTAATTAGGTACACACAGGAACACAAATGTGTTACCAACTGGGCGCCATTTTTTTAAAATCTTATTTCAAGTCATTCAATAATTAGAATCATTTTCTATTCAATTTCAACCCTGTGACCTAGATCAAAAGATGTATGTGTAATACTATTGAAAATAAGATTATTGTTAATTTTTTACACCGAGTCTGGTAAGTTTTTCCAGTTGGGCGCCATTTAAAATTAAAAAATATTCTTAAATTAAATTCAACCACTGTGAGTAAGAAACTACTTTAGCTACAAAAAGTTTTTTGTGTTGAAAAAAACTTTAAAGCATGGAGCTCTTGTTAGAAATCGATATACGTGTCCCAAATCGGGCGCCATTTAAGTCTAACAGGAAATTATCGTTTAAATGTCCACATTGTAGCTTAAAATCACTTGAAATGAAGTCTTCGAAACGATTAAGGGCTCATAAATCTACCTTACCCCGGTTTACAATGAAAAGATAACATCAAAATGTAAATAGAGACACCAGCCGACATAATTTTCAAAAACATTGAGAACAATTCATTGCATTAATACCAATTGCGCATTTTTACAAGATAATCGTCAATCAATTTCTCAAGTGTCTATATACGAGTATACGAACATACAATTATTCCGTTTGTAGGTATATTTTTTTTTGCCAATAAATCAATCAAACATTGCATTTTGTTTCGCACCTGCTACTGCTACATTGCGCTGGCAATGTTGAATGCATTTACAAAACTTCAAACTTAACATTTACATACGCACGAGCGAGCGCTATCTTTTGAATTCGACTTCGACCCAAAAACCTCAAGATCCGGAAATTTAAAATTCCGAATCTAATGAATTTTTTATTAGGTCTGTGTCTGTGATGGCCATTGTCTTTTCGTTCGCATCTTTATGCTCAATTGCATGCAATACGCTCCGGGCCAATAAATCACTTTGCGTCAATATGTTGTTCTACTCATACATATAACTGGGGTTTGGGTCTTCGTCTGGGTTAATGGAATACAATGATGGTAAAGGACACTTTTTTGACATCAGACAGTGGCGGCACTGATGTAAAGAGAGAGAATAACCACATTGCGCAATGAGGGGTCAAGAAACGGATTCTTTTTTTTTGGTTTTGCGCGTTACCCAGAAGTTTTGCCTTTTTACAGAAACCGCTTGCAGTTTTTTGCTTCTTCATCTTTGTAATATTTCTGTTTTTGGCGAAACAATGTCACAAGTGCGACTTCAAAACATGTCCGACAGAGAGAAGATTTGTTTTTTTTTTTTTTTTTTCTCATGCCACTGACATATCATGTCAAAGGTATACAACGTGCGCATGTGTTTATCTTTGATGTTAAATCATAAATGTTCATTGTTCACCTGTCCGTTTGTGAAGACGAACCTTGATGGGATATTTGCCGCTTCATTGTTTTGTATGTGTGTTTTTTTTTATGTCCAGTTTGTATTTTTAGGTTAATAGCCACACTTTTTTTAATGTGTTCACCAGTGAGGTTAAGTGGGTATATGGTCGTAATTTTATATGACCATCTTCCGGGGTCTAAGGTTTTGGGATGTTATAAAAGCGTGTGTGGTCAAAGGGTTTTGTAGTTTCTATTAAGGCATTTAAAAATTTACCAGAGTTACAATTTCATGTAGTTTTATGGTTGGTTGTAAGGATGTTTGTTTTTGATTTGGAAGATGCGCTCATTTGAATATAATTTAAGATGTTTGATTAAAAAGAATTTTCGTAAAATAAAAATTACGGAAAATTACTTTCAGAACTCAATGTCACTCTGAAGTTTTGGAACGCAAAGTCTTTACCGTCTTCCAATGTTTAGTCGAATTATATATAGGTTTTTATTAAATTGATTGTTTGCTGCAGTTTACAAACTGGCGGTATCATCGGTCCTAATAGCGAAGGAGTGCTACTTGTCATCAACGCTTTTAACCGTCAATTTTTTGATAACTTAATTTTCAGAAGTGCTTCTGCTCCTGTCAACTAGATCCGTCATTCGTGAAACTTAACGCCTCTCGATAACTATTTAAAGTCATTGTCGTAGGGAGGGATTAATAATTATAACGATTATGGATTACAATTGCATAAAGTTAAAGATTTTATTAGTCCTGTAATATACATGGAAAAAAAAATATTTCAAATTGGGCGCCATTCTAAATTATAAACTTTAGATTTAACAACTAAAGGCTAACACCCTTTTAGAGTGATTTATTTCCAAAAATATCACCAGGCATAGATCGTACGTTAAACTTAAATATTAATACCAAAAACTGGTTTGAAATTGGCGCCATTTAAGATAAAAAGTTATTTTTCATTTTAAATTTAACCATTAAGGGTGAAAATCGTATGTGTTAACATCTTCTTGCAAGATCATCACCATCTGGAGTCGATTTTTGTTTGAATTATACACAAGAACCAAAATGTGTTTCCGATTGGGCGCCATTCTTCTTTTTTTATTTCATTTAAGCCATTAACGGATGAGAATCATTTGCGGTTTCATTTTGACCACTATATGGAGTCATTCAAGATACTATCAGAAATAAAGCTTCGATAATTAGTGTGGTAAGTTTTTTCACTTGGGCGCCATTTAAAATTTAAAACATCAGAGAGTCTTCCCTGATCATCACATTTAAGCAAGAAGCAAGTTTCAAGTAATCGAAGTTGTTTTACTAACTTGTCAATTAATTAACTTTGCCTAATGTTGTCCAATATCAAACTGATTTCCTTGATCGAGTGAATTTTATTTGACAAATTTATTAGCCACAGTTTATTGAGTAATTTGAAGAGTTTCTCGCTTCATCAGCTCCTAAAATAATCCCATACTCAAATGACACCATCTAATTGGATATTTCACTTAAATTACCTAACTGACACTCACATCTCACCAAGTCCAATAAATCCATCCAAAGACAGCCATTGATTGGCCATTGGTTTCCAAACATTATCAAAAGAAATTAAAAAAAATTAAATATACAACCAAACTTTAACTAGCGTTAAATTTACGACGCTATAAAAATGTCCCCCAAAAAGTACCCATACACTCAGAGGCGCCAACTCTCCATCTCCATCGAAATGATCGTAAAAATTCGACAAAAAGCCAAAAAGACCTATCCAACTTCCCAGGCTTCCAATCTGTATTAATTACCAATAAAAGCTGATCATACCTTCTATACGACTTGACTCTGACTGGGGGCTAATGATTCACTGTGAAATCAAAGTCCGAGCCAAGCCAAGTCAAGTCAACAAAAAGAATCAATTAGGTTCCCAACTTTTGGAATGAAAATGAACACACCACTCTTACTGGCAACTGCCAACGGCATGGCACCACCACCGTCACCGTCAGACTCTCGGCCCGGGGAACACACCTTGATTGATCGACTCGATAAGCAAGCTGCAGCGGAACTGAATAGATCAGTAAAGATCGCTTATCGCATTTGAATTTGCAAATGTCACCATTTTCGAATCAGGTTGACCATGTCGGAGTCGTCATCGTCATCGAAGCCGCCGTCGTCGATCGTTGTCGTTATAACCGACGACGACGACTCATTTGCTGGTCCATATAGCCCCTATGCGCTGGCAGAGTTTATAGATACGAGTAGATATGGTTTAGTGATATTCCGGTCCCATGAAATCAGTGGATTGGGAAATTTGGAATTCTTATCGCTGACCGACGATCGTGTTGTCGTCGTCGGCAGCGGCCGGTGTCGTTGGGTCGCTGCCTCAGAGCGGGACTATATACATATACTCGTACACACATATTAAATGGATCCCGAAACTCGCCCCTAAGCCCAATCCGAGATTTATAGCCTCCATAAAAATGATAGACGGACCGAGACCAAAGCGATCAAAGAATTGAAAACTAATTAACTAAATCCCGCTCGTTCTCGAATTGAAATTGAAATGGAATGGAAATCCAGTTCGGTTCGACGCACAAAGGGGGATACCTAAACTCCATACCCATTATACCCGCAGGTCTCGAACCCAGTCACAGATTCAACGGACGGGCAATCGGAGGGACTCCATGAAGAAGAAATTTTAATAAGCAACCAAACGAGTTCCACTCATAATCCTCTCCATTCGACCATTATGTGCACCGGGATCACATTAAGTGGAATCCCGAAACGAAATGGATTTAAATCAAAAACTCGTATAACTTGTCACATGCGATAAGCTTCCAGATTTAGAGTGCGCTCCGTTGGACGTTGACCAGGATGCACTGCTGTATGCAGCAGGAGCGCAGTGCAGCGACAACAGAGTGAACAGCAACATGGAGCGGCGGCGGGCGGCTGGCGGTGTCGTGGCGTGACGTTCGTTGGTGCAGTAGCAATATTCTGGATGAGGCCCATCACAAATACTCGTGCACCTTATCTGATGTCGTAGTGCAGAGTGCCAGAGTGGCAGAGCGGGCGGACGAAAGATTTGTATTTTGTTTTCTTTCTCCTCCAAATGGAAAGAGTATCCCAATCCCAACCCAACTGCCAACTGTGTGCGGCTCCTGGCTGTGGCTGATTATCTGCAGGTGAGATGTTACCTGAAAGATAACATTTACGACATTCGCGCCCAACCATTATCCGCAGAGAGCGTATAGCGCAGCCTTTTGCCACAATGGTCTCATCATCTTTAATCTGCGGCTCCGTTGGACAATTATGATAGAAAATTTCTATATTCCCCAGATCCATATGGTTGGCTGGCGTTGGTTGAATCTTATGGATGAGATGGTAAGACACAAGGCGCACATAAGCGTGGAGCAATCTCACACAAGACTCATGGATGAAATTAATTTTAATAATGCTTCCCCAACTATCGGTCAATAATTGAGTGTAAATCATGTGGCATTGTGAATGGTATACTCGTGGCTGGAACTTTGGACGTTTATCCAAAACCTAAACCACCATTTGAGGAAGATTAGGTGTTGAGTTGGAAGAAATGCGGAAACAGTAGTTGCGGAGTTAAGTTTAATGATTGCCCACATTTTAAAATGAGACTCTATGAGATAAATTTGGTATAAGTATCAACGAGTTAGGAAAGGTCTATTAATATCGTTGGATAGCTCTGGAAAAGGCAAATTATAATTTGATTAATAGGAATGGAAACATTAATCGGACTTAGATGATGACATGAATAGATATCAAATGATTTTAAAAGGTGTTTTTTTAGACATTCGGTTTTCAAATTAGCAATACTTTTTTTCGGAGATGGTCTTTTTGACAGCTGTCACTTGATTTATTCTCAATTTGATTTGCCATTTTATACCGAATTTATTTTCTCCTAAACAACGTTTGCACATTGTTAAAATTTATTTCCAAAATAATGTTTCGGTTCCCGCCCGTCCAATATTCGGTTGACATAATCGCCCAGAAGAGTCGGTAATTCGATCAAACATGCATCCCCTTTTGCACCACGTTTACTCTAGTGGATAATCCACAGAGACGCCGCGCAGTACCCACCGAAGACGCTATTCCTGCTGTGAAGCGGACTATCGAAGGATACCCGAATAAATTCATCCGTCATCGTGCGCAACTATTGGAGCTATGCCCATCCACTTTATGGAAGATTTTGCGTAAGGATCTTGGTTTGCGGGCTTACAAAATTCAGCCGGTGCAAGAATTGAAGACGAAGGACCATCAAGGGCGTCGCAAGTTCTGTGAATGGGCCGAAATCGAGATGGCCACCGATCCCGATTTTCACAAGCTTATTTTTAGTTGAATAGGCCTGTGGAGCGACTTCCAAGATAGTGAGATTTAACACCGCTGGACTATTTTATGGGAATATGTGAAGTCACTTGTCCAAACAGATTAGCACGAGACGATTGACGCCTTGGAAGAGAATATTCGGAGCGTTATTGCTGATATACGGCCAGAATTGCTGCAAAATGTAGTCGAAAAAATGGTCTTCTCGGCTGGAATTTATTCTAGCCAGTCATGCCAATAATTTACCCAAAATCACCTATACAACATAATGGCAAATCCCTGTCTTTATAATGGAGCTAAATTCTTGGCCACAGCATTAAGTTTTATATATTTAATTTCTTTTTAAAAACCACACGCCTAAAAAAAACACTAATTATTAAATTCAAATGGGTCCTTCATCTTCAAGTGGAACTTAGTGGACTGAAGCTTCTTCCACGGTTCTTGTTTTCATTTCTTTTGTATTCAAAACTAATTTTAAAAAAGTCTCACAATTTTTGAATCATTTTTCTGTCGTTAAGCAATTGCCAAACCTTAATGGATAGAAATGTCAATACAGTTTGACATTCTCAACAACTGTCAAACCATAGACACAAACCGTAAGTTTAAAACACTCATCAATTGACAATAATTCTTTTCAAAACTACTAAAAATATAAGGAACATTAAGAAAGACTGGACTCGAGGATGACGAGCGTCCATAACAACCACCTAAGTATTGCCAAATCAAAAAAGGACTTCACTGAAACTTAAATTCCATTTTATTGTCCTTTTTTTTGCTCTTCTTGAACAACAAATAAAAAACCGATCAGAACGAAACTTCATTAAATACTCATTTCGGTTCATAATAAAAATGTCTACTTCCCACCTTTTGCAATTCATGCCCCACCTTGAAGTTCACATACAACATCATTCCAAAAAAAAAGAATCCACGTCATAAGATTCCTCTGAGTTCATAACGAATCGCGCAGTGAAAATCAATATGTGGTTTTAGATAATTACATCGGTTCCCCGCTCGGTCCACAACAAAGCCATTATATGATGCCCCAAGACATCATCGGCACTATGCTCCATCATCAGGACCCCGAGCATCACGAAGACACGAATTTCCCAAACCCAAGCGGGATACTACCGCCACCCGCTGTGTTTGAATGCATAAGTCGAACCCCTGCCATGTGGATTCACTGAGATAAGGTCGGATCTGGGTATCTTCGTCCGACAACCACAACGACGACGACGACGAACGTTGTCATGCCACGCATATTTTGTTCCCAAAAACAGAAGAAGAAGAAAAAAAAAGAAACAAACAGACACACAAATCTGGAACTCCATTTGGAACTGTGTGTGGACCCATTTAAGAATCAAAGATTCAAATTCACAGATTCCAAGAGGGAGCCAAGCCAACACACCGAATACACCGATCTCCAGCGAGATCAGTAGATCATATACCTAGACCTGCCTTCAGCTCAGCTTCACTACGATCCTCGGTCTACCTGCTTTTTTGGGAATCAGGAATCGGCATGCAGATAGATAGATATCCATGCTCTCTCTATGAGGAGATCTTGTATCTTCTTCTGGGTTCTTTCTTCTTCTTTTTTTTCTGAATGTGTCCGCGCGATGTAGGTTTTTGTCTTCCAATTGATTTCTCCCTTTTGTTGTGCATCTCATTTTCGAACACGCATTCCACATCCCAGGTGCTGGCCTTTTGTTCTCCAAATAATACACATTGTCCAGTGTACTTGCACTCTCAGTGAACCATGAATCCCTCGTCCACATACCCAAACCCAGATCCATCTCAACCCCGCAATTGAAAGGCCTTTTGACGGATTCACCAAACATCAGCTTCGACGATTCCAAGTGATGGGTCTTTTGAGAGAGAAATTTGATTGAAAACCAGGTTAATGGCTAGGTGACAGCTGGGAAAAATCTGTGATAAGATTGATAGGCTCAGCGTGTTAGAGACGCGCAGCATCACACAAAGAGGCTGGCTGGATTGCTGGCTTTGCTGGAGCGAGCGTTCGGAGAGGTTTCTCGGACATTGTTCACGGGTAATTTTCAATTAGATTCTCAAGCCTCGAGGAGCTCGAGGTGTACAGGTAGATTACAAGTGTTTAGCTATTATGTCCATTTCTTTTTTTTTTTGTTGAGGTGCTCCAAGAGCAGCTTCTCTGGGACTGATTGAATTGTTTCGCTGTACATATTTTGATTTGGACGTGTGTTTTGTTTTTTTTTTTTGGTTTTGAATAACTTGGTCTTAAGAGTCTCAGTTTTTTTTTTTGTTTTTGAAGACCTGATGGAATTTATTGCCACATTGTTGATTATACGCGGTGTTGGCTGGGTTAAGTGATGTGCGTTGCCTTTGGACAGATTTTATATGTTTGTCAAAGGATTGCCGACCTTTAAGCTATCGATCAAGTTAAGTGGAAATGACGTGGAACGATTAGAAATCGGTTATAGTTAAGTTTTTATTTTTTTGTTTCATGGATTTATTAATGGGTTCGCGATGTTTTTAATCCGAGATAGCTGTTTATCGAGGTGAACATAAACTGGAGGACTTTGAGAGCATACCATTACTTAGCACTTTGAATCTTTGAAATGGTTTGATATTGACTTTTTTTTGGGGGATTTTTGAAGTGTGGCTTAATTGATATGACGACTGAATTAGATACCTTGAAATTATTTATTTAAAAAAGCCTTACAATAAAATTAAATTTTAATTTTAGTTTCTTCAGGGTGTTTTCAAGTTGAATAGGGTTCCCGACCGAGGGATGATGGACCCTCTAGCTTTTATAGCAATTGGTCAATAGAAAATGAAGGGTTACGATATCAAAGACGTTTTGTCTAAATCTAAACTCAAATAGATAATCGCATCAACTTCGAGGAATGGAGTTTAAGCGTCGTACTCTAAAAAATTAAGCAGCCAATTGTCAATTTTTTGAAAATTTTGCTTTGATATTGTAGGCATAAGCTTAGAGCAACAAGATAACGATGCTGTTAAAAAATTAAGACATTTCATTCACTCATTTTCTAGAGTAAAACTATGCCATCCTACTTATGACATTAGGACCAAAGGCAAATGATTTTTGGAAACAGAGACGTAAATTTCAGAACTGTCATGTGATTTCTTTTTAATCCAGGCAAATTTTTTCAATGCAACGCTTAAGTTACACAATCTTATGTAGTTAAAGCACCAAATTTTATGAAAAATCACTGATAGAACTGAACCCGCTTGGGTGCAGGTGACAGTTGTGTCAATTATGTGTGTTGTCAGAATAAAAGCTGATGCTTCCATTTAGCGGAAATACTTGTGCCTGTAAGAAAATTTTCATTTGGTAGAATTTTGAGCAGAATATGAATTCTAAACAAAATTGTTCCATTCAATGCGAATTTCCTTACATGTGTCCCAAAGATTTTAAAACTACTCCAATTTATTTGCAAGTGTCCCAAAGCTAGGAACGAACAAAAACTTTGACTAATTTGTACTAAAGGAACTGTTTAAACCTTCTTTTTTGTTTCGATTTAAAATAATACATAATACTACAAAAGGTTATAGGTTTTTATAAATCCAACTAGCTGACTCCACATACGTCGTTCTGCCCTATTCTTCAAATTGTGTGACAGAAGGTGCTTTAAATCTTCATACCCAGTTTCTAAGAAAGTTTAGGCAATCATAACTGAACCAATAAGCGCATTTTTTAAACTCAATTCGATTAATGGTTTTTAAAAATCTGAAAACGCAATTGATTTTTTGTTTGCAAAATAATAGCGTCTCCTAGATCTTTTCTCTTCTTAAACAGGACCAGCAATTTTTCGTAAGAATTTACCAGAATATACTTAAGAGGTCAAGACTCCTTTTCCTAAACACTCTAGAATGCATATGTGAGTACTTATAAGACCATGAACAGCAGCAGATCATATGATTAAATTTGTGGATTCAAATCGCCTGGACAGAATAGATGGCATGAAGATACCAGCTCCAGACCAGTATAAAAACCTATAAATCGACTTTATAATTTTTCAATACTTTCACCCTTGCATTTCTCTTAAACACAAACTTCAAGCACTATTTTCCGCTTCATTCCATATCCAATTTATCACCAATATACAACCTATGTTTCTCACAAATTAAGCAGCTTTCTATTGGTAAAATAATTTTTAAAATCGGTTCAGTAGATTTAAAGATTAACCCCTACAATTTCACAAATTTTACCGACGGCGACGATGGATTTAGGTACTGTGGCTCTTTTGTCAAAAATTTAATTCGACCATTCCAAACTTCAATCTTCAATGCTATGTCTGTTTTGAAAAACAGTGCTATTTGGCAAGTCTTAATGCGAAAGTCATTTTGAGACATCTCATATACATAACTTTAAATGAGCTGGATTATGTATGTATGTATTGTATATGTATATGTATATGATTATATCAGTTCAGAAATTCTGATTTGGAAAATGCAAAGCAACCGTATGTCTGGACTGGATCATACCTCCAGGAGGATACTTTTTGGATTTTCTTTTCGATAAAATCAACGGTCAGTTAATAAGTGTTAAATTCAATAATACGGGCGGTACAAAATATGCGTCGAAATTCGACACCATTCATCAAATCTTGTAAAACTTTTAATTTAGAAAGCAAATAAAATATTTTTTTTTGACATAGTAGAAAGTTCAATAGTGCAAAGATAAAAATAAGCCATGGTGTGTTTTTGTAATTATTATAAATTACACAAACCTTGTCCTAACAATAACGAATACATTAAACCAAGAATCATCTAATTTGGTGCTGTCGTTCGTTATGAGCGTACCATACATACATTTCGAAGATCCTTTTTTATTTATATTATATATATAGAAGAAGATTATTCATTCAGAACTATAACTATCCAAACCATGACATCAATTTTAAAATTTCACTGTTCGAAACACTGTGAGTGATGAAATCCATTCCTATTTAAGATTGAATCTATTTCCAAATGACTTTTGTGTGGGGTTCCTGAAGGTAGGTATAAAAGGCCACTTCTTTAAAAAAAAAAAGTTATTTACGAAACGACATAATGGCTCATGAATGATTTCAGGTTTCCAATCGTGCGCTAAAAATCTAAAAAAAACTGATACTTTAGAACTGGGTACCACAAAGTTTTGTTGTCAATATTTAAAAAAGAATTGCAGTTATTATTCTAGCAAAATGTTTGTATTTTGAAATTTAGCAATTGCTTGGAGGAACTAATTTATTGGTTTGAAAAAAATTAAGAAGAAATGTTTTTTGACAAGAGGTTCACAAATTTCTACCGTTTTCCAAGTGCATAATTTTGTATGAATTAAAGGGTACCTATTTCAAAAGATCTTTCTTTTTTAATTGTGGTAACACCAACAACGTGATAATTTTGATATTGAGTATTCTTCTGAGTTTGGCTAACTTTGCGAAAGAATTTGGGTTTGAAGACTAACAAGATATATGTAACTAGTGAAAGAATTGAAGCCGACCGAGCGACCATTCAATTCGCAGTAAGATTCGCTTAGTTCGTTAAGGAATAACCTGCTACTTTTTATGAAAAAAAATCATTTTATCAGACGAAGCCCATTTTCTTTTCTCAGGGTACGTCAACAAACTAAATTGCCGCATTTGGGCTTCTGAAAATCCCAAAGCAATTATTGAGAAAATGAGAATTTGATCGACGTGTCACTGTGTGATTGGGTTGTTTTTTTCGAAGATGGCCGGAAATGCGGTAACAATCAATGGATCACGCTATTGCGAGAAGTTATTAACCACCAAATTTTGGCCTAATACATTGATAACATGGATATCACTGAAAAGTTTTTTCAACAGGACGAACGATGACACGTGCCACGATCAATTTATTGCAAGCTAAATTTCCCGATCACATAATTTCGCAAAATTCAGTTGTATGACCAGCCAAATCGTAGGATTTAACACCGCTGGCTTATTTTTTGTGGGGCTATGTTAAAGACAGAGCTTATACGGATCCAATATAGAATCAATTGCAGCCTTAAACACACAAAATCCTTGATTAAAAATTTTGTTGAAAGAATCAACACCTGTCAGCGTTGTCATGGTGGACATTTGCCAGATATAATTTTTCATTCATAATTGCCAAATTTGTCTCTTTGTAATACAATACAAATTTTATTCATTGTTGACATATTGTAACAATCTGATTTTGACATCTAACAGGCCAATACACTCACTTAAGTGGCTATCATCGTGTTTCACAAAAAAAAAAATCGAGGAAAAAGTTTTAATAAGTTCAAAAAAAGTGCCAATACGCCAGAGTGCACCAACTCATTAATTTTGATTCCCAAAGGGTATTTCAACAGTGCAACAAGAACTTGATAGTGCTTTCAGATTCTACTAACCCTTTATTTAAGGTCCTTATGCGCAGGACCATTCAACTGTTGCATATCACTTAAAAAGTCAGTTCATTCAAATGCAAGTTTCTATTTTTCAATTGCAATGGCAGACTAAGTTGTTCCTGAGATACAGTAAAAATCGTTAAAAGTGTAACTGCCTGAATTTATGGCTCAATGAGTGATTTGAAAAATTTTGAAGCACTTCTCGGCTTCTTAAAATCTTTAAATACTTCACATGAGTATCTTATAATGTAAATATAGAAATAGAGGGTGTGTTACACATCCACGAACTTATAAATCACTCCTGGAGCTGTGGCCTCTGCCATATCAACTGTCATTTATGTGGAATACTTCTCGAAACTCGATCAATATGTTGAAAATGATTTCAGAAACTTAATAATACTTAAGAACTTGAGATTTTCAATGCAGTAGGCGTGGCAAATTATGTACAAAACAAAAAATATACAAGACTACCAAAAACTTAAATGAACATGAAAAAGAGGACTTATGTAGATCTCTCTAATACGAAAATTGGGACCAAGTTCTAAATTTAAAAAATAAAAATGCCCATCTTCAACCGTAGAAAGGGGTTCAAGTTCTGTGGCATTCCCGCTCACCCCGCTTGGAATTAATGTTTTGGTTTGATTCCTCCTAACTTTTAATAAAGTTTAATTTTGCCTTTTTCTCTAAAAAATATTGCTAACTTAAGATTGACCTATAGCCCCTTGGATCATCCTCTTAGAATTTTAGAGATAAACCCGTATTTCCCATAAGTCCCGAGTCTTTTTTTATGCAATGCGAATTGTTCTCAGTTTAGAATTAAAGTGCTGTAAACGTTCCTTATCATCACGCTTATTTTAAGCCAAGAAAGAAATCATTTTATCAAATGGGAATTCTGTATTTGGGTTCAAAAAATATAAATGTGGGGACTTAGACCCTCCGTTTTTTAAATACTGTTCGACTTGAATCATTCAATTCCTTAAATATTCCAAAGTCAAAAACTCCCCACAGCACAAACAATATATCATTTCATCATTTTTTTTTACAGACCTAGCCAAATCAAATCACCTATTCCCAACTTTTCAATCACGATTAAAATAAACACGCAAGCACCTTCTTAAAATAAACATTCCTTTTCATAATTAAAAATAGTACCTTCCTCCAAAAAAAAAACACACTTTAAACGGTGCGGCGCCAATCTTCAAAAAAATAAAAATAAAAACATATAAATACAAAAATCAAAATCAATTTCAAATTCAAATTACCTTCCAATTTCTGATTCAATTAAAAGTTTCTCAATTGCTAACGAATATAAATGAAAATGTATATTCAAACATAAGACTTGAGTATTTTCAAAACATACTATACAAGTACGAGTACAGAGATTCCATATACTGAATCACCAGCCACAGGAAGACTTTTTCGTAATCAATCGCAGCTGGTTCCACCTTGAGCCAATCTTTCCCATTAGCACTTCAATTTTTCACCAAATCAAATGCGCACCTCCCCGACCTGCCAGTTGAGGAGTGATAGCAGATAGCGCACTGTGCGGAGTGCAGATCAAAGGACCTTGCCAAGACTTGAAAGGAACTCTCACGCTGTGTTGGGTTCCTGAACTTTAGAATGTTGTATATCTTCGTCGGCTGGCGGGCGTTGCTCATCGTCTTCGTCGTCGTCGTCGTAGTCAGCCGTCGAAGCTATCGCAACTCCACCCGACCGACCGACCGACCCCCTGGGTATAAATAATAAACCATTTCCAATGATACAACATCAAACGTGATGGGTATTTAAATAAATTTCCATAAGACTTCCAGCTGGGAGCTGAAAATGCTTCCCCTTTGTACACCTTGGCTTCCAAAAATACCAAAAATGATTTTTTCGATTTTGTTAGTATTTTTTTTCTTCTTGTGTTTGGAACTCAAAATTCGGAATTCGATTGCTGGAGGATGAGATGCGCGGATTTCGACAGGCAATGACATAAGTTCACTTTGTTTGCTCATCGTTAGCGGCAGTGGCAGCAGCAGCTGACTGAACTGCGCGAGCAATGATGATGCTGACGGAAGAGCAACGCCAAAGTGTCCCAAACGGGGTTTCTTCATCACGATCCAGAGAGGACTGCGCGCACAATCAGTGGAGCATCTTCCAGCCGAACAACAAATTAACCCAACGACCGCGACCGCGACCGAACGAAGCTCGGACCTCGAACCTCGGAGGAACAAAACCGAAGGAGAATCAAAAATTAATTTGCATATTAATCAAGGAGCGCTTCACGTTTCACGTACCGTACTTGAATGGTCGACCAGAGATATACGCCAGCGTCGTCGTCGCCGCTGTATGATGACCGGCTTGGTCAGGATGGGGCTTCAAACGGCCTGCGCCGAGCTGAACCGTCCCGAAGTCACCTGAACCACGACCAAGAGATTCGTCCAATCCGAGCCAGAGCCGTATTTCGTATCTCATTGATTTATTAGAAATTATTTATCACTCATTAGTGGCTCATTCAACACCAAGGTAAGTCGGGTCGCCCCAATGACGGCGCGACGGTTATGGATAGTGGCGATGTGCGATGGCTATGGCGGCGCGGCGCGGTCAGCTCGGATGGGCTCGACTCGGCGACTCTTGCTATCGAAAGGTCCTAAATATAAAGTCCAATGTCTATAAGTCCAATCGCATTAATGCAAACTGATGTGGACTTACACACAACGGACATGCCGCCGCTGCGCTGATGCCATGACGATGATGATGATGATGATGACGAGGACGTGATGTGAGAGGGACACCAATTAACACGTCCTAAAATCAAATACGCGTAAGTTTTATCTCTTAGATTAGGAGACGGCAATATACGTGGATACGTGAATTTCGTGCGGAATTGTTTGTTGCTTTGTGGCGGTCTGCAGGTTAAGAGTCTTGAGTTTGTCCAAAAAGTCTTTTAGAGCTCTCACATTCGATAATCTTATAAAATATACTTACTTATGGTGCGGCTACATATATTCGTACTTATAACAGAATCTCAAGTCGTTATTCTAAGTTTTAAAAAAATATTTAAAGTTAATGCAAACGATTTTGAAAGGGTTAAGAGTTTTCGCAACTTTGAGCTTGAGCTTCTTCGAGATATTTGAAAGGTTGAATTTATTTGCAGTTGTTACTCTTGTAAGATTATCTTAATGCGATTACGGGAAATATGTTACACCAGTGCTTCCTCTGGCTTTATTTAGTTGAAGATGAATATTTACCCACACAGAATTAAGAGTAGGTTAATCTAACAGGGATCCAAAGCTGGCGCCAAAGTTGGAGACTTCCTTATCATATGTTTGGAGATCTTTCTGTCTAAAGAAACGGAAGAAACTTATCAGATTTAAAGTTCAGTTCCTTATACCAATTATGATTCATCAACCTCTTTTTTAATACAATATCTAACTTTGTCATCGTGATATAAAATTAATTCGAAACTGGTAGAAAGAAGGGTCTTCTATTGATTGGTAAGAGAATACATTCTTTGGTGAGTATATTCATTGTAATTCATTCATTGAACGCAATACAAAGATTACATTCATTGAACTCACGTATTGACTGCGGTTGAAAACTCCCACCGATCATTTGACATAAAAAGATTGTTATAATTGTTAGTTCAATCATTTTTGACTGCACTCAATTGAGTCTTCACGCAATTGGATGAAGATTTTTAAATTGAACTGAATTGAAAATTACAGCAACGATAACTAAATAGGAAGCTGCAAGCCTTCACTGCTGCAACTGCTCGTAGAGACAGCATTAGTCTCCGAATGCTTTCCCAAAGAGTGGGAAAAGGGAATGATTGTCAAGCTCCTGGAAAATCTGGAGGGGTATCTGCGTTTTGCCTGCAGTCGCCAAAATAATATCAAAGATTGTTCTAGAACGCATTAAAAACACCTCGAAGCACCGCTTGACGCTGAACAAGCAGGTGATCACATAAACACCTTGAGGATCATCATCGAACAGTGCGTCGAATATCGATCACCACTCCAAATGCTGTTCATTGATTTCGAGAAGGCTTTCGACAGACAGGGCTGCATACTGTCACCAATTCTTTTTTTATTGCTGATAAGGCTGATAAGTGATGTACTGCGGATGCTGATGAGCAGTAGAGAAAGAATAGAGAGCTTCCAATACCTAGGAAGTATCGTCTCTTCTGAAGGAGGAACCGAACTAGACATCGCGAACCGTATTGGAAAAGCAAAGGCTGCGTTCGGGATGCTGTCCAATATTTGGAGCAACAAATCTCTCAGCTCGAACACAAAGCTACGACTGTTTAACTCTAACGTCGAATCAGTTCTGCTATATGCTTGCACCTCCTGGAAAATAACAACTACAATAACCAGGAAACTGCAAAACCTTCGTTAATAGGTGTCTTCGAAACATCTCACTGGTTTTCTGGGTTAATCGTATCTCTAACGAGGACTTATATAGGCGAACAGGTCAGAAACCCGTCGATACACATTATACGAAGGCGCAAGTGGCAGTGGATTGGACACAACCTTCGAGAAGGTAATGACCACATTGGGGGACAGGTGTGGACAGTGAAATCACATGGAGGAGGTATCACCAAGTTTGAGAAGAAATCTTGAACACAAAATCATTGAAAACCGCACACAATGACGAGTAGGAATAGTTGAGTTCCTTATTCCCGCTAGGGATGAGGACCGTACTAAGTGAGTAAGTAAAGAGAATCCAAAAATCATGCCTTAAACATTTTTTTCCACTAATGAAATAAAAGAAACTTTAGCTGTGAAAACAGTTTAATATCTTATTGAATTATGCAAGAATTTTGTCTCTACATAATAATTATGAGGGTTAAAAATCAATTACACTTGATAAATCCTATCATACTAAATTAAAATCCAAATCCAATACTTCAAAACTAGACTAAAACTTCAGAAGGTTTTCTCATAGATCTTTCCAAGAATACAAGTTCCGAAATTTTGCAGTCTTAACTTGAGTTAGTATAAGGAAAATTTTTTACTGCAATTTTTGAAAAACTTAATCCAAACCACTTGAAAGCTTCGGAGACATCTCCTTCAGAAAACTTTTCAACCAAAACTTATAACTCATAGATGTCAAATTGGATGTAATATTATTATAATACTATCAGATGTTTTGAAGCTGGTTTTTAGGCTAATCTTGCAAGCATGAATTATGCTAATCAAACGTTACCACTCAATTTCCAAAATCCAAAAACTAGGATTGATAACAGCCATTAGCTGATGATCAGATTAGTGTCAGTTTCTAGATGCTTCAGAAAGCACACGTCGTTTTCTATGGTCAGTTAAAATTTGTAATCGCCTGTCAAAAGAAGCAAAATTTGTAAAGTTCTCAGGAGCTCCTTAAAATTATTAACCTCTGATTCTTCTACACACTCTCATGACATCAATAAAAAATGACAAGTAGCTTTAACCATAATTCCTCTCCCAACTGTCAAAGGAGAAGTATAACATTTCTATAGTATTATTTTAACAAATTTCAATCATAATTTAAAAACGAAATAGACATCACCCATTGGTTAGAATTAATATAAGTTGTGTTTTAATCACTACTGTGTATAGCTAATGCAGCATTTAAGTGAATAAAACGATCAAACTGACTTTATAAAATATCGCCAGTACAGCTGCCATTTTTTTTAATGGCTTCTTTTTCGCTAACAATCAAATTGTTGTTGTTTGCTAAGGAAAATGTTGCTGCGCTCGTTATGCAGCAGTGAATAAAACACAACATTATAACATTACATACTATACACAGCATATAAATGTACGGAATATAGACACTTGCACCTTGAGCGAATAAGACTGTATAAGGTGATACATCACAAAACATTAATACAAGACAGAAGGACAGAGGAGAGAAAGAACAACAGAAAGAAAGAAACACAAGACAATAGCACGCGGTAGGTTTCGAGATGGTACCCTATCATTCTACTAACCACTGTAACTGATGCTTGATTTCGGTGATCGATGGGGACGGAGCTTTTAACAGTAACTAGGCCGTTGCCAATAAAACACAACAATATAGTTAAAAGAAATGGAGAAATAAAACTACCCTGAGGGACCGTAACTATAAAGAATCTTTCTCGTATTACTGTCGTTCCGTAAAACTGAAACTAGACGAGACTTTCCTTCATCACAAGCACAAGAATTTATATTTTTCGAGACCATCGCCAGTATCGTTGTCCTCGTCAATCATCTTGCGGTTTCTTTTTAAATCGATATCAACACACTTTTTATTTTAAATTCGTTCTTCAAATTAAATCATTAACTTATTTGACTGTCAAAATGTAATTTTATACAATTCTAATGACGAAATGGCAATATTTTTGGTTGGAATCGTCAAAAAATAGAAAAAAAATCCAAAACTCGGTTAAAAATTTGACTTTTAAAAATAAAATATTAACAAGGCCAAGACGAGAATCATTTGACAAGACCCAGACCAATTTCAATTTCGAAACGAGGCCAACATTATTGATTTTGACGAAACTCTTAATCTCAACAGTATCGTCTAGTCTAAAGTCAACATCAGAAAAATCAGAAGAATTTTTGAACAGTAATGGGCCCTGGGATAAACTTGATGCGTACATCTTTTTTCACTCTTCCGATTCGAAACCAGCCAATTTAATAAATGATTGCTTACTTAAACACCTTTGGCAAAATTCTTAAAGTACATGCAAGTTCAACAAATCCACGAACCTACCATAACTTTCACTCTTTGAAAAAATGTCTCCCTTTTAAAAAAAGCAAAAAAATCGACAAAACCCTTTTTAAACCACTAAGAGCACCTTTATCTTCCGCCAAAGCCCTTTCAAAAAGTCGACTCAAAATCCATACCTCATCCGATATTATATTATTGCCAATGTCCCAGCTTTCTGTCCACTGTCTATGAATAGAATGACAAGTTAATAAACTCCCACACACATAAATGCGCGGCGGCATTATTCCTGTGGGTAAACTCAAAACTGGGCATATTCACATCTCATCTCATTTCACAAAGACGTAAATTACCACTCACTATATGGATATGAAATTGGCATCTAACAGAACACACTGCGGATTAAGTAAACCTCTTTTCCAGCTTTGTTTAGTCGTTTACGTTTTTATACTCGTACTCGTACCAATCCCTCGAATATCCCAACACAATGCCAATATACCAAAAGCAAAAGCCAAAGCCGTTCCTAAAGTAACGAGAAGCCACTATATGATGGCCATAAGAACGGGTACTATATCGCATAAAGGAAAAACAATCAAACGCATACCCGCAAAAGAAGTTAATCGGATTATTTCCCACACAAGATTGATCAGCAGGCACGCACATTTGCCTCCTGAAGGAATGCGAAAACTGCCCGCATTGTCTATGAGCGAGGGATACGAGTTCAGTGTTTCAGGGTTTCGGGATGCTGATGCTGGGAACTGAGAACTGGGCATCAGAGTCACAGTCAGAGGCAACTTAACAATCACACAAGAGAGTCACCCGAGTGTGGATTCTTGCAGAAGCATCATCAGATCCAAAGGAAAGCCAATATTGTGTTGTCGAAGCAGCAGCAGCAGAAGCAGCAGCGGTAGAAGAAGTGTCTCACAAGGTATCCTCATGGTAATCCATCGAACCGGACTAAATGGAGCTCAACGCCTGCCTTTGCCACCGCGCCCGTCATCCGCTTCAGTCAGTCTCAGTCTCTTCCTCAGCCTCAGTCTCTGTCGTCCTTCCGTCGTCGTCGTCGTTAAAGCTCCGGCTAGCAGCACCATGTACCACCAAAAGATGGACAGACAGATTTTCACTAAAGCGACTACTTATTAGGATTTCAAAAAGAGCTGCCGTCCTCGTTGTTCGCCCAGGCCATCCGTCCTCCGTCCATCGACGACGACGAGGAGGCACTTTCAGTGCCACTGCCACTGCCACTACCCAGTGCCACCGATGTCCTGGTAATTTTTTTTGTTGCTTTGCGTTGTTTTTGTTCGAGCGAGCTCTTGCTGAGAACTTTACTTGTACTCGTACTCGTATCTTGAATCTATTCCAGCAGAGCAGCATCGAGGAGCTCCGAACTCCGAGCTCGTTGGTGTTTGTCGCCTTCGTTCATTGAGACAGGCAGATAAACACCACTTGGACAAAGCAAAAAAAAAAAACAACACAAAACAACAACAACACTCTCAAGTGCGCTCCCCAGAACAAGTGGATCCCAGATCGGGATTCTTTTGTGCGTGCATTATGCCGCCCGAATTCAGACTCCGACTTCGATTCTGAAGCTGAAGTTGAAGCTGAACCGAACAAAGTAAATTTGAATACCCAGAACCAGTGGACCACAATATGGACAAGTGCGCTACCTACTCGTACATCTATAGACGCGAACTGATGTAGGAGTGAAGAGGCTTCCCGAGAAATATCCAACAGGAAGAGAAACAGAGATAGCGAAGAGAGAAGAGATTCATCAAACAAATTGCTGCTTCATTGGAGCGGTGGTCTACAAAGAGACTTCTCCTAGTCCTTGATGACTTTTCTTGTGAATAATTATAACACTTAAGAGGTCCCTTTCGAGGTGCCCCTATATCACCCTCACCCTCACCTTCCGAGCTGTGGCTACCTACTCACCGTCACCGTCACCGCCATCGCCATCGCCATAGCCATCATCATCATCACCATCGCCCATTGCCAGTTCCAGTGATGCTGTGCATAAAATTCCAGCTGCCTATCAAAATGTGATTTAATCTTTCAAGACACAGTGGCGGCTCTGTGTGTTTAATCATAACATGGTTGGAGTTTTTTTTTTGTTCTTTTTTTGATCTTAAATTATTTGAGTGGGAGAGCAAATCTGTCAGAATTTGTTTCGGTGTCGGAATTGATTTTAAAGTCAATTTAATTGAATGAGTTTTGGTTAAAATGTTTGATAGGTAAAAAAAAACGAGAATCAAAAGCCCTCATCATCAGCAAGAAATCGAAACGAGACTGCTTGGGGACGAGAAAATTGGTCAGAAGGTGTAAAATTGAGTTAACATTCCTTCAGGGGTCGTCATGTACATAGTTGTGGATATTTGTATGCTTGTTGATTCATTAAAGGAAATTTGGTTTAATGAATATCAAAATAATTCTTGATTTGCAGTTAAAATAATAATGCATTAGTATGGCAACCCTGGTTGAATAATCTTAATATAATATATAAAAATTCAATGTCCGTGTGTATGTCTTGAATGAACTCAAAAACAACTCAACTGATATTCATGAAAGTTGGCATATATATGTACTTTGGTCCAACTTAGATGATAGGATAGTTATTATTTAAATTAACTGTCCCAATAATTAATAATTAATAATAAACTGATCAACAATGTTGATTGTTGTTATTGATCGTAGTTTTCAGAAGTCTAGAACAGATGGCGCCTAAAGCGAATTTCTTTACAGAGTATAGCTTACTTTCCACTTTTTTATATTTGACAGTCACAATTATCTGTTAGCTCCAAATGATTTTAAAAGATGGCGATATGTAATGGATTGAGTAAGTATTCAATAGATGGCGCTATGGTACGTTTCATGTAAGCTACAATATAATAGCACAGCTAAAGTACAAGTTAAATTTATTTTGAAGTAAGCTAAATACCCACTCACACAAGAAGGAAGAAGAGTTGATGGTAGACCAAGAAGCACATGGAGGAGAACAGTTGTGGAGGAATCTGCGAGATTGGGAAAGAGCTGGAGGTAGCTGAAATACATCGCTGGAAACCGCACACGATGGAGAGTATGAGTAGTTGAGGCCCTATGTCCCGCTAGGGAACACCAACGGACTTCGAAGGTCTGAGGACCTAAATAGTATCTAAGTAAATACAGTGAAATTCAATTGTTCGAACTTTTTCAATTTTTGGTGCTGGTACACAATTTGCATTGAGCGACGCACGTCTGTCAATTTTTTTCAATAAATATTTTTAAACAGGGTACTGTTCCCCTTAAATAGTTTACTACAATACAATTTAACAAAAATCTTAGCCACAGCAACGCGTGGGCGGGTCTGCTAGTAAACTATATTTATGACACAAATAATCATGAGAGAATGTGATTTATCAATTGTATCAAAGCAAAGTTTCACGATTTCAAAATATCTTAACAGAAATACATTCTCAACAAAATTGTGATATGAATTATGTGAGAAAACATTACATGTTGTAAAAGTAAATGATTTTAATATATTAAGGATTTGACATTAAAAATTCACTAACAATATAATTTATCAATCATGAGAGAAAATCACAAGAGAAAAAAATAATTTATAAATCATTTAAAAGCATATCATGGGTGTAATAGATTATATCATGAGACAATCATGTAAAATGTGAATTCACATGATGTGTGAAAATATCTGTTCGTAGAAATATGATATTCGAAAAATATGTCATGACATTAATATATCATTAAAATATATATAAATTTTGATAAAAGAAATTGTGAAGAGACAAAAATATCAAGGTAAGACCATTTAAGAAATATAATATATACACACTTTGAAAAATGTATCATGCAAGCAAATTTATAGTTGCGAACAAAAACCAGACTTTCAAATATGTTATGTTAGAAATGTAATAAGCAATAGTTAAATATATCGTGTAAGCACTTGTCACTAGATCTAGACAAAACATAATGCGAGAAGTAAACCATATACAAAAGATGCATCATGCGAGAAATATATCACAAGAGACAAATAAAAACACCATAGTAAATATCATGAAAATAATATAAATTATCCAGAGAAATTATAGAGAAAATATGTATTTTTTGAGAAATTGTCATGCGAGAAATATATCCTATGATTAAAATAGAATTTATATCATCAAAAATATTATGGGAGTACTTTTTATTTAAAAATATATAATGTGGGAAATACACCATTTATAAATAGAATCATCTACAAAATATATGAAAACGTATCATGGGATAATTTCACATAAGTGTCATGAAAGAAAATTGAAGAGCATATTATACACTGCCAATCACTAGGATGAGGCCACATATTTTTTATTCGATTTTCGTTCTTTAAACCTGCTGAAAATTTCGTACCCATAAAAATTTACTACATTTGAGTTGGTAGATATTTTCTTTAAAAAAAGTAATAAAATTAAGGGGTTAAATAAAATAAACTGTTGGAATTTCCCTACATTAATTAAAGAGCTACTTAAAAACAGTATGAAAAAGTGCGTGGCCACATGAAAAATCTTATAAAATATCAAAAAAATGAAAGAAATGTTAACAGTTTTTGGTTTTCAAACATTTATTTATTAAGTTTTTCTCAATTAATAACGAGTATGCCCCCCATTTTTCGATATGACCTCTATTAGACGGTTTGGAATGGAATCATAAAGTTTTTTTTAAATAGTCAAGCGAAATCTCGTCCCAGGCATCACGGATAGCGTCAATTAAGGAGTCCTTGTCTTCAAATTGTCTACCGCCTTCATAAACTTTTCGAGATAGCCATGCCCATACGTTTTCGATTATGTTCAAGTCCTTTGAATAGGGTGGCCATGGCAAAAGCTCTACGTTTTCTGATAAAATCCAGCTTTTGACAACCCTGGAAGTGTGGATGGGGGCATCCGGCATTGTCTTGTTGGAAAATCCAAGGCAGAGGTCCAAAAATATTTTTCATCTTCGGAAACGACCGTTCCAACAAGCATTTGTAGCTGTTTCCGTTCATTGTTGTAGAAAGAAACTCCAATTCGATTTTGCCATAGTAGGTGATAGCTCCCCACACCATAACACCTGATGTACGGCTGTGATGTCTTCCCAAAATTAGTTCCTCTTTTCTTAAATCATGGAAATAAAAGTTGTAACCATCGGGGCCGTCAAGGTTAAACTTTTTTTCATCCGAAAAGACAACGCGTTTCCATTGACTGCTCCAAGAGACATGTTCTGTTGCAAAGTTAATTCGCAGCTCCTTGTGTACTTGCTTTAGAACAGGTTTCTTTTTGAGTTTTCTTCTCTGGATAGTACCATCTTTTCTTATTATCCTTCGGACTGTCGAAATACTGGCTGATACTCCGCTTTTGGACCTTATTTTAGTATCTGATTGAGTAGAATTTGAAGCAATACGTAAAATTAACGGCTTTTCTCGGGATGTTGTTGCTTGGGCTGTGCGTTCTTTTTGGTTTTTTCCATAATTTTGAGGATCAGCAAGATAGTTGTTTACAACTGTCTTACTTCTGTTCAGCTTCCTTGCTAATTCTCGGCTTGAGAGTCCCATTTCCTTGAAAGCATCGATTTGTCCTCTTTCTGCCACTGTCAACGTCTTTCCGGAACCCATTTGTAATTGAAATTTAATAAAAAGAGTTATTTGTATAACTTTCTTGAATATTGCAACCAAAATTTTGAAAAAAATTGCTGATGTGAACTTCTATAACGAAATATTCGCAATGGCCTCATCCTAGTGACGCACTTTTTTATATCCTTTTTAGGTAGCCCATTCATTAATGTAGGGAAATTCCAACAGTCTTTTCTAATTAACCCTATAATTGTATCACTTTGTTTTAAGAAAATATGTACCTACTCTCATGTAGTAAAATTTTCCGGGTTAACCAAATTAAAACAGGTATACAGACCGAAAATCGGTTGAAAAATATGTGGCCTCATCCTAGTGATTGGCAGTGTACATATGACATGTTTAGTGTTACCAGATTAAAATTTACTGATAGAATTAACAACATCGTGAGTTTTTAGAATTGACAAGAAATGTTAAGAAAATTGGCAGAAATATAATTTTAAATTTAAAACTCATATTTGACAACTTTAAAGGTATTCTTTTTGTATAAGATATGTGATTGAAAGAGTTTTTTTTTTTAAAGGGGGCGTTTCGAGGTTAGGAAAATAGATTCTATCTTTCGGATTAACCCATTTCTAAAACAAAAAGGTGGTCCAGATGTTGAATTTATATTTCCGAAACAAAACTCATGTCAGCTTAAATTTCTTTCATTTAAGATAATTTTTTACAATTTATTTTAAATTTTTGTATATAAATTTTATGTATGTAGGCTTTGTAAATAAATCTTGTCAAGTTAAAGTTGCTTTCCAATTGATTAGTCATTATCTCCAATCGCTTTTATAGCCCAAATGTTAAATCAATTTTATTTTTTGTTTATGTCTAATGGTTTGAGAAGATGAAGTATTTTTTTTTTTTTTGTAAACTTAATTTCTTATGAATTTATATCTTCTGCAATTATTTATTTATTATAATTTTGTATAAAGACACGCATATGCTTTTCATGTGGGCCTTCAAAAATCAACTCAAAGCCTTTGAGATTTAAATAGAATTGGAAATCCATAGTGATATCTTTGGTTGGTGTGGTGGGTATGAGGCATATCATTTTCTGTAGAGGTACCTATATACCTCTAGGAATTGTCATAAATATAATTTTAGGCGGAGAAGAGCGACTTTGATTATTTTTTTTTCTTCTATTTTGTTAAGCTTGAAAAGCCTCAAAGACGCATTTATAAAACAGTCTCCTCGGACACTTTACAAGAGTTATTAGCTCCATGGACGTTAGAGAATGTTAAGATCCAAGTCAAACCCTATTACGGTTGTTGAATATTTAATTTTTCGATTATGCCACTATCATTATACATATTATACCAACCTACCTTCATATACATGTATGTACATCCATACAAATATATATATATAGATAGATATTGGGGAAAAACATGTGGGATTAATCCAGAGCGAGTCCGGTTCGGTTGATATGGAATAGATACGAGTATTAAAATTTAAGAGCGGTCACTGCTGCCAAAGGCTGCAGTAAGAATTACTAATTGGAGTTCATTCTTTCGCTTCTAGCTAATTTAAGGCGATCAAAGATCATCATCATACCTCCCGTCCTCCTACCGTCTACCTTACCTTAACTCACATTCATTTGAATGGAATCCAAAAACGTCGTCGCGTCGTGCCTGATTATTTTGATTGTGATGATGACGATGATAATAATATGAAAATGGCTCCCATGGCCCATTAGAAAATATATTTGGATCCAACATAATGATACGCAATGGAAATTGATTTCAGTGGCAGAACTAACAAATAGTGTTGGAAACTATACATTGATCGTGAGATAAAAAAAAAACAAGATGAAATTATGTAGATTCAGAAGTGGGAAGTGTTTACCTTGTATTAAGATGCGATGGAAAAGGCTAAGAACCTTACAATTTCATACCTATACGGAAATCTGTAGAACTTGGAACAATAGAAGCTTTAGACTTGTACAAGTAGAGCTCTTCTTGGGCTCTTTCTAAACTAACTTCTAGAACCAATTTTGGAGCATTCTTTAAACGTGGCTCAAAAGAAAAACTTTAATTGATCAACTTTTAAAGAAATTAACGATAGGACATTTTTTGGCAAAATAAAAACATCAATATTTCTGGAGCCCCAGATTTTAAAATTCTACTTATTAAAGTAGACTCCGAGGTGAAAGTGTGAGCCCTATCTCTGAATATTGTTTTTAAATGAAAATACGGGTCATTTAAGGAATTTCAAGGATCTAATCAGCGAAAAAAATGATGTTGCTAGTAATAATCAATCAATAGAAAGCCTTCTTCCAATTTTATCGACGAGAAATCGATAAACCTGGGTTTTCGTAAACTCAACTTGGTACAGAAGAAATATTGTGCCTGCAGCTGAAATCTTTCCACCAGTTTGATTATTTCCAGCCAAAAAGGTGCTTAAAACCAGCCAAAAGGTGTTTAGTTTTGCATACTGTGACTGCAATTTTTTTTACCTTTTTGTAGATATTTTTTACAATTTCAGTGCGAAGTTGACGCGTATACATATTAGTTCCGTTTTTTTTTTTAGTAATGGTGTATAGGAGTAGTGTTTACTTGAAAACTTCTATAGGAGCGTTGGGCACTTTTAGGTAGAGGTACATAAATCATATGAGTTCGCGTAACCGACATGCTCATTACTGAATGGATGACATTTGTATTGCACCTCGATGAAAAATTGATGAAAACATCAATGAATTAATCAAGTCGAGTCATTGAGCTAACATAGTGTGACAAGTTAGTGCTGTGTTGGGTATTATCGTATTTGAATTGTGTGATGGTACAATCATTGTGCAGTACAATAGTGAGTAAATATTCCAATTTTTTTTTTCTTGTAATCATTTTAGCGTTTGATAACACAGGTCAACACACTTTTTGTTTCTGGGTTCTTGGTATGATTTTCTTGTTCCTCCTACATTACTAATTAATTATAAAAAACTTTTACCAGAAAAAGTTTGTTTTTATAGCTACAAGATTGTTATTATGGATTTAAAAGTAGTACTAAATTTGTATGGTACTACTACATGATATAATTTTCAAAAAATCAAATTTTTTTTTTTGCATTTTTCACTTCTTTAGATCTTTAAAAATCACCTCCAACAATAATTTAAAGATATTCGAATTCTAACACCATAAAAAAAACTAAATATGTTTTCGTGTTTCCATATAAATACAATGTAATAGAAAAACTTTAAACGCGTTTTTCTCCAAATATTTATATATCATTGTAAAGGGTGAAAAAACAAAGTTTAAAAAAAAAAACAAAAAACAATGATGTATTTTTCAATACAAAGATTGAGAAAATCGCAATTTGAACACAGAAACAAACAAAAAATATTTTTTTGTTGCCCTGTGTAATTTTTGTAATATTCATTTTCTAATTTCTAACCTCGGCAATGCATTACGCAATTTGTATTTCACAGGGGCTTGGACTTTTTAACACGATTATATTAGCTTCACTTGTATGTATGTATGTATGTATGTATGCATGTAACCGACACCTTTGCACTCGATTTTGACCCACTTTACACGAACCGATTTTATTAAAACTTTGTACACATATCAAGAACCGGTGGCAAAACAATAATTTCATAAGTTTATCTCAATATCCTTATCAGTATTACCAGGATTAAATATTTTAATCCCACAGCTCCTGCTTTTTCCTGATTTTATTATGCGCTTATAAATATTAATAGACTCCCTCATTTTAAGTGCTGCGGTGGCTCAGTTGGTTAAAGCGCGGTCACGTTTCAGTTTGAGCGTCAAGGGTCGTGGGATCAAGCCCTAGCTATGGATGACTTTTTTTTTTGTTTTAATTAAAATTACGAGATTTTAAATAATAAATAAATAATTCCAATTTCATTTACAATTTCAATCAACTAAATGGGTCAATGAAATGTTTCAATGTTTTCTTAAATCACAAAATAAATACAGTTTAAAAAAACTAAAAAACACGCTTTTAAAGCACGTTAAACTAAAAAGTTAAAAATAAAAATAGTTTGAAAAAACTAAAAAACACGCTTTTAAAGCACGTTAAACTAAAAAGTTAAAAATAAATATAGTTTGAAAAAAAAACTAAAAAACACGCTTTTAAAACCCATCATACTAAAAAAGCGGAAAAAAATTTTTAATATAAGCTGAAAACAATAATGAACTAAGAATACAAGTCCATATTTTTTTTCATATATCGAGCGCCCCACGCTTATTCACAATAACACTTTAGCACTTTTTCACCATTAAGCGAATTTTTTCTTTTTGTATATTTTTCTAATAATAATTGAAAGGACACAAATTACACGCATCGTATAAGAATGATGACAATGATGCAAAGAATAAAAAAAATAATATTAAAAGTTGTAACAAAACTACCACGAGGTGTTATGCCTCACCTTCCCTTACCACCATTACAACCCCTAGCTACAGGCACTAGAGGCTGATCCTGGCAGCAGGAAGGTGAGGGTGTCCAGGCAACGGCAGCTTGGCATGCTTGCATAGGCACGACCTAGCTCGCCGGAGGGGGGGTTCTTGCTACCGCTGCACTGGACGGTGCTACGACTTCATGCCATGTAAAATAAATATCGAAGAGAGAGGGGACCCGAAATGTCCAGCAGTGTGAAGGGGGAGAGTGATCTCCATAGAGGGATGAGGGTCGAAGATGGTATTGACCCTCGGAGGATTTGCCCGCCCATGTATCTTGAAGATACCACCTTGACTACTGCAACCTCCACTTACCTGCAGTAGTCCCTTACTCGACCTTGCACCCTCCTATACCATACCCTTACATTGTTTCCTCACCTCCACCTCTTGGAGGTCCTTTTACGCCAACATGGTTGGATCGTCTGAAAAAAAAAGGAATCCTAAAAATTTCTCAACTGTCTTCCCATAAACAATTTTCCGAGATCATTCCATATCCAAATAAAAGATTTTTTGTTTTGTTTTCATCTACGTTATAAAAATGTATGTAATTTTTATTACAAAAAAAAAATTAAAAATCTAAATTACAAATAATTATTATATCAATCAGGTATGTATAAAAATTCTTAGGTTGGTATTGTATTACATATTTATTATATTTATATTAATTTTATATACTGTTATGTTGTATTAAAATTACAATAATATATTATAAGAATATTAATATTAATTTTAAAGAGTTTTAAGCTAAGTATTAAGGTAAGTATAGTGTTTCATTTTCTATAGGTTTTAAGGCAAATATTTAGGTAAGTGTAATGTCTCCTTTAATATAGGTTTTAAGGTAAATATTTAGGTAAGTGTAATGTCTCCTTTAATATAGGTTTTAAGGTAAGTATTTAGGTAATTTACTATAGGTTTTAAAGTAAGTATTTAGGTAAGTATAAATTAAAAGTTTTCTTTAGGTTTATTATCTCTAGGTAAGTATGTTTTTTTTTCAGGTAGAAATGTTTTAAATCAAAAAAAAAAAGGTAAGTTTCCGTATATTATTATTTTTTTTAAATTTTGTTATTTATTTATATATATTTGTTTTTTTTTTTTTTTCTTTTCTTATGTTATTTCAGGTAGAATTATAAATATTTTTTTTTTCAGTGTAGGTATTTGTATATATATAAGTATATATTTACATATATATTTTGTAAGATAATAAAATTCGCAAACCGAAAATAAATCAATTAAAAAAAGAAATTTTAATTAAGAGTAATCTTAATATAAAAAGAATTGAATTTTTTCAAAATGACTTACCGCTGGATCAGCTGTAGTGCACCACGACTGGAACTCCGTTGGTCTGTTGCTTTTATCTAAACACTTTGATTATTTATTACACTAAAAAAATTTTTTTTTTTTTGATTATTTTTTGATTTGCTTGTTTCCTTTTTTTTTTTTTATATTTTTATAGTAGTTTTACCTTTTTTTTTTATACCTTGCCTTACTTTAAATTTTTTTTTTTTTTTTCAGGTAAAAATTTATATACTATGTATATTTCTTTCTTTTTTCTCTTTTTTTTTATATTTATTATTACATTTATTATTATTATTTTGCACAATTAAAAAAAAACAAATCTTAAAAGGAGAAATAAAATTATTGTTATGCCTAACAAATAACTTACACACTAAAACTTGCACAACACTTGGTACTGGGATTTGAAAACACAGAATGATATTATAGGGTAAATTAAAAGGAATGGGGAGCGCGATCGGATTTTGGGGAGGGAACCACTAAGGACACGATTAACATTAGGATGATGATGATGATGATGATGATGATGATGATGATGATGATGATGATGATGATGATGATGATGATGAGGATGATGATGATGATGATGATGATGATGATGATGATGATGAGGATGATGATGACTTTTATAGTGGTGTATTTCTTTTTTTTTTATTTTTTTATTTCTTCTTTATTTTTGTTTTTTTTTTCATTTTTATTTTTATGTTGGTGTAATTTTTTTTTCTCTTAGGGATAAAGGGGGGGTGCACTGGATCACTAGTTAACAAATATTTTTTTTTTTTTTTTTTATTTTACCCAACCAATATTTTTTTTTCTTGGTTATGTCTGGTTTTCACAAAAATGGTTTGTACAAAAAAATTAATTCTTTTTTTTTTGTTTGGTTTTTGTTTTTTTCTTTGCAAAAAAAATTTAAAAAAAAAACACTCTTCTTTTTTATCTGTCAGTAAAACCTATATACTTTGCGAGTATACCCGGGTTTTGCTTTTTTTTCTATTGTCTTTCAGTTATTTTTTTTTTCTTTTTCCTTTTTTATTTTATTTTTAAGTTCGTTTGCATCACGTAGTGACTTTATTTTTTCGACCCGCACCTTTTGAAATCTGAACACCAACTGACCTACTTCGCATTTTCCTTCAACCCATTTAGCCTTGGCCTAGTTTGACTCCTCCTCCTTTAGACCAATTGTTATTTTTTCTATTTTATATTTTTCGCCAACGGTCCATACCTACACCCGCATCATTACATAGCTAATCACCTCACATCGATCAGCGGGATCGATGATCGGATGATTAGCTATGTAACTGACCACCCTGCATGTATGTGCCTACGTATGTTGCACACACATCGGATGACACGGTGGTCAGTTAGATTTGGGTGTTCGGTTTCTATGCAGATTTAGCGATGTAACTGACCATCTGGTATATATGTACTTATGTATGTACTTTCATGCGTACGTCGTCGTCGGGTGGTGTGATGGCCAGTTACGATCGCTATTTTGCATTTTCTGTTTTTCTAGGTACACTCGGGATCGCGAGATTATGTCTTTATTATTATTATGGTTGTTATTATTATTATTATTATTATTATTATTATTATTATTATTATTATTATTATTATTATTATTATTATTATTATTATTATAATTATTATTATTATTATTATTATTATTATTATTATTATTATTATTATTATTATTATTATTATTATTATTATTATTATTATTATTATTATTATTATTATTATTATTATTATTATTATTATTATTATTATTATTATTATTATTATTATTATTATTATTATTATTATTATTATTATTATTATTATTATTATTATTATTATTATTATTATTATTATTATTATTATTATTATTATTATTATTATTATTATTATTATTATTATTATTATTATTATTATTATTATTATTATTATTATTATTATTATTATTATTATTATTATTATTATTATTATTATTATTATTATTATTATTATTATTATTATTATTATTATTATTATTATTATTATTATTATTATTATTATTATTATTATTATTATTATTATTATTATTATTATTATTATTATTATTATGTATTGTTAAAACTTGTATTATTATTAAATACTATTATTATTAGGTATTATTATGTTTAAAGTATAATTATATATCATTTTCATGTTATATTATTAAGTATTTATATTATGTTTAGGTATTATTATATGCGTTTTATGTATTATTACTAAGTATTTTTATTAGGTGAAGATATTATTATAGGTATTATTATTATGTATTGGGTATTATTATTATTATTTTTTTTTTTTATTTAATTATTAGGCATTAGTATTATCCTTAGGTTTTATTATAAAGTATTAGTATTATATTAAGTATTAGTATTATAATTATGTTTTATTATAACAGGTTTTATTATAGGTAATTTATGTATTATTAATAGGTATTATTAGCAGGTTTTAGTATTATCATGTATTATTATTATGTGTTACTTTTAAGTTTATTAGGTTAAGATAATATTATAAGTATCATTATGTATTATAAGTAGGTTTTATTATTTAAGTATAAATATCATCGTGTAGTATTATTATATATTGGGTATTATTATTAAGTTTTTATTTATTATCGTTACCCGAGGTTTCCTACAAAGTTCTGGGTTTTCACTTCTACCGGCAGTCCTTAACTGGCAATTTTTGTATTGGTTTTAGCTTGAGAACATTTAAACTTTACAATAATTGTGGTATGAACGCAATCTTAGAGTCATTTGTCAATTTTTGCCACTTAAGCTATGTAAAACTAAAAAAAAAAACAATTACAACTTTAGCAAAATCAGAAATGCCCGTATACGCCTAAGTGAACCTTTGTATCATTAATAAATAATTCTTTTATCATTTAATCTAAAATTTCTTCTCTTATGAAATATTACTAAATGAAATATCTCTTCCATGATGGTGTATTGATTTGGTGAACATTCTGCTGGCATGATATATTTCTTTCGTGACTTTATCACAGTTTCTTCTCCTATAATATTTTTCACGCATAGTTTACTTACGAATTTTGTTACTCCATAATATGATATAAATTTTGTTCGCATGAAACATTTCTCTTGATATTCATTTCTCTTATGATACCTATACCTTGATCAAAAAGTTCTAGGAATCACCACCGTGTGGCGCTCTCAGTCACCCAATTTGAGTTCTCTTTTTTTAGTTTGCCACATCTGTCATTGGTTAGTATAAATTCTCCAAGAGTAGTTCTAGTCATGAAAAGTGTTTTCTCAAACATTTAGCCGTTCGGATTCGGCATAAAACTGTAGGTCCCCTGTACGACACTCGGCCCTGGCTCTAAACGAGCTGTAGTGCCACAAAATGTAAGTGGATCTGTCATTAAAATTCTATGAGTATATGAAGTTTTTAGGTTGATAGCTTGACATTTGTAATAGTGACATAATCTGCAATTGTGCGTGATTTCGAGTTTGTACTAAATTTTACGTTAAAAACGGTTTCAATGGTTTCAAATGTTAAAAAAATGCTGTTGAGAATCCCTGAGCAATGATGATTGCAATTAAAGTTTGATCGAAAATTAACTATATACGAGAAATGTCACTAATCTCAGAAAAGTTGGCCATTGCATTTGGACTCAATCAAGACGTTTGCGTGAAGCAATTCGTTTTCAATTTTAACGAAATTGTGAAAGAAGTAGACGAAACTCTCTAAGGTCTAGCTTGTCTCTTTCTTTAAGCTGCGTTTGCACTTTTCACATTTTTTTTCACCGTTCTGATTGGCCTTTGGAATATTAAGTTTTCCCTCCCAAGAGCTTTTAACTTCAAAATCTCGTTAAACTTAACGATTTTGACATTTACAGATTTCAAGAATCGATTAAATTTTCAATCTCCGATCTTTTAGCCATATAATTTTTATTCATATAATCATCCCATTAGCCCGGCCAAGACGATGACGATGACGAACAACAAAAGGACATTCCACCATATGCCTAAGTGTTCCAGCTCATTCTTTGATCACTTTCAAGATGACTTCAGTTGTTAACTAAACAAAGCCCCAGAAGACTTCAAGATCCAAGAAAAAGATCGCCATCTCATGATCATCACGTTGCCGTTGCGTTGTTGGTCGGTCTTGTCGGTTGGTTGCTTTGCTTTAGTATCGCGTAAGAGGAAGATCTCACGCATGCGCGCACTCGAACTCGAATGGGTTAAGTATGACGCAAGGAGCATAAATTAAAACTGACATCTCGATTTGGCGTTTTGTTTTCGGTGCGGCGGCCCGGCCGCTGGCTGTTCAACCGCTTCTCAGGGACGCAAGCTCTCAATGGCTCTTCATCTTCAGTGGTAAATATATACCAATACACTATAAACTCTGTGCCGCAGTGTCTAGCAGCAGCTAAAGCAGAAAAAGCCCAAAGCCTAGGGTCCGGCTTGGAAGTCGTTTTTATTTTCATATATATTCATTCCTCCGCAATTTCCTGCCCGACCGGCCGACGACGACGGCGACGGGGTCTCCCAGATGGCTGCCCGGACTTCAAGTGAATAAATCACATTCGGAGCAAGAGCAATGCATATTCCCGCGTGGTCATATGCTGACACAAGTGTGGGCCCTCAAGTGCGAGATGTGGATCCAGCCTAAGAACGGACTCTGCAGTGTCCCCAAAACGCTGCGCTGTGTGTCTTGTGCACTGAGACTTGAGAGCACTTGAGCTATCTACAAGGGAAACCCCCAGATGAACCCGTCTCCGTGTACATATATCGGATAGCACTCACGCCACCCACAGCGTCGTTGGTCGGTCGTCGATCGTCGTCGGTCGGTCGGCGGCGCGGCGGCCATAGCTGAGAAGCTGAGCTAGGACATATGCTTCAGGTGGAGCCTATGGGTACGGAAAAAAAACACAACTAAAAACCGTCCGAAACAGCTCAAGAGGTCTCCGAATTGAAATCTCAGACCTCGACCGACGGCGACGTAGGTGTAGGTACCGGGCGGCCATGTGATGCATGGTGCTGCATATATTACCAACTGGGATGCTGCGGGCCAGAGTAGTGGCGCGGTGTTGCGGTTGTGATATTGCGGGCAATTGTCTTGTGCATATGGTTCATGGAACGCTCTGTGGCGGTGGTGGCGTTGGTGGCGGCGGCGACTGCCGCGACGATGGTGACGGTATTGGCCGTATGCGGTGGTCGATGGTCTTCGCTGCATAAATTTATGTTTCACTTTCAATTAGGCCCCGTCTTGTTGTTGCGTATAGAGTTATTGTTGACTCCGGCCGGTATCGGAAGGCTGTGGGCTGTGGAGGCGGGAATGTGTCTCCGTGGCGATGAAATTATGTTTGCTTGGCTAACAACTTCATATGGAAATTTTTTAACACAAGAAAATAATAAAAAAAAATAAAAAAACAAAACTACGAAGAGGAAAAATTAAGAACCACCTTTGTGCATCAATCGATGTTATTGATGCATGATGCGATAATTGAGAGGTATGGTAATTTGTAGTTAGCGCTGTTTTGTTGCAAGTTTTTTTCTTTTGTTTTTGTTGTTGTTGTTTTTTTTATCTCAAGTGAAGGTATTTCGTGTTTATTCCTTATTTATTGGCCTGGGATGTTGCATATTTAATGACCGTCTCTTATTCGGTACAAGGTGGGAGTATATGCATCTGAGACGCATGCCGCTTGCCCCATTGTGTGCAATTTTCTCAGTGATAGGAGGTACTCATATAAAGTTGAAACTAACATAGACACTAAAAATTTATATTTACAAAATTATAAATAATTCATAAAACTCTATTAGTGATCGAATGTGACAGTATGAAAAATGTAGGATTTATAAAACTGAGGGATGACCAAAAAGGATTTCCGAACTTTGACGGTTAATAGCGGCCATTTTTTTGAAGCTTCATCTGTCAAATTGACTTTCATTTATTTGCCACATTACCATTGACTAATAAAGCGTCTAATATAGCACTTGCAAATAATAAAATTGTGTTTAAAGGAACTTCAATTCTTCAATTTTAAGGTGGCTAATATTCCTACTAAGGAATTACATTTCAGTAAACGGTCGACTGACAAATTTACGTCACTGAATGAAACTTAAGATCCACTGGAAATATCGCCACTATCCGAGGCAGCCGATTTAATGTCAAGCACAAAAATTCTGAACTTAGCGTTTCGTAGACCAAAATTGCATTCTAACTCTGACAATTCAAATGGGTAAGTCATGGATTGAATGGATAAATGGACGCTTGAGCGTGGAATCTGACGACGACTGACCAGACCATCATGGGGGCCATTTCTGGTTTTAGGTGGTTAATATTCATTTAGGACCGATATTTACAAGACTTTGAGCTTCAATGTCGATTACTAACTTTTTTTTTAGCCCAGATTAAAACACACCAACGACGACGTGTGATTAAAAAGGACGGCCCTAAGCTGCCTGACAGTTGCCACATTATTCGAAACTTTGTTTAAGTTGTTCGAAAGGAGGATTATCTTATGAGGAATTGTCCTTAGACTTTTTTTGATGAATTTTCTCGAACCACACGTTTATAGAATAAGGCACAGACTATATAAGATCGGCTATCTGACAGAATGGCCGTTTGGAGAGCAACATTTGATCATTCAAAATAATTGTGTCACGTTCCATCAAACATGAAATCGGGAAAAAACTTCCGACCTTAAATTTATAATTGCTCCTAAATTTGACGTTTATAATTTTCAATAACCGTGTTCCAGAAAACACTTTCTTCACTTCAAAACTCATAACTCACTCAAAAAATTAGTATTCCTATTTTAATTGGAATGCGTTTCAAACCATTGATAGAGTTGAAATACCAATCCATGAAAATGATTTAAAGTTTTCCTCAATATTGAATTTACAGCATACAATCGGTTTGTATTCCTAAGTTGCCCACAACTTAAAGCTCACCCAAACAATTTATAGTTCAATTGTATTCGCTTATATAATATAGAGATCACATTATGGATAAAAGTTGCGGGCAACTTTAATCGCCAGTTCTGTAGTCGTGGTGCAATATTTTCTTTAAATTATATTGCAATGAAATATAAGCGGCATTTATTTGGGTTTAGAGTTGAAATTCCCTTAATTCAATAAAAAATATTAGAAGAAAAGAGTCATCTTGAAATCACAAAAACTAAACACTGAGTAAAAATTCCATGTAGTTTTTCTAAGTTGCCTAGTGAGGAATGATTAGTAACTTCCATAATGTTTAATCGATTGAATTAAGGTACCTATTTACTAATTGAAACTATTGCCTTCCTTTGAACTTATCTTATTGTTTTTTTTTCGATAAGAACTAACTTTTAAAATAAAAATCAAACTTTCAAAACTACGTCAAATCACCTTATATCAAAGGTAAATATTGTTGCTTTTTAGTCTACCATTAACTAATTGTGATTTAACTTAAGTTTAAGACAATTTTCTACTTAAATGTTTTGTTTAAAATCGATGAAATACGCAAATGAATAGTCAGATTTAATTTTCGATTTTAATTTTTTCTATAAATCTAAAACACGACTTGACATATTAAGTTTCTAGTTAAGCCCACCTAAGTTTTTAGACAATATACAAATTTTTAAAGAACAAATTTGTATTTGAATTTTGGGGTCTTCTCAATATTCAGATTCAAAATCAGACGGCATTTTCAAATAGAAATTATCAAGGATATAAATTTTGACTACATAAGGTAGAACTCCAAAAATTATAAGCAATTATAAGCAACCGTAACTAACTAAAATTATCAAGCACCTCCTGTTTAGTTTTAATGATGTTTAAAAAGCGTCAATCGTAGCTGGAAGACCTGAGACTTTAAGATGTGATATCGCACTTTCTAGATGGCCAATTTACCGAAGCAAAACATGAAAATAAGTTGGCACCAAATCAGCTGAACAATTAGGAGACAATTGTAGCGTTAGTCTTTCCATGATGACTTGTCAAGCGTGATCTGTATTGAAACGTATTGAAAATTAAACCGATATCACCACAAAATAAGGTTTAAAATTTTGGCAAAAAAAATTTCTAAATTTCTATTAACATGAGTAAAACAGCAATGGTACCTTAAGGTGCGGTGACACACCTTAGTTTGTGCGGTATTGTTCCTAAAGATTATTTTATACTTTGTGCTCTACTCTAGTAAATAAAAAAGGTCTCTCCAACTGTCATTTCCTTCGTAAAGATATTTTTTTTAAGGGTTCACTGCATAAATTAGTGTGCTTTCATAAATGCATGGTTGCAAAAGTCTGATGGCAAATGAACTGAACTTTCATAAATTCAAATGTTAAATGTCAGATTTTCATAAAAGCAAAACGCAAATGTTTTCAGCACAAATGTGCAACTATAAACACTAACATGGAATATGAATTTTTTTTCTTAGGGAAAGAGACAGGTATATAGAATAAACGATTTCCTTTCCTTTAAAGTTCCATTTGTCAAATTCTTTCTCGAAACCACACAAAATTGTTCTGGCTCAAAAAAAGAACTCGTAAATGTTTGCAAAAAACTAAAAAATAAAGTGTGGAAATGAAAATATATCCAACTTATGTTGGAAACAAGACAGACTCGATGAAAAAAAAAATTTGCCGATGGGAAGAAAAAAGAAAAATGTTCTATTGAACGCGGATGTTCACCGTATAGCATCAAGTCAACCAATTAAAGTTTTCTTTTTAACCCCACTTAACACGTACAAAATCAAATTTCAAAACTTAAAATTTTGACAATCTTTTGACATTTATGACGCAGAATATGTGTGTATAAATGCAGCGTAAAACACATACGCAAATATTTTGTATGACACCCATATTCCTCCTTCTTGATATAACTTTTAAGCAACTTGGTCAATAAAACACAAAACAAAATATCTATTGACACCTTTCAAGTGTCAAATCACACAAAGTTTTACAATATTGTGTAATTCTTACAAAAGTCTTTTAAGTTAAAAAATTTGTCATTATTATTTATGTATAAAAAAAAGTTGATTTTCTTATTTAATTTACCACCTTGAATGAATCTAGGTCTTTATTCAATTTTTTTTTTATAAATTCAACTTATTATTAAAATATTTTTTGTTACAAGATTATTTATGCATGTAAAAATAACTTTAATGAATTTCTAGATTAAGAAATTTATGGATGTAACTTGCCAATATAATGAATATTCATTAACCACAATTTAATGTATAAGTTTATATGCGAGTAGCTGTGTTTATTGTAATAAATGACCTGTTATTTTTATTTACAATCGAATATTTTTATTTTATTTGTAATAAATTTAGTATTCACTTCATACTCACAAATACTTATGTATGTATAACAACACATACAGATTAATGACCAATCGTAAGATTATTCAATTGATTAAAATTTAATTAGAATCTTGACTTAATTTCTAATTTTTCAAAATGGCAACGTTAGTGTTTTATCAATGTATACAAAAATAGAGAATCAACATCCAGCTTTGTAGAGGTATAACAGAATATATGCACGTACCTATAGAATAATATTGTAATTTTGAAAAAAATATCTGAATAAAAGTTTTATTTATTTGAATAAAAACATGTTTTATGCAGATAAATGGACTATGAAATTAGCATAAGAATCTATTCTTACAGTCGATTCCGCTTATTTGAACGTGAAATTGGACTGCAAATTCTGTAAATTTAAGCACAATCAATATAAGTCCGGTCAATTTAGGCTAAATAATATGAGTGAAGGTACATTTTTTCTCAAGAAAGTGAAAATTAGTAAAATTGTTCAATTATGATTATAAAAGAAACTTCAAAACTCCTCATCATTCCGACCCAGGGAAAAAAAATATATCTTCAAATTTTCAGATTCACTCAACTATATTTATAAACAAATTTTACTTGAATAGTATTTCAAAATTTATCAACGTTTCTTAACCACAGTTCAAAAAATTAAGTAAACAGACTTTGTTCGAAATAGTGGTTTAACTTTCAAAAGTGTGATTCAAACATTTGTTTTGTCCAATGGTCACTTTTTTTTGGACAGTAGTGTCTAAGGACCCTTGCGAAGGTGCATTTGTCTAATAAATATTCAATATTTCTGGTATATTTTCAAAACTAAAAACCTTTTAGACAAATTGGAGAAGGATATCTTCTTTAAAAAATTTCCAATTTTTGGCTGCAGGTAACTTCACGATTTCCTTGGGTTCCTCCTGAATCGATAAATCTAGTTTAGGTTTTTATCAACACTACGGGCTTCTTGACCGATGAACACAGTTTGGAATCTTCACATCGCTAAGTTGTTCTAACATCATCTTCCTATCAATGTCACTGTTTCCGACGAAAATCCCTTTTGATAAATTTAAAATTATTAACATTTGTGTAGCGTGCAAAGTTCCATTTTTAATAATGGTGTTGTTTTTGCTTCTCAAATGTCAAAAAATGACAGCTTCAAAAGCGACAGCTACCCAAATATCATGCAAATCTAGGTGACGATGACGCCTAGAGCAATTGTCTTTTAGATAAATGTTTGGTTATCATTTTCATTGGTACCTGACACTTAAAATTCATCTAAAATTTATTCAAATTATCCAAGTAAGTGATAGTTCAGTGAAAGCTTAGGGAAAGCTTAATCTTAAAAAGCTTTCAATGGTCATTCCGTCATTCCGCCTAAATATTGAAATTTGTATACGTATTTGGAGTAAGATTTTGGACACTTCAATTGATTCAAAATCCTTTCAAAAATCAAATATTTTAAATTAGAGTCAGAGCTTTTCAGATTAACTATTTAAAGCTTATGACTATATACCTTAAGTTTCTTCCAAGAAAAGCTTTATCATTTTGTTGTATACATTCTGACTTTTATTTGCTTTTAAACAGCTTATAAATCAGAGGATAAGAAAGTATTTTGACCAAAAAATCACGTTAACAATTTCGAAAGTCCGAATGGTAATCTTTCAATACCCTCATTTGAATTCACAGAGTAATAAACTAACTAAATCTAAGCCATATACTCGTACACCTTATCATTTAAAGATCCATAGCGATTGTTAGCTATTATTTCCTTCACTTACTGGATACGGAGTTTATATGGCTTTTCCTTGTCCCGTTTTTTTTTTCAACTTCAACGTAGGTAGAATTATCTTCAGTTGTACAATTTATACCTACGTATAATTAGCAGTGCATTGCACATGCGCATATCAAAAAACCATTTAAGGTGCAGGTACATTCACATTCACACCCAACATCAGTCTTTTGATTTCGACTTCCCATATAGTGCCTCCTGCTGGTGATGGTGCTGCTGCTGCATTTTAGACACACTCCAACTCCAACCAAGGCACTGGCACACCATCAGCCACCTCCTTAACTCAAACTTGTATAACAATCTTAATGAATTCCATATAAAGGAAATTCAAATTCAAATCCAAATCGGAATTCCCCGCCAAAATGAAAAAAAAAAAACAACTGAAAATAGGAAAAAAGCCACAAAAAAAAGGAGTACTTAAACGCGGATGCAGAGCCCATTAGACTTGGGCAAAACCCACCTGCGAAATGGCTAAAATGTCTACATTCAATGGTCCGGCTAAACGAGTAGGGGTCTTTACTACATGGGTAAGGTAAGGCAAGGTAAGGTAAGGTATACTATTGTCCACTCGTAGGTATAGAATTCTCCAGACTCGCAGACAGTGGCTGATGGTATAGCTAAGGCAAAAGCGAGGCTCTGGGCTCCAGGCGCATAATATGCAACGAGCCGAGCGGCCACACCACCATGCCACTAATTTCGCATGTAAAGTGCCATTTTTGATTCCATTTTGCATTTCGCCGTCCGGCCCGGGGTCTTGGATGGGAGCAAATTGCATTGCATGCAGTCTCCGAGCCAGGCCAACATCGCAATAGCCACAACCTTTAGCCAGACGAACGGCCAAAGACCAACGACGACGACATCGACTACGACGACGACTACGATTGTCACAAAAGAGCATGCAGGACTGCAGGACTTGCAAAAAGAAAAAAATATATAAATGAACAGAAAAAAAAAACACATTCAATTGGAATGGAAACAATATTCTCCATAATCAAAAACAATTTTCCAGTTTTTTCGCCATTAAACCAAAACGGCTGCAATTGCGATTGCATTGGTTGATAAGTGATATTGCATTCGCTTCGCAATGCAGCCCCATTGTAATGTAATGGCTGCCGCCACCGCCGCGGATGACGGTAGATGTCGGATGGTGGCAATGGTAATGGTGGTGGTACTGACGGTACACTGCAACAACCCTCCTAGCTGCCTCAGTCGACGAAATGTCACTCAACTTATTTATAAGAAGGTGGACTCGGGCCTGGAATCGGAAATGAAAAAACACAGCCATGGTGGATGGACTCAACCATCAGTGCCATTAATCAAAAAAATGGCCAAGCTGGTTTCCTTATAGCGGAAGTCCTAAATTTGAAAATTCCTTACATGATGACTTTATGCAAAAGAACTTCTGTCATGTATGTTGATTGCGGGAGTTAGCAGAAGGGCGTGTTCCTGACGAATTGAAATTTCAAAAAAAGTAACTCGAAGATCTTATAAACTTATAATATGTTGGTATAAGAGCTTCAAACAATGTCCAAATTTGCAAACTGTTCGGATGCGACAATAATTTAAATCGGCACTATTCGGATAGTATCCGCTGTCAATTATCTTATTTGACTGTTCGAAAAGATTCAAAGACTCGAATATCCGAAAGTATCCGCATAGCGTCAGGTTTTCGATTGTAGATCCGAATATTTTCGCGTAACCGAAATATCCGGATAACTGACAATATGGGCAATTTTTTTTTAACGTCAAATGTAATGGAATTGAATATTTTTGCGTATTCGAAATATCCGGACAATTCATAATATGACTTACATATATTGATCAAGCTAGATCTGTCAAATTTGGTTTGTGTTTTTAATTTTGTTTTGTCAAATCATCATAAATGGATCTTACGTGTAAGGTTCCGGAACGAATTGAAATGTGATACGTGATAAAAACGCAAGACCTGTCAAATATATCACTATTGTCAATAAGATATTGCGTCACTCACAAAAACTCAATTTTCAGGAAGAGCACCATGGTGAATTTTGCGCACGGACCCAGAACCCGAAGTTTAACGATAATTAACCATGGAACAGACCTTAATTTTAACGAAAAATGCATTTTGAACGATAAAACCCATTTATGGATATTTATGTCACTATGAACATGTGTTTACAACATAAGGAATCTTCGAGCCACATAGCTCATACATATGTCAAATGGGCAAATTTTAGGGTATGGTTTCATCAGTTAAAGGTAGATATTGTGAATTATCCACTAATATGTCAAAGGTGAGTTTGACAAACAAGGTTCAGTGAATCTATTAATGAAGTAATGAAAGACGCTGTATAAGTGTATAAGCATCAACTTATGGAAATACTTTAACTCTGTTTTCTACAACTTTTCAAGTAAATAAAATCGATATTTTTGATTGGTGAAATTATAATATTGCATGTAAACTGTCTATATTAAAAAAATTACTTGATTGTCATTTAACAAACATTGAACAGCACTTAATTACATTCCACACACATTCATCAGAAAATATGTGCATACATATTTGTAAATTGTAACTTGATTTAATGTAAATCAATTTGTTTTTCATTAACTGACTTCATTTGTACATTTATTTAACTGTTTAGGATTGTCATCAATTTGTCACCTTATAACACTCTTTGTCATGCTCTTTGACATATGAATAAATTTGTGTCAAAAATATTGAAATGTGGAAAAATTGACTCTGGTACTGTGGTGTCAAATCACCATTATATAATCTAAGGCATTCCATAGAACTTTTTGTATCGAATATGAACTTAAAGAATCTTTTAAGTAAACACTGACAGGGTCGGATTTACAAAGTTTTATATGAGGGAAGAGGATATTTAATTTATTTATAATAAACATACTTTTCAAGAATTCCTAAGCTTACAAATATTATTTTGTTTATTTCTTTAGAAGTTATAAACTTTGTCTTCTTTAAATCAGGTTTGATTTTGTGTAACTTAACTCTCAGCGGCCACAAGGGGTGATAAGTTACCCCATTCTCAAAAAAAGAAAAAGGAATTACAGGTCTTAAACGTGTAAAATTAATAGATAAAACAAACAAGGGTAGACAAGTGTGCGAACGCGAATTGAGTTCCCTGCATAGTAAGCCAAAACATTGAATGGTCCCGTTTTGAGATCCAATTTCTTGGCCTCGAGTTACCCCCTGTGGCATGGATGAGATGTGTGCTCTTAGGGTTAAGGCATTTGCTTAAACTATAGATGTCTTTTTACATAAATATCTTTGTTACCAATTTAAACATCATCCACAAAACAAAACTTACTCAATTAACAAGAGTGGACAAACTACAGTGCCTTGTGGTACTTCCATGCTAGTTTCCGCAACTTTTCCTTTTACTATAATGTTCTATGAGATAAATCAAGGCAATTCTCACAAGCGAATGCAGCAACCTGTCGACTTTGACGAATCTTTGACAATCTGAATTCCTAAAACTCCATGTTCAAAGATGGAAAGAATAACCTTATTTGTTGCTAAAATCAGATATTGTTGTCATGGTTGAACTCCATTTTACCTTATAAACAGTAAGACTTTTAGAGTAGATATTTGACAATTTAATCTTTGTCCAAATTGCTATTGGTGAAAAAATAAGTATTTAAGTGATTCAAATAACAAAAAAAATATCGAAAGATAAATATCATTTCTCATTTCTACCCTATTTCACCCTATGAAGAACTTTTTGACAGCCAATAACTTTAAGATCATAAAATCTTTGTGAAACACAATAATTTCTCAAGAATCACTGGCTATAGAGGTCACTTCTGACCTTCGGAGTTATTTGCACCTTCAACAGTGCATCATAGAGAATCATCTACATAAGGATATCGCGGCTCACTAAAGTCATTTTGAGTTATGTAAAGTCATCATCTTGAAGACGGTTCTAATTCTGGTTTGATAAATCTACTTTTTAAAATTCTAACTTCTAATAAAAAAAAATTCAGCTATTCTATATTCTGATTTTCTTCATTCTTCAGACATTCATACAAAAAGTCTTTTAATTTTTCTATTAAAGCATGTTTTGAAGTAAGGTATGTACTTTGATAACTGAATGTATTCATCTACGAGTTAACATCTGAATGCATCCATTTAAATGCTACCAACTATATCAAAAAAGAAAATGAAAATGACAATAGGGGCGTTCACATTATCAAACATGTTTGACAAGCACGGCTTGATGAGTTGTTTGATAGCTTCATGGATTTGCATTCACATTTGTCAAACATGCTGTCAGGCATCTTTTCTCTTTAGAGCTTCAACCATGGCGGACGTTTTAGTTCGGATTGTATTTTTTTTTTAGTGTCCAAATTTGAGATAGGCTCAATTTCCTTTCATTTTTGTAACAGCCTTAAATACGCTTTTTTTATAGTCCTCGCTTTTAATTTGCCATGCGTCTGGAAAACTTCTATAGATTTCAAAAAACTTCCTCCAAAACTCGGAATTACCGGTTACAACTGCCATTTAAATTTCCGTATGATCCGTACGCTTTGAAATCTTTTTTTAAAATGAAATTTCTTCTTGGTTTGACTAGAATACGTTAACAGAAAAAAGAGAAGTCCATCTTACTAAAAACTTGTCTTTTTATTTGCTCTAGGTTGTTGCAGCATCGTACTTTGAGTAGAAAATCATTAATTGATTGAGACTATCGCTATCATCAATATTTGTACTTGAATCGAGTTGTTAAATATCTAAAAAAAAAAATAAGAAACACAAATCTTAACTTTGATTAAATAATAACCTTAGAACCTTAAATGAAGAAAGTTAAATGCCTTACAAAAATTTTCAAAATCTTATGAGGAAATTCTGTCTTTCAAAATTTAAAAAATGTCACAAGAGTCACAAGAGAACAGAATTATCTTGGAAGCACAATCTTGACTCAATCAAAATGACCTCAAGAATGATTTTTCCCTTGTCCGAACTATAAAACTCATGATTATGTTGAGTCTTAAGTTTTTCGCCTAGATTGAAATATGAGAGAGATACTAAATCCTCCCCTGGAATCTTCAACAACAATGAGCTCATATTCTACTTTAGCAAATCCTTTCTTCCAATTTATAAGTTATTGGCCGCATTATCCATAAATATGACACAGAGTTCCAAACACCATAACGCTCATAACATCTCGCTTATGATGGTGGACCAGATGCTAACAACCTGATATTTATGAACTCGAACCCGAAAAAAATAAAAAACCATTTTGGCAATATTTTCATTCTTCTCATCAAATGTATCTTATTTATATCCTTATCTTCGAATTAATTTCTTATTAAATATTAATAAAATCGCTCCAATCTAACATTTCGAATTAATTAAAAAATGAGTAAATTCAAAAATCAAAAAAAAAAACTGAAAAAATTATAAAAAAACGGTCAAACAAGTTCGACTAAAATAAAAGGGCATAATTCAAGAAATTCCACCTATCGGCTTTTGCATACCAGTTTAAGTTTTTGTATTTTGAGATTTTTGAATTTTGAATAATCTCTTTTCATTTCGAATTGAATTGAATTGATTGTGCGATGAATATTTGAAATTTACAAGCATTCATGCATATTTAGATTTTGTTGGCTTTTTTGGAACAACCTACCATCGCCATCATCATCATCATAATCATAATCATCACCATCATTTAAAAACAAAAAATAAAATTCAAATTTATTGGTAATTTAAGTGGATGCGGTGCGCGATGTGCGGCGGTGGTGACGGTGACGGCGGCAGGCGGGCGGCGACGGTGTTTTTTGAGCGATCAACGCTGCAGGGTGCATTCCCTTTTATGGGCGGTTTGGTGAGGTTATGCTTTATAAATATGATTATAATTTTTTTTGGTATAATTTGGCGATTGTGTTGTATGTTAATTGTGCATTAGTATACAGTTCTTTCATTTATTCGAGTCAAGTCGAGAAATTGATGCGATCGATTTGGTTGGTGTTAATTAAAAAAGCAATTTTGTTTTAAATAATCAGAGATTTGTGTTTTTTTCAGTTTAGGACTGGAATTTTAATAATACATAAATAATTCAGATATTTGCTTTTAAAGAATTTCAGTTTATTTTTGTTGGATTAACAGATCCACGCGGTTGTATATTTTATCAGCGACTATTTCAAGCTTAAGAAGTCTTAGATTAGAATCTTTAGACTTTTTGTAAATAGAGATTAGAGATTAGGACCAGAAAAAACAACAAGCTTCTGAACAAAACATTATGACGTATGTAGATAAAGAAGAAGTGTTCGAACTAAAAATAAACTGGTTGTAAAATTACGTATACACATATTTTAACAAAAATGCTGAAAATACTTTATTGTTAGTACAAAAATTGTCAAAAACATTAACTCAAGAATTTAAGCAGCAAAGTTCCATCCCTGTCTTTACCAGCTTAAAATACCTCGATCTAAACTCAAAACCGTGGAAACGATCAATGTTGTTATAAATTGGCCTTAGAAGGATGATAATGACAATACAAATTAATTATACAAAACTTTAATAACTTATAATAATTTTTGCACATTTCGCTTTTGTACTTTTAACAAATAGTAATTTTGGCGTATAGCCAGGCTTCTGAAGGTAAATGAAAACTAATAAATTTAATCAAAATGGGAAAAGCCGTTTTTAAGGAAATTCGATAGAATCAAGTTGCTGTTCAAGAAAACTTAGAAAGAAAAACCGTCAAAGTTATAACTGTCCTCAGGAACCCCCGAAATAAGAACTTTTAAGAAAGAACTGATAAATTTTGCCCGTTAAAAGCAATTTTGGAGATAAGGCGAATGGATAAAAAGTCAAGGACAAAAAGGGTGATCTATAAATTCCTTCTGATCAAAAATTAGGACTCTGTCCGTCAAAGAAATAAGATAAAAAGCTAAAACTAAAATTGTCGTCATCATTCTTAACTTCAAAATGTTTAACTTTAAAAGTGGTAAAATAATTGAATCGCAGAAAACACCCTCCTAAAAAATGGTCGGCTGATAAAAGTTTGATCTAATATTCTAACACCTTTAGTGACTAAGTGGCTTTTTTATTATTATTTTTTTTTTCATTCTAGTAAGTGTGATACAAGTGTACAAGTATTTACATATTTTTAACACAATTTTAAAAGGAAAAAAGTTTTTTTTCAACCAAATAGAATTTGCTGAAACTTTGAAATAAAAAATTTTTCATTAAAAAACAGAATAGAAATATATAAATGCAAAGAAAGGGTTTTTTTTTAAACGTGTGGTTTTCAAGAAGAAATAAAACTCATGTTATTTAATTATATGGCCAAGAACTTACCTTAGTTGTAAATATAAAGGTTTGTCAGTATATTTTTGAAATGACATTAGTCAAGTGGTCACCACTGTTGGCTCGAATAAATTCTAGTCGAGAGGCCAGGAAATGAGCTTCATCGATGAACAAAACTTTCTTTTGAACCATTATTTTGATAATAAAATTTCTCGATTTGTAAACATCGTTCAAAAATTAGTATATTCATTATAAAATAGCAAATCAAATTGAGCATAAATCAAGTGACAGCTGTCAAAAAGACTACCTCCAAAAAAGGATTGCCATATTGAAAACCATCTAAGAAACACACGCTTTAGGCAACTTAAAAAAAAATAGATTTGGATACAACTTCTGAAAAAGGATAGAATAAAACTATGAACTTTGAAAACAAAAACATATACATACATTATCTTCTATATAAAGCTTGAGAGTTTGTTTGTTTCAAAAACTGGGAAAATTATTCATATTTGAGGGCTTATACCTTTTTTATGGTAATCAAATTTTTGGAAATTAATTCATTACTGCCAATTATTTAAGTTTTTTTTACATAACATAATATTAAACCATCTCTGTGCCAAATTTCATACAGATCCGTTCAATCATTCTGTCGGGATTGGAAAATGTATAAAAGTCTGTCCCACGAGAACCATAAACTTACCGAGACAAAAATTGGAAAATGATTGCGATTCAGGCGAAAGAGTGACTAGCATTGAGGATTTAATATCGAAAGTTAACCCTGATATCGTCGAAGTAGAAAATAAAGATTTTCAATGGATATGTCAAAGAGCAATATTGGCTGCAAGAAATAGTATCGTTGATGAAATTAACGACCTAAGTTTAACTAAACTTTCAGGAGATATACATAGTTACCTACACATCTATTGATAACTAGAAGGCCCGGCAAACGTTGCCTCGCCCCAATTTATTGTAGAAACTCAAGCTATTTAAATTTAAAAATATTGTTGTTGCTTATTTGATTTTACATTTATTCATAAAGTTTCTAGATGGCCCGGTGTACTTCGTAAGTTTATTAAAAAGTGGATCGAGCGCCAGGATAACCAAAGTTCATGTCCTAGTTATTGTAACCATCTGTTTTGTTGTGCTGAATTTAAAACAGTAACCGCAGATTGCTTTAGTTTTTGTGTAAAACGTGGTCCATGTTTAATACAAATAAAATACATACATTATACGGGGATAAAAAATCGGTTCAGGCGTTCTTGAGTTATAAATAGTGTAACTAACACGACTTTCTTTTTTATATATAGATGTAATTGATCAAGAAAATGTGCTTCATGCCCACAAGAGTTTCTTAATTATTTTAACCCCAGTGGCTTTAACCCACATTAACCCAAGTTAAAAAAAGGTGCCCCAATAATTTTACTTAGAAATCTTCAACTACCAAATTTATGCAACGAGACCCGACACCACGTCAAATTTCTTCGCAATAACGTGATCGTTGCAATAGTTTTGACTGGTCCAGCAGTTGGTCAAACTTATAATTTTAAAAGTATTCAATTTTCCGTTAAATTATAATTATCAGTAACAATTAATAAATTACGGGGGCAAACATTTAAACACGTAGAAATTGATTTACCTCAAGACTGCTTTTCACACTTTGAGTTGTCAAGATCGGGTTGAGGAGAAAATCAGTATGTTCTTCTGCCACAAGAAAATAAAACTAACCTAATCTTAATTGCAATTATAATAACTAAAATTTACTCAGACGAAGTGTACTATATGTAATAGTGTAAACATTAAAAGCAAAAGTAGTAAGGTCTTGAAAATATTCAAACTAAATACTGAAAAGATAGGTATTGTAGAATTCACATAGTCTCAAAAAGCTTCATGCAAGGTTGTTCAACATTAATCATCTATTTGCATTTCGTTTTTGAGACTTAATCTTTAAAAATGTTTCTGATTAGTATAAAATTTGAATTCCGCCAAGTGCCAGCAGAATTGTCCATTAGTTTTGCATGATTTTCTGTATTTAATGTTCGCATTTCTGTCGAATATTGCCTTTAGAAGATTGCAACCCTAGTCGTACAGATTTGAGTTTTATGACTAAAATCTTACTAAAAGGGTAACATTTAAGATAACACTATAGTTTCAAAAGACTATTTTGGTAAAAAAAATCTAAAATATTAGTAACATACATAAGGTTTAAATATAAATGTTTTGATAATAAAAATTTTAATATAACAAAGAAGTAACACTCCATCAGTTTCACTGTTATTGATTTAACATTTACTTTACAAGTTACTCATTTTCAACTCCTTTGTTACTTCCATTTTTTTTTTCCCATTTCACAAACCAGAACTTAAGTAACAAGGAAGTAGCACACACTAGTTTCATTGCTAACAATTTGACATTTACCTTATGTTACTGAATTGAAACCACTTTGTTACTTTCAAACATTGAAAAATTTAAAGTAACAAAAAACTAACTATCATGTAATATATAAACGAATTCATGGCAAGGTAAAATAAACAATTTTTGAAATAAAATATTTCTAAGTTATTTTGAAAGCGCTTGAATTTTACAGGAGGTAGAAAGTCACATCACTCACAGTAGTGATTATACTTTATTAATTTAAACATAGGTATATGTAAAGAGAAAACTGAATAAGTTTTGTTATTCTCTTGTGACAATAAAATAATAAAGCCTTCGAATTTTTGTTTCAATTAAGTAACAAAAAAATTACTTGCGTGAATGTGTTTTTCAATATTTTTAGTATAATATGGTTACAGTATTGTTACTACTTTGCAACAAAAATTTAGTAACAAAACTGGAGAATTTTCTCGCTTTTTTGGTAACAAAGCAGTCATTATGACTCATTTGTTATCACTTTTTTATATTCTATTAGTCACAAGAGAGTCGTTGTGATTCAATTGTTACTTGCTGTGAAACTTGGGAATTGTCTTTTTGACATAACCCAGCAACTTCAAGTAACTCCAAAGAAAGAACTCTGAAACTTTTTCATTCAAAATGAAAGATTCTGCATTCAGAAAACGATTCCTTTCTTATGATTCGTTACACCCGTCTTGTGTACATAAACCACATGTTCGCCATCAAGCCCCACTCATCAAATTCCGACAGATAGAAATCGGTTACGATGATAGTTTTCGCATCTAAAAGTACCCTTATTGCGGATTTCTGTCTATAGTTGAGAAATGTCAAATATTTGATGACATTCGACGCCATTTGCAAAAGTCAATGATGTTAATTCTATATGTCACCTGATATAATAGAATTTTTAAATCGGATTCAAACTAAGGGCAAAAAACTTCATAAAAATATATAATTAAAGGGTATTTCAACAAGAACCTGGTTTTGTGGCAACACCAAGAACGTGATAGTTTTGACATTTAGTTTTTGGAGGTACCTAATAGTAGGTGCTTTGGCAAATGTTTAAATGAATTCAACTTCACTCGAAAATCGTATATTAACATAATTGAAATCCATTATATGAAAATGGTCCTAGATTAGCTCAATTCATTCAGGAACAAAATTTTGGGCATTTGGTCCTTTGCATGCTCAACATGTCAATGTGTGATGCGCTATATGTGGTCTAGATGTCATAAACGAAATAGACCCTCCATTTTGCCATAAATTGATTACAAATTTTGATGAAAGAATCAACATCTGACAGTGAGGTCGTTGTGGACATTTGTCAGATATCATTTTTCATTCATAATTGTCAAAATTTTCTCTTTGTAACACAATACAATTTTTATTCATTTTCCTCTCAATTTTTTGTTTCATTTTGTTTTAGAAAACAGATTTGAATAAGAAACTTTTGATTTGCAGTTGGAAAATCTTTTGGACCAATTTTGTGTCGGTATAATTTGAAAAAGCTATACTTGACCTATTACAAAAACTCTTCTTATAAATAATTCCATTGTGATTGTAATTCGTCATGACTTCCATTATTTCAATAAAATAAACTTCCATTTGGGAATGTTCCATATTTTTATATATTTTTTGAATTTCTTATACTTAAAATGATTCCTTTTTGGAAATGTTTATTTATAGGAGTAAAATGCAGAAACAGTGAGCTTATAACGAAATCAAAAAAAGAAAAAAGAACAACACATCTCTATTTACATTTAAACACACAAGTTAGACAATGTAATGATGATGATGATGATGATGAATAAAATAGCAGCATTATTATAAAATCCAGGAGGAGATGCAACCCGAAGTCGTAAGCGTATACCTACAACAATAATCCCCAGACTAAACGCTAACGCACTATCATTCCAATTCCATTATTATGTAGGACTGCGCCTGGATCTGGTGATTCCTAAAGCAGCATCCACAACCAACGAACGGCAACGTTAGACCCAGGCTATATGACTCCGAGGCTATATACGATGGATGACTACAACTTTGGTGGCATGATGCTTGAAAGTGGATGCAGAGATGGAGGTGGCAGGCGATCCATGGTTATAGGACTGAGGCGGTGGATGGCGGGCGGTGGTGAATGGTGGCGGCGCTGATGGCGGCAAGAAGATCGCCCCATCAGAATCAGAATGGTGTAGCAGGCGTTTATGTATCTCAAGTCAAAATGCCAATCAAATCAACTGACAGCTGGAGCGGAGTGCTTCGATGATGCCCCAGTGTTTGGGATAAATTCATCCTGAGTTGTGAGCACAACAACAGAAATTAGACGAATCAAAAAAAGAAAACAAAAAAAAAAATTGAAAAAAAAAGAAAAACAGAAAACTAAAACAAGAAAACTCAAATGAAATTCAACAGAAAGTTTTTTTTTTTTGAAATTGTTTTTGGAAGCTGAAAATAATTCAGTTGATGGATGAACGAAACGATACCGATTTGGCCAAGAGTCTGGGTCGTCGCGTCGGTCGTAGTCAGAGTCGGAGTCGGAAAGGAAGGTGCGATGCGGTATGAAATGAAAAGATATGAATATCACTTGTTCAGCGTTTTAAATACTCAAAACAAAAATTTGCTTATTTTTCTTTTGTTTAGCTGAATTTACAATTTCAATGGAGATGGAAATGGAAATGTAAATGGAATTGGATTTGGATTTGGATTTTGGAATTGGAAACAAATTTGAAATGCTCTTTCCGCTGCTGGCGCTTTGGCTGGCGGGCGGGATGACTGGCGGACTTGATGTAGTTTTGCAGATGTATAGATAGTTTTTGGTTAGCGGTCTTTATAGGTAGTTGTTGGAATTGCTGGCAGTGGCCTAGATGATTGAGAAACGCCTTCGAGTGGTTTGTTTTTTGGCCAATTTCTGTTTTAAAGAGTTTGGTTTAGGTATTTCGGCACATGTGCGTGATATTGTAGTCTTCAGAAATATGGTCATAGTACGCTACATCAATCTCAATCTTGAAGATTTTATTCTCACTCTTTATTAGAATTTAAGGTAAGTAGGTAAGGTAAAGGCTCAATAGACCTTTCTTCTTAAATCCAATAATACTACACAGCACCGGATATACCCAAGTTGGAATCCTTTTTCGTTTTTCTTTTTTCACTCATACATCAGTTTCAATTTTTAACCAAAAATAAATAATTTTGAAATAAATTTTAGGAATATTTATTATCGTTTCTATTATGGATTTGAAATCATCATCATCATCATCATCATGTGTCAAAAAGTTTACATTTCATCTGGCGCCCACATTTCTATAACACTTCAAAATAAATGTATCTAGCTATATGCATTATATGCAGTTCATCGAGAAGACGCGCATTCTTGGCTTTTCTTTTTCCATGTTTTTCAACACAAGAAATAAATATTTGTAAATATTTCTAGACGAACGAAAAAAAAAATCAGGAAAAAAGTCGAAAGATGCATTTTTTGTTACATATTTTTTTTTTGTTGTTTTTGGTATAGGAAAAAATTGATGTTTGAAATGTTGGGCGCCACTTTGTTTTGTTTCGTTTCATTTTTGGGGTCAGGTTTTAATTTTTTTTTTTTGAAATTAAAAAACCAATATTCTTTTTAATTTTAAAATTTAAATATTTTTGTATTGATATTGAGAGTTGAGGAGGAATGCAACGGGCTATTTCGCTAGAGCACTATTTATAAAAATAGCGATAAAGCAATTCTAGACATGAACCATTACGACGCTTAGCGACGGTCTTCAAGCGGTTCCGTTATAGAGAACGATCGCCTTTAATTTTTAAAGCTTAGTTTTGTATTCTGCTTAAGTAATTTAAGTGCGTCTCAGGAGCACCTGGGAGATATGTAAATTATACTCGAGTTTTGGACGAATAAAGGCTTTAGAGATAACAGCTAGATCAGAAGCATTTAGCAGCGTTTTTCGCTGTGATCGTTCTACGAAAGATGGTCTTAGATAAACAAACCGAGTATTGATAATTTTTTAGTTTCCTCGATGCAAGTACTAGTTACGCTTTAAAGACAGGAGACAACATTGAGCTTTGTTAGCTTTAAATTCCAGACGATTTATGGTCCCCCATTGAACAGTACTTTCGAGTTCGGAATTTAATGAGCTGCCGTTGAAGTTCCACATCCAAAGAAGGAGGATGTGAATCTGGAAACGAATATGCAAAAGCTGAGGGCATTATCGTTAGCGAAACAATTTAGATGCAAATAAGAAAAAGTATAGGAGATAAAACAGAGCCCTTGGGCACACCAGGGGTGGAATCGGCTAAGCTAATAGTTGACTATCAAATTTGATAGTATACACTTTTCCGTCGGTGTAAGATGATCACTTTTATGTCACTTTTTTTTGCATAGATTTGGTATCACTTACAAAGAAACTAATTGTTATTTTTCAAGTTTAAATTTATTTGAAAACAAACGTCTGAGAATTTGGAAGGAACTTTTTAAAATGTAAGTAAATTTTAGTAACAAATTTAAAACGATAGCTTAACATTTTAATTTATGCCTACGACACATGCTAATAAACACCAAATGACCATCATGATGGCTAATTTCATGGAGCAGCATTCCGATTTGGCCAAATCATTTGATTCAGGGGGAAACGACACACAATCTAATGAAGTTAATTTTGATCAAATTGACAGCATTTAGCTGTCACTTAAAAAAGTCAAATAAAATTTGACAGTCAAATTGACTATCACTTTACACAGATGAATTTTCTTAAATTTGACTGTCAACTATCAAAAACCACCTTACACGATTCCATCCCAGAATTTATTTTGTGCACATTTCAAATTTGTAACCATCCAAAATGACTTGTATTGCACGTTCCTAGAGGTTTTTTCTAAGTTAACGAAGAAGAGATCATCGATACCAAATGCAGGTATTTTCGATAAAAGAGCCTGATGCCAAACTCTATCAAAATGCTTTTGAAATATTAAGCGCAATAATGTGAGATTTGTCATCTAGATCACAGTATTGTCTGCCATTGAAGTTTGATTTTAGAAATGATTTTGAACACAAAAATAATTTAAATAAAAACATTAAAATTAACAAACTTTGTAAATGTAAATTGTAAAGCACTTTCAGCTATGCATGACAAAGTTTTGGGTTCTTAAAAAATCGGACAAAAAAAAATGAAGTAAATGGGTTTTATTCGAAAATTGTTCTTTGTTCTTTCTTCTGTTGAAAACGATCAATCATTTACTCCTATGTTCTCGAGAACCACATATATTATTTTGATCAAAGTTCTAAGCTCGAAGATTATTTAAAGCTATATACATAAAGGGTTATCCATTTCCCGGTTGCAAAAGTAAACGTAAATAAAACACATTATAAAATATTTTTTTTTCTTGATATTTCTTTTTTATTATAAAGTTTGAACGTTGACATTATGTGTGAAATACTACATCGTTTAAATGACCACCACGCGAATTGTTGCAAGCATCGATTCTTTTGAGGTAATTTTCGACCACTTTTAACACTTATTGGGCGGTATCTCAGCCATAACTTGACGAATGTTGGCTTTTAAGTGCTCAAGAGTTAAAGGTTAATCTGTATAAACACGGTCTTTTGCGTAGTCCTATAAAAAAAAAAGTCCAGCGGTGTCAAATCGCATGATCTTGGTGGCCAGTTGATATCGGCACGACGAGAAATTAAGCGGGCAGGAAATGTCTCTTGCAATAAAGCGTTGTGAAAGGTCAGCTGGCTTCAGTTGTTGTGTGAGCTGGACTTTATATGGATGTAGGTGTAGATCCAAATGCTAAATACCCCATAATATGCCGTACGACAGTCCTTATTCCTGAGAACGACAAGGAATCAACAAATTCGGGTCTTCGGCAACACTTTCACTTACAGCAGCGATATTTTCAGTGGTCAAGTGAAACGAAGATGCACAGGTATTACAATATCTGTTCTGTAACCAATCCAGTCTCTTCAAATTTCTTCACAATTTTGCCAATTGCTTGCGTAGTTGGACAATTATGTAAACCATAATCTCCTCTTAAAGCACGATAAGTGAATCTGGCAGAATCACCATTTTTGTAATAGGTTTGATCCATTTTCGTAAATGTCAGACTTTAAACTGAATAAAAAATTGGTTTAACAACTTAGTTTGACAGATGTCGAATTCCAGATCAATGCTTTTGAAACCGCAAAATGGATAACCCGTACATATGTATATGTAATCTTTATCAATAGTCGCCCACCTTATAACAAGAACTTGACATTTGAAATAGTGAAAAACTTCAAATTTGCATTTTACTAACAAAACGAATTTCTAAATTAAGTCGGAAAATTTGAAATGCAATTTTTGTATGACTTAAATATGACCTAATCGGTCGTTAAGTTTGTGTTTATATACTATCTACACAGTTTTCCAAAACTTGCCTACTTGACTACTTTAGACTGTCAAATTTAAACAGTTGTTCCAGAGAGGACTTAAATTTAAACTGCTTTCTAAGTCCAAAGAAGTTATTTTACATAAGTTCGATATCAGCATCAGCGTCGGTATAGTTGTTTGAATTGTAAGTGGTGTGCTTAAGTAAACAAACACCTTAACTTTCCTCAAAGTTATAGCTGTCTAAAGTGAAGTTTTATCCAAGATTGTTGTCGTTCAGTTACCTTTTTAATGATGACGTCATTTATATACTTGTATTGTAAATGACTTACACTTTCGAGTAATTCCGCTTTTTAGCGATTTTTGAGAGGTAAAAATGCCGTTTTAAATAAGTGTCAGCCAGCTACCTATAACTTTTAAGGCTCGCTTTTGAATTCTAACAAAAAGACTTAAGTGGAACATTATGGAATCTAAACAAATATGAGAAAAATACTTGAGTTCAAAAGAAGTGAACATAAAACCCAATTAGAAGAGGTAAGAAACTTCTTACATTAACGAAAAAAAACCTACACACTTGGCAGCATATTGTTGTAAGTTTCATTCATGATCTTTTGTCAACAAACGAATTTACATAGTTGATAAACATAAGAAAGAGAATCGGAGACAAGACATAGCCCTGCGGTACACCATTATTTTTGTGAATTTCGTATTATTTTAATTTGTTTATGTCACCCCCGATTCTGAGTAAATTTTGAATTTACTTCTAAATCACATATTTCACTACACTTCGGGATTAAAAGAACAGATTTTAACAATAGTTGAAATAGTAATCAAATCGCTACAATATTATATTCATTTATTCGAAAAAAAAAGATTTTTATCATCGTTTCCGCCTTCCAAAAAGTCATCGTCTTTTTCTATTTTGGCGAGCTTATCTGAATCTGACTAAAATTAATACTGCACTGAAAAAGTGTTTCATAAAGTCTGTTCAGTGAATTTTAAAGCAGGATAGAACAGAACAATAAACTTAAAACAACTTAGAACAGTCAAATATGTGTCATCGTTTAATGGAAATTTATTGCCAATTTGTGATAAATAAATCAATTATTTAGTCTCCGATATAAAAATCAATTAAAACTGTTCCAAATATTACATTTCATTTACATTATTCTCTTACAAAAAGAAATGAAAACCAATCACAAATGATGACAGATGATTTTGACACTTTTCACAATTCTGTTCTTCCTAAAAAGCAAGTGTAAAAAATGCTATTCTAAAGTGTTCGAAACAGCTTCAGTCTAAGTCTGATTTAGCTCTGAGTTTTTCTCATCACTGGAAAACTAGACCTAACTTAGGTATATAATCATTATTTTTAATTGTTGCACTTTTGATTGTAGATATCATACTGAAGTAATTTTCTTAACGAACAGAACGAATGTGCCAAACATAATTTTTTAACGTTAACTGACATTAAGAAATGTCAAAGAGAGAAAGAGTCATTTGTTGTTATTATGATTAGGGAGCTATTTAAATATATGTAAATATAAACCAAGTAAGGTCTGTTACTACATCCGTTTGTTATTGTTATAATATCTGTCAGTTAATACTTACAAAAAAAAAGTGAAACTGATAGAACCTTAGAAGTTATTCCACCAAACATTTATAATGGTCTCTAGGTCAATTCAATTATTACAAGCTTCACCATCATTTCATTCCCTCATACATTCCTCACAATATAAAAAACAAGAAGGACTTTATCCACAAATTTCAATAATATATTTTTCTTCTGACAGTTGTTGCATTCTGCCAATCAGAATATTGAACTGTCAAAATAGAAACAAAGTTATTGCAACATTAATTTCATTTCAATCCGACATCTTTCTTATATAGTTTCCGTCGGAATATCACATTTTTTTTTTTATTTTTGATTTTTTTTACTTACGTCAAAATAAAAATTGATTCCAGCACACCAGCTGAGTAAAGGTATGCAGATATCACATTTACCTCTTGAAAACAGAATTTGCATTTTACATTTATCTGCATTAATAAAAAAAATGAAGAAAAAAAAAGAAACATTGCGCGGTATCGATAAAATTACAAAATGATGTCCTTGGACATGCTTATACCTTTAAATATTTTCACAATCAAGACGCACTCAATAGAACCAAGCCCCTTATCCAGAAAAAAAAATTCAAAAAAAAACAACAACAAAAACGCATAAAGGGACTTTGCAATTCTGATGGTGCCAGTGCGCGCCCTCTACCAAATGAAATCCACCAAATTATTGGCACATTGCAAGTTTATCTTTTGTGTCCCAAATTAGAAATGTTGTTCGAATGGTGTCCCGCAATCAGTTCGCCTTCGATATGTAGCTCATAACTTAGCATTTTGAATGAGGTCGGTCGAGTCGAGTCGAGTGGAGTCGCTGGACCCGCAATATCCAGGCGGATGGTGATGCTGGAACTGAAAGGCAAATCAATGTGAAGTCCTAATGTGTGATTCCAATCCGATTCGAAATCGAAACGAGTCGACTCGACAAGATGATGGAACGACGACGACGAAGACGAAGGCGACGGTGATGGTGGTGACGACGAACGTATATAGAACCTCACATCTACTCTCGTCCGAGCTTCAGTCATCGAAGAAGATCAACTTTTCGCTTTGCGAATATACCTCCTGCCAACTCCCGAGGCCGAGGCGAAAATTGCAAATTTCTGCCCGCCAGACACTTATGCCCCATAAATTCGATATTTTATTGAGCCCCCGGTTGAAGTTTATCACTTGGGCGCATATGGGCGCACAAAAGTTGGCATTGGCGCGCGCGCGCCACCAAACAGAAACAGAAACAGACAGACCAAACAGATAAACGAGCATAAATATCTCATGCGCAATCGCTGCTGCTGCCACCCGATCCCGATCCCAATCCCGAGTTCGAGTCCGAGTCCGAAACCAACTGCTCCACCGGCTCCACCGACCACTTGCAGCCAAGCCGCATCTCGTCAACCGCACCTCCAGCGCCCCATCTCGGCCGAAATGTAATATGCACAGAAATACAACTGATTCGCACTGATACAGGATATTGGAATGATGAATTCCTGCTGGTTGGCCGAGTGCGGCCGAGGCAATTATGATAAATGAGGAGCCCTAGCAGGGCCACATGGACACGACATGATTTTTCTGTGAGGACTTCGTACTCTCTTCCGTCCCAATATATGTACGAGTATCGGTCTCCCAATCTGAGGTGCGATAATGGGATTGTTTTCTGGACTTGGTGTCTGGATCTTGGGTGTCTGTTTTTTTTTTATCGTCGTCGTCGTCATCGTCATCGTGCGTCCGTCGGTCGTCTCACCTTACTTTTGGTTTTGCATGCTCGCAGTTTTGTGGAAATTTATGCGAACAAAGTTTCATAAGTTCGTGTTGGGGGAACATGAGGTCATGTCATGTCCTCCCCTTTTCTTCTCACATCAGACGAGAACAGAAAACATCAAAGATCGTTTTCACGCCACACGCCGCCGCCGGACCCAGCATGGTTTGCCATTCGATCTCTCATCAAATTTCGCAGACATGCAACATCCAAGCAAACAAAAAAACACAAAAAGTTCATATTCAACCTTTGAAGCGAGAATTTATGAACTGGACTCAGAGATGGGAGGACCCTTAGTCTAAAAATACTTAGGTCTGGGCTTTTAGAGAAACTTTACGAGCATTTTGGTCAAGATTTTTGTTAATTTCTTGTTCAAGTGATTAAAAGATTAACTTTTTTATGAACTTTGGCTTTGTTAATAATCCAAAACAAGGCATGATACATGACATATGACACTTGACAGTTTAGGTCACATGACAGTTGAAAGTTTAAGAGAGACTGATGCACATTTTTTTCCTAAACTATTTTGCATCTTTTCGGATTTAGCAAACACAATTTATTATTTTAAATTTGTAAGTGACTTTATAAATATTAAATATTTTAAATATTTAAAAGAATGTGCTTTGACATGGTCTGTCAAAATCTACCTAAATTTTTTGAATACCATCACCTTCTTTATGAAAAATCTTCTGTAAAGTTAGGAACTTTGATTACAAAATGGATAGTTTCCATAAAAGGCCGATTTCATTACTCCGAGTGACATTTGGAACTGAATATTATGTAATGTCAAAATAGAAATGCAAACTGTCAAATTTCATTGAAAAATAAGTATACAACTGCGATGGATCAAAAATCCTCTTGAAAATCAAAATTTTCTTTTTGAAGAATCAATTTTTTTCTATTTGTTGCGCTCGTTTTGAAAGACAATGACAGAAACCAAGACAAGGCTGATGGCTGACGTTTTTCGATTTTGACGGCTTGACAAAAAAATATCTGTACGCCATTGTTAAATATGATATTTTTTACATATGTATATAAAAACATTCGCATAATATAATAATGTTCCTATAGAAAAAATGGATAAATCGAATGTCCATTGACAGATAATGGCTGCAGTTTGACAGCATTATTTTTCCATGTAACGCGTTCACAACTAGAGTTTTCGATAAGTTAATTTTAACCCAGTGATGTAGACTTATTTCATGGTTGTATTTAATTTTTGAAGGTTTACATTTATTCTATTGAAATGAGAGGTTTTAAAGATCAAATCTAATTCAAATGATGAAAATTGACATTCACAGATGACGGCTTAATCTTTAGTTTAAGGTCGCGTTCACAGTTTAAACCTGTCAAGCCACAATAGGTACAATTTCGCACGCAGATGTTAGAAGCTGAAATATCTTTTTCGGTGAAAGAATTCTACAATTCTCGTGTAATTATGTAGATATCTCATACTCCGGATAATATCAAACAGTCAATTACTCAATTCGGAGGTATTGGCGATGGTTTAACGGGACCATTTCTCGATTTGAAACATATCGGGTAAGTTCACAAATATTGTCATCGAATAATTGAAAAAAGAATCACCAAAGAATTTAAACTAACAAAATCTGAAAAAATGGTAATACCAGACATGTTCAAAACATTCGAATTACCTATATTAAAGATTCCATTGTTTAAGATTATGGTAAAATTCTTTTTTTTCCGAATCACACGTAGAAATAAATTTGAATTCCTAAAAACATTCATTAGCACATTTAACATTCTTAATTTTTAAGTGTTATACCTAATACTCTTAATACCTGCGTCATGTTTAATTATGAATGGTTTTTGGTATAGCACACGCAACAACATCTCTGATGTCATTACAATTAGGCATTTGTCCCACGCATAATCTTATTTAAATTTTCTTGATTAATTTATTAAAATGTGCATAATTTTAATTTTCCACTGATCCGTATAATTATGGAATTATTGAACTTAATTGACCAGTTGTTTTCTGCCAATTGACATCTACCGAATATTTAAATACTAATTATCATCTTGACATATCGCACAAATTAGACTTTTTAAGCTATGCGTTTGTAAAAAAACTAGTTGTCCCCTAACTGTCAAATTATAATTAATGGTGGTCATAGGCGAGGTCAATTAATTATTGAAACGACATTTGGAATATGATTTATTTTTCCGCAAAAATACGAGTCAAGGAAATAAGGTGACATTTTAATGGACTTTAAAAACTGTAACTCCTGTCAAAATCCATTGAGTGTTCAACTTCGTCGTCAAAAAGGATTATCTACACAAGTGTGAAATAAAATTCTGATTTATTAACAATACAATTGCATATTCGGTAAAAATTCATTATATTTAATCATTTTTAAAATACGAGTAGTTTAAGCTTGTGTAATTACGACGAAAAGACAAAGTTCTTTGAAATGTGTGCATCTTACAAATTTCGAATTCAAATATGCCGCCGGAAAGCAATTATTATGTTCTAATGATTCTATTTTTGAAGAGTTTGTACCTTTTATTCAACATTAAGTGAATATCTTCTTCCAAAAAATTGCAGAAATCAATGCACATTTAACTACTTTAGATGTATTCATCTCCATCTAAACAGATGGCATTTTTTTTTTGTCGGTAGTCTTTAATGTCAACTTAAAAATGTCCCAATTTATTGACAACCAATATCGACTCCTTTTGACTCTGCTTACACTCTTTCTTAACCCCAAATGTCAACAACTCGAACTGCCCGTTGTCAAACACTCTGAAAACCGTAATAAACCATTTAACTACCTCATCACCTTCGCACGATACACTCAAGTTGTGTTATTTCTAACAACAAAAAACCATCTGAAGCATCTAATTTATCACACGATACAGTTGTCAATTTAACAGCAACATAATTCCTAATGTCATTCTAGTATCCGTCTCCTCCGATATCCAGTTCACAGTCCAGTCACATTGTTGCGAGCTGCGAAATTTCCCCTTTATGTATTCATTTTCATTCCTATAAAATGCTTTGTGTTGCGTGTTGTCATAAATTAAAGTCTGTTGGTCTGCTCTGCTTAGAAAACACATTAAGAACATAAAGTTTCTCCACATCGATAGCAGCGCGTGAATCGGCAAATAGACGAACTGAAATAAACTGTCAATAATTTGTTTTGTATTTGTATATCACGAAAGTCAAAACGCACACGCATGCTTTCTCTCTCTCATCACCTCTCAGACCATGTTGCCGTGTGAGAGTGACTGACATGAAACGTTCTTGAAATTAGCCAGACCCCAGACTAGCACCAGACCAGACCACCATCATCGGTATCGGAGCGTGTGTGCGGTGTGCGCGGTGCGCACATCCATCCCGTTCTCATCACCATCGAGTCGAGTACCGACCGTCACATTCACTGTGCTGTGTTGTGCTGGAGCTGGTGCTCTGACTGTGCACAGTACGCATCATTTTCGTCTTCCTTGTCGTCACTGTCGCTGTCTCACATCGCTTTCTATGAAGTAAAATGGTTCGTGCGTCGCCGTCGACATGTGGTGTGGTGTGGACTCGTATGGGGTAGTGTGGTCGTGGTGGAATCATCTCTGGAGCTGCCCAGTTTTCAATATGGCCTGACACATGATTGGTCGCAGACATTGACAGGAGGCGGTACTAAAATGTCTTCTTTTTTTTAATCAACTTTATTTTCCGGTTAACAAAGTTGCCATTGAGACTTATTCAGGTTCATTGGCAATCGAATCGATGCCGATGGATGGTTTGACGATGAATGCGAGCAAGATGCGAAAAAGTTTGACTTTAACTTGAATCCCTAAAAAATAACGTTTAATATTGTTAAAAGAATTTAAATTGATTTTGATTACTAATTTTTCGAAAACTTAATTTTTCTATGAAATGGGCAATGCAAAGGAAAGGGATGTTTTATTATTATAGTGATGGGAAAAGGACGTATTACCTACTGATAAAATGATTAAAATAAAGATTTTAAGGGGATAAAAAATTAGGCACGCCGAAGGTAGAAGGGTTAATAAAAGGGCGAACAATTTTATACGTAGTTTCATGGTCTGCGAGTCAACTTTTTTTCATCATCTTCTCTTTATCAACAGTATAAAAATTAAAAAATGTTTTTTTGGTGTATAAGTTAAGTTTTTTAATTTCCAATTTTCAATGACACCAGATATATACACAAATTAGAAATGAATCAGGGAACAAAATGTAAATGTCAAAATCTCAGATCATTCATTCAGTTGCATTGCTAAGTGAACTCTTCTGTGGTAACTCATTTTGACGTTTCATCAAATTATCTTGATACTTGATTTACTCAATTTTCTTATAACTGTCATCAACTGTCATTACTTTCAATGTTGAACAGAAAATTTACGACTTTCTCAACAGACTTCAAAATCTGCAATGTGTATCAAGAATCACTACTCCATTAACAAAATATAACTCTATAGTAGTTAGTAGTACTAGGAATATCTGACCTCTTCAACTGAAGTCTTCTTTTTTGTTTTGACCCTTCAACTCCTTGGATTGATCATTGGTATTGGTAAATCCTCTTAATATTGGCTACATTTTCATAAAAAAAAATTAAATGACAAAGCCTTCCAAACGGTGTACAAAGGGAGTAAGTATACGCCCAGTGCAAAATGGAATTATAGTTTTAAATATGTTCAACAACATGTTAGAGTTCAAAAGATTGTATTTTAGAATTAATATAAACAACAATAACACTTCAATTAAGCTGATAGTAGTCTAGTATTAGATATTTAATTTTATTTTATGTGTACCTATTTTTTTATCATCGTTTTTATTTTAGTTACTTGTCATATTTTGATAAAATTCTAAGAATAATAACTGACTAATCTTAGAAAGTTTTTATAAAACAATGAAATATGTTTCTCAATGAACCACAAACACTTTTTTGTTTTACTTTCCAATATTTAAAACTTTAGCTTTCGTCTATAGTAGTAATTGAATCGGAAATGTAGCGTTTGACCATACAGCGGCTTCTTTTACATGCACACATACTACATCCCTGCGGCTTTGAAATCAGCTGACATCCCTGCGCTAAAAAAATATCGATTCATTTTTACAAATCTTCTTACAAAATAACTGTTTTGTAACCTTCAAGTACATATATAGGAAAATTGTACTAAAATTACAAACTGTTGAACCATAACTTTGATCTTTGCTAAAATCTACTTATGTACATAAAAATGAAGCCATATTTTCCCTGGTCACGCCAAAACGACTTTACCGATTTCATCCATCTTTTTTTATATTTTTTCTAATGCATTGTAAAGGGTGTTTTTTTAGAGGTATAGAACTTTGAAATGGAATAAAACAAAGATGATTTTTTTGTTGATAAGAAATTTACTTTATTCGAAAGACAATCTTCTGGCATTATAATTATTTTAATATGATTTCTGGCATATGACCGCCACGTCCAATTTTCGATGACTTTATCCAACTTTTGTGGCAGTATACCCTCCAAGTGGTCAATCGTTTCGGGCTTATCGGCGTAGACTATATAGCGACTTCACATATCCCCACAGAAAATAGTCAAGCGGCGTTAAATCGCACAATCTTGGAGGCCAATTCACTGGTCCGAAACGTGAAATTCTGCGGTTATCAAACGTTTCCTTCAATAAATCGATAGTGGCACGAGCTTTGTGACATGTTGCAATTGATGAACGAAAAAGTCAGTATCTAATCAGCGCTCTATAGCTGTCACCATTGACTGTAACGTTCTTGCCAGCATCGATTTTGTAGAAGTACGAACGAATTATCCCACCAGCCCATAAAGCACACCCCACATTCAGTTTTTCTGGATGTAAAGGTGTCACAACATACACTTGAGGATTATCATCTCTCCAAATACGGCAGTTTTGTTTATTAACGTATCCATCAACCATGATTTTTAAAATAAATTTGCACAATTTGGAAGCATTGTTAAGGCGTCAATCTATTCATTTTGAAATGCCAAACCAAACTCAACATAAATCACTTGACAGCTGACAAAATGGCCGCCAGTTAAAAAAGTATTGCCAAGTTAAAGCTCTATACCTCTAAAAAAAACACCCGTTAGAAGGTTCTTGCAAAAAAACGTTGTGTGCCATATTGCAAGGCATTTGAGTTCAAAAATGAAGAACCTGAATTGCGTTGCGTCAGTTGCCAAGTCAAATTGGCAACATTGATTGGTATAGGTACAGCCACAAGAGCCAATGCATTCATTAGTTTCCAGAAATGTTTTTGAAAAATTTTTGTTTTTAAATTATTTATTCCTCTTCGCATTGAATATTAATAATTAAAACAGGACAACGTCTGTAGGGTCAGCTAGTATAAAATAAATTTGTATCCTACATGTGATTGTTCAAACAACACGAGTGACAGTTTTACTTACCAAGTAACAAAAAAAAAAGAACAATATTTTTAAGGACGTGTCTCTATTGACACTTTGCAGTCTTATTCTGTCAAAAATATCGCTCAAAGATTAATAAAAAAATATTCATTTGAAACAAAACCGTTGACGATTTTTATCAAGCAAATAATAAATCTCAGTTTGGTTTCAGTAAGTTGAGGACATGCCAAGAATTCATCGTCTACGCGTCGCTCGTTAGAGGGCGTTAATATTTAATAGTGAATACCTAAACGAATTTAATGAAGTACCCTTTGGAAGCAAAAGATAATTTTATTGTCAGACGTTAGAGAATTGGATCCATCCACCGAGGCTTAACGGTTCATTATTTAACTCTTCAAGAAATTATACTAGAAGAAGTTTTTAACAAACAATATGGTAAATTTTAAATATATGACTTTATTAAGATCCATTGAGTTCTATGATAACCTTTAAGTTGAACTTTAAAGCTTTTGCATGAAATTAATTCTAAATTTAATTAAGTCAAGAATCAAAAGACCGGAAAAATGTATTCAAATTCATTCATGATTAAATTCTGATTTTATTGATAGAGTTGATGTTAATTGCTTCCGTTCAAGTTCGTGATGTTTTGTCATACTTATTTGGTTAGCTTCATTGCTCCAGGCATGAATTGAAAAGTTCAAACGCCTTGAGCTAATGTATATAGATCAAAACAGAACCCACAAGATGTCTCTTTTCTGCGACAAAAAGGAAAAAAAAAAAACCCAGACCTGAGTGATTGACCATAAATAAGACTTATGCTCACATTCGAAACCAGATTTCAAATGTATAAAAATCAAAACTTCATTCAGATTCAGCAGACTCGGGAGTCGGGAGTCGGGACGGGACCTGATCGCAGAGTGGAATATTATTATTAAAGCCGCATTATTACTAACCCCCTTGGTTATGGCTATAATAAGATAAGATTTGCGCCAGCCGCTGCGCTGCTCAGCCGGCCAACCATTGCCATTAATACCGCACTAGCAGTATCTCCCTGCATCATATATGGTAGATATAGGGATATGTCTTTTATAAACACTGTGGCCCTTTGATTGGATCCTTCCGCCTTGACTCTTTCCATTTGACCAAGAACAGGGGGCAAACAAAGACGACGACAAATTTATTTCGAATTCGCAATTAAATTCGCTGCAGGCGATTTTTATGTAATTTTTATGGATTGACTTTGGATCCTTTTATATGCCCCAGTCCAGCAGCGTCAAGCTATGCTTTTGCGTCGCTCTCGCAATGATATGCGGATTCCTTCCAATCGGACCCAGGACGAGCAGCACCAACAAACCAACAACAATGAGAAGAAGGCACGGTCCGATTTGGAATGATGATTAATGCAGCAGAAATTGGTCGCGCGAGCATATCTCATTATAATGTGATCATGTCTGCTCCTGAGGTCGGCAGTGGCAGTGGCGGCGGTGACGAAGCGGCCCCTTGGTCCCTCGATTCGATTGGTTTTGGTTTGATTCAGGAGACTTACTTTTGCTGAGCCATCAGATCGCTTTCAGGAAAGCAAAACGCATTCCGATTTCGTTATTCGATTGGATTCTGAGAGCTATGCATGTATATCCGTCGCTATATATGTCGCATGCCAAATTCATAATGCCACAAACCGAGACGTTATCATGACTCGAGAATTTCCAGATCAGACTCGTGCAATGGCTTGAGGAATGCTGGACATTTAGTCGAATTGGAGCAGTATGATTTCGATTTGTATATAGAGAGGAGGTTCGATTGGATTCGAGAAGATGACCATTTTGGAGCAGTATAACGCGAATATAAAAATTCAATTGCTTCTCTTATTGTTGAGCGGCAGATTGTCATTGGGAGGTGAATGAGAATTTAATCATTTGTATATGTAGTTCCTCTGGGTCCGTTTTTTTTTTTTTATTATCTTTTGATTGCCAATAAATTTTTTTATGGATTACTTGGGGCATTTTCATAAAGTGAATTTAATTTATTTTAATGGCTTTTTAGATTAAGGGGCTACCTCTTAACTTGACAGATGTACATAAGATGCTTAAGCCCTTAAGGATATTTATGGATGATTTAAGTTAAGCTTGAAATTGAGAAAAGCCATACAACTTCAAGAACAATATAAGTTTGTAAATGAAACAAGATAAAATATTAATAAAATAATATGAAAAATATAAGTCCCAATAGTGACTTTCAAACGATGACAGGCGATGGCGGCCAAAATGGTTGAAGCTACACCTGTCAAATTAGCTGTCATTTAATCGATCTGTTTATATAAATTACCATGAAAGATTATAGTATAAGCATAATAGGTATGTTAATCTCACTAAGATGTGATGTGATGTGACCAACAAGATCTTAAAGTTGACCATGACTTTTTAAATAAAGGTTTTGTAATGTCACAGGCGAGAGGCGTTAAGTTGCACGAACGGCTGGCGGGCTGGGCTAGTTTACAAAACCACTTCTGGATATAAAATTGTCACTTAAATGATTTTGCAAAATTGACAGTTAAGCTCCATGTATGAAAAGTTGTGCCGCGATGCCGTATTTTTGGAATTAAATGTCGTTGATTCTTTTCTGATCCATTTTTGAAGTCACAAAAGCGCACTTAGTATGCAATGGATAGCGCTCGCTAATCACCATAATGACAGTTCCTTTCTCATTTCGAATGAAATAAGATACGATTCTCAACTTTCAAACCACAGACAATAACCCATCGAAACTTCTCATGTAGTTAAAAGAACAGACTAAGTACGCAGCCCTGAGGTACCCCATCAGTAACGAACCTATTGTTGAACGTCAAATCACTTAGCTTATAAGATTGGACAATTTAATGACATCTAATCTATAGGTCGATATAAGTGTTGCCAATACCGGTAGGGTGGGCCATTTGTTTTATTCTTGCATCATTCAAGAAACTTTCGTACTGAAAATTGTCAAAATCATTTCATATCAAAATAACAAAAGATATAATTAGGAAAGCACATTCTCCCCTAACTCTGCACTATTCATAATAACACATTATATTTTAATTAACTTTTAACTGAGACTCGTGCTAAAGGCTGAAAGAAATGGGGTCATCGGTATACCGCCCGTATTTTTGGGCCCTATCTTTGTCGGATATACTGTCGGATATTTGTCTAGTCTTCATTATTTTACACCATAAATCTATTCTTTTTCCAATCCATTTTTGGATTGAAAATAAAATTTTACTAAAATCTTCCCAGTCGTTTTGTAGAAATTTTAAGAAATCTTTGATACCCAGTTCGACAGATATATTTTTTTAAGGGATCAGATATTCTAAGACTAAAATGTTGCTTTAGTGTACTCCAGAGGATAATATATCATAAAACCATAATTTTGACATTGAAGCACTTGAGAAAGAGCTTCTGAATTTAACTTGCAAAGAGCTATTTCCAAACATTGGACAAACTTGTTGATAATTTTAGAGCAATCAATGTGATTATACTCGTATTCATTTCCATAGTCTTAGAAACAACTGCAAATAATGACAGAAACAAAACCAAACTTGATTTCATAATTCTTCAAAAGTCAGAAGTGTGATTGTTCCACAAAAATAATGACGAATGTCAAATGGGTATATAATGGGTGATTTTTTAAGAGGTTTAGAACTTTAAAAAAAAAAAAAAAAAAATGAATGAAATATTTATTTGAATCGATAGTTTGAACCTTGCAATTTAATGTTTAAAGATAATTTCATGCAAATGTTGACCGCGGCTGCGTCTCAGGTAGCCCATCCGCTGAGTCCAATTTTGGCATACTCTTTCACAAATATCGGCCGGTATCACACGAATGAATGCATGGATGTTGGCTTCCAGTGCGTCAATCGAAGCGGGCTTGTCCCTATAGACATTAGCCTTGACATACCCCCACAAAAAATAGTCTAATGATGTCAAATCGCACGATCTAGGCGGCCAATTGACCGGCCCGAAACGTGAAATTAACTGTTCACCAAACTCGCCTCGCAATTGCGCCATTGTTTCGCGTGCTGTGTGGCATGTGGCACCGTCTTGTTGAAACCACATATCATGCAAGTCAAGAACTTCCATTTCGGGCAAAAAAAAGTTTGTTATCATCGCTCGGTAGCGTTCACCATTGACAGTAACGCTGCGATTTCGCATCATCTTTGAAGAAATATGGCCCAATAATGCCGCTGGTCCATAAACCGCACCAAACAGTGGCTTTTTCGGGATGCATTGGTAGCTGTTGCAATGCTTCTGGCTGATCTTTACTCCAAATGCGGCAATTTTGCTTATTTACGTACCCATTCAACCAAAAATGAGCCTCATCGCTGAACACAATTTTTCGATAAAAAAGCGGATCCTCGGCCAGCTTTCCAAGAGCCCATTCACCAAAAATTCGGCGTTGTGGTAGGTCGGCTGGCTTTAGTTCTTGCACCAGCTGTATCTTAAAAGGCTTTACGCCCAAATCCTTCCGCAAAATTTTCCACGTAGTGCTGTAACAAAGGCCTAACTGCTGGGAACGGCGCCAAATCGACATTTCGCGGTCTTCTTTCACACAAGCTGATACGGCGGCAATATTTTCTTCACTATGCACAGTACGTAAACGTGTTGGTGGTTTAATGTCCAACAAAGTAAATTTGGTCACAATCTTCCGAATAGACTGCTCAGAAGGTCGAGAATGCCGACCATAAAATGGAAGCAGCACGCGATGAACATTTCGAACCGAGAACGAATTTTGATAGTAAAATTCAATAATTTGCAAGTGTTTTTCATTTGTAAGACGATCCATGGTTAAATTGCAAACCAAACTGAAGCTGTTTGACAGTGACACAAGGTACTAAACACACGTCAGCTGTCAAAACCAGTGTTGCCAAAACCAAACCAGCTAAAAAATTACACGTTACAACTAACTTTAGATCAAAAATTGCGAAATTTTCAAAACTTCAAGGTTTTTCAATTTCGATGAACTGTCAGGGAACTTATAAGTCAGATAGTCAGTTTTGGATTTTCTGGTTTTTGAAGTGCTATATCTCAGGAACCACCTGTCAAAAAAAGTGGTGTTTATGTCAATGTCATACAACTTGTAGATGATGACTTCATTAGTTATCGAGTCTGATTTTATTCTTGCAAAAAAGGTACATATATTTGCTCAAGAACTACTGGATAAACTCTTGTTGATAACTGTCAAAAAATTCACAAAATAAATGCAATTTTTTAACCAGCTGCAAAGTGACAGATGTCAGCAGTTTTCAATTCAATTTAAAGTGATTTCGAAAGAATTTTAAAACCAGAAGAAATTTCTTGAACCTTTTTTTAAGTTTATTTAAATTGCAATAAATTTTCTCAAGTCAACAACCTTAAAAAAAAGATGTTTATGTTCCTCTTTTAAAGTTTTTTAAAACTTAACTTTACCAATCCAATGGGATCGTCTTCCTTTTTTTTTTCTAAGATCACCCCGGATCTGATAGAAAGATCAATACGGTCATTGTTCCCATACATTTAGAACACCGTCGTCATCCTCAGACATGGTTTTTTGGCTTATTCCCATATCACAGCCCTCCAAAAAGTAGATTCAGGCTCTATTGTGTGGCATTGACAATATCTTGTCCATAGATTTGGCAATTCTCTTTCGCGTTGTTATTTACGATCAGAAGTTCCATATTAAACTGCCATTCCCACAATTAGTCGCCAAAAAAGATTTGCGATTAAATCTTTCGGTATATCGTATATGTGTCCAGTATTCCTTCTTTTTGCCTCTATAGGTATTAAGAGGCTATTAAAGATATGCATCCATAAGATCGTTAAGAAATACAAACAAAAATCCACAAAGATGCCCCCGAACATTGATTAATGTCTTGTTCCATATTTCCAGTCTAATTACTGCCCAATGGAAAATAATTTCAGAACAATGCCTCTGGCATCATGATCGCCTCGAGACGATAACGTCTCCTTTCGTTCCCTTATGGCCTGGCCAATCCCAAGCCCAATCCCAATCGAAATCCCATGACCCATGGGCACTGCATCACGCCGCGCCGTGGAACAGAAGCAGAACAGTGAACAGAGTTGTTATCTGCGATGACGTTGTTGTCCATGTCGCTGTTTGCATGTTTTTCACCAACAGCCAGGCCAGGCAGGATGCTATGCATCAAGAGGTCGCCGGAATTCAGCAAACAACCAACAGACAACGCTTGTCAATTTTGACATTTTTCGTTTCGTTTCGTTTAGTTTTTTTTTTTCGTATTTAATTTTGTTTTGTATAGTTTTTGTTTGTTGTGTGTATTTTGTTTGTTTCGGTTCGCTGTTGTCAGAACATACTCGAACAGTGCAGTGCTGCAACAAAGCAAACATCAGAGGAAAAAAAAAAAACAAAACATCGCAACGATGGCTTCCATCAGTGGAACCACATCAATGACACTCTCTAGCTTTCCCAATTGTTCCAGCACATCATCGGCGCGGCGGCGGCGGCGTACATCCACAGTTTAAAGGAGGAAGGTGGATCCCATCCCGCCATGATGTTACAAATATGGAGGCTACTGTGTGCATAAAAATCACCGGCATAACATCAAAGTGCAAGCCAAAAACATGTAACGAGCTATAAAACATCAAGCCATATAATACCTCGAAAAGGATTTCATAAGATGCACCGCGCACTTTTAGGCGGTGCAGTAGCCCTTATTCGGATCAGAGAGCGCGCGCTTGCGCTTGATCTGATCGCTCGCTTATGTTAGCTACCGAGACCGACAGACCAACCGACCGACATTGTATGACAAAGAAGCAAAGTTCTCGTACAAAAAAAAAACCATGGAATTCATACGGACCAAGGAGTCTCTGATGCTGCTGGCTGATGATGATGATGGCCAACCAACCCAATCGACTGGCCCGGTCGGCCGGCATACATATCGACCAACCAGTCGACCATCATCGTTTGGACTATTTCCACCCAGGGCAGGAGTTGGCATGTCAAAGATCTTGTCATTGGTCAGATACCTATAAACTTTGAAGAAGAAGAGCACATTTTAATGACAATTTTTGATGTGTGTGTACTTTTAAAGAAATTCGTCAAGTTCTAACAAATTCGTGATTTAGGCGAACGGAAGAAGCACATTTTTATGGCAATTTTCTTAAGAGTACTTTTTGGAAAATCATTCAAATACTTATAGGGAATAGAGTCTATTAGAAAAACTAAGGACTGAAAACTCAGCCCTTTTGTACTTTTCCTATCAAATTTCGTCCGGCATCAAACAACAATGGGAGAAGCACATTTTTGACACATTTTTTTTTTTTTTTTTTGACAGTTCATAGAATTTTTATATCCTTCTCAAAAGACAGCTTCTTTTTATGATATTTATGATTTCTGACACAAAGAGTCTACTATCACTTGCCATCACCTCTCATCCTAATATTTTGCTCGTGAATTTAGAATCTAGGCAATTGCAAGAAGCACTTTTTATAACACTTCTTAACAAAACATATTTTTTGGAGAATTTTTCTATTTATCACAAGACACAGCTTTTTAATGGGTTGACAGTTCAGGTTTTGAAAAAAATTACTCTTAAGTCCCTGTTGTGCCTCCAGATTTAGGCGAATGGAAGGAGCACATTTTTGTGTCACTTCTTCATGACAAAAAGTAATTTTTCTAGAAGTCGTCACTATAGGAAAAATTTGTTCATGACTTCTGACACATCAGGACTCTAAGAAATTATCATCAACTGTTATATAATAATTTATCTTCAAATGCGGATTCAGGGCAATTATTGTAGGAATTACATTTTCATTGATTCGATTTCTCTCAATACCTAGCAGCTATGTTTTTAAAAACAAAAGGTCTTTGGATTAATATTGAACTCGAATTCTGAAGCACTTGTCATCTCACACCATTTAGTTTAGTTTAATTTAAGTAATTTTTTGAAAAATGTGCTGCATATACAAAAATTTACTAGATCAGAGTTAAGCTTAAGTTTGATAATTAAACTTTAAAGCTTGAAAAATCTATAGAACATATTCATAGGAACCTTACCAGTTGATAAGGGGGTGAAGGGGGGACATGAGGGATACATGCATTAGTGCGCACTTTTTAATTAAATTACACTTTTCTTTCGATTCTGATTTTTTCTAGGCCCTTCTGACACTTCCAGCTTTGTATCAAGAAATGAGCCCTTAAGAACTTCGAATAAATATAAATTGACAAATCCAGCCATGTACAAAAGTTCATAGGATAGATGCAGTGTACAATTGAATTTTATCAACAATCAACAAATTTTCATACAATTAAGCGCAGTGGTGGCCCAGGTACAGGTAGAGGTACAGATATACAACTATATGTCCACCGATTCAAAGATCCTGGTCCGTCTGGTTGGTTGAATGCTGGAGCTGGTGCCGGTGCTGGAGTTGGAGCTGGGGTTGCTTCGCGGTTAGATTGACTGACAAAGCTGCTAGTACTAGCTGCTTTGCTTTCAGGGACAGACAGCAAAACGCTCCATATGCAGATATGTGCTGCTGTGGTCATTCAGTTGTTGCATTGCAGTGAAGCAGCGATCCGATGGGTTGTTTTTTTTCTTTTTTTGTTTCGGAAATCCATCCATGAGGATGAAACAATGGCCGTGGTCTATACATATAAGTACTTATACTTACACGTCTCCGTATAACATACCACGGCGCTGCGGCCGGCGACGAGATGATGATGGCGGTTCTTTGGCAAAATTGATGGATAATAAGTTTACAAACATTGCGACTTGGCTACCGCGTTTTTCTTCATCGCGTCCGCGTCGCTTTGGCCGATCGATCCCAGAGGAAGAGCGCATTGCAGAGCTTGCATAAATTATTCCTCCTCTTCCATTGATCGGTGCAATGGTACCTGGTGCTTGGTGCTTAGTGTCTTGATGCGAGCAATTTTCCTCCCTGGGCGGAGTCTTATCCCGATTGCGCTTACTCTGGCTCTGACTCCATCTCTTCGGATACTCGTATATAGTATTGCAATAAAAATCGTTTAGCATCAATCAAAAGATGGACCAGCAGCATCCAACCGCAGCTGAAAAATCTAAGAGATACACCGCTCTTCGTTGTCGGTCGTCGTCGTCGTCGCCGTCGTCGGCGACAGTCTTCGATCGTGGATCTTTCGTTTTTCGTTAAACGCTGATGCACCTATAAACTGCTATGCCATTGGGGCTGGTGAATTCCGAAAATCGTTGATGAAGATTTATGGCCACTCCATTGTGGATCACACAATGAACCATTTATCCATGTATATTGATGCGGTATAGAGCTACAAATGGAAGCCGCCAGTATACTGCTGCGGCTGCCGAAGCCGATGCCGCTGATGCTGTTGCCGTCATAGTCCTCGTTTTCGTTGTTGTCGTCGTCGTCGTTGAAGTCGTCTTGGTCGTCAATGCTGCCTGCTCTGATGCACATGCTTCCGACGATCGACGAATCACAGAACGTCTTCGCCTGGATCCGAGATCCAGATTTCAAGAAAATGGCTGCTACTGGGACGGCATTTGCTGCACTTCGTAATGTAAACTTTTATAGGTACCAACTTTTCAGTTTTGGGGATAATAAACAATTCCCAGGGTCGGAATAAATTATTTTCCATCGATTGGCATAGTGAGTGGATTTGGATTTTCTTCTTCCTCGATACTTTCTTAAACTCAGACTAAGGCCAATGTGGGCTGGAATTGTTTTCTTTTTACTTTTTTTTTATTTTTAAATTTTAATCAAACGGTTGATTAATTTCGTGAGTAAATTGCAATTTGTTTCTTTTATTTTTTTGCATGTAATACTACTTATCCGTAACAAATTTGAATTCAATTCAAGAGTATTTCCTGAGCATTGAGGGATTCAATTTTCGTTGAGTTATGGTGGATTTTCCGTAACTGGAAAAAGTGTGAAAGCAATAAACTGTTTTTGATGATTACTAATCCTAGTCGATACAAAAGGCAACAGATTAATTACTTACCTAGAGTCTAATTTCTCTATCAATGTATAAATGTTTAATGAAAATCGTTAGAGTAGTTTTTGAGAAATATTTAATAATTTTCTCGTAACTAAAGAACTGAACCTGCCCGCAGTTATGTATGTTGCGCCCGTTACCTTTAAAAACGGAGAAATAAATCGGTTCCTGTCGATCACAAAAAGTTATCATCTTTCTTCTTCCTGTATAATTTTTAAATGTTTTGTGTTGTATTATCTGATAGTCCGATTCTCGGAGGTGCAGTGTCTCTACTCCGCATACATTTATGTGCAGAGAAAAGTTTTACTCTTTGTATAAAAATATACCATTTTCATTTGTATTGGTGCCTCTAGAACATCCTTCAAGTGTGTCAAAAAATATTCTATGCGGCAAGTGGATTGATTGAATGATTCTCAAGATTTATTAATAGAGTACAAAAACTATTCGTTTACTCTTTTAAGTGTCGTTTTGCTTCATTAAAAAAATGAATGCCATTTTTCTTATCAAAACAACAAATAAATAATTAAAAAACTGAGAAATACAAACGATACTAATGCCCTCACGGTGTCAGTTTATAAGTTATTCATATGACAGTTTTATATAGAAATGTTGGATGCTGCCATTCCAAAGACACTTAAATCAAGCAATTGTGACAGAAAATGAGCTCGGTGACTTCAGGTCCCTTGCAGCACATTCTGTCAACTTGCAGAATTTAGGTACTACTGTGGAAAGGCAGCATAGACCATGGCTGACAGTTTGCTCGAATTCGGAACACATGACTTGTATGAATATTATTTCTGTATATTTTTTTTTGATGACAAAGAGTTTGATATGAAGGTTGAATTAATTGTTAGATGGGTAGCACCTTAAGACATGATGATACTAATTGCATTTAAGACCACTCTGTGAATTGTTAAATCAAAGGCCAACTTTGGAAGACAAATAGTTCAGCTTAAAGGGATCGAGTTCTTTGACAAAGTTCTGGAGAAAGCGGTTAATATGCCGAATGATTTCATAATTTAGCTCTTGAATTGTTGCTGGCTTATCGACGTACACCTTTTCTTTCAAATAACCCAAAAGAAAGACGATTAACGGTGTCAAATCACATGATCTTGGCGCCCAATTGACATTGCCTGAGGTGAAAATGTGCCTCATCACTGAAGATGATTTTCTTCGAAGTGCACGATATGCATTTTGATTTGAACGCCCATTTTCATAATAGGCCTGAATAACTTAAACACTTAGCTCGATTTTGTCTCTTTCCATGGTTCAAATTGAGTAAGTCTGAAATTGAGAAATGTCAAATGAAATGCAGAAAAAAAAACTTGACGTTTAGGTGTGGTTCACATTCAACATCGCCCCTTAAAATTTAACCACCTTTTATATCTAATAAATTTTAGCTGCGATTTTTTTTTGTAAACCTCACTAAATTCATTAAAAATTTTGAGCGATAAAATTTCTTTTGAATCCATTTTTTTCGATTTACGTCAATTCTGGAAATTTTGACGTATGATGTCAATTTGTTTTTTCAGTGACAAATTGTTCAGAAAATCAAGTCATGAAAGCATACCTTAAGTCTCATTTATAAGTGGTGTTTTTTTTTAAATATCCGCAACTGCGGATAGAATTTTGATGTTTGCTCAAGTCTCGAATATAAATGTTGGCAAGTACCCGTGACGTGACTGTCATGCTGGCGATAGAAACACTTTGCATTTTGCATCGCGTTGGATTCATAAAAAGAGGTTTCAGCTGTCTAATTTCAGTAACTCATTAGTTAAACAGCGAACCGAGTGGCATAGATTTGAGTTTTGTGACTAAAATATTACTAAAAGGGTAACATAAAGGTAACACTATAGTTCTAAAAGACTATTTTGGCACACAAATATTAGTATCGTATAGGTTTAAACACAAATGTGTTGCTGCTAATTATTTTAATATAGCAAAGAAGTAACGCTCCAGTTTCACTGTTACTGATTTTAACATTTACTTTACAAGTTACTCAATTGCAACTATTTTGTTACTTCCATTTTTTCCCATTTCACAAGTCATAACTTTAGTAACAAGGAGGTAGCACACTAAGATTTATTGTTATCAATTTAGAATTTATCTTATGTTACTGAATTGAAACCACTTTGTTACCTTCATCTATTGAAAAATGTAATCTTAAAAAGTAACAAAATGATTTAAAGTAACTATCATCTAACATATAAACTACTTCAGAGCAAAGCAAAACAAAACATTATTTATAATATTTGAAACAAATAAGTTATTAAGTTATTTTGAAAGCGCTTGAATTTTACGGGGAGTAGAAAGTCATATTTTGTGATATAACTGCGAGCGTTTTGAAAATAAAGTTTCCACATGACCGAAATTCAAAATATGAAAATAATAATCAACACCCAAATAATCACTCACAGTAGTAATTACTTTATTAATTTGAACATACATATGAGAAAAATAAAATAATAAAACCTTTGAATTTTTGTTGTCAATGTTTTTAGTAACATGATTACAGCATTGTTACTACTTTGCAACACAAATTTAGTAACAAAACTTTAGGATTTTCTCGCTTTTGGTAATAAAGCAGTCATTATGACTCATTTGTTATTATTTTGTTAAATTACATCAGTCACAAGAGAGTCGCTGTGAATTAATTGCATCTAGCTGTGCCACTTGGGGACATATAAGAGTTACTAAAGCGACAAAGTATTTTTATAAAAAATTCTATGGAGAAATCCAAAACTAATTGAAATCTGCGAACAGACCCCTTGACTTTTGTTTTGATATCATAGGTCAAAAAAAAAAATACACAAATCAAATTTCACAACTATGGATATGTTTTTTTGGAAATCCCATTTCACTGAGGATATTTTTCACCAAAAAAACATATATAAGCTCATTAACTATGAGTTGAGCCAAAAGTCTGTTTAATTATAAAAATTTCATCCATATCCGTTTAGCGATTCTGGAGTGATTGATAAAATTTAAAGAAATCTATCCCACGCGAACCATACATTTTACAAGGATCTATCTCTGTGGCAGATTTTATACAAATCCATTCAGTCGTTCTGGTGTCATTTAGCAAAGAATATCCATGCAATCAAACTTTCACATTTATAATATTAGTAGGTTTTGTTAATTCTTTCTCAAAACCTAGAGTATAAGCAAGGAAGGCTTTTTTGTTCCAACTTTCAATGTAAACGCAATCAATTGCCAACCTTTCTATCATCATCCTTAACAAAATGTTCAACACGCAAATATCCATGTCATGACGAAATCGACAAGAGCATTTTTGTGGAATGTCGTTTTTCTTTCGTCCCGCAAAGACTATAGCTTAGTTTCCTAGACGTAGACCCACCTCTATGGCACGGTGCTGCGTGATTAAATCCATCCTATGGGTTTACATCTTAGTGTACAGCTATCCCATATTATACACAGTCGCCGAGAGAGAACGAGATAGTAGTTTGGTGCATATACTGTTAATTAGTTCTGCTATGTAAGAGGAATTAATTTATGACAGTTCAACACATGGTAAAACGCATGTTGTGCCATTTTGCTGCAACCGAACAGTAAAGCAAATAAATTTCATTTGCAACAAGTTTCGGAACATAGTCACAACACAACACACAACACAACACACAAGACAAAATTGCCCCCAAGAGGCCCGGCCCGGTGGAATGAATTTTTGTAAATCTATGAAATCACGAGACTCGCACGACTATACTATCGGGGGAGGCATTTGAAACGACTTGGCTGGATGGGTCTATAAGCCGACTTGGCTCTGATGTAATCAAAATTATTCCGTGTGGATTTGCTGGGGTATATTTCAACGACGACGATGACGATCGACGACGAGGAACGATGACGATGTCCAGAACGCACAAACATAAATTTCAAATCGCGGCAGTTGCAACAGAAGGATGGACGCCCTCTAGCGTCTGCTGCAGCTTGTTTAATTTATGACCAAACTTTGTCATAATTGCAGTCGGGTTAAGCACTAATAGGTTGTTAATATCAAATTTGGCTTATGCGTCTTGGATGGAGGTTGTTTTTTTTGACTTGAGAGAAAATGTGCCGGTAAGTTGCTTTTGATATATAGCGAAACAGAAATTGATTTGTAATTAATTTTATTCTTAACCCCCTTACCTACCAAATTTTTATCGACAATCTTAAATTGATGGGAATGGATTGAATGGAGTTTTGCATAGATAGTTTCTGTCTTTATTCAGAAGTACCGTTTAAGGAAATGCACGGATTTTCTAGCTTTGTTCAAAGCACTTTGTCAAAGAACTCGATCCCTGTTGAGCTGAACTATTTGACTTCTTGTCTGCTAAGGTTGTCCTTTCATTATACAATTCATAGTGTGGTCTTCAATGAAATTATTACCATCTTGTCTTAAGGTGCTATCGATCTAAGAAGTGATTCGCTCTTCATACATCAAACTCTTTGTCATCAAAAAAATGGAAGCAGAGATAATATATTATACTGAATTCCAATTCGTAGTTTAGGACGTTGTCAGCAGATTCAGATTTCCCGGATATTGAACAATGATTGGCACAGATCAAATTGATTGCAGATTTTTTAACCCTTCACATTTCTTCACAATAATCCTAACAGAAAAGTCTTCAACAAGTCTGTCATATGTTCCAAATTCGAGCAAACTGTTATCCATTTCTGCTCACCAAGACTCCAAGCGCCGTCGTCGTCTATAATGTCTTTGCAGAGTTAGTATAGGCTGCAAAGCTGACAGAATGGACTACAAGGGACCCATCAGCTAAAGTCCGACGAGCTCATTTTTGTCACAATTTCTTCTAGGGGCCTCGAATGTGCGTAGAAGTCGGAGAGCTTTTTACTAGGCACCCAGGTATCGGATCCATATGTGAGAACTTACAGAACAGACAGAAATTGAAAAAGCTTTGACAGACTTTAATAGGCAGATATAAATTCTGTAGCTTCTGCTTGATCTTGATGAGTTCTGACAGAACCATCGCCCTGTATACAGCAGATGAGTAAAGTAACAGAATGCTGCATTTGAAAAGCTTTGACAGTCTGAGATTGAAAGAGCTTTAACGGATTTCAATAGGCAGATCTAAACATTCTAGCTTGATCTGGATAAAGTAGTCGTGCCATGTTATCTGGATGAATTGTTCTAACTACTAAAGTGGCCTTATGGCCCATAAAGCTACATATATTCTTCCTATGGTAAAGGTATAAACAGTTGTCGCACCTGTCAAATCTACTGGTAAAATCAAACCAGTGTTGCAGAATATAGATCCCGATTAAAATAGAGGCATTTACAGCAATTTTTAGGAATGTATTGCTAATAAACAATTTTTTATAAACTAGCTGTCAGCTGTCAAATCTAGTGTCAAAATCAGATCAGTAATGCTGAATATATTGGTTCAAATTAAAATAGACACAATAAAAACTTTTTTTATAAATTACATGTCAGCTGTCAAATCTAGTGTCAAAATCGAACCACTATTGCTTAATATATAGATCCAGATTAAAATAAACAAGACACATTCAATTCCCAGTTTTTTTTTGAATAAATTGCCAACACCTAAATACGTTCTTATATAATGATAAACTACTTGTCACCTGTCAAATCTATTGTCAAATTTCAACTCACATTAAATACATCCATTCATAGTTTTCAATTTGTTTTATTAATTTAACTCTTCTCTTAAAACTAAATCACATAACCTTTTCAATAAAAAAATTTTCATGATCCAAAAAACGTTTTTCTAATACCACCCTGATGACTTTTCGTGTTGCAGAATGTGTTTGTAAATCGTAATGGGAACTGCGTATGGCCTTGGGATTGGAATTTCGATCTTTTTGATAACTTCCACTGGATAAGGTTTCTCCACTTCCACGGGATAGGGTTTTTCCACCGGATAGGGAATACGCCTTTCTGTGATCTCAGGAACCACTTTATACACAGGAACTTCAACTTCTTGATTGACTGGTACATGAACAGCATAGGGTTCTGGAATTTGAATTCGAATATAGTTGGGCACTTGGACTGGCACGGGATGAGGAATGGCGACTGGGACCTTTTCAATCACAGGCACTGGAACACGCTTCGACACCTCCGAGTGTGTTGTTTCGATGTGGGAAGTGTCGATTTGATCATGACCATCATAGTAGGTTCCAGCTAAGACGCACCTCATGGATAGTCCGAATGCCATAACAACTAAACTCTGTTTGGGGGAAATTGTTGGAACAAGGATTAATGTGAATTCCCAAGGACACTCGCTCTCTGACACTCACCATTTGAATCATTTTGAAGTCCATGTTTTCCTCGTGTTAGACAAATTGTTAATCCAATAATGTTAATCTCAATTGACTGCACTGGGAATACTGATGCCAAATTCATCTTGTCGTTCAGTTTTTATATTGGAGCACGAGAGCATAGATCCGAAGCAGCAGCAACCAACAGCTGTGGAAAGGTTGGTACTTCCTCATTTCCCATTTCCCATTTCCCATTTCCGAAGTACTCGCAGCTCTTTCACCTTCATCATCGTAATCATCATCAGCTATTGTTCGAAGAAAGATGAAAGTAATAGTGGCACATTATTAAATTGTTGGCTTTTGTCCAGATCCAGACTACAACTGCGACTGCGACTGTAGACTATGCAGACGTTGAAGGTATCAGTAGCGTCTGCGAGATTGTCTTACCCACTGCGAATCCGAGTTTAAGTCAAATCGAGTGCAACCAAACGAGAGTACATTGTGTAGATGGTAATCGGATCCCTCGACAATTAACTGACTACTTCCTAAGGATCGTTTACTGTTTAAAGACCTATAGCCCTGACATTTTGGCAAGAGAAGTACTTTGGTGCGCCCAAGCCACAACCGCCACAGCTGCAGGGTAATTGCTCATAGTGTTCCGAGGAATGTTCAATTCCACAAACTCTACGAGAACAAGCCTACGATCGAGCGGGCGCATTGAGTCTTCTGACTGAGGAATCACGCTGTGATTCTGATACTGTTATACTGAAGCTGGCTGTGCCGCTCCGCCTTGCACCACCACCGCAATCCGGATGTGCGGTAGAAGCCATTTGTGTTTACGGTCTTTGCAATTTCAGTTAACAACATAATAATTGCATGGTTCGGTCGTAAAGAGGTGAATGCAGCAATCATGGGCTTACGGTCTTGTGTTGTGTGATCGTAGAGTACATCGGAGGCAGGAGAGAGTGCCAAGGCAGTTTCCACCTGCGCTGCACTGCGCCGCCACCGCCACGCCATCCAGTGCGATTATGCAACACGCGAACGATGCTCCAGATACTCTCGTATTATTATGTGAACGTACAAAAGGCTTAGGTCGTCGTCGTCATCGTCATCGTCGTCGATATGGGATACCTTTTTGCCTTAAACTGGAATTGGCCAATTGATTGGAGTTGGTTATGGAATGGCAATAATGGATTGTGGACTGTGACTGTGGAGTTGAGAGGGAAATGAACACAATTAAAGTTTGTGGTTACTTTGTAATTGGCTTGTGGTTGTTATATTTGGTGCGGCATTGTGGCTACTTAAATTAAATGTTCCAACACCTGTTGTGGATTTGTAAGCTCATCATAAGAAGTGGCTTATCTTGGGATTTATTTACAATTCTTTTCAAGATGTTAAATCATGCCTAAATTTTTTACAAATTATTTTTTGTTAAGCTATTAGATATGGTAGAGAGAGTAAATTGAAAGGGAAAGGCAGTTGTTTTAGAAGGGAAGTGGCTGGGAAAGGATCAAAAACTGCCAAAGCTTTGTTGTCGATTCGACCTTGAAGTTGTTTTCTTTTTTAATAAAAGAAGGTTAGGTTATTCCTACGGAGTATGATACATATGCTAATTTCAACTAGGACCGTTGCTGTTGGTTATAGATGTCAGAAATTAAATTTATTAATTCCAACCATGTCAGTATGGTTAAATTAATTAAAACTTTAATTATGTATGCACTATAATTTAAACGCTTGCTATAACTTTGTAACGGTTTATTTTTTTCGGGGAAATTTCAACGGGGATGGCTTAAAATAGTAGTTTCGATAAAAAAGGCATTTTCGAGAAAAGTGTCGCTTACGATAATTTGGCGGTAAGGGTTCGATTTGAACTTTGTATGTTGCTCTAGTTCAAAGTTTGACAAAAAACAATATCAGATTTTTTTGACTTATTTTGGGAATAGGGGTTTTTGTTATCATGAATAAATATTAGATTTCCCGAATACACGGATAATCAAATACACGGGTATCCGTGTATTTAGAATAACCGGATTTGAAACCGTGTAGTTAAAATTACACGTGTATATCATATACACGGATAGTAAGAAATGTCCGGGTTTCCATTATGTTAGTTTATTTTATTAAAACTTGTTTAAATAGGAAAACAGTCAGCTTGCCTAAACTACCAACCTAAAACAAAAAAAGAGCAAAACCATTATAAAAAATCAAAAATTCTGTTAACCTGCATAGATTCCGTGTATTATTTTTTCGGGATATTAAGATCCGTGTACACGGATATTTTTTTGTGAAAATAAACTGTTCATATCAATATCATAGGTTCGAAGCGCAATCCATTCACCGTAACATGTCCGTCCAAATAATGTCCAATCACCCCGTGAAAATACTGCACTAAACAGTGACACCTTAAAGATGATGAGGTTTTTCAACAACAAGTTGAAAATGAACCTCATCACTGAAGATGATTTTCAATAAACATTTCAGGGACCCAACCAACGAACATACGACGGCGACGTTTCTAATCACATCTATTGTATCATGAGGATTGATTCAAAAATTTCAAAAAAAGGACTTGAACAAACTTGAGATTTCGTCAACACTATACAAACCTGAAACCACTGCAGCAGTTTTCCCAATAGTTGATTTTGATCGAGGAACACGATTTTGATTTTTTTTCATCGCATCGTTTACTTCTTCCTATAGCTTAAATTTTTCCAGTTTCACTATACTGCCGGGATTGGGAAAGAACTGGAGGGAGCCTAAGATACATCGCTGGAAGCCACACACTATGGCGTGTAGGAGAACTTAAGGCCCTATGTCCCATTAGGTAACACCAACGGACTTCATAAGTGACTTAAAAGTTTTCAGTTTTGTGAACAGAGAATCCAAAATTTTGACCATTAGTGTATGGTTCCATTTTTAAAAGTAGACTTTACTTGTCAAATGTCAAAAGATGTTAGCATCAAAAGTAACAACCGTCTCATTATGAAACTACTTATCGGAAAACCCTTTAGAAATTTGTATCTTCCCAGGAAAGAGCTGCAATTATTTAGTAAGGTTTTGAAAAAAAAAAAATGAATCCTTCTTTACTAATTTTGAAAAACATTGTAAAATGTATGTGATATTAATTTCGAATCGGAACTTCAATTGCAGTTATCAGCTTAAATTTAGAAATACCCGCGTTTGCAACATTATTTTATAATTTTTAATATAATTTCGAAAACTTTTGTTGTGGTCGGCTTTATTCGACATTATTTTGATGAAAGATTCCTTAACTAAAGAATATGGTTTGTGTTCCTTTAAAATTTTATGTTGATCAGATGAAGACGAACAACTTCTGAAGAATTTTCTTGAAATAAATAAGATATTGGTATTGAAAAATATATTTGTAAATATTGAATACGTTAAGATATTAAGCTAGGTATTAACTTTTAAGTCACACTTATATTCTTTCAAAAAAAAATGAAAATCATCCTTGAAAACAAATATGCATATAAGTCCAATTTAAAAGGCAATTTTCCTTTTGTAAGGATACCAAAAATAACTTATTATTGGAAGTGCACTACGGCGTATACTTACTTTTTTAATGTAATTTATTTTTATTTGGAGCCAGTAGGCTAACTTATTCTAACATATTTCTGCACAATACTACTCATGTTTAACGAAAACAGATGACATGCAGAATTTGAAAAATGTTATTCATTTCTCAGTCTTTCGAATTACCCAAGAAATGGACAGACAAAAGCGTTTACATTGCTCTGTCAAAGTATTTTATCTGTCAACCTTAAACATTTCTGTCACTTTTGATTCATTATAATGAATCGAATAAACGCAAGACAACTGCATAACTTTGCTTTTCGAACTCTGAACATATACGAGAGCAATGAACATTATGCACTTATTAAGGACACCTTGTGGCCCAATTACCAAATAAAGCTTTGGTCAGATCTTTATACACCTCACTGCACACTGCACAGAATTCTATAAAAAAATATAGTAAGCTGCTGATGCTGTGGCAAGAATGTTTATCCATAATATTTTGAGTTAATCTGAAGACATTGCGCTCGCTTTTGATGTAGGTTTATAGAAATTGACGTTCGCAACCAACGGAACATGCATACGAGTATATAAGTAAGGTATATATGTATGGCAACGTTAATAGCTCAAGACAGATACAAAGTGCCATTAAACAGTGGCTCTGCGATAGTCACCACTCACTGACTGCAGCAGTTGTTGTTACCATCTGAGAAGCAACCAGTGAACACCGAACCAGACGACTTTTCTATATATAAAAACTTCCAAACACAAGGTACACCAACAATTGAAGTCGCTTGCTGCAATGTACGTCCATAGAAGCACCATCGCATCATGCCGATGCCGCCACTGCCGCTGCCGATGCCGAATCCATTCAATTTCAGTTGACTTGGCAATAAGCATCCTCGAGTGCAGTAGCCTTCCGAGTCGGGCTACCGGTGTTTTGTTCGCTCGCTATATGCACTAGACTCAATCATGACATGGCAGGACTCTATTGTATGTCAAACTGTGCATAAACGGGACGTAAAAGCGAACCGCATCGTGAATTTGCATAGACCCGTCAGTCATTTTGGGAAACATGGCTATGGTTGGGACTGGCAAAGGCACTGGTACTGCTATACTTGCACTGCCATCACTGGAACTGGGACTGATACTGAGACTGGGAGTTTGAAGTAGCTGGAGCGAAGTTTAATCTCAAAGCGGTCTCGAGTCTATGCTAGTTCTCATAGAAGTAGATTTTGAATAATATTGACAGTGGGCCATGCATCTTTTGAGATTTCAGTCAGTGTTCATTTGGATTTGGGTATAGACATAGAGCGGTATCTATGAATGGTTTTTTGTTTGCTACCAGGAGCATTTTTGAAAGTAAATTCAATATGTAAATCCAAATCGAGTATGGTTGTTTGTCTAAAAGGAAGGACACAGAAGCTAACAAAAGTATCTTGGTTTATATGAATTGGGTCTATCTGTAGGTACCTAAAAGGGTTCAATGTTCTCGTTTTGGAAATTAACTGGGTGGTCTAATAATGGCACTCATTACATATATATGTAATGTATGTATGTATAATGATGGATGTAAGGTACTACTTTCTAAGAAGTATTAAGGTTTAAAACATTCTCCAAAAATCTAAGCTCAATGTGTCAAAAAGTAAAAAAGACTAAAATGTATATGTTATATTTATAAATGGCACCCTTGCAAGAATTTACACCCAAATCACAATCTCGTATTTGGTCGTTCTAGCTTTGATATATCGAATAGAAGTTACGTTATATCGTAAACTTCCGTGCAAAGTAAAAGTAGATCTATTTTTTATTTAGTCGGTCGTTTGACAGCTAAGGGGCTGTTTGTTTTCACTTTTTATTTGAATTTTGGAAACTGAAGCAAGTTCTTTTGTTTGTAATTTATTGGCACTCAAGGGTTTTATATTCACCCTATAAATGATAGTTACGACCATATACCAGCCTTATGAGTACAAGAAGATTCAATTCAATCAAACGCACATTAAAGACGGACCGAACGAACGCCAGATTTTGATTTGGCTATTATCCTTTTCGACAAACTTTTCTGAAAGCCATTTACGTAAGGTAACTTTAAATAATCAATTAAGTTAAAAATCTAGGAAATACGAAAATAGTGCGCATACGCCCAAGTGTACATCTTTTTTTTTGAGAAGCAATATTTGAAAAATCATGTTGTAATGTGACTAAACAAAAAGTTGTCAAACGTTTTTGAAGAAGAAAACATATGTATTTCCCCACTTTTTAATTTGAAGATTTTATTGTTACATGCCAAATTGATCCTTTATATGTATATTGTTAAATTTTACATACAGTAAGGACAATTATATAATTTTCTACTCTTTATATTGTTAATCCAGCTTCTCTCTTGAGTCAAATTTTAGAATAAGTAGCAATCAATTAATCAATATAATGTACTTTAATATTGCAAGTAGTATTTGCTTTACAAAGTATAATTGTAAAAGATTCGAACATATCGAGCCCTTCAAATTATCGTAAGCGACACTTTTGTCAAAAATTCTTTTTTTATCGAAACTACCATTTTAAGCCCTAACTTACACATCCTTAATGTAAACGATTTCTTCCAAAATAATATCTAAATATATTAAAATCAACATTATATATGTATGTAAAATTTTAACTTATTGGTACATTTCTGCTTAAAAATATTCAAACAAAACCTACGCTGCGTTTGGAAAAAATCTAGTCGATACTTTTGACTTTGATAAAAAAAAATTTAGACAAGAAGATGCATTGTCATGCTTCTTCTTTTGTACAAAACTACACTAATCAATGTTTGAGACACAATCTTAAAAAGGACCGTCCAATTACTCAAATATACTTAAGATATTGACAGTATTAGACGTCAGTAAAGCGTTTGTAAGCATTGAGATAGAAACTGAGAAGATGGATTTAATGGACAGTGAGAGTAAGACCAAGTATATCATGGTCCTTATGAGGGGCGGCTAAGAAATTTTGTTTGCTTTGACAAAAACTTAAAACCAACATTCATCTGTAATTCAAAACCATTAAGAAAGATTTTAACTTTCTTTTAATTAAGCTGAAACATTAATATGAAATTCCTTTTGTCAAGAACAAACAAAAAATCAAATATTATCCAATGCCTGCTCAAGTTTTGGACGAAATGTCTTTAAAAGCCTTCAAACATCATTTACCGCAACAGAAGCAACATTTTAGAGATCAATATAGCTTATACTGCAAACATGGCAGAAGTTTTCGAAAAACTGCTTCTGAAAAGGTTAGGCATTTTAATGGAAGAAAGAAGACTAATTTCGAGCCATCATTTTATATTTAGTAATAAACCCTCTACTACAAGAGTTCATCGAATTTTGAACGTTGTTGAAAAGGCATACTTGAATAAAAAAAAGTATAAGCTCGGCTAGATGTTGCTTAAGCCTTTGATAAGGTGAGGCACTTGGGACTTAAGTAAAAACTGCACTGGTACCTTGCGAGATCCTAGAACGAACTACGAAATACTAAAACACTGCGTATCTAACCGACATTTTAGAGGAGATACATAGTTTCCTTTATTATACAACAAGAAATCGGCAACACAAACAATGTATCGATTCTTTTAAACTCTATACAGGTTTTGAATGCAAATCTCAATATGAAAAGAGTATAGAACTTGCTGGAAAATTCTAGATTAAGCTTTATGTTTTTATGGCGTTCTATTTTTCATTCACTTGACAAATCTATTGAAAGTAATCATAGCTAATTTCGAACGGTTTTTTATAAATTTTTGGTTATCTTCCACGTCTAAACATGACCATAATTATACTATATAACTAAAGATAATTCTAGAACTAGTCAAGTCAAAGCTTTCTAGGCGGGGGTGAAAGAATCTAGATATTTTTGTAGCGTTTACTATGATAGTGCTGCTGAAGGTATTGAAATTGAAGCATAAACTGGAAAAATATAGCATAATGCTAGAAAAAAAATTGATTTTGCTATTAAGACTTTTACCTAGAGAACTATTTGCTAGCTTGTTTAACATTTCATTTATTTTATTCACCCAAAACTTAGATTCTGCTTTAAAATCGAAGTAATAGCTTTAACTCTGAACGCAGCTTATTTGTAATAACCTTAACGCAAATCTTCTGGAAAATCTGAGCTGTCAAAATAATATATATTCAAGATGGCACTTCCGATTTTCTTCTCGTGACACACAGTCCAACTCTTATTGTGCTCTTATAATTCTTTAATCATTGAATAGTAATACTTAATCTTAAAACAATTTATTAAATCAATATATAATTTAACTGAATAAATTTATAAGATAAAAACTACTTGTTTGGTTTCTTACTTATTTAAGTATATAATACTTTTTTTATCAGCAAGGTCTGAGATTAAGAACAACTAAGACTCTCGCAAAAGGTAGTACTAAACTTTCAGGTGGCATAGGCAGGGATCCAATCCAGACCTTTGGCTTGACAGTCCAACGCACCAACCAGCACGCCACGGATACTACTATAGCTGTGAATACCTATTCCTAGAATAAATAAAATTAATTTGTCGATTGTAACTGATTCACTTCATGATTGTTGAAATAAAAACTCTAAAATTTGAGATGCAACAAAATTTCAAATCAATTCAAAAATGACTTAATTTTGAAATTTTTGATCAATTTTTAAGGTTTTATTTAAAGTTAAATATCATACGAAATACATTATATAGTAACTGCATTTGAAGAAAGTTTTGAAATCCTTAAGTTATATTTCTTATCTTCAAGTTACAAACCTAACCTGCAACAAAAACCCCGATTTTCCTCGTTAGGTTTCCAGAATTATGTACTAGGAGTATAACCAAAGAACAAAAGTTGACGGCAAAATCGACGAGACAAGACGAGCGTGTCCAAATGATTTATATTGCCAAACTTCTTATTTATTACACACAAAATGACAATCTTGAGTTCTGTCTCTTTATATATAAATACAACCAAATGAGGACCGCTGGACCCTGGCTGCTGCTGCACTGCGCTCGTCCGCCCTCGGAGGTGCTTGACTTTTGTGAGATTTGCGACATGCAGATCACCACCATACAATAGTCGGACAGACAGCACCGACACACAAACGACCGACCGACGACGACGACACCGCACCGGCTGCTAGTGCTCCTTGAATACGTTTACCTCATTTCTTGGCGTATCCCATCGAGAATCAAGATCTGCGCTGCCAAACAAAAAGTATCTTCCTTTGTAGAAATTACCTTCATTTTTTTTTTTTTGAGGACGAAATCAAAGAAAACTCATTGTCCCGAGCGAGCGGGAACGGCATGCATCAGAATATGGTCATATGCAAATCTGCGTGCATTTAGGTTAATTTTACATCAAACAATGGATCAGTGTCTCCTTTGGATGCATATGTACTCGTACTCGTACCTGGGCAGGGTATGCAATTGAATCAGCAGCGCGCAACGCAACAGAGAGTGATTGCCAAAAAGACATCACAACAAAGCCGCCACCTTTCTCTTGGAAATGTTTTTGTTCCGATGTCATTCTCGTCTTGCTCAGCAGGATGTTTTTAAGGTTTCATTTTGAGACAGGCACAGAACTAACAAAAAAAAAAAGTGTCCTTTCGTTGTGGATTCATATACAAAATATGAATTAGGTATCCTTATTAGAGCGGAACGGATGTTATGACCGCTCTATAGTACCGCACTTGATGACGATATACTCTTGAAGAACCAACACAATGTGTGGTCTTTGAACTCGGCTCCTGATGCTGCTGCTGCTTCTAGTTACTCGTACTTGACGCTCCATACGAGTACGGTGAAAGTATTTGAAGGATGTTTACACAGGCGGAATATTAATTACAGTGTTTACTTTTTGTGCGTGCATAAATCGTTCTTAATAGTTATGGACTGTTATCTAGTAGCTTCTAGCTGGGAGGTAGGTATGCGCGTTTTGAGTGTAGTAATATTTTTCTATCTTTTTTTTTTTATATTTTTTAATAAATACAAGACTACGAATAAGACTTGCTAAAGACATGTGTTATTTTCATTTTTGAATTCCTTTGGATTCATTGTTTGAAATTGTACCGTAATTTATCACTTGCCATTCAGATAAATCTTTTGATCTTGTTTATAAATAGTTTTACATGAAAACACTACAAGCGGATGGTTTTCTGTTTCTTATTTGCTTTGGAATCTAGAATGGTTAGTAAAAGTGCGAGTTGGCAAATTATGGTTTCAAGTGCTATATTTGACCTCCAGATGTTAAGTGGTAGTATTCAAGACCTGGAAATATGGATCTACATTATAAGAACTTATAAGTTCCTTTAAATACGCATCAAACCTTCAGATTCGGTAATTCTGATTGACAGATTAGTAGAGTAACTGTGACATTTAAATGGCAGGAGACGCTGCGTCCATTTTGGCGATGTTGCCACAATGTAATAAGAAGTGAAACAAAGGTTTTCAACCTCATGTCAAAATACAGGCCCGACAGGAAAGTGTGACGTTTTCCTTTTCAGGATGTTATTCAACTCTGCGAAGGGGAGCTAAACTTATTCAAAATGGTTGATATGTGACTGCCATTTTTTCGGTTTAGTCGTAACAGACCCAACGAAGGAAATCGAGTGGATAGTTCTTTATTTCCTGGAGGAAGACGATTTAACTCAAGGGAATCTAAGGTATTTTTAAAAGAGCATTTTGTGACGACTGATTATTTCGCTAAAAGAGGGCAATACCCTCTTTTGAAAGGATTAAATCCTTCAAAAATCCCTGTAACATATCTTCTCTTAAGACCTTGATATCAGATCATTACTGAATCCGGATGTTGGCCACGTTGAACCTTTGTATCATCTGTTTTGTCTGGATATATGATGATGTTGCTTAAATCTATCATTTAGCTCAACTTTGTCAATGTTAAAATAAGATTTTTTCATGCCTATTTCTCGCGTGTCAATTTGAGAGTCGTTTGTTTGTTTTCAACCTAATTTTTTTCGATCGAAGAGTTAACAGAAGACCCTTTAAGCTTTAAATGTGCAGATCATCCTGCTTTTACTGTATTATATTTTTTTAGGGCTTGTATTATAGTATTTATTGGCTCATATAGTTTTTATGAATAGTTCTTTTTATTAAAGGAGCGGTAAATGTTGATAAAGTTCATCAGCTAACAAAATGCTTCAGGTCATTTTCTCGTGCACAACAAAAAACTGATTGAGACATTGTTGTACGATGTACGAGGCAGATCTTGAATGGATTGGTGTTGGCCGATTTTTAACCGAACCGTTTGACCACCAAAAGTTGATAAATTTAGAGGCAATAGAGGCAATGCACTAATAAACACTCATTTTGATAATAAAGGTTTATTAATCGTGTAACTTTGGTATCTATATGTATAACTGGAAAATAAACAAAAAAAATTAAAAATGACACAAAAACATGGCTGCCACAGGTCCCGAAATCTAACTGCACCAAATTGTCATTTTTTAAATTACTTGTCATGAATTTGTCTTGAACTCACTTTTTTGTAATCAAAATCAGTGGGTCGATATCTTTACATGATTTTCCCCAAATTTGATTTATTTGGGTTTTTAACCCGCTATCTCGCCACCAAATCCGCGACTGGGAACTTTAAGACATACATTATGTGGTTAGATTTCTCATATAACTTTCCTTCCTTTTCGGTAAAATTTCACAACCTAAAATTTGCTGCCTGCTTTTAGACTAAAAAGAAATAATTACATATGTATATACAATACATATGTACATATACATATATATTTATTGAAAGAAGTTGGTTATGTAATTTACCGTGACAAAAATAAATATCAACAAGGACACCCTTCAGACTGCCACCATTTATTCATTTCGAGTGTTTTTTAAACGTCGGAAACCTGCATTAATACAATTTTCTTTCTGCTTTGCTACGTTAGGCGTTTTTTAACTCTGAAAAGAGTTCTGAACAGATTCAGACTAACATCCTCAGAAGAAAGCGTTTTCTTAGCGCTCAGAATTTTTTTTAAAACACGCCTGAACACTTTGTTGTCACTTTTTTGCAATTTTGTCTGCTGGCTTATCATTTCCTTACACAGAAACAAGAAATGAGATTCAAAATTAAAATGGAAAAATTATTTGCAATCAAACGAGCATTCAATTTTAATTCTTATTTCAGATTTATTTTTTAACTTCCAATAGGGAGTTATTGTTATCAAATTGAATTTTTTTACAAATCTGGACGTTTCAAGATGCCTAAAATCTAGATTTATTTTAAGAGAGATGTCTGTGTGTGCGTGTGTACTTACGTTAGTACGTTTGTATATATACAATAAAATAAATTTTGTTGTGTACATTGTGAGTGGTACAGATTTGGTATAAATTTGGAAAATTTTCAACAAACCGTTATTTTTATAATATAGAAAAACTAGAAAAAAAAATGTTTGACGCTCAAATATACAATGAAGGTAAAATGAAAGTATCTTCAAAACAATTTTCTGATATGTAAAATTACGTTTTTCCAAAAAATAAAAAAGTGAAATAAATTTTACCAAAATTTGATAAAAAAATGTTTTTTGACTCGAATATATCGAGAGCTAGTGACAACCTTGACCTGATTTTTATTTTATTTTATAAATAATATGTACAACTATTAACACATGATAAAATTTTGAAAAATATCGCATTGACAGTTTTTGTACGTAAAATAAAAAAACTAAAAGTAAAATTTACAGAAAAGTGTCAAAAATAGTTTAATATTGACTTCAAAATTTATTTTACTTTCAACATAATGCATTTTTCAATACATAAACGATAAAATTGCGGAATATCAATTTGACATTTTTTACTAAAAACATATACATATGTATATTGTATATATTATCAAAAATTGATACATAAATATTGATTTTCCAACATAATCTCGGGAAATGTCTTAAGCCTGATAGTTTTTTTTGTTATTAATCAACATCAAAAGTAAATCGGTTAATACCTGTCAGGAATACCAAGTTTGCAAAGTATAATAGAAAGTTATCAGTTATCGCATCCAGCCCCTTTTTTTAATTTCCCCCGACAAACGATTCTCTTCAGCATTCAACTCCGTCTGCTCAATTATGATCAAGTTCAGAACACGTTCAGGACGAAAAAAGAAACAAAAAATTGAAGCTCTGAGCGTTCAAAGATAAAAAAGAAACACAATTTTTTGTTTGACAGTTCAGCCTCTGCACTAAACTAAAAATTAAAAACGCCTATTAATGAACTTGAACATACTCCTTTTGCGGAATGCGTTCTGGCCTGCTTAATTGCAGTTTTCATATAGTCGCTGAATGTTTATAAACATCTGATAAAATTTTAAAATCATCTTCAAAGACAATGTTAGGATGTTGTCTAAAATTTCATTCTTCTACACTTAAATGCATCTTACATTTTACGATCCAAAACTCTATTTTCATCAATATACTGGTACTGACTTCACTTATCCGTTATTGTTGTTTTCCATGCTTAGTTTTTCAATATATGTATGTAGTGTATTTATTTTCTAAAAAAATATGGAGATTATATGCAACTTGCTGTCCATAATCTCGAAAAGGCCCTAAAAGCATTTTTCACATTCCTAAGTTATAGAAGAAAACACTAAATCGCTGAACGCAACCTAAATATGAAAATTAAAAAAAATATTTGTTTTAATGGTTTATGTGTGCTTTATTTTTACTAATAACTTCATTTTACAAATTTAGACGTACGTAGAAAATAACGAAGATAGGGCTTTTAGGTATTTTAAAAGATATATTTAAAAAGCCCTACGTACGCCGATTTGGAAGAAATGTTTATTAACATTCTTTATTTTGAATGAAAATAAAAAAAAAAACGTTAGAAAATTTTGAAAGCCGACTTGCAAACATATTTTTCTGAAATTCTGTGTCGTTACTTTTAAAAGAGAAATAACACTAAAAAATGCATAAAAAAAAACTTTACTGTCACATAGGGCTTTTCAAAAAAATGTTTTGGTTTTTATTTAGTTTATAAAAAGCCCTATGTGGTTGTTAGGGCTTTTAAAAATTCTTGTACTCATGATTTGTACTTAGGGCTTTTAGAAACTGGAATTTTCTAGCTAGTTCTAGTCTCAAAAATAAATATGAACAAATCTGGCAAAATTTTCTAACTCCAAATATGCAAAAAAAGATTATGGGCAACTGGTGTATAGGTACAGTTTCGGTAATTTTAAAATTTACTTGTTTCTTATATTTCTATAAGTTATTATGAATTCTTTATGTGATTTTTTTTTTAATCTATATACATAATTATTTTTTTAGTTCATTTAAATTATTGTTTTGCGTGATAAGAAGTTTCAAATGTTTAAGAAGAGCTAGATCAAAATATTCAATAACTTTATAATAATAAATAAAAAAAATCAAGGTACTGATAACTCGTTGTTTTCTTAATTCATTTAAGTTTTTATTCATAGTCTTAAAAATACTTAAAGTTAGACAAAAATTTTTAAAAACTAACATGACTTTCAAAAACTTACAACTAACTTACTCGCCTTAATGCGGACACTCTAAGTCAAACTAATAAAATAACTAAATGCTAATGCCTTTCGGCCTAAGAATTAACTTAAAACTAAATATCTGCATGTATCTTTTTATCACCAAGAAGAATTGCAAAAAACTTTGTTTCTCTAAGATTTTTAATCTCATTCTACAATGCAAAATTTTATATTAGGAAAAATAACAAAAATCAATATCGTATAAAAAATCGATTAAGCTTCTCAAAACGCCACCAAAAAAACATAAATTTTGCCCAACATCGACTTCGACACACGAAAAATTGTTTATTTATTCAACAGCAGCTAAACAAAGTACAAAGGTACTCACTCAAATCTATGGCGCCAAACCAAAAATTCAAAAAAAAAAAATAAAAATACTTAATGCGCCCTCAGGCAAAACTCCAACCCAATCGACCGACCTCATATTCCAGCCCCTACTAAATTTAGAGGAAACCAATTGAAACAAATCGAAAGCATAAATTTTTCATTTTTGGCTTCCAATTAAAGTTTTTTTTTTTTGTCTTAACTATGTATGTATGTACGTACTATTGTGCATAATAAGATCCATGCATAACCATTTACAAACAGTGGGACAGGTAGTGTTGAAAAATTGGAATTAATAAAAAAAAAATCTGTAAGCAGATACAACTAAAAAAATGAATACAAAAATATATCGCATTTTTAAGTTGTTAAGTTAATCGGAGTTAGTTAAATTTAGCATTTAATGTATCCACATTTTTAGCAATAAGGGATACAAGAAGAAGCACATTTTAGAAGAAGTTGAAACCTTAATAATCTATCTTAATCCAATGTTAATCCGGAGTAAATTCATCAAGTTTTGATTATAAATTTGTTTCACTTCACGTTTTAAGTTGGTATTTGACCCACTGTGATCTATCGCGCCATCACCACTGTCGTCGTCGCCGCCTGTATGGCCAAAAAATCTAAACAAACTTCCATAAACCTCGCCGCCGCCCCAGTCGTGTTGATGATAATAATTTATCGAATCGTAAATAAAATTCGTCGATGAGGTGCAGAAGGAGGACGCGACTCTGGTCTTGATGGTCTATTGCTCCTGCTTAGCTCCGCATATCGGTCCGCTCCGCTCCGGGGCCAGGCTAATATAGCTTTGCACGGATTGTTTCGAATGTTTAGAATAAATTCCGAACACGATTGAGGAATTAATTATTCTTCGGCCGCTGGCAAATTGTATGAAGTGGCGGGGAGCCATTAGACAGGTGTTTACGTGTCCCGCTTTTGCTTTTAATCTCTCGATTGTTGCGCTTATAATGGGGCAAGGCACGAGGAGTCGTGTAGTCCGTCGTACGTCGCACAGTGGGGCGACTTGTATGGGAGAGCGGAAAAAACTCCATAAAATCTAAACCATTCAACCGATTTTGTTGAAATTTTCAGGAATGATATTCAGCTTCAAGAGAATTTTTCCCTATCAATTTCCGCCCCCTGACACGCCTACTTATTGCTCTTTTTAATAAAAACTAAATCTTTAAACCGATTTCAATGAAATTTTGAGGGCTGATAGTCAAGGAAAACAAAATTACACTATTAATTTCCGCCCACTGCCACGCCCAGTTTGTTCTCTTGTTAATATAAACCTTTTTTTAAAATTTTTTGATCGCCGTGGTGTTAAGGACTATACACATGAGAGCAACCAACGAATAAAAAAACAAATATGATTTAAAACTTACATACATATATTATAAGCCTAAATTCTTCACAAAAACTTAACAAAAAGGTAGAAATCTAGTTTATTTAATGTTAATATATTAAAATTTGGGTTATAATTGCTGAAATAAGAGAAATTTGGGAGAATTTGGTCGTCACATACCATCCACACTTCAACGAATGAATTGTTAGCACGTGACTAACCTAAAAATCATTCTAAAAGCATTTTCTTAGACTAAGTAAACGACATTCGCGACAAATAAAAAAGCACATGTAAACGAAATGTCAAAATGGACGAATGTTCGTTATTCATCGGTCGTTGGTCGTTCTCATATGAATATTCCCTTAGTTCGATATAATTATAACTTTTTACAATTTTTATGAAGTTTTCCAGTATATAGAGGAGTATAAGAAACAACTAATGAACATTTTACAATCTACTTATAAAAAACATTTATCCAACCAAAGTTACTTCATTTCGAAATAAATGGGGGAAAAACGTGCAAAAAAATGGAACAACTCGTTTTCATTTTATTTTTACGATTATTGCCTGCATATGTATATTAATTTATTCTGTAATATTATTTACAATTTAAGTACATACATATTAATTACTTCTTTAACATTAAGTTTTAATTTTATTTTTAATTAATTTAGGTCAATTTAAATTAATTTTAGTAATTCAATTTAACTAAATCGTTATTCCATATATGAAAAAAAAAAAATCAATAAATTATAAATTAATTCTTAAGCATGACAAATAAAAATAGTAAACTCACTTCAATTACCTTAATTGCGCATAAGAATGTGGAGAGCAAACTTCATAATTAGTTTAAAAAAGGTAAAAAATGATTTTATAGCCTTTTGAAAAGTCGCTCTCGAACTCTTATTTTTAAGACTTTGTTCGGTGGTTGTCTACAGTTGTCAATGAAATTTATAGACATGTTAGACAATAGTATAAGCTTTCATAAAATAACAATTTTAGACCGGAGCTCAGCGGAGCTTTTTTTGTAGGCTTAGCAAAACTTGCATTATCTAGTTACTTTTCTTCACTCACTTTATAATTTTTTTCAAGGTCATATTTTAAAAAATGTGTCTATTTTAATTTTTTTTATTTTTCTTTGTTATTTGAACTACAAACCTGTAAAGTTTCATAATTGTATCTTTACAAATAAGGCCACAGCAAGCCAAATTGTGCATAAGTAAAAATAGACGATTTTTTGATAATATAAATTTGTCGAACTTTCAAGGTCGCTCAGAGCCACAAACAAATATGAAATGAAAAAACTGAATAAGAACTGTTTTCCTTGACTTTTTATTAAAACAATAGCATATCAAAAACCGCAAAAAACCAATTACAAAATTTGTAATTTTTTCCCTGTTTGCCCCACTGTGCGTCGCGTCGTTGTCTCTTAGCGCACACAATGCGTGTATTGCGTGATGCATTATGTTTAATTTTACAGGAACAAAAAAACTTCGATATTCTTCGGAATTTATTTATTTTCTTGGAGAAACAAGAAACACCCACAATCCTCATCCACTGGGAGATCTTATTCCCGCATCTAGTGCGGGATTAATTCACTCAAAGAGAATTTATGATCAAAGTGGTTTCATAGCGGGAATTTTTCGGGACTGCGCCTGTGATGCTAATGATAAGATCTCAATTTCCAACTCGGAAAAGATTGAGGAAGGTTTCGGCTTCGGCTATGGCTTGGGGCAGTTGTTGATATTGTTGTCTCCTGGTGATGATGTTCCAGCAAAACGGTCCACCAGATGATCAAAATCATCATTTTCCCTCAAGTTTTGTGAGTGCTCCAAACTGGACCAAGACCCATTATTATTTATATTTTCCAATCGATATGCGATGCAAATTTTCAATCAGCGATCTTAAGAGGAACTTGAAAGTACTGTGCCGCCAGCCAGCATCTTGATGGTTTTTAGCAATCTTCGAATGGCCAGCTATATTTTGATGTGGTGTAAAAGGCAAATAGCTCACAATTAAGTGATTGTTGTTGGACCTCGTCATTAACGACACGACATGGCTAGCCATACGGTCGAGGGCGGCGACGAACGGCCGGTGGCGGGTCCAGTTGTGCTGATGGTAGCCGCAGAAAGCGGAAGAGGTATTATGCCTGCCTTTGAGTAAACGAGCCGCTTAAGAGCTGTCGGGATTATGGAATATTTCAATTTGTCTGACAGGAGTGAGTGGGCTTTATAAAGAACAATAATTCATCATTTGACTATGAACGCGGGGGGATTTTGATTTTCTATAAGTAATCTCTTCACACGCGAATTTGTGCCAAATAGTTTGTGGTCTCATCTGCGAAAGTGCTCTACACGGAATATGGCTCAAAAATGTATCATTTATTATATCTGATGGGTTAAAATGTGCTTTCTATGTTTTCTATGTTTTGCTTTTTCATTAAAGCATCACTCTTAAAATAACACAAGCTTTACGATTTTTTTACAAGAAGGTAAAAAGTCAAACATTTAATTTCAACTCTTGTATAAAATTTTACTTTCTACGTTTTCTATGTTTTTATTTTTTGTTGTAAAGCACTCCCTTATCAGGTAAGTACTTAAGGAACTACTTGGTTTTGAGGTAGTTTTGAAAATAAAAACATGTGAAATTCAATTTTTTCTATGTTTTATTTGAGTAGATGATCAAACGATTTTATTTTAGTTTTGTATATAATGTTTTGTTAAACAACTATTTCTATGTTTTTTTCTTAATCATACACAAAGTGTTATTTGTCTTATATGTACATATTTAGTTATGTTTGTCTATATTTTGCTATGATTTGTTAATAGACTAGGTTGGTAATATTTTCTATATTTTTATTTCTTTTTCCTAATCATAAGAAATTACTCCTATTTTTTTTTTGGAAAGAAAAAACGTAGAAAATATTTCGTGTCAAAATAAAAATGAATCCAAAATGCAAAAATTTGAAGTCATTCTATATTACAAATTTTACCCTTATATTCAAGAAATTTCTTCAACAAGTGTACAAAAAGTAAGAAAACTGTCAAAAACGTAGAAAACATTAAATAAAAAACTCATATGTATATAAATATATGTACACAACGCAAATTTGTAAAACAGTATAGTTTATGTATTTCACAAAGTTTAAATACCTTGATATCAAGTTGGCATTCCAAAAGAAAAAAACATAGAATTTCGAATTTGAAACGTGTAACAAATTTGTCAAAGCTCACTGTCTTGTCTATGTTTTAGAAGTATCCATTAGAAAAAAATTAATTGCAAAATTGAAGAGCTTTAAGTTTAAAGTTTATAAACTCACTTTTGTCGTTCTATGTTTTTTGTTTTAGAAAGTAATCCCAGAAAATGTCTAATATTCTCTTGATTTCTTAAATTAGTACCAAATTAGGTATGTATATGTTTATGCAACAACTGTTGATAAGATGTAATTTTTTCGCAAAAAACATAGAAAACATAGAATGCCAACTGATAGCACTACTACAAACTAAAGTTCCCTCTATAAATTATGGTTATAAACAACACAAAAACTTTTGTATCGAACACAACTTTCCTTCTTCGCCTCGATTACCGCCTCCATCTCAAAATCATTACAAATTTTGCTTCCTTCAATCAATTTCAAAGCGTATTTGAAAAAAAAGGGATCCTCTCATTTTCTTCAGAAGAAAGAATTACTTGTCACTTTATTTCAAATGTTCCCCCATTCAAATCGTACTCTTTCCCCTTAGATTTGTGGACTGTAGAGTTGTCAGGCTAAAACTTGACGGTAATTAAAATAAATCTACACCAAAGCTAAATATAGGAAAGGAACCCATCTGAGCTCGCGAGCTAAAGAAAGAAGCTCAAAGGAACACGAACCAAGTCAAGAAGATCTGCAAAACAAAATTGACCCTTGTTAATTATCAATCAATTGCTAATTACCGATAGTAACGCGATTGTCGTCGTCCTTCGTCGTTGTCGTCCCATCATTATATTTCGATTTCTGCGGCAGCACAGCCAACCCACAACTCCCTGGATTTCGTTTAATCTTGACAATCGGGATTGGTACCGCGCGTCGCGTCGATCGCGTCGACCATATACTTTTTGGAAATCCGCACAGCTACCGGTACGCTACTATATTCTGAGTCTCTGACTCTGATGCGCCTACGGTAACGATAGTCACAGACATCGACAGTTGCATCTGAGATGCCACTACAACAACGCCGCCGAGTGTACGAAGGCCAAAAGTGAAGCTGCCTCCTTATGCTGAGGAATAACACGGTCGCGACTCAATGGAAACGGAATCGCACCGGAGGAGGAGGAGCGGAGGAGCCTGTAGCCTTACAACACCAACCGCACCTGCAGATGAAAAATTTTCGATTTGTCCATCTTTCTTCTCCCAGTTCAAAATAATTAGTGGCCAAGTCCTTCTTAATTAGCTTGACGAGCGCCATATATGTCGCAGTTTGTGTGCTTAAACATATGCGAGTGTATAAAATTGGAATTGGAAGGAAGACAACGGCAATATTCTTAAGGTTTGTGGTTTTATTTATTGTCAAATCCTTGAGAATGAGGCGAGAGCCGATTTGTTTTGAAGTCAATTCGGGTTGGGCCAATTTAATTGAAACGGATGTCGTTTAGAAAAACTAAAGTGGCAGCCAGGAAATCTGAAAAGTGTAAACCTCGTTTCAATTCAACGCGTTAATAATGACTTAGTTTCCGGGATACCCTTTAATTGGATTTGAAATTTAATAAAATAAATCTACCTAAAGAAAGACGACTATAATTTGTTTTCAGGTTTCTCATTAAGGGGCCATTTGAAGTCTAACATTCTTGGTGTTTGAAGTCAGTTTGTGTACACAAAAGGTTGTCCAACTATAGACGCACCCTTAAACTATTAAACAAACTGTCAATGTCAAATTATCCAAAAATGGTTCTCACTTTAAAGTCTTTTGGAGCAACTCCTTTTGACAAATCGTCAACATTTTTATTTTATTCACAACTTGGAATCCTGGTTTCTTTCATTATTGAATTCATAACCTTAAAAATTAGTTTTCTTAGCGGCTGGTAGATGTCAGAATAATATCTATACTTTCATATCAAAGGCAGGAAGTGTTTTACGAAAGACTCTGTTTGTGTACCCAAGAAGGAAAGATGACAGATTATATTTTGGATCGAAATTTACCGAGGATTTTGCCAGTGTCGTTGTTCTCATCAGTCTTTTCGGGTTTCATAGTCTAGTCCAGAAGATTCTGAATTTTTTTTAATGGCAACTTTCTGATCAGGAAATTGTCTCAAAATTAGGAATTTGTTTTGACAATTTAACAACTTCAGGTTTATTTTATATACATATGTGAATGTCGAAATAAGGTTTGTTGTCCATATTCAAAACTGTCATAATTAATCGAGGGATAACAGAAATCCTTTAAAAAATCAGAATTCTCACCACGAAAAATCATTTTATGTATTTAAATTCATTTCTCCAGGGAGGATCTACTTTAGAGCTTCCATGTGACATTTCAGAGGGTGTACAATTTTAAAATCGCTATTGAACCTTCAAATCTCAAAAATTTCGAACCTGGAGTTAGTCTAAACTTGATATTTAAAAAAATAAAAAAAGTTTAACTTTATAGAAGCCCATCAGGAAACTCCATGTACAGAACGGATCACGATGATGGAAAAACATCCCTTAATACAAAACATTTATCCAAACCAGGATATCCTTTCAAAACTCACACTGCATACAGAATTTATACATACACTGACATATTCGGGAAGAAGCAAAAGAAAAACTTTACCGCACAGAAATTGAAATTCTGTCACTCATCGCACATAAATCCAGGACGACGACCAACGACGACGAGTACGAGGACGAGGACATTCAAGTGGACCATCCCATTTTGGCGTTATGCCATCATCATCAGATTATACCGCTACCGCACATTCAATCTCCCATTGGATTTGAATTTAAGTCCGTTCTCGTCGTCGTCGTACTTTTGTACACATCCCTACAAACATTTACGTACTCGACTCGTGTATATCCTGCGAGATTTGTATCTTGTCGTCACAAATGAATTGTAAAATGACTCAGGATTTGCATTTGTACGATGATGCCACATGGTTGACTGGCGATTTGATGATGGTCTAAAGGAACCGCCATCCAATGTCATCCTCATCAGAAAATGAAAAGCTGTGATGAAAGTTTATTCTCTTCCCGTTTTTTTTTTTTTCTATCTTCTGAAGCAGATATATGTATCCCTACGGAAGTGTCCGCCCACAAAACCGGAGATATATTTTTAATTTCCGTTCCTTATAAATATAGACAGTGGATATGAGAATATTCAAGGACTTTTTGGCGCTAAGCCATAATCATTTAATATTTTGAATACATTCAGTCAATCAAAACTTATCGGCCTTATCTGTTTTGGTCTTTTGTATTTCGAAAAGATGAAGAGGAGAAAAAGGCTTAATCGAAAATTATACACATGAAATGTTTGGCCCAATTTTATTTGCTGATTCAATTTCAATTCATCTTAGATTAATGCAAGTCGTTTACGATAAGAGATGACATGTGGAAGATTATGACTTTGATTTTAGGTAAATATTTTTTTTCTTATGTGCAACAAGACTTTGGAAAAGCATTCAAAGTTGATCACCTCAGCAACTCGCAGTTCATTTCCATTTCAACTTAAGTTTCCGGCAACTTAAAGGGAAATCAGAACAGAACATTTTGAACCGTCGTTCAACTTTGGCAGTCTAGAACTTTATTTCTAATACATAAAATATGTTTACGTTTCCAATGGTCAAAATATACAAACATGTCAAAATATCTCTAAAACATGTTATAAGTGTATTTTAATTATTGATGTCCGTCTTTTTCTATGTTAGAAGTCACCTAAAACATGGCAAAAATTACGAGTATAAAATTTGCCTAGTGGATGAATACAAGCAATGTTGTTCATTGGTTTAAAAACAAAAACCAAATTATAAGTTTGAAATATTTTAATTTAAAAAATGATTGGTATGTAATTTAAGGACCGTTTACATTTTTTTTACATAACAAAAATACTTGGACACACCCTTAATTCTAACAACAATGTATTATTATTTATTGTTTCCACCACAACGCCTCCTACATTTCAGAAACCGAAACTCAATCCTCAATAAAACACACAAACTCACCACTGCACGACTAATTTTTGTTCACTTTTTTCGTAGTTTTTTATTTACATGTTAAATATCGCTAATACATATTTCCAGAAACGTCAGTGTCAACTGTCAGGTGACTACTTATCAATTAAGCTGTTAAATGTGTGAAAATAGTACAAGTACAGTTTTTATTAATGTCAGAGAATTAGAATTAAAACTATCCCGTGTCAATGTTTAAGACACCTTATTTATTTATTCAAAAATCTAGTTTTTGTACATCTATTTATTCGTGTTTTGTTTTAAAGTGTATATGTTTTAAAGTATTTAAGGATGGACATATGTACATATGTATGTACTATAACGAAAGGCACCATTTTCAAAAATAAAGTTTAACTAATTCGAGAATGCTAATTGGAAAGAATATAAAAAGCTGAAGTAATCCTTTCATTTGATTGTAGACGTCAGTCAAGTGCCACTAGTGTCAACGGATTGATCAATTTTTCGTAAACAAATATCAGTCAACAATATGAATTGAAATCTTCATTGACAGTTAGACAATTTAAATACTGACAGGTCCGGTTAATGGGTTTTTATCAACAAGATAGTTCAATTTCTGTTGAACTGACTTCAGTTTCACACACTAAGTTTATTGAAGTGCTCACCTGTTTAGCGGTCATCCTTTAGAATTAGATTTTTCGGCCAATTCGAGGCCTTAAAATCCATTTACGAAACGAACGGAATGATTTCAAAAACTATAGTACCCCGGCATCACACAACTCATTTATCTTATCATGAATCATAATCCAAGGAAAAGGAAATAAATTTTCGCAATAGTTATGTTCAGATTGATTTTAGTGTCAATGTCATTATTGATAGTTGATAGCGGTTTGAAATTCTGTCGAATTATATAATCTGTCAAATTCCAAGAAAGGATGATTTCAGTTGGTATGAATTATTAAACCTTCTAAAATTTAAAACTGATTAAACAATAAGACGTGTGATAAAGTTTGACAGTGTTTGACGTCTTTCAAATCGTTAAACTAAAAATTTAATTCATTTCTTTCCTGATGGGTAATCAAGATGACAATTTATTATGACAAATTCTATTTATGGACCAGTTTCCATCAATTTATAAAATGACCAGAAGAAGTGAGGTAGACATTTCTAAACAAATGTATGTTCTGTCAAATTATTACTATCTGTCAAATGAATATTTCAAAATTTCTAAGTATTTTAATCCAGCTGGTATACAATTATTGATCTTAAAACAACTAAGCGGTACAAATGCACAAATACCAAATGTCAATACCCTCATCTGTCAATTTAAGTCGTTTTTTGTTTCTCCACGCGAGTGTCGAAAGCATGCACACTTGTCCGCATTCAAAGATTACGCACCCCAAAGAATATATACTCCTACCAACCAAGCCAACCTACATACCATGATACAAAAATCATTCCAATTAAATTGCCAAACAAATGGTCACTTGGTTGCTAATGATACCAAACTAATCGGTCGATTCTCTTAATAGAATCGCTTGAAAGGACACATTTAATGGTTTGGTCATATCTCTGCAGTCTACACTCAACTCGACAAAGCACCTTATATCAGAAGAATTATTCTCCGACTTAATTTCGCGAGGAACAAGAAGAAGAAGAACAGAGCAAAAAATATTGGCTTAAATGCTGGAAATCGAAACCATCATCAAGAAAACCTATACCAAAGTGGTCCACCGATCGATGCGATGCGATGCATTGCGATGGATGGAAGAATTAACAACAAAGGCTCTCTCTAGCACTGCTGCGTTTATTCGTATATGAGGATGACTGGCAAGACCAAGTGGGCAAGTCGAGCAAGTGGCCAAGTCAAGAGTTTGGTTGCACGAAGAAACGTCAAGACGAAGAACTCCAGTAATCAGGAGCGGCGGCGTGCATTCCTTTTAACACGGCGCATAAATATTCGATATTATGTCGTGTATCTAAATGCGGATTGAATGTGTATAATTGCCAGGGACCACTTTAGGCATCGTGCGCAACTAGACTCATTTGACACTCGGATATTAATCTTACTCCAGCGGATCAGCGAAATGCTGGGCTCAGACTCCGACGAGCGAGGCGCGCATAGGACACGTTGAACATCCCCCGGCAAAAGTGCAAATCCTAGAAGCGGATCCAATCGATTTGAACCAACGACCGACCGACCGACTTGGTTTAGCGCGTTTGTTGTCTTAGCCAAATAGGAATCCAATTGCCAAGACACTCGTCGATGTCGTCGTCATCGTCGTCGTCTTTTAGTCGTCGGCCTCCTCTCTTTCCTTAAATGAGGACCGATGATGATGACGCGGCTGCCGCTGATGATGATGATGATGATGGGAATGGCGGTGATGGTGATGAGGCTGTGGCAATGAGGAGGCAGTCTACAAGCGTCTCCTTTCGCTATAACTGGCATTGGCAACATGAAAGAAACATTGCAGGCAATTAACGCAATGTAATAAATTAATCAGAATGGCCTCGAGCCTCGAGGGGAGGTTGCAGTCTTATAGTCGTAGTCGGGCTCGAAATCGGGATTGCAGTCTTGCAATCCCAGGACAGACGCAGTACTGCAGCATAGCTGATCCTGCACCTCCTCCTCATCTTCCTCCTGATGGCATAAGTTCCTTCGATTTGCGGATCTGTGCGGAATTTTTATAATTTATTTGGCTAATTTGAGCCAATCGACATGAGATCTTGTTTATTAAACGTTGCGCAAATTCTACATGAAAACGCGTTCCACACAGTTTTGTCGTGTGTGTGTTTGTGTTTGTGTTTGTGCCTGTGTATAGGAGAGAATTAAATCCGCAATTGATGCGATTAACTTGGCTTTTAAGGCTCGATCCAAAGATTTATGGCCATGTCCTAGTGGGAAGGAAATAGATAGATTGTTGGAGGTTTTAATTACAGCCTCTTGGCCAATGTTAAAAGGGGTTTGTTTGGGATAATGAGTGTCACTGGTGTCGTGTGATACATGAGTGGTATGGGACGAGGAATGGTTTTGCTTATAGATATGGTTTTTTCTGCAGTCTTCATTTTTTTTGTTGGTTTTAAATTGGCTTACAATGTTTTGCATTGATTTAGCACTTTGCATAAAGGTTAAGAAGTGCTTTCAACTTTCTCATTGAGTTTGTTGTGATAATTAAAAGATATTTCATATGTTTTTATGCTGCAGGTTTCTTATTTTCAATTGCAAATGACATATGACAGAACTTTGACAGTTGAACATTTTTTTAAATGACATGTCATGGTGAATGGTTGTTGTTAAACGTTTAGTTCAGTTTGTCTTATCATCAAACTACGAATCGAATATAAATTTATATTGTATTTGACAAATTTGCAGACTGATGCTTTATGATTGACCGTTGGTATTTAATTTTGTTAATCAGAAATTTGCGTTTTATTGGTAATCTGTAGCTAGCACATCAGCAATACAAATTCTAATCAAATTGGTATCCCTATATTTTAATTAAGGTGTTCGAGTATAACACATTTCTTTGTTAAAAAATGCATAAAAATGTAGATTGAGTTGAAATACTCATTAAAATGCATACTGCGTTGGTTAAGAGTTTTCCTCACTATTAAATTTGCAGAAAATCTTAAGAAAAGGTTCTTTGAATTTTTAAAACTGCTACCTACAATTTTAAGTTGTTCAACCAAGCAATTCATAGTCAAATTGAATCGCTTATGTAAGACAGAACTAACAACGATAATAAGTTGCCGGCAACTATGAGGGAAAGTTGCTTAGTCGTGGTTCAATATTTTCTTAAAATTATTATACAATAAATTATAAAGGTAATATATATGGGAAGTAAAAATTCAATAAAAACATTTAATTAGACAAAAATCAACTGTAAATAAGAATAAACATTCCTAGAAGTTGCTCAAAGTTGCCTATAGTGGAATTATTATAGCAACTTATTTAGCTCGATGCCATAGCTCAATTACTTTGCCAGTCTTCATTAGAAAAATGGAATTAAACAATGTTAAATGATTTAACGTACAAATCGAAATTATTTGTCCTATTAGTTTAACTATATTTTTGGAACAAAGTATAAATTTAAAAACAAAACAATTAACTATACGTATGTTTTGATTAATTTCAGTCAGAAAATGTCTGTTCTGTTATTAGTGGAAAGTATGAAGTGTTATAAAAATAAATATCAAGTACCTACATCTAAGCATTAAGTGCATCTAGCTAGTACTTGATGACAAAAGCTCTATGCAACTTTCTTCCTATGCAACTTTAAACCTCAATATTTTGACATTTTACAATTGTCAATATTCAAGCAAGTTATAAGCACTCTTCACTTTGGAGCTATAATAACATCCTATTGGTAGCAATGAAATGTAGCAGGCATTTTATACCGACTCGCATGTATGTAGATACTTCTTTAAAAAAAAAATAGAAACAACTGATGTATGCTAAAAAAAAGTTCCCATGATTCTGAATTGCATTGAATTTGACTCGACTATAGTATATTTGCAAGGCAAAACTGTGGTTTTTGCTTCCTAGTCGAAGATAGAGCTCCTCCATCCATAAAATGCATTCTCCTTATGCATTATTGCACTCTTTACATAGACTTCAAATAAATCCAAGCCTCAAACTTCAAGCGGCAGGAAATTTATTTGCATATCAACTTTTTGCCGTCAAAGGCTTCTTTTGCGCTGCACAAATACGAGTACGAGGAGTCGAGGAGTATATGCAATGCAATGCACTATCGGCGGTGGCAGTGGACTATCCTCGCGCGTTCCAAAGTAATTTCGTTTCATGGAATTAGCATACAATAGTCCTTTTTGCTCATGAAAAGTGCTTCCACATTTTCAGGTCTCATTTTGAATTTGTTTTTCTCATCCTTCTGGGAACTTATTGAAGTCGCTATTCGGCAGCGGCGGCATGGCAGCAGGAACCCCACTTTTATGATTGAACTTCGTTGCCAATGTGAATTACAAAATATATGTTACATATACCACTCTTGACTCCTTCTGAATTTTGACCCAAGACACTGTCGGTCGTCGAGTCCTTCTTGTTGTCCTATACTCGTCTGTCCTCAACGTTTATTGTAAGTCGGTCCGTCTTTTGGTAACTTCTACTATTTTCTGTTGAAATATTCAAATGATGCAGAAAATTGGATACCAAAACATTTTTATAACGTTTCAAGTCGACATTTTTTCGAGGGACAACCCAAAATACTATTTTTTCCCAAATACTGCGTCATTATTAAGAAGCAATCGCTAAATTTCCTCGGAATCATGGTCCAAACATAATCCCTTCGTACGTTTATCGGCAGACGGCAGCATTTTAGTGCGTTGAAGTCGAAAATGCACCTTTTTTTTTGCTTCAACATCGGCTGTGGCATGCAAATTAGGTCTACCTATGGTCTTAGTTAGACAGAAAGACATATACACAGACAGGGACACGGACACGAACTCGGACAGATTGATCTCTTTGCCAAAGGAAAATGAGAAAAAGAATAAAAGTCGAAAACAGCAGCCAGTCGAGCCGACATCGACATCGACAGAACTAAATACATAAATTCACTCCGCATGATGATGGTCGGTGTTTTGTGGCACAACATTCATATCGTACATCGATCGATTTTAAGGATGTTCCAGCTTCTGCACATAGAAAACGAGAGGCGCTTCCTTTCAAGTTGGCAGATCGTTTGGAGATCATAGCTGCCCATCGAAACGTTAAAGAGGATCATCGCGATGTGTGCCTCGGCCTCGGCCTCGGCATAGTCGTCGTCATCGTCTTCTCTGATGCCGTCCTCATTCTACTGCGCACCACCATCGGAGAATTCGCAGAATTCAAACTGCAAGTCCATCCCGTCTCCAGACCGCATAGATTCATATACCAGCATGAGCATCCCCATAGAACGATGGTCTTCTGTCTAACTAAAACACACAAAATACAAAACAAAATGTGGACTCTCTGCCCGCCTGGAATGGAACACAACGTGCACCCCATGGCCCATCCATATGATCATCGTCGAGCTGAAGCTGGTGCAGGAGATGGAGATGGAACTGAACCTGGAGAGATGGAGATTCGCTAAATAAATTTATTACATGATTCGGAGGTTTTCATAAATTTTCATCTGTGAATCGTGTGCGCACTTTGCATGTGATTGAAATGTGACTTTAATATTGTTATTGCAGCAATAAATTGTGCAAATGTGACTGTTTTGAAAAGGATTTAATGAGGATTTACGGGCGGTCTGTGGCAGGACTTATCTATACCACATACGAGTATATATACATAAGAGAAGTCGTTAGTTTAAAGCAATCTAAAAAAATGGAAAGAAATCCAATTGCAAATATGATCTGCAGGTGGCTTCAAATGCCATAAGTTGGGCGATGAAAATGAAATACCACGTAGTGGCCAGAAATGTATGAGAAAAACAAGAAATTCGAATGTCCATGCAGCAAGTGGTAGAAGTTATTTTTCTTCGTTTTCAATTATGAGTCTTATTACAAAATAAAAACAAAATGGCGGAGCAAAAATGAAACTTAACTCTTATAACTGACAAGAAGAGGTTTTTCGTAAGAAATGAGAAGAAAATGCAAAAAGAAAGTAGATTATTTTGCTAAACCTATGAAAAACAGCAACTCACTCTTTTAATATAAACACTTTGAAAGGAAAAATGGATGAACCCAATTCATTTTGAAATCACAACGCCACAACTTTCACAACTTTCGAAATATTTTGCAATTTTGCGCATTCAAAACTATTAAGCCTTAAGCTAAGTACAGACGATTGTCAGATCATACAATATTGTCAGATCCTTCAGTGCTCTGACAATAGCTGCCAATGAGCTGAAAATAGCCAAATAGCTTCCAATGAAAAATTGTCTGTTCACACGATTGGCAGATTTTGTCCCAAAGTCTTACAATTTCATTGTCAGATAGTAACCTGACAATTCTCTGACAACGACGTTTCTGAAAATATTGTCAGGGTGAAAATTGTCATTTCACACCGTTGGAAGATATTTGTTTACGAAAAATTGGTAGATCCGTTGGCAGACATTGTCAGACAATCTGGAATTGGAAGTAGAAGTAGAAGTAGAACAGTTTTTTTGAATTCTGAAAAATTTAAAGTTTGGTGTGATTGTATTGGTAAAGTGTGACATGTGTTAACTATACAATATACATACATCCATGTGTGTATTCATGTACGGAACAAATTAAAAACGGAACAAAACAATTATTGTTAATATATTTTCAATATTATTTTCCATTTATTTATATTTTAATTTCAAGCAATCACTTCACAGTTCGCACAATTTGTTTATTAAAAAAATATGACATTTATCAAGTGTGACATTTAAAATCTTTGAATGTGTGAGTGATTCTGTTTTTGCTTCTGATTTCAAATCCAGAAGATAAATCTCTTCTTTTTCAGAATCAGAACTGTCACTTTTGCCCAACTGAACGCTTTCAGAATGCTTTTTTCTGCTTCCAGATTGCATATTGAATAATGACATCTGCTGATTTTGACAGTTTTCACCAACTAGTACATAATATTTAAAACTAGTATACCTACACATAAGTAGTTCAGCTCATTCAGCACTAAAAAGCTGCACTTTTCTATTCGGAGTAGTTCCGTACAGCTGGTTAAACAAACTTTCTGACTTTTATAAATAGTGGCAAAAGCTGATAAGTTTCTGACAATTGCTGAGTAAGAGTGTTTTTAATGAAATTTCGAATGATTTTCTGTATATGACAAATTATGTGTCAGTCAGGAAAGTGATTTGACATAAAGGCAGGGATTGAATCTAAACCTCTGACAGTTCTAAGGACTGACCATAAACATTTTTTTGTTTGTTTTTCAAATGAATACAAAAAAGTGCTTCAAATGCGATGATATCGGATGATTCATCGTGATGTTTGATTTTCAATAATTTTTTAACACATCGTCTGTGGCTTCTTTCAAAATGCTTAACTGTTAAAGGACTATGTGCTTTAGCTGAAATTCAAGCCCATTGGCTCGGCGACTTCTAGTTCCAACAAGACGGAGCTATACGAGCCATACAGCGCGCGATACAATGGGCTTATTGAGAAATCATTTTGGACTTTACTATTTATTTTATTTATTTTAATAGTTTATTTTACATAATAAATCAAACCTCACATTGAATCACCCTCTCACAAAGGTGTATACCGAGGTCCTTTATTTAAAAAGTTTTGTAACTACATATTCACATAAATGCATAATTTTTAAAGTTTGAATCAACATAAAATTTAAAAAAAAAATCTGCTTCTAACCAAAACACCTCTTGCTCGTCACAACCAATTCATGTGCCTTTTCAAGAACCAAACGTCAGTAATTGAATTTCCAAAGTCCCACAAAAATCAAATTGAATATTTTGAGCATGAAATTTGACTTGGTAATTGGGGGGCTTTAGATTTGTCAATCTTGTTGTCTCAGGGAAATCTTCTTCAGGAGTGAATGGCGTGCGTTCGACTGCAAAGGAATTCGGTGCGGTGCGGTGGTCCCCAGCGATAAATTCTCATCTTAAATCCAATCAAATTGTCCATCGCGTGCGTCACGTCCGTCCGTGCTATCGTCCTTGTCCTTGGATGTATATAAAAATGTACATCTTGGTATTGGTATTTTCGGCAAAAACCGTCTACACACAATTTGGGGGTATTTTAAAAATCGATTAGACAAGTGGATGTGATGTGATGTGCTCTTCTGCGCCTCCAAGTTAAATGGATGTCTATATTTAGGTGATGGATTGATGGCAAATGAGGTGACAAAGGCCATAAGAACATCATTCAAAGAAGCCATCTTCTTTAGGTTTATCTGGAAACATTTAAAAATAAAAATAACGAATTTTGGTCTTGTGTCACCGTGCGTCGCATCACCTAATGCAGAATTGTCAAAATCACTCAGGGGACTTCAAATTGATAGCAACGTCGATGTCACTCGGTCCATGGCCCAATTTGAATTTAGAAAACACTGCTAGTAGGTATGATGGGCGATAAGTTTTCGTTTATCCAACGAACGCCACGTCCAACGGGCCAATAATAAATTGAGAGCATTCCTGTCCCCGATCCCAGTTTGACATAAGTTGGGAGCTGCGACCTGTGTGATGAGTCACATTTACATTTGTCAGCTCGCTCGCATGATGGCTTAAGTGATTCTTTGATTGACTCACGTCATTTTGCCTTATTTGTCAGGTGAATGTGATGCTGGGTTGGGTATAAGGACGATCGACTGGAGAATGATTGTGCAGAGAAATGACAACATGGAACGCAACGAAGGAACGAACAGCAAGTGGCTGCTCTTGCTTCTTGCTTCAGGCATCTGGCTGTGGCTTTGGGTTTTGGCTTAGGCTGTGTCGCTGTGAATGGGGATACGGATGTGACGAAGACGATGATGATGAGGTTACAAGGTGTCATGTCTGTTTTTGTCTTGTTCAATGTCTCCACGAGCTGTGGTGTCAATTATTGGAGATGATTTAATTACAAGTTAAGAGCATTTTGTACGTATGTACATACTTATAAGAGTATAATGGAAGTTTACACGCAAATTAGCTGGGATACATTGTAAAATTTCGTTTTCGTTTAACTTAAACAGGATTTCCGGTAATTTTGCATGCTGTACATTATTTTGAGTTGAATTTTTATTTGATTTGATTCTACAAAATGTGTGTTTCATTTAATCAACCTCTTTGGGATAACAATATAGAAATGCAGTCAAATAAAATCACAGAAAATTGTTACAGGTAGATTTCTGGAAGAGGTCAAATATAAAGTTGAACTTCTTAGACCTTGATAGAAATATTTTAGTTAGGGAAAATTAAACCCGAAGTGTATTGAATTCAACAAGGATTCGTTAATTTTACAACTAGAGGACCCGATGAACTTTGTTCCGCCCCAATTGAGTTCTAACAGCACGTCTGACTGTTAGATTGTTCGATATGTCACCAACTGAACAAAATTGTCATTACTCTCGGAACTTACAAAAAAAGTTTATCCATAATTAAATTATTTGAATTGTATTCGTCTTTTTTCCTTGGCATTTTAAGACCAGTAAATCACAAGCACAGATTAACTGATGATAAGCAAATTTAATAACTGTATAATGGTGACAGAATGACAGGCAACTTTGTAACTTTTTGGAAATATAAAAATTAGATAATCAAAATCATTTTTTCCTGGGAACTCTTTCCTTATTTGTATACAAAAAATTTCGGTAAGTAAGTTTTGGGGGAAAAGTTCCCATAAAAGTGGCTATTACGGAATTATTTGACAATTCGAGTTATAAGAAAAATCTGACAAGGCTGTCAGAAACAAGAACGGGTCCAAAACGTTCGAAAGATGAACAGATTTCTTCCAAAAGTGGAAGCTTTATTTCAAATTCAAATTGAGTCATCATTTCTTCTTATGCCTTTTGTTTTTGAAAAAAAAACGTCATTTTGACGTTTCGTATATGAGGTTTGCGTTCTTTTTTAACTAAACTTTGGTGCAAGTAATACAATTTTTGAAATATGTTAAATGTTTATCCTCTCATATTCACATTTAAATAAATTACTATTTTAATAATAACAAAAAAGAAACAAGTAAGTATACGCTTCAGTCCACAAAATGCATCACTTTCCATATACAAAGAGTCTTGCAAATATAGTTTTGATTCTTGGTTGGCGCAATATTGTTGAATCTACATCTGTCAAATTAGCTGTCATTCAATTCACCAATGCACAGAATGATTTAGTGTTCAACAACACGTTTAAACTCACGGCCGTCATAATTGCCCTTTCTAATATGAATATTTGAAGTGTGATGGGAAATGCCAAAAGCATTGGCGCTGTCAGTGAGAACATACCGGTGTTCGAAAATTGGGCTTATGGGTCGGTTGAAACCAACCCTATCTTGAACCGAAAAATAATCATCTACAGTTTTAAGTCCCATTTCTGCATTAATGGTTACCAAACCAAACAAGGTTGCAAGAAATTAGAATCGATGCTATTCCAAATGGGTTCTATGAGCTTCTATTGCATTCCGAAAAAGTCACTTGCTGTTGGGGATTTTGGACAAGCTGCGGGCACGGTGCCATCGGCACATTATGTATTTCTTTGAACACGACGTTTCTAAAGCCATCACCGTAGGTCAATAATTATCAACTTCTTTTCCCGGAATAGAATGAAATGGACCCCAACGACAAGTGGACAAAGTTGAAGTGAACTGCCCACCAAAATGGTGTGATTTCAGTTCTTCTTGGAGGATTTTATGTAGCAAGCTGCAGGTTTAATGCCATACGTCAAATTAAGACTGACGGACGTTTGCGTCAAAAGTCATGGAAATTAGCCATCTTGGCTACTCACCATCACCACCCAAATAATCCTCGGTGGACATTTGAATAAATTAAAAGAAAGCACTTGAATTCCAGCCTCCAGATTCAAGACAACACGGATTACAGATTTATAGCTACAAAAAGGCTTTCTAATGCCTTCTTTATCGGAACAAGGTCTTTAAGTAGGTACTTCTGTGCGATACACTCTTCTTCCCTTTTTGTCATATGAATGTCACTTATGGGAGCACTTCTTTTCAGAACCTCTCTGCTCCTTTAACCACCTTAAGCTAACTTTAGGAACCATTTCCTTCTAAAGAAGGCTACAAGAATCATCATCATCGTTACAAAATGTATATGTATGTACCTATAAGTACTAAACGTCTTCAAATACTTATCTGCGCACAAAAGGATAACAAGCACACCAACAACAAAAACAAAAACAACTACAACAACTCCAAACCAAGATGAATCGCTAGATGAAGGATAATGATATAATTAATGCTGCTTCTGTGATGTTGCCATTGCTCCTGTTCTTGTTTCGCAGTCGCAGTCAGTCGTTCTCTCGTTGCTCGACTCGGAGACGGAGTGTGCTATTCCCAGGGTTCTGGGAGTCTCTGTGCCGCTGCACTGCTGATGCTGGTCGGCCTGGCTGAATCGCTTTGTTAGGTAACCAAACCAAACCACCATCTTCTCGATCAGTTCCAGTTGCAGTTGTGCGCATTTCCAATGTCTTCAATGTTTAATCATCTTCTCTTCTCCTTTTGGTGGAACTTTGAGTACAGGATCAAAATGCCGCCAAATAAAGGCGGAGAAGGGTGGACATAAAAATTATCTGATTATAAAACGGTTTGTTACTGTTTTGCCATTCTTCACACACACAAGCCGACCAACGACCGACCGACGACGACGACGCGACTCGATGTGAAGACCGCATGGATCCCGATCCATTCGATCCACCATTGTCCGTCCTTTGAAACATATCGATGCCATTGATGATGCAGTCTCTTGGTGCTTCTTCCATTGTGAAGGTTGTTATTGCGCTGAGCCACACAATTCACCACCCTGTCGCCTCACCGCCGCGCCGACCGGGCCGCCCGATCCTCAGCTACTACCCGTCCGTATCTGGCCGAAGTGCATCCCACTGGGCTATGGATAGCTCTGGAGGCAGTGGCAGGCCAGGTCTGTCTTTCAATCCAATAGGCTTGGAATACGTTTTTCTGCATTACCTCGTCACTCCGCCGCGCCCGCGCTGGCCATTTTTTATTTGTTGCCACAGAGATCGGTACAATTATGTGTTGGTTGCCGAAAAGGATTTGTCCCCGAAGGACAGTAGGAAAAACAAGAGAAATCAGGATTGGTGTTTTGTCTCTTCGTCTTTTTGTTAATGATATGACTCCCATCCCAGCTAAAGCTAAGCAGAAGGATTTAATCAGGAGGTCTTCGCCTCCTAATTTGTTGTTCATCCAATTTGGTTGTTGGCCTTTTTTCGTGCCAACTTTCTGTGGTTTGGACTTTGGTTATGTACGAGTACATAAGGCTCTGGTTGCCGGTTCGGTTGGTCTGATGACGGGTGCTGCCTTCCCAGTAGCTGCCACTGCCAGTCATTGCGGGCTTGGAATTTCAACTCCGCGGCAGAGATTTTCCACATTCGTGTTAGGTATCTTGTCCTCTTGGCCTCACAATATGTAAACATGGAGGCAAATTTCATCTTGGGATTGTGTGTTCCTTAATATGTTGCCCTTTACATATGGCTTAGAGTTTGTGCGGCTTGAAGTAACGCACGTACCTACTCCAAGTTGAGTGTCCATATATCCATTCTATGCTCATCAGGCTGCGACTGGACCGTCAAGTTACAAGGTTGGCACCTTGTACAACTGAAAGATGGTGGAAGCATTGGTGATGCGAGGTGGGGGCTGCCATCAGAGAGTACCATAAGCGGCAATGACCCTGATGAGGAATCAACAAAGAAGAGGAACAAACTGGACATGTTTTCTGTCGAAAATAACAAGACGATGGTGTAAACTGAGATTCCCCTGCGAATCTGTTTTTGAAATGCTTTTCCAGGTGTTTTTTTTTTTTTTTCCTTTTCATTTTGAATTTCGCCCTTCCTCCGCGATAAGATGATATTTTGGCTTTGCTTATACCAAACCAATACCAATATATACTTTTTGGCAATGGATCATGCATCATGTTTTCGAATTGGACTTATCTTGTGGTAAGATCTCTTCAAATTCAGATAATAATTTGTTTGAAAAATGAACCGAGATGTTTTCGGAAGGATAAAATTTTTATTAATTAGTCAAAGTGTCTTCTTCGAATGTGTCCTGTGACTGTGATTGTGACTTGGTGACTTGACTTGATGATGCAATGCGGTGTAAGGTGTCGGGATATGTTCTTCTTATCGATGTGGGATTTTCTGATGGTGAATTGTAGTGATCGTCATTAAGACATACGAAGTTTCAAATCCGCCAATGATGCTTGTCGTTGATGAGGTCTGGAGGAATTGTACTGTGGACGGACAGAATAGCTGTCAACTTGGAGTAATTGGATACTGATCAGAGAAGGAAATAATAAAAATGTTTAACGAGATTAAGATCAGTATTATAATATACTTATTCATATTTATTTATTTATGTGTGTTTGCTGATATTTGGGGATTTTCTCACGAATTAATTCAGGATATCTGGGAGTGACATTTTTGTTCTTTTTTAATTCTTTTGTAGGACATAGTGAAGTTAAATGCTTAATTAATATTTCTTATATTTGTTGATAAATTGTTACTGTATTTTGACTTTTTTTGAACTGGTTAAAAAAAGAAAAATGGTATTTTATAAAAACTTAAAAAGAAGGGCCTTCTAAACTAAATTACTTATGTAATTTAATAGTTGACAACGGCCCAGTCACATAGATAGAATTAAGCATCAGTGAGGCATGTGTTCTTTTCTATTTCTTCTTTCTTCTCTATCATCTGATAGCCTCAGTCACTAAGATGCATGCATTATTGATATACGTCTTTACTTTCCGATTCTTTAAATGCCCATAATAAAGAAAAGTCAGTTGGAACGGCTTCAAACACTTCTAAATATGTATAGTACCTACTAAAGTTAATTTCCTAAAAACCTGGAATAGAAGAATCACAATAGCATAAGCAAGATCATCAATTCAAGACTAGTTGATTTTACAGCGCACTAAGAAGTGTCATTGAACTCACCTCAAGGCAGTATCCATTCCTCTCTTCTCATTCATTAATTTTTTTCAATTCTCTTCCGGACAGCATTCAGACGTTTTATCTCAATGACTAAAGGCAGGTTCTTCAACTTCAAGGCAGACATCAGATAGTACCACTTCTTTTTATTAAAGTTATAAAAGGTTTATAACTTCTTTTTTTTTTAATTCGAACATCGCTCCTTTTCAAAAATACTTAATCATTTCATGCCATGGCAGAAAGTACCACAGTAGTAACGTTTATTTTTCATGTTAAACTAAACATTTTACCGTTCGAACTCAAAAACCATCTGTTTATCTTGTTCCAGCAGCCTGAAGAATCACTATCATTGTCATGTCATCCCTTACCTGTACCTGCCTATACATTCCTTGTTCTCAGTTCCCATTTCCATTCGATAATAAAATATTTTACTTTTAAAGCATTCCACGTCAAAATACTTTTGCGTCGCAATATGTCTTCGGTTGACACAATTATTCTTCGCTATTCTTCCAAGACACTAACATTGAATCCACTGATCCTTGAGCCTTGATCCTTTATCGTAATCGAAACAAATGTGCATTGGCAACATGCGTTTTGAGCATGTGCCGGTCGTGCCTTGTTGAAGTCCTTTTTACGAATCGAGTATTATTGTTTGTATTATTGTATTATTCCCCAGGGACATGGTCATGGACATCATCATCAGGTGTTGCAGAAGATAACACAATTCACCTGCTTCCATTGATAGATAGAGCTGGATTGCATCAGGCTCCTTCCATATACAGTGACATATAAATGAAACGAGAATGACCCTCGTCCTTCGTCTGAGTGTTTTAAGCGATCCTTTGTGATGATCGCGTGGAATAAATGTGTCCTAGAATACACGTTATCCATCATCCTGCCACACATCAGCTTGTTATGGAATTGACTTCGAAATAGACTTGAATTAAACTCAGAGGAGGTATCCATCGATTCCCTTGAAGCTTGGACAAGGAATTTATTAGATGACCCTTTTTACGGTTGGTTCTTGTCAAAGAGTCCACTCGTTGCGCCGCCGACTTAGATTATTTTAGAAAAGGCGAGATGTGAATTAATTATTGTGTGGTTATAAAAAATATTTATTACAATTTTAAATAAAAAACCAACCACAAAAATGCATAAGTTGGATAAAAGTGACTGCTGGTGGAAAATCTAATGAATGGAATTATCTAAGGTGATCTTTTGACAAATGACATTCGAAATTCATCAATACAATTTGTGTAAAGAGTAAGTCACAAATGATAGCTATAAAGCTTTCGCAACAAAAATGTGACGAGTATTACTATCAAACGAAAATTACTTATCGATCACAATATGAATAGAGTTACCTTCATTTCATTTATTTGAGTCTTTTTCTTTTCGTTTACAATGTGCATATAATATTTCTTTTCTTACACTAGTGGTTAATGGGGAGCTGTCATTTATGGCTCTCTCAGTTTTTATTGACATAAGTATCTAAATTGTTGTCCCTTTCTTATTGTAAGTGTTGTTCAGCTCTTGCTCATGTAGCTATTTTACTTTTACTTTTGACGTTAAAGTCATATAGAGTTACCTTATGTACCTCGTTTTTGACATGTCATTAGAGCCACTTGAACATTTTACTAAGACAGTGGGCGCATTCACTAATGTAGTCACTACGTAGTCGAAAATCAACTTGCTTTGTGAATTCAAAATGCACTACAAAGCTAGTCAATCGTAAACTGTCATATTTTTGACAGATGTGAGAATAAAATGAAAATCATTTGTGATTTTAAAATAAATCAAATCAAATATAAGATATAAAATGAGTGATTGTGCCTAGTTACACGAGCGCAAAAAAGAATCAATTCTCGAAAGAGAAAGGAATATTTTTAGAAAGAAGGAAAAGGATAGATTTTTTTTCCATCCCCTTTCTTCTTTCCAAAAATCGTTCTTTCTCTTTCGTGAATTAATTTTTTTTTGCGCTCGTGTAACCAGGCACATAAGATATAAAATGAGCTAATTCCCACCCGCTTCGCTGTGTGCATTTATATGATGAAAAAATCTAACCCTTGTAAAAATAATTTAAAATTGGACGAAATGTGATAAACTCCATCGTGATAATAAAACTCAGATAATTCAAATTTCAATGTTAATTTTTCCGCTTTAATTGGAAGATCAGTTGAAATAATTGTAGCCCATGAGATAAGATCCTTTTCTCCTTTGAATTTTCCATTGATAATCGTCTCCATAATCACATTGTTTTCATCAGTCATGTGCTTCAATCATGAACCATTGCACAATTTTGTATAATTCATATTTCAGATATTTTTTGGAACAAGATGAAGTCATATGTATGCAAAATAATTAAATTTAGATCATATTTTAGTGGTTTGGTAAATTAAAATTGTATTTTTATCTAACAGCTGAGAGGGAAATGTCAAAATCGCTCTCAACTACCTTTGAAGTTGAAAATTTTTACACTACATACGTCGGAGGGGAAATTTCAACTAACTTTTTAGTTTGTGTTTGACCAATCAGAGTGAGTTGAATAGGTAGTGACTATACATTAGTGAATGCGCCCAGTCATTATTTTGACATTTCTCATCGCACATTTTTCAATCGAATTGAATTGATCAGTGGCGTAGCTAAGAGGACATGGGCAAGGACCCCGGTGCAAAGAAAAAGAAGGGCCCTCACCCACGTATCTTGAACTTTTTTGCTCTTCAAAATTATAGAGTTGAGCTTATAATTAGTAGGCTAAATCCATACGTCATCTCTATAAGGCGTAGAATCGCTGTGTTTGATAAAGGCAAATAGCAATAAGTAAGCAACGACGCACATGACAGTATAAAATATTTATTACACAATATATTTTTTTCAACCGACTTCTCCGTCTGGTTCACAACCTCTTGCGCGCTTTAATTTCATCTATAATTTCACTCAAATCCAAGTTTGATGCCGCCTTATTTTCTATCGCAATAACGCTAAATTTCGGAGGCGATCTTGTCCACTGCTGTTTCTTAAATAATTTCGTATGATCTTCGGTTTACTGACTGATCTTTGTGCTGCTGCGGAAGTTACGGGAATTGTATGAAACAGTGCTCGTTATCATTTCTTTGCAAAGCTGGCGAATGGGAAATTGTACCAGGCTGGGATAATTATTGAGGTTCATGTTGTTTGAGGAGACATACAAATGTTGAACTATACATTGTAACAAAAATGATACGTTTAAAAATGAAAACTGAAATGGGGTCGTTCCTTGTGTTGTTATCTTGTTAATTTTAAAAATAGTTTTTGAAAAATTAATGCTACCAAAAAAGTTATGTTTTATATTCAAATTGTACATTTGAATAAATTTGTCTTATGGGACATTGGAGGTGTACCAAAGTACTAATCTCAGACTTGTTGATCTGTTTAGTGATATTAGATGAATTTAAAAATCTTCTCTAGACATAAAGCCATTCGGTTATGTATTTGTTTACCCAAAAAACTAAGCTTTATCTGAAAAATAAAAACATACTGCACTTACGAAAACAACAAACGACGTGATTGCTAAGATTTTCTGGTAAAGTTTTCTATTCCTTGCGCTGAACCAAAGGAGGTGTAATATTATTGTTCAGAAAATCGATAAATTATAATTTAAAACTGCTCAATTAAAAATTGGGAGCAAAAACATTTAAATTCTTTTAATCTTGTATATATGCAATGAAAAATGTTTCGTTAAGTGGAAAGAGAAAATTGAAATATGCAACGAAGATAAGAATTTTGAAATTTAATTGCATATTTTAAGGCGAGTATTTTGTCTAATTAAGTGGTTTGAACATCAACTATTAGGGTAAAAGAAATTTGTTTGTCTAAAATTATTATGATTTTTTTTTTGTTAAATTGGGTATGAGATTTTTAAACGGTTTTAGACTTATTTTCCAATACTAACATGAAACCTCTTTTATTTCGTATTTTATATGTTTATATGGAACCTTAGTCGCTAAAAACAGAGGTGTATGCATTCTTACATTGCATAGCCTCTATTCAGAGTTTATAAATAAGACTCCAATTCACAATTACGAATTGTGGAACATCCAAATTCACTTTCGCCAAGTGAATTCACAATAAGTAAAATGCAGAACATGGGCGTTTAGTGTTTTTTAACAAACTATTTAAAATGTTTGTTTTTATGAATATATTCAAATTTGCTACAGTTAATTATATGGATATTCCAAACTATTCTCACTAAGCAAACCGAATATTTAATATTGTTATATTTTTATAACTTATAACAAATAGACATCCAAAATTTTCGGGTAGGTACTTTGTATCGCTATATTGATACTACTTTTAATTTATAAATTAGGGGTTCACATTCTAAATTGTGTTTGCCAACAATTGTTCTATGAAAAATTGACGTTTTAACCAGAAGAGTTCAAAAATGCTGTCAAAGATACGTTCATGTTCTCAAATATATACACTTGGCAAATTAGGGAAATTTAAAAAATCTTAATGTCAATCAATGAAGATTTGAGACTCTTTTTTTTTAAATACAAATTTACGAGCACCTTCTTGATTACATACGGTACGGTGCAAAAATAAGTACATGTACATTTATTATGGCATAATTTGGTATTTGTTTTAATGTTAAATTCTTGACAGAACTTCAAATAAATTAATCCGGTAAACACAAAACTCTAAGAAAAATCGATAAAAAAACAAAACGAACTCCCATCATGTACTTAATTTTGTTGGATATTTTTTCTGCAAAAATGTCAAAATTTACCGCTGGAAAAACTTATTAAATTTTTTTTGTATTATTATTTTTTTTTGGAAAAATTTAGACACTAAACTGAAGAAATACAATTATTCTACAATTTCATAAAAAAATACGAAGAAACTTTTAATAGACGTTGAAGATAGTGTTGTTGATGTGACAGAAAATGTCTCCAAGACTCAGACAACCGCCCCATGGCAAAAGTGCAAAAAAGGCAAGAAACACCCAGTTAAAGCTTACCTCGAGACCATACCGGAAACGGATGCACGTCTTATGTCAATGCAAATAACAAGGGACAATATCTCAACACCAAAAGAAGCTTCTGCAGCAATTAATAATCCCGTTTGTCGGTGGATTGCCAGTACAGCTCTCTGAAACATTGGCTACATCGCATCAGTAATAAAGAAATAAAAACCTGCAATGTAGCTAAAATATGTCGAACCCCTATTGAAGTTTCCTAAAAAGGTGAAAAAGTTTCAGTCATATAAAATGTTTTAAGTCATCTAATGTCGAATTTAGTGTTCTTTTACGAACTTCAATAGGGGTTTGACATATTCTAGCTGCATTGCAGGTTTTCGTTTATTTATTACTGAACTGTATGTATGTATATGTGTTTCCTCACGTATTCCATTTAGCCTAATTTTTTAAAAGGTTCATTTACCTTTGACTGACTTATTATCAATATTTGTTCGCCTTATCATAAACGCTAAACATACCTATTTCTTCTTCTAGATTAAAGTTTTATTACATATCTAGAAAAAAAAATTAGTATACTAACTACGAATTGGATTGCGTGACACTTTTCATCAACAATTTATACCTACCACTTTTGAACCAGATATTAATAGCTGCACACGGCCTCAACGTCATCATCACCATGAATCATATCTCAAACGAAAGCATGGCATACAAAATTATAAAAAAAAATCGTTTGTACGATCTTTAAGTTGATGGCTGAAGCTATGGCTAAAGTTGTAGTGTTAAAAGCTAACAACTAAAAATATTGCACACCGCACGAATGATTGTTTTGTATAAAACCTGACGCCCGCTTAATTGTGACATCATTCAGACAAAGTACGATCGTGGATTGAACAAGAGTTCCAAAAGCTTCAGCTTGTTATCAAAAACAAAAAAAAATTAATTATAATCTAATCAAAATGCCTTGTGGAGGTTGTAAAACTGGTAAGAGAAATACTTTTTCTGACAATCAATTCGATATTCTTACAAACAAATTGCATCAAATTTTAAATTAATTAGTGCGTAAAAATTGTTAATTTTAATTGTTTTTTTTGTCATTATTTTTTTTTTAGATTGCAAATGCGCCGGACAAAAGTGCGGAGAGACTTGCGGCAAGGGTCAGGACTGCAAGTGCAATAAAAGAGTCGACACAGAAACCAAAGGCAACAGCTGCTGTCAAGGAAAGGGAAATTGTCATTAGACCCATTAGTTTCGACTTAGGAGTAGTTTATGTCTTTTACTATTTATTTTAATTTAGTTGGATAAGTTGTGTTTTGTAAGAATGGATTGAATTTGAAAGTGTGTATTTACTAGTCTATTTTATAATTAATTAAAAATTTAAAAAAAAAACAATTTTTTTATGTTGCATGAACGATTTTTTGGAATAACCTTATCAGAATCAGAAAATCTAATCAGTGCGTTCCTTCAGTGGCTTTTCGGTCGTTTTTAAAATTTTACCAATATCAATCTCATCCACTATTAATTGTGCATTGATGGGCATTAAGACTTCAATTGATGATTCTGGTGGCTTGAATTCACCTTGGAAACCAAACTTAAATAATGCATGTGTTTTAATTGTATAGTAAGAGGGATTGGGGGTTTAATTATTACTCTACGGAGGTTAACACCACTCTATTTACTATTTTCAGATAAAACTTTGAACATTGATTTTTTTCGAAATATAATTTTATAAAAAAATGTTATTGTATGCAAGTGCCTAAAATTTTTCAGTGCCGTAGACAAAAAGAGGTATAAATATATAGAGGGCTCATGTCATTTTAAGCTGAATTTGTATCTCTTTGTCTCTCAAATAATTATAAAAAAGTGGTTGGAAGTGGCGGGACCCACACTGTGGAAAAAAAATCGAATTTTTTATCATTTGTCAAAAATTATGCAGAAAATAAATATAAAGTAAAAAACATTTTTTAGAAAGTTTTGGAAGAATTTTTTAAAGTTTTTTATTTTATGCAAAAAAAAAATAAAATAAATTTGAAATCAAAATCATCAAAAAATGTTTGATGTTAAGGATGTCAGGTAACAGGTAAAATATAGAAAAAATTTTGAAACACCCAAATATTGGAAAACGATGGAAATGAATAATTTTCGAGTGATATTATAATCTTTGGAAAAAAAAGTGAATATTTAATTTCTATATGTATTTTAATCGTATTCTTTTAAAAATATTCCTCGCTCTTTAATTATCTTTATATAATTCTACAACAAGAGACAAATGAGATCAAAACATTTCACATACATTTTGCTACCTGTATGAAAACTTAAAAAATGTTTAAATAATTAAATAATGAAAATGGTATTTCTTATAAGCAAAAGCAAAATAAGAATATATAAATAAATTAAAAAAATATGTGGCGCTATAGACCGTAGAGACCTAGGGCCTATTGACTTACAACTCTTAACCATTCCTGAGTGCGAGTATAATGTTAAAAATGGCTTAGTTTTGAGAAAGCACTTTTCATGACAAGAATATAATTACTCTTGGAGGATTTGTCAATTATTCCTCGCGACACAAGAGACAGGGTGCCAGTAAAAACTTTCAGTATAATACTTTTATTAATGATTATTTCACATCTTTGTATAAATCAGATCAAATAGTTCAATTTTTGGTTTGGATGCCTTAAAGCTCTTCAATATTTAATAAGGCCCGTATTACTAGATTTTTTTTTTGTACTGAGTGGGGTTAAGAATACTCCCAGGACCATAGTGGCCGCCTTAAGTATGTAAGTTTTATTTGTAAACAAAAAAAGTTTGCTGTAAATATACTGAACAATACCCAAATAGCTTTAATAACCTTTTCCAAAACTATTTAAACATAATAAAATTGAAGTACATATTACAACTCTGAACTGGAAATACAAAGGTACACTATGAGTTTTTATGTAAGACCTCTACTTTATCTTTAACCATGCGCCCATTTAATTTAACAACACTCTAATGTAAACCACTTAACCACTTTACCTTATTTCGGATACCTGAATCTAACATCCTCGCTCTTAAATTTTAATCTTTTTTACATAACTGCAACCAAGCTGCATGGTCAACCACAGAAAGAGATAAACCAGATTCTCGCTACTTGCAGTCTAGTTGCGTTTTCAACTGACATTGTATCTATTTAAATCATACGGTATATGTGCATCTTTCTAGTCTATTATTTCTGAAACTCCTTTTACCCACACTTTTGGATTAAGTTACTCTACATAGATTTAAATAATACAATGACTAAATCGCAAAGCTTCAAGAGTGCAACCACCAAGCAACGAAAAAAAGCTTTACTTTCGGACTCTGAACCAAAGTCACAGCTAGCGGCAAGTTATGCTCCTCCAAGAGGTCTTGCCACAGTCTCAGCGAGGTGTAATAACTCGCCAAAGCACTTTGAACACCATCCAGACCAAACTACACCACTATACTCGAATGTACTTGCAAAAATAAAGCAAAAGCAACACTCTTGTTCATAGTCAGAAGCCAGATTAGTTGGGCAACTTTGGCATCAACTTCAATAGACACAAACAGTTCAATGAGTGTTGCTTTGTGCACCAGACCTCTTCGCGCTATAGTCTCGGTTGAAGAAATCAAAAAGTCTAGGTACCACCATTCGATTCTTATCTCAGTTGACTCAAAATCATACTCGTAGACTTGTTTTGATTGCCAAAAATAAAACAAAATACATTTAAGATCGATCTAGCCTCCGCGTCTCGCATTTGGCTTTTCCGCATTCGAATAAGCAGCAAACACACCAAGAAAGGTCAATGAAATCTTGATCTTACAAAAGAAAATGAAAGTGAATAGTGTGTTATGGCTGTGTACATTGAGTGTAGTATTTTTGTGTGTTTTTGAATTCGGTAGCTCGGCCAAGACATCTGTTGGCCGACCGCCTACGTCATCTACCACATCAACAACCCCTGTGCAAGCCTATTCGAGAAGCAACCGAAAGCCATCAAAAACCTCGAAAAGTGCAACCAGAAACAACACATCCACATCCGTGGGCATAGTGAGAAGAAATATTGGCTCAAGTACGAGTAGAACTGGAGTCAGGAGGCTATCAACAACACCATCACTGGAAGCCACTGGTGGTAAGTAGTAAATTATGGGCGAAGTCCAAAGATGATGGTAAAGTGTTTGATCTTAAACGGCAACAAACACATCACACAAAAGGCCACTCGAGTCGAGTCTCGAGACCTTAACTTTTGGACAAAAAGATGAAACTTGTTTGTTTCTATGTACATATATCTACGAATCTGTGTTTAACTTAGAATATGGATTGGTGCAGCTTCTTAGCAGATTAAGTTCAAGACTCGTCCATGACCTAGATAACTATAAATAGTGAGAGAACGAAACGTAGATCGATTAAAGACTTCTTTACATACAAACATATGTACATACAAAAACGACGACGACGCCTTCTAGCGAGTTGTTCTTTTATTAATAAATTTATAAAAAACAAAACCTTGTGTTACTTAACATGAATCTGAAACTGAGAAAAAATGCAAAAGCTGCTGCATTATTGGTTGCAGAATTATGATTATCTCCATATGAAAACCGCGATATGGGAACTTGAAACCATTGTTGACGACCCGGTTTAAGTTGGTTGGTAAACTGCGAAAATAAAATGCTCGCAATGTATTGTACAAGATAATTAATAGTAAGGTGAATGGTGTTTAGTGATTGTTGTACTTAGGCAAAAATTCCTTGAACTTTAATCTAAATTCGTTTATGTTTGTTATATACATAACTGTCAGAATTGAGGTCGGTCGAAAAAGATAAATGTGTGTTTTCTCTCGGAGTTCGGAGTATTGTTACAATTTTTGGTAAAAACATCGTTATTTTTTAAATATTGTGGGTAAAATCAACAATCAATGTACATGTTAATAATTTATTTGAGAAGAAATATGTTGAGTCTGTGAATTTTGAACTAATGGTATGCTTTATTGTAGTCAGCTAGTTTAAAGTTTGTCATTGAACAATATACGAAACATGGGCAATATAAATCAGCTATGTCATAGAAAGATTTTTCACATTATTCAAACTTGTAATGAAACAAGTTTTTGTTAATCGTTTATTAAAATTGTGTATAAAACATTTAAAATTTCTTACTGCAGTTAGGCCAGCTTCTGCAATTATTGTTTGTTGATAAGGCATGAGTGGGAGCAAGTGGGATAACTATGGACTTAGTTTCCGCTTTTCCTCACAATACAAGTGTACAGTATACAGCCATATGAGACTGACAGACGAAAGGTTTATGTTTTTTGTTTATGTCTTTTAAAAAAATAAAGTCGCATTTATTAGAAAATAATATCAGAAAATAATGTAGGCAATAAATTGTGTTAATTTCTTTCGTATTAAAAAAAAAAAAAAAAAAAAAAATATACGCCACAGTGAACTTTTTTTTCGTTAGGACTTGTATTAGAGCGGCTATGTAATTTGTATTTGAATTTTACTATTTTTATGATAGAGATAAAACTTTATACATAAATCTAAAACATAGACGCATTGAATAGATTAAATTTAATAAATAGTTGCATTACGTTTTCGGAGCCCTAAAGCTGTTTGAAGATAAAAAAAAAACTTGGTTTTCAATTACTTTTTTGTTTGCTTTTTAGCATCGTCAAACAATATTATAAGATGATTTTCAATATAATAAGAATTAATACATTATTATCCATTGACTAATGTTGACACCTTTGAATTTTGTTTAATTTTGTTGAACATATTAGTATTATTTAATTTAACTTAATTTTGAAATTATTTTTTTCTTTTAACTATTAGATTTATTTTTTTTTCTATATATGTAGTTAGTGAAATACATAAGAAAGAAAAACCTTTTTGTTCTTTTGAAGGTTTTTTGACAGATTTAAGATATATATACACAAAATAGGTTTAATTGAAATGTTTAAATAATTTTCAAAATGCACATTTATTTTAAGGTATGGATACATGTCATCTGCCTATGTTTTGTAAATATTTTAAATTGTTTATTCCAAAACATGCTTTTATATAATAGAAGTCCTGAGTTTTCTTAATAAACGGCAACTTCCAACAATGTATTTTCCTTAAATAAATAATAAATTTAAATTTAATTATAGTTTGAGGTTAAATTTACTAAAAGTCTGTTTACAGTTGCGGTCAAAAAAATAACACTGCGGCTTTACTTTTACAACCAAATAGAAATATAATTTAATAATTTATAAGTTTTATTACCTCTGAAAAGGATAAAATAGATTATATTAGTATTCTTTATCAATTTAAAATAAAAAGCAGGAAAAACATACAAATTGTTCACATAAAAAGAATCACAAGCAGGTTATTTATTTTCCTTTAATATCCTGTCCCAATTTTTTTCAGGCTCAAAAACAAAATTCATTCGACAATTGGATATTCCTCCAGATCGCAAGAAGACAACTCCAAAAAAATATACAACCGAAGGAAAATTAACATTTCTTGAGAGTACCGCTGGTCCGACAAGAGTTGATTTTCCAAAGCCAACATTTCCCTTTCCCGAGAAACGATCAACAAAAAATTCAAAGAGACAACTCTCATGTCCACGTGAAAATGAAGTAAAATTTGATCTGTTCCCTCGAAAATGTGAAAGAAACAAAGATTGCAATTCAAGAACCTCAAATGAGATATGTTGCAGTATATTTGGTGCAAAGAGTTGTGTTGGTGGTTTACCAAAACCTTTGGAGGAATCCACACATAGTCGTTAGTTTTAATACATATATGCAGACTTAAAGTTGAAAGTATATTGATCTTAATTACGTATATTTTTGTGCTGTTTTTTTTTCAGCTATCTTTGGAATTATTCCTAGACATTGTCCACAAAGGCCATTAGCAGAACTTTGGTGGGAAGTTAAGACATGTGAAACAGATATGGACTGTTGGCCAAGAGTATGCTGCCCCGATGGTCAGAGAAGATATTGCAGGTCATCAAAGCCTGAATTGGATATTGTTCCAGTTCCTGTCAAAAGATCTATTAACTATTGTATGTAATTAAAAAAAAAAACAACAAAAGAACAAAAGGCATCTCCTTCTCTTAAGACCATATTCCCTTGACAATGTTGTTATTATAATTTTTCAAAAGTTTTCATAAAATCCAAATATTCTCTTATCTTATTTTATTTCCAGTATCTGAATATCTAGAGTGTACACCTGCACCACCTCCTATTTTCGATCTTCATCCGAAGCCTTGTAATTCAACAATCGACTGTTTTCCTAATATTTGCTGTCAAGAAGCTGGTAAAAAGCATTGCCGTCCGCCAAAGAAATCTGTGTTAACTTTTATGGCAAACTTTTTGAATCTTGGCCTAGTTAAAAGGTTAACAAAAAATCTAGTTATTAAATGAGTTGTTTGAAAATTTTCAAAGAACAAGGGTTACATAAATGTGATAAAAGTTGGTTTTGTATAAATACAAAATTGTTTTTTTTTTTTTGTTAAATAAAATATTTTAGTTCTTTTTTATATTTGTGTATACATATCTATTTATTTATCTTACAAAACAAGCTACAATTTTCTCGCAATAAAATATGTCCTGGTTTTAACCATTAGTAATCATACGACTAAGGAAACTATTGATTCTGAGAGAAAGAAAAGTATTTTTTAACGGCTTAAACTAAATTTAAAACACATACTTTAACCAACAAATACAAACGGAGCGTTGTTGAATGCTTAGAGCTTAGACCACATACCAGTTTTTTTCGACGAGAAATGCTTAATTTTGAACAAAACCTTAAAACAAAACTCAAGATGCAATTTTTCAAACTCCGAAATTCTCATTTTCCATGGATATGAAACAAATAATAATAATTATTCAGAAGAGCTAGAAATTATAGATAAGAGAAATTGACTTATTTGTTTATAAGGAACTAAATTGGTATTATTTTTTAGTATAAGTAACTCGTAACTTTTAGTATATGGAGCTCATTATTAAAATGAGATATCTATACAACATACGCTTGTACGAAAATGTGTGCAAGCTGTTTTTCTGATCCTTTTAACTTTCTATTCAACTGTGCAAAGATTTGTGCAATGTGCATATTTCATACCCAGTAGAGATGCCATTATTTTCTTTTCACCGCATACTAACATTAACCCCAAACCCACCCAATCTTTTATGACTCCATCAACCATCATAAAATATTTTTCCATTTTTGAAAATTATGTTCTTTGATACACTTGGTTCATCCATTAGACCAATATCCAGAATGGGAAGTAATCATTGAGTTTGAAAGAAAGGATAGCAAACCGGCAAAAAGCCAACAGATCAAACACAATTAATTTAGATCTTGTTATGTTTTTTTATTCGCCTGAGAGCTTAAATAAGATTTAGATGCATTCCAATTGAGTATAAAAATAGTCACAGAATATCTTTAAGGATAACCAAAGCACATAAAATGGTTCTTATTTAATCTGTCAGGTGAGAGATGCTTGGATGGTGAGTCCCTCTCTTCCAAGGGAATGACTAATCGAGCTGTGGAAAAAAAAATGTCTTAATTAGATGCTCTAAGTGGATTTTTTCTTTGGTTTTTACCTTCTTGAACCCAATGTCGTTGGCGTACTCCCTGAAGCACTGACGGCAGATATTTAGACCGTATTTGCGGATGAGACCATGTCGGTTAGAGCATGACCGGCTGTAATAGAAAAAGAATGCATAAGATTACTTAATATTTCATGAATAGACAAAATTCTTGATAGACATCCCGCCTTCTATGAAACGATGATGCCATAATGTAGCTTTCCCTTCTAATTGCATATCGTTTGGAACAAAACACAATATGGAAGAAGCGAAGGCAATTTTTGTAGCCACCCTTAATTAAGGAAAAATAAGAACAAATTGATTACCATCCTAACTCAACCGGGGGCATGGATATTAGTATATATAAAATTCTAGAAGCAACATGCATCGATTGATTTCTCAATGACGACACTACGCACCAAATTGGTGCATGTGCTTCAGTTTTTCGAGGGTTTTAAATGGAAATTAGGCAAATTTCATAGATGATTTATACATTGAAAGATTCGTAATTAAATTGGGAATAATATTTACCAGCAACGAGAACCTTGTCCGTATTTTCGGGGATGGGAATACCAGAGATTTGCAAAACCCATGTTGGCTGCTTTACTTCAGAAAATCAAAAGAGAGAAAAGATGGCCGACCAACATGGATGTGGTGAAAAGTTGTTTAGAAATTTTATTTCTAGTTCCGTTTTCAGTTCAGTGGGTGTTGTGGTGAATTTGGCAGTGGTAAGTAAGGAGTATATAACATTTGGAACAAGGTTGATACACAATTTTGTTGACGATTTTTTTATTCTTTTAAATCGAAGTAAAATTTAAATTATTTAGTCAGTATAAAAATATTTACAGAGCTGTGGCGATTTTTTTTTACAAGAGAAAATGTTTCACTTCATTCTTTGGAATGGTAAAACTAAAATTAACTTGTGTGGATTGGTCTCTGGCAGAAGCAGTTCCAATCCCGTTTGACTAAAAAAAACTATAAAATTCTAGAGCAGTCGCGTTTTGGTGTTGGACCGATCTTCAAAGAGTAGGATATATTGAATAAGGAAGCTTTATTGGGATATTTTAAGCTATGTAAAGCTTCCATATGCAAATGACAAACATGTTAATTAAACGGCATTTTCAGCATGATAATTATCATGATTTTATGCATCCAAGAAAATAGGTGAGAACAACTATGGCTTTTAAGTAGATAGATATTTTTTTTTAATTTTTAAGAAAAAAAAATGTTTGACAAGTCTTTATAAGACATTGCTTTATAAATACTACGGTTTATCTCTCACAAAACTCATCTCTTTTCCTTCTCCTATTCTTTTTTCACTCAAGCTTGTATTTTGCAGTGAGTAAAAAACCCTTTTTTGTTCTCTTACCTTGATCTCCGAACATATAAGTAATGTAGTTTAACAACTGATTGGCTTTTATAAAATATATATATATATATTTAAGTTACTAAATGCGTAGGCATTGACTCACAAGTTTGTACTTGCCTTTAGGATTCATAATAATTCAATGTTTTCTAAACAGTGTTAGCAGTCCCTTATGTCTAATTTGTTATCAACCCGACATCTATTACCCGTTCTTAGAACCAGCTTGACATTTTATAAAAAACAAATTTAAATTTAAAATAAATTCAAACAAGAAAACCATAAGTATTATTTTTAAATTAAATTCTATCATAAAAAAATGGAAGAAGCTCTCAAAGAATCAGAAAAAATCTTCGAAAAAATCAACCTCATAGAGTCTGTCATATCCTTGAACCTGCGTCGTAAAAACATCGAGCCAAACATCCAAGAATTAGCGAAAAAAACTGAAGAAGTTAAATTTCTTATCCAACAATGCAATCAAGTTATGAAAGTTGAATACACCAATGTAATGAATGAACACAAAATAATAATGCGTAAATTACAACAGCAACAGCTTCAGGCTCTTGAAATTCTAATAGAAAAAAAACAATCTGCAAAAGAAAGCGAGCAGTTAAGAAAACACCATCTCGGTGGAGTACCTACAACTACTGGAGGGTGTACTCCAACTGGTATTCTGAAGGAAAAACAGCCCAAAAGCATTGCAAAACAACACCTTTCGGTTAAATCCGTTCAAAAATTTAACAACGGAGAGGTGAGTTTAAATCAAACCATTTTGGCCTATTGTAAAAAGTTAGATTTTTAGACTAAAATGTATCTGGAAGAATATTTGCAATCACCATTCGTAAGAAAGACAAGGCCGCTATCAGTGCCTTTTCAGTTTATTGATTTTGAGGCGGAAATTACCCCTGAGATATTCGAAACTATTCCAAAGTAAGTAAAAGATTACATCTCACTTTGAAGCTTTCTTAACACAAAATTCAAAGGTACATGCGAGGTCGTGAAAGCTTAGAGGAACTGAAGAACTTTTTAGATACCGTTTTGGTGCCCTGTTTCAATGAAAAGTACCAACTTCTTCACAGACATAGAGACTGCATTCGAAACCACGTGGATTTGGATATGTGGAAAGTGTACAATGATCAAGCCGCTTATTTTCCTGGTAAGGTCCAACAACTTTTTTAATTCCATAATGTTTTTATTAATTTTCGCAATTAAACAGGACAAAATTTCATAACTCAGGGAGATATATCGCGAAGAATAAAAAAAATGCTCGACAAAAAGTCACAGAACAAAATCACAATGCTCCGACATGTGGGTATCCTGCAGGAGCAACGCAAGGCACAAACGGTCTGTTATATTTGGACGGCAAATAATGTTTAAAGTAAATTAAGTAAATCTAAATAGATATAACAAGGCAATAATGTAAATAAAATTAAGAATAATCATGGAAAGAGAATGAAATAAATTATTGAACACTTCATGCTTGCACTGTTGTTGCATCAATATCTGGTAAAATTGGCTGAAACATGCTCCTGGGAAAAGGAATATTGCCCACCATTAAAACCTCTTCTTCGCATTGCGTCTTTTTAGGATTAGTTCCCGGTCCAGCTCTGGCAGCTGCTTCTAGCTGCATCTTGCGCATTTGCATCATCAGGCGTGCGTTGGCATCCAAGCTGGAATGCCGGGCTCTTATGTGTTTGTCTCGATCACCCCTTTGACGGAAGTTTTTCGTGCAGAACAAACATCCGTATGGTTTTTCGCCTGTATGAATACGATGGTGATTTTTCAAGGCATCTGCGCGATAAAATCGTTTTCCACACTCATCGCATCCGTATCGACGTTCACCTCGATGAATGAGTCGGTGTTGGTAAAATACAGAGCCAGTTAAGAAACGTCTGCCGCATATAAGGCAATGGTAGGGGCGCTCACCCGTGTGACATTTACGAATGTGGTCGTTCAGATCTGGACGTATGGTAAACTTACGTGAACAGCCAGGCTCTTTGCACGCAAAAGGCTTCACACCTGAATATAAAAAAGGAAAACTTTTCAAAATCAGAATTATTGAAAAGAAAACTCTTTAAAATTTGAGTTTACTATTTTCTTTCAGAATTAAAATTACAAATTAAAAACTGGTATAATGTAATGTTTAAGTCTAATTTGAAATTGCTTAACTACTTACCTTTGTGAAATCTCAAGTGTTGCCATAAGTGACTAGATTGTGTGTAGGTTTTCCCACAAATGTCACATAAGTACTGTCGATATTTTGCCGTTGTATCGCGTTTGTTCTTCTTATAGTGCTTCTCCTCAAAGTGGTCCACTACTTCGTTGGCCGACTGAAAGGTTCTATCACAGTATTCGCAAGGTAGCAACAATAAATTTGAATGTGTGCTTCTTCTTGGGAAAAAATGGTAAGCCGTGTATCTTTAAAACAGTATAAAACAGTATTTAATATTAAAGCAACAACTTAACGCTTTTCAAATTTGTTGCATAGTTGGATAAGGTACCTACCTATGTTCATGTAGGCTCTCCAGCGATCCAAACTTATTTTCACATACATTGCAGACGTAGAACCTTTGTGCCATGCATCCACGTTTCAGGTTTTCCCGTGAGAAAACACACTCTGCCTGCCAATGCATGAAAATCTCTTTGGAAGTTCCAACTTGAATTTCGCACGCAGAACATTCAAAATGTCTATCCGATCGATGGCAAGCTGAGTGTGCGAACAAATACGAAACTTGTGAAAAGATCATATCGCAGAACTCACATTGCAAAACACAGCTAAGAATGACCATTTGCAGTTGTATCATAAGTTTTTTGTCCGAGTTCGACGACTAAAGGAATAAAGCTTTAGAGCAATCTAAAGAGAATTCAGATAAAAATTTTACTTCTTTCTTAAGTAGTTCCATAGCTTCATCAAGATAATTTTCATATGGGAATTCTGCATTTGCAGCCTCTGTAGTTTCTTCTTCGTCCACTATTTTAGGAAAATGAATACAAAAATGTTCGAAGGCAATTAGAGGTTCAAAAAACAACCGCCCACAAATGGTACACTTGATAACCACTCTGAGACCATTTGACGAAGAATTACTGCTCATTGGTTGTGCAGATGTCGTTGTTGGTATGAGATCTAGAGCATGTTTTTCCATGTGACGCGATAGCCCCGAAGCATGGACAAACTTTCGCTCACATAGATTGCATTCATGTGGGCCATTTTGCTTCTTGGAGGCTGTGTTCCCAGAAGTTGCTGCTGAACTCACATCGTATTTTAATTCTTCTTTAAGGAAACGACGAATGCGTATTTGGTTTTCACGCAACAGACGCATGCACGGAGGTTCTACTGGTCCGGGTTCAAATGGAGCTAGGCTTTGCTCTGCCGGCTCGGGAACAATCAGTTTATTATCCTCGTCATAGTCACACACATGCTGATGAAATGTGTTGCCAATGAAAATACAATTGCAATTGGCACATTCCACAATTTCTGAATAAAAAAAAGGTTGCTCTAGAAAAGATAAACATTTCAGACACATTTACTTATTTGACAGTTTTACAATATTTTCTTACCAAAAACAGCAAATGAATGTTGGTTTTTCACTTGATCTACAAAATCAAGTGGAATCAATTGATCTTGTTGGATATCGGGACCATTATGGATAATTTGTGGGTTTTGTTGTTCCTGTTCTTTTTCCACATCAGGTGATGGTAGATATTTAATGGCCTCCAAATCAACAACATCTGAATTGATTTTGGCCGACTCAGTTTCTTTGAGTACTTCATTAGGATTTTTTGATTCCTCCTCATCACTTTTTATTGCAGTTTTATTAAAATCTTTAAGCTGGGAGAAAATTTGTTCTGACAACCATGCCTCTGAATTTTGAAAGTCTTCATCACAAAAATTGCTACAATTCATGCTTTATTTAAATAAGAATACAGAAATTTCTACTTCCTTCGAAATACAAAATCTCAAGTCAGCCAGCGGCTTGAATTGTTATAGAAAATTGAGAAATTAAGAGTACGACGTCCTCGTGGATAAGGAATCGATGGATGAATGCGTCAATTCAATGCGAATGAAATATGGGACGAAAGATAGAATTTATAGTTTAAATTTTATAGGATAAAAAAACCGTAAAAGAGGGACAAATTGTAGCTGTCACAAATTTGACTTTCCATTTCGTACTCACGTTCACGTTATGCAGAAAAATCCAGGTATGTTATAATTTTTCGTTCACGCAATGATACTCCAGTTGTATTTTTATGCGAATTATTTAAGAAGTCAATTTGGTATTTTATGTTTGCACATGATACAGTTAACTTATTCGATATGACGATAAAAATTCATGCATAACTTCATATTATAGTTTGCAAGGCAAACTAATGACTTAAGAAAAGTTTATCATCTTGTTCCTTCCGTATAGTACAGTGATATGAACACTGACAAAGTAATATGAGAATGTTTAAATGGAATTCGTTTAAATTTAAATAAAATATGCGTTATAGAAGCGTGAAGTTGGATAGACGGGTTGAACTAGTTACTTGTGACGACTGAAAGCCAAAATAAATCTCTTATTCTCTGATCTGAAAAAAATTTCGTTTATAGTTGTAAGTATTACAGAATCAAAGAATTTATCATTAACAACATTTTTAATTAATATATTTTCTAGAGTATCTCCTTAATTACTGAATTGAAAAATAACAAATGATGTAATCTTATCTTGAACATAAGAGCACCCACACGTAAGTACACACACTTTGAAATACTTAAACAACCATCAATCAACAAAGAGGTGCAGAATACTATTAGTATGTCAAACTATACTAAAACAATAATTAATTTAAAAGTTTAATTTCAAATTTTCAACATTATACAAATATATTAGAAAATCTACGGTTCATTCCCTTTTTTCAATGAATCATTTCTAAACATACCCTGAATTCTCTTAGAAATAGTAACAATTTCAAATCAAGAGAAAATTAATACCCATTAATATTTTAGCTTTAACGATAAGACAATATCTTATCATCTAAATTACAGAACGATAAGAAAATTCATTGGCATAAAGTCGCGAATTGTTAACTTTGTTTTTAGACTGGTGAATCAGTTGTTGATTTCCCTTTTTGTTGTGCTAACAACGAAACCTTAGAATATTTTTGAATTAACTGTCGTGAATTGAATTACCATTATCAAATCGATGTAAAACATTCATATTAAAGAAAATATTTTATCGGTACTAAGGTAAAACTATATACATACATATGTATAACTTAATCAATTATTTAATAGAAATAGATTCATACTTTCATGTTGAGAAAACTTTGTAGTTAGTTATATAATAATTAATACCTCCTTATACATATATGTATGTATTTAGGTAATAAATTTAGTATAAAGATAAAAAAAATCGAAACCAAGAAAATAACACCACATTTAAAGAACTGAATCATAACAATAAATTCCTTTGAATGACAATATGATTAATGAATTGGGTTGGAGTAATTGTTTATCATAACAAATACATTGTCAGTTTTCTTTGAAAATGTGAGTTGTTTAAAATCAAAATAATGTAGAAAAAATTCATACACCAATATAATAGCAAATATTCTTTTTGGATTTGCATTGGTTAAAAAAATCACAAACTTATTTGTTTAGGCTATTTCAAGAAGAAATCAATTTCTCATTTTAGTTTGTCAAGAAACATAGATACACTGCAACTTAAAAAACGTTTTTTTTTTGTTTCAATACCGAAACACAAAATCTCGTCAAAATTAAAGGAACATACCATTCTACTAATATTAGCTTTGGAATACTATCAAAAGATGTTAATTATTTTGAATTTACATATACCCTTTATGATGTTGTAGGTAGTGTGTTATGGAAAACCAGCTTGTCAGCGAACCAATGGATTTTAATTACAAAGATGGAAATAATGTGGATTTCTCAAAGACATTTGACCTTACTGGTAATGACAACGACCAAATGTTGAAGTTTTATTTACGGAAGGCAGGACTTTCTGACAATATTGAGTACCTCACTTCCGAACAGAGAAGAGCTTTTATTTATGACATTGTTAAGAGCAACAAAAACCCAGGATATTGGAGGGTTTGCTATTTGTGTTTGTTTTAGATATTCGAAAATATTAAATTTTGAGTATTTTTTTCAAGCCAAGCGTGTTACCCCAAACTGCTACACCATCTCGAGCTCCTTTCCACAAAACACCAGTTAATCGAGAGTCATCAATGACATTGGATTCTATTGATGATATTCCACCAGCTTCAGCAACATTCGACTTAGATTCGTATAGAAAAATTAAAAATACCAATACGAAATTTAAAGAAGTCCAGACTAAATCACTTGTTGAACAGAATGCTGGAAGTACTCTATATGAAAGACAATTTAGTCAAAAGCAATCTGTTCAAAAAAAAGTTGCTACATCTTCTCCTAATCCTCTTCCAACAACGACATTGAAAACTAGAAAAGGAAGATTTTTAGAAGTTAGTGGTCCAAAAGATTTCCGACACATTGCAGGAGATATGACAAGAGATATGACCAAAAATACATTTGATTTGTCGGGAAATTTTAACAATAACTCTCTGAAAAAATATATGATTGAACGTGGCATCACTGAAGAAGATGTAAGTTGGTTAGATCGTAAGGATTTGATCAGACGAATTGTTCAGTCGAACTATACTTGGATGGTATGCATGTATAGATTAAAATATTATTTATGCATACTAATTTAAATTTAATTTTTTTTTCACCTAGCCACCTCGAAGACAAAATCCCGCACCACCTTCTGAGACATATGTTGCTGCGGAGCCTACACCTCCTCCTACTCCTAGAAATGTCAACCATTCTAAAGGAGGTGCAATTATAGTTGACCCGCCGGTGTTGCCTGAAACTCTAGAGCCACCTAGTGAGCCAGTTTATGAAGAAATTGTACAACCTAAAAGAAACACGACTTCGATCAGAAGGCATAAAAGAAAACCAACTCAACCGCCCCCACCCCCACCACCTATTTCAATCTCTCGTCAACAATTAAAGGATTCTGATGATTCACCTCAAAAGCTATTGGGAAATAATTTGGAAAATAGAATCCAATCAACAGCTGTACTTCCTTCACCCATTCCATTCCAAAACTGTACATATACGCCACCGCCTCCTCCTCCTCCTCCCCCTCCTCCTTCAATGCTAATTGATAACAATGTGAGCTCTAAAAATATTCCAATTCCACCTCCACCTCCACCTCCTCTTACCATGGCAATAAAACAAACATTAAGAACAGAGAGTTTTCCTCCTCAACCACCCCCAATGCCACTCGATGATTCTGCTTCAGTTTCAAGGGGACCACCTAAGCCCTTTGAAAAAAATGCAGAATTAAAGCCAACAATTCAAATTGGACCTCTACAAACTGGAGCCGAACAAAAACACAACGATTTTCTACAGAGCATACGTCAAGGAGTAACTTTAAAGGTAACAAATTGAATTAAATAAGGCACATTACATTATACATTTTTTTTTTAATTTTAGAAAGTGAATTGCCCAGAAAAAAAACATGAAATTAAAACTAATGAGACTTCCAGTGTAACAAAACAGCATTTAATGGTGAAAGATCACCAGGTGCCAATGGAAACACAGGTTCCTGTGAAACTTGAAAAACCAGATTTTATGTCTGAACTGCGCAATGCAACCCTTAAAAGAATAAAAAAGCTGGAAAACAATCCTTATGCTTCAGAATCAGAATGTTAGAAGTTTTGAGAATAAATTGCTTATTTTTATTTTGGTATTTAAAGTATAATGTATGTATGAAGTTATAGAAATATTATTTAAAATAAAAATTAAATTCTTCTTTGCATTAATCTATAAATATGTGAAAGTAAACGTTTTTATTAAACACAGAAAACAAATGAAAAACACAGAGAAGGTCAGTTTATACAAATAAATTTAAAAAACATTATTTACGGGCAGAGTACGTATATATTCTCTTTTTTAATTAACCACTTGGTACTATTTTTTTTTCTCTATTCAAAATTATTAAAAATTTAACTGATTAGGTCAAATAGAATGATAATGCGGGTTTGTGGAGACATTTTTCATTTCAAGAAAATCTGAAATCCATCGAGCACAAATAATAATATATCCTCAACGATTTACGAATTTTTCAGTATCACTTTTCGTTTGACGTTTCTAGTGAAATTCCTAAACTATGAATATACATATTTGAAAAAAATCACCATACCAAAAATACATGAAACCTTTTCTTGAAAGTGGCATCACTGTTGTATAACAAAAGTGTCAAACATTTGTAGGGCTTTTTTGTACTTAAAAAAATAAACATAAAATTGACGTTTCGTTTATTTTTCCCATTTTACTTTGCTTCTCTTGGCACCGGATAAGATAATTATTTCCAATCAAAAGTAATTCCTGCATTTAATCCATAAGTTAAAAATTGTTCAGTTTTTAATAGAACGTCACGTTCAATAGATCGAAATATACTATATAAATCTATATATACAATGGGAAAAATTGCAATCATCGGAGGTACAGGCATGACCGGCAAATGTGTCGTCGAGTATGCAATACAGAAAGGTAAAGTAAGCATATATAGGTGCTGGAGTCGTAAATAGTCAATTTTTAGCTAAAGTTTAACATTCCTATTGTTTCATTATCAACGAAAAATGTATAGGATTAAATGTTCGTTTATTGTACCGCACTGAAGAAACAGTGCCTGAAAGTTTTAAGGGCAAAGTAGATCTGGTCAAGGGTGATGCTACTAAATTGGAAGATGTTAAAAATGTTCTAGAAGGCGTTGACGCAGTTTGTGTAACTCTTGGTACGCGTAACAAGCTCGAAGAAACAACTGAAATGTCAACAGGCACTAAAAATATTATTGATGCCATGAAAGAATTGAACATCAAACGCTTCTCAATTATTATGTCATCATTTTTGTTCATGAACCCAGAGCAAGTGCCGAAAATGTTCCACAATATCAATGACGATCATCGCCGAATGTTGGACTTGACTAAAAACTCCGGACTAGAATACATTGCTATCCTACCACCCCATATTGCCGATGAACCCAGCGGTGAAGTTACTATTCTTCATGATGCTTCTCCTGGTCGAGCAGTTTCAAAATATGATTTGGCTAAGTTTATTGTGGATTCATTGGACCAACCAGAACACTATGGAAAAGTTTGTGGTATTGCAAAGAAAACACCAGCTTAAAAAATTAATGAAGCTATTTTGTTGTGAAATTTATTAACTTGAAGTAATAAAGAACTTGCGAATTATTAATGTCTGTACATTTGTATGTTTCTTTATTTAAGAACTTATATGAAGTGTGGTTTTATAAAAGTAAACACCCTGAAAATAGTATCTATATTCTGTGATTTCGGTTCATCTTAAAATGTCGTATTCTTATCATTTAAAAGTACATACATATACATACATTGCACATACACTTCCAAATATTTCGGCTGACCAAAACACAAAATAATTTTGTACATAATAGCTCCAATGTGTTCTAAAAAAAGAGTCATCGCCGGGAGGTTGTAAGAAATTTCAATGAAAGGTAAGTTGCCACTTTATTGTGTACTTTTATTCATACATACTCATGTAATTCAATTTTATTAAAAGTGCACAATCATCGCAATGATAAAAATAAAAGAGATGAAAACTCTGAAGACAAGCTGATTTTAGGAACATTAAAAAAATAGAGCTCACTAGATAAGGTGACACAAGAGATAAGTAGATTAGATTAGTTTGCATTTATTTTAAAATTAAACCTTCAGTATGTTTTTTTATGTTAATCTAATTCTAATGGAGGTGTTATTTAAAATTAAGTTAGTAACATGAATAAACTAATGGCCTTTCCAAAACCGTTATGAGAACTAACGTATTCTCATTAATAGTTTAAAATATTTGATGTGAGAACAAATCAGCTGTAGAATCTGCCTATTTTTTTATTTTTCTAAAAGAATAAAACAAAAGAGAACTAAGATTATTTTCTACATATACATACATACATATATGTAAATAGGCTAAGGAAAATTTTGTACCATTTTCTCAAAAAGTATTTGATCGATTTAGATAAATTTGATATGACTGAAAAGTCACAACTGTCGAGATGTGCAGAACGTACTTTTGACACGGATTAACACACTGTGAGTCATTTTAGGTTTTTCACTTGCGAAGATTGTACAATTAAAAAAATAAATAATAAAATAAAATACATATGTATGTATGTATCGTACATACAAGAAACAATGTTTTCTCCTTAAATATTTTCGATCAGATTGTTTTTTTAAAGAAAAAATCGCAAGGTGTAGAATTTCGACACTTCCCGATACTAGTAATCAAAAATTGGTTATTATACATTACAACTAAAAAAAGCAAGGGTGTAAATAGCCTAAAAAACTAAAAGTGTGAAGAAATTATAAACAACTATAAGACAAGAAAGTATAAACGACTAAAAGCGACTTAGCATGAAGATTCAGTATCCAAAACGGGAAATGTATTCTTGACTGGACTAGAAGCTGTTCATAATGTTTACTTGGTCAACCATTTTTTTTTTTTAATAAATCAAGAACATTCTTAGCAAATCACAATTAATATTCTTTTATTTTGAAATTGCGAGCAGGAATTTCCGGATATAAAAGCGTTTGCCAACTATTTATGTTCTTGACACAAAACGTTTCGACAAAAAAATCTCTTGGTAATGGCCAAACCAAATTCTAAATATATCGTGACAAATTGTTCACATGAATTTAAACTCTTACACGTAAACTATTTAATGGCTTGTCTTATGTTTTAAAAATAAAATAATAATGAAAAGTAGTTTTTTTTTTCATGAGTCGAACCAAACCACACCCGGCCAGACAGCATTAAAGACCATTATTTGCAGTGGAGCATTTTATTATAATTTATTTAATCCCACACATAGAAAGAGTGCTCTTCGCATGCTGTACGATGATCTGGTGCCTCGAACTTGAACTTGGCAAGCGAATTCCTAGAAATAGAAAAAAAGGCAACAGAAGACAGATGAACGAGAAGAAGATTGTTAACAAAACTGCATTTTTTCTTCTAAATGTGGTTCCTTTAAACAATCTCATTCGAAATACATCACTGACAGAACAATATAAATTGAGGACCACACGAGATGACAAGTATTTTAAACAATTTTCTTAAAACGATTTATTTATTTTGCATTCTAATAACACAATTAATTATTATAAGTGTATAATATTTTGTTTCTCTAAAATTTATTTGTATAGCATTTATTTATTTATTTTTTTGTATTCATAGTTTATTAATCTAATAAATCACATATTTTTGTCTGCATTATTACCTCTAGTACATAATATGTATGTGTTATTGAGCTTCTATAAAAGCTTGATATTTTGTAGTGTCGAAACACAGTAGTTACCTATGTAGTTTAATATTCTTATATAATAAGTTATTAATTTCTTGTTGTAGTTATTAGGTAGTGCAGGATTTAATGATGGCTGTATTTTTATATCTTTCACGACGTCTACCATATATTTCATGCACGTACGAATACTTAAAAATGATGAAAATAAAATAGCCAAGCAAAAAATACCTACACACATTACTCAGCAGACTTAACAGTAAAAACATTTCCATCAATCAATATGACCTTCATTTTAAATTGAAAATGTGCTTATTTAAAAATATTTAAAATGTTTTTCAAATTATAATCAAAATATTCACGGATAGGACATACAATAGGTTTCTTAAATAGGGTGTTTCAGAAAACAAAACGTGTACAGATTGCATACTCATGTGTACTTATATATTTGGACCTACTACATAATTGGAAGAGCTTTTAGATTTATGTACTATTTAGTCTAACTTGACGATATTTACCTCCCTAAATTATATTGTATTTTTTTTTAAATATTTCGTAACAGATAAACAGTTAAGCTTAAATGAAACAGAGGCATACTTTGATCGCAAAAATGTAATGAGTGGAATAGTAATGAAATGAGTAATGAGTGGGTAATGGTGCACTACAATTACACATAATTTGACTTCAACTTCAATATAATTAAGATAACTTTTAGAGAGAAAAACTGTTATGATTTAAACTATTTCAACTGCACTTCAATTTAGAAATCGTTCTCTTTTAAGTATGTAATTACCTCAAGGAAGACTTAGATGGAGTTAAAAAAATAATATAAAAAAACAAAAAAATAATTTTCAAAAACAATATTTTATGCAAAACAAATTATAAAAATAATAATTACATACACACAAATTTAATAGAAAAATAATTTACTTAACATAATTTATGTGTGGAGGGTTTGTCTCTTATTTCTTTCTATCAACAAAGGGATCACTATTATATACATATAATGCTATATTTTTTCTTTTGTTTTCATCTACAGCAATATGTGCAAAGAATCAACACAAAAAGTGATCTCTTTTCCATAAACAATTTAACTTAAAAAAATCATAATGGAATAGCATAAGTTTTTTTTTTTTTTTGTTTCCCCACTGAACTGTACTCTATGTTTTACAGAATCTTTTTCATATATTTCTTTTTAGCATTTTCCAAACTAGGCAGTTCACAGTGACGCGGGCCATACATCGAAACAGGTGCACAAAATTCATAGCCAATCCTTTCGTAAAAGCCTTCTTGATCGATTGTCGATAGATAAATGGCTTTTAATTCCAGCACACTGCGACAGTAGTCCTCAGCGCATTTCATGATTAGTTTTCCAAGACCTCTGCCTCGGTACATTTTGTCAACCACAACGGATTCTACAAAGCAGGCCATTTTCTTGCTTGGTATAGCACTCAATTTACAATGCGCAATCACACGGCAGAGATTATCAGTTGTTAAAACCAAACTAACTGGCAATGTATCGCAGGATGCCACGAGTGAACGCATTCGGGCGGTATCACTTCGTGGCCATTCCGAATTTATAAGATTGCAGCATTCTTGCATGAGCTCTGGATATCTGTGTATTGGGACGACATTGAAGGGGCTGCCAGAGACATTGAACGGTGGAAGTCCCTGTGCAAAATTATAAAAATGTTCAGTTAATTTTGATAGTTGTATGCATACATTTGATGGGTAACTTAGTATTCTTAAAACTATTTTAAAAAATAAATGTACATTAAAATGTACTATAAATAAACTCACAATTTATACCTCATAGTATGGTTCCGGATTTCTGTATCTGTATTTCATATCAGGTAAAGTAAATTGTTCAAGATATCGTTTCTATTTTTGTTTATTTTTCGTTTATATTTTTTAACATAATCTGCAGAGATCCAAACAGAAAATTTAATTTTTTTCGTTACTTTAAATGTTTTTATTTTTTGTAAGAAAAACAATCAACACATTTACTACACTTATTGGGTTCTTGGATTAAACCAAATGTGGTTAGGTAACGAACATTAAGGAAACAATTAATGAACAAACGATTGTCACAGACAAATGCAGATTTTTGGATTACTTAAGTTGTTTCGCGAATGACTTGACGGGCTTAAATGTATTTTGCAACTACAAATAATAACTGACTGCCCTAGTTGTTGTATTAGACTAGTGTTTTAGTCAATTAATTTGCGATTCAATTTTTTAACTGGCCCCAAAGATCAAAGAATTTGCATCTATTTAAAGTGTGCAACTTAAATCATTTTCTATTTACAAACAAAACAAAAATAGTAAGTAATAAAAACAAATACACAAAATTAAATTTTTGTTGGTGGTATTAACTCCTTATGACTGTTGATTTTTGGATGCCATTTATGTTTCCTTAAAAAAAATTAAATAATTGGAAAATTTTTCAGCTGAAAATGTTTGGCTTCAAAAATGTTGACTTAGTGCCAACCCTGTTTTTACAATAGTTGAATAAAAAAATGTGATTAAACTTCTAAATAATGCCGAAAGCTAATTTGTTTTTTTTTTTACCATTTTGGGATCCAAGTTTTGAATGGACCTTTAGATATACATATATACATACATACAAACATACATAGGTTTTTTGTGAATGAAAGTGCATACAAAATTCAATAGAAATTTTAAAATAAGTATTTATTATGATATTACTTAACTAAATATGTACAAATATTTGAAAATATTTTCAAGTAGGTATAACTAAATATGGGTTTGTTTTGCTCGAAGGATTAAAAAAAAATCTTGAAATAGTTGAGATCAAAGTATTTTTTTTATCTGGCTTTATTTTATAATTATATACGATAGTAACATAATTTTTTTTAAAATTATTCAAACCTAAAATTTTAAATAAAATAAAATTGTCATCTTAAAATTGAAACAAATCCCGATTGCAGGTTGTAGAAGTTCTATTATTGTTCTGTATTGAAAAATTTAACCTATAAATTATTTGTATCATCATATCAAATCAAGGAAGTATTTTTTAATGAAGCCGTCTCATTGATAACCTTACGTTTTTTAAGGGATAATTATTTTGAGTTTTGTGAAAGTACCATTTAAACTTTTGTTTTTAACCTCTTTTGGTTTAATGAAATAGATTACATATTTTAATTAATGAACCATAGAAACATTATATATTTATACTTTTTATTTGTTTTTTTTTTTTATATTCTGATGTTGCATACTAAATATTTTTGTTAATTTGAAGCAGTGTTTTCCAAACATGTGATGCAGACATTTCCTTTTCATTAGTTTAACTTTCTATTTCAAAAAAAAGTTTAATGAACAAGGTATGACTCAAAATATTATATGTATGTAGGTGTGTAGGTATTACTTACACTAATCAGTGAAAACTGCTTCAATTTTTTTACTAGTTTCAGAGTCAAGTATTTTAGTGCAACTTACTTACAGATAGCTATGAAAAAAATTAAAAAAATTCCATTTGTATCGGAATTAAAACTAGATCAAGAAATGTACCTACATTGCTTATAAACACTATTATTAGATCTAAGAGCAGAAAGTAGATGTAGACACGGCTATAATATGGTCCATCGAACGTGCCAATAGAAAAATACATGCATACATACATAATGTATATCTATCATGAACAAAAATAGAGCTCATGGACAAAATCCAGAGAAAATAACACAAAAATTATTGAGAAAATGAAAAATAACCATGACGGCAAAACCGACGAAGTCATGATAAATTGCATAACAATAAGGAATTATGGAGACACCGAAAAGATTTTTGGAATTTTGGATTTTGAAATGGAAAACAACAATTTACAGAAGTTTTTTTTATTTTAAAACATAAACAAAAAAAATATGTTTACCATAATTTTTGTACGTTCGTCTCTAGGTACGCCACGACGGAATGAGAATACAGAACTAAAACCTCCAATTTTTGTTTGGGAGTCTTCGTCTTGCAAAACAATTTCTCGGAGCAACAATTTGGCGTATTTTATTCTTATATTATTAATATTTTGAAAGCTGTTTGCTCAAATAAACAAAAAAAAAAGATACCAATCAGAACTCAGAAGCTGATAGTGTGTTTTTGTTTTCTAAATTTAGAAATTCAAATTATAAAAAAAATGAGAATTGAATTGAAAAATTACACAGTGCAGGAGAACAACAAGCAACAACGAAAAATATTTCAATAGCCAAATTAAACGCGAACAGAAAACAAAAAACCCAAAACGTCAGTATGAAAGAGAACTGTCAAGCATTTTTTTTAAATTGTGATTACTCTTTTGAATTGGGTTTCGTAAATAATTGTAAGCGTGATAGAGATAGTAAGACAAAATAGTGTGAGGCAATTTAGAAATTCATTCATTAACTCGTACTTGGCTAAACTCCGAATCCATAGAACTAAATTAAGCAAAGCATCTCGCTTACTTTAAGTTGTAAACAAAATAGAAATAAGTTCAGGAAATAAGTATCAAAAATTGGATGCGTTTTTGAGTAAAAATTGGTTTTCACAGAACATACAAGTTCTCGTAAAAAGGTTTTAATAGAATTACATTAAATTAAATTTATACAACTTAAGACTAACTTTACACAAAAATTAAATAATTTTCTATTGTAGTTTTGCAAATCGTTGATTTGTGGATCAGGAATTTTAATTGGCCAATTTTGAGGGTTTTAATTGAAGGTAACCCAAAATTACGATCATGCTCGCCGAACTTTTACGTTCTTCTTAACAATTCCCAAAAGCGAATGGATCGTGAACCAGATCCAATACGAGATAAAGGTAGTGAATTCGAATTAGTTTGGCAAGCATGTTTTTTGTATAAAGATTCTTTGAGATTAGAACAGTTTTTAAATTGTACAACATATGTAAAACCTCATCTAACCTACAGAAACTTTAAAATTAAAATATCTGATGCACCACATAATTAATAAAATACAATTCAATAAAAGTTTTAAGTGAAGTTTAAAGCCCTTATACATGTTGGAAAACTAAAGCGGATGAACCATGATTGTGCACTAAATTATGAGTCATTCTCTTTTTATAAACATTTCTTTTTACAAATTGCATTTGTTCTTTTTTCAAAATGTTACAAATTACAACTTTTACTTTTTTTACGTGGAACGCATCTAACCATTGGAAAACTGAACGAGTGTCAATTGTGAAACGAGAACTAGCCATTGACAGCTTGTAAACTAAAAACGTCACAAGCTATTTTTTCTTCTGAATTGTTAAAAATTTCAATTTTCGTCTTTAAAACAAGGGTATTTATTATATTTTTTTTCATGAAAGTAATATCTACATATATTAACAAGTAATATTTGACATGCTTATGAATTTAATTTCACTTAATATTTGTATATTTACCTTTCCACGTATTTAACACACGACTTTATACAATTCAACCACTCCACTTTTACGAAAAAACTTACACAACAAATTAAAAAAATAAGGAATAGGTAATTATTTTAACTCTTCTATTGTTATTTCCTCTTTCTCAAATGCAAAAACAAAACATTGACCCCTAAACAATTGTAAAAATGTAGTCGCATTATTTAAATTTAGATTCACGGACGCCCGGCGACGATGTTTTAAAAGTGAGACTTTCTTATTCTACTTTTTTTTCTCTATTCTCTTCCTGTTTATATAGAGAAAATAAATAAACAAAAATGCTACAGAATCGTTTGGGTGTTGCATTTACCCAAGAAAATCCGCTGTGGGTATCTTGGCATGATTCGCAATTAATTCCAACTTTAAATCCTTCAAATGTAATGGATTACTTCTCTCGCAAATCAAATCCTTTTTACGATCGAGTGTGCAATAACGAGACAGTTCGGATGCAGCATATGAGCTTGGACCAGTTGAAGTATAAATAAATATGCATATGAATATATGTATTTATGTAAATAAACAAACAAGCTTTTTTATATATGATTTAGCAACATGATTGGAGTGGAATATATTCTCTTGCATGTGGCCGAACCCATTCTGTACGTTATCCGCAAGCAACATAGACATAGCCCAACCGAAGCTACTCCATTGGCAGACTATTACATTATTGCTGGAATGATTTACAAGGCTCCTGATCTAGCTAATGTCATCAACTCTCGAATGGTAAATAAAACAAATTATAAGTTAAAAATATAAAACTGTTTTGATAGAAAGTATTCAACGCAGGCATTCGTTTCTTGAAAATTAAATTGCATTCTTAGAATCTGTCAACTTCACTTGTAACTTTTTTATTTAATAATTAATTTTATTCGTTCAGTAAGCGATAATAAGAGGCAATGTATAATCCTACCGAAAACGCAAATAAAGTGGTAATTAATAGGCAAATGCTTTGTATAAAAATACAAGCGATATCTTTTTTAACTATTCTTCAATGAGTTTATTTGCAGGTAAGCGATAGTATGCACTTTGTAGTGAGTTTAATAACATGTATTTTTTAGAAGACAATGTACTGTGTTGAATATTTTGTGTTTATTATTAAATCAAATGTGTGAATTATATTTTCTTTTAGCTTGCAACAGTCACTAACCTTCAGTCAGCATTTGAAGAAGCCAGTAGTTATTCTCGCTATCATCCGAATAAAGGATATACTTGGGACTTTGCATCAAATAAAGTTTGTATGTGAAAAAAAACTTATTATTTGCCAATAAACTCATTAATTTTTCTTTCCAGTATCCGACAAATCTAAAGCGGCCACCAAGAAAGATGCATCTCAAACAAAAGACGAGAGTGGAACTATTTTCCAAATGCAGCGTGTTGATATGCTCCTTATGGAACTTCTTCGTAAATTCCCTCCACCCATTCCACCACAAATACATCAACAGCAACAACAGAATCAAAATATAAGACCTGATGGGCAAGATGGTATGCAGCCAATAAAGCAAGAACCCAGTACTAATAACTCTAATCTTTCTGAGGCCAGTCCAACTCCTGCACAAGGAGGTATCGATATTAAAGTCGAAAATGCCGACATGAAACCGCCACCCGAGAAAAAAATTAAGTTACAATGAACAAACTGATTTCTTTATACTCAATTATACGATAAGACCAAACAGAATCATGTCGTTAATTATTTGGGTCTCAACAGAGATATATTTAAACAAAAATGTTGTGTGTGTACGAAAGCGTTTACAGGTTGGTGTATATAATTATACTCTACTAGTACATCTTAGTAATTTTTTCTTTAAGACATGGTATGAAATTCTATAGTATTATTGGCTAAGGGTTTTTATGCAAATTTATTATTCAATGAAAGGTACAAAGTCGAATCAAAGATTGGGACTCGTCCTCATTCAAAAATATGAAGCACATTTATATACATAAAGTAAATTGACAACAAAACTGCGGTATCAGGTAGAAAATTATTTTCATTAAATAATAACTTTATTAGTTCAAATTTGTTTTACTTGTATTCATACAAAATTGTATTACATATTCAGGTGCGTAAACAACTTAAAAACTGTATTACCAAAAATACAAAATTACGAAAATCGCTATCATACATAATAACGATATGAGAATAAAAAAGAATATAAAGAAATGTTTTCTTAGACAACAAAAAAAGTTTTTAACTTATTTTTTCTTGATAACAATGTAAAATTCAGTGTTTGAACTTTGATGCTTCGGCCAAAATTCTCAACTCCTTATCACAAAGATAGCTGCATATATTTTCTATGCAATTATATGGCAGCCTAAGGCTATCCGAGAGCAAATCGAAAAATGCATAACCTCTATCGAGAATGTCCCTCCTTTTGACTGCTCTTACGATTTTTCCATTTATCAAACCACAATATATTGGAAACTTTGTTTTAAATTCACCTTTTTTGATATTTTCTAGTATTTTTGGATTTCTTGTATAAAAAACGATATTATGGATTGGCTTTGAAATGATATCATAGAAAGTTACGTTAGTATTGGCACAAACTTTTTCACTCTTAAGCTTTTTGATTTCGTCTTCGCATTTCGTTTTGAAATCCGAATATTTACGGATAGTACCATTTCGTTTTTTTATTTCGCTCTTAACTTCCAAATTTGCTGTCTTCATCATTATGACGTATTGATGAAGCATTTCCTTCATTGATCGACTGTTTGCCAAAAAATTCGGCTTATATTCTCCCTCGCTTTCATAATACAACTCATCATCAGTATAATTATCATAATCATCTTCAGATTCATAGGAGGAATAGTCGTCGGAATCCATATTTTCGTAGTCGGAACCATAGAATTCACGACTGCCGTCATCGATAGATCCCAAGCCATCAAGTATTTGTACAAATAAATCGATCTCCATCTTGTCCGATTCGTAAGAAGTGTAGCGTTTTTTTATCTGGTGTTTGCTATCACATCCGTATTCAAGCAAAACTTTAACTATACGGTTGTGGCCTGCATTAGTTGCAATGCTAAATGCTGTTTTGCCGTGACTATCAGTACATTCAATGTCTGCTCCATAATTTAAGAGAAGCTCAACAAAGTCAAGGTAATCATGTTCAGCAGCTATATGAAGTGCAGTTAAACCATTTACGTCTTCTTTTTCATCGATTTTTGCTCCATGATTTAAGATATACTCCAAAAATACTATTTTAACTTCTACAGTTGCAATATGAACAGCAGTCCATCCATCTTTTCTCTTGGCATTTACATCGGCCCCCTTGGTAATAAGCATTTTCAGGATATCAACATTGCCACTGTAAGCGCTTAGGTGCAATGGCAGTTCGCCGGTATCGTCAGCAATCACATTTGCATTGTGTTCAAAAAGAAGTTCAACCAAACTGTGGTATCCATTGAAACAGGCATTATGTAGCGCGGTTCTTCCATCGTGTGATTTGGCATTGACATCTGCACCAGCAGCAATCAGAATTTTTGCAATTTCGCGTTTAACGTTTGTAATTTCGGTCTTACCCACTTTCGTAATTTTTTCAATTAATTCCATACACAAAACCGAGTCCAAGCAATCATTAAGTTGGTTTATGCAACAATAATGCAAAGCCGTTCGGCCAAAATCATCAGTTTCATTTACATTTACCTTTTTTTCCAAAAGAAATTTCAACATTTCTTGGTTCTCCCTTTTAACCGCATTTATTAACAGACCGGAACATTTTGTAACAGAAGCTCCTTTTTCCAGCAAAAGTTTATATGTTCTTATATCACCATTGCATGTTGCATAATAAATTGCAGTTTTATCGTTTCCATCGATGCAATTCACGTTCACTCCGTGATCTAATAACATTTTTGTTATATCAAATTCCTTTTTCTGTACTGCAGTATGTAGAAAATGAAATGATGTTTTGTTAGTAATAATTTTTGAATTTTTAAGACAATTTTCAACAATATGTGTGTATCCCTTCTCGATAGCCGAGTGCAGTAACTTTTGGTCGGGGATATAATTGAGTCCGTACTGCAAAAGTTTATCGACTATCAATTTGTAATTTTCCTCAGCACCGTTAATGGCAAGGTTCAATGAGCTGTTGTTCATTTTATTGTTTAAGTCGGGCCCATGTTTGAGTATAAGCTCTACCATCTTGAGATCACCGATTTCAACGGCCGAATAGAGTATTGTTTTACCAAATGTATCCTGGGTATCAACTTTTGCCCCATGTTCCAGCAATAGTTTGACTATTACGTTTTTATAAAGTAGTGTTGCAAAATAGATCGGTGCAAGTCCTTGGGCTTTAGCGTCAACGTTTGCCCCGTTTTTTAGCAGCAATTCAACAATTCGCTCATTGCCTTTTTCAACGGCGTAATGCAAGGGAGTTTGAAAATTCGAAGAATTAACGGCATTAACATTTGCTTTGTATTTCAAAAGTATCTCCACGACACCCAAACTTCCCTTTTGAACGGCTGTATGAAGGCAAGTTAAGCCGTCGTTATTTTTATCATCTACAGAAGCTCCTCGGCTAAGAAGAAGCTCAACTACATCTAATCTATTTTTTAAAACAGATTTTTGGAGTGCAGTGGCACCATATTCGTTTTTGGCGTTAATATTTGCTCCTTTGTCTAGAAGCATTTCAACAATTTCCAGTTGACCATTCTGGACGGCAAAATGTAAAGGAGTGTCATTCATTATCTTGCGCTTATTATTATTGTTGTTTACTTGGACACCATTAATTAAAAGGAGTTTTGTAATTTCTGTGTCATTGTTCTTTGTAGAATCACGAAGTAATGCATATCCCATTGCGCATGGTATGGGGTAGGTTGACCCATATTTGGATATTAATTTTGTAGCAAGACTCAAATTACCATTACTTACTGCTTGGCATAGCCTATTGTTTAAATTCATTGCTTATTTTATATATATTTTTTTTCGATTTCTTACTAATATTTAAGCAAAGCAACAACTTTACATGTTTTATAGAACCAAGATGAATTTTCCGCTGTTCTTAATGGTATATTTAAAGTGTACCAATGACTGCTGGGAACCTAATAAAATTAAACCATACATCTGTTAGCATATTTATATATTTATAGATACCAAATATAATTATTCTAATTTATACTATATATTTGACTTTTTCAACTTCAAACGACCAACATACATATAACAACAAACACATTTCATGACGAAATTAATTTGTACATTAATTAGGAATAACTTTGGTCAAACTCTGAAAACATAAAACAGCCTCGATCTAAGGCTGGAACTTAACAAATAAGCACACGAAACAAATTGCTTCATGTATCAGTAGAACGAGTTATATGAAATACCAATAAATAATATAATCATTCCGTTTCGAGTGCTAGCCAAATGGCTCTAAAATCTAAATGACTGGCCGAAGACATTTTATAATTTTGGCGTCTTCTACTGGATTTTCAACAATTCGGAAATCCAAAGATTTATCTCCTGATATAATTATTAACTCGTCTGTACCGAAATTACCAGCCAGTCAATGCAATCAACCTCAAAGACAAATAAACATAAGTTATTGTACTAAATATTTGGTATATAGTTATAAATTATCAAGTACTAGCGTACTAGTCTTTAATTTGAGTCAAGTCTGTTTATTTTAATACACCTTAGGTTACATTATTGGAGTTTTATTAAGGATCCCTAAATTTAAAATGTAATATTACCTATGTCACTTGGTTAATGTTTAGCTTCCAAATTTTTCAAATCGTTCCAGTAGTTTCGAGGCCTATTTTTTAAAATTCAAACAAACAAAAAATTAAACCTTTCCTCGAACCTACATACATATATATACATATGTATATGTACATATATAAAAAAGAGAGTCGTGTTAGTTACACTTCTTATAACTCAAGAACGGCTGAACCAGTTTGGCTGAAATTTGCCACAGAGAAAGTTTATAGTCTGGAATAGTCTGAATGCTTTTTATACCGGTAAAATGTATGGTTCTAACAGGATAGATGTCACGCCAAAATGGCCAAACGGGTCTCGATGTATGTAATTTGGCACATAGGCTAATTTTTATTCCGGTAAAATGTATTTTATTAGGATTAAACATTGACACGTTTCATACAAAAATTTAAGTAATCTGCGTTTATTGCCTTACATTCAGCAAAACGATGCAGATTGTTTCAACGACTAGGAAATGAACTTCGGTTGTCCTGCCGCTCGATCCACTATTTAATACACTTACGAAGTACACCGGGGCATCTAGAAACTATGAAAAAATTACATGAAAACTAAATAAGCAACAATATTTTTCCATAGCTCGAGTTTCTGAAGTTGGGCTTGATGAAGTTTTGCCGGGCCCTCTAGTATTATTATAGAATACAATACATGTAAATAAAAAAAATTCATTCAACAATTCCTGGTTAAAGACTAATTAAGAATGTTTAAATATAAAAAACCAATTGCATGAAAAGTTTAAAACTTCTTTACATGTCTTACTTTAGATATTTGAAAACACTTGACAAGAATAATTATTATTATTGCAGAAAGAGCAATTATTTATCCGTTTACGAAATAATTGTTAAGGCCTCTTTTTGTTTTGCGAATTAGGTAGACAAATATGTATAAATTAAAATTTGAACCGGTAAGTTTTATTTTCAGTACATATGTAGGTACATGTACATAGAAATATTTACTATTCTATAACAAAAATTGAGACATTTCAACAAACTATAATCTACCTACCCTATATTATAAGAAATTTAAAAAGAATTTAACTTACGTTACAGTTACAGTTGCTTGGATCAAATAATTCTAAAAAAAAATATTAATCAAGAAAAGGATAGAGAAGGAACGTCAAATCGAAAACATCGATAACAAAACATTCTTAACTATAGTTATCGAAAAATTATCATATCGAATTGTATTGTATAGGGATGGTTCACACTACTACTATCAATCATGTTGTCAAACATCATTTTTCTTTAGAATTTTGGTCATTACGGACGTACAAGTAGCAGATCGCATTGTTGTAGTTGTAGAAACAGATGAACAAGAAGAAAAACGATGGCAAAACAATAAAAGAAAAAGAATACTGATTTAAACACCCAAAATATTCTTCGTTCAAATCATTCACCTCTTCATTTTTATTAATTTGTTCTCTTGTTATAGATACACAGTTTCACACTTATCGAAAACTTTTTCACATTATCAAATATATTAAAAAATTTTGATTTTCATCAAGCATGTTTGGCAAATTCCGGTCAATCAAGCATGTTTGTCATATACATATATTTGACAAATTTGTTTGATCACCTAATTCTCTAATTTTTTTTAGCAATGATCATTTTTTGACAGATATCTTTCATTTCAACTTTCGTTATTCGCTCGGTGTTTCGGTGATCGGTTTAGTAATAAAAAAATAATAAAAACACAAAAATGAAACCAGGGAATGATTTAAACAATTAAGATTTACTTGAATTACGTAATTAAATAATAAACTCGCATGCTAAAGTAAGGTTAGGTTAGGTAAAGGTGGCTGCTGGTCAAAAAAAAAAAAAGCCAGAAGAAATGTTCCATTGTGATACCACTTAAATCAAGGGATCCTCCTACTCGTTGAATCACTTAGAACATTTATGACATACCCAGTTTACAAGGAGAATTGAATCGGAATTGAATCAGGATTTAGCGCCGCATAATACCTGAATCGGATCGAAATAGGATTACTCGATCCGATCTCACAAAACGAGGTGAATAAAATCGAAAATTTGTTTGTAAACCCGAATCGGGGAGTTATTGGTGTGTGAGGTTTTGCTTGTGTGCGTGTTATCTTTTTTCTCTCTTGTTTGTTTTGAGATGTGTTTTATTTGGTGCTCTGTATTGTTGTTGTTGTAAGCATTATTTTGTTTGAATTGTTTGAGAAAATATACTCACAAAGTCACAACACAGTACGCACACAAATATAACCAAAATGTTATTTCTATTCTATTTCAATTCGATTCCTCGATCCACTGACATCGTTTACCTGGATCGAAATCTCAATTCAATTTCGATTCGATTCCTTGATCTCCTCTTGTAACCAGGGTAACAAATCTACTTAAATCTTGGTGAAGAAGTAGTAAGCTTTCACATTCATCAAACATGTTGTCAATCATTAACTTTCTTTACAAATTTGATCATGGTGATGATCGGCACTTATCGAAAACTTTTTTTAAATGAATTTTTTTTCCTTTTCACACAAATTACTGCGATTCTTCAGCAACTCACTATGCCCGCCAACTAAGCTGTTCACTAGAGCAGCTCTAATTTGCTCATAATTTTATACTCTTGGTTTATCAAGGGAACGCCTACTAGAAAGCTATGTTTCCAGAAAATCATTAAGTTGTTGTTGTTAGCTTTTTTATTGGTGATGATTTGAAAATTCCATAGACAAAAGGTCACCTCAAGAACTGACTCCATAGCTCCATAAAGTTTTTCGAAGTTGTTAGGAAGCTATGGATTGATTTTTTCGTTGCTAGCTGTTGCAAGCGATTTTATTTTTTTAGTAACCCAATTATCACTAGGCCCCATCCCATCTATCTGAAAATTCAGATATCTAATCAAAAGCTTTGTATGTATTGATTAATCAACCTTATAAGACGATCTATTAACCTTAAATTAGTCGTTTACATTTTAAATGCCTACCTTGGTCGCTGCTATGATTGATGTAAAAACAAATTTTGTACATCAATATTCACCTTGGCCCGTCCGACTAAAATTAATTTTACTCTACATTTATTAAACAGAAAGTGGAACATAGGAACGATCACTTCATATTCATATACTCAAAAGACTTATCTCACTTCATCGCATCATTGTGAAACAGGCCAAAGTTTAACACCTCTGTAGAACTAGAAGTGTCAAACTGCCAAAGTAAGGTATCAAGGCAAGGCCAACAGCCAACCCGCTTCAACCAAATCAAGTACGACTTTTTTTTAAATAATTTTTGCAGATTTTCAGTTCTCTTAAAATAAAACCAAGTTTTCAAGGTATAATATTAATATTAATATCTCAATTATAAATTAATTAAACTATTTATCACACATTCCAGGCATCATATCAGTGATAGCTAAATTCTTCCCACTTTCGTATACGAAATATAAATTTTTAACCACAAATTTCGCTTGATAGCTTTGAAGAGGTTCTATAAAAATCCTTAAATTGTATTTGAAAAATCGCCAAAAAATCATAATACATATTGTTCACCAATATTTTTCTATTACCTTTGATGTCCCTTAAGTTACAATCTTTTGTTATTGCTTAAATTCACGTCTACATGGTTCAGTGTCAGTCACAGTTGTTGAGTCTTTGTTTTTTACATTCAGACCCATTAAAAAAGAGTAGACTATTGACTGATTAAAGAAGAATTAATTAACCAATGAGAATTTTAAAGAACCAAAATATTGTTAATTACGTCTGAGAAAGTTTACGTCTCTATACCTATACCTATATATGATTAATGTGCATTAAACGAATCATTAGTTTAATATTTATGGCAGGCCATGTTTATTTGAACATCTTGAAAAAATATTTAGGCCTATTATCTCTATGATTCTTTTTTAAACTTTAAAGTGAAATTAATACTGTTAAAACGGTTATTTATAGATTTACAGCCGTTTTAAGATGTTCTCAAAAATGTTCACACTAACTGGGAATTTTATCTAAAGCTTAAGTAAATAATATTTTCAATTCAAAAATATACTAGAAGCTTCAATGCATTTTTTTTTGGATTTTTCTTAAATCAGTATTGCATTTTCATAGGTATTTGAAGTGTCTTGCAAATTGTTGTACGTAAACATGTTTGCCTTTTATACAATATTAGTAAATGAATTTTCTCACAAACCTATCGTTTCAGAGTGCAGACTAAAGACCATGATAGTTTTACGTAGACTTATTGAAAGCCAAGTTCGTCTTATTGCTCGGATAAAGGCAAAAAATCAACTTTTCCACACAATTCCAACCCAAAATATTCGAAGTTTCTCAATTTTGCACAACAATTTGGTTAGAAATCCTAACCAATCTTCATTCTACCCACTAAACAACTACAGGAGGTATTAAAGGAATTTCGATAGATTTTAATTGATGTTTTTATGTTTTCTAATACAAATAAAGAATTGCAATTTTCTCAAAAGGCAGTAACTGATTCCCTCAATCAATACTGAGTTCAGTTCGAGCTCAATCCATGACATTTAGAGTTAATATTTAGTTTTTGGGCTTGTTTATTTTCAATGTTTAAATCTACATTTGTTTAACTTTTGTTTTTTTTTTCTTTGTTTCAGAAGTATGTCATCTAATAATGCATCTCACTTTGTGTTGCCCAACACACAGCCAATTGCAGATCTTGAATGCAAAAATGCATTTGAAAATTTGACTGAAAAAGAAAAGCTATATGCGCATTACTTTAGCAAAGCATCTTGGAATGGTGGCTTAATTTCCTTGGTGCAATCCAGCCCAGAAGGTCCATTGATCTTCAGTCTACTTCATCGGATCTTCGTTGGGGAGCCGCTTGATGTCCTAAAAGCGAAAGTGCTCGAAGGAGGTGTCTCTCAAGACGACTTCACTGTGAGTTACATCTATTTAACCATTTAACTTAACTCTCGAAGCCCTTAATTACCCCATTTGATTATTATTATTGTAAAGGCCTTTCTAGTATATGCATGTGGGGTATTTGCCAACGCTGGAAACTACAAAGGAATGGGTGATAGCAAAATCATTCCGAATCTTCAGCAGTCACAATTCGAAAAAATAGTAAAGCTTTCAAGTGCCTTCCAAGTGGAAACAAAAATGTCGAAAATCTTAAGCCATGTTTCGTCCCTTATTTATGAGTTAAAACCACGCAATGAAGTGTTAGGATTGGCACCTAGTGGCATCACAACCTATTGGTCGGACAATTGTACCAAAGAAGATGCTGACATTGTTTCCAATTGGCTCACAGAAAAGCGTATTGAGCCCTATATGTGTCGGACTTTTAAAGTTGTTGAAAATGGAAAAACCATTTATGATATTAAACTAGCATCTGTAGCTACTGATGAAAAAGAAGGTATAACGCTTCCATTGGAAACTTACAAGGGCAATCATTTTCGTGTAACTCGTGGTGATTACTCGAAGCTATTGAAACTAGTTAGTTCAAATCTAAGCAACGCAATGAAATTTGCTGCAAATGAAAACGAAATAAAAATGATTCAGCACTATATTGCGAGTTTCGAAGAGGGGAGTTTAGCTGAACACAAGGATGGTTCTAGGTGGTGGATCAAAGATAAGGGACCAGTTATTGAGACATATATTGGTTTTATTGAAACTTATCGGGACCCAGCTGGGTCAAGGGCAGAATTTGAGGGTTTCGTCGCTATGGTAAACAAGGAAAGCTCTGCGAAATTTGCTGAATTGGTTGCACGAGCCGAGAAATTGTTAGAATATTTGCCATGGTCGGTTGAATATGAAAAAGATTTTTATTTAAAACCAGATTTTACATCCTTGGATGTTTTAACTTTTGCCGGTAGTGGAGTTCCAGCTGGAATCAATATTCCTAATTGTAAGTAAAAATATATATAATCTAAGTAAACCATTTCTTAACAACTGCTTTCAAATTTTATTTAAGATGACGAAATACGTCAGGATGAAGGTTTTAAAAATGTCTCACTTGGAAATGTGTTGGCGAATATAAATCGCAAAGATCCTATTCCATTCCTATCAGAAGAAGATCAAGAGCTTTTCAAAGAATTCAAAGTGAAATCGTTTGAGGTGATTTCTTTGAAGTTTCGGTTACGAATGAAGATTTCTATAGCAATATTTACTTATAGGTGCAAGTAGGTCTGCATGAATTATTGGGACATGGCAGTGGTAAACTTTTCCGCATCGATGAAAATGGAAAATTGAATTTTGATCCAGAGACTTGTAAAAACCCCCTTACTGGTGAACCCATAACTACGTGGTATATGCCTGGAGAAACATACGATTCCAAATTTGGGGCACTAGGTTCGTCCTATGAAGAATGTCGAGCCGAAGCTGTTGGACTTTATCTATCGCTTCAAAGAGACATTCTTGACATCTTCGGATACACCGATCCCAAAGAACAAGAAACCATAATTTATATTAACTGGCTTAGTTTAATTTGGAACGGTATGGGTGTTGCCTTGGAAATGTTTAACCCACAATCAAAGACATGGATGCAGGCTCACAGTCGTGCACGTTTTGTTATCATGCGTGTTCTCCTTGAAGCCGGTGAAGGTCTGGTTACCATTGAAGAAACAGAGAACGGAAAGAATCTACGTTTAACCGTTGATCGGACAAAAATTGAAACCGTTGGCAGGAGGGCCATGGAAGAGTTTCTTATGAAATTGCAAGTGTATAAATCAACAGCAGACATTAATGCAGCCACAAAAATGTATGAACACTATTCAGAAGTATGTGTCGATGGGTCTCATCCATGGGCCAGGTGGCGTGATATTGTGTTATTGCATAAAAAACCTCGCATTATTCTTGTGCAAGCAAACACCGAAATAAAGAACGAAAAGGTTAACCTCATAACCTATGAGGCATCACACGAGGGATACCTTAAATCATGGGTGGACCGTTTCCCGTGCACTGATGTTGATGATATTCTAGAAGAGATCAGCGAAAACGATCGCAAATATTTCCCATTGGCCTTTTCTCAAGCATAAAAACATTTCGACTAGTATATTTGTGCATTTTTATCTGTAAGCTACGGTATAGAGAAAAAATTTAAATACATTTATTTGGCAAAAATCGGTTTCAATTGTCTCTTATTCGATATGACTTGTTTAGTTAAAGATTAGGCAGCTTGAATTTTTCAGAACGGTGTCTAAGTTCACGGACTCGTAAGAATACTTGGCTCTCATCACCAACTACGTATCTTGCATAAATTTACTATTAAATTCGTTTTAAATTGTAACAATTTATGACGGCTTTTTTAATTGAGACTAACTTATATCATTCATCCGAACCTCAGCTCGGGACACAATGATCTTACAACGTCTGCACGTTGCTCGAAGGACGTCTTTGATGTATGTGTCTTCAACGCTTATTCTATTAATTGAATCAATCTTTTAAAAATAGTGTTTTAGGTTTTTATGACCATTTTTAATCTTATGATACTGCATAATCCTTATCGAAAATATGTTTCATTGCAAGAATTAAAAAAAAAAAAATTTTAAATATTCTATTTTAAAGGTAATGATTTTAAATATTCTACTTTTAATGTGTATTGTGATTAAACCAAGAAAGAGGAATTTCTTATGTATGCACATTTAATGCATACGACTTTCTGCCAAGAGCCAAGTCCAAACAAAAATAAATTTAATGAGCCTATTTGATTAAAAACTTTTCGGAAAAATAATTTATTTAAAAGTAAAAAGGAGCAAGTAAGCAAACAAAATATTTTGAATGCTTTTTAAAGATATACATATATTCACATGTATGTATATATCATTCGAAATAAATTTTTAATTACTTTTTATTTCCGGCTCATACCAATGTTTCATATTTATATTTTGTTACGAAACTGACAAAAATAGAGTTTTTGTCCATACATAAGTATATGTAGGTAGATCCACTTCCTAAGCTTCATATTCAATAATTGAATAAAGCTCTTGCATATTATTTGAAATTTTGTTTTCTTTAACTTTTCATTGCCATGCAGTGATATTAACATCCGTTTTCTATTTATTTAATTTATTTAAAACTATGTACAAATTATCGCTCTTCACTTTAAATTCAAATTTATGTTTGAAAACGAAAAGCGTATTTGAATATAAATTAACAATTAATATTATAATTTAAACTTAATAACATCCGCTCTTTTAATTGAAATCCAATTTCCTCTTGATGTCTCTAATGTCGACAGTAGTTGGGTCTGGGGTCGAAGTACCTGTTTTCATAGCACGTTTTTATCGAAGATCAACCACAAGAACTAGCAGCTTTTATATGTGTAGTAATGTGATGAAAAGTACATAATTTGTGTTTAAACTAAAAATAATGTGACTATGATTTTATACGAATGAAATGTTTACTAAGCCGCTGTGGCTCTCTCATCCAAATCACGTGCTGTCATTAAAAATTTCAGTTTCAATGTAATTTAATGCTTCAAACACAAAACCACACGAAGGATCGTAATTACCGATAAAAACTTTAGAATTATTCGACACCTTATTGAGTGGTAATGCTTCTATTTCCTTTTTATGGTCTTTTGTGCCAAATTTAAAGAACGAACGGGAATCTAAGTCGGCAAGTATTCTGGTCATTTCTCTGATTTGTGCATCTTGCTTTTCAATTCGAAAACCAAGCTCTGAAATGGTTAAGGCTAGTTCTAGTTGCTCCTGCTTGGCGGCTGCTTCTTTTTTTGCCTCTTTATTAGCTGATCTGAAGTCGAAACGAATAAATTAGTAAAATTTTTGATAATATATGTATCTCCAAAAGATGTTACCTAACATATTCTACAATAAGTAAACCGGCACCAATTGTGAAAATAATAAATTCACCTAGTAGATTAGCACCCAGTTCGATTGCCATTGGCTCCGTTAGTTGAGGAATATTTGCAGGTTTCCCTAAGTTCATGACCCACATCTTATACTTAACCTCCATCCAATTGTACACTGAAAAGAAAAGAAAATTGGTGCTTAGTTTTTTTTTTAAGCAATACGACAAGTAAACTATCTCGTACTTATGAAATAATACGTAACTCAATATGATTGACGCTAGTTAATATAAGGTAATTTCTAATAATGTCCAATCGGATAAAGCAACATTAAAGACAACTTTGTACTCGATTGAAGGACTCGACGCGATTGTATCGAGCTACAACCAAGACTCTCGGTCAAAATATCTTATAAGAATGCTATAAATGGGCTTCAAGAAAGGCACTCTGATATCCTAACATCATGATAAAAGAGGATTCAGGGTAATTTTTTTCTTTAATCAATCATCATCCACTCCACATTCTTAGCCCTACAATTATTTCACTTAAGGGATCTATTTGAGAGCAAATAATTCTCCTAACAGATTATGACAAAACCTTTTCGTCAGACTAATTTAATGATTTTGTGTTCACATAAAAACTGAGAAGGTAATTTATTTGTTTATATCATCAACAAATAATAAAATAAAGATATCAAAATTATGCAATTTGGAAAAGTAATGTGTGTTCATCAGCTGCTGGGGTTAACCTTTGTATGCTTACTTTGAGCCGGTGGCATGCAGACATATTTTCGGAAGAATGGGCTGTTTTTTGCACTGTTTTTGATTACATTTGCAATTGGTTTGCTTATTTGCTTGATGGCTAAGACACCTAGCTTTGCAGCTGGAAATGCACCCACTACCATGGTGGTACTTAAGGAAATTTGTCCTTTTTATTCAAGTGACCAACTCAATGAGTATCGCTTTATTTTGCAAGTTTTTCTACTTTTTGGACGATTTTTTTTTAAAGATGACAAAAGTCAAAAATTAAATGTCATTCTTAGTGTGGTAAGTGATGGTGAATATGAACACCATACCACGATATGGGTAGACACACCAGTATGGTTAGATGGTACAGTATGAAGAAAAATTATAGCACCATGACGAATGAATGAATGAACTTTATTGAGAAATACAGTTTGTTTCTTTACCTAATTAGAATTGGTCGGTATAATAATATAAATAAGTTGTGTAAAAGTTTAATTATAAATAGACGTGTTTGCTCAATAACACACTTTAGTAAGATACATGAAGTGGATATTGATACTTAAAAAACTAAAAAACAAAAGAAAAGTATGAATGACATTGGGCGCATTCACTAATGTAGTGACTCACTACTTAGTCAACTCATTCTGATTAGTCAAATACAACTTAGAAAATAGTTGAAATTTCGCCTTCGACGTAGTGTTAAAATTTCAACTTCAAAGTTAGTTGACAATGGTTTTGACAGCTCACTCTCAAAGCACTATAATATGATCTAAATTAAACTATTTTGCATACATATCCAAATCACTACTTTTATATCTTATATTAAATTTGATTTATTTTAAAATAATTTTATTGAAATTCAAATTTGCGTGATCTTTTTATCTCAAGTTCCGTGAGATAGTGTAGCAGCGGAGATATGTTGGAGTTGTTGTGAATCATCACGGACAACACCACCATATGTCTTTTCCTTAGAATAAATAAAATTATTTAAAATATTGATGCGGCAAGTAGAACTTAAAAAATGTATTTCAATTTCCTATTAAGTTCTTTATTTTGTACCCTTATTGCAAAGGGTAAAGAAAGTTTACAATTACGATAATTGTAGAAGAGTAAGTTGAAATTTTAGGTTTAAGTTTTAAATTTTCTATTTTCTGAACCACGTATATAATATTGAAACTGTTCCACTAATTGATTCCTTCGAGCAACGATAAGAATTTTCAATTGCCTTTTGTACTGCAGTCTGTTGCGCGTAAATTGTGTTTAGCCAGTTCGTTATTCCTTAGTTTTTCATTTCATGCCTAGATGACACTTCTAAATTTTAATGAAAATAGAGCTGTCCCTGTTCTTTATATCAAACTTGGCGCCCATTTCTTCAAGTCGTTCGAATTGTATTTCTAAAACTGTCTTGTTTGGTTTCTAGCACCTAGCAAGCGAAATTTTTTAACTTGTTTACTGTTTTAAAATTTTATAATTCATAATAAATACAATTAAAATGCACAAAGAAATAGCAGAACAATTTGAAGAACTTGGATTCACTCCATCAGAAGATGTGTTGGACAAATGTAAGTGTAAATAGATGAATGTATTTCATTTTTAATATTTATATAAAAAAAAAACTTAATCCTAAAACAGGCGTCGAAATCTGCTATACGTACAAAATAACGGATGCAATGGAATTTGTTGCACAATGGATGGCCTACAGTGTTTCCAATTTAGATGGAGCTGATCCAACAATCCCGCTGCTAGCTGAAATGGAACGTAAAGAGTTCATTCTGCAACGTGAAAAAGAACTTATTGCCGCACAGTCGAAGAAGAAAAAGACAAGTCATCTGAGCGATTTAGGGTCTTTTGGTTCTCCGTCGAGAGGTGTCTCAGGTGGCTTGGATGATGATGACCACATAATGGACTCATATGGATGTATGACTCCTAAGGTAGGTATTCACTATGTTTTTCTATTTTGAATATTTGTTGTTGCAAGAGATGAGCCAACACTTCAACATTGCGGAGAGAATAAGAAAGCCATAAACCTAAAAACTAAAGTCTCCTCGAATTCCAAAAAATTCGGTATTATTTGAAAAGAAATTGGACTAAACTCAAGGTGGTCTAAAAACGAGTTTATTATTTTCATTCTTTTACCATACATATATCATAGTCGTGAACGTGGTGTTAAGATGTAGGGAGTTATAATCGAAATCGACTAGAATTTTGTATCCAGAGTCTCAATCAATAAGCAAAAATTGGAGATATTCCAAATTCATCGATATTTTAGGTCCCATAAATTTGAATTTTCATTACGTACTATTAATTGTATTGTGCAACAAAATATTGGTTCTCCTTAATTTCCACCATATTCGGTCGTTAATTTAATCAAAAATGTTGGGAACTGTTTGATGCTTAACCGAATTTGTTAGGTTATCATGAATACTAAAATTATTGAATTAAACTATTTTTGTTTAAACATTTTTTTTAGTTTGTTTAAGCAAATCATATGATAAATTTGCTTTTCAAATACTTTTAAACTTTAATTTGTGGACATGTTCATTTTAGCTTTTTCTAAAGTCGTCCCGCGGTTAGCAATCAGTGTTCATGTCATCTGCTGGAGTTTATATGGTTTGTTAGTTAGTTGACCTATCTCGTAGAAAAAAATCTCAAGCTCTGCAAAGAGATTGATAATTCCACCATAACATTTGCATGAAACAAGAACGCTGTACAGAGCTCGAGGTACAAAACAGCTAGGTTCTATGTGTACATAAGAAAGACCATGGCATATACTACAGCCCCGAGTATGTTCCATGTATCAGCATCTCAAAAATTTGTTTTTGTTTTTAAATTAACCCATTTTAGAAAAAAATAAATATAGTTTCCATTGTGAGTTTAACTTAAAAAAAGCCTTGAAGAAATTTGGAAAAAGCTTATACATGAGTTTTCAGTGCGCAAAGGTAGAATTTTTGAATGACTGGGACTAGATTCAAAGTTATAACCTACCAAACATTCTTCCTATCCCATTTGAGCCCTTTCAAATTGAAATATAGTAATACCTTAAAATATGTACTTTACGCAAAATTTTCTGTTTAAAACGACTTTATAAAGCAAGAAATTATTTACAACAAAATAATTTGTTGAAATGGAACATCATTTCTATTGAGCCACGAGTCATCTGTAGATGGACTTATTGTGCTATATTTTATTTATGTATAAAATATGTTCCTTAAAACAAAGTAACGGCCTCATCCTCTTCTTCCTATGTAAATACGAATAATGACAGTATTAAAAGTAAAAAAAGAAAAAAACCTAACTTAGATGATTAAACATTCTTTTAGTTCGATTTTTGTTGAAGATGCTTGTTCATGGCACCCGACGAGCAAGTACATAGTGAAGAACCAGAATATAGTGTTGGTTTCTATCTACAAGAATTACCGTCAGCAAGAAAATAATAACACAATGTTAAAGAAACCACACTCTAAAGCAAGCATCCAAGTCCCAAAAGCAAAAAGAAAACAAGAAATATTGCTTACATGGGCTCATAACAATGGCACCACCCCACCACCGTTGTATCCTAAGATGAATTTCTTCTGTTTTACATATGGTAAGATTGCTTGTTGGGAAGACTGATAGGGCCAAAATGGAAACAAAGACAAAAATAACGCAACAACTACAACAGTATTTAAACTTGAGAAACGGTTTTTTCTTCTGGCTTTTTTTGTATTTTGGTTGGTGTACTATACGAGTATGCAAAAAAGTGTTAGGAAATATTATTTTGAAAAGCGGGGGTGACTACTATGTGAGTTAGTAGCTTTTGTTGTTGGTGGTGGTATTACGGTGTGGCGTTTATAAGAAGATCTTTTGTTGATTCCTTCACGCGCCAAAGAGCTCTTTTATTATAACATCACACCGCGCACCAGGCACGGTTAAGTAGCACGCATTTTTTCAACTTTTTTTATCTTTCTAGATATGAGTTCATCTGATTGACGTACATTAAGTGATGTTATGTTGGTAGAGAATAGTGGCAATTATACGATAATTATAAGATAAAGTTATGAAACGAAAGAAATTTATTTAAATGTGATGAGGTTAAAATTAAGTTGAAACAAGTTTTTCAAGGGTTAATTTTATGAATTCGTGTACCATAGCAATTAAAACAATCTGGTGTGTAATTAGTATTTTCGTTAGATATATTGAACAAGAGAAAAGCTTGAAAAATTAAAGGAAATATTTGTTGAGACATGTTAGCCAATGTTGTGTTAGTTTCTCATTTTTATATTATTACCTGACTGAAGGTTTTATAAATCAATACTTAAAAAGTTTATAAAATTTAACATAAATGATTTTTATAAAATCCGAAAAATCATTTCTTACAGTAGTAAACAAGAATTTTTTAGTGCATTTAATAACATCAAGATCTTATTATTTAGATTTGTGCTGTTCGCTTTTCAAATTTGTAAGTCTAATGCTCCTCAATGTACACACATACAATATGTATTTCTTCTTTAAATAATTTAATAACAATTTTTTTAACATTTTTTTTAATAATAAAAATCATGGACGATTACTTTACTTTAATGATAATGAAAATTGTGTACCCAATTAAAACAATACTAAATTATGAAGTAGTGTTTTTTAAGATAAGTATTTATCGGTAAGACTGTTTCTAGATATTACAAACAATGGCTTATGCAAAGATTTATAAAATTTCTTAGCATGTTCATAGATGTATCGCTCGAATATTTAATTCCGATGACCCTATATACCAACTTCATTTGACGTTCGATTAGCTTAATATATGTATGACCTAAACCTCATTGTAAAAACTGTTCTTAATTGCTAATTTTTTGCTAATGCGGGTCTTCCAAATAGGAAGTCTTATTTGTAGTCTATTTCAGAATTTCTTGAAAACAAGCTTTAATTGTAATTTAATTGCAAATTAAAAAGAAGAAGATTTCGTATCATCCTTAATTTCTAGTTATTATTTATTTCTAATTTAATTTAAGTTGATTTTAACTTATTTCGCTTCATATAACTTCACCTCCATAGTAATGTAGATAAAATAATATTCTTACATGCCCTTAAAGATGTTAACAAAATACTCTTGAGATTCCCCTTTTCAAGTTATTTATGTTCGTCGTATAATCATTTTTGTGAGTCGCATAATCGTCATCATTCAAATACCTTGAATTTAAGTGCTAAAGAATTCACAATAACTACAAGCGCAACATAATTCCACAGAAAACACTCCAAAGCATAATATTCAAAGACGTCAGATATCCCAAAGCAACTATGTTTAAAAAATTTGTCTATAAAAAATACGAAGAAAATCTTCTTGTTGAGCCTTGGACAACCTCAGCAGAATGAGCTGTTAGCTCTTTGTTTAATGTTAACCAAAGCGTAAAACCAGATGAAATACCTACAAGAAAAGAAAATGATGAAGAAGGAGAAATAAACACCAAACAGAGTGAAGAAGCAAATATAAATTAAATTATATAGGTATACTAAAATCTAATGCTGTTTACTTGTGATGCACTATGTACCAGCTGAAGAAGAATATTATTGAATTTTATATACAAACTCCATGTTCTCCCTTTTTTTTAGATATAATTAATTTGCAATTTTCTTTTCTATCTCTTTACGTTGATGATTTTTGTTTGGAGATGGCCAAGAGCCTTAATTGACGAAAAGTTAACAGCCAAACTTAGTTGTTGCTGATCAACTTAAAAAAGTATCATTAACAAAGCGCATAAACTAGCTTGCTTCGTTGGCAACAACATTTTTGAAAAAATGTTTATATACATACATATGTATTTTGAAAGAAATGTTTATACAGAAAGCCTCTGCTGGGTAAATTTTTAGAATGTACTTAACAAAAAAATATAAAACCAATTTAGAATGTTCTACACGATAAAAAAAAGCATTGAAACATGTAATGGACAGATCTAAAATTTAAAAACAAACCAACTACCTAAATACCTAGAAGGAATTTAATTTTTAAATTCAACTTTCTGGGCAAAAGATGGAGAGACTATGTTACTGACGTATGTTTTTGAACAAAATCGTTCGATATTGATTGAATTTTGATGGATAGTTATTATAACTTAATTGTTACTTATTTTTATCATAATTGGGGTGTTTATTTTTAGGGAAAAAAGTTCTACTTATGTATGTATGTACGTTAGGGTATAGTTGCTCCTTTTTCAATTTCAACAACACAACACTAGCAATGGCTTATTTGAAAGACTCTACTGTTTCTTCGATTTGCGCTTTGAGAAGAGCACGAATAAAAAAAAACTTCTCTCCACCATCATTATGATCACTTATAGCAAGGAGCATATAGCAAAGTATCAGTGTATGAGTTTAAATCTTATATACTTTCATTAGTATAACAATAAATTGCACGAAAAAGCGGACAAAATCCAAAACAATAATAAATAAATGAATTTGTACCATGATTCTCTCTCTCTCGAGTGATTTTGCCTTTACATACGAGTATACTCGTTGTAGGTTAGTTGTTTTCTTTTTCTGTAGCATGGAGTAAAGTACTGACACAAAGTAGCTTGGAGTAATAAAAAACGACTTTTTGTGGTTTTCTCTTGACTTTCTGATTCTGTGCTTATGATTATTGTTGTTACATTGAATATTATATCTATATATTGTAGATGCAATTACATTATATTTATTGTACATGGACTTTTACCAATTTAATGTTGAAAAAAACGTTAGCAACGTTGCCAGTTTTTTGGGATGTTAAAGCAAAATAAAGAACGATTTGTATTTTAAAAAGTTTACTTTACCAATTGGAAACACTATTTTGTGTGATTAAAAATGGTGAAGGTACCTATAAAGCTTCTGATAGATTAAAGTTTTAAAGATGAAAAGTGTCCTTAAGTTCGTTTAAGTTTAAGTTACCTTACCTAGGTTTGGTTTAAAATATGCATTTTCATAGAAAGTGATATACTTACTGACCAAGGAAATTAAAAGATGATAGGTAGATGAATCGAATTTCCAGACTATTCCAGTCTTATCCTGCTATTCGATTCTATTCAAATTGACTCGGGTTATCGACTTCGAATTTACTATCTATTTATTAAATTAAATCCTTCATAATTTTTGACAGACTTGTATACTCAGACTCAGAGTATAGATTTTCACTTAAAAAAATGAACTATCAATATCATAACTGACCCTTAAGTTCATAAAACGTTTGTATGAAAGTATGCATTACATACTTTCAACAGAATATGTTGAGTGAACATTTAACATGACTAAAACTAATTTTTATCACATAAGATGCAACCCCACGTTACACGCGCGTTCAATCATTTTTTTTCTTTAACTACAAAGGTAGGAAGTAATAAACAAAAAATAAAAAACAGTTAGATAAAAAAGCAGGAATAAGATGAAGCATAACAACAAGAAATCACTTCAAGTTCATCACACTAGCACACGTGATCATTATATTCGTACATATATAATTCTTTTCTTTTTTATATAACAGGTAAACTAACTTTTGTCTACCTCTATCATCATCTTCATCACCATCATTATGCGTTTGTAGTTCCGAGATCATCGTATCGCGTCGCTTTACCATCATCGTAGTTGCGCCTTGCGGTCTTTAAAAGATATGCCAGTCAAAAACTAACATTAGGTACATAGACATCATCATTTATACGCGAGCTCATCCGTGTCGTCTTAATGGTCAAGCATTCAACCTTAAAAAATTCCTAATCAATCAGTTATTTTAATCTGATGATTTTTGACACTATAGTATTGAACAAAACATAATATTAGCAAAAGATATTTTGATTGGAACAAAAATTGTTTTATTTTATATATACATATATATAGTACTTTATTTATCTAATTATTCGGCTACAATTTTAACAATGCCGAGTTTATCGACCTTTATCTCCTAGTTTAAGAAGAAGATCATCTGTATAAGTACGAGTACGTCATAAGAATTAAGCTGAAGAACAAGTTTTTTTTTTTTTAACTTTGTATTTTGTTCGAGTTATAATGTTTTAGATCAAAGGAAAGCATAAGAAGCGTTTATTAGTAAAATATTAGGTTTGCCTTCGTCTAACAAAGTACAAATTTTAGAAAATCCTAATTTTATAAAAACTTAACAATTCAATGGTATTAAGCTTTAAATTTGTTCATAATTGTTGCTTTGCATCCAATCGGAGGTTGACCGTGGTTAATCCTGACTTAATGTGCATATACATACATATAATATGTATGTACTGGACGTTGAGCACAAGCAACACATGTTGTTATTAAGATTTGATTCATACACCATTCATTTTCATTTACAAACTAAAATGTATACTGCTTAAAGTGATCTCTTTACTTGTTTTATTCTTTAATGGTAGTCAAGCATATGTTACCACTTCAAAGGTAACAGCCCGAATTGAATATACATCCCATACACAATTTGTATCTCTAATAGTTATAAATCAATCGATTGAGTGACATTAAAGTCTCTTAACCTACGAGCTATATGATTCTATGGTCGGCTGCGCTTGGACTCTAGGTTGTCGCAATATGGTGCAATGTACTTTCTAAGTTCTTATAGGTACCCGCTGCTTGAATATGCGGGTTTCTCACATGAGTCTTTCCCAAGGGATAATTTATTAAAATGATGAAACACCATAGAATGTCTGAATTAGTAAGCATTGAATTATTGGCAAGTACTCTAATCAACATAAAAATAATATTTATAATTAAATAATATATTTATTTCTAACATTATTTGGGTAGAATTATGGAGAATTTCAAAAAAGCCGTGATTGTTTTCGAACAGTTAATAAAAATTGAAAGATATTTTAACCAATTTCGATCTTTACAGAACGTCACATGCATTTAAATGTAATAGCTCTCATTGAACGGCAAGTATAAACTTTGACGGTTTTTCGTGCGCTTTAATAATGTATGCTGAATTGAAAAATTAATTCTATAAAGGCTCTAATCTTGCCTAACTAACTATGTTAGGCTATGGTAACTAAAATCGCATTTGATATCGTCATTTTAGTGGTCATTACAGAATGGGTTTGTTTAAATGCAAGATCTTTTAAACAAAAATCCATTGTTACAACTAAAATCAACAAAAATCGAGCTTTGAAGCTTTCCGAAAATAATCGTGCTCCAACTCCCGATTACATCGATTGTAAAGTTTTTTTTTTTTTGAAATAATAATTATTAGCTTATACTACAATGTTTATGTATATATTGACAAATTAAGCTCTTGCTTTCAAAACTTCGAATATCGTCGTAAAATATATATCTTGTAATTTGTAATAAACAATATTTACAGTGGCTACTATGAGTAAATATAACAATTACATGGAAGTGTAATTTACCGTGTATTACCTTTTCCACATATGTATGTTTTTATCAATAGAATTTTGCATCAAAGATCATCCACCCCCAATTTTATCTTTAGTAGTAAAATAAGTTCAATCATTGGATTGTAACGGACTCCAAAAAATATTGTCACAAAAATGAATACTCTCTCGTTTCTCTCGATCGTTGTTTTCATCATTTGTCTGTATAGGTACTACTGCTAAATTATCTGTTTCGTATTTTGTAATATTTCAGAGGTAGTAGAAAAAAACACATATCTCGCCTTTTGTGTTATTTAATTGGAATTGAATTAAAACCAATTTTCCAATAATTATAATTTGTTTCTGTTTTTGTTTTGGCTTCTTTTATAAAATGTACATATGTATATGTACATACGTTCGTGCTTATTTATACAGTACTGACAAAAAAACACTATTTTATAACCTTTTATAACATTTTATTAGCATTTCAACGTAGATATATTGACTCTAATGTAGATTCTACATACTACGCACTACATCCTACAAATTAGGTCTTTTTACTTGTATGAAGTAAAAAATGTTCGATGGTGAACATTTATTTAATATATGGACTGGATTCTTCTCAAACAAATTGGAGAACGTTCATAGAACTCTGCTTTTCAGCCCAAGGACGCTAATTGATTGTTTCGCAGTTTCTTAATTTCGGTGTATGATTTTTGTAGTTTTTAATTAGATTAATATAATTTTTCGCTGTAGTTTTTTAACTGTCATAGTGTGCGGAGTTCATTGCAAAGTTTCGATATTTTTGCTTCCTAATTAAATTAGAATGAATTGAATTTCTGATTACATTTTCTCTGAATAGTGTTCTGGCACTGTTAGGGAGTTATTGAACTTGTTTTTATTAAGAACTCTACTTCTTACACAGTCAAAATCGATTATAACTTAGCCCATGGAATTGTAGAAATTGCTCTGTCGTTTTTTTGATATTATCGTTTTTCAATTTTTTTTACTTTTAAAAAAATCTACGGAATGGATTCCGTGCTCCTTTTAATAATTTTGAACCAGTTGAGTATGTCGGGATGTTGACTAGGACTGATCTTTTATATTTTGTTTTTTTAATTAGTCCTATTTGATTCAGCTACCTCGATTCTAGTTATAATCAAAGCTTTTTATTTAATAATAAACACTGCAGAAGAAAAATTCCCATAATTTGTCGTTTTAAATGAATCAAATTTAATAAATCTACACCAACAGATTTGCAAGAAACGTTATATCATAAATGTGTATATGTATATTCATCACAGCACTGTTTGTTTTCGAAATTAATTTTGCTTACCTACTCATTTTCTCACAATGATTATGAGTTACTGAGTGATCGCTTTTACTCTGAATGAATGAAGAGTGATTTCTTGTCGAGAATCATTTCAGGTGTTTTTTGATATTTTAAGCATTTATACTAACATTCATGTACATAAGTACATTCAATCTATGAGATAGCTTGTATTTACTATTGTATTGATAAAATCTTAACGTTTAATGATAGTAATCATATATTATAGTATTAAGAGTAAACAAAAAAAAAAACATTATGTATACCTGTGTATGTAAGTAAATTAGTAGGTAAATATGTGTTTAAAGGAATCTCGCAGAAATGATGTGTGTAAATACATATTTTCCTCTCTACAGTTGACTGTTTTCGTCGAAATTGCAATAATGCATAAATTCAATGTAATGTTTTCCCCTTTTTACAGTTATAATATATTTTCCTCTGTATTAGCCGGTTACTATCTAGCTTTAACTTTATTTTTTGTCATTTATTTAATACCTACCTGTAAGTAAAAAAAATACATTTTCCTCTGATGCTGTTGCTGTAGCTATCGCTATTGCTATGTTGGGACTTTCGAAGTTTTCTGCGGATTTTCCGAAGTTGATGCTGTTGCTATTCTCTCTGTCATTAAACTCGGAAGGTTTAGTTTTTTATGTTTTGTCGACAACGCAGAACGATGTTGTCCTCGTAGGCAGAAAAAAAGTATTTTTTGTTCCCTTTAATAGAAAGCACATTTGAAATTTAATTTATAGTGTGTGCTTGAATAATAAATCAATACATTGAGACCTAAGAAGGTATCTATTTTCTATTTTGATTGTATATAGGCAAATGTAATTACTACAATCTTATAAAATAACTTAAGATTTATGATAAATGAAATAACTTTAGCACGTTCATTGAAATCTATTCATACAATAAGTAAGTACTTTAATTTTAAATAGAAATGGTGAGAATGAAATAACACTACAAATTTTAAGAATTTGATTATATTTTTTTTGCTTATTAATTGTCTGTCTTAGGTGTACACAAAACTGGAATGGTACTTCTTAATGTTTTTAGTGTCTTCTAGATGGCCTTGCACTTGCAGATTTTTTAAATCTTAAAAAAAAAAACCATTTTCCAATTGTTATTAAACTTCCAAATAACAACTTCTCATATTTTGTATTCTTCTTTAACAACATCTTCCAAAATCACCCCGAAATGCATTGCTGATATTATTTTTAAACCACTGGGCAGGGCAATTATTTGGTATGTGCTCTATAATAACCACCAAGTCTATAGTCACCCCTACATGGGCACAACATTTCACGATATTTGCCTAACTACGCGTGCGTCAGAAAGAGACACCGACATAGTCAAATGATCGTGTACCAAGTGTATATTCCCAACAACCACCGCCTCACTGCTTCATGAATCTTGAACCCCGGTAGACGAAGCCTGACACACCGACACTGACGTAGCAAACAACGCCGCCGACGTCTTGATCGTCGTTCGCCTTTGTTGCCTCAGCAATTCTGAATTGTAGTTTAGTCTTATAAGAGAGTTGCCAACGTTGAGATCATTGCACGAGTCTGTGCTGTCGAATTTTTGAACTTTTATTAGCAACACAATATTTTCGCTTCGGTTCTAGTGTGTTTTAATGAATAGTAGTTTCTCGTCAATGGGAAAAAGATTAATATTTCAGTTTTAAAGTTATAAGCATTTTCGATTTTGGAAAAAAAAACAACCGAAGCGTATTTGAAGTTTTAATTAACGGAACGCAGAAAGAGAAAAAAGAGCAGCACCGATCATTGACACTTGTTGAATATATGAAACAACCAACGTTTGTTCAACAAACGGTTCTGATGAATTTTGAAGAAAAAAAAAATAAATAAACGAGAGGGGGATGGAGGAAACAAAAGTAACAAATATTTAGTTCTTCAAAAAAGTGAAAAAAAGTACAATTCCTTTAAATTTCGTGCACATTCCCTTTGTTCCTTCTTTAATCAAGATAATTGTGTGTGTGTGTGTAATTGAATGAACTGCACATACAGTAAAATATTCTCTTGTTTCAATTGTATGTGTGTATGTGTAAAACGTAAAAGTGTATTTTGTGTCAAAAAAGTGATCTACCAAACGAAGAAGAAAACTTCAAAAAAGATTTAGAGAAAAAAAAAACTAACGACACGAAAGAGAGTGAGAGAACCCCAAAATGAGAGGTAGAGAAAGAGAGACCAAAAGTTATTTTTTATATTGCGTTTGTTTGTATTGACAACGAATACAAACCAAAGCGGCATGCAACAATTGCGAATATCTATCTTCTACACTTCTACTTCTACAGGCTTAACGGCGAAGGCGACGCAGAGACCCAGCAGATTTTCATAGGTATATTTTTTACTGTTTGGTTTGTAGAACACTTTTATGTTTGTTATATTTTCTTACCCAATTATAACAGTTTAAAAAGTTTGTATTGATTTTATTTTGTTCTCGCTCAACAAGTATTACATATAGGAGATATAATTTGTTTTTGTGTAGGTATGTACTCTTGGAGTCATTTTGACTTTCTAACCCCTTTTGTCTATGTGGTGGAATTTAATAATGCTTTTCACATCAGATTTTAAGAAAAAGCCAATAATAAATGTTTGAAAAATGTGTGTCGTTTTTCGTTGGCGTGAATAAAGTCGGGAATAATACAAGTTTTACTGTAGTGCGATTTTAAAGAGATTTAAATTTAAAATTGAGGAAGATAAATGCTCTTTGTAAAATGGTATATTGTCTTCTGTCAATAATATTGTATCCGATCGTGTGATCGCGTTTTCCGGTTATACGTGGTCATTTCCTTTTTTTTTTTTAATTACGCCTTCTTCGTATTTGGTGCTATTTCTCATTCTCTAATTGTACGATTTTATTTTTTAAATTGAATGAGCAACGACTAAATGTGATTATCTTTTTATATTTTAATATATTCGGCACATCGTGTTCCCTTATTCCGGTTTTTAATTTGTTGATGTATGCGTGTTGATCGGTTATTTTGTTCGCCATCATTAATCTACCGCCAACGCTGGTGCTTTTCTGTATAACTTAATCGGTCATTTCGGTGTTTCGATTCCCGCGTTTTTATTTTTATAAAATTTGCCTTTTTTTATGAAGATATATCAATTTTATCAGGCAGATATCAATCTAAAAAGTGATTTCTTTAATTGAATAAATATGTGTGCATTTAAAAATACCTATGAAAAAAAATCAATAAGCAGTCATAAATAATTACTGTTCCAAGTGGGTGAGGGTCCAGTGTTCACATTCTTTTATTTACTTGTGACTAGATCCACACTCATTAAGAACGGTAATAAACAACTATTAATAAAAATTAAAATATCCAGTTAGTGATGTTTTACTATTGTTTGAAGAGAAAAAGAAAGATTTATAATTCGGGACTCTACTGTGTTCTAAAAATTATGTTATTTTTATCTATATCTAAACTCCTTCATTCTTCTTTGGTTCTTAATTTTTATATTTATACATATCTTTTTTTCTCCAAAACAAATACCAAATTCAAACACCTGTCGCTGAGTGGTTTCTCTGAATACTTCTTAGGGATAAGTAATGTTAAAGTATTAAAAACACATGTATAGGAACCCTTTTGATGTTATATCTCGAATTAATTTTTATTATTATTTATTATTAAAAAAAATAATATTAATAGATAATAATACCTAGTTACATTTCCCATTAGTAAACTTTTAAATACAGAAATATTAGTGGTATTTTGGAATAAATACCATCAATTATAATGCATTTTTGCTTTAAAGTTGTGTTAAAAATGTAAAATTGAAATTATTGATATCTGAATTTCCTTTGTATATCCCTCTCAATTTCGGTCAAATTTCATATTCGGTCATGATTTGCTGTTTTCAGTTAGGTAGGTACCTACTTATTTTATTTCAAATATTAGTTTTGAAATACATCAGTGTTTTGATTTTTTACTGATTTCTACGAAAAAATAAACAATTTGAATTAGTAAAACACTGATATCAGGTCACAACGCAGAACAAGGATTATGCTTGAAATGCTCAAGAAGTTTTTCATATTCATTCATTCATAAACTTCAAGGCCCTTAAAATCAAGTCATATTAGAATCTTACTCGTATTTTTATTGCTTTTTGTTCGCATTTTTTAAAATGTATGATTCCACTTGTTTTTCCTAATTCGTTTGGCTGTATAATGGTCTTAGTCATTTTTGTTTTCTTTGCTTAACAAGTATGACGCTTGGGTCTGGTCGGTCGGTCGCCTTCTTTTCTTGTTCTCATCTTTGGTTTCCGCTCGATTTAATTCTGATGCGCAAGAAAAGATTGAAGATTGAAATAAGTATAGATGTAAATATGAGTGTGTGCGTTCTAGAAATCAGCAGGTGTTTTTTTATAAATGTAATTTCTTGTTGATGAATTTCTTTGTGTTTTATGTTTGATTTGTGGTTTGGGTATTATGTAGTATGGAACAGGACATTAGTTTTATTTGGTAGTTATAGTTAAAGAACAACGATAATAGAAAGAACTCATTTTTAGACCAAAAGTGCCCTCTTTGATTTAAAATAGTGAATTAGAATCCTGTTTTTTTTGTTTAATGAAGTGTCCCTTTTTCATATGAAATTTGTTTCTTAAAAAAGCCAGAAATTCAATAAAATCAAATATATATGTATATAGGTACTGTGTTCAAAAACAAAACCACATTTAAGATTCTTTCTCAGAAAAAAGTACATACATAATACAAATATATGCATACATACATACATGTCTATTGTTTTGTGTTTTCTTTCTTATTTTATTATTTCATCTTCGCATTACTTCATTGTATTATCTTTCTCTCAGCGTTCAATTGGAGCGTATAAAATTTCGCAGGTCATTTACATTTGGAACATGTTATTGTTATAAAGAAAAGAGAAGACTCACCTCACCTGTTGATCATGCAGACAGTAGCAAAATAAGTTAGCAAAACACAAAAAAACGTTTTTTTCGTCTTAAGGTGTTCAATAATCATCAAAAATATGATATGCTTTATTAGTATTGTTTATCGAAGCAAAAATATGCATTTTCCAAAAAAATCACTTATTGTTAAATATATAATTCAAATAAATTAAAAGATAATGATAGTTTATAATCAATTATAAGTTGCTTTTGGTTAATAAACATTTGCATTAGCTAGAACCACAATTAAAAATAAAATCATAAAAGTCATAACAACGTATTTTGGATGGTTTTTACCGTGATATTTTGACAATTTATAATTAGAAAAGGTAGTTTTATAAAAATATAATTATTATTATTAAAGATGTCGAATTAGCTTTCTTATTCAATTTTTGTTTAATACATAAAAATCCTACTACCTGCAATTGTAAAGCAGTTGAGTAAGTGTTTTTTTTTATTATTAAGTGATCTGCTCCTAATGAGTATGAGTATTTAAATACATACTTACAACTATCAGTTTCATTATTGTCTAGAGTCTAGTCTATTGTCTCATTCCCAGAACAGACTATTAAGTAATAAATTTGCTTTTTTAATGAATTCTCATATTCAAATCAATTAAAAGTAAAAACTTTATGTCGTGTGTAGTATATGTACATTACATTGTATGTATGTACATTATATGTATTTAAACATATGTTTGTAAGTACATCAAACTTATCATGTACAAAACTCGTTAAATTTATCGATATCTGTTTTGAGTTTTTTTTCGCATGTAAGCAAAAAATTGAATTTCTCTACACAACAACGTGTCGATTGATCCGTATCACAATGAATTCATTAGTCATTTCCGTCCTCCAGATACTGGATCATGGAATCGCATTGAATCGTTTGTTGCTCGTTTAACTGTACGAGTACTATGTAGGTATATTTACAAACAATAAACAATTTTTCACTTATACCATATACCAGTATCCATTGTATGTATTCTTAAATACAAACATAAAACTGGGTTTTATTAAAAGTCAACGAAATTTATTGTGTTGAGTTTTTTGTTTCTTTTTTCGACATCCAAAATAGTTAACTACATATAACAGACATCAATCAAATGTCAGTGTCAATTTAGTTTTCAACCATTATATACTTCTAATGTCAGTCCTGTCACATATCGAACGAGTCGGAATAGTGGTTAGAAGGTGAAAAAATAGATTTGTTCGAATATGAAAATGTAATGTCAATGACTTCAAAAAAGAACAGACGTTGGCTTTAAGCCAATAAATCACCTAAAGTTGGCAAAATATCAAAGTTTCACTCTCCGTTAACTGTCAAATTCCTAATTGAAGTTAATAATTTATTATATCAGCTTTATTACATATTTTGAAATATGAAATATGTTTTCAATTTAAAAGATCAATTGGATAGCCCGATTTAGGGTCGACTTGTATATCTGACTTAAATTGAGCAAAGATTATACAGGCACATAAATGTTGATATTGCTTAATGCAAAGTGAAAGTACCATATCTATGTTAAACATTGATTGTCTACTAGTAAAAAGACCACCAAGGAGGAGTTGAAAATGAATTTTATTTCTACATAAACCAAAACAACTGTAAAAGGATTTGTTTTATAGCAACTTGAAAAATAATAGTCAACGTGAAACGAATCTCTTAAAATTTTATTTTGATTTCGATCTGTTATCAAAACTATTATTTTTTTCCACTTAATATTTTGGTCTTCTTAAGAAGCGTTTAAGTGCTTATAAGTTTCCTTTAAAAAGTTTAAAACACTAGATTTAAACTCGGTTTAAGCCAGTAATCGCCTCGGGTATTCGCCAACTAATTCTAAAATGTGACGTGATTTATTCAATTTTAGTTGTAGTTTTGTTTAAGGCTTAGTTTTTTAATTGGTTAAAGTGTGTCAAGAGACATTCAATTTTACAGATTATTTTTTTTTACTGTTCATTTTGAAACAAAATCACTCCATGAATATGACATTATTTAATGGGAAACTAATTGCTTTTGTTGTTGCAAAAACTTGTTAGTTGTGAAATTTGAGATCCGAAAGCGTTTCGTTCATGTGGAAAGCTTAAAGGGTTTCCTTTAGTATCAAAAATTTTTGTGGTTGACCAGGACTTGAAAAAAAAAACGGGATCAAAGTCATTTTTTTTTTCATTATGATCTCCAGTGGAAGTGGCTGCCATACTTCATAAAAATAAGGTCAACAACATTTTTATCGTTTCAAGTAACAATTGTTGCATTTATTTTCTTTTTGATTTAAATACAAACTAAATCGTGCTTTCATTTCGTGTTAAACAAATTTATAGATTAGAAAAAAAAAAAAACATTTATTGTTTATGAATTTATAGATAAAAAGAGATTAATTTCATAATAGCACGATATTTAAAAAAAATCCTAATAGGAGGGACAAAGAGAGGCTGCGTGCAGTTGCCTGGGGTTACTATATATTGATCGTGCAACATGTTTTAAAAGATGATTTCCTATTTATATGTGTTTGTAATTTCTCATAAATGCAATGACACTCATTTTTTTATATAAATCTTTTGTTCAATAGTAAAACCACTTATTAAATATAAATTTATCTACAATGTATGTATACCAAGTTATTGACATTTTTAAACATGCAATCATTAATTCCAAGAATTCAAACATTGAAACTTCCTGTACCCTTGTCTGTACTAAATGGCCTCGACACTTGTATACTTTTTATCTGGAATTTCTTGGTGCTTTTCTGTATAAAAATTCAGATTGATAAAAAAATAATTAATTCCAAGGTTTCACTTTTATTTTTTGTATCTTTTTGAAATTATTACTTCTCTGACGCTAAAAATGGAAAATTTGCTAAAGGTGAAATTATTTAAATCTAACAATAACATTATAATTAACTTACTCGTACGAATTTCAATTGCCATGAAAGAGAACTTCAAGAATTGTGGTTATGATCATGAATATTTTGATTTTGACAACGAAAATAACTTCTTTTATAAATACAAAACCTATGAAGCATAAATTTATAGGGCAAAGAAAAATATATCTTCAACTGACAATACTGACAGATCTGCACCGTTCTGAACTTTATGAGAATCTTAGGAATTTTCCCTTCTGGTTACTCATCTTAGTACCCTCTAATTAAAATAAATACGATGATACCAATTCGATTAATGTGATTTCCCATTAATACACCTACTGATAGGTGTTAGTAGTAGAAATATCCGTCTAGACTTCTCGAAACCCAATAGCATCAGAATCTGATCATATAGTGTTTGTGGCTCAATTTTTTTTATTTTCTTTTATCAAACCTGTCCAAGACAGAACCATTGCTAAAAACTTTTTATAATTCGTATGTTTTGTTATTTTTGACGTAAAAAAAAAATTGTCTAAATGTCTCAAATTTAAAGAAAATAAGTTTAAATCGAAACACAGATATGTAAGCCTTATAAATTTTAACTTACAAGTTATTGTTTGTGCTTCTTTCTCACCGCAAAAGTGTTTATACAACTTCTAATAACAAATGTAAATCAGAATCAGCTAAGTTCAGAACTATACATAATTTACAATTTTTGTATTTAAGCGCCGCTTTAGCTTATTTGTACTGTCACTTCTAATCGTGTTTTGTTAATTGGCAAATATCTTTTCCTGTGATCCTTTACACAATTTGTAAAAAAAAACTCAAATCAACTCAGTACTGGAAAATAAATTACCATAGTATCAACTTAAAAATATGGCAATCCTTAGATTTACATCTTTTTGCACACCTATGGTAATATCCCGCACCACGGGTTGTAATGTTAAAAGCACTGTCGTCATTGTTAACGTCCACTCCTTTGTTGGCATTTTCCCCTCGGAAAAAAAAAAAAAACAAAAATATCGAAAATCTTTACTAACTTGAGCTACAAGCCAAAAAAAAAGAAAATACATATCCAAATGTATACACTTTAACGAACACAATATTTAAATCACCTTGGTTAAGATACACAGTTATTGCATGCGCATTATTTTTTGTTTTTATTATTTTATTATGTCCCTCATTTGACACTACGTCTACCAGCACACACTCATAAACTCACAACAAATACGATGACGACAGTTATGAAAAGCTTGTAGATTATAACAAACTGGTCATTGCCTTCGGGGGCAATCTATAAGCAATCTCATGAACATTTTTTTTAAACAGACGTACAAACACGAGTACGCATTTGATAATCTAATAAAAAATTGTGTTTTTTCGTTGTTTGCCTTTTCAATGTAAATATGTGTGATACACAAAAAACGAATTCCACAGTCTTGAGTGTTTAATCAAAATATTTAAAAGATCATCTCAGTTTGGCCTCCCTCAAATTCAATCATTAAAAATTGAAATATCAAGTGTCTAAAGTTTGTGGTCGTACCTTTCTGGCATACAGATATGAAGAATTCGGATTTCATTTTCACGGAATTTAATTTTAGTTTTTAGAACTATTAAGTTTGATTTTTTATTCTGATTTCATCTATAGATCCACAGGTACTGTAGTATTTTTTTTCTTCATTGCGGGATGAAATAATACAAAAATAATACGTTCCGCCTAAGATACTCGATGTAGAAGGCTTTTTCTTGATGGCTACTGAGGGCCAGTTTTCCAGTTTGAGATCATCCTTATCTCTGGTTTAACTCTTCATTTTAGTTTTTCAATTCAATTTAGTCCCGAAATTAACTCAGAGTTAACCCTGGATATTATGTGAGTTAACTAAAAAAATATTTTGACAGCTTGAAAACATGTTTTGTTTTGCAAACAAAAATTCAACGAGTGAAGTGAAGACATTGTATTGAAATTTTATTAGAAATAATTATAAATAATTTGAAATCTTCTTAGACATTTTTTATTTAAAGTATGTACATATATGAGAACTGACCATATGCCATACATTTTGATGCTAAATTTGAAAAATTGATTCAAGAGTTAACTCCGGTATGAGGATTAACTAACCTCAGAGTTAGCTCACCATCAGTCAAAAACTAGCCCTGAGTAGTGTAATAGCAGCCTTGAAAATAAGTTAAGCATTATTTACAAAAATTTAATAACATAACACAAACCTAGACAGTGAGATAAGTAAGATTAACTAATTCTAAGACTCACACTTACCAGAATTTTTAAAATAAGTTTGTAGGTATGAACAGTTGTGGTACGATTATTTTTGGTTAAAACGATCTATTATTTAGGCAGAGTTTTCTCTGAAGGCCTCCTAAAACGCCAGTTGCCACCGATCATAAAGTCCGATTATAAAGGTGAAATTTTGTTAAGTATCATATCTCCAATATCATAAAAACCCCATCATTATACCGTTATCGACTGAACGATTTTCTTAAATTAGCAAACATCATCTAGACAGGGATGTCAAAGAGAACTCTAATTTTTTTTTCTCCGTTTAAGTGCTCTTTGGTTTAAAACGTGATCATTCCTAACTTTAAGTTAAGTGATCAAATATTTTACACAACTAATACTACATACGGATGTGGATATACATATATATACTATATCTACAAGCTATAACTAAAACTCCGAGTGCATTTATTTTGTCTCGTAAAAATTGTTCTTTGTGACTTGGTAAATTGGTTAACTCTAGAGGATTTAAGATGCATCGCGTGAGACGATATACCCGTTGTACGACTAAAAAAACCAAGCAGCGCACAATCTCCTTTGAAATTTTAGATTGGAGTGTAATTAAAGTTAATCTCCCACCAAAATAAAAATGTCAGTGTTGTCTAAACTTGAATTGAAGAATTAAAAATCGTTCGTTTGTTGCGCTTGTCCGACAACGAAGAAGTTACAGTTTTTTTTTATAAAGTTGCATAAGTTTTTGTCCGTTTTCTTTGTTTTGAATTTTATTATTTTTGTATTTTTTCGTTGAAAATCCATGGGAATTTCATTTCTAAACCTCTACCTTTCTCCTCTTTTGTTGTTAATGATGATGGTTGTAAGGAAGGCTTTCTTTTCGGTAACTTATATAAGTATGTACATACATATAGGTATATGTATATGTAAAAATTGACGTGTATAAGAGATAAATCGCATTTGATTGCGCGAGGTAAGTATAAAAGAAGTAACATTGGGGGAAATAACCAAAATAACCTCCTTCCCGTAGGTTATTCTTCTCTCACTCGCTCTTTCTTCTACTTCTTTGCATCTTTCTCCAATGGGGTTTCTTACGAAAAGTTTATTATATCTAAGACTGACTCTATTTTGTCGGCGAACATGGATCTAGTGCACGGTTTATACATAATCAAGTTCGTGACTAGATTTCATGCTCGTCTATTAAGTTGGGTCAAAACAGCAAACATGTAGCAGCAGCAACAGTAACAGCAACAGCTTACAAAAAACCACCAAGCAAAGCTCAGTTTCGGTCGTCGTCATCCGTGTCCGCGTCTGTGTCCGCGTCCGCATCGTTGTGGTCGTCATTGCTTGTATCCGCCCGCGTTCCGCACTCGTTTACCTCTATAGAAGAGAGGACTTACCGTCGTCGTCGTCGTCGTCAACGTAATTGTTGTGTGTTAGCCTTAAGAAAAATTTCACAAAGTAAAAAAAAGAAAAATATATTTTTTTATAAAGGCATAAAACGAAATATAAAAACAGAAATATGTATGTACCTATACAAAAAAAAAAAAAACCAAGTCATGTTTGCTATGTTAGCTTAGCTATCGTCAAGAGAGATACACTCTCTTTGGCCGTCCATTATTATATTTTTCTATGTAAGTAACCACCTCTTATTCAATGCTTCCTTTTTATATAAACATACATACATACATATACCTTTATTAGATATGTACTGATCCGGCCAACTTTTCTGTCTTCAGATCTATCTAAGAAGCAATTTATGTGCACATAGGAACTGTGTGTATAAAGGAACGGTGTACACGTTAATGGCAAGCTAGTACTGATCAAGCACTAAAAGAGGGAAGAAGCTAGTCCTTTTTTGTGTATATATATATGTATGTATATGAATACCTATGCGCCTAACCTATACTAGTACTCATAGGTATCATCTTGTGTATCTTCATCCTTTCTTTGCTATATTGAAAGATGATCATTAACCGAAACAACTGAGTTTGAACGAGAAACGAAAAGAGACAAATAAATAAATTCAATTTACACAGGCCGTGGACGGAGTATAAATCTTTGAATGGAGAAAGGACGGAAATCATTGTGGCACCGCGTCGCTATAATCATCTTCACTCATACAGAGTAGCGTTTGGTACACGAAACAACCACCAGAGTGCCAAGCCAGTATGAATATTTATTTTCTTCTAATCCATCACTTCATCGTTAATAACGAAAAATGACAACAACAAAATTGTATACCTACTTGTTCTTCGCCGTCATGACGAAGACGATCGATGGTGATGGTTATGATGAGGATGCTGTTCTTTTGTTGCCCTGTACTGTAAAAGACAGTCACAGTTCAGAGGAAAGAAAATCTGATCTTTGGTTCTGAGTTTTACGTTTTCTTCTGCTTTTTCCTCCAATGAGGGCTTTGCTTGTACCCATTGCAGAGATTCTAATACAATATGATTGTAAGTTTTTCCTCAGTGATAAATAGGTACTTATATATATTTAACTCCAAACACACACACGCTCAGAAAGCAACTCTCATGGGTCTTAGCCGAAGCCGGTGATAGAATATTATCCAAGTCGAGAGGCCACGAGGGACTGTACCTGCATCGCATCTAATACGAGTTTTCCTTCCTCTCTTATTTACTTACTTGAGAAAGAGAAAAAGTACGTTAACACGATGAACAAACGGAGGAAAAGTCGTAAATGATCATAGGTACAACTCTCAACAATACAATACATACCTTAGGGGAAGGAAAAAAGGGTTCATCTTAAGGTGGCTCGTCTATGATCGGAAGGAGATTCCTTTTCTGAATTTCCAGAAAAAGACAAAGAAGACAAAATGGATATACTTGAACCAAAGAAGAGGTACAGTTGAATTTAATACTTGGTAGTTGCGTCGCAGATTTTATGATTGGGAAGGAAAATAATAGTATATCGGCTTCCTTTTGTTGTTGTTAGTTTCTTTTAAACAAAGGAAAAAATAAGGCACCATCTTATGCCTTATTCGTTCTATACGAGTATCTGCTATAAGTTTTATAGATAGGTAGAGTTTTAGAGCTGGGTGCGCTATACTCCGTTTTCTTGATCTTAGTACCTAGTTGTTTCTTTTCAAATGAAAAGATCATTGGAATAGATGTTTATCATTTGATGGGGCTTAAAAAGAGTTGGAACTCTAGCTTAAAACATGTTCATACATATATAGTTCTTCGTATAAAAGTAAATGTATATGAGAATTTGTTGGAATATATGTAGTAACTACGTAGTATACCTATGAAGAAAAGATAAAATAGTTTTTCATCAGGAGGATCTTAAAAGGTTTATCTTATGTCAGTAGGGGATTGGCTTAGAGATAATTGGAAATAGGTAAAAAAATAATGATGTTTATGTGGAAATTTAACCAAAATAGTTTGACTGTTTTTGGAAGCATTGTTTTGCTATTATATAAGCTTTTCGGGCTTACTGGGTGGTATTTTCTATTTTCCGAGAAACCTTGTGAATAGGTATTTTTGGAGTTACGTTCTAAATTTGTATGTAACACAACAGTCAGGTTTGTATTCCAATTGTCAAAGTTAGACATATGTATGTATAAGTTTCCGTTTTAAAAAATACGAAAATATTTTGTCAACACAGAAAATTCAAAAAATTCTTCGGATTGTGTTGATTTCAAAATTAAGACTTTATAGTTAGATCAAATTATTTGTTCGCCTTGAATATAAGTAGAATTGAAATATGAAATTCAAACCTAGGCCTATATTTATCGGTAAACGAATTTTATCAATAGCCTAATTGTTTTTCTTGACCGACAACAATAACTGCTTATTAAAACTCAAGTCACAAAGTTATTGCATATTTAATCTCATGAATGCATACAAAATCATGGTTTTTGACAAATGTTTTTGAGAATATTTTAGGTATGTATATTATATTCATGTATGATAAAGGAATTTTTCGATAATAAAGAAATGTCCGTAAGAGGCACACAACCTTAAAATTTTTGTTTTCATTTTTCTTTAATTTTCAGCGTTCATTTATTTTAATTCATTCCTTTTTGTTTGAGTTTGTATCCCATGATTTTGGTTATTGGTTATTTTATTATGAACCTCACCCACCCACAATCGTCAAGTTTTCAATTAGAATCCATTTTTTGTATGCAGGTACCGATACACATTGTAAATACATACATGCTTCAGTTTCAGTTGCGACTGCAATTTATTTAACCATCAAAACTGAAACCGAAACTGACTGACCCCTATATTAAGATTTGTCAGTTTGCACCCGTATGCCTTAGAACTATGTATGCCCCTGTTGCCTGTATGTCATTCGATAAAATGCAACGCGTGTCAATATTTTGTTGACCCAAAACAGTAGAAGGCACATTTTGTTATGCTTTACTTCTACGTCATACTAGGTTGTGGTTGTGTGCCCAACAAATTCAAGTAAAAAAAAAAAAAAACAGAAAGTACATGATATATGTATAAGTTCCCATTGAATTTAATTAGGATTAATTGATGAGATGAGGTTCACTGATTTGTCTGCAATTGAGGGCCATTCGAAAGTCTGGAAAAATAATATCAAATGATAAATCTGGGTTGTCCTAAATTTATTATTAGTAGGTTTTTCTATTTTGTTCGTTTTTGTCAGATAGTAAAACCTTATAGAATTTTAGATTTCTAGAGCATTAAGTTCTTTTTCTAGTTAACGGTAATGTTGGCTTGTATAAATTGCTTATTTTCACTAAATAATGGTTATATGTACATTATTTAGAAATTTAAAAGAAGAAGAAGAAAGAAACACATTGCTTTAAACTTAAATTATGTTTTCCATTCATTTCTTATAGGGCGATTCAATTTTATTTGGGATCTGTAAAAATACCGACTTGACATTATTAGTCTTAAATTAAGCTACAAAAGAAAACTTTTTTCTTGATAAGTAATTAATTGTATGTATTTATTAACACTGTTAAATTTTAAAGTACCTACATTAACTCTACAAGGATATATATTTTTGTGGCTTATTTTTTTTCTTTCTTAAGAGGGAAAATAATATGTCGCCTCAAAAGAATCAATTGTGATCACTGTTGAATAAAACCTGAACTTTCACATTGCATACGTCGGCAATCTATCAGTTCACTAGGAATACGTTTTCACAAATCCTAACTAACCTAAAAAATACAAACCATCTGTCTTCCATTCCGCATTCATTTAGAAAAAAATAACCTACTATTGGGATCTAAGTAATTGCATTCATGGTCGGTTGGGCATTTGAGTGACAGATTCGAAAGTCAGTCATCCTTAAATATGGTCAAAATTTCCGAAAAGATATGGGAACCTAAATTTGGACTCTCAAAATAAAGTTCACTACATCAAAAACCTCTCCAAATTAGTTAAAGCATTTTTGTGAAATTTGAGTTGCAAGTTAATAACCTTATTTAGCAGTTGGTATCATGCGGGCAAATTTGTTACCAAGCAAATATCAGCAAAAGGGTGAAACGTCTATTTCTCTATAAAGCGCTTAGATTGACAAATTTTCCTCTTAAAAACAATGAACAATGACTTCCTTAAAGTGTCTCTTATTGAGGCTATTCTTCGTGGCATCTTTTTTTAAGCGCTTTATCCCAATCGGGAATTTCTCTTCCTGGAATGATCGCCATCCTCCACATCTACATCATCATCATCTCGATGGCCCGCAGATAGTGTGTGGGTAGAGTTGCTTTTTTATATCTCTAGTTAGGTGTATACATATTTTATGCTAAGCATAAATCTATGCCCGAAGAGGGCGCTCGTTCCGTCTATGAGTACGTGTAGTGAGTTTCTATACATGTATAGAAAAAAGATCGTTTGTGAATTTTTCGCCCCCAATTTCCACCGCTCACTGCTCACCCGTTTCGGATGTCAGCGGATTTTATACAAAAAGAACTAAGATAGCAGTGATGGGGAAATCGTGTTAACCATGAAACCGGGAAGACATATCATTTGCCATTTACGAGTAAAGAAAGATTACCTAAGTGAACTGCGTTCCTTTTGGTCGCAACTTTGTTGCCGCAAATTGTGTCTTTGAAGGAGGATTAGAGGCGCAGGAACGAACAAAGTGATTCCATCACGACTTCGTCCTCTGGGATTGTGTTCGTTTTGTTATTTGTTTGCATTTATTGTTAAGAAAATTACAATACACATTTTTTACAATGGAATAATATTTTGAGTTGAATTATTTACAGGTAAATCTTGCATTACGATTTATGTATATTTCTTCTTTTTAATTAAGATTATGTAACCGTGATAGAGGATGGACAAAAGTTATAATGCCATACGTATGTATACATACATATATTCATACTGAGTATGGTGAATGGTATATCCATTGCCAGTTGATCAGTTAGTAAACTCAGTCTGCAGAAAAAACAGTTTTGAGATTAATATACTTTTCAGAGTGAGTAGAGTTAAAGTCAAAGAAGTTTGAATATCTTTTTGTGAAAATTACCTAATAAATTGTTAAAATGAATGAGCTTTTGAAAATATTAAATTTACTGTTTTAAAAAGAAAAAAGTCTTATATCGCGACCAAATTATTTTCATTTATTCCGAAAAAGATTTGTATGTTCGTTTTCGAATTAAAAAGTCATTATTTTTGAAAATTATAAAAATTATCAAAAAATTGTCTTCCAATAAAACTAAGATCTTAGAAAATTAACTGATAACGGAGATTACCATAAGCCAAGGCAGGGCCGGCCCTAGCTAAAATTGCGCTCTGTGCAAGATTTTTAGAAAGCGCCCTTTTTATGTTTGCGAAAATACATATAATATACATACATACACATACTAATACACATATTAAGTCCTTTCCACATTACCCAGGAGGTAGACTCTCAATGCGTTTTTATTTATTGAGGTAGGCCTAATCCTCACTAACAAAAAAATACTTGTATGTATGAGTATCTGATATGTACTATGTAATTTAACGTAATAACGAAAATTTAGGGTCACCCAAATCTTCATTTGAAACAATATCAGAAACCTCTTCTTCTGACACCACTGCACTCCCTACCAGAACCTCATCGATACGAAATTTAGTAAAATGTATGCTTTGTTTTCGGCTTCAACAAGCTTTTTTTCTGAATTCTGCCCCCGAAGGCTTTTCTTTGTCCATATTGGAAAAAAAACAACACAAAAATTTAATAGTAAATAGGTAGTTACTAAACACTTTCACAAGCCGTCACTTGACTTTCAAATCTGATTTTATTTAAATAATCGTAAGCGAAAAAAAGTTTTAAAAAATCTGCACCAGACCAGAGTACAAAGAATTTTAACTGAAAAAATATTCAATAGAAGAAGAAAAGGAACAAAAAGGCGACTGTAAAACCCACACGCATTTTTTATCGCTTCTATGTTCTATGATGTGTAAAAACACCCGAACATTGCAATCCTTTAACTATCCGTTCGCCGCTTCCGTCTTACAGTGTGACATTTCACTCGTTTAGGGGAATTAAATTAATAGCGCTTACAAGTTTAACCTTTTCTTTAAGTTTATAACATCCCATCCATCAACATAATGTATATAATTAACCACTAATTTTATTTTATTTTATTTTCAATTCTCTGATATTGTATCTACTGAATTTATTTCATTAATAAAAAAATAATTATTCAAAAATAATACGGAAATTGTCACACTGTACGCCGTGGTAATTGGAATAGAATGTAAGTTTTGGGACCCAGTGTGCAGGAACAAAACTCGCACTGATGAGTTGATGTGGATGAGTGTGGACTGTGTGTGTGCCTGTGGACTGTGGCCTATGGAATACACAATACACATTTGTGCAAAGTAAAAACCTGCACCTACTGGCGCATACAATTTTGTTCGAATCAGTTTTTGTTTTTGTCTTTTCTTAGAATGTAAGTCTTGGGACCCAGTGTGCAGGAAAAATACTCGCACTGATGAGTTGGTTTGGTGTGGATGAGTGTGGACTGTGTGTGTGCCTGTGGACTGTGGCCTATGGAATACACAATACACATTTGTGCAAAGTAAAAACCTGCACCTACTGGCGCATACAATTTTGTTCGAATCAGTTTTTGTTTTTGTCTTTTCTTAGAATGTAAGTCTTGGGACCCAGTGTGCAGGAAAAATACTCGCACTGATGAGTTGGTGTGGATGCGTGTATTAGGATTCTTCTTTTTTTTTGTGTTGTGCGAGTATGAGAATGGTGTGAACTGTGGAATACACATTTGTGCAAAGTAAAAACCTGCACCTTATGGTTTTCTTTGTTCCCGAGAATGCGCCTCCGGAATGCTGCGCCCTGTGCACTTGCACATCCTGCACATATGGTGGGTCCGGCCCTGAGCCAAGGAAAACTTTCTTCAATGTCAAATCAAGTGTACTTGTGTCAAAACAACAGCTTATAGTGTTTGTGAACACAATTGCAAACCTAATACCTAATTATTAACTATTAAAAGAATAGAAATACTATTTAATTATTAAAACGAATTATTTAGTATGAATTTAATGTTTCAGTAAGGATTTTTACAGTTAATTGACATTTGAAAAACTACCTTGGTTAAATAGTGCAGTTGGCTGCATACGCAAAACTTATAAGATTATAAAAGTTGACATGTTGACTATTCAAGTTTTTAAACATTAACAAATTTATAAAGGTTCCTAATTTCATAAGAATCAGAATTTTATTTGATAATACAAGCATAAAATAGTCGGCTGAGTTTCTAAATCAATTCCAAAAAAAGACTTCAAATATTTATGTTATCTCCAAAATGTAAAAATATTATATAAACAACAAACAAACAAAGAAGTATGACTTTTATTTTAAAATTGATTTTATTTTTTTAATTAGAATTAAAAACATTTTTATATTTTTTGAATATTAATACTGCCTTATGTACCATTCGAACATTTTGTTTAAATGCTTTATGTAGGTAGGAAACTAACAACTGCATGGCGATGTTATTAATTAAGTATATTCATGTATTTTCCAAAAACAAGGTTAATTGATAGAACCCAGACTACAAATTAAAAAAAATATACATATAAATATATCAAGATAATTTATTGTCATTAAACAAAATATAAATCACCATACGAAAAATAAACTGCTGTTGTTATTTAATTTTTGTCAGTAAGTATATTATGTTCACTTATTCATATTCCTCTAACAAACACCTTCAGTGAGAATATTGTGAAACTCTATACTATGGAATGCAAAATTTTATAAAAATATACATACATAATTATGGACACACAAACAGATTAAATTACCGTCACTCATAGAAAAACAACCAAAATAAGAATTTAATATTTTAGACGCGCCAAATAAAAACAAACTTTAAAAAAGAAAACAAAAATTTACCAACGAACTGGACAAAGGAGATGTATAAGTACACGATTATATACAAAATCTAAGAACAGACTCATTAAGAGGAACACAGTTTTAATTTAAAGTAGGTAGAGGTACCTTACTTCGATAAAATAATAAGAAACGTAACCATAATGAACTTGTGCCCTTTCCTGTGCATGCACATCAGTGCCAGACCTCACACGATTGTTTTCCAGAAAAAAGGAATGTATAATCAACCGGCTTTGTTTTTGGTTTAGTTAAAAATGTGTCATGTAAATAAAGGTTGAAAAAACAATTTTGGTTTCTGGATAGTGAGAATAAAGTTGGTGGAAAAAGTCAAGTATCAAGGTGCGCTGATTTGCGCACCACACTTTAAAAAAGCCAAAATTGCACGTTGCGTTGTATGGCCAACTTTATTTCGGAAACGAAAATATTTACATATTTGGGGCCAAGATACAAAACATAGTATAATTTGAACAGTGCTTTCCAGATCTTAATCGTCACTGCCTAAAATTTAATAATCTATATATATAAAACAAAGACGGGTTTGTTACAACACTCAGTTTTTTTATTTTTCGTCAATTCGATATTTATCAAAATTGTAGCATATGTTTATAGTTGTATTTTGTATAAACTGAAATAAACTAAAAGTCAATGAACACTTCGAGATATTCAAGTCAAAAATTGAAAATTGTCATCATTTTTCCTTTATTGTATATTTGAGTTTTTAGTTTAAAAAAAACAAATAAGAGCATTTTAAACTTTTTCCATATTAATACCAAAGTGTGTATCACATTTTAGACAATAAAATTGATTTGAAGTCAATAGTTTTATCCATTCCTGAGATATTTGCGACCAACCAAAATGTTCACTTTTTTTAATACGCTCGACATATTTTTATAAAAGTCCTTTCTGAATATTTCGACGTTATAACCTGTCGAACAAAATTTAATTTGAGTCGATATTTTTATTCGTTCTTGAGATACCATGGACGAAAAAAGGTATCTCGAACGTACATACCGACGCACACACAGACATCTATCTACAAATGACGGATTTAGATTCTAGGATACTTAAAACGCCCAGATTTATTAAAAATTTCAATTTGACGAATCGGACCGATTATAATAACTTCCTATTTGAAGTTAATAATCCCTCAAGATCTTACTGCATTATTTGCTGTGATATACCTATTATGTATATTAATTCAGGTCTAAGAAAAAGAAAATATGTAATCAAAATTAATTCATTGTCTTTTAAAATTTCGGGGAGCAATATTTTTTTATTTGTGACTAAAAAAAAAAGAACTCGTAAGTCTTTGACTTTTCTTTCTTACACGCACTATAAACGCCACAAAGTGTTCGCATTTCGCGCCACTTCACTGCTCACCCTAATTTCTTTTCTTTTTTTTTTAGCTTCATCATCTCACCACAGCTCTGCAACCCCAACTTTCATTCATAAATATGTGCAGTAAATTTTTAACCAAAATTAAAATACACAAAAATGTCTGTGCATTTGCCTTTTCTTTCAATTCATTGAAATTTCAAAATATTCCGTTGAGCGAACATCATACACTCCGGGTTAATTGAAAAAGTCAATTTAAATTTTCTTTTGAGATCACTGAATCTTAGGTGCGAAAGTAGTATATAAAAAACAGTATTTTTTTTTTGCTGATGGTCGCTGAGAGAAAAAATGACACTTAATTTGGTTGTATTAAGAATATCAATCTCAATTCAGTCATTGATTTTATTCCGAAAAATAAGTAATAGGATCATACGCAAACTGTGCTGGAAAATGGGGTTTCTTATTGTTTCTGATGATCTATCATGTGAGTTCAGACTTCAAACATAGTCTCATTCTTTAGAAGAGCTTGCATTCAGTTCACTTTTTGCAATGACCATATTTGTAGTATAGATAGTGTAGAAGTCTTTGGCTCACGTGAAAATTCAATTTGGCATGAAACTCATCCGGAGGAAGCAATATTGAAATGTGAACGAAAGCCGTGCTTGTCTCCCACCATCAAGCAGGCATTTGAAAAATAGTCTTGTCCACGAATGAAACGCTGTACATATATCACTCAATTCTGTTGATTGAAACTAAGTGTTGTAAAAATACATGAGCAACTACAAACGTTAAAAAGGAAGTTATAACAGATTCAAGTCCATCCGTCTGGCGGGTGCCTCGTTCGGCTAGTCACTTTCAGACCGAATTTTATATAGTTAAAAAATAACTACCACAGAAATACTCCTTAATCAATTAGAACGGAGTGTATATTCGCCGTCAAGCACCAAGTAGAGGAGTAAAGAGTGTGTAGTAACGCGGACACCTGAGTTCCCACGGTACGTGCATCTGGAACAAACTGCAACACGACAGCGCGGCGGCGCAACAACCTGTCGAATAAGTAAAATAAAAAAAAAACGTGCATATAAAAGTATTTATATATTGTTACTAAGTATATACATATGTACATATACAACAAGTGTGTTTTTCCTAAACAAAAATACCTTGGATGCAAATGCAATCGAGTTGCATTCTGCGGAACCCCCACCTTTTCTGGTGGATGGTGCACTCTGTGCTGCCGCTTCTATCTACTGCTACTCGTCTTGTTCGAATGATTTCGAATTTATTATGCCAGAGGCGCGGTACAAATGCAACATTTGGAATTCATTAATAGCTAACACCTTAAATATGTTGAGCAGATCTTTTAGTGAATAATTAAGTAGATACAAAAGTAGTTGTACTTGTACTTTGTAATCCTATATAGAATAAATAAAGATTTTAGAGTTGGTTGTTTTGGTAGTTTCTTGAATTTATTATTGACAAAAAGATTGCGTAATAAGGAAGACAAACCAAACTACAAAAAGCATTTATGTGTGCACTTAATTAATTTAACAGCATTAGAAGCTGATACCTACAGATACCGAATCTCAGAGTTTTATTTAATTTTAAATTAAATTAATAAAAAGTCTTACCATACCGCGCAGCAATCATTTTATTTATATCTTTTTTAATTTCGAATCATAAAATCTATCATAACTCAAAATTCTTTAAGTCAAAGAATTAGATTTCTGATTAGTAATCTAGAAGCCTAGAGAATTCCTCAATATACTTGTAATTTCTTAACCTGACATCCATTCCTAGAAAAGGCTAAATAAAAATCCGAATGCCAAAGAAAAAGTTATCATTTTAGTGTGCTCAGATGACAAACACTTGTGACTTGCATTAGCGAAAGAGTTGATTCTTGGCTTAAGTCTATGTTGGTTTAAATAAAAAGTTTAATAGGAAATCTATTTCAATCATCCCCAATGTTAGGATTCTACACCTGCCAATTATCTCGTTGCTTTCGAATAATTTCAAATTATTTCCGTTCAATTAATCTGCCATTCAATCCGCTTCGTCGACCATAACCCCATCTCTTAGCCGATTGTCATTTGCTCATTAGAATGGCTAAAGAAAGGCGGTCTCCAAAGCCCATTGCTACCCCACAAAATAGAGATAAGGAAGACAAGCTATAGTTATGAGAAGAAAAAAAGTTATACACGATTCTAATCAGATTTCTAGATTTCTGAAATGGCATGGCACCGCAAGTTGCATCTGCTCCTACACAACACACAAAAAATCGTGCCGCGTTACTCTATTCCTTCAATTTTCAAGCGCAACAAATAATCTGTATTCATACAACAACAATAATGTAGAGAGCAACAAAATCTATTTAAATTCAGGATACAAATATACAAACACACATGTACAGTACATATTATAACTCTTATAATTCTTTTTTTATTTCAGGCAAAGCCGTCGGCAATCGCTAGAACACCTGCTCAACGCCAGAATGATGTGCTATTCAGTCCGGCCAACTATTCCCAAATGTAAGTTTGTATTGAAGAACGTAGAACCAATTGCGATTCCCCTTGCATTGCGAAGTCCCTGCTGGAGGCTTTTTATATGCTGCTATTGCACTTTGGATCTTTGATCGGAAATTTATGTGATCTCTTCTCGGGTTTGATGTTGTTTCCTTTCTACTCAGACTTAGAGTTGGTATTGCGAACATCCACTGGGATTTCATCTGTGAATTTATCCTAGGTAGTTTCACCTTTTCTGATGCACATCGACATCCGTGCGCTACATCATCCCGGTTGCCGTGAGTCGTTGTGCCAGAGTAAGGCAGGCACATAGAACGAATAGCTAGAGAAAGATTGGCAAAAGGAAATTGATATCAATTACACAATGAAAGGAAAACCTGGCATCTTTGCGAGGCTTTGATGAAATGTTCGTTTGGCCAAAGCCATAGTCAAAGCAAAAGCCAACTGCTGACTGCTGGTGATGTATAAATAAAACATGAATCTGATTCTTAAGGAACGGTTTGAGAAGGAAATAAATTGCAAACGATCGCATTACTGATTTGTGCTGTGCGCACACAACCGCTTACATCACTCTTCGCTCAGAAGGAAGTGAGAATCAGTGCATTTGAATCGTTAAGGTTTTTCTTAACGACTAGCGGATATTACACTCATAGAAAAACCATCATCTCCATTCACCTTAAAGGTTTGTCTTAAAATGATTGAGTGGGGCTTGTAGCAAAAAATCATGATGTTTATTCATTAAAATAAATCGAACTTCACCGACCATTTGCAAAATCTTTTCTTTTTTTTTTGTTATTTCTTCTTTAATGAAATTAAATCCTCGTCAACAGACGACAGGATTTATAGAAAAACATGATCTTGAATGTAACTATAGAAAAAATCTTCAGAATATAATATTAAAACAAAAAAATAGTCAACCAGAGAACATGGCTTGAGGTACTATAAAAAGGATAACTTATTTTTTTACACTATTCTCACTCCATTTCTACTTTCAGAAATATATTTTTTGCCCAAAACTTTTTGAAATATTTTATAATAAAATATTATATACTACTTGACTTTAAATGTATTATTTTTTTTTAAATTGAAATGGATTCCAATTATGTATGTAGTATATTCACAAAAATATTGTAAAATTATTTCTTAGCCTACATTTCATATAAATTGATTACGTACATGTGTGGATTTCTGAGAAAATAATAGTTATATTACAATAATGATCTATTCAACAAAGTCTGTATCACATCATTTCTCATCTTATAAATATAAAATCAAAGTAAAATAACAATGCATTTGGTGCCCCAACAGCTATGAGCTTCAAATATCCATTTGATTGATGTCGAAATGTAGTGCTACTGAGCTCTACTACTGCAATTTGAAAAATCATTAAGCTTTGCCCCCAATATACATACATACATACATATGTATGTATGCATTTCTTAACCAGACTTTGATTGAAAAAAATTGTATGCCATAAATTTTTTTATCTTCTTACATAATTATGTGCAAAAAATAATTTTTGAATTTGTATTACAGTTCGGGAACACCTCGTGCTCAAGGAGCCGCTGGCTCTGGTAAGATTATTTACACATTTGGCAATCCCCAACTCTTGGCCAGTGCAACGTGGTCATCATCAAATAGGAGTAATACAAAAGTAGCCGTTAAGCAACTTCTCACCCACAATGGCAAAGCATTGGATTCAAAGTCAAAATATATGTTTGATATATTGCTAGAGAGAGCGGAGAATGCAGGCGATCGCATCTTCCAAGTTGGCAAGAATATTTGTAAAAAAGTATTTGGACCAACTGTCTTAGATTATGATCTGCAAAATGTCGATGATCACAGTCAAGAAACAGTAAAGACCATTGGAACTATATGCTGCGACTCGGAGGGGTGCCTTGACGCTACATCGACTTTACTGGTGGGCTCCGATGAGTCCCTGTGTCGAACTGTTCGTTTGAATTTCAGTGAAACTAAGTCGTTTGGTGTATTTCCTGGTCAAGTTGTCATGGTGAGCGGACGAAATCCTAAAGGCGATACGTTTATAGTCGAAGAGGTGATTGCCGATCGAGTGTTACAGTCGCCCACTGTACCTAAAATCACGGAATCGTTAAGTTTTGTGGTTGCGGCCGGACCTTTTACCAACAGTGATGATCTGGTCTATGATCCATTGCATGATTTGGTACTCTATTGTAAGGATAACCAACCAGATGTGCTCATATTGACTGGTCCATTAATGGACGCTGAACATAAGACTATCAATGAAAACGTGTTGGCGGAACCATTTGAGGTATTCTTCGAAAAAATGATTTCCGGGCTGGTGGAGGTCTTGGGGTGAGTCTTGGAATAGGTTGGATTTTTTTTTTTTTTTTTTTTTGATTTCAAAACATTGATTTGTTTTTAGGAATGAAATCACGATTCTCGTGGTGGCGTCGTGTAGAGATGCAAATAGTGACCCAGTCTATCCAACGATGCCAGTTACTTTAAAGACGACTTATCCAAATGTTCATATGCTACCTGACCCATCAATTGTTGACTTGAATGGAATAACTATCGGAATGACTTCCACCGATGTCCTAGATCATATTCTCAATAATGAACTAGCTGTGTAGGTTTAGATTAAGACCATGATATGTTTGTTTATTTAACTTATTTTTTCTTTTTTAGAAATGCTGGTGAGAAAATCAAACGAGCAGTGTGTTATCTTTTCAATCAAGGATCTTTTTATCCTCTTAATCCACCTGGTGATGATAGATTATGCTTTGATAGTTCCTTAGCACATAAGTATACAAATATTGAAAACATTCCCAATTTGATGATCTTGCCAGGAGATCAAAAATGTTTTTTGAGAGTGAGTTAATTATAAATTTTGTATGGTACATACATATATTATAACTACTGCATATTTGCTTTCTTGTTTTCAGGTTGTAAATGGATGCCTTGCAATCAACCCTGGTCGATTGGCTGATGAAAAAGGAGGAACTTTTGCAAGATTTGTTTTATATCCACCAAGCAAGGAGGAAGACACGAGCATCTTTAGCGTTATAGCATGTCAAGTTAGAAAAGTTTAGATCTTTTGTTAAGATATTTTTAAGTTTAATTTTATATTATTTTTGTTCATACGATAAACAAGACTAAAATTACATCTTGCACTTTGTTTACTTTTTTTAAAATTTGATTATTCTGGGAACTACTAATTCTTTTTACTGGACTCATCTAGTTAAGATAAGATTTCGCACACTGTATTTCTAGTTTTTTGGTAATCATCGCTTTTTCAATTGAAATAGCTAAAAATCTTATACATATATAAAATTCTCGTGTCACAATGTTTGTTCCCATACTCCTAAACGGCTCGACCGATTCGTATGAAATTTTGTATGCATATTCAGTAGGTCTGAGAATCCGCTACTATCTATTTTTCATACCCCTATGTGGTGAGGGTTCTCCATTTCCACCCCTAACATTTTATTTTTGGACAATTTTTTAAATTTGTTTATAATTTAGCATTACCAAATTCATGCAACCCTTAATTTTCACCATTCTTTTACCGTACTTTAATTAAGTTTTAGTTATTTTTTCTTGATTTTTTTTTTAATTTAAACAAAATAATTGACTCGGTAGTTAAAGATATACATATGTATGTATGTACCTACTTATATTTATTTATTCTTCGGGGGTTGTATTTAAATCTGAAAAACGTTTTTGGTCCTAAATTGATGACATTATTGAAGTCATGAATTTTTGGTGTGATGTTTATTTGTGCTTCAATTGTTTTTTCTGTTTAGCCCATACATGATTTTTATTTGGAGTAACATTAACCAAAATAAAAAATTGAAGCAAACTTCGGTTATTGTTTTACGTTCAAAATAACGTAACAGAATGTTACAACAACTAGGACACGAATTTCGGTTGTCCTGTCGGTCGATCAATGTACAGCTATTTAAAGGCAAGACCATGTATTTTGATTTTTTTTTCCAAATAACTATTAGACTAAACTAAACTTTTTAAAGATCGGATTTTTAGATCTGAAAAATAACAATGCTGTACATAATAGTCGACATAAGTGTTTGTAATAGAATCAGCCATTTTAGCGAAGGGAGAGTTTTAATATCTTTTGGATAAGTGAAACGAAGCACACTAGGCCATCTAGAAACAATAAAAAAAATTGCACGGAAAATAAAAAAAGCAACGAGCATAGCTTGAATTTGTGCCATAAATCGGGGCGAGACGAAGTTCGCCGGGCCCGATAGTATAAGTATAAAATACCAGCATCTAGACGTGATTGCCTCCGCTCTTGTCAGTTACCAAAATTCCTCCATTTTATTCAGTTAAGCGGAGTATGGGTTTAAAGTACCGATATCCTTCAAACACTTCGGATCATGACATTACGATGCCAATATAAACATAGAAGAAAAAATATCCAATCCTTCTATTGACTGTCGAAGTTATTTACATAAATCCAGAAACCTGGAACCTCCGCTGCATCTAGTTGGCTCAATGGATAAATCGTAACGGAGACAAATTTGGGACGGAACATTAAGGAAAGCTAGTATAGATAAGTTACTATTTTACAAATGCTTACTTAATATTGTAAGTGCGAAAGTAACTTTGAATGTGATGTGTGCCGAAGCTACTGAACCGAGGCTACTTTTTAATGCAAATAAATATGACTGTTTGAAACTGGGGATGGAATTTTGTATGGAAATAATGTAATTTTTTAAAATAAGAATTTATTAACATTTTACCATAAAGAGGTTAAAAATATAGGATGAAAACTTTTGTGTGATGAAGAGTAGTGTACAAAACTAAAGTTTTACTGAATAAATGTTCTTCATAAGATTATCAAATATTTTATCTTTAATTTTTGTTTAGAATTATTTTTTTTTTTTTTAAGTTAGGTTTTGTTTATCTCATCAATCAATAAAAGTAGTTGAATATTAATTTATTTTGGTTCTTATAAAATTTTATAAAATGTAATTGTGAATTAAGTCATTCTTGTAACCCCTCGTTTCTAACAATAGAATATTGTCGACTTTGTAGTAGCAACTTTTCAAACAAATTTGAATCGATGACTATAACTTTTGTCTTTGTTATTCAAGAAAGTAATTTCATGCAAACGGAGTAAACCATACGTCTATCCAGTTTGGTGAAACGATTTTTAAATAAAATAAATTCCTTTATAAAATAAATATATGTTAACAATGCAGAAACACATTTAAATTTTTTTTAAATTAAAACATTCTTTAATAATAAAAAGTCGCAAAAGTACAAAATAATTCCCTGAAGTTTCAAATATCAAATTTGAATAGCTCTTAAGACTCTTGATAGCTCAGGAAACACTGTAAATGCCTTAAGTCTTCTTGTTCCTCCACCAAATCTTTAATATAATCACCAAAAACCGTACAAATGCGATACAAACTCCTCTTAATTGCGTTTTTTAATGTTATAAGGTTGCGATCCATCTTTTTTCCATTTAAATTAACATTATTCAACTTGTCCAGTTCCAGTTTTAGTTTGAGGAGGGATTTGATAATTTTGGGTAATTCATTCTGAACAACACCATATTTATCTTCCTGCAGGGAACTCGCACAAATACCAGCCAAGCCTTCAGTCAACCAGACAATAGCTTGCGAGTTTGAGAGGACAAAAGCAGTCTTGGCTCCATCTTGTTCTCCGAAAAGATAGAACACACCTGGAAAAGCGTAGATGGCAGTCATTGCAGTTTCTTCGATAGATTTTTGAAAGTTTTCCAATATTTCAGTGATTCTATCACAGGGATTGGTTGTCTGGCCCGCTGAGACGCATTGAGACTGAGCTGGCTCGACTGGATCTGGGTTCATTCGCCGAATGCCATAGGTTTCATTGTATTGTCTGAGAAGAATTCGCTCAGCAGTCTCACTGGCAGACGGTTTAACTTGTGCGAATGGTGTGGCAGTTTTCATCGTCGAGATTCGCTTAACTGAAGAAGCAAGTTCCTCTGTAAATTCGTTGATTAGACTCAAACATTGTCCACTCAATTGATTCCAGTTATAAGGATGCCCTCCGGGAATAGAGAGAGCGAAAACTTCTTGGCGCCGATTTATCGCTTTACCTGAACCCAAATTATAGAGATCTAAGCAAGCCAATTGCTGAACTACTGGAACTTCCTTCAAAGCAAGAGCTTCGACAAGGCTTACTTCAGTTTGTGATGCTGCAACCATGGGATTCTTCTCAACGATGAAAAGCATTTCTTCGGCTAGTAGAAACGAGAAAAATTGCCTCATTAGTTCCATATTGCTCAGAATTTGGGAACACAAAATCCAGGAGTAAAATAGCAGCCGAAGGTCTGTTAAGATGTTAAACAAAGAGCAATAATTTTGATCGATTTCCGAGGTAAAAAAGTTAGCCAGTATTTTATTCAATGATGTCCCAATGATCCAATATAGAAAGGCAAAACCAAAAGTTGGCACAACCGACTTTAAGAGTGATGTATACAAAGTAGAGTAGACAATTGAACGGATTTTGATTAATTTTTTCTCTTGGATTATTGGAAATTCAATTTCCGATTCGTTTTTTAGATTTTCCTTAGCAAAGAAGTAGAATCCTGATGATATACCAGTAAAGACAAGAAAAGTGTATCGACTATTCACGAAATCCCTATCAAAGTAAGGCATCAACAGACTTCTGAAATAAAAATTAAAATCCAATATGTTTATTTTTAAATTTTTATAAAGTGCTTACCTATAATCTTCGTGTAAAAATCTAGCATACAACCAGGCAGTTAAAAAACCCACTATCAAGTGGATTCCCATGAACACAAATTTTCTCAAGACAGTTCCCATGAACCAACGAAATCTTGTGGCATAGTATTTTTTCACACAAAGAAAAGATTTTCCCAGAAGAATGCCAAAAATTATCACAGCACTGACCAACGGCATGATTGAAAGCCAAGTGTAAAACGAAAAAAATAGACCAAAAGTTGTGGTTATCCAATTGATGGGGTGCAGTATGTGAAAGTTAACAAAAAGCAGGAACACGGTGAGTAGGAAATATTGCATGGCAATACTCAGGCCGACGGCGTTCAAGCACCGAAACATGCAAAGTTTTTTGCATTCCAGAGTTGCTGCGGACGACATGCTGTCTATAGTTTCTGAAAGATAAAGAAAATTGATGGATGATATTAGTTTTTATTTTATTAATACTTTAGAACTTCAATGAAATTGTATAGAAAGAATAATAAGATTAGTTCGCCATACACGAGCGAGTGAATTGACGCGGAAAATTACCGGCTCCAATTCCCCTTTTACACTCAAGAAAAGATTTTTCATTAAATTTTCTTTTGTAGGCGGTGAATGAATGATATACTGGGTATTCAAGATATTTTTTAACTTTATATACTTACATTAGTTTATTTATTAGACTTATTTAAGTTCATTTGAAAAGTTGATGTTTTATTTAGTATAATTTTGGCGGAAAACTCGAATGAAAATTCGGCTGTTAACAAACCAGAAACACGATTTTTGTTTGAAATTGTAACGCTAGGAATTATAGCTGTCAGTACTGTCATTTAACCGGTGTGAGTGATGCCAAATTTAAACAATGATTTATCAATTCAACATTCTAAAAATTATCGATAATCGAAAGAAAGTAAGGGCAAGTGAGGAAACGTTTTACCTTTGGAAAATCTAATGTTTAATACATTTTGACACTAGGTTTATATATTATAAAATGGGATAAAATATAACGTATATAAGAAAAAAGAAATTTAAAAATGAAACCAATAAAAATCAGGCTTCTACTCGACGAGAATATTTGTTTGAATCTTATTTCCAGTCACTTGCTTTTTTCACACTTATCTGAGCCTGGCCTCGAGAGACATTGTATATTATGAGACTTGGGATCTATGTCCGTAAAGGGGGTTCACATTATTAATAATTGTTGGAGTTTGGGGATATTATCACTGAAAAGCAAAAAATTTTCGTAAAATTGAGAATATATTAAATTTTTCGTGGAGTACAGCTATATCTTGTAACAAGACTTGAATATGAAAAAAATTCACGGTATTTTTTTACCTTGAGTGAATTTTAATCAAAGTAAGTACTGTTTTAAAAAGTCCCATTTACCACATATTAACGAAAAACTAAATTTGATCAAATTTTTAAGCAAACGTATAAACTTAAATTTTAACCAACTTTTAAACTCAAATCAAACACGACATTACTTACTCCTCAGAAAAATGCAAGGGTACCAGCAAAAAAGTCATTGTTTACTATAAAATGAAATGTCCAATGATGTTTTATTTAAATTGTAGATTGTATAGAGTTAGAGCTCGATTGTTTCAAATTACGTACTGGCACGTGTTTTTGCTTCAATTTAAATTTTATTTTTAACTAGAGGACCCGGCGAACTTTGTCTCGCCTGGCTGTTAGATTGGCCCATAATTCACCAACCGATCAAAATGTTCATTATTCTCGGAACTTACAAAAGGGTATCTATAATAACATGTATTTGAATTGTTTTGAATTGAAGTTCGTCTTTTCCTTGAAGTATACTATACGTACATATTTAAAAATTAATTTATACACCCTAAAGTATACTATATGTGTACACACATATTGCAAACCTCGACTATAATATAATGTTGCAGCTTTTAGGAGTAAATCAATATGGAATAAAATATAGCTTGACTGTATTTTTAAAACTATTTTTTTATGAAAAAACATTATCTATATATTTATACTCTACATATAAACTTTTCTCTTGAATCACTCCATCTATTAAAAAAAAACGCAACAAAATCCGTTGAATAGTTTTAAAGATTTAAGCATACATAGGGGCATAGGGACAAAGAAAGCGACTTTGTTTTTATACTATGTAGTGATAGTGATGATTCTTACCGCCGCAGTACAAGCGCAAGAAGTAAATAAAGAACAATAGGAAAGATGATATGGGCACAGTAGACACTATTGGACAGTTATAATTTGTTCACTAAAAGTCTATTTCGATAAAATTTTATTGAGTAAAATCTTTTATCTATTATATACTAAAGGGCCCGGCAAACTTCGTCTCACCCCAATTTAATGCAGAAACTATATATCAAGCTATGTTATTGGTATATTTGATTTTCCATTCAATTTTTTTATTATTTCTAGATAACCCGGTGTACTTAGTTAGTTTATTAAAAAGTGGATCGAGGGGCAGGAAAACGGAAGTTCATGTCTCAGTTGTTGTTGAAACAATCTGTTTTGTTATGCTGAATGCAATCCATAACCGCAGATTGTGATTTTGCCGGGATAAAAAGTAGCCTATAGTTCTATCTGTGCCAAATTGGTATTTATTGTAATTGGATTTTACCGAAATCCTATCAGTCATTCTGGCGTGATTTTAAAAATTAAAAGAAATCCATTATCTATCCTGCGGGATCCATACATTTTACCGGGATAAAAAGTGTCTATTGACTATAAACTGTCTCTGTAACAAATTTTAGGCAAATTGGTTCAGCCGTTCTTCAGTTATAAATAGTGTAACTAACACAAATTTTGTTTATATATATATATACAGCCTTATTTATAAACGCCACATAAAACCTACATAAAGTTATATACGCCTTATAATGCCTCTAAACGCGAAAATGTTATTTATAAAACTTATGCATAGAGCCATAATAAGCATAGAAGATAGATTTAACAATTTTAATTTAATTATTTTATTTACAATCACTTTTAATATAATATATATAATACCTATATGTAATAATTTGTATATAATAAGTTTTAATTTTATTCTAATAAATACTTGAGAAGCTGGAATGCTGCAAAAATTAATAGTAGAATTTCGAAAACTTTATACCCATTTTTGTTAAATTTAAGAAAAGGAAACTTATTAGATTTCTTAATAGTTAGATAGTAGACAAATATTTTAATATAGTTGGATAGTTCAGAAATAGTAAGCAAGGTCCGTAAGTGTGGACAAATTAAAAATTTAACTTATGAAATTTGTGTATTGAAATTGCTCACTGATCAAATATTGTACCAAGAAGTTGCTTGCAATTTTATGTACATAATGCAATTAAATTAGAATACAAATGTATATGTACTGCAAACTTCTAACCATGCACAATAGCACTCAATAAGTTATTGAGGTTAAGCTGAAGACGAACTGAAAATAAAAGCAATAAACACATATGTAAAAGAGCAGGAACCCTGCAATTATATCTTACCTCCAACACCGTAAACGTGTATTTTCGATATTGTAATAATTAATAATTAAGTTCATTTTTTAAAGAAAGTCTTCCTTATAAATATTTCAAGCAATCAAATTTCTGCACTAAAAATACAATCTAAGAAAAACTGTAATTTCTTACCAGCCTTACAACATACCCGTAAATTTCCCACTCTACCAGCTGTCACTTTGACATGCGACACTACATTACCAGCCACATTCAGCAATTTCCCCTCCGCGAAATGCCAAAATACGCCATATTGGATTTTCATTCAAAATTCATCCTCATTTTCGTAGTGATTGCGTACGCATACACACATCGTACAGTTACGTTAAATTTCGTCCTCTTCAAACAAAAATATTTAAAATAATAAATTTCTTCTAACTGAGATTTTTTGTGTGCGCAAGCAGAAAAAACCCCCAAACCTCACCCTTTAAAATTCAATTATTAAAACATCCGTTCGATAAGTCGTTCAAATTAAAATTCGATAAAACACCTGCATTCAAATTTATGTGAATTACAAAATACAAAATAAAGAAAATAGTTGAATAAAAATCTCTCAGTGTCAAATGAATTTCGGAAAGTTCTTCATTTCGTTTCGCAGATCATCGAATCTCAAATCGAGCCATTGAATGGGCCCGCGGCCGGAGTCGGAGAGAAGTTAAGTGTGTTAAGTGAAAAAATCCGATAAATTTTTTTTGAGGTCATTTTGGTTGAATCGGGATTTTCCTTGGGTTTTCATCGACAACAACGACGACGACGAGTGACGACGACCGACCAAAGGTGGCCAATAGCTCATAGCCCATAGCCCAGTGCGAGTGGATGTAAGTAGAGGTGGAATTGGAAAATCGGAGAGCTTTGGTGTATGAAAATTCGAAAATTTATACGTGGACGCGTGCGGGGCAGGTGTCGGCGGTGGTCGAATTGAAAATAGAAAATACTGTGAGCGTTGTGTTGTTGTCTTTTTGTGTATCACTCGTGTTGTGTTACGTGTTCGCCTTCATTGAGTTTTCACCGGGTTTTCCTTCTTTCCAACTAGGGCAGGAATATTTCGAGTTTTCCACAGCACGTCGTCATAAAATCGGGTTGCGCGATAATTCTCGTTAAAAGGCAATTAATTTGCCAAATACAAACGAATTAGAGATGAAAAAATAAAGTAAAAGATTCATAGTTTCATTCACATCTGTTCGGCCCTTTTTTGATTAATATTTTCGATTGCATGAGCAAATTCAACTGCAAAAGAAAATCTTCAAAGTAAACCAAAGCCAATAAATTCCAAGAGCAAAAATATTTTAATAATTTCCTATAATGGCGTAATTAAGTGGATTTTGAGGCCAAAACGTGAGTGCACAGTGCAAGTTGAGTTGAAGAAAATGTGTTTTGCCTTTTAATTTATTCGTGTTTGGGTCTGTGGTTCGTGTCTTGAGCAGCCCTTCTTTTAATTAATAAATAAAATAGGTAAATTATGTACATAAATTGTGAAGGAATTCGATACGAAAAAAAAGTAAATAAATAAAAGTTGTAGGTATAAAACAAAAATAAATAAAAAAAAGTGAATTGAAGTGAATTCTGTGGGCTCTCCAGTGCGCAAGAAGGAGAAGCTAAAAATATACAAATAATTTCGTGTGTATTGGAGTTAGTGAGTTAGACAGAGAGGCAGCGATAACAAGTTGCGGTGGACAATTTGGCGGCGCAGCTCACTGCTCGGTGGCAGTGTCAGTGTCAGTTGAGTGAAATGTCAAATTGGTCGTTCTCGTTGTTTGCACTTCTCCCTACGTCATCGTCGTCAGCATCAGCATCGGAATCGGCATCAGCAGTTCCAACAGCCGGACTATTATCTTCAGCAGCAACTTTGTTGTCGTCATCGGTATCGGTATCGGCATCGCCTTCGTCATCCTCGTCATCAATTTCCATATTGCGTATGCGTAGTGATCTTCATTTTCAATTGGATTGTGTTTTGGGATATGTCGCATAATAAATTTTTAAAGCAGGTGGGTTTTAATTTCTTCGTAAAACAAAACAAGCTCTGTAGGTTGTAAGCTTTCCATTCCAAGGAAATGAGATCTTCTTGTGCAATGGAATCAAATGTTTTGAAATACCTAAACAAAATAAAAATATGTTATATTTGAATCACATCAAATAGGCTGCAGTGTTGCCATGTTTATTTTATGGATATTTCTCAAATTGAAGGTCAGTTTAGTAAGTTAGAGTTTCTTATGAATTGAATAAAATTAATTGTGTTATAGTGTCCGAGGTTATGAATGAGGATCTACTGTCGCTATTTGCCAACTCTAATGTATCAAAATCTATGCGTGGCAAAATCCTTATTGGCAAAGAGGAATCCACATAAATAACCTTGAAATCATAAACTAAAACTATTTAATCTGGAACTCGAAACAACAATCAACAAACGTGAATGATTTTCAGTGCTAAAGTTTTATTCACCCTTAAATAATACTAACTGTGAATAAATTAACCCCTATCTGTGTACCTACAATGATTTCTGTAAACAAGATTCTCTTGCCGAATCGCCAAATTAAATGTGTACATGAGTTTTTGTGTAAACAGATTAGATTCACATTTGCAAAATTCATGTACCGAAATTCAAATCTCCAATTACTGAACAAAATTAGGGATTTTTATGGTTTTGTTCCTGTATACTATGTAGTACGCGGCCTTGAGAGATTCAGGTTAAACATTTGGATTATAAACTTTGGAAAAAAATGAATTTTATAGAAATACCTACCTACTTATGTATTTCGTGTTCATATAAATAAGGCTACCTGACTTGTGAGTAGTATATAGCAAGTAGTTATGATTTCGTTGTGCATTTTTTGTTTTCAACATCTAGGGGTCATCTTCAGCATTGAATGTACTTAAAAATATTTATAAATTAATTAAAATTTACTAAATTCGACGCAAGTAAAATGGAAGGAATAATATATGAATCGGACTTTAGCTAAATATTTATAACTAGTTCAGCTCATGAACATTAAATAAGTGTGAGTCGTGGCAGAAATTTTCTCATAAACACCAAAAAGCTACACTTTTCTGCTCAGATTAGTACAGTGCAGTTTATGTTTATTCGGTTTGTTTGGAAACTTTCACTTCCTATCCTATAGTTTAAAGAATCTACATCATGCAGAAGGGTACAGCTTTTGACACTCTTTGTGTTACCCTACATTTTTCTTTGCTGTAAAAAATAAATTAGGTAAATTGTAAAATGCTGAATAATTTTTGTAACTCAGAGTGGACAGTGGAAAAAATCTGGTAGACAATCACAAGGAACTGGTGAATACACGAACTGATTGGTTTTGTTGATACATTTTTTAAATAAAGGAAGTATTTAGGAAAACGAATGAATTCAGTCCGATAGTTAAGTTAAGTTTTGGGAATGCAATCCAATTTTTAAGTTTCTCAAGGTATTCCTAAAAATGTCCTTTATTTAATAAATGGTTCTTAAACTAAAATTTTGTGTAGAAATGTCGGAAAGGTCCGTGGACAAATAAACATGTTAGTGGATTATAGGCCTTTTTTTTAATATTTAAGGGTTAACCTTTACGAAAAGAAAATACTTGATAACTTTTATTTTTTGTTGAACAATCCTTTAAAAGCTATAAACATAGGAGTAAGATACTATATGGCTTTTTTGTCGTTTTTTTACTAGGCTTTTGGCAAAATTAACTACCTTTTTGGAAAATTGTCTCAAACGGGTGTTGCAATAAATTGTCTAAATGTTTTAATTGACATAAAGAGCTAATAAATCAGTGATCTGGAATGGCAATCAATTATCTGACTGGTTAAACACAGAAATTGGAGATCGACAGGACTGTTAAGTCCGATATTATTTTCCTTGTTCTTGGATGACATCTAAGAGTATATTCGAGCTGAAATTTTGGTAAAAACAATTTTTTGACTGCAGAAATTGAAAATGGCTGCTTTAGTTATTCGGTATTAGTATTGCCAATAAAGAGCCACAGAACTGCTTTTTCTACTTGATGATGTTTTATTGGCAGAATCACCTAGCTCACAGCAGCTAATGATAAATCAGTTGATTATTTCTCCAATAATAAAAATCTAGATTCAGATCTAGAAAGTTTCAGGATTTAAAATCATTTGCGTAAGACTGACGCTAATGTCAAAAGTTTTCTAGAACACATAAAATCTTACCACAAATGCATTTTAATTAAAGACCCCAAATGAATACGTAAATTATAAGACAATAACCAAACCGCGCCAGCCAACGTGTGAACTGCGATATTTAACGGCGACAAATAACATTTAATTTGATTAAGTGACATTTGATCCTTGCCACCCTGTATTAATTCTATTGAACAATTACCTAACTCTGTAATCCAGAGTTCTCATATTTCGTCATCGAATAAAACGAAACAACTTCCTTCTGACCCTGACTCATTTCCTCAAAGGTATATAGATATGGTAGTATAGTCCATTTATGTGTCATTTCAAATGTTTACCTGTCCTCATCATTGTAATGAACCTATCATTCCTTTTCAGCTGTCGCTTTAAGTGTTGTAAATCTTCAAATGCATGTCCCTTCAAAGAATCTGTCGCAGCAGGTAGCAAAATAGGAAAATATCTATGTACTCCTTGTTTTTTGTTTTTGGTTTCGTTTTTATTTTCTCATCTACACATTGAGAAGGTAGGAACATCTCTGGGATTTGGCACATCACACGAGAATGATGAATATGACCAAAGACACGTACCCTTGAATTTCTGTTTCTGGTTTTTGTCGTCATAACTCCGTCACCAAAAAAAAAAAAAGAAGTGAAGTCATAAACCCTTGGCTGAGGGATGAATGTTGTCACTCGATGATGACGACGACGAGGACTACGACATGACATTCATAAAAACAACCAACAACAACTCGGCAATAAAACGCATGATAATAAATCTTAATTGGTGCAATATTCTTTGAAGGAGTGATGTGTTTGCAAAGGAGGTGTATGGTCTGTAGTGAAGGTTTTATTGCACACCGTAAGCCAAGTAATAAAAACAAAGACAAATTATATTTACATATACGAGGTTGCACAATATTTTAAAGGAAACTAAAAATAAACATATTTGATTTTGAAAATTTGTCAAAATTTTAAAAATTGTAAATAAGATTTACAAAATAATAAAGAAGAACATTTTCGGTTCTATAAAGAAAGTTTAGAACAGAAAACAGACCAAAAGGTGATACAAAAGCTTACCAAAATTTAATCTTTAAATGTTTTTGTTTATAAGAAAAATTCCCAATGTTATTAATTTTATTTGTATTTTTTTTTTTTTCAGAAACTTAAATCACGAAATCATCAGCAAAATAAAAGTTCAAATGGCCGCGGCTAGCGCTGGAACGCATAAAATAATTAACAGTGCCGCAGCTATTTCGAGTAATGCTAATGCTGTGGTAATGTCTCGAGGAAATTTAGTACAACAGCAACAAGTTGTAATGCAGCAGCAGCAACAACAACAACAACAACAGCAGCAACTTCAGCAGCAACAGCAACAACAAATGCAGCATCAACAGCAACAACATATTCAACATCAACATCATCAGCCACATCAACAGCATCAACATCATGCTGCGAATGTATCAAATCAGCAACAACAACAACAGGCCATTCTTATGCATCATCATCATCAGCACCATCATCAGCAGCAGCAGCAACAAACGCAACAACAGCAACAGAATGTCCACTATCAGATGCAACACCAGCAACAGCAGCAACAACATCAGCATCAGCAGATGAACGGACATCATCATGCTTCGCAACATATGATGCATCATGTTGCACAACAGCCTCAACAACAACAACAGCAGCAGCAACAACAACAACAGCAGCAACACCCACCACAGCAACAAACTCAACAACAACAACCACAACATAGGCAACAAACGTTTGCTCCCCGGGTCGGTGCGAACCCTTCTTCCAATGGCATGCAAATAATCGCCAACAATGTCATTGCCCGACAGCAATTGCATCAACATCCCCAATTCCCCCAACAGCCACAGCAACATGTGCAACAACAGAGTTTCACCCAATCTCCGGGGCATCATCACCAACAACAGGCACAGCAACAGCAGCAGCAGCAACAGCAACAACAACATCAACAACAATATCCTATTGAGGCATCAGAGGGGGTGCCAGGTGGCAAACTACAATTACAACAGAACCACCTGCCACCGCCGCCCCCACCTAATAAGATTCCTCCGCCACCAACAATAGCATCTCGTCATGCTCTGACGAATAAGCCACAAATTCCAATAATAGAGCCACCAGCAATGGCTGCTGTTGGAGCAGCGCCTGCAGCTAATTTAGCACCTGGATGGCGAAGGATTAACGCCAACAACGAGGTCATCTACATAAGGTAACTTTCCTCCTTCCTTATATTAAAATTGTATAGCTCATAGCGTAGCATAGTGTAGGTAGGACACACTATAAAATGTCCTTGAAAGTTTCTTTCACAACTTCTTTTCGCTCTCAAATTCAACTTTGTAAAGCAAATCCAAAATAAAATATGGAAAAAGAAGATGAAAAAAAAAAAAAATATAATACATCCTTGTCGACACCATTTGGTGCCTTCCATGCGGAACTAATTCATGTTCCACTTCGAGTATGCAAATAAAAAAGCCAAGCCATGCGAAAGATTCCACTTGAAAGAGATCTGAACTTTTTCTTTTTCTGTTTTTTGTCGTTTTTTTTTTTTCTTCTGTGATTCTCATACATCATAAAAAATGATTTACAACCAACTGAATAAGGACGAAATACATATAACAAAAAAAAAAAAAAGAAAAGGAATATACGAGTATGTATGTAGAACATACATTATCCTTAGAATGGACTTTCACAGAGTCTTGCGAGTCCTACACACTAATTGCACGTTATGACCTCCGATGGGTCCTTAATTTGTTCTCTTTTTATGTTTTTTTTTTTGCGGGGACAGTAAAGTGGGATTTATAAGATTTCTTCCTTCACCTTTTACAAGGATCATAAATTTGACCCAACAACAACCAAAAAAATAAAGAAAACAGGAGAGGAGAGGAGAGGACAAACAAACAAAAAAACAGCCAACCAAATTGGTTCCCTGGTTTTCGGGTTTTCTGGTTTTCTGGTTTCCTGGATGTTCGTTTGTTATTTTTGTGTATAATACAGATACACTTCCTGCAGATTCGCACTTATTTTACCCTTAGCGTAAAAGTTTCCTCCAAAAGTCTTGTTATTATCCTTCTTAATTTATTATTATCGTTCTATATCATATTTACTATGCATGTATGTGTGTATGCCGGCTATAGGCTTGTAAATCCTTGTCATGGTTTATTTTGGGTATTCGGTGACCCTTTGTTGTTGCTTTTATTCACTGGTTATTGGTGTCCTGTTTGTGTACATCCTGTTTTAATAGTTCCACATGATTTATGAAGAAGTTTTTGTGGTTTTTTTTTTATAAAGTTTTAATTTATTATTCCTTGACACAATAAAGTAAAAAACAAAATATGTATAGCAAAATTTTGAGTGCTGAGGTTAATTTTTCGTTCGTCCTGTCAGTTTTTATTTTTTTTCGTCTTCTTGTTGGGTGGGCTGGTGGTTGGTGACCTCAATCGAGGTGGTATTGATTTTTATTTCCAGTTTGTTTGTTTTGGAGTTGAATTATTTTTGGCTTCGGACATAAAAAAGTTTTTAAAGAGTTTTTCTCTGTAGAGTTCTGTAAGCTTTTAAGAGTCTACAGAAAGATTTGAAATTAATCGAAATTTGTAAAACTTGTCTTGTTAATTAATTTAATTTTTTTTTGTGTTTTATACTTACTACAATGGAGGTTTAGTAGAAAGTGTGAGTGTGTGTTTTTTTTGTAACATGGCTGTGTGTTTTATCCTTTTTTAATGTTTTAGTACATCAAGCTCCAAATGAATTGAATTCAAATTATATTGAGGCTATCTCTTAGAGAATTTTGGTTATTTTCAAATTATTGTGTTTCCTCTATTTTGACAGTATAAGTGCACACATGTTCTTAGAAATTGAAAACCGATTATTTGACATCAAGTTTGTATTATGCAGACAGTGGGACATTTTTTAGGCCTGAACTAGTTCGCAGGTGTTTTATAATACATGTTTCCTTTTTCTTGATAGGATAATTCGACCTGTAGTCAATTACCCCTATACATACATAAAAAACTGAATCAGGATTAAGCGGCGTGTATCGAGTAATCCTATTTTAATCCGATTCGACTATAGATGAGCTGAATCAAATCGAAAATATGTTTGTAAGCATGAATCGTGGAATTGAGGAATCGAGTTTTGTGTCGTCATTTTTAAAGTAATAGAATATTATCCCCAACAAAACTCGCACACAATTAAAACAAGACTGTCATTTCGATTCCATTTGAATTCGATTTCTCGATCCAACGACGGACGCCATAAACCTGGATCAAAATTTCATTTCGGATTCGATTAGATTTCCTCGGATCTCTTTTTGTAACCGAGATAAATGTATATTAATGATTCTTTTGGGTCAAGAAATCATAATTATAAAAGTCAATTTAAGGACTGGAGCAGTTATCTTTGGGCCAAGAACCAAAATTTCGATACCAATGGGACAGTCCACAACTATTTTTCAGGCAGAAGTAATTGCCTTTGCGAAATGCGTTGAACGTAATCTCGAAAGAAGATGGTAACCAAAACATAGCCATAATGTCAGATTGTCAAGAAGCTCTAAAAGCGATAACATCCTACACTGTTAGTTCAAAAATAGTATAGGACTGTATTGACACACTGAATAAACTCGGTAAGGTAAACACTCACTCTCTATTGGGTACCTGGAGATGCAGGAGTTCAGGGAAATGAAGAGGCAGGCTCCTTAGAGAAGATAAGTGCCTCCACTATTAGGACCAGAACCTTACTGTGGATTAGAGGAAAATGTGATTAAAAATAAAATCAAAAAAGAGGAGGAACCTAAATGAGCAAAAATCTGGAAAGAACTTCCTAAAATGAGACAGGCAAAAATGTTACTTGGTAACATTGCACGAAAGGAGAAAACATTTGGGAAATTACCGAGTAGAAGAACTTAATCTTCTCTCTCTGACGGTACCCCAAATACTCAAATTTTTAAGGGAAGTTAAATAAGATGAAATATTGTAAATGGGAACCACCCCAGTCCTAGTAGGGGGCACAATAGATCTTACAGGTCGCGGTGCACAAACCCCAAAATTATATTCATTCATTCATTCAAAGTCAAATCAGTTGTTGGCACGAAGAAATTAGTTGTTAAAGAAAGAAACCTTTTATTAAATTGTTACGATACTTTGGTAGGTTTCTTTGATTACAACCAGATTATGAATTTGAATTTTTAAGACAAAAATTGACACATGACAGTGGTGTCGATGGCCCAAAAGTAGTCAAAACCAAAATAAGTTCGAAACTTTCAGCCGATTGTTAAGTGTCTTAGTTTAAATTTAAATTTTAATTTATTAAGAATATTTCAAAAAATTATTTTTCTGGCTCTAACAATTTTTTCGCTTAGATTACAATTTTCTGTAGAAGTGTCATAAAAAAAATTTGATTAAACAAATAAGTGTCTTTCCTTTTTCTGTCAAGGAATTTCATTTATATAGAATCTAAGAATTTTTATAACGACCACTGTTTATAGATATGGATATAAAAGTTTGTTTGTTTTTTTCACGCCATTTGGATAGGTATTATTTTCTTTTGTCGGAGGGTTAATCCTATGCAAAATTCAGTTGAAACACCTTAAGGCCAATGACAACACGCACGGTATGACTTATTTGTTTAACAAGCTCAAACTTTTCATTGCTTCTTGTTGAAAGCTCTTTTTTTATTTTTGCAATCGTTTACATTAATAAATATTTGTAATTTCAATACAGGGTGTCTTTTTATAAACTGTAAATTCGTTATTCTTCTTTTTTTTTTAAACAATTTTTGATCCTAGAAGTGTCTTTCAAATCAATAATAGTGGAGAATGTTATTTATTTGAAAGATTATGAACGAACTCAAAGTCAAAATATTTCCTTAATATTTGATTAAGAAAAATCAATAGCTTAGCGAGACTCACCAAACTATTTGACAAATCTTTCAAGAACTAATTCTTGTCTTGTAGTCTCCAATTAATCTTTTAATTTGGGCATTGAATTAGTTCAGTTTCGAATTTACTCACACTCAGGAATCATTGTAAGCCATAATTCAATATGCTTTGATATTTTATGAGCCGTTGCATGACCAAATTTAAATTCTGTTAAGTATACGGAACCCTTAAAAAACAAAATGTATCATTTCTACGAACTTCTTACAAATGTCCTAAGTTCTATTTATTGTCGGTCAAAATGTGAAACTTACTAAAATTCTAAAATGCAGTTTGATTAAAATTGACGGATGGAAAAAGTGTTACCAACTTTATGAAATAAAAATAAAGAAAAAGAAAAGAATTAAAACATCTCTGTTATTCAAAATTCTATAGTCACTTCTTTCTAAAAAAAAAGATGAAAAAGTTTTGATTTTTTAGATCAATCCGAGTAAGAACTGTCATTCAATGAAGTTTTCACTATATTTATGACTTTGAAGACAACAAACTACATTTTGACATTTATAAAATTTCAAATGAATAATTTTGACAGTACATTCAAAATATGTATTGCAATTTTATAAGCTGAAACAATTAAGTCCAAAAAGACGAGTCTACACAAATTCAAGTCCAAAATAATAAGCCTCGTATCGGGTGTTTCTTAGGAAGTATTATCGTGTTTGGGTTTCACGAGACGAGACAATCGATTACTTTAAGTAGGAGTGTTAGAAGGTTGAACTTGATTTAATAATATCTTATACCATTAATTCAAATCACCTCTCTTAATGTATATAGGAATTTGGAAGCCTGTATAACCGACTTTATCTCGATTTAACAAATGTTTCTCATGAAATTTTATACCTTAAAAATTATCTATAGAAATGTGAACAAAACAAGAATGAGAAAATCTATTGAGACATAAATTGTTAATCTTTCCTTCCAATAAAAAAAAAAAAAAAAAAAAAATTGCCATGAATTCTCGAAATATTTTAGGTACTTCTTCCAAACACAAACCACAGCAAAAGAATCCACCAAATCATAATGCTCACGTTCAACATACATCGTCGTGACTAGAATATCAAATTTATCGATAATATACAATGGCAATTTTTATATCATCGATTATTCTGTAACATGTAAAGCTGTAGCCACCCTGTAGTATCGACAAAAATATACGAGTACACAACAAAATATATAATTTTTCTTTTTTTGGAAAAAAAAATCTAAAGAAATATTGACGCGGCATCATAAAACATTATTATTATCTCTTCACAATGAATCCATTTGATTTGCTTTTATTGCTTTTTTATCATTCCTGAAGATTATACGAGTATATAAATTTCTATCTATCCCTGTATTCCGCCTGAAGGTCCTGCTGTATACACATCAGCTCGATAGTTGGTATATATATTTTATTTTATTTTTTTTCTGCAAATCCAAACGCTTGCCCTTCGCGTTGTAGCCACTGCCAATCATAAAACTCAAAACGTTTCATGTTGTAAATCATTTTGTCGGTACTCAAACATTAAACTGAAAAATCCGCACCTAAAATACCAAAAAAAAAAAAATGAAAACGAATTTTGCGCGTTAAAGTATCTTAAGTAAGTAAATATCTGTATAAATTGTATCTTTTTTTTTATAAACTCGTACTCGTACTCGTACCTCACCTCTCTTTGAATCGTTTTCATTCCCTTTTTTTTTCATTCTCGTTTATTTTTTTTATCACTCAGATATTATTTTGTATTTATTTGTTTTTGAAATAGAGTATAGATACTTTGGTCTGGTCGTTTTTTTTTTTGTATCGAGGGGTGTTAGACTTTGTTTGTTTATTGATGTCGCTACGTGTCTTTATTATGTTGGTAGGCATCTGCACTTAATTGTTGTTGTAATTTGTTTGACTTAATATTTGTTAAATGGTCTCTATACTTTAGATTGTTTGTTATCAGCTCAAAGTTTGTTTAAGTATCTTTGTTGAATGAGTGCAAAAAAAAAAAAAACGTTGAAGCTTCTTTGTACAATTAATTCATTATCAAGAACTACTTTTTTCTTTGCTATTTGTAAAATGTGTGTTCTCTGATTAAATTGTTGTCCAATAAAAACTTAAAAAAAAAATAGGAAACAGGGGTGTTGCAAAAGTTTTAACATGAAGTTTTTTTTTTTTTAGTTCGATGTCGAGAGGAAGTGCTTATCAATATTGCACACGTAATTCGATAGCGAAAAAATATGAATCAGAGCATACTATAGATGAGAATTGAGACCATAAAATAATCACTATCAATTTAAAGTTTTTGAAAGATTTTACTGGGATTAATTGTCGTGAATTTTGTCGTGATTTATTCATTCATATTATAGTAATATATTGATATAGGGGGCAACACGCCCATTTATTCGACATAATTCAAGCAATAGATCGATTTATTTAATCTTACTTAAGTACTACATCGGTGTATAATAGCTAAAAATGAGGTTTTAGTGAGATAGGAATGGAAGAGTTATGGAAATGGAGTTTTAAACAGGAAGTGCTTAAATTTAAGTCGTTCAGGTTTTGGTTCAGATTCATATTCTGCAGGATGTAAGTAATGGATTTATTAAAGCCATACAAGAAAGAAGACTATTTCTTAAAGAAGATAGAATTGTATAAGTCAGTCAAAAGAGCTTTACAGCTTGATCCAAAACCAAAACTGTGTCAATTAAGCAATACTTCTTCTAAATGTTCATCATCGGCTCTACAACCGGAATCCGAATCCGATCCTGTCCTCATTCAACAAGTCTCTCCATTAATCTTGATTACCAGCCGATGTCAAAAAGTTGCGCACCCCAAGGCTTCGGGCTTCCTAGTCTATGCCATCTTTTCATCAGAAGCATGGTCTGGCACTCTGTCTTCTACTTTCTCAGACGGAAGCTCGCCACGGAAGTCTTTCAAAGCGAGCTCAATTTTGTTCACGATATGTGCATCGAGATAGATTCATTATTGTAACGTCTCCGAAACCATCCTTCCTCACATACGGGCCAACAATTATCATCTTTTTGACTTTCCTTTTGAACTTGAATAAGGGTTCGGAGTGCCTTTTACTCGGATCCATATGTGAGTACGTGTAGAACTGTCATCGTCCTGCACAGCATCGGCTCAGAAGTTTTGGTTTCTTGACTTAAAGACCTTTGACAGGGTGTTGTAGACTCTGTTGGCTTTGAGCAGCCAATTTGTCTTCTTCTATGTATGTCGTTATCGGTGGCTACTATTGACCCATAAGGTATTTAAAAGATGGCACTAATTCAGAATGATGCCCTGTTACCTTAATTTTTTGATTAGTTGTTCTTCTCACGGTCGACGAACACGCCATCTACTTTGTTTTTCCCGCTATTTTTTTTTCAAAAAGTCAACAGCTTCGTTTAAATTTCGATAGTTTTTTTTTTTACATTTATGTATATCGATATTTTTGTAGTGATACCAAATTAAAAACCACTCAACAGGATAGAATTATTTTTGCACTGAAACACTGGGTTCAGGATTAACTAAATCTGAATTAACTTTGAGTTCGACTCACCACTGAAAAACTAGTCCTTAGGATTTTAAAATAAACCAATTCTTAAGAACACGTTTCTAGACCTAGTACAATCTTCAATTCGATAAAGGGTAGCATTTTTTAATAATTATACAATTGAATTGATAAATTAAAAAGAAAAGAAAAGTGGTCCAAGTATTGAGCCTTGTGGGACTCCGTGGTTTGCTATGAAATAATACAACTGCACTAAATTTACAGACGATAGAAACCATTAAAAGGGTTAATGTTTTTGTAACATCTTCACCCAGAATGTAATATCTTCCTTTGAAGTCTTATCTCTTTACCAATTTGAATAAGAACAGTAAGAAGTAGTAGCGCTTACTTGATGGACTTATATGAGATTTTGTTTTGTCTTTCTGAACTAAACTAGACTAGGTTAATTCACGCAAAGTGTGTACTTAAGGGTTGTTCTGAAATAGGTAAATGATATGAATCAATTGTCGAACACAGGTGCTAAACTCTTCCACCTCATTCTCATCTAAAAGTCATATTAGAGTCAACCATTAATCTCCATTAAATATTAACACCTATTCAATGAAAACATTAAAATACATTTCTAATATACATCAACTGTTTAGTACATAAAACATTAAGTATATAGTTCATTCAACCTTGTGACACGAAACATCATCTAACCTTCTATTATACCTATACATATTTATACACTTGAGTAATGTATGTATGTCTGTATGTCTATAAACTTATAACCATAATATTTATGGCATTCACCCTTTTCTTTTCTTTTCTTTTTTTTTTTGAAGAAAATTACTCCCTTGGGTTCAGGGTCAGAGGAAAATATACTTTGGAGTATTTTAATGTTTTGTACATTTGTGTGTTTTCGAAAAAAACTTTCTTCGAAATCAATGTTAATATTTTATAGGTTCAAATGTGGGTATTTTCGACACTGGGTATTTGTCTCTTGGGGACAGAGGTAGTATCTATAAATAATAGAAAATGTTAAATGAACAATTCTTTACTTTTTCCAGATCATATAACAAAATTATTTAAGTTTGTGATGTGTTTTTTTTTTCTTTCTGGATTTGATTTGAAATTCGATTTTTTTTCTTGTTTTGGTGTTTCAGAAGACAAAAATATATACCGACAAATTTGTCATTCGAAACTTTTTTGAAAGTTTGATAAATTGATGTGTCGAACTTTGAAATTAAATGAATTATTTTTGACTTTGTTGTTATTTTTCAAATATTAATATCATTGTCGAATTTTTGAAACCAAAACGAAACAAAATCAAAACATTTTTCTAAACACAAGCCCAAAATAGTGAAAAATGTACTTTTGAAAAATTCTCAAAATTAGTGATTTTTAAACTATTATTAAGTTTTCAGTTTGCATATCGAATTCCCGACTTTTAAAATACCAATATTTTATAATCAAAATCCCTGTTTGTTATAATCCCGCTTTTTAAAATCCCGATCCCGAATTATCACCTCTAATATCGCCAAATCCGTTTTTTATCACTGTATACTGCGATTTTTTAAAATAAAGAAACTATTTGAATGCAAAAATGGGATTGTAAAAAGCGGGATTAAAAAAGCGGTATCTAGCTACAAACCAAAACTAATGTAATGTTATTTTCAGTTTTTTGTAAAATTGTATGTTTAATGAAAAAAAAAATGATTTTCATGGTTTTATTGCTTAAGCTTCATTTCAAAATTACAATATTTGACTTCTTGTTTTCAAAAAGCTGCGATTTTTTCTTCAATTTTAAATTAATCATAACGTAATTGCAGAATATTTTGAAAATATTCGACTTAAATCAAGTATAGTCTAATCAAAACCCCCTTTTTAAAAAGTAAGAGGTCTTGACTCTCAGTTCCTCGATTTTTTTTAAATTCCCTTCCAATTACAACATTCAAATCTTCTAGATCATTCATTATGACATATTAATGGAATTACTCATCAATTTAAATCCTTTAAATAAAATATTGAAGATAAAGTTTCAATAAAAGTTAAATAATACAATAAACCCAATAAAATACAGAGTTTTTATGTCCAAATTTTTTTTTTGCATAAATTATTAATTAATTTATTTTTTTTCTATTCAAACACCTCCACAGGCATGTTACGCAATTGTTTTTCGATTTAATCAAAAAATAAAAACATAATAAAAGCTTCAAATTAAATTCTCATTTTTCCAATAAAACTGTTTTTTTTTTTCAATTTTATTTCTATCTAAACTTTTTAACTTTTATGGGTATGAATATTTAATTTCGTTGTAAATAAAAGAAACATTCATACGTGCAAACATGTTTTCATTATTATTTTGTAAATTTGAATAATGTAATCATGTTTTTGATAAGTCATAAGTTTGAAAATTGAATTTTATCCCTAACAAGTCCATAAACCGCCTTTGATCAATTCAATTAAATTCGGTAAGGAAACTACTACCAATTTTTTTTTCTATTTATTTACGATGACAAAAATTCAATAAAAAAAAAAAACATTCCATTATTCATGAATACAGAGCCTCATGATGATGATTTCAGTTTCGATCATCATACAATCAAAATAAGATTAAAACAAAAAAACAAAACAAAAATCATAAAATTAACAAAGTTATAAGATGAATTTTTAATCTTTTCAAAAAAATAATTGAATATCATAAAATCAAAAACGAGTTCCTTGAATATGCAAATTTAATATTTTAATTTGCTTCTTTTTTTTCTGTAAGGTTGGAAGATCATAATATAGAGCTAGTAATTTGGCGTTAATATAGAGATAATAAGCAATGATTTTGAGGTTATGTGTTAATTCAAAAGAGTCCATTCACTAATAAGACGAGTAGGTAGATACAGTGGTGGCCAGAAGTAAAGGAACACTTTAGAAAATTACTTCTTTTTTTTCGATGCACAAACATAAATTAAATTCTTAGAAACAATACTTAAAGTATCTTTTTAGTAACAAAGTTTTGAGCTGAACATGCTGTGTTTCAAAAGTAAAAGTTGGTTTCCCATCCAAAATGAACTACTACGGATAGCAAATGTATAACTGAGAATTATCAGTGTAGAAAAGTCTGTAACAGCGTCTTACTTAAGAAGGAATTTCAATTAAAATAAAAATTAAAAAAAGTAAAGGACCAAGAATAGAGCCCTGTGGGACTCCGTTTATATTTAGTAGTTGTTTCGTTCAAATGTTTGTAACCTATCGACCAAATAGGACTAGACAAGAAAGGAAATCTGGCAATTTGACAGCACATCACTGATGCTGTCAAGCCCTTCATAAACTGATGGTTGAGTCAACACAACTCACTGGGTTTTAGCTAAGGGAACAAGAAGAAGTTGCTTAGGGCTAGATCGCAGTTTTTGGACGTCCTTAACGTTCATCAGCTTCCCAAAATTTCACTGTGGCAATTGATGATACAAAAAAAAGTAAAGGACCAAGAACATATCCCTGTGGGACTCCGTTTCTATTTAATTGTTGTTTAGTTTAACTGTTTGTAACATATCAGTCAAATAGAACTTGACAAGAAAGCAAACCTGGAAATTTGACAGCACACAGATCTTGTATTCCAAATGATTTAGACAATTGTCAAGGCCTTTCTTAATGGCTCCTTCAAAAAACTTCGACAGATGGTTGATTCAACACAAATCACTAAATTTTTAGCTGAGAGAACAACAAGGAGTTACTTAGGGGTAAATCGCTGAGGTTTGACACGATTTTTACGCCTAAATTGCTTCAAAAAAGTATTGGAAAAAGTATTAATGCCAGTGGCTGCAGCTTTTGGACGTCCGAACGTTTATTATCTCCCAAGCTGGTAAAAATATTTAATAATAGCTCCGTACTCCATACGATTGTCAAAGAACAACTGCTCCTTAAAAATGTATGAAATTTTTGTGAATATCTGTCAAAGTTTCACAATCATATTTTTTTTCTGGCTTGACGTGTGCTGCCATCTTCACCTTGAGGTCGGAAACTGTTCAGACCTATTTATGTATTTTCAATTTACAAAACATTTTAAAACATTAGTTTTGCATCTTCTATTTTTATTTGAAATACAGAACGGACGGGAAATAGTGTTCCATAATCGAAGGTTCTTTTTCGTAAAAATTGTTGCTTTAATTTTGGCCAACACTGTAGACAGGCAAGTTTCTGTATAAGTCATCATACAAACTCGAATTGTATCTCATTTTAAACAGGTTGACAGTTTTCAGTCAATTCATAAAAATACCTTGATGCGATTAATTTGATTTAATCAAAATATGAAACCTCGTTTGTGTGTTTTTTTTTTTGTTCTTGTTAAATTTGCAATTTACACTTTCATTTTGAAATTCGAAGTGACGAGCGTGGAACCCCGAAAATATCTCAAAAAAAAACAAACCAGTTGTCGGTTGTTCATTTTTGTCTTGTATACCGAGTATATACGAGTACCTATGGATTTTGATGGCTGTGATGATATGCATTCCTTAAGGACCAGTGCGCTCGGTTATGTGGTGGCTCCGAATCCAAACAGCATCATCATCATATTCTCATTCTCATCATCAAACTCTGGAACCGCATTGTTGGACTTGTTTTTTCATCCACTTTTCATGCGTTTGTTTCCTCCATGTGCTTCTAAATAAAGAATTGCCAAAAAATTGAATTACCCCAAAAAAAAAAAATCAAAAAAAAAAAAAAAAATGCAGCCAAACCGGACTTGAAACCAGAAAATTATCGTACCTTTCATCATTGAGGTCCTTTTTTCTGCAATTTTTTTTTGAGTATATTTGCTTTGGTAAAACTGAATGTGTTTTGTCAGAATTTCTCCAAAAATAGTTGTTGTTTTTTTTGCGAAGTTTTTCTTGCGTTTAAAGCGCGCGCAACGAGTAAGTAAATCGAATACAAGGTGAACCTAAACTCATCAACAAAATTAAAATCAAGTTTGAAATTCAATAAAAGCAAAAAAAAAAACGATGGCACAAAAACAACAACGAATCAAAAATCCATAAAAAAAAGAACTCGATCGTCATGATGATATTATATCCTTTTGAAAAGTGTTGCTTTTAATATGCATTGCGTACGCGGCACGAAGACGGCCAACAGCGTCAGTGTCAGCGACGACGAGGACGACGGACGTCGGTCGATGCAGAGATGTCATGCGTGTTTTCCCTTTAACTAGGCATCTGGGTTTCATCTTTCCGAAGGCCAACCACAAGACAACAGGCACTCACATCTCACAACTTCAATAAAATACAAAAAAAATTAAATCAAAATTTTATATAAAATTAATACAAGGTAATAATAATGCCAATGGATACAACAACAAAAAAACGGCAAAATATGTATCCATGCAGCTACGTATGCTTCACTGCTTGACAAGGTTTTTTTTTTCTGCTGCACTGCATTACGCTGCGCTGCACCGCGCTATTCTGTTCTGGAGTTGAAGCTGAAGCTGAAATGCAATGCACATTCATGCTTCGCGTTCGCATGCATCAGCGGCAGCAGCGGTGGCGGCTCGGCGCGGTGGCAATGGGGCTTCGAGGACGAGAAATCAAAATTCCTTGTAATGCCTTTCAGTTTGTCTTTTTGGTTGATGGGCGGTTATGCAAGTTTTCGATTTTGATATGCCATTGCAAAAATATAATTTTGTATATGTACGTCGGTCGTCGTCGTCGTCCTCTTGTTGTGTCGTGCCCTTTCATATGTTAAAACAAAAATGAAAAGGAATAAAATAAAATTAAAAAAAAAGAACTCAAGAAATTACTAAAGTACGCGATTGGGTTTTATAAACTTGTTCAGGTTCTCATTGCAATTAGTTGTTGTTTTTTTTTGTCGCTGTTTATAGTCTGACTAAATTCATAATTTTAATTAACTTTTTGTTATTCTTGTGAAAAAATATCATCACACAGAATATTAAACGAGGTTAATTGATTGAAGAAATACACGATAAAACGATTATCTTCTTCGTAGGGAAATATGTTTAAACATTAAACTGATAACTTGTAGACTTAAGGCAAAATATGAGAGTTGCAAAATCTCAATACCAAGCACAAGGATCAGACTCGTTGGACGTTGGCCGATCCTTTTTTTGCAAGAACCAAGTACTTTAGTGTCAAAATATGTTTTTGAACAGTACTGCCAAGTACTGAATTAATTAGCAACTTCAACAGCAAAGAATATTTCGACATCAAAAGTCAATGTGCACAGGTCTTTTGACATTCATTTTTTTATGTATTGATAAACCTGATAAATGTCACCTCAAAGTTGGCAGCACTGTTTTTAGCATAATAAGTATTTGGAAGTGCTGACAAGTACATCAAAAAAGTAATATCGTTTTAGGTACCAGCAACATGTGCTTCACCAGTAATAGTGCCTATTCAGCTGCTGTCAAAAAAATAGCAAAACTTCTTACGAAATGAGAATTTCACGTTTTTTGGTAACATTAAGAATGTGTTTTAAAATTTGTTTTCAAAAATTGGTACAAATCAATATTTTGTGGCAAGTCCTTTATTTGCAATGACAGCTGTACAGCGGCTTTGCATTGAGTCTACAAGGCATTGGGATCTTTCGACAGGAATCGATTTCAAGCACCTCTCCGCCGTAGACTAAAGTTCATTATTCTTTTTTCAACTTTTCCGTGTCCGTCCAAAGGTTTTTGCTTTGATTTAAAAAAAAGGTTCGATTTCGAGATTTCGATAATTTTTTGACATTAAGTACATAAAAGTATCGATATTTTTGCAGTGATACCATACTCACATTTACATAAAAGTATCAATATTTTTTCAGTGATACCAAATTAACAAACAGCTGGCTTAAATTAATCCTACGCTAAAAAACTGCTTAGTGAGGATTAAGCATTTCATGGATTCAAGAAAAACTAGGCGTAAGAGTTTAAAATCGTAAAATAAAAATTTACATAGGTATTCTGAAAAAAAAAAAATATATTTCAACTCCAATGTATGTGCCATTAAGGGCCAGCTTAAAGAAAGACATAAGACAAATCAGTCCAAGTGAACAACAGGAACACAACAAACCAGTTCAGATATCAGAATTTGTTCTCCTAAGGCTAAAAAAACAACAACAACATTAAAACCTTACAAAAATTTGTAGGTACCAACTCACTCAGTCAGAGTTCCAATGTAATATATTTGGCCAGGTCGGTAAGTCTTGCTGGATGATGTCTCCTCTTCCAGGATGTTTTTTTTTTGTTTAGGGGGGTTTTGTTGTATCATCATCAACAACAACAACTACACTATACAGTCCAGAGAATTCCACATGATGTAAAAGCTGGAATGTGAATTGCATCGGGAGAAGTTGTATGTCATGTAAAATTGTGCGCACAGATTTCTTGTATCTGCCAAACTACTTTCGAAATGACGTCTCTTTCTTCTTGTGTGTGTGTGTGTGTTTGTGTATTTTGGCCGCTGCAATGCAATGTTACCAATTTATGCTGATTTGTATCCTCTGGGATGTTTTTTGTTGGTTAAAAGTACATTTTACCATTTTAATCCTTTTACGAGGAAAAACTCATCACTGATTTTTTCGACCACGTTTTGTTGTTGTTTTTTTTTTTTTTTTTAATTTGATTTTTCACAAATGGAATGTGGGATGTTTGTCATGTGTCGAGGAATGTGACTGGGAAAGTGTCTGTAGGGGAATGATAAAATAAAATCGATATTTTCCGATATCTACTTGGGTTCATGTGAATTCGATATTTTTAGAGGAAATATTTGCTCAGCGTGTGCTGAAAAAAACGTGATACAAAAAAATAAGGAAATTCTTTTAAAAATAAATTGAGGCATTATAATTGACCATTCAATAACTTGTCTTAATTTTATTTAAAAAAAAAGCTTTAGGATTCAGTTGAGGTTTCCATGTCTATGGCGCATAAATCAGGCTTAAGTTGACCAATATGGATGGGGTTAGCTAAGTTTTAAAGGAAGAATCTCAGTGTCTACTTAACATCAACACAAGGGACAAGATGATAATGTACTCAAATTTCTTGTACAAACAGTTTAATCATTTATTATATTTCTCTGTCCATTTGGCAAAACAACCTCAACAAAATAACAGCCAATTTGACAGATCAAGCCTCAAGAATATGGCCGCTATGAAGTGTCAAAGTTCGGAAGCTCATATTGGAAGACCCTTTTTGTCTTATGTTTCTCTGAATACCTAATATATTAAAAGTAAAATGATGAATGATTTTCGTGAATTTTAAATGTCCTCTCGAGTCCTTGTATCTGTTGTCCTTACTCCTTCTAAAAATTAGAGTCCTGAGGTGACAATTCTATATGTATTTTGACTCTTTACATAATATGTGTTTATTCATTCAGATTGTCATGAATAGAAAATGAGAAGGCCAAAAAAAAAAAAATTGTCAAAAAAAAAAACACAAATCTCGACATCTAAGTAATAACGTGTCTCCAGGTCCAAGGGAATTTTATTTTATATTGCAGCAGTTGCAGCAACAAATTCTCGTAACGCAAACGATAACATTATAGTCTGCCGAAATCAAAGTGAACAAAGAATTTTTCCAACATCCATTTGTCCACATTAGAGAGACGACACGACCATGAAGATGACGATGACGTTGATGACGACGACGGCGACTGTAGGAAGGTACAAGGAACGACGGACGGCAGCGACGACGACGACTTATTCCAATTGTTATACAGTTGGTTGATACATAACACGCCTTGAACTTTGAGTCTTATTCAATATGACATTTGCAGTTCAGTTCAGTTTTTTTTTTTTTGTTTTTTTTCTGAATGTCATTTCTTTTATTTTTTCTTGGGATTTTTTCATGCCCGTTTGAGTACTCGGGAGTCACAATTCCACAATGTTGTCGGCAGTCCTCAACCCTCTTGAAATTCTCAAGTGACTCAAGTCCTCCAAAATGAAATGGATAGACGATAGACGAACGAGGGTTAGGGAGGGGTTAGGTGCTTGAATATTTTGTGTATGTTTTTTTTCTTTTTCTTGTTTTTTGCTCTTGTACATATTTGCACACAACTCTCTCATTTGATACTAAGAAGCGTTAACGTGACGACAAGAACTTGTACGATGATATCACCGTGTGTCGTCGTCGTCTCCGTCGTCGTCGCTGGGCGAGAGGACATTGTACCAACGAACTAGAAAAGTCATCAGCAAACAAACAACGAAGGGCTAACACAATAACAGTACATAGTATATAACAAACCAACACCAGAACCAGCACTACAACCAACACTAGACCCAGAACCAGAAGCAGAAGCAGCAGCAACAGAATTCTGAAGTAGCAGTAACACAGCATTCGGAATCATTCCACAGTCCCTGCGGAATTACGACTCCTTCAATATTCACATACGATACTCATTTTGTATAAAACTACTGTCATACACATATGTATAAATGTACATGTGTGTAAATGGAAAAGTAACCCAAGAAGGACCTTCATCATGCATGTGTACAATACTCGTACTCGTAAGACTGTGATTTAAGTCTCATGAAAGTCCTGAATTTTAAATGTTCCTGTGTTTTTTTTTGTTTCTCATTTCACTTGTGTCTCAAAAATTGCCAATTCTTGTATGAATCATGATGTTTTAGGGAATATCTATTTTCTTAAACCGGGATCTTGGTTTATTATACTTTAGGGAGCTGTCGTGGGTTTATAGAAAATAAAAAATAGATCTTGAAACTTTTGTGAGACTTTTGATTTGAATTTTATATTTCTAATATAATTTACAACATGAACTTTATAAAATTTACTTTAGTGGTTGAGAGAGTTGAGAAAACGTGACACAAGACAGTAGAAACTTGCGGAAGAAGTCTTTAAAAAATACTGAATTAAAAAAGTGCGTATACGCCTCAGTGAACCACACTGTTTTTGGTCGATTTTTAACTACTGTGAAGCTATTTGACAATTATTTTGGTAAAATAACAGTTTACCTGTTTATGCTTTCGTCCTAAAGCAGTATGTTATCAGTTGATTGAGTTATTTTACCGTTAACAGTAGTGAAATACTAGTAGTGTTCATGAAAAGACATACAAGAGTTGGTTTAGAATTTTCCTCACTATTTAATAAAGCAGAAAAACTTTGTCCTACTATTCTTCTGATAATAATTTATTATATATTTCCATTTCAAAACTGTTTAAACTTTGCAGTGCAGCAGAATGAACCCACCCTAAAGTCTGCAAACATATATTTTTTTTCCTTGCATCACTTAACTAACTGCCTCCTACATTTGACATTCCGAAACTCTATCTTAAATTAGAATGATGCGTAGTACCAACAATTTTATCGTGCGTAATTTTCTTATAGCCTGAATCCTTTTCACCTTAACATTGCGATTTATAGAAAAAAAAATATTCCTCCTCCTTTTCCCTTTCCCTGTGTCTATAAAAAAATATTCAAAACAGCAGACGACGACTGGTTTCGAATTATTGAATTACAATGTTTATTGCGTTTAAATTTCCTCAATAAAGCCTTTCAGTAAATATACCTCCCTCCCCCCTTCCTTCCGAATTTGACAAAATACTCTTACCTAATGTTCTTTTATTTTCATATCAAATTTTTTTCTCAATAAGGACCTATACCTGAATTTGAGTTGTGGCGTATTTTTATTTGAGGATGTGTGTACGACTTACTTACTCTTGTACTTTATTGTTTTTGTATCAATTTAAAAAAAAAAAAAATAAAAGGACGAAACTCTCTTTTCTTCGACTTGAATAACGTCTTCCAGCAGCAGCAGTAGCAGCGCCAACGTCTTTTTCCTTATTCGAGTTAATAATTTTCTCTGTTTTTGAAAGACGCAGATGAAAGTGGTTGGAAAAACTTCGTCGTTGACAATAAATTTCAATCTATGGAAGATATGGTGGCATTAGTGTGGAAGGGTTGTGTGATTTTCCATTCCGGTTTTGTGTTTTTTATTTTTATTCCTGGATTTTTATTGAAAAAAAAAAAATAAAGGATTCAATCTGAGGTTGCGAATGTTTGTTCTTTCAATGACTACATGCATTCCAAAAAGCACAGAGTTTGGGAAATTTGTAAGGAAAATATAAAGTGTCTGGTCGTACCAAAAATACATATACAAGGTGGTACAAAATTATTGTCTTAAAGATAAAAAAATACCGGCCAAACTCTGCTCCCACATCAACGCCACACAACAGGCGGATTGTCAGGCTCCCAAAAAACGAAGACCCTACTTTTTGACGTAACTGTTTAAGGAAAAATGGTCCTCGTCGTCACTCACGATGATTTTCGACACAAAATCATCCTCTTTGTTATTGAATTGACATCGAGGATAGATTGACAGTTGTTTACACTTAGTCCATTGTTTGTTTATATCCTGCAGCTGTCTAGTTCACAAATGTCAATTATGATTGACGTCTAAGATGTCATCCGAAAAATTGCTTAAATTTTACGTCACCTTGTAAAAATATACCCTTAAAGAAAAAGGTCTTTTAAACCGACACATCGACACAAATGAAATGGGCGACCATCCGTATGGAGTTGGATACGTCTTTCTTTCCTCTCACAGGTAATTGCAAAATTTTCTTATACGTTATTCGAGTGTAAGTATGTACGTATTTTCTTAGGCAAAGGGGTTGTGTTTTTAACTACCCTTAAGGTTGATGTCGAATGTGTGTAACTGTGTGTGTGTGTGTGTACTTCTTATTTCCCCCGATTTAGTTTGAAGGATACGCAACAATTTTGTGTAATCAAAATATAATTGCGTTTCAAAATTGTCAACTTCCTTGTTATTTTATTTTATTTTTTTATATTTTTTTTGAGGGTTGGTTTTTCATTTTTCATTTTTCCAGTTTCGTTGTTTCTCCGTTTTATTTTTGCTGCGTTTGTAAAAAAAATTAATAATTTAAGAAAAAAAAGATAATATAAAATGATATTAGAAAAATGGTTCGTTTATTGTCAACTTATACAAATTTCTTGCTTCTATTTGATTTCGTCCTTCAAAAAAAAACCCTTCCTCCGTCCGTCGCGTCGTCGTCGTGTCGGTGAAGATGATTGGTACTCATCATCATCGTCATCATATGATGGGTGTTGGAATGTAATTGAGTGCGTCGCGTCGTTAGCTCCTTGTCTGTGTAATAAGAGTTTGAAGCATTTTATAAATTAAATTAAATGTAATGTGCTCTTTTTTCACCCCCTGTTCCTTTTTTTGATCAGACGACGAAATTACTTGCAATAAAATATAATTATCCTTCATATGTATCTTCTTTGCAACAAGGATGAAAACGTAGTTTACCCACCTTCAGGGTAGATATTGTTTAATTTTAAGGGTTGCTGTCACTTTCGATAATATTTAAAGACAGTATTATATCAAATGTGACAGCTAGCCTAAATTCATCAAGGATATCCTTTTGACGGTATCATTTAGAATCTTAAGACAGACATGGGTACAGACTTAACCCTTATTTTGGGATATAACAATGGAAATTTTCTTCTCTTCAATTCATAAAAAGAAACTAATCCCAGGTGGATGGTTGAAGATAATGTTTGCACTTAAAATTCGTCATGATTCCATTTTTAAGTACATATAATGTTTGTCGAAATACTTTTAGGCATAAAATGAAGGATGTGAATTTTTGAAGAAGAGTTATCGTATAAAATATTTAAAGCAAACACATATGTTATAAAAAGCATTACCCCCAGCCAGATACAATGCTTATGTTTTGAAGATGTTTTAAGGGTGATAGTTGGGTTAAGAAGCATCTGAGTAATGTATCTGCTCATGTGATTTATGAATCTTGAAAGGGAAAACCAACATGTCTAGCGGTTAATACCTTTCAAATTCAATTTAAATACAATGGGTCATAAGTCCACATTTAGCTATTCTAATACTCTTTAAAGATCAAAACCCTTGAAGGTATCTAAAAATGCGACTAACAACTTATTACATATACAGTTTCTGGTTTAGTTAAAACTTATGGCTGGCTGAATTGAGTTTTCTTCTACACCTTTAGTATGGGTCGACTTTGACAATCTCTTGATGTTATGTTGACTTACCGGCAATATGCCAAATCACGGAAATTAACTCTCTCGGAACTTTTATACATGCCTTAGTGGCATACAAGTCTAGAAGACATAAGTCCATAATTCTCAAAATAGTCTATTTCTTGTAATAGATTGGATCCTCTAGTGGACTTATAGAAATCGCTTTTTACATCAGTAGTTTACAATGGAAACTAAACCTCTTTAATGTGTATTAAGTCCACAAATCAATTCATATTTTTGACTCCTTCAGCTGTTCTTGAGTTTTACAGACATTTGTGAACAATTTTGACCTTATCTAAATCTTTGTAGCTTCATAATCTAGTTTTGCTTATGTAGGGTCAGTAGTCCACATAATTTCAAAACTCAATTTCCATCTTGAAATAATCTAAATTTCATTTTGCAGTTGTCAATATAATATACATATGATATGCTAAAATTTTTTTTACAGCTGTTACTTAATCGATTATAGAATGATTAAGTTGATGGAAGAAAATACCACTAAGCGTTTTATGGCGCTCTGACCCACCCAAATCACTTCAAACGTTTATGAAAGCCAAAGATATCAAATTGTCACCCTTCCGCTCTTAACAGTTAAAGATGCCAAGGGTTTGAAATTTCTTAAAGCACTCTGAGCAATTGTGGACTTATGACCCATCAAATTGAATCGAAATTTAATATTTTCACTTGCATATCATACTCTGAAATTTCAGCTGTTTCAGCAGTTAAGTTCTCTGATTTGTGGACATGAGACACGCATGTAAGTTGAAGAATTTAAAGTCAAAAAATCAATGAATTGACTGATTTATGGACTTGAATACCAGTATCTGATATATCAACTGAATATGTTTCGAACAGATTTATGGACTTATGACTCTTTTTTAAATAGCATCAAAAGTTGATGTTTTATCCTGAAGGGAAAGTTAAAGATTTCAAATTTAATAAGGATTCGCTTTCAATATTTGTTTGTGTCGGTCTCTGATTAGAAACATAAGGTAAACAAATGTCGCTAAGAATTGAAATTAAATCGCACCCCTACTAACGGAATCCTGACAGCTTCCTTAGTTTTGATGCACTGGAAACAGCTTCATTTTGAATCTCATTTACACTTTGCTTCATCAATTTGCTAAAACAATAAAAACCCAAACCGAAATATACCACAAGCATCTCCCCCCACCACCCCCTCACCAAAACTCCCTCAGGAAAACAATTTCACCTCAAAAACTTCATCGCTTTTATTCAAGGACCCTTATACCTAACATAAAACAACAAAGCAGAGTTTATTGTTGTCGTCGTGCGTCCTTGTCGTTGGCGTTGGCTTTGGCGTTGGCGTTGTCGTCGTGTGCACCTGAAACATCATCAACAGCATTGTTCGGAGCAGGAACAGAGCATATGCACGACATAAACACAATTTATCTTCCCTTTTACACACTCTAACTGCGCGCCATATAGAGATATAATTCAGGGACGTGTTCCTGGCAAGAACGCGTGCTGTAGCCACTAACTTTTCGCTGAAATTTACTCGAAAATTACCCACGTCACCAACAAACGAAAAAGCTATGTTTGGCAATCGCATAAAGTTCATGCCAAAAACCAACAAAAACACCATCAGCATATCAGCATACGGATTTATCCTGCCGGTTCGCATATACCTACCGATATTCCTTCTCTCCACCTTTCCTTCGCTGGTATTGCTTGTATAAATGTACATGGTCCCGGAATGGAATAGAAAACAGGAAACAGGAGCCTAGGTGCATCATAAAATACGCCATACTCGTACCCATAACCGGAAACAGGACACGTATAGGTTCCCATTTTGTGGAAGAATGGAAACTCCATTGAGAATTAAATCCTCGATTGGAGTGGGTAAGAGAGTCAGAGCTTCTATTTTATAATATCTAACGGGATGGTAGATGCGCTCTTACTCGTTCCCAATATTGCGCTTAATTTTTTTTTTCTTCTATTTGTTACAAAATTTTTGTTATTTATTCCAATGTTACCCTATAGCCGTTAGAAGGAGCTGGAATATAGGACCTATGTAGAGGAACGGAGAATCCTCCTTAAATATCCTATTGTGGATTTTGTTGGTTTTTAGTTTTTTTTTTTCAAAAATATAGAAGTGGGATATATTGGAACAGAGAAAAGAAGGTTTATAGCAAAAAATTACAGTCTGAGTCAATTGATTGAAGTCAATTAATAGTTTCAGATGTTATCAATCTTAATTAATTCGAACCAGAACAAAATATGATTTCTTTTGATTATTTAATTATTGGATGAAATTTTTATCAAATTTAAAACTAACGATTAGTTATTTTTAAACTCACTCGTTTTAAAAGTTTTAATTTATCTTATCGTTACTTTGAACGACATTTTCAAGAAATCTTGTGATTTCCGAAAGCAATCGAAGTTAAAATATTCTATTTAAAATTAACGAATTATTTGCTGGTTTTAATCGCAATTATAAAATTTAATCGTTTTGAAAGTTATAATTTAACTTCTTTAACTAATAAAAAAAGAATAAGCAAAATGTATTTTTTTTTCTAAAATCATTATTCATAATTCATCATCTCCGTTTTCGATATTTTGTTATTTTATTTTAAACATCGATTAATGCGCGGTTATTCCTAAAAACTTTTGAAGTAAAAATTCCTTAAATCACTGCTGGAACTAAAAATGTTTTATCTATTCGTTACTTTACTCGATATTTTTTCAAGATTAATTAATGCGATTAGTAACAATAGAATCGATGTTATTTGAGAAAACTTTCCAGGCTGAAATATTCTTAATCGGTACTCAATATAAATAATATTCACTCGTTTCTTATATCATAATTTCTGCATTCGTTATTTACGAGTTGTGTAAAAGGAGCATCAATTCGCTATTTCTCCAGATGATTTTTGAAGTTCAAATATCTAAAATCAGAATTAAAACAAAAAATTTACTAATTTTAAAGTCATGTTTTATCTAGTCGATCAAATTACTCGTTATTTTGCATAAAATTAAATAAAATATTTACAAATAAATCGCTGTTGTTTCAGAAAACTATTTTTGGAGCAGAAATGTCCAAAATCTGTTAGCGGAATTTAAATCAATAAAACGTATTTATTTTCAAGTCATAATAATAATTTATGTAATTAATCACTTACTCCTTATTTTTAACGATTTAATTATTCTTCTCTGAACTCTTTCAAAAATGAATTTTATTAGTTTTTAAAATCATAATTTTCTCATCTGTACTTAAAAATTCTACGAAAAAATCAAAAACTACTAAAAATCAAACTAACTATTCATATAATCGTTAGTTAGAGAAAACCAATTTAAAACTTATTTCTCTTTCGAATAAGTCTTTCTTTTCAGAATTAATCAACAACTTTTTTAAAAATATCTTAATAATATACTATACTAGAAATCGAGTGAAATCGAACGAGTAAATTAGCTGACATTGTCCCACATTTCAAACTTCAAACTGAGATCATTTCGAGTGAAAGTAAAATCCGGTAACTAGATAATAGTAATCGTTACTTGTGAAATTTGCGACACTTCACTGTTTATTCGAAGTCATAATACTTAAATTGTTTTTCAAACTGAACACAATTTAAATGGCGTTTGGAATACAATTATAATTTGTCTAATCGTTAGTTGCAGTAATTTATCTAATCGTTAGTTGCATGTCGAAACTTTGTCCACTCAAGTACACTCTTCCTCTCAGAATCACTAAGATTCCCTTTGACAAAACGTCATGTCCTAATCGTGTGATGTGGACTGTTAAACACATCTGTTATGAGCCTTAAATAACAATACAAATAGGAGGATTAGCGCAAATATTGAATTTTATTATCTCTTTGTATTTTCGCTTCGATTATGCATACATACATATATCCAGATACTCTTGCTCATCCCTGTCTGATGAGTGCTATACGAGTTATAATTTCAAAAACATGTATTTACAATAAATCTATCTGTCATATTAATAAAATTTAATTTAAATGAGGCGACAACAACGCGATGTGCTGTATGTAAACTGACAAAACGATAAAATATTTCGAAAACAATTTCCACATCTGAGCCTCGATTCAGCTTCCATCTAGCATATGGGAATTTCACGCACCCCATGCCCCACGTCGCTTCACTCTGATAAAGTTATGAAAATTATTTATTGAATCAAAAAAAAAAGCTAATTGCTTGCTTTGGAACTTTTCGTCGTTGGTGTTTTTTTAATACCAATTTTTCGAGGGTTGTGAAAAGGCCATGATTATTAAATCACCTCAAGAAATTTGAATTTTGCCGCCACTGTTCGACGTCGTCGTCGCCGTCTCCGCCTCCGCCTATTTGTGGGCGTTATTCTACTGTTACATAGGTAGTCACATAAATACATACATATGTATATTGTATCTAGGCATAGGTACATTCTCGCAGTGGTAAGTAAAAGTGTTTTATGAATTATGAAGGTGTTGACTTTTGTGTGAAGACAACATAATTGAAATTTCCTTCAAAAACTTTTATACCTACATAAGATTTCGAGCTGAAAATATATAAAGCTATCGTCTTCGTTTGTCTTCTGAAAAAACTGGAAAGAGATAATGAACGTTCAGATAAAGTTAAGGGTGATTTTAAACGAAATTGTGGGTTGGTGTGTGTGGTAAGAAAAGCAGGTGGGGTGGAGTGAAGGGTAGTTGCAAAATGAAAATCTCAAAAAAAAAAAATACATATTAGATTATTTTCATGTGGAAAAAAATATTACAATTTTTATGACGAGACTTTTGATCCTTGTTAAATTTATTCAAAATTATTTTTTTTTTTTCGACATTCATAAAAAGAATTTAGGGTGGAATAAATTAGTATTAAAGAAAATTCAGATTTTCTAAACACATTTGGCTGGAATCTTTTTAATACAATATAAACATAACATAATTTTTTTTTGGAAAAATAAATTGAAAAAAAAAACCGTTTGAACAAGTAATTTTTAACTAGCGGAATCGTCACTTTGGAACATTGCTGCTCGTTAGTTTTTATGTGTTGGAATTTGATAATTTTTTTTTGTTGAAAATAATTTAATGTAATTTTTTTTTTTAAATACATTCTTTTAAGGGGTTTATGGCAGTTCTAGTTATGCGGCTTGACACACCCTTAAATCAATGTAAACTGTCAATGTCAAAAATCAACTATTTGGTGTTATTTTTATGACAGTGATGTCATCAGCCGTTTTTTTTTTTTAATGCTAGTATTTCGATTTAAGGATCTCTGTTTTGATGTTTCAGTTTCATGACTTTATTCTTTTAATTTTGAGGTTGGGATCCTGATTTCTTGTTTTCGTAGTTTGGTCTTCTGATAAGAGAATTCTGGTAATAGAATTATTTTGATGTTGGAATTTGACGTAAAATTCTAAGCTTATAGTTTTTTTTTAATTTCTGATTTTTGAATTTTGTTCTTAATTTTGACATTTATGTTTGGGGATTCCAGTTGGAAGGTGCTCAATATGACATTTTTGTAATTTGTACAATAGGCTTTGGTTTCGCACTTTTGGAGCCAGGGTTTTTGAATAAATGATTTTTACAAGATTCATTTAAATATCGAGAATCCCTTTTAAACGCTCTAAAAACTGTCAAACCTACTTTAATAAAAATAAAATGATACTGACATTTTTTGCTGACTTGGTACCGTTTTTTTTTTTTTTTTTTTTTTTTTATTTTTTTTTATTTTTTTAAAGAAAGAAATGGTTTTTAAAAGTAAAGTGAGAGATGTCAAAACCTTAAAAAGTTCAATGTGAAAATTGTCAAAAATATTTTCTTTGTGACATTAAAGTGCTTGTTGAATTGACACTAACGTGAAGCTATGACAAAATCAAGGATAAACGAGTGTGTCAAGGTGTTAGATTTTTTAGTGCCCCTTACTTGTTTTGTTCTAAAACTACAATTTTTGTCAATGACAAACGTTTTAGTAAACCAAACAATAGATAAGTCATTCGTCGTACACAAAATGAAAAAATCTATTTTTTTATTGACCCTAAAAAGTTTATATACAAAATTGTATATAAAACTAATTTAAAACTTGGCATTCTTTCTCTCTATTAAAATAAATTAATTTTTGTCAAAGGAGGAAAAAAAAGGACATCTGCTCGAAACCACCTTCTACACACTCACACATAGAACAAAAAATACAAATTCAATTTCATTAAAACCATAAAAAAACTTTTTCCAATGTCAAACTATATTTAATTAGAGAAATATGTTCAATTAATTTAAAAAAAAAAAAAAACGTCCTCGAACATCCTTCCTACAGACAAATAAAAAAAAATCAAAATACATTTTTAATTACTCGTTCGTGTTGCACACACATGTTCCATGCCTACTTCATTCTGAGTTGGATGGGCTGAGCTGAACTGTGCCGATGCCTGTGCTGTGCTGTGCTAAACTGGCCTTCAACTTTCAACCTTAATTGAATTGGCTCCTGTCCAATAATAGGTCAAGCTTATAAAACAATGGTGTAGTTATATTTGTACCTCAACCACGCCAACATTCAGCTTGAAAGCGATGCGGTGGAGCCGCGTCGAACTCAACCGAACCGAAGCGGACAAAGTGCCTCTTCTGTCATCGTGTTGTCGGTTGTCGTTGTCATTGTCGTCGATCGATGAATAACAGTTATGTATAATGTATGGCGTGTTGGTGTGGAGGCCATTTAGAAAAATTATTTGCACACAGCCCTGAATCACATTTTCATATAAAAACGATAACGAATCGAATCGAATATAATTCGAATCGATGAAACATCAATGTGCACATTTAAATTGATTGTGCTGCTACAACATGCCTTGGCTATGCCATCATTTTCCATTTTCCCGTTCCCTCTGCTTGCCCCTTTGTTATATGCCTTCGTGTTATATCCATTCAACCATCCATTTGTCGTCTTCGTCTCTTCCTCTGTCACCACCGTCTCGGGCCGTCAAGTTTATCAAAACTCAAATGCGACATAATCCCCATTAATTTTTGTTTTATTTTATTATCATTTTGTCCTACTATACTCGATATATAGTTCGATATCAAACAACGATGAATGATTGTTTTTCATTTTTTTTTTTATTATTTTTATTATTTTGGTTTTTTGCAAATCCCCAGGCGAGAGTCAACAATCTGACAATTAATTAAAAATGTAATTAATAATAATAATAATACTTCTCCCTTGAGTGTGTCGTTATTTGTGGCTTAATATATACCAACATAACACAACACACAGCACATATAAACATACCATAACTAGATATAAATTATATATTAATTGTTGTTTACCAATCGAATAAAGTTTAGGAATCTAGGTTGCCAACTGTCGTTTAATTATCATATTATTCTTCAGGGTTTTATTTTCCTTCTTTATGTTTTCTTCTCATAATTACATTTATCTTCAACGTGTTTTTCATTATTTTCTTATCATCTTCTTTTTCATCACCACCTTCATTATTACGTTTCTCTTCATCCTATTTATAATCATTTCCACCATTGTCATCTTTTGAATGGGCTTCATCATCTTTTGCATGATCTTTATAATTTTTTGTTTGATCTTCATCAATATCTTTTGTAGGATCTTCATCATCTTTTGTATGATCTTCATCATCTTTTGTATGATCTTCATCATCTTTTGTATGATCTTCATCATCTTTTGTATGATCTTCATCACCTTTTGCATGATCTTTATAATTTTTTGTATGATCTTCATCACCTTTAGTATGATCTTCATCATCTTTTGTATGATCTTCATCACCTTTTGTATGATCTTCATCATCTTTTGTACGATCTTCATCATCTTTTCTATGATAAACATAATCTTTTGTATGATCTTTATAATTTTTTGTATGATCTTCGCCAGCTTTTGTATGATCTCCATCACCTTTATTATGATTTTTAACATCTTTTGTATGATCTTTATAATTGTTTGAATGACCTTCATTTTTTGTATGATCTTCAAATTTTTTTGCATTATCTTCAAATTTTTTTGCATTATCTTCATCACTTTTGTATGATCTTCATCACCTTTATTATGATTTTTAACATCTTTTGTATGATCTTTATAATTTTTTGTATGATCTTCATATTTTGTATGATCTTCATAACCTTTTGTATGATTTTCACAATTTTGTGTATGATCTTCATCACCTTTTGTATGATCTTCATATTTTTTTGTATAATCTTCATCATCTTTTGTATGATCTACATTAATTAACTTCTTCATCTCTTTTTTCTTTTCTGTTATTTTGTATTTTTCTTATTCTTTGTCTCCTTTTATTATTTTTTCTCTGCTTCCGTTTTCTGTTTTTTTCATCAGGCGCTTTTTGTATCATCTTTCTATTCTTTTAATTTTATTTTCCTTTCGTTTCGCATTTTTCTTCAGTCTTCTACTTTTATTCTTCTTGTATTTCTTCACTTTCTTATTTTTCTCAGTTTTTTACTTTTTCTTCATTTTTTCTTCATCTTTCACGAATCCTTTTCTTCTACTTCTTATTGCTTATTTTTGGTGGTTTTTACTCTTAATCGTCTTTTGCTCCTTCTTGCTTCTTCTACTTTCCTCCTGTTTTCCTTCCTATACACATTTCGCTGGAATCTTCCAAAGTTACTTTTGACATCTAGAAAGAATCAATTTCCCTGCCTCAGTTGGCAATCCTATTATGTAAGATGAAAATATTTTGATTGCATTTGAAGCAGAAGAAGAAGAAAAAGAAGCAAAACCCGGGTGGTTTTAGCCACCCCACATCACGATAGCTTAAGTTGAACGTCTATATGTCTATGCCTGTGTTTCTGTCCATTCCTATGACTATGCCTCTGCCTGGTGCCGCTACTGCTGTCAAAGCAATTGATTGACATTTAATTACGCTTACATCGATATTCTCTGACCATCACCATACAGGCTGCGCTGAGCAGGGGGCCATCTAAGAGTATTGTATATAGTTCCCTTCTCCTCAACGTTGAATCTATTCAACTTGGTCAACTCTATCGGCATCGAGAATACGCACAGCTGCGCATCTCTCCAAACAAACGAAAAAAAACCAAAGCAAAAAAAAATTATTTAGGTCATGGCAATTCGAAGGAATGGCAAAAATATCGATCCACGCCAAAGGGGACGCTGCGCTGTCAGTCTCCACACACACACACTCACACATCTAGGCCTATGGGTACGTATGAGGAGGTATTGATTGACTGACCTGTCCCAATGCTTACGCCAATAGAATTAATTCCCCAGGTCCCTAGCGACCAAATACGTACGAGTATCTGGCTTTAAGCACGGCACACACAAACTTAGTGTTTGCTTTGACTACGAGTACCTACTCTAAATATACCGTCACAGTGAGTGAGTGCATGCTTTAGGCAAAGGCAATGTCAATTAGAATGCAGAAGAACGTTGTCGAAAGTCAAATGAACGAATTATTACAATCGTTATAGGATCGAACGGAACGGAGGAGCTAGTTGTCTGTTGCTGCCGTAAGTCGCTGTCATCGTCATCGGTTGGTGGGTCGGTCGTTGTGGCCCGTCATCTTCGTTATCCCATGAAGCCCGACAACCACCACCACCACTACCACCAAGTTTTTCGATGAGAATTTATTGACAATCAATTGACTGAAATGGAATTAACTTTGTTGGGTTTGGGTTGACATAGCACGAGGGTAAGAAGGACGAAGAGGGATAAATTTGCATCTAACATGATGGTTGATGTAATTATATTTGCTATAAATATTGCACAAGCAAGCAACAAAGTGTTTTTGCTAATTGAACAATTAATTCTGTTTAACTTGACAGGACGTTTGATGTTTTTTTCGTTTTGTTTTGTTTAGTTTTATTTTTATGTACACCATTTTTTCCTTTTAAATGTCATTAGGGAAAAGTTAGGATATGATTTGAAAAGGAGTGAATACAGAGAAATTTGACAAGTTCGATTTTCTATAGAATATTAAACTTTAGTATTTTAGTTAATTGTTCGAAAATATTTAATATTTAATAATAATTTGTATTTATTTTTTATCTTTGCAGGTAAATATTATTTGGACATTGGTGAAGTTGAAAGTTTGGTAATGTAGAGCAATTTAAATATTTTATATATTTTGTATTGCAAATGTTTACGTCTAAGAAAATTCCTAGTGAGTAAAAAATAATCCCTTCAAATCGCCTAGTTCGCGATATACACGAACTCAAAGAAACATGAGTTTGATCGCTAGCATTTATTTATTATGATAGAATTAATTTAAGTTTCCACATGGATATCTGGGTTGAATTCTATTATTCTGTACTGTTCTGTACTGTTCTGAACTGTTCTGAACTGTTCTGTACTGTTCTGTTCTGTACTCTTCTGTACTGTTCTGTACTGTTCTGTGCTGTTCTGTACTGTTCTGTATTGTTCTGTACTGTTCTGTATTGTTCTGTACTGTTCTGTCCTGTTCTGTATTGCTCTGTATTGCTCTGTACTGCCCTATAATTTAATGTGCTAATCTGCCCTTCTCAGAATTGGTAATTCTGCCGTGTTTTATTGGTAATCTTAAACTATAGCAATAATACAAGTTCCCAAAAAAGATGAAAAATTTACAAGGAAGTATAAAATTTAAATAACTTTGCAATATAAAATTTAAAATTTGTGTTATGTAATTTTCGAAACGTTCACACTTTTTAGTACAACAAAAGTATAAAAATAAATACCAATGAACGAACCCTTAAGTAAGCTAACATTTATTTATATTTGGCATCACTCAACTGTCTCCTTCATTTCACAATCCGAAACTCTATCTTCATTAAAATACTTTTACTGATTACTGACTTATTTTTGTTCAGTAATCCATTCATGTAATGTCTTCACTAAGTAAAAAAAAAACACGGCTAATGGAGTTTCTATTACATAATGTGCATTTTTATGTTGCATGCAACTCTAAGAAGTAATTCAAGCTGTCTATGGAAACAAAAAATACTTCATTAAAACTTAGTCAACTGTCATAATAAAAATTATGTTTTTCCCTTTTTTAATTAATTAGTTTTTCCGTCATTAAATTTGTTATAAAGTGACAACGCCACTTAAAATTATCTAAAACCCATGTTCCATTCGAACTAAATGTCAAATTAAATTTTTGATTAATGTCATCACATCATTTTACAAACTATCAAAACCATTCACATACAAATCAATTGAAATGTCATATAAATAAGTCTTTTGCCATTTTTATTATTTCTCTTTTGAACTTTTATTCTATCCAAGTATAAAATATGTCTTCTTCTCTAATGATACAAGCAATTATCTTTTATGAATTTTCATGTAGTTGACAGATGATGACGATAATGATGGTGATGCTATTATTTCATCAGGATATTATAATAAATCTGACCTATTTTCTTCTTTTACATCGTCATCATCATCATCATGAAAATTCTGCCCGTTTATGTATATAATATACATTTGACCCCATGACGCCAATTACGGTATGTTTCCCATTTTCTTTTGAGCCCAAGTCATTCAAGTATAATACTCGTACACAATAAATGTATAACAACATGATAACAAAACATTTTCCGGCTAAAATTGTACAAACTCATAGAAGGTATCTACACAATCTGTCATAAACCACACCTTTTAATATATGACATGAGTTTCCGTTACTAAGAGAGTATATTTTATTTGTGTGTGTGTGTTTGTGTTCAAAATATGGATGAAAACTATTTATTTTGTTATTAACATTATTTTTCGCTTGAAAGGACGTAATGACGAGTTACAATAATTAATAAACCTCTATCTCAAAAGTGTAATAGTTCCAAGTACACACGAGTGTATAGAAATGGGAACTGTCAAAGTTTATCCAGAGGCGCACTAAGAATTTCTAGCAAAGGAACCACAGAAACCACAGTGTGGAATTGTTGAGGTGGAAGTTTTGAGATCTTGCCAGGATTAAGAGAGTCAGTCTACATAACTTTAAACTATCAACGAAGAAAGCTTTAACATATTATGCTATTGTGATTTTTTTGTTTTTATTATTTTGAACTAATTTGTTTAAAATTATTGTGAATGATTTGAGTTTTGACTTTTGAGTAATTATTTTTTGTTTGAAAAATTTTATTCGTACAAATTATAATTAAACAATTTAACCGACTAATTTTTACTACACCTGAAGAAATTTTAAAATATGTAGTCGAAGTTCTCGCTAACAGCTGAACCAATCAAGAACAAGATCGTAAAATTCAATCGTAGTTCTGTTCCATTGAATTATCCTTCATCATTTCCAACCGCATACTCAAGTATCCCCCAAAAAGTACTTAGGTATAACTCCATTTGTCCTTTGTAATGCTTTTCTCAAATCCTCAAGGGTGCCCTAAACCCCCTTCAGAGCACTTTTAAGTACTACAATGCAAGTTCGTGTGGTGCCTTTGGTCAAATAATTTTCCATACTTGTGGCGGCACAACAAAAACACTTAAAATATGACATTGTGTACATATATATCTTTGCTTTTCCGGAAGGAAAACTTGTACTTTTAATTGCCATCATATTTGAGCATTAGAATTGCCATTTGCTACTTTTGCCGCTATACTCCCGCCCTCCGCGCCGAAGGCAACGGTAAATTGTTTGAATTAAACTTTTGGGGTACACATACATAAAATTATTTTAAGAGTTTGTTGTTTTAGAAAGAAAGAATGGAGAACAAAAAGTGGAATCAAACAAAATAAAATAATTTCCAACATACACAATGTTGTCAGCGAGAAAAACGAGGAAAATTACTAAAAAATAACGACGACGACGTCAAGGAGGACAAAATCGACGTCGACTTTCACGTGTAGTCGTGAAATGTTTCCTTTTTTTAACATCTCAATTCAAAGTTTTTTAACTCCTTGTCTGGCAAACATAAAAAAGAACACATAAAAAAAAGGGTAGACATTCCATTTGAAGCGGAAGAAAAACGAACTAATTGCAATAACGGATGTAAATTGCTAAAATGTGTTGTTAAGTGGAAAAAGTCTACAAAACCACCAAAAGGATCCACAGTCGCGCCGCACCTAAAATAATGTTCTTGGAGTTAGTTTAGTTCTGTTCGTTTATTTTCGGTTTTCTGTCAGAGCTGACGAGAGTAAATAAGGACCAAAAAGGACGAGTATAAACATACAAGGAATTTTTTTTCCCATTTTGGGAAAGTTAAAGACGATTATTTGAGTACTTTGAGGAGGGGGCTAAACATGCCAATTGGCAATTTTTATATGTATGTATGTTTATATAGTAAAGCCATTATCCTGCAAGAAAGGATAACGACTAAACCAACGAAAGACGATGGTCAAATCGTTTCGGTTTATTTTTATTGACTCTATTGTTTCGTCTATAAGCAGGTGATAACATAAGAAACATACGAGATACAAGCATTAACCAGTGGCGGATCGAAGGGGGCACTTTAGGGGCTGAAGTTCCCAAACAGGGGATTCTTGAACGCAATGCTCCGAGAAGTGTACCTTCATATTACCGTTCAATTTTTTTCGTAAACATCTCGACAAAAGACAAATGTACAAAACTGTCAGTCATGAAAATTTGACAGGTCATTAGTCAGATTTGAAGTTTTGAATGTTTTCATTTTAATACTTTTTTAATCATTCTTGTAATTCTACAGGAATTGGAAGTGTTGTAAATAAATTATAATAACTGTTATGAAAGTGGATTGATGCCACGCCCCCTGTGTTTAAATTTTTAAAGTTTTGAATGCTTTTCTGAGTATACAATTCGACTCCGATTGCTCTGCCAAATTTCACCATTTAAGAGAATTGAAAGTGCGCATTTTAATAGGTACAAATTATGAAGGAATGGGCGGATACCACGCCCACTCCATCGAAAGTAGTTAATTTTCGCTTTGATCTCTAGGTTGTTCTTCAAGACCTATTTTGTTAGGAAGCTTCTTCGGTGAAGTTCTTCATAATTTTAATTATTTGACAGTCAGTAAAAGTTAGTAACGGTTTTTGCAATTTTTGAAGACTTGTATCTCAAGAACCACTTTTGATATAGAGTTGAAATTAAGCGAGGTTCATGTCCTCGTCTAGTTTAACTATTTTGGTTTTAAAGTTAAAGGGGACTAAAATATGGACTGATTTTATTTCTGTTAAAAGGGTGCAGTTCGTAAAAACTTAATTGGGCACCACGGTACCCTTTGATTATATCTTTTTAGGAGTTAAAGTTATGAGAATGGGACTAAACCTCAAAAAACCTAATAAGAACTGATTTCAAAAGATTATGGAAAATTCAACATGATATCCCCCCCACCACAAAACCTTACATCCGCCACTGTGCAAAACAGTTTGTCGGTTTTATGGTTTTATGACCAATATGGCAGCTTGCCTCACTCTTGGCGTAGCAGAAAAATATCTCGGAGTTTGCCTTTTTGGTTTCTGCCTTCCGATTTGATGAGGTTATTTTCTTGGTTATTGGTTCTTCGTCCGAGATAACGTTTACGCATGGTCATGTATTTTGTCAATTCATTTTAATGATCCTAAACACCATTAGATACATATAATGTCGATTTTTTTTTTCTTCTCTCTTCATATTGAAGAGCTGTTTCAAACGTCTTTCCTTCCCTCTCTTTTTTATCATGTGCTTTTCCTGGAAGAAAAAAAAACACCATATTGCTAAAAAAAAAACAGTCTATGATATTAAAATAAACCCTTGACATGAGTGGAGAGGATTATGTCATTTTACCCCCAAAAAAGCACTTTGTTTCCATTATCGTCTTAAAATAATTAATGATGATATTTACTTCGTAAGTCAGTCATGGTTTTCTAAGAATCTCAGAGCCTCATATAGATAATATAATATCCTCATACAATAGATGGTAAATATTTCATAAGGGTTCTTCAGAAAGTTGTATCTTTTGTACTTTTTTTTTTTTTACTTAGGTATAACTTACCTTAGGTTATATCTTTTTTGATGGTAATTAAAATTGGCTTAAAAAAACCAAAGATGTTCCTTGGAGAGAGAGAGAGAGAGACAATGGGGGTAGGCTTTTGAGTGGTTTTAAAAACTTGGATACGTTAAATGTAAAGAATGTTTATTAAAAATTATATATACATATTTTTTTTTTAAAACAAATCATGATTCGTCTTATGTAGAATTAAGTTTGAAGACATAAACTGATGATCTGGTCTTAAGATGGTAATTGAGACAGTCAGAGGGCATGGATAATGAGTTTCAAGTTAATTTCCTTAAGTTAGTTTTATCTCTTAATGATGACAGAGTAATTGACAACTTTTGAAGTATTCTAAAGAAAAAAGAAAAAAAAAAAAAAAAAAAAAGAAAAAAAAAATCTTTTTGAAAGAAAGTTCCTTCTTTTATTCTACTACTTTATGTCAAAAAAAAATTCCAAAGCAGACATTTTGAAAGTCTAATGTCAAACGAAAAGAAAAATATTTTGCAATCTCAATGAATTACATTATAAAAAAACAATCGTAGAATCTTAGTTACAACATAACTAACTTCAACTTCTTCTGTACAAATTTAAATACCGATTCGTTATTTTATAACGATACTATTAGTTTGTTTGAAACAAATTGCTTATCAGCTTTCATGAAAAGATGAATAGTAAAACAGATGATTTTGTTATAAACAAATTAAAAATAACAGGTATTGAAACAATTTCACTTATTTTGACAGTTGTTTACTTTGATCTAAGACGCTAAGTCTACCTGACGTTTTAACTAGTTTGTTTTAACAAGTCTTGGCGCCTCTCAACTGAGTTGTTTAACGAGTAAAATGTTTAAATCTGTTAATATTTCTGAAATTGAAGTCAATGTGTCAGTTTTTCATATTAGTTACAAAATAACTAACTTCTTCTGTACAAATCGATTCGTCCCTTTATAACGATAGATAATATTCGTTTGTTTGAAACAGATTGGTTGTCAGCTGTCATGAAATGATGAATAGTGAAACAGATTGTTTTTTTATAAACAAATGACAAATATAAGGCATTGTAAACAATTTCATTGATATTGACAGTTTGTTAAGTCCATCTGACGTTTTAACTAGTTTGTTTTTACAAGTCTATGCGTTTCTCAACTGATTTGTTTAACGAGTTAAATGTTTAAATCTGTTGATATTTCTGAAATTGAAGTCAATGTGTCAGTTTTTGACATTTGTTACAAAATAACTAACTTCTTCTGTACAAATCGAATGCCGGTTCGTTCCTTTATATGTAACTATAGATATTATTCGTTTGTTTGAAACAGATTGCTTGTCAGCTGTCATGAAAAGATGAATATTAAAACAGATGATTTTGTTATAAAAAAATTACAAATAACAGGCATTGTAAACAATTTCACTTATTTTGACATTTCTTTACTTTGATTTAGGACGCTTAGTCTATTTGAAGTTTTAACTCGTTTGTTTTGACAAGTATTTGGGCTTCTAAACAGACTTGTTTAACGAGTAAAATGTTTAAATTTGTTTAAGATTCTGAAATTGAAGTCATTATGTCAGTTTTTGACATTGAGTTCATTGAGGACGGTTTGAATATTTCCGAGTTCTCATGCGCATCCAAAATAGTAACGAATATCAAGGTTTTTTACTTTGTACTTGTACTTTTGGTAGAAATGACACAAGAAATCAACGTAATTCAGTTTTTGTTTTGATAGATTAAAATTGACTGACTTTGTTTTTGAGTTGGTGTGTCAGTAGATGGGCGTTTGTCATATACATTTTCAATTATGTCACATTTTTGAAGCTATCTTCAAATACTGACAATTGATTTCAACTGAAACTACTGTACATACATTGAAGTAAAAGTTAAAATAATTTGATAATTAAATTGAAAGATTAAATCTTCTTTCAATCTTTCTAAGGACTCATTAATGATGTCATCCTTTTTGTAATTTAGGGTCAAATTTCCTATACCAAAAAAAAAAAAAAATCGTTACATTGCAAAATACAATCGTACAGTTCAACAAGGATATTCTAAAATTGCTGATCATATCACTAAGATATATATCTTCATTTTTGGACCAAATTGAAGAATAATTAACATTACAAAAAACACGAAACTTTATTTCAAAACTTTTCTCACTTCATAAAATCATATCCGTCGTCATTGTCGTCGTTGTCCTCGAGCTAACAATAGACAGCTGTTTTTTTTTGTGAGAATGAGCCCCCCAGGAAAAACCATTTCCACACAAACATCCTTCATTTAAACTACCTCCATGGCACCCCCCCCCCCCCCTCTCATTTGAATGTCTCATTTTCCTAATGCAATACAAAAAAGGGTCGAAGTCAAAGCATACGGCATAAGGCGGCGGCATTTAGACGCAGACAGGATACTCCTTAAATGTGCCAAAAATATAACCTTCTGCCAAAGTATTTACACAATAATCCACCTCTTACATATACAAGTACATACACATATATATATTTCCGTAGTTACCCTTCTAATTGTCTCTATCTGTATATGTATATGTATGTATTTTTCATTGTGTACTCGTACTCGTACTTATACAAACAAAAGAAGAGTACGTACTCGTCTAAAAACATTTTTGGAGCTTATCCAACTACTTGAAACTATTGTCTGTTGTTTTGGTTAACCTCCAAAGTATCATCTCTTGTAATGAACTCGCATGGTGTTCCTTTATATCCTTTGGGATATAAGTTACAACAAAAAAAAACTAAAAAGCTAAAAGACAATGCAACAGAAAAAAAAAAACAATAACAACAACAGATAATACAGAGGAAGGTACTCTTTTAAAACTTGGCCAACAACCAAAAACCCACTCATCCCACAGCCGAATCGGAGTGGAGCGGAGTATAGTATAGTAAACCCGATAAAATCACATCGAAGAAGGATTCTCCACTCTTCTCTTCCGCATCCAACCAATGATTTTATGTATTTATCCTGTCGAAGTGCACACTCCAAAGGGATTCCCTTTTTAGTGTCTTTTTTTTGTTGTTTGATTTTTAGCAAAAATTGAGGTGAGATTTTGCCATTTTGCTTGCACAAATATGTTTAGTATGTAAATTTCCTTTCGCATGCAAATGAGCAAGGATATTACTTTACCATATACATATACGAATACTCACATAAACGAGTGTACTGGATTTAACCTAAGGGGCCCTTCGAACGCGAATTATCTTCACATCAGGACATAATCACCTTGCAACACGGGAGAGATAGAGCGAGAGAGAGAGTGGAAAAATACACCTTAGTCCTTATATAGTCCTTGTAGTCCTTTTCGGGTGGGCGATGAGAAACTGATTACAATAATTCCTACCTCAAGCTTTACAGACTGGGCGTTTGTGGTGTTGTTGTTGCACAATACGATGTTATATCAACGCAACACTCTCATTCTCTCTCGAACACAGCTTCGTCCTTTGATCCTTTTAAATGCGTTTTATTTTATTTTTTTTTTGATCCAAAAGGAAAAGGATGAATTTTATGAATGAACACCCCTAATTTCACCATAGGGAGTCAAAAAGTATCAAAACGAAAAGTAAATCCTTTTTAAATTGCCCCAACGATGTAGTTTCTGTGTGAAGTTAAGAATTCAAGGATAATATGCGCGAAAAGGACAATAAAAAAAAGAATGATATAAAGATCTATGTATCTATAAAGAACAATATACAAATACTCGTATACTCAGTACAGTAGCGCAGGAACGAAAAAAAAAAAAAAAAATGAGAAAAAGTGTACTCGTACTTTGCACAGTTTTCAATTGCAATATAAAAGGAGTGTTAAAACTTTACGACACAACCAACAATAATGAAATTTCATACCATCATATTTATGTATATGTTTCTACTATGACAGTATACACCAACAACAACAATCATACATACATACATACATATTTATGTGCTCGTACTTTACCCAAAGGACGAAAGGACAAAAAATATATTCACTTGATTTTTTTTTATGATTTTTTAAAATCCAACTACACCCATCGTTCCGAATCTCTCTCTTTCCTCGTAGAGCGTCGTAAGTTGTCGTCGTCGTATCGCCAGGATGACAAAAATATGAACGACTGACAATGACAGGAGCATATGCCATAGAAAAAAAAGAAGAAAAAAATGTCGTTGGGTGGGTTGGTTCTGGTTGGTGTGGACTTGACACGGTTGCCACTAAATTAAAATTTTCATTTAAAAAATGTCAGTAGATGTTGACAATCCAGTGGATGTTTGAGGCAGTATGTCAAATACTTAGTACTACCGAAGTATGTTTATATATTTTAAGAAAAAAAAAATTTTTTTATAGACATCTAAAATTGACTTGTCAGAATTCTGGGTGTTGACGAACTGATACAATAATCAAGAGAAGTTCTGAATTACAATTTTTGAGAGATGTGGGCAAACCTTCGTTATACAGAAAAAAGGGGTTGAAGGTTGCTATTTTTAGTAATTTTATTGAACAAACGAAAAGTTAGCGTGAACTGATCAGATTTATATTCTTTTGTGTTTCATTTGGTATAAACTAAATCTTTTCATAAAAATGGATAAAGTGATTCCTGAGAATTTTATTTCTTTAAAAGTCAAAAAATTGGAATCAAGAAGTCTGCGAAATGAAGAAAAGTTTTGACGAAATTTTCAATTATCTTCCCCATTTTTGCTATACATATGTTTTATTTTGTATAATAGCCCACTGCCACGCCCAGTTTTCTGGTAAATTTATTTTTTGCTAGCCTTATCGAAAATCGTTGAATTGTATTGCTGGAATAAAAATTTCACACAATAATATGACGGATAATCTCAATTCGGAGAAATAACGTGACAAGAAGTGACGATGAATTTGTCGTTTCATTAAATAAAACTTCAAAAACAAATGATTTATCAGTCAATTGAAGTCACGGTGATCATATTTTCTGACCGTTCTATTCTGTTCCTATTTCTTAAGTCACTCCAATTAAAAGATTGAATAGAAAAACTTAAATGTCATTTATGTCATAAATTGAATTCAATGATGTCTTTAGATGCAAAACTATTACCTTTGATAAGACACTTAGTTATCGATAACATATTTATTTTACGACCCAACTCTAGAAAAAAAAAATATCGATTTGACGACAAATGCATAAACGTCAAATTCATTTGCAAGAAACACAAAATGAAGTAAATAAAATTAAACATTGAAGATAAAAGCAGAAAGATATAATATTTGACAAAAGTGTCAGATATTTCTGACGTTGATCATTTGACATTTATTTATTTATGTTTCACATCTCCCCACTATTCACGAAACGTCAAAACAACATAAAAACTTGAAGTTCAAATAATATTATGCATATTTTCCAAGATGACGTTTTTATTTCGTTGAATTTTCAAATGTCATTTCAATATTCTAAAATCGCTTTTTTTTAGAGAAACAAAGAGAAAAATTGATTTTTTAGATCAAAAATTGTGATTTCTTTCAGTGGATTTTTTTACATCGAAGTATCCTTCAAAAAAATTGACATTTTACTCTTTGTTCGAAATGTCACTTTAAATCTATAAAATTTATCTTGTTAAAAATCTTCAATTTTCATGTTTGCAAAAGAGCGAGAAGTGTCAACTTTGCCTTGACACTTAAGTAGACAGTTGGTAGATAGAAAAGTTTATAATAAACAAACACCTGACACTAATTGTGTTCATTTCTTGCAATATGACAGATAGTTCACTCCATGACACTATCATTCATATTGTGTCAACTATGTCATAAACAAACAAAACTTTCCAATACATAGGTTTTTCAATTTCCTAAAAATAAACGTAAATCAAATATACCATTAATCTTAAGTCAATAAAATGAAATTGATAAAAATATTTGTTTTCTGACAGTTAATGACACATAAAAATTGAATTAAAACAAACATTCTATTATACGTCAAATGCGTTCGTGGATACTTTAAAAAGTTGACATTTGGTAATAAGACGTCAATTAACTTTCGGTCAACTTTAACTTTAAGACTAATCCTTAGGGTATAACATAAATATTTTTATTAATAGGATTTCTCTGTCAAATATATTAAATGTTTGTCCTGTAAAAAAATTAAATCAAAGTTTAATAGCCTTGCAATAAGATTGACATAAAAAAATGTCATAAAAGTGGTTACCGTAAAGGGTGTTTCTTTTTTTACTTATTTTTTTTTCTGTTAAGGTGGTTTGATGGTTTGGTGGTTTGATCGCGGTCGGCTAGCAAATATATGGAGTAGAAGAGTATGAATTGTACTCATACCCATTCTAAGTGCATTGTGTACAATAAAATTTTAGTTTATTCAGTCAGTTACTCCATAGAGGATATAAATACTCTTGTAGTCTTATAACGTATCCTCTCGTAAATATAGAAAAATGTTTTGTTTCGTTATATTGCTCAGCTCATACATGAGTGTGTTTGTTGTATACTCATACGAGTATGAGTAAGTGTTCATCATCCTGGCATGCCAGGACAACCGACAAAAACAACAACAACAACGACAACGACGACGAACGAAGGATAAATGGCAGGCAAAGAGCGAAAAAAATGAGGATTTTTTGAGTTTTTTTGTTTTTCATTTTCTCTTCGGTAGGTTGGTATTATTACTTTAGTTTTTTTTTTTTTAATTCTCTGTTGTTTTTGTTGTTGTTGATGTTGATGCTTATGTTGTTGTCTTTTCTCTTACTGACAATGAACCTGTTATAGTGTAGAAATAGTAGAGAATTTTAACGCTCGTCATATGCAAGGATACAGGGATACTCGTATATGTGATTATGAGACGGGGGGGGGGGGGGATAACTCCACTATATTCGAGGATGTGGAGCGACATTATGATGGAGAGCCATGTCTCCTCCATATACAGAACAATGTACTTACTACTCATATGATATCATTGTATGTACAGTATTTGAACTCATGGGGATTATGAAAAATTAATATGCATATGCATACCCATCAAGAGTTGTTGTGTTTTGTCATATTTATAAGGACGAAGGATGGATGAAGGATGTAATTTTTAAGTACATACCTAGTTTTTTTTTAAATTTTTTTTTTCTGTTCAAGTCTTCAAGTTGAACACAACACTATAACACGAGTATTATAATGCAGTGTTGGGCTATAAGTGGATAATTGAATAAAATCCATTTTGTGAAGATTTTATCAGCTAAACAAACACAAACAACAACAGAAGAATGAATAAAAATAAATATAGTTTGAAAAAAACTAAAAAACACGCTTTTAAAACCCATCATACTAAAAAAGCGGAAAATAATTTTTAATATAAGCTGAAAACAATAATGAACTAAAAATACAAGTGTTATTGTGAAAAATCGTTGGGCGCATTGGCCATTTTTTTTTCATGTATCGAGCGCCCCACGCTTATTCACAATAACACTTGTATTTTTAGTTATTATTGTTTTCAGCTTATATTAAAAATTATTTTCCGCTTTTTTAGTATGATGGGTTTTAAAAGCGTGTTTTTTAGTTTTTTTCAAACTATATTTATTTTTAACTTTTTAGTTTAACGTGCTTTAAAAGCGTGTTTTTTGATTTTTTCAAACTATATTTATTTTTAACTTTTTAGTTTAACGTGCTTTAAAAGCGTGTTTTTTAGGTTTTTTTTAAACTGTATTTATTTTGTGATTTAAGAAAACATTGAAACATTTCATTGACCCATTTAGTTGATTGAAATTGTAAATGAAATTGGAATTATTTATTTATTATTTAAAATTTCGTAATTTTAATTAAAAAAAAAAAAAAAGTCACCCATAGCTAGGATTTGATCCCACGACCCTTGACGCTCAAACTGAAACGTGACCGCGCTTTAACCAACTGAGCCACCACAGCACTTAAAATGAGGGAGTCTATTAATATTTATAAGCGCATAATAAAATCAGGAAAAAGCAGGAGCTGTGGGATTAAAATATTTAATCCTGGTAATCCTGATAAGGATATTGAGATAAACTTATGAAATTATTGTTTTGCCACCGGTTCTTGATATGTGTACAAAATTTTATTAAAATCGGTTCGTGTAAAGTGGGTCAAAATCGAGTGTAAAGGTGTCGGTTACATACATACATACATACATACATACATACATACATACATACATACATACATACAAGTGAAGCTAATATAAGCGTGTTAAAAATAAAAAACTGAAAGTTTAATAAAGGAAGGACAAAGTGATTAAGTGCTGTAAGCATCGCATAATTTAGTTTACTCGTATTAACATTTTTATGTCTTTTTTTTTTAAACAAAATGTACAAAACCATGATGCAGGAGTGCACAAGATCTGAAATTTGTCTTACTCTTAGTTTGCCTTTCTTTTGTTTGTTCTGAGGAGCTTCACCCGTTTTTTTGAGTTAGATCCTAAGTGGGTTGGGCACCACCTCATGTGTTCTTTATGCCATTGAAGACTTAGATGAGAACGAAATTTATTTCCTCAAAATAAAACAAAACTGACGAGTTTAAGATTATTAAAATGTAAAAAAAAAGATGTGGTCCAAAGTAACTGCCTTGAGGTACCCCCACAAATTTGATAATTTGATTCATTTTAACGTTCCTTAGCCTTAGTTGCAAATTTAATTCCATTTTTAAAAATTTTACAAATTGAATTTCATGCACAATCGCAGATGAACTCAATAGTGTATCACTTTTCCAAATGTCAAGCTATCAAACTGAATATTTCATAAAATTTCAATAAAAGACATTTAAAACTTATGGAAATGGTGTGATAACTCAATAAAAGAAATAACAAAAAAGAAGTGGTCCAAAGTGACTTCCTTGAGGAACTCCAAACAAGTTTGTTGATTTTTGTAGTTTTACAAGTGCCTTTTACTATTAACTTGCTTAAAATAATCTAAATCTAAAATTGTAAGGACTTTTGGGATTCAATTGTTTTTGGATTAAAATAAATAAATATTGCAACACCCTCTTTTACTACTCCTTAACCCTTATCAAATCGAATTGACTCACTACTTATTTATCCAAATTAAAACTAAGAGAGTTGATTCGCCCTTAACAAATTAATGTCAATTTATGATGAACATTCAACAACACTTTTCATAATAAAGAAAACAACGAAATAAACGAAACCTTTCAACAATATGTCACTTAACTTCAAGTAATTTTTTGTCTTTCTTGTTTTTCTTTTCAAATCAAAAAGTTCTAAACATTTCATCGCATTACAACACAAATCAATCATAATAAACAAACCCATATAATAAAATCTATCTATCTTTATTTTATATATATAAACGACTCGCCGCCGCCGCCGAACAATCCATTACATTGTTCATTTATTATGCACCCTTCAATGAACACTCACAAAAGACTGTTATACTCGTACGTGTATAAATGTTCTTGTACGTACAATAATAATCTTATATGTGTTTAAAACACGACTTAATTGAATTTGACAACAAACATCAATTGGCAATTCGAATAATGCTCCTCGAAACGAGAGAATACTTCGTTGAATGAATGACAGGAACTTCAGAGAGTTTCAAACTGACAGAATATGATCGTGTGTGTTGACAGCGCCCCCACAGTCCAATTATCGAAAACAAAATAGTATAAACTTCAGAAATTTATTGGGGTCGATTGAAGTTGTATCTAGATATAGAAGAGTTGAATTGGGGTTAATATTGTATTTATATAAAATTCAAATAAAATAAAATAATTCATAAAATAACCAAATTAAAATAATAATGACATTCGGATAAAAATTAAATAAAACATTCGGGCGCCATTTTTTGTATTTAAGAAAGTTTTCATTTAAGTTATATATTTGCAAAACCATTAAAACCTCCTTAAAGTTAATTTTACTAATAATTTAGCGTGCATCGCAATTTAAAAGTACTTATGAACATTTTCATTTTTAACTTTTTTTAAAATAAAAATGTGTGATGTGCATTTACATAAATGTGCACATGCACACTGATGCATACCGCGCGAGGCCGCAATGATTTGTTCCACATGGGAAAATGCTGTCCATCTTATGTCAATTTTTCTAGTAAAATGCGATCAAACACAAAATAGCCGCCAATCATATATACTCGACTCGTACCTTGCCTTGCTAGAACACTATAAGAAGGGGAATACGTGTGTCGGTGTCTGATCGACCGCTAAATAATGGATAATGGCAGCGCATCAGGCCGACCGTCTAGTTGGTGGCGGTAGTGGTGATGGTGATTGTGGCTACGCTATGCAGCTGTTGATGAAACAAAAGCCCAAAAAACAACAACAACAATAACTTATCTCAAGTAAACTTAACTTGCGGTTTTGTAAAGTGCCATATCACATAAGCATCGTATTCCCGTCACGTGAAAATGGATCACGATTAATGACAGTTACTCAGTGGCGGAAGTTATTTCTGATCTTTGTGGAATTTTTTTTTTTGTTTGTTTTGTTTTGTATTTATTTTCCAAACAAGTAAACAAATTAGAATTTGCATGCGCATAAAAATAATAAATTTAACTTGTGGGTGCGGTTGTCACTGGAAAAAAAAAATAAACGTATCCGAACGAGTCGGATATTAGTGCATAGAAATGAGGTTCGTTGCTCGGGCGCCATTTATTAGATTTTTATAAAATAATGTGGTAAGCACCATGAAACTAAACTTATGACTCAAAACTTACTAATCTTACAATTCTTAAAGGAAAGGCTTAACAAGAATTTTATGCGAAACACTACACAAAGTACAACTGGGCGTATACGTGTTTTTTTAATTAAAATGTTTTCTTCTCCAAATGTGGTCGTAGAAATGTCGACGTAGAAACTCCTTTGGAATGCTCTTAAACACCTTCATTTACTGCTCTGAAGTTACATCAACAGCTTTCTCATGCTGGAGGACCTTTTAAAAGCTTACTATTTCAGCTATCTTGTGCACCTTCAATCGGCGTTCTGCCAACACGAATTCGTGGATTTTTGACAAGTTATTCTCCGTGGTAGCTCTGTATTTTGACAGTTGCCGTCTAAGGGAATAACTAGTAAATCTCTGTGGCTATACTGGCGCCATCAGGCGGTTATTTTATGTACAGTCAATGAATATTGTCAATTGATTTCTGTAGTTGATCAACAAAGAAATTGTAAACATCTTGTTTTAGGTTTTCTTTCTCGCTTAAATGGTTTCATACACTCGAAAATGACTAGTTAATCTCTGGTTTAAGTCTGTTTTATGACTTATTCTTTGAAAAAGAAACTTCAATGGGTTCTATAGTTCATAAGAAAAGGACACCCTTAATCAATAGGTTATTTTTACAAAATTATGAAAAAGTTAGAGCTTTTTCGAGGCTCTTAAATTAAACAACAAATTAATTGAGGATTAAATTGTGTTTAATTTGTGCAGACATTTTTCCTGAATAAAAATCTATTGCCTTTAGGAATTATACAGATATGTATAGATCTTAATGAGTGGTTAAATCCTTAGCAAGTCATTAGAAAGATTGTAAGTATCGCGTTTCTTAAATTCGTAGTTAATCTCTGTTTAAACTAGGTTAAATTATGTATGTTTAAGGACTAAACACATAATAAATTAAAAATTCAAATAATTTCATCAGTTAATTAAGTATACAAAAATCTAAACCATTTGAGTCTTAAAAGTCTTTGAGTCTAAAAAGATTTTTATTTTTAAATTCACTAATATAAAATTGTGAAACCAATATAACCCCCTTAAGACAACCATATTTAATAAAAATGACTTATAACCAAGAAATCAGGGGTTTTCACATATCGTAATTATGGCTCATCACATCACATCACATTGCATCGCACCGCATCTCTCATGGTTCGTAGTTCCACACTGCATCGCAGTTCTCAACCCCATCATCAGGGCCCAGATCTTTCTCGTTACATTTCGAAAATGAAAAAAAAAACCACAATATTTATGCAATGAAAACGATTTCAATTAATTTTATTGATGCGGTCACCTTGAGCCATGTCTACAGAGAATTCTGTACTGTCTCTGAACTGTGGCTTCATCACGTCGTTCGTCGTGCGTCGCGTCTTGTCGTCAGTGCTGTTGTAATGTAAATAAATTAAAAAAAAAAAACGTATACGTTAACCAACATCAAGGTCAGAGCACACGCACACACAAACTTAATAAATTTATAATGTATGTAACTCGGAAAAAGGGAGGAGGTTTTGGGTGAAAAGTTGTTGTTGTTGGATTAATTTTAAAACAAATTGGACAGACAACAAAACAAAATTAATAACTCCCATTGACCGCTGATGACTTTATTTTGTATCTTTTATTTTTTATCTTCTTAAAAGTAAAAAGTTTCTAACTGCATTTTTATAAAATTTTTGTGTCGAAGGTATTATGTGGGAAAAGTTTTACGAAATTGCCTTTGGCAAAACACAACCAAAAATAAGTAAGACGATAAAAGATACGCAGTTTCTAGTCTGCCTTATCTTCGTTTCCTTCGTCCGTCGTCAAATTTACCAACGAAGAGAAAATCAAAAAAAAAAAAAATTAAATTAAAATCTCACGAACAACAATTGCGTTTTTGATGAAGTCTTGTCTCGAGAGTTATATGCGTTAACATGACAACCTCAAATGAGATGTAATTATTTCGATGTGTTTCTTATGCTAATCACTTTACAGACTCAAACTCCGAATCAGACTGACGGACGGACCGACAGACAGACAGACATACCGCCTGAGTTTTGATTGGTGAGTCTTTGAGTTTGTATGTGTGTGTGTGTGTGTGTGTAAGTGAGTGTGATTTCGTGCCATAGCACACACCTGAGGCCATCACCATCAGTTTTCGTTTATAAACAAACTCAGCATCTTGTCTCCTTGTGGTTACTCTGAGGGATCATTAAGTTTAAATGGGGTTATAAGATGTTAAATACATGTTGTAATGTACGTACATACATGTGAGTATGTACATGTATGAGTATGTTCGTTTCATACCTTCATATATATTTTTAATAGTTCGTGTTATTATGTCTGTTACAACAGTTATTGTTAATATTGTAATTTGTTTAACTTCAAGTGGTAAGACATTGCGAGTTATGAAAGGGGTTTTAACCAAGGGGGGGGGGGGGGTGAAATTATAGTCCTTGAAGTTGTATAGTTAATTGATGGTAATTATAATTGTTATGTTAAGTATTTTGAGCATACTTCGACATGATTTAAACTCCATCATAATGGATAATATTTTTCAAGGCGACAGGAAATAGTCCGATATGATCTTTAAGTGCCCATTTTCAATATAGGCTTATGATCAATCTCTGGGCATACCGATATGGTAATTAATAATTATTTATTAAGAAATATTTAACTCGATTGTTGTTAAAGGTTAATGAATTATTAACACCATTCAAGGGCATTCAAGAGAAACAAATCATAGATCGGAATCTATTTGTTTTGAAATACATACCTCGAAATTTGAAAACAATTTATAGACATGAATCAATTCACGGACAAATCCAACATTTTCACTCATTCTCTATTTTACCAGTGCTGCCAACTTCGATTACAATATTAAGTGCGGAATAAGCTGTGTATTTGGTCGAAAAAAATAAAAATGCATGGAAATGTAGATCCAGTTGAAATATACTCTAGTTGTAATGCTTAACGAGGTTGTTTGGAGTTTTCCTCTCTATTTAATTTGCAGCAAAACTTTGGAAAAATGCGGTTTTTTGATCTTCGGTGTGCCATTCACAACTTTAAGTTGCTCATTCGAGTGAAGATAAGTTGCCGGCAACTCTGAGGGCCAGTTGCATAATCGTTGTTCATTATTTTTTTGAAATTATTATACAATTATTAATAAAGGCAATTTAAAGAATATAAAAGATATTAGAAGACAAAAACTAACCTAAAACTACTTTTAAAAAAAATTTCGGTAAGTTGCGTTAAGTTGATTAGTAGGCGATCACTAGCGACTTACTTTACTCGACGCCATAGTCCAAATATTTTCCAAGTTTTCTGATGAAAAATGACATATTTAAATTTTTGACCAAAAAAATGTTTCTTCTGTAATTTGCTGAACGTTGACACTTCGTAGTGCAGCCGCTGTTTTAAAAATAAATAGGTATCTACGAACGCACCCTCAAGTCTGACAGTATTTATTTATTCTAATTTTTAAAAAATTCCAGTAAGTTTGTTTTGAGTTGCTTAGTGAGAGATTATAAGCAACTTACTTTGCTCGACACCACAGTCCAAATATTGTACCATTTTACTGATTAAAACTGACATATTTTAATTTTCATTCAAAAAAATGTTTCTTCTGTAATTTGCTGAACGTTGACACTTCGTAGTGCATCCGCTGTACAAAAAAAAAATAGATATTTACGAACGCACCCCCAAGTCTGACAGTATTTATTTATTTTTTGCGCCCCACTTAACTGCCTCCTACATTTCACAATCCGAAACTCGATCTTCTCTAAAATTCATACTGATTTTTTGACTTAAACAGTGAGATATCTTGTTGTACTTCATTTTATGCCAAATTATGACAAGACAAACTTCAATTTTCCTTAAACCAAATAATTAACCCCTCGTACAGGCTTAATAAATATAAATTTAAGTCTAAATCTTCCACCATTTCAGTCCAATACCAAAAGGTACTTTCACAAGATAACTATTCATCCCATACTATATTTTATAGACGCAATTGATTACAGCTGCTTAACCTATCATACCATACCAACAATATACTAGTTACAAAATACACCTGCAGTTATTTATCGTATCAAATGAATAGTTAATCTCTATAAATATTTGCCAAATTAACAAAAATCATTGTCCATAATGTTCTGCTTCACGCAAATACCCAATATCTAACCCCTAGCAGCCCCATTAGCTCAAATCTAACCATCTCCAAATAGTCGAACAGGACCGGCTCACTCACATAGGCATAGTTATTTTTATTTCAAAAAATAATTGCAACCATTTATCAACATCTTCTATCTCTTCCTTCCCTTTTTGTTGTCCACCTTCGTCTTTGTCTTTGCATCCCTTCACCTCACCTTTATATTTATTGTCCTTATTTTTTTTTTGTTTTGTGTAGGTCGGTATATAAAACAAAACTTTCCTAACTTTTTAAGCCCCTTAACTGGACTTGAATCCGACCCCCTCAACAAATAACATCGAAAAAAAAATTGAGCGAAATGATTAATAACAACCCTGAACTGATTAAGCCGTATAAATCCCTCACATAATCTTTCTGTTACTTTACATCTCAATCGCAAGCTTATAAAGGCCAACTAAACAAAAATAAAACAAAATACAAAAAAAAAACCAAAACCAAAACCGTACACAATGTTACCAAAACAGAAAACAGAAAAAAAAGAAGAAGAAGAAAAAAAATATAAGAAAACTGAAGAAGAAAGATTGATCCTTTGTTCTACGGTAGCAATTTAATGCCAACAACCCTGTCGTCCACATAAATACCGTTCGTTGTTCTTCATCATTGCCCTCTCCATATCTTCGTCGTCGTCCCGTAAAAGTTCAAATGAAATATTATGCCCAGAGAAATGAGCAGAGCAAACTGAAGAAGACAGGAGGAAGAGAATTGTGCGGTATAGAAAATATTGTATAAAATGAGAAGCGATATAACAAGAAACAGTCGACAGCTCTTCTGACAGCTAATCAATAATTTCTCCACACGCAGTCGAATATAAGCAAAAAGATGATGATTTCTCTTCTATACAGAAAAAAAAACCCTCAACAACAACGAACAAGAACAACAAAACAAAACAAAACAAAAATGAAGACAACAAGACGATGAAGAAATCATAAAGAACAAGCCCAAGAAAGTTCGAAGGACGAAGGAGGACACACATACATTGATCCTAGTTTTGTTTTATTGTTTCTTCTTCTTCTTTTTTTTCTCCATTTTCCATAAATTCAAACACACACACACAAACACACATACTTATACACATATAGTGAAGAGTCATCTAACTAATCATAGAAAAGGGATTTCCAAACGCAGACGCCATAATTTCCAATAAAGAGCTTATGGCTCTTTTCACTGCCTCGGGACTGTGACTGTGACTGGGAATGGATTGGATATTGTACTTGAAACAATGGCAGAATACCGTTAGTTTCTTCTTCTTCGTTTTTTTTGCCTGTACTTTATATTTCATTTAAATCTTTCATTTTGCGCAATGCACACAAACACACACACACGCACACTTGTATCCACTGCCAACTAAACGAAGACGACCATTCGAACCAAGAAGAAGAAGAATAAGAAGAAGACGCAACCAACCCTCAAACCCTGACAATCTCAAACCACCAGCATCTCACCCCCTTTTTGAATTTTCCATTAGCCATATCTTTTCTTTCACCCTTTTTTTTTGTCTTCGGTTCTTCATTTCATTTATTTTGGTTCTTATTCTTTTGGTAATTTTTTTCTCTTTGGTCGTCTTCTTTTGCGTTTCTTCGTTTTTTCTTTAAACGAGACTAATTGATGACTCGCAGACAGAATTAATCGATGAATATGCAACCGTAATTGCCTTAATTCTTTATAAGGATTTCTGTTCTCAACTTCGACAGAAAAAGACGTCGGAAGGGGTGATGGAGGCACAAATGGAAGACAGACTGACGGTACTAATGAGACCTAAATTGCAAGGCGATAATGGATAATATTCAGCTAGATAATGTGTGTGCCGTCGCGTCGGTCGTCCGATGTGCGATGCCTTATGCCTCCTGCCTCTATGCAAGCAAGTTCCAAACGAGATTGAGATTGAGAGAAAATTCGCTGAACTATTAATTTGTGTTGAATGATTAATGAAATGAATAATCGGAAAGTGGGTTCGGAAACGGGAACGGAATTGGACTTAGAATTGGGATCGGGTCGAGAGTCGATGGGATTGGGATTCCGTTGGAATTAGTTTTTTGTTTGGCTTCGTGGCTGAGTCATATTTATCAAAAAAGCTTCCTTTTTTTATCTTGGGATTTTGTTGGGAGGGGGAGACAACGCGCCCAAGAACAGAATATGTGTGCTCTGTCATGCATATGATGACAAAGTGGTTGACATAAAGAGATTCGACACGAATTGAGGAGAAGAAAACAAAAAAAAAGTAAAAATTAAAAGACGAATTAATCGGGCAATTTGAAGCTTAAGCGCCGTGCCTGGCCGCGCCACAGTGCACCGTGCTGTGCTGTGTTGTATGTTGCCTTGCCATTTACCGTCCAGGGTGCCTGACGCTCCTTAACTTTATTCGTTGTTTTTGTTTTTGTTGTTGTTGTTTTTGGGTTTTTGCTCAATTGGCAAAAGGGGATTATATGAGTATTATCCCAATTATCATTAAGGTTAATGTTTAGCTGATCACTAATTTTACGGCGGTTAAGTTGTCGAACGAAATGGGAACACAATACAACACCAAACAACCAACGGACAGGGACGGGACAGGAGAGACAGAAATGAATGATTTTAATATGAATCATGTCATCATATTGGCCAAGCGTGACGTGTTATTGTTTTTTTTATCCATTTTTTATTTTTGGGAACATTTTAATCGAAAGAACAAAATGAGTTGATTTTGTTTTTTTTTTTTTTTTTTTTAAATAAAATTAAGGAAATACTTTGATGATGAGTTTGAATTTCAGGAGTTGGAATTCCCGGTTTATGAAGTGCCACTATTTTAATTTTTTTTAAGGAAACACTTACAAATTAATGTTTGATTTTTATGTTTCCTCCGAATTTTCTTCAAAGCGAAAACATTAATACTGAATTCTTTAAATCATGTTACCAAATGTTGCCATTGGTCACTTTTTTTTTTGCCATCGGTCAATGCTTTTATGAGGCTTTCAAATTTCTGTGACGAGTCTTTTGACCATGATCTTTAATTCTGACCACAAAATTTGCGGAGTACCAATCATAAGCTGCTATAAAACGAGTGCTTAAAATTCCAAATTTTTATTTTGGTCATTAGTGTCAAAAAAATTTCCGTAAAGATTGACAGCAAAAATTGACGTACATTTTAAAGTAAAAAAAAAAATATATTTTCTTTTCCTCAAAGACACTTTTGTCAAGATCCAAAACTAAAGTAAGAATTTAAGGCTCAGTTTTCATAATTGTTTTTCCTATATGTCAAAATATGTCAGCTCGATATGTCAGTTTCATACTACATCCAAAAATGTGTCACTCGTTTGACTGAGAAACTTAAAAGCTTTTTACCAAATAAAACAAACTTGTGGAGAGATAGTAAACAAAAGTTTATCAAAACAGAAGTGTCACAGAATGACAGAAATTGAATTCTATTTGTTTCTATTGAAATCAAGATGGCGTTCCTTCGATTTTGACAGATTCCAAATATTATGCCAGAAGTATCTATTTAGTTAATTATGATTTTTAGCGAATTAATAATGTTTATTAAACTCGGAGCAGGTTTTTCAGCCAGTTAATCACTAGTTATGAAATTGACAGATAACTTCTCTTAAAATTAAATCTTGAAAGTTGATTGATCTCACATTGAAAATTTGGGCCTTAAAGTCTTCAAAAATTAAACGTAACCTTATAAACTGTTTTAAACATAAAAATATAAAGTAGAGCCACTGCGCTGTAGAGACTAGGGCTATCAGGTGATACAACCCAAAACCTCAATACAAGACAAAGAGATAAAAAGGCAACAAAAAAAAGGAATGAATTAAAGATACTATGGATAATATCCTTCGGTAGATTTCTGATAGTCACCCATCTAACTTGAATCTATCACTTGAAGGGACAAGGCCGTTTCTTAAAAAAATAAGACCTTTCAATCCTAAAACCTTCCTTTTCACACCAGCAAGTGTTATAATTTGATTTTAAATTAAATAAATATTAAAAACAAATATTATTAATTCCAAACGTGTCTTTGCCTATGATTTGTTGGTTTAAATATCGTTTCATTCTACTTAATACGAAAATACCCACCTGTTTAAAAAATTCCATAATTTAAAATTTTACATTTTCTAAAGAAAATGAGTTAATGCACGCTTCTTGTCATCTCCTGATGATTTACACGTTTAACAAAGGAATTCATTGAAATTAAAAAAAATGTTCATACGCGCCACATAAATCTATTTTAATGTTTTTTTGTTTTGTTTTGTTCTTTTTTTAATTAGTTAAAAAATCATAATAATGTAATAACATAAGCTCTTCACATTTTTAGCATTATTATATTATGTATGTATAAAATGGTGGTAAAGGGATTGTTGAAGTTTATTGCTTTTTAATGCAAAAGAGTAGATCTACGAAACACACACATAACTTATACATATATGTCTGCCATAACCGACTGCCGGTTAATTTTTGCGCAAATTAATTTAACACCAATAAATTCTAATTAAAGAGCTTAGTGCGTGATAATTAAAATACCGAAAAATAAATGTTAAACATGATTAATGGTTGTAATAATATAATTTTAATTATAATTTCGGTACGATGATGTTTCTTTGCATTCGTTGGTACTTGGTTTCTCTGTAGAAAGTAAGATTTAGTTCACTTACTACGAGGTTTAAAATGAGAACTGGGAAAAGGGGAACAAAAAATAGGAAAGAGGAAAGTGAAAAACAGTCTTGTCGAAAGTTTTCTTCACCTTTAAACGAGTCCCTGACAGCAGAGCTAATAGTAATTAAACAAATTTTATGATATTTTATAAAATCTATTGCCATTTTGTTGGGCGCCATTTAACTTCAAAAATTGATATTGGAAGTGTGAATATACCCTAATTCTAGAAAATGGATCCGAAAGCCATTGCTTTGACAAAGTTCGAAATTGCAATCGAAACCAATGCTACGGCTGTCAAAAAAGTCTCTTGTGTCAAAGCACAAAAAAAAAAAAAAAAAAAAAAAAAAAAAAAAAAAAAATAAAAAAAATAGATCGCGCATGTTGTTTGTGAATGGTTTGAAAACTCCTTATGTTCGTTTGGATTGAAATACAAATTGATAAAAGGCTTTCGTACCGACTCAAATGCTTACTGACTATTCAAATGTCAGTTACGTTACGTTATGTTATGTTCGTGGCATTTAACAAGTGTTTACGCATAAACATTTAATATTTTGACAGTTATTGTGGCTGCCACTTTTTTATTTATTCAGTTGTATTGATAAAGAGAAAAAAAAAAGATAGAGTCACAATAGTAACAATAGCTGTCGAAATATGAAGTTTAAGTTTAGCATATTTGATTTTCCTAATTCTCATTTCAATGTCATTTTAAATCGATTAAAGTATGAGTACAGATTGAAATGACGGCCAAAAACCCAACAATGAATTAGGTAACCTTTCAAACATCAAATATTAGAGTGAAATCGTACCATCCTGTTGTATGTCAAAATATTCAAGTAAAAAGAAATAAGCTGTCATCAATGACTTTCAGTAGTCCAAGTTTCAAATTAAAGACTTTAAGTGTCACCCTTTCAACCAACCAATGTTTTCAAGTCCAAATCAAATACCTGCACAGAACCCAATAACCTTAAAACCAAATAAAACAATATGGTCACCGGAAAACCCTTTAAAAATCCATTATATCTTTTAGTTAGTGATGTGTAATGCGAAACAGACCCTTCCATAATATCCATACAAAAAAAAAAAAAAACACCATTCTGTCACTTTTCCAATTGACGGGCCTGTTACAGATGATGAATAATAAATAAGAGATTTATTTGAAGGCCAACATAAATGAATTGACATTTTGTTGATTAAAATTTATCCAATTAAATATAAAAGATACCTCATCTGATACTTGTTTTAATTTAGTGTTTTTGTTGTTGTTGTTGTTTTTGTTTTAAGAAAATAAGGGTTGTCACCATCAGTTATCATCATCATCATCCAAATTTGAAACATATTAAAATGGTAAATGTAGCGAAGGGATGATTTTAAGAAACCTTTCGAAAATGAATCTTAAATGAATAAAAATGCAAATCGAATTCTTTCACGAAAAAAGGGGTATTTCGAAATAAGGTTGACACTTTTTGGAATAAATTTTCCAAACTAGATGTTGTATTTTAAGCTAATTGCTTAATTTGTTTTTTTTTTTGTCGCAAAAGTGTCCTTTCTTGTTTTAATCATCTACTGACAATAAATAGGAAGTGACGTTTAAGGGTGAGTGTGTATTGATTGGAATAAAAAGGACTAACATTTTCAATATTGGCTAAATCTTGTTATGGTTTTAAACTTAAACCTAGCGGAACACAAATTTTAAAAATGTGTCAGTTAATTGTGTTGACTAAAATTGCTGTTTGATTAAAATTTTAAGCTTTATCCAAGTGCCACTAAAGCTAAAAATATGTATGTATGTGTCACAAGTTCCACAAGATTAAAATGTATGGGACTAAAATTTCACTTATGCTGAATGAATTCTAAAACCTTGCCTTTAGATTCTCATATAGACTACTTAAGTACAATTTCAAGACTAAACTAAGTGTCACTTAAGTGTTTAATATGTAAAATTAATATTTAATTTATTGAGCTAAAAATACTGTCAAAACTGATTTTCGTTTAAGTGGCGCCCAACAGAAGTTAACACACTGTCAAAAATAGGTGAAAAATACTCTTAGAATTGATTTTCTTTTAAGTGGCGCCCAACAGAAACTAACAAACTTTTAAAAATTTATGAAAATACTGTCAAATTTAATGTTTCTTTAAGTGGCGCCCAACAGAAATTAACAAATTGTTAAAAATTGATGAAAAATACTGTCAAAATTGATCTTCCTTTAAGTGGTCCCCAACAGAAATTAAAACACTCAAAAATTAATGAAAAAACTGTCAAAATTGACTTTCCTTTTAAATGGCGCCCAACAGAAATTTAATAAACTCACTTTTCAAAAACAAAAACACCCTGTTTGTGCGTGTGCAACTGTGTATATTCTAACCTCAATTAAATTATCCGTCTGATTAAATCCAACACTTCTCCAAGGATTCTTCTGATAAATCCACTTCATTGGTTGTTTATATGAGTACATAAATACATATGTATATCGATTTTTATATGACATTGACTATAATCTAGGTAAAGAAGCACGAATTAATCGAATTCACCAGCTATGCATAATTCATAAAGCTAACCGCCAATATCCACAACAAAAAAGAAAACATTAATATTCCCCCCTCTTCTCCCCCATTCCCCCCCGTTTGTTTCTGTCAAATCGACTTAATGCATTAACTCTCCTCTCATTATCCAGTTTATATTTATAAATAGAAGAAACAAAAAGAAAAAAAAAACTTGCAAAAGAAATTAATTTTTAATTAGAACGTCCTATTTTTATTCACATTATGTGCATTTATTTATGTTTATGTATTTCGCTTGCAGCAAAAGCGATATCAAATCAAGTGCAAGTCTTCGTCATCGTCGTCGTCGTCGATTCATTCATTCTTCCATTCATAATCATCATCATCTCTCAACTCTCACAAGAGTGCGAGTAAGATTCTTGTGTTTGGAAATAAATGGAATCGCAGAAGAACCATTCAAACGAATTAATTAAAATGCTCATTGCCATAAGGGAGGACTTGTTCCTTCATCTCGTGTTGTTTTATTAATTGTTTTTGCCATTTTTATATTTCTTTCTCTTTTTCTCGCTTGGCTTTGAATTCTTACTTATTTTTTTTTTCTTCTATTTTTTTTTATAGTCCCACTGGAGCAACATTACGTTCACAGGTGCAAATACAGGATTACTTATTGTCACCGGGCACCTGCAAATGTGGTCTTCCATGCCCATTGCGGCCGGAGTTCTTTTTCGATTTTAATTCTCAGGTGAGTGTCGGTGTATTTTTTTATCCTCCTTTTATTATATATATTTCTTTTTTGTATTTATGTAAGTCTGTTTTTAATTGTATGACCCTATGTTCATGTTGTCGATATATCTAAGTGAATTCAATTAAAAAAGAGAAAAGGGTTCTAGTGAGCTAGTGCGGATTGCAGTACAGTAGCAAAAGTGTTTGCATACAAGGTAGCGCAAAATGAATCATCCTTTAGGAAGGTGTTGTATAATTTTTGCAAATGGCGGCGTCTTACGTCAATCGTATTTGACATTTGTGAAGAAGACAGCTGTCTACAGAAACAATCAAACAAGCAATGGAGTGCGTGGGAAAGAACAGTACTTTACTGCCCCCTACATTTCTTTACTTTTACTGATTACTGACTTATTTCTGTTCACTTAATCGTTGGTGTTGTTTTTCATGCAATATTTTGCGATGTAGCAAAGAAACACCCATGCTGTCAATGTCAAGCCATTCTTAATCTAGTCAAAAACAAAGTGTCAAAAATTATCATAAGCGGCACTTAGGTGTACCTTGCATCGATTAAATGTGTGACATTTACACGAGACGAGTAATTGTACCGTATATTTTTGAGGACGTCATTATTGTCAATATTACTAATGTCAACACTTGGACATCTCATTCATACTGTCAGAATTCCTTGAGCTGATTTAACCATTCCAGACTTCAAGAAGGCCCAAACTTCTTGAAGTCGCTGAAGCATGATTTCTTAAAAAATGCAAACACTTGTCATCGCAAGTTTTGCTAAAAGTCAAGACCAATCAAATGAAACGGACACAAATTGCTATTTGACGTATGTCAGTTCAGTCAAAACAAAATGGAGTAATTCATTTTGCTTCACCTTGTACATTATCTCCACACATCCGAGTGGAGTCGAGTCGATTTAAGTCGAGTGAATGTGAGAAGGAAATGAGCAAATTAATTTGCAAATACGCTTTCCACTTTAATTGTCAAATGAAATTATGTTAAGAAAAACCTTTGGTTGCATCTCAGTTGCATAAAGGTAACATATATGAATAAATGAGAATCTATAGATAAAGATACAAAAAACAAATTAAAATAAAAAAAATACAAAAAGAGGGACGAATCAGGGACATTCAGACAAAGGTGTGCAGTGTATACTATATGGAGTTGTTGTATAGTATATGCGGTGCTCCATCATATGGACACAAACCAGACGAAGATGCATCGTGACAGATTTTCATTCGACCAGCAGCGCGTATGTATGTACTAATTGCACTGCTGTCAATTAAAATGTTAAACTTAATTATCCCTATGGACAGAAGTATTTCATCGAGAACAGGAACCGAACCCAAGTGAGGCGGACCAAAGAGGGTAGAATTTCGAGTTATAAGCACGTTCTACGTGCAGGTCGGGAGTATCTATATATGTATCTACATATCTACCGACCAACCGACCGACCTGGCTGGGTATAGGGTATATGTACCTTTATAGGACGATTATACAATTGCATATAAAGGCTCCGAGATAATTACATTGTATTGTTTTTAATTTTGTTTTTTAGGTTTTGTTCTTATTTGTGTTTCATTTTGTATGCATGTCATTGACAGAAGAGGATATTTAAGGTTAAACAGTGAGGGGGCCAGGAGAAGGACACGTGAAACTTTAAGGAAGAGAAGTGGTAACTTTAAATTAAATTTTATGTAAAGTAACGCAAATGTCATCGCCTGTATAGTTTTTTTTAAAATGGCGGAAAATGTCAATTCTATGGTTTGAAAGTTGTGAAGAAAACAGACATCGCAGTAAAGTAAAAAAAAAAGTCAAGAAGAGACGAAAAAAATGGAGTATTTTGACAAGTTTGGTCCACTACACTCAGATTTCACTTTTCAAATCACTGTTAATCTTACTCTTTTGACATGCCTCCACAAGTATATTCAACGACATAACTCTAGCTAGATTGCTTGTTCCCAACAAATAAGGGTTTTCTATTCTTCTCACGCAACTCCATAGCACTCGGTTGACAATAATAAAACATTTTCAACTAGTAGAAGTCATTTGAATGTCGAATATAATGTCAAATAAAAATTTGTGACCTTATTTCTCTCTTTGAAAATGAACTGTTCTTAATCCGATTTTTCAAAGTGATTTAAATGAGAATTCCACAACTTAATTAACTAACGACCTAGTTGAACGGGTATTAAGTCCACATTGACCTTTTAAGGACCGAATTTCAGATGGAATTCTTTGTGATCCATTAATTGTGGTCTTATTTCCCACTTTTACAGTTTTAATTAGTGCTGCCAAAAACTTAATGCCATTTATCAATTTTGACGGAAATAAATTAAAAAAATAAGAAAGCCCATTCTAATGGACGTCAAACTTCAGATAGTTGTCCAAATTTATCACAAAGAAGGAACAAATATGTCAAAACCTCGAAACTAATATATTCCAGATATGAGGCCTACATGTAGACAACTATTAAAACTACTCGTACACACCACAACTGTCAAATTCAAATAAATAAGACTGTTAATATCTAGAATATCCAATTTCACAAATTTCCACAGTTTTTTTTTTTTGAAATAATATTTTGCCAACTTGAATGACAGCTGTCATATCCAACACATTTCAAAGTAACTTGGAAAAAGTTGGCCAGTGGGACAGTTGAATATTTTTATGAAACTGAAACTGGGATATCTGTCAAAAAACAAGAACGTGGAAAATGTTACCTTTCTTCCTAAAAAATAAGAATGTGGACTTATAATCACAATTTCTGCTATGTAAGGGAAATAAGTCCATTTTTGCTTTCCTTTGTTTGTGGCTTTTAATTTTAAGCGACTCACAAGTTAGCAGTTGATTTGTGGACTTATAACACCACTATTTTCTTTATGTGGACTTATTACCCAACTTAGCTTTGACTGAAACAAAATTCCCTTGCAGTATTAAACGCAATTTTTACTTTTCAAAGACAACAAAATATGAATTTTAAAGCTCTTCTTTGTGTGCGTTCCAAAAAAGAATAAATAATTTTCCTGCTGAACACACTGTCAAATAACGAAGGGAATAAGACAAACTCGTTTTGCAATACTTCTCATAACTCATGTCTTCTGGAATATTTTCTTTCCAACATCCCAGTCGGACAGTTCTTGGCCAAGTCGAAAACAGCAACAAAAATATGGCAGCAAAAATTTGATTTAAATGAATTTCCATCTTCAAGATACAACTGTCATATAAAGTACTTTTAACATATTTTCCTTCCCAAAAGAAAAAAACTGGCTACCTCATTTAGTGAAACCAAGAAAGCAATCAATTGTACCAAAATACCATAAACGCAGGTACCACAATATATATTTAATAATCCCCCTCCCTCCTCCATCTTAAAATCATCATGAAACTGATTCAGTACATCCTGCAATTGAAGAAGGGGGCGCTTCATAAAATAACACAGGAAATCATTCTTTAGCTTCGTCATCATCTTCTGCCATCTAGATTTTTCTTCGAGTTCTTCTACCACAGATGTATTCGTAGGTAGAGGGTATAGGATCGAGAGCCTTAATAAGATTTGTTAAAAGGGAAATAACTTTAGCTGTATCCTTTTACCTTGACGACAAGAACATATCTAAAGTTCTTATTCAATTGTGCGAGATGTATACAAACATTGCAATGACCTATGTGTCGCCTGTTCTGATGATTTCAGAACCAACAAATCCCAACATAAACTACAGGGTTGGATTGTGGGATCAAAGGGCCTTTTTCAGACACTTTTAGAAGACGGGCCTCAGAATGAAATTATATCTTAAAATTATGACACTTTTGACATGAAAGAAAGTAAAGCTTCAATCCAATAAGAATTTCCAAATTTTGACATGTGATTTCAACCCTGTCTTAAATCTGCTGTCATTTATTAAGCCTGTCATTCCCAATCAAAATGGAGAATTATAATGATCTGAAGTTTGCAGCTGTTCAGTTTTATTTTAAAATCTCACAGTAGAGCAAAATTTAGAAATCAGGATTGTCAATTGACTGACTAACTGTCAGAAATAAAAATAAACCTTTTGTATGGACTCAAAAACTCAAGGGGCCCTCCTTTGAATTTATCCTAAGTACTATATGTTCTTCAAGAACTTCTTGGGGGTTTCAAACAAGTTGGGTATTCGTCCTTTGAGGCTCGTACAGGCATGTGAACAAAGTACAAAATGTTAACAAAATTTTAAAATTTTACTTTAACATTATTTCAATTTATTGAAAACTTTATGAGGGCCCTTCGGAAAAGTTCTGTAGATGCGGGCCCCCTTCGACGCCGTCTCCGGGTAAAAACTTGACCCAGTCCGCTCATGTATAAATACAGATGGATATACCTTCCTGAAGGAACCTACTTCAAGCAATGGGCATATGTATTATGCTTGGAATTTCGAAGTAGTCGTCGTCGTTGTTGTTGTTGTTTTTGTTGTTGTCGTTCTCGTCCGTGTCGTTGTTACGACAAAACAAGAAGTCGAACAAGCTTGTCGGACATGGGATTCCATCAGATTAAAGGTTGTTAATACTGTCGCCAATTTAGTAGATCTTCTCTATATCTTTCTCCGGTGTCACTGGTATCTTCACTTTGCTCCCGGTCAGGTGTGGTACGGTACGATGCGGTGCGGTACGGTGGTGGAATGTGTCGCTATACTCGAAATACATATGTACCAGTTTATTTCAGATAAGGGTGTGAATGTTTCCCTTTTGAATTACTACCACTCTGTTCCTACATACTCTATAATGTACGCAGATATCTTTGTCTACGTTTTTAGTGAATGGCTCAGACAAATGGGAACGGGGCGTTCCACCGTTCTTCGTCGTCGTCCAACTTCCAAGTTCCAACTACCAACTGTCGACCAAATGAGGCCAGAGCCAATAAAGCAGGTGTAGTTTGTTTTGATAAATTACTTAAGGTATTAGGATTGCTAATCCGTTGTGTGTTGTTGTTGTAGTTTTTGTTATTCCTCCTCCTGGTTTTGTTGTTCATATTTTACGAGCTCGAGCTCTCTTGTTTCCCATTCCCTGCTTAGGTAGGTATAGATACTTTGTCCTGAATGAGCTCCTTCCTTTGGATATTTTTTTTTGTTTTTTCCATAACATTCAACCGGACTGGACATGGAATGTTATTTGTCTTGGTTAAAAATAAAATCCTCAAAAGGGGAGCCATCAGGGACTGCTTTGAATTATGTATCTGATTTGACTTTGATAATCATCATTCATTAGCTCTGGCAAGAGGAGAAAATGATGATGTACGAGTATCTTTGACTATGAACTTAATTTGAGTTTATAAAACACAATCTTACTTCGTTTTTTTAGGTTTTTGGTTGATGGAATGCTTGTTGGTTTGTTTTTAATGCCTTTCAAAAGCAATTTGTTTTAAACTACAAGACAACAACTATTAGTATAGAAAAATTCATATTTATGTTAATTAATGGAGATTTATTGACAAATTAAGACAAAGATATTGTTATCCGAACAAAAAGCTCTTTTTTAAAAGAACTTCAAATATAAGTTTCAATTTATTGCAAATCTGTCATAATTTAAATTTGACGGTTGTTATAGCGCCCTCTGGTGTGACAGTTCCAAACACTAATAATCACGTCAGAAGCCTTTGTTTTTTCTTTTGTGTTTTGCCACTTAAAATGCTTCGCAAATTAGTCTTTCGAAATCGACACTAAATTGTTTTTAAATCAGATAATTTGATTTGACAGCAGCTGTCAGTTTGAAGTAATACTAAAGCTTATTAGATCTTAAAGCATAAACATCCTTGTCAAAATATTATTTAAAGAAATAATTTAAAATAAAATACAAAAATGAAAAGTAAAAGTTTTACTAAAAGAACATTCACAATAATCTTCAACACGTCTGGCCTTGATTCCTAATTAAAATTACGTGCAATTGGTGTTAAAACTCCTCCAAACTTTTAACCTATTAGAACAAGACGTGATATGCATAAATTTAGTTCTCTATTTTATTTTAATTTCTCAATTCCTAATACAAAAATTTATTTAAATGCTCAAAATCACCTTTATGAATTTGGTTTATCTGCCAAAAAAAAATTAACACTTCAAGTGTTTCGAGCAAAAACTGAAATACGTAAATTTCGAAATCTCTCAAAAAAAATGAAAAATTGTGATTTCTGAAACCTGAACATAAACAAATTAGGTACAAAATTGTTTCAAAATAATATTAATAACTCTATTTCTAACCAACAAATGCCAGCATGTCTCTATTGACCTTGTTTTGAAATAAATAAATTAATGCGTACCGAGAATATTATGAAATCATTAAAAAAATAAAATAAAACTACTCGCATATCATTAAACAAATACCATTTCCTATTTTAAACAACAAATTACCATTTATACAAACACAAAAACAACAACAAAACAAAAACGCGTATAAAAATTTATAAATAGCTTCGTTTGTAAATGAACAACAAAAGCGTGCACAGATCACGATCAGTTCACCCACTACACATATAAATAAAAAAAAAAAATTAAATTAAAAACAAACAAACCTACAAAACTCAAAAACGTGCTGTCTCTAAAGATACCATAAAATAATTATATTGTTTGTGTGTGTTTGGTTTACGAAACGAAACCAAAACCTATACCAGCTATTGTGAATAAATTATGTGGGTAAGGTATTCACAATGAAGCCGATTGAAAGCGAGTTAAAATTATTCACAATTCTGTCAGTCAGTTTACTTGTCATCGCGAAGTCCTTCTCATTTCTACACTTTTTAATTTTTTTTTTTCAAGTTGATGGATCAAAAGTCCAAATAGTACAAGAAAAAAGCAAAAGAAAAAAAGAGACAAAACTAAGACTTCAGCATTGTCGTGTGATTAAAATTTCGTGACAACAATTTTTAATGGCCGAATCATTAACATTTCAACACAAATTGCAAGAATTACAATGACAGTCTAAACAGAGCTAAACAAAAACAAAACATAAACTTGTAATTCTTTTTTTTTTTTGTTTAACAATGCGGCTGAGGTAGATTATGTTATGTATCTTTGCACAAACCTAGATGGACGTAAATATGTACAGAGGTGGAATGAGAACTATGAGGGCCTTTAAGTGTCAAAAAGCTAATGTCAATTACAGTTAAATAATAAAAGTTTATTATGTATTTGACAAATCTATATGTGATTTTAGCTTATTCACCTCAACAAATGTCCAACTGAGGTTCAAGAATTCTATTGTCTTCCAATCAAAAGTCTAATTGACAATTTAACAATTATTGTATTTAATCATTTGATTCATGGTTAAATTGTAAATTTCGGAATTTGCACACATTCAATCATTCACAATTCGATTGCTGTTTTCACATATTGAACTTTGAACCATGGTTGAATTTAAGTTGAACCGATAAAGTTATATTGTGAATGTGTCTTAAAAAGTTCAAATGACGTGAAATTGCTTTATGTTTTGATATTTAATAGTAAACTTTAGTTCTCTGACATTTAAATGATAAAACTTAATTGACTATTTGCATCATACACACACATGAAGTTCGCCCTTCAACATTAATAAACATAATAATAATAGTTTATGACTTCACATTTCGAATTTACAATCCTTAAAGAAGTGTGAAAGTGTGAAAGTTATGAGAAATTTCAAAGCATTTTATTTTAATTGAAAAATTGTTATCTTCGAAAAATTATTTAACCATTCCAGTCCCTCTTCGAATTTTAAAGTTACTTTCGAAATTTACGCAAAAGCCACCAATCAATTGAAAACTCTTCGAAAAGTTTGACAAACTTCAGATTAAGTCCATCACTTTCGTATCAAAGTAAAACTTTGTCGATGTCTTATTTCGTAATTTAGTTCTCAAAATTCGAAAAATTAACTTCTAATGGTCCAGTCTTAAGACTTCTAAAAGTCTTAAAACAAATGACTTTTAAATTTGTATATGAAATAAATAAATTTGAATATGAAATACCATATCTGTCGACGTTTAATTTCCTAATTATTCAAAAAATTTACTTCTGTAAGTCTTCAGTTACACGACTTCGAAAGGTTATTATGACCAATTTGAAGTTTCTCATATCGAATTTTCGAAAGATTGTCATTTGGAGTTGAGTTAACATGAATTCCTTTATTTATCTATGCAGGTTTGATTTGCAAAAGCGTAAAGTTTTTTTCCCTTCTTATTTTCGAAAAAAGGGTTTTTTAAGGCTCCATTTACATAACAAATATGGGTTTGACATTTAGCATTTACAATACGTCACTTTCGATTCAAAACCCATGCTCATGTCACATTTTAAAATTCGATTTCTATCTTTCATGTTCGAATATGTAAATCATACTTTCTATTCGAATTCGAAAATCACAACAAATTTGATATCGAATAAAATTAAATTCGAAATCACTGTAAATCCGTCACTGGCTTGGTGGAATTCAATTAAAAAAAAAACGACACAAAAAGTGAAACCAAGAAAATAATGAAAGAATGTCAGGCGCTACTATACTAATAGTTGCCACATTAGAGTCAAGCGTGTGCTTTTCGCTTGAATGATGTGCCTAAGCATTTCCATTAAAGTCAAGTTATTTATTGTTGGTTTCGTTTCGTTGTATTTTTTTCTTTCAAATTTATATTTTTGTATTACAAATTTGGCACCTTTTCGGTTGATGCTTCTGAGTGAAGACTTCTTAATTTATTTTTTTTTATTTTCTGGCGTTTCTCTCCGCAATGGAATCGCATTCAAGCAGACAAATTTATTTTATTCAAACAACAAACTTTGGCTATTGACGTTTTATTGGTGTTTTATAATTAGTTTTATTATCCTACTGCTGTGTATGCAGACCGTGTTGCTGGCAGCATTCTAATGCAGACATACCTTTATATTGTCAGACAGAAAAGCATATACATACTACTTATTCATTTTCTATTTCTATTGTGTAAGAGTTAACAATGGGACTTATACGGCGAGCTTATATAAATTATGAGATATTTTATCTGACAAAAATATCTTTTGTCTGAAGATACACACTCTGCTCATACACAATCGCAGTATGTTGTTGGCCCAAATTTATTTTTTATTTTATTATTTTGAGTGTTTTTTTTTTTCGTTTTTGATTTTTTTTTTTGGGTTTGTTTTGTTAGAATTGTGTGGAATTTGTTTTGAATGCTGAGCTGATGTTGACTCAGTGATAAGATTGAATTTAAATAATTTTTTTCTCATTTTCTTTCTTAGGAACAAATGATTACGGTTGTGTGTGTTTTTTTTTTCTATTCAAGAGAGTTAATTATGTCGTGGCGCTAGGTCGTTTTTTTTTTTTTTTTGAAAACTTGAATTTTTCTTTGAAAATCATAATTCTGTGACTATGGATTTCGAGCATCAGAATTTGTGGGAATTGTTAGAATTAAAATTATTAGATTCTTTTGTAATTAATTTTAATACATTCATTTAGTTTTGTTGAGGGATATTATTTATTTTAAGATGATAGGGTGCTGATTTGAATAATTTACATCATTGCATTAGACATGCATCTTTTTATGAAGAAAATATGTTAATTTAATGACATTTAAGTTATCGAAAACAATTAAATTCTCTTCATAATTTTTAGACTCATTGGAAAATGTGATATAATTTTCTGACAAAAAGAATTTTGTTATTTTTCAGACAATAAAAAATGAAACTATAGATTTTGTTCGAAATTTTAGGACCATAAGAATTTAAATAACAGGAAAAACAAAGAGTACGTATACGCCTTAGTGTACCATTATCATTTACTCTTTTTTTTGAAGAAATTATAGCGCGACGTATTTTGAGAAAATTTTATTGTTAAATTTCGATGGCTTTGGCGCATAAATCAAGCTAAATTTGGTGATCATCGGTTCTCTGGCCCGTTTTTGGTAGTTCTCAAAGAAATATGGGTTAATCCACACTTGACGAAGTGTATCGTCCTGCATTCGACATTTTTTCTTGTTAACTTATCCATTTATCCAGAAATGAGTCTCATATCTTAAAGATCAAAATCAGGGAGGTTTTGGTACTGCTTCAGGTATAAATTAGTCAGTAGAATTTTTGTCGGGTGCAAAATCAAATCAAGATGCCAAATTCAATAATTCAATTCGATCTTTGAGTACACTTTTGGAAAATAGCCTTTTTTTCATCAGATCTTTGTTCCATCGATTACTGGCACAATTTTGTCAAATTTGACTACCGAACTACGAATAGTTCATTTGTACGAAATATGCAGAACATTACCCTATCAAAATAAATGACAGCAAATTTGACAAATAAACATCGTGATCACTATCAACTGTCAAAGTTTGAAAGTCTATCAGAAGACAGTTGATGAATAAAGGTCCAAAAGAGTCTTCTAATGTTTAAACTTATCGACTGTTTGACGAATCTTCTGAACACCGAGGTCAGTTGACTTTAATGTTGATTGGATATTAATTGGTGAAGAAAAAAGCTTCTTTTTGAATTATTTTCAAATTGGGCGCAATGATAATTTATTTTTAATTTGGCCTTATAAATAAGATTGTGGTTATTCTTAAATTTTGATTATTCAACATTTATTTCTTTTCTCAAAGTTTGACTGAAGGTAATTACTTCAAGGCAAAGAGTCTCTTAATCCATAAATAAATTCCACATCTTCAACCTCAATTTTTATTATTCCAAAATATTATTTTTAAACTAATTGTTATCTTTGAGGAAAAATAAAATAATAAAAATGTTGAACTCAATAAAAAATGATGACGATAACGATTCAATAAAAAATCAGAACCATCACACCTCGAACAATAAAATGAACCTTTGCGTGAAGCTATAAAAAATAATTGGACTGCATTATTGTACATTAACTTATTCCATTTAAGGGGTTAAAAAAGAAATTCAAGATTTTCGCATTTCGATATTGTTTATTGATTTTAAAATCAATTAAATTAATACAAAACAAAACAAACAAAGGTTATTTGCAATTATTGGCAACCCACTCAAATTGATCCCCGTAAAGACATAAAAAAAAACCTGAAAAAAATAAATAACGAAACATAAACAACAATTTTACAAAACTCCCCTTTTTTTTAAATAAAATATTGTTTGAAAATATAATCTGCATCTCCTGCAGCAGCATCTATTTATTTATATTTATCGTTTTCCCCCCAAAAAAACGCCTTCTTTTTCAGCATTTCCATTTTGCTTGATGTTCGTTCCGGTTTTTTTTTTTTTTTTAAGTCCTAAAACCAACAATGACAAATAACTCATGCCAACAGGTAAACATTCAAATATTACGCAATAAACGTCAAAACAAATATTTAACGCATATTTGTGGTGTATATGCTTGGATGATGCTTAATGCTCTTGCGATTGGTTTGGTCCGTGTCTGTGTCCTGGTCCAGGTTTGGATTCAGCGCCGCCGGCCGATTAGGGCAAATAGTGGGACAATTTTAGGGAAAATTGAGTCCGAATTTAACAAAAGAAAATACATACATCCGATCCGACTAGTAACGAATCTGCCTTAGTGTACTTATCTTGAAGTTAGAAATAAGTTTAGTAGTAATCCAAAAATTAACCAATTTACACAGAAACAGGCACGATCAGTGCCTCGTTCTACACTTAAATTAGCCTTGAATCAGGTCTTTAAAGTTTTTAAAATCAACATAATAGTTCAAGCTTTAGGACTTAATAGTGTATTTTTTACAGTGGTCCCTAATTTGGCAGTGATCACTCTTCTTCCAAGTACATATCATCTTCTACACCTTCAAAATGGAAGGCTTGTCACTTAAGGGCATGACTGCACTAAGAACTATTCTGCCTCAGTGCACTTATCTTGAAGTTAGAAATAAGTTTAATAAAAGTCAGAACATCATTTTCAGATTCAACCAATTTGCACAGAAACAGGCATAGTCAATGCCTCGTTTCACAATTAAACCAGCCTTTAACTTGATCTTTTAAGTTTTTAAAATCAAGTTAATAATTCAAGCTTCAAGACTTAATAGTGTAATTTTTACAGTGGTCCTTAATTTCGCAGTGATTACACTTCTTCCAAGTATCAGCTTCAACACCGATAAAATTCAACCGATAAATTGAAAATCTATTAATCTTTCGATTCAGTTACTATTTGGTTCAGAAAATTTCTTCAGATTCTTGGAATATTGTGTCCCACTGTACTCTGTCGTCATCATCGTAGCGTTGTCGGACAGAACTACCTCTTAGAAAATAAGCAAACACTGGCAATTACAGAGGAAAAAAACATATACAAACATTTTTTATTCCTTTCTTTTTTTCTGTAAATGTTTTGTTTTTCTACTTTTGTGTACATACATACATATATGAATTCGATATGGGCAATGAGGAAATTAGCCGATGTCCGAACCGGTGCGGTCGTTCGTAAGTCGTAAATTGTAACTTACCGCTCTACTCATAGTCCAACATAACATTGACGTTCATCCGTCCATACGTCCATCCTTGCAGTCTTTATTTTCCATCATCAGCTAGCTATTCGGCCACATCCCCAGTTCCAGTACCGGTACCAAGTGACCGAGAGAAAATACTTCTTCAGCCCCCCCCCCTTCTGGTTCTGATGGATGTGGACTGTGGAGGGCTTCACAATGAGTTTTGTATGCAGTGTTAACACTGTTTGCTTAGTACTTGGACTTGGTTTTTGGCCGGATTTTGTTTCTTCGCTTTGGCCATTTTACGAGTATGTGCACGAGAGCGAAGAAAACGTTCTTTCTTTTTTTTTGTAGTATTTGTTGCATTGGTGAATATTTACGATGACAGTCGTTTACAAAGTGATTGACAAGCGAACGGATAAAAAACAACAACAACAAGTATCTCTAAGGAAGAGACGATGGCCAGGGGGGAAGGGGGGAATATTCAATGTTCGTTAAGTTGCAAAAAAATAAACAACAGGGGAACGGACAAAAATCTCTTTGTGTGCGCCAACGGATAAATTTACATCTTGTAATATGAAGCCAAAAGACTTTTGACCTTTAAAAGAGGTAAAAAATAAAAATATAGATACTTTTTTTTGTTGTTGTTTGTGTTTTGTTTTTGAAATGCATAATATCTGAGTTGTTTATGTGGCGCTGCAACGAGCTATAAATGCAAACAAGATAAACTCATACGATACCTGCCTCAAAAGTTCGTCCTTTCCCCCGTTTCGGCGGGCCGGTGCGGAGCGGCGTTTTAAACTTGATGGGTGCATTTGAGTGAATTGTGTTTTCGCTTGGTGAGAAAATCGATGAGGAATTGTGCAGCCTTTCACAAAAGACCGCACATGTTATCTTATTACACAAGAAAAAGGTTTCACTTTGTTTTTGTTGTTACTGTTGGTTTTATAAAACAAAAAAATTGAAAAAAAAATCACAATCGGTTTTGTATTATTTATCATGGAATTCCTTGCGGATTAAAAGTTTTTGTGTGTGTTGTTTTTAGTGCAAGTGCATTCGGTTATTAAGTTATTTAACAAAAACAAAAAAAAAAGGGAAAACAAAATCAACAAAAAAGTTTGTTGCATCAATGAACATGGAGCATGATTAATTTGTGGTGACATAAATGATTTCTTAAGAAAAAATAAGGGGTTGGATTTTTGTTGTTGTTGTTGACTTTCTCGTTATGGTGTAGAACCTGTGAAAGTATCTCTATACTTTTGGCCACATCCTCTTAAGTAGGTATGTTGTTACCGTTAACATTTTTTTTTGTTTGTTTGTGGGAAAAAGGAACATTATATCAGTTGTTTGTCTAAAGATTGACAGCATTCAGTTTTTTTTCCACAATATTATGTAGTTATGTGTAAAAAGTACATAGTTGGGAAAAATCGTTCTTGGAGGTCCTACAATTTGGAAGACCCTTTAACCATGATAATAAGCTCATAAATAAGATTTTGAAAACGTTTCTTGTGTATCGGTTGATATGTTTTCACTAAGCAAAAAACGTTCCTTTCTTTCTTTTTAGAAATGGGTGAATTAAAATTAAAGGGACTACAGTTAAGTCCAATGTTTTTGTTTACAGATGGAATTGATAATTGCAAAAAGTGCCGATTTATAAGTTTTATTCACTTATTTCATAAAGAAATATTAAGTCAGAAATACATTACCAGCGTCAATCAATTTAGCTTGATGATAATTTTATCAATACCTTATTTTACACCGAAACTTTCTTCAAACCTGGTCTTCTAAGTTTTTGAAATAAACCTAATAGTTAAATCTTTCAGACTTAATAGTGTATTGTTGGAAGTTCTCATCACATCAGTTAGAATTGAACTGCTTCCAAGTATAAGCTTGAACCATGACAGAAAGATTTCTTATAGATTCAGTAATTTCATTAAATACTTTATTTCTAGAAGAATATCAGACAAATTTTAGACTTCTTCAAAAGACTCTCGGTCTCGGGGTTTTATTTTGTTTAAGCCTTCTTAAAACTTTCTCGGTAGCGGTGGCATGAGGGCTTCTTCTTGTTATGGAATCTCCACTTCTTCAGTAAATTCATTAAAGTACATTTTCCATCGCTCCAATATGACTGTTGGATCGCTAAACAGATTTACCTTTCCGTACTTGCGTATGTTTCGAACGGATTGGAAGAACTTCCGTGTCTGGAGTGGACCTCACTCTTGACATTTTTTCTAGTTCACAGATCAAGTTCTTCTCCCAGGCTGAATTTTGGCGTCTATAAATCCGTTATTCTGAGCCTTTAGTATCAGTGTTCGTGAGATTGTTGGATTGCTTTTGTTCAGTTGCTAGTTTACATTCATCATGGAACCAGTCACTCTGATATCTGCTACTACTGCCTTGGATGGAGTTAGCAATATTAATGTAATTTTAAGGCTTGTTCTCTTCTTATCTAGGCCCGGCTTACTGGTCCAATGATTTACTCTCCCCCCATCGAGTTCTTCAAAGGTAAGCCCTAGAGCATGATCACAGGCGTTACTATAGTATTCTCGTTACTTTTTAGTAAGGCCCTGAGAACACTTTACTAAAAACATAGTGATCCTAGTCGTTATTGGTACCTCAGTATGTTCGTACCGTCATCAAGTTCGGGTAGAAGCGATAGTCTATCAGTAAATGCCAATTGGGTTACGAGTGATTCCATCAGTTGATACCTAAGTGGCTTTGATGATATCTTTACGGAAGAATCTGGTACTACAAACGACCAAATTTTTCGTTTCTGTCAATTCTAAGACTCGAAGTCTTTGTTCTCGTGCAGACTTTAATTCGCTGCATAATGCTTGAATACGAGCTCTCGACCTATTTTTGCGTTCAAATCCCCAAGGATGATTTGGACACAATACCTTGAGCACGTATTAAAGGCCCTTTCGATTTTTTTTTCGTCTCCTTTTCTTCGTCAAGGGACTACTCAGTTTATTAGGCTGATGTTCTAAAGTTTGGCTGTCACCTTCGCTTATAGTGTCAAATCCGATGACAGTAGACCTCACTTTCACAGTTGTATACTTCATATTCTTTCTTCTATAAAACACCATTCATTGTCCATCTTATTTCTTGTAGTGCTGTCGTGTCAGTTTTGGACAGGGTATCATTCTCAGGAACCATCCAAAATTATAATGATTTTTCATCTGAAATTAATGCAAACTGTCAATTTCAAATCGTTCAAATCAAAATAAAGGCAATATTAAATAAAGAATACAATTTTTCGTTAAATTATACCCCTTTAAAAACCGAAGCTATTTTCCCTTAACATCCCCCCAAGTTCAACGATAAATTTTACCCCTAATCCCTAAGGTACATTGATCTGTCTATGATATTCCAGTTAAACTTCATCCTCAACCTTCAAACTTGACTTATTTTCAACATATACATACATATACAAAAAAAGGCTATAAAAATAAAAATATAATAGAATTCGATGATCCTCGAATTTATTACACATTTAAAACCCTATTTTTCTTTTGTGTTCAAAAACGAATACAAAAGAATGAATAAATAAGAAAAAAACGGTAAAGTGCCATTAAATTGAATATGTACATACATAAGAATATACAATGTACATATATGCAATTGTGGCCAATTTTCTTCTACCACACACACATCACATTCCATCACCATCATCGTAAAGTAGTTGTTGTGTTTTCTCATCTGATGCGTCCTGCCCAGTGTTCAGTGTCCAATTCCATGGAGGTTAGCATTTTCGGTACATTGAATTTATTTGTGTATAAAAAATGAAGACAAAAAAAAAAAAATGTTACCAAATACATTTACATTATAGAAAATGGACACAAGTGGTTCGGTCGATAAGTGTCCTTTCTCTTAACAAATAACCAACAACCCGCTGAGACTATACCAGTGTCGTTCGAGCCACTGTCTCTGGCCAAGCTCCAATCCCCAATAACCGGCCACACACCAACAGTCCAACACCCGAGCAAATTTATTCTATTTTAGATTTTATACCTTTTGAAATGGTCCGTGAAATAGTAGCTACTAATACAAGTGACCTACACAGGACAGGAGTTGGAGGCATTTGGAGAGAGAGAAAGAGAGAGAGTGACGGAGTTGGGCCAAACCGCACACAGCAAACATTGAGATTGGATACTCTTTCAATTGGAAAGTAAAATATAATCCCCAAAAAGCCTTTCGAGCTGTTGTTTGAAAATCCCAAAAACCCATCACTGTCATGGGTTTCGTTTTTGTCCCTTGTTCCTCGACACCCTTCTCCCATCTCTCCTGACAGCATACAGAAGCTTAGATATACAAGATTTATATACATAACATACATCCATTTGCCTTAGCCATTTGTGCCGATTCCAACATGGCTGACAAGCACCCAATTGTCCCCCCCTCCCCGATCTCCCCTCCTTCTCGACGTTTCCCAGGACTTGAGATTTAATTTGTTAATTCGTATTTAACACGTCAGCTTTGTCGTGCCACTCTGGAAACACCTTGAGTGTGTTGTGTTAGCCTCAAATCGAGAAACAGAACGGATTACATACTAGAGAAATGCATTCCGATTCCATTGGATCGATGCGATGGATGAGTTCAACTGGCGATATGGCGTAAGTTGGGAGGTTGAGTTCCCGGGAGTAGGGAACTCAACGTATACCAGAGTATGCCCCTGAAATATCGCTCTGACCCCCTTATGGAGTATTTGTTTGAATTAATGAGATTTGCCATGAACAACAGCAGCACTCTGTTTCTTCTCCTTTCCTTCAACTGCTGCTCCGTCGACGACTTCGCCTGTGCGACTTCGACTCCTCCTGCTGGTTTGAAAATTGCAGCTAAATGTTTAGTGGAAAACTTTCGTTTTGTGTCTTTCCATTTACGACGAATACGAATACGAGTACCTGGTTCCCTCCTTCTTGTGTTTCAGCTTGATTTCCTCATCAATTCGCCCGTCACAGAAACAGCATACTCCTCGACGACGATGACTACGACGACAATGACAACGTAAACGACGACGAACGGTGACGGTAGCTGGAGCGGTTATATGGTGGGTGAGGTGTAGTTTGGGACAGAAAATGGGAGTGAAAGGAAATCGTTTTGTCTTATAGATACATTCTAATGCAATTAGGAAATACGGGATTTGCCATTGTTGTACCTCCATCATCGCACTCCGAACCCCCAAGCGGGACGATTGTAAACTATGTATTGTATCTAAAACTACGTCTATATATAGATACTCATATATTTAAGTAGATTGAATCGATTGGGTGTCTTACGGGAAGAGACTACGATTATTATAAGATCGATGCCTTTTGGTAGGGGGCAGCACTGAAGCTGAGCTGAACTAAGTTAGGCGACATCCTTCTTATAAAGCAAAAGTCATTGGAATGTTTGTAAATTGAGTTTTGTCGTCGTTCGTTCGTTCGTTCCTCCGTCGAAAACCGAACACGAAGACAACGACAACGACAATAATAAAGACAACAAAAACAATGATAGCAATGTTGATGTTGATGATGGGGTGGGGAAGGGGGAGTAGAGCAGACTTGCAAAATCAAACAATAAAAAAAAAGAAATGTCTTTGTCTATTATGATGGCAATGCTTTCTAATTTATAATTGTTTTAAGTTTTTAGTTTTTTTTTTTTTTGGAGACTTAATTTCATTTTACATCCCATTTAATGTCGTCGTCGGTACGCTAGAGGTATTTGTTTTCAATTTGAAATGAATTACTAAATGTTTGATTTGATTTCTAGTTGAGGAAGAGGGAGGGGGGGACGTGGAGGATACAATTTTTGAATGAATGAAAATATCTAATTAAGAATCGAAGTCGATTTTAAATAAGAGATGAGTGAAATTTATATTTTTGAAATAGATTAATTGAATTGAATTAGACAGAGAAACTTTTGATGAATTTTTATTAACAAATTATTTTTCTTCTTTTTATTTTCAGGTAAGCACTGATTAAATGTCATTTTCGAAGTAAATTCTCGGGTAAGAGAAATTAAAATTTTTAAAATTAAGTTTTTGTTAACATCAAATGTTTTACTGAATGCAATGGAATTTCTAAAATTGAAAGTTTCGGGCATTTTGAATCAGTGAAATAAACTGTTTTTTACCATAATGATAGGGAGTTATAAATTTCTACCAATTAGATGGCAAATTGGCAATGACTGCTAATCTAGAGGTTTCGAATTTAAGTCCAGCTCTAGGCAGCGTTTTCTTGAGTTTGCATGAGACGCCACCCGAGGGAAATTAAGTCTGGTTAAATTTTAAGGGCCGATGTTGATTTTGAAAAAAAAAAAAACAAAACACAAATTAGTTAGAAAATCACTGTCATTTCTTTTAATTATGATAGTGTTTATATGATTCAATTATGTATGGAACAAAATATCGACCAAATGGCCACAGCGACCTTTTCTTTCAAATAACCCCAAAGAAAGAAGTCCAACGGTGTCAAATCACATGATCTTGGCGGACAATTGACATCGCCATCATGTGATATAACACGGCCATTGAATTTTTCGAACAAAAGAGCCATTGTTTCGTTAGCTGTGTGGCAAGTGGCAAGTGACACCGTCTTGTTAAAACCACATATCACACCATTCCTGACCTGGCTCATTTTGGAAAAAATAAGGCCCGATGATGTCGCCAGTCCATAAACCGCACCAAACAGTCATTGGTTTTTCGACAATCACTCTTGAATTTGATCATCTACTGTTACCATTTCTTACCACCATTCTGACCTTTGATGACGACGCTTGAAATGATCAAGAGGCTTTAGTTCTTGAGTCAATTGCACCTTGCGATAGCACCAAGCGTGTAAATGTAAGTCTATGCATAATGTTCATCAACAACGAGCGTGAGAATTGCAAACGAGTTGAGGTGGACGGCTCTTTAGCCACACTATCGCGTACAGGAGCAAGCACGAGCATGCACTGGTGTTTTCACATCTCCTACAGACTTTTTGCTCAATTTCAATGGTGGAGAAAATTTGTCAACATCAAGCGAAAAGTAAGATCTGCCGAAAAAATCGCCTTCATTGTGATAAAGGGTAAAGAATTGAGTCAAACTAGGGCCGGACGTTAAAATTCGGTATTTTGCAGACCCTAATTAGGGGATTTTTTCGACGCATAAGCTTTGAAGACAAAAAAACCCTTGACCCTTTTCTGAGTTCAGCAAGCGGTCCTTTCTGCTATTATATGAAATGGGTTTCTGAGTTTGTGAATTAATCCAGCTCAAGATTTTAGGCGATTGTTAGATATTTCAGTTCATAAGGTCTTTAAATTGAAAATATTACAATTATTTTAGAGTCCAGGCCTTATTCAACAAGTTACTCCATTTATCCCGATCGCCATTTGGCACCATTCAGTTCCAAATCGTTCGAGCATCTTGGTTTAAGCAAACTCTCCAGCTTGGTCAGCCGCGGTCTTCTATGAAATCTACTATACAAACGACTTTCCCAGCTGATTCGTGTTTGCTCATACCAGCTAGATGACCAACCTACCGGAGTCTACCTAGCTTAATTATTTTCATGAAGAATGCTTCGAGGTAGATTGCATACAGTTCAATTTTGTAGCGTCTCGGAAATGGTCCTTCTTCTTAACACTTTCTTCTCGATTGCACCTAAAAGGTCGGAGTTCTTTTTGCTATAAACCGGATCCCTGATTTGGTGTTAATACCATTGTCCTAAACAGTGAAAATCTCAGTATAAAGATAAAAACCTCGTCGTTAATTTTGTTTAAAAAAACATTGTTGAAAATAAAATAAAACAAAACAATAATACGTATACGCCCTGCATTGCCGTTTAGCGTTTTATTATGTTTTATGGAGATTGGTAAATGTTTTTAGAACTTGCATTTTTCTTTAGTTTGCGTTCAAAATAATTAAGTAGTATTCAGATGAAACTAAGGTAAAAATCTGGTTATTTTTCAATATCAACTCTTTGTGAGAAAATAAGACACAGGTGGCGCTATTTTTATTACATTCCCTACTTTTGTAGGCTGTCAAAATTTCATGATATTCTACTCATACTAATAACACTGGAAAAAATACCGCGTTCAATCGAAGCATTGGCTTGAATAATATTGGAAACAACAAAAAAACGGTGGTTTGTTAACTCAAACGTGTTGGTAGAGACACCGATGATGCAGAAAGTCCTGAGCGTGGCAATAAAGCGGTAACACCAGAAAAGAGGAAAAAAATCACAAAATTATTTCCACTGATCAAAAAATGAAAATCCGTAAGTTAGCTGACATCTATACCATATCAAAAAAACGTGTTGTTTTCATATTGCATGAGCATTTGACTATGAGAAAACTCTGTTCAAAGTAAGCCGCGTTTGCTCTTGAAAAAATTGGCAAAACAGCATGAATAGAACTTTCTTTTGGTTCCATTTGACCAGATTTGGCTCCAGTGACTCCTGGCTGTTACAAACCTAAAAAATGCTCAGGTATACGAAATTCCTCTCGAATGAAATGGTTATCACTAAAACTGAGGCCTATTCTGAAGCAAAACATAAATTATTGTTCTACGGAAACAGTATCAGAATGTTAAATAGGCTCTAGAATGATTGTGTGGCTCTGTATTAAGACTACGTTGATAAAAAAAGACAATTATTAACAAAAAGAAACCATTTTCTTTGTTATACCCGAGACTTATCAGCCCATGTGTTAAGTTCCCTTTTTCTAATGTTTTTTACGTTCCTTCTATATTCCTACAAAAAATCAATGTTTGAATTAACTTATGAGTTCTTAATGGTCGTTCAAACGTTTTCCACAGCTCGAAATAAGGACCCTATCACTTACTCTATGAATTTTATTAAACTTCACAATTTAAGCCTTGAATACGTCAACTTGTGATCTTCAGTTCTTTTGAACAGAATTTTGGTCTTCTCTGTCATTTTAAACCTGAAAGCTGGGATCCGAAGGCCCCTTTTGCCTAGAATAGCGGTTTCGCGCTGTTAAAGTGACAAAGCGGAAGTTTCTGATTCTAGAATTTAGCATTTAGGCCCAGTTTCCCTTCTCACCAAAAAGACTGATATCTCGAGCTATTCCATTAAAGTTCAGTTTGATATGAGATCGAAATTCGTTTCGACTCAAATGAAAACACATTGATTTCTTGTGTATTCAATATTTTGACAGTTGTTGCACTCAGTACACATTCGCCCTTATGAGCATTACTGTGTGTGGTAGTTTTACATTAAATACAAATTCCATGTCATTCTATTGATTGAAAAAAATTTGACAGCGTCTTTCAAGGAACACTTGACGTTTCCCAAAGTCCGAAGTTCAACTTTTTACGCATAAGAAAACAATAAAAATTGTGTTTTGTCATAAATTCGAAAAATTATTCGAAAATGTGGTAGACTTACATATTTGCATGAGTATGTGTGATGTTTGCTTCCTATACATGGATATGTTTTTTGTTTTTTTTTTTTACCTTCCAGCTGTCACTAATATGCCCCTTGCTCTAATGATGCATGCACAATTTCAGTGTTGGCAATCAAATATATTTTGCAATTTCCCGGATAATTTACCGCATATAATTCCGTTCGTTCCTTCTTCCTTCCTTCATTCATTCTATATGGCCGTTCGATGATTATTACTATTTCCATTGTTTGACGTATCAATTTTCCCGCAACCATCATCAATCATAGTTTGGATTATTCAAAGAATGACTGGCTGTCAATGCTTTTATGAATGCGTAATATTTTGTCCGTATAAACAGCAACAACAACAACAACAACAAGAATAAAACAACCATAACCAAACTCCTCAAACTCATCTGTCTTTTGATTTGTTTCAATTTCACATTTCAAAGCTAATTTTTTCTCGATATTTTATCTCGTGAGTATCTAACAGATAACTCGGGTATCGTATTTTCACAGACGACATTATTTACAAACCATAAATATTTTAGTTTGACTCGCGGATCTGACACCACCCTCCATTTGACTTTGCTTTTGCTTTTGCTTCATCGATGTTTTATATTTTTCTATTATTTGTCTTTTCGAAAATGAATAATATGACAAAGAAACAATAAAAAAAAAAGCAGCCGCAGACCCCAAACCGCCGCGCCGACCGACAACGCAATGAACGCCGACGACGTCGAGAAGGACGACGATGATGTCGACCTCTGCAATAATATTTCATCTGTCAAGTTATTCAAATGATACGTAAATTGTAATGCTGAGGGTTACTATGGGTCGGGTTGGTGGTTGTTTCTATACTTGGGCGCATTGGGGGTACCCAACTCGTAGATAAATTATACATGTTAAGTTTTTTTTTTGTTTCTTCGATTCTAAGTCTCTATCGATTCAGACAGAATGGGGACCCCGTATAGACAAACAGAGGAATATACCCTTGATGTGGAAATCATAAATGCCAATGAAAACAATTTTCCACCAAGGACAAAGGAATATTCTTTCAAATACACTGTGAGAAATATTTTCTGTCAAATGTGTCACATTTTTTGATTAAAGATAGTTTATTATTCGGAATTAGGGGTTTTTCTCTTGTTACGTATGTGACACTGTTTGTCATTTTTTCTAAAATCATTCCTTAGTCATAAGAAAGACACAAGTTGTCAGTTTTCAAGTCGAAAAGTCTTATATTTTAGTTATTGGACGGTTGTGACCTTTAGAACACAAAAATATTCATTGTGTGTTACAAAGTTACAAATTGAATGATAAATATTCCATTATTGTAAATATCTTAATTCCGAACTTTTCGAAAGAAAACAAAACCTCATAAAGCTGTCAAACGTATTTGTTTAAAATTGCGACGGTTGTGATAAGTTTTGGTTGAGCGAGGAGTTTGTTACATAGACTTCCACTCAAGAGTCAAAACGCACTAAACTCTTGGCCCTTAATCAATCAATAGTAAGAAAAATAAATAGGTTTTAAATTGACTCATTCTGTTACGTTAATGACACAATTCTTGAACAATTTATTGGAAGCATTGTTTTTGAATTTGTATACATTTTTTTCACTAATAAGAGGTTTCATTATTACGTATGTATTTTACTTTCATAACTAAAATGATTCATATTTTTTGTTACGTATGTGACACGATTTTTCAACAATTCGTTGGAAGCTTAGTTTTTAAATTTCTATACATTTTGACTAGTAATAGGTCACACTACTACATATTTCGTTTGCAAAAGCTTAAATGATTTATATTGTTTGTTACGTATGTGACACTTTCCAATTTCTTGACTCTCTAAATCACCAAATCATATTCAAACGTACTCACATGATTCTAGACACAATCATTGTAGCTTAGTTATTTTATTTGTGTTCATTGGTGCATGTGAAGCTAGATTTTGACACTGCATTTTTGTGACGCTTGTGACATAAAGCACTTCCTACATATTTTTGTCCATTAAATTCCAATAATGTACCGATTTTACAGTGACAGTGGCTTAACTAATGAGTAATGAGCTTTTAATCTACAGTTTAATATTATTGAATTTAGTGTCAATTCTGTGAAATAAAAAATTGACGTTTATGATATTTAAGTCCTGCCCACAGTCACTTAAGTATGACTCATGTGGTTATTATATTTTAGTATGCCTGAACTCAGGGCACTTTATCAATAGAGTGTCAAATATTGACTTACATCTTTGTAGCACACAAAGTCTACAATTCTGTCCTATCAAAATAAGAATGACATTTAAGTGGCCACTTAGAAAGTGTCATTTGCCATTTAATTGACAGATAATGTGCACTTTAAGTGTCAATCATACAAGTAATTGTCCATATATTTGTCACTTATCTAATGTACCTTCGTCACTTTTTAGATCTATTCACTGCCAGAGAAATGTCACTAAAAATAGCATATCACTGACCAAAATATGTCACTAATAATCTATAATGTAAAAATTCATCCTTTTGTCTCAAGTGTCATTTTTGTGACTTTGAAACTGGCTTATGTATTTGTACACAATGATTGAAATTTTTTTTTCATAAATTTGTGAGCCATGTCCATGTCATTGAGTGACATTTAAGTGGTACATAAATAGTGACCGCTCTTTGTAACTCTTTTAAGTAATGCAGAAAAAAGTCCTGTTCTACATGTACAAAAGTGTCAGTTGAAGAACTTTTAGTGTCATTTTATTGTTAGACTTCTTTTGATGGTAACTCCACACTACTCACCTTAGAATTTCGTCACTTAGTCTTCTGTCACTAAAAGTGACACTTAAATTTCTAGCTGTATGTCATTCCTTAAATTTCTTGGTTAATAGACACAGAAGTGTCACTTAACTAATTGTCAGTAGTGGCACCAAAATGACAAGTTTATTTCAAATAAGATTTTTATTTTCCAATTTTTTTTCTCAGTGTATCTTTACACTCATGACAGTTGATGGTAGTGCAACTGTACACTTATTGAAAATTATGCAAATATAAACCCAGTCGGTGGACAGAAATTTTTGCTAGGTAATAAAATTTCAAAGATAAATCGAAATCGATATGAAAATCTATTAAAAAAAGAACACAAAGAAAGACAAAGGCAAAAAGTGAAAGCTCCATTTGTTTTTACGACTTCCGCCATCAAGCCCCCCCCCCCGCAGAAACTTTACTCAAGTCTTTTCTGTCTAATTACTCTATATACCGTATTACAGCAAGTGATGCCAGCGAAAAACCCTTTGCACCGGTTAATTTAAATTTATTGCCTTTCGAAGAATGAGAGGAGGACAGGGGAATTATGGTATTTTGTATGAAAGATGCAAAAGTATCTATAATACGGTCAAATTTTTAAGTATCTTCTACACTGATATGCTCGAGATTTCACTAAAAAAGTGTGAGGGAGGGGGGGGTGGTTTAAAAGTTCTCAAAAAAAAAAAAAATGTATTGAAAATGCAGAAAGGTATCTTTCGAAAGTATCTCTTTTTTGTATGGATATCTAATACATACATCGAGACACAGAATACCCCGGGGGAAGGTGGGTTAGGTTAGGTTGCATAGTTGATATTGTTCTTGGTCAATTTGCATGACACGCTTCCGACTATAACGACGACACGAACCAATGCAATATTCCAACGACAATGTATCTATGGTATAGTATGTATCTAGGAGTATGTATCTGTGTAGTGTGTCTGGGAAATTTATGTCTTGCACTGAGGTTCAAGTCGAACATCGTTATTTTTGGTCGTTTTCTTCTCGTGTGCAATCGATGTCATTAACTTCTACCGCTACAACGACGAATCCTTTTACTTCGCTTCAATGACACTGATTAATGAGCTTTTGCATGACTGGATGGTTGACTGGCTGGCTGGCTGGCTGCCTTTGCTGGCTGGCTATGTGGTGTTTATGTCAGGGCTTTGGCTGAATTTGAATCTAGAGCTGCTGCTTCACTTCAGAATGCAGAATTCAGAACTCAGATCATCATCATCAACATCAAGAAAATGAAAAAAATAAAAACCAAACGATTTTGTTTGTTTTTGCAAAACGAAAAACAAATTGTCAAGTGGTCGTCGTCGTCGCCGCCGTCGCTCCAATAAAATTAATGTTTGTAATGATCACGAGACTCCTGACCCCGACCCCGACCTCGACTGCAGCAGCCAAACAAAGCATCAAAATAAAATAAAATAAAATTGAATAAAAATAATAAAGAAACCGAAAGAAGATGCAAATTTTTTTTTTTTTTTGGTGAATTGTGTGGTCAGTGACTGAGACTGAGAAACAGATACACCATAAGTTTGTTTAAGATACTTTTGTATCTTTTATCTGTTTGTGGTGTTAATTTTGTCTGATTTTAAGAAGATAATGTTGACATGACGTCAATTAGTGCGGGTACAAACCCCCTGAGGGGGTATGGTGACACGCGGCGCGACGGGGGAGGGGCTTTCAAAACTCGGGCGAGAGCACGCGCGACGAATGTTTTCTAGTTTTTTTTTTTCTTTTTCGTTCTCTGTTTTGTTTAATTTCAATTTAGGCGATGATGGTAATAAATTTCGTGGGTGTTTTTGTTGTTGTTGTTGTTGTCTCTTGTCTTTTATACACTTAATGCGCTTAGCCTTGAAATTGATTCATCAAAGCCACAGTAGGAGCCATTTGGGAGCCGTATAGCTGGAGCCCTTGCTGTCTTGATGAGATGCTTGAGGCTCTGATGGAGATAGGTAGCGTTATATAATTAATGCTTGTGAAGTATAAAGAATTAAGCGAGAGCTCATTAAATTAAAATAGGAATTGCCTTAAATTGTATGGTGGGCTGATGTAATGGGGGGGGCGTGGTGGGGGACAAGTGAGTATCGTTTTGCGCGACAGCTCCCGCGCGCATAACTGAAATCGCACGATTTAGTGCGAAAAATAATGTCGACAATTAATTATACACAATGGAGAGTCATCTTGATTAATTGTTTGGTAAAGTGTTTTACGTTTTAGTTGGTAGAAAGTGTAGAAGACGAAGAGGGTACATCCCACACACTAATGTAGAATGTGGCCGATAGTGGCACTACTGCCAGTGCTTCCACCTCCGCCGCCGCTACCAACAGCACCATCATCAGCACATGGACGGCACTGACTTTTCCAAAAAGCAGGAAAGAGAGAGAGAGAGAGAGAGAGGGACTAAGTGTGATGTTGATAATAATTATGTCGGCAGGCCGGCCGTATTATTCACCAGGGAGGTGTGTGTTTTTTTTTTGTTGGGTTGTTTTTATGCAGCTCCTTGGAATGAAAGTGACTTTTGATTGAGTTTTATTGGTTTTTAAGCTGATTTAGTACCAATGATTGCGATTAATTATTATTATATGTATGTAAAGAAGGGATGAATGTAAGAGTGTAGAGATGTGATGTGAGGAGGGGGGTTTTGGCAATAAGATGTAAATTGTTTAACAGTTTGAAATGAATGAATTTGTAAGTTTTATGGGTTTTGTGATTTAAATTAAGATAAATGGGATTTGAAAGAACTTTATAGAGGGTGTTTTTTTTTTTAGTAGAAATGAAGATTAAGGAATAAATTTGCTTCCAATAGTTGTTTGGAGCTTTGTCATGGGATAAAAAATACTCAATCAATCAAATATTCGTATACCTTAGAATTTGCATTTTGAAGAATGTTTTGTTATCCAACTTATCGAAGCTATGTCTTTTCAATTTTCTGTGATACTTACAGAAACTATGGTTAATATGTCTGCATAAAGCTTGCTTAAGTTAGACTACCTCTGAGATAGTCAATTCGGAAGGTCTAATTTTGAGTGACGCTTTCGAACATAGCGACTAGTATCTCTAGAATAACACGAGTAATGTTGGCTTCCAAATCGTCAATCTTAAAAAGCTTATTCCTGAAGACCTGAGACCTTACAAAACTTCTGAGAAAATAGTCCTTTGGTGTGATATCGTATGATCTAGGTTTCCCAGTATTGAAAAACGTGACATTAAGTGTTCACCAAACTAATTTCAGAAGAAGTCCATTTTTCCACACGCTCTATAACACGTAGTTTCGTCTTTTTTTTGAAGCCAGAGCTTACCAAGAAGACCATAAGCTTAAATTTCAGGAAGCCGTTAACATGGCTCGTTAACTGTTATCATTGACGATATTCAGATTTTTCTCATTTTGAAGAAATATGGACCAATGATTCCATCAGCCCATACCATATCGTTGTTTTTAATGGACTATGAGATGGCTTAGAACACGATGTCCGAAGTCTTTTGGTGCCCAACTGGGATATCTTCGACTCGCGAAGGGGCTAAATGGAGAGACTTGTTAAATGAGACCAGGACCGGATCCCGTTTTCCGAGCAGATGATGATGACGAATAGTAGTTGTATCAATTGAGCCAGAAATAAGCTTCATCACTGAACACAACTTCCCTATTAATCACCAGATTTTCAGTGAGTTTCTCCCAGAGCTCGTTCAAAATTCAAGTCACTTGACTTCACGTTGAATTTTGTATGCTTTTAGGTTGAAATCCTAACTTGTAAAGAAATCACCTCGGAATTTTATCTCACCTTCTCTTACCACCATTACAATCCCTAGCTACAGGATATAGATGCTGATCCTGGCAGTAGGGAGGTGAGGGTGTCCCAACAACGACAGCTTGATATTCTTGCAAAAGCACGAGCTAGCTTGCCGGAGGGGGGATGGTGTTTTGACTTTATGCCTATAAGCTATCTAAGATAAATAGAAATAGAAAAAAGGATGGGAACCCGAAAACGTCCAGCTGCATGAGGGGAGGGGGGAGTTATTTCCATAGAGGGGTAAGGGTCGATGATGGTGTTGAACGTTGGAGGATTTACCCGCCCTTGTATCTAATAAATACCACCAAGGGACTACTGCAATAACTCAAAATACACCAAGCTGTCAAATATGACAAGTCAAGCTGCTTCACGATATTCGTGTACATTCTCAGCAACAGCTGCTGTAGTTTCTTCACAATAGGTGCTGGAAGTTTTAGTAATGCAAATTTAGACTTACATTTAAGAATGGTATTGCCAATAGCGGTTTCAGTAGGTCGATTATGCTAACTGTGAATTCCTTGAATCGCAGAACAAATATTTCTCACAGAACGCTGAATTTCGTCATCCAGCTATACAATTTAGAGACGCTGATGTGATGTGAGTCTGAACGATATTGAACAAAAAATGACAAAGCAATTTGATAGGAGCCAGGCGATCTGTCAAAAAAACCTATTAAAAATCAAACCTTAAGATGAATCACCCGATTTATAGAAATAATTGTATTAAATTTAAAATTAAACTCCTAACATGGATTCTTGTAAAGTGCTTATTGAAAGAAAGAATTGTATTCTTCAATCTTGAGAAGCCCAATCCCGTATAAGATTCAGTTCAATCAAATTCAAAGAGGCAGGAATAGGTACAGTCTCTAATTGCTTCCGAGATGAATCGTTTTAGTTTTCAATAGTAAAGTAACTTTTTCGATTTGTTAATAAGTTTCGTTATGTGTCTTATCGAAACTTAGACACACTTCTTTAATTAAATGAAGTCTTAATATAACTTCAGAATAAAATGTACTTTAATTTTATTTTGGATTCTGCTTCCAATGGTTATAACTTGAACCGCATAGAAAAAAAACTCAATAAACAAAAATCTTAACGAAGCTGATACTTCTTCTTTTCTTAAGTTGCTTCTAATTCAATTCAATTCCTTCTGCTCGTTAGTGAGTCATCACTTCCGTAAAGCTTCGTCTACGTGTTTTCAAAAAAACATTTTAATAATTATCAGGAATTTACCGAGCTAAGAATTTAAGTAATCGTCGACTTCTGTATAGTTTCGTTAAAAATCTTCTTTAAAGAAACTCTTTCGAGGAGATACCGTATTTAACGAAAAAAGAAATGTCAAACTCACCAAAACTCTCAATCACGTTTCCACTTGAGTGAAATTAATAAAAAAAAGGAACAAAGGGCAACCTTCTCGAAAGTCAACTTCACCTTTCGAATTACATAATCAAGAAACAAAACAAAAAAAAAAAATCAAGCAACAATAAAATTCTATATAACAATCATCTTCCGTAATCATAACAACACACATTTAACATAATACTAACTAACAAGCCTATCAAAAACCAAAAAGCCGCACATGAATTCAAAATGGTTAATCGGCGCACTTGGAACAATTTTGATTGAGTACAAATTCGTGATCAAATAAATCATAAAGGAAAGAATGTGAGAAAGTATATCTGTTATGGAGTTCGAGGAGCATAGAACTGGAACTGAAATTGAACACAGTGTGGAGCCAGCCACATACCTGAGAGACCGAGGTATTCAACGTTTAAGCCACCTTCACAAAACGTTGATGTTGCTCCTGCTGTGGCTGCTGTTGCCGTTTTGCTGGAGCTGGAGCTAAGGCTGTATTGCTGGATGTGAGAGCTGGAGCTGAGGTGGTACTAAATGCAAACATGAAATATTGCTTTGGAACGTTGTTATATCAGAAGTTAGTGGCGGTACGGCGGCGGTGGTGGTGATGGTGATGTGGTCATGTGGTGGACGGAAAGAGGAGCAATGTGCATAAGGAGAGAGTTTGCTATCCAAGAGGTGTATGCACAGGTATAAGATATGGCGCGGGCAAGTATACGAGTACAACATTTATGCGAAAAAAGGATATGACATGAATAGATACATACATTCACTTGAATATGAAATTGATTAACTTAACGCTTTTGCCTTTGCCTAACACTCTTTTCGCTCTATTGGATGTTTTGAGGAAAGTATTTGAACCAAGGTTGCCAAATGCTTTCGAAATGGAGTTATCAGATTCTTTGCACCTAGAGTTAGAAGTGGGTGCTTACTTTATAGAATTGTAAAATAGATTCAAACTGAGAAAGCTCGGAAATGTAATTCTCTTTGGCAGTGCATCATCTGTCAAATGAAAAAAGGAACGCGCCCTTAATCCAGTTTTTCTTCCAATAGTTAGTTAGGTAAAACTAGAAAAAATAGGAAAAGCATTTGCTTTTAAAATTAAATACTTCATTCATAAAAGTTACTGCTTCCAATAGTTGGTTGAGAGTTGGTAGTTGATAGTTTGTTGATAGTTGATAATTGATAGTTGATAGTTGATAGTTGATAGTTGATAATTGATAGTTGATAGTTGATAGTTGATAGTTGATAGTTGATAGTTGATAGTTGATAGTTGATAGTTGATAGTTGATAGTTGATAGTTGATAGTTGATAGTTGATAGTTGATAGTTGATAGTTGATAGTTGATAGTTGATAGTTGATAGTTGATAGTTGATAGTTGATAGTTCATAGTTGATAGTTAATAGTTGATAGTTGATAGTTGATAGTTGATAGTTGATAGTTGATAGTTGATAGTTGATAGTTGATAGTTGATAGCTGATAGTTGATAGTTGATAGTTGATAGTTGATAGTTGATAGTTGATAGTTGATAGTTGATAGTTGATAGTTGATAGTTGATAGTTGATAGTTGATAGTTGATAGTTGATAGTTGATAGTTGATAGTTAAAGTCAAAGTAAAAGTTAATGCTTCCAATAGTTGGTTGATAGTTGATAATTTATATTTGATAGTTGATAGTTGATAGCTGATAATTGATAGTTGATAGTTGATAGTTGATCATGGAATCATTTCTTCATAGAAGACTTTTACATTCAATTAAAAACAACTGATTTTGACCTAAAATGTTTAATTGCTATTTCCTCCAAAAGATAGTTTTTCCTTGTTTCCAATAGTTATTAATTGCTAACCATCGAAACCAACATATATGTAGAAGCAGACGGTTCATATTTAACTAGAACTTCCTACAGAAGCTTCCTTAACGTACTTCCTTTTCTTTTTCCATAAAAGACTTATCTTGAGAAACTAATTGGGCACGAAAACTTTCCATAAGGTAACCCTAATTATAGAAAACAAACAAAGTAAAGCAGAAAAGCATTTGAAATTGTAAGTTCCATACTACGACCATGTCTACTATCCGTTCCTACAAGACAACCATTCCATTCCAAAGGGTGCAGAAAAGAACCAGCAAGAAATCAATAATAGAGATGGAAAGAGGAAGAGTTAAATTCGTCGTGTTCGATAGATTGATGGTAACAAATTACACTTTGTGTAGGCAAAATACCTTCCTCTGTACAAATGGATGGTTCTCCTTGTCCTTACCACCATCACCATCACCATCATCACCACCACATGGAGTTCATATAATATAGCTTCGTTATACTCTCTCATTATATTATATGGTAAACTCCAAGACTATGTTGCATCACTTGAAAATAAGTCCTCGAACCGCAGACGCTCTGCTTGTTGTAAGCAGCTACATCAGCTATCTAAGAGCAGGCACTATACTCGTACTCGTATGCCTTTTGCTGCCAGCAGCGATAGATACGAGCTATAGATACTTTAACCACTAAGTAACCAAGAGGCTCAACTATAGATAGATCGATAGATAGATAGATAGATACAAAAGTATCTATACAACTCATACCATGGGGATTAAAATGCGATTTTAATATATTTATTCCTCTTGAGAAGAGTGTTCGTTCCCTGGTTCGTGTGTTTGTCTGTCCGTCCGTTCGTCTGTCTGTCTCCTGTTACACGAAATATCGTTGATGTTGCATAAAGTTGACATAACTTTTCTGCCAATGACGTTGAAGTGGAATGGAGCGGGCTGCAGAAATATGACGAGCAACACAACTGACTGCGCGTAAAGTAAGTGTAATTGCATTGGACAAAACTAAAAGGTTCATGCAACTGTGGACATCAGATAATGACAAAAAACTGAAAACTAAAAAAAAAGGAAAAGAAAAAAATGGAACTCAAAGATTGACAGCCTCGGTTTTTCTTAATGGTTTGACCATTGAATTAGATGGACTGGACAAGAAGGACACTTGGACGGACAAGGCTCGGCGCGGCGCGGCGGTGGTGGATATTCTATAAAAAGAGCATAAAGAGGCAGTGCCGAGTAACCTATCCCTATGTGCATTATATGTACCCCCCTAAGGTATATGGATTGGATTGGATAGATAGACATCTTGAAGGAGGATGAGAACAGAACAGAACAGGACAGGCACAGGACAGAGAAGTTTTGCATTGTGGCGATATGAATTTAATTGAATTTAGACATCAGATGAGAAATGTTTCTTTATTTATAAATGTCATGTTGGGGTGGAATGTTCTTTTCAATCGTGATGGAAGTTTTAAATCCGTAAAGGCACGTTATGGGTTCGGTGGAAAAATTTGAGGATATTGTTGATGTTTTCGATGCTGTTCTGTACGGAAATCAAAGAAATTCTTAGCGAAGCTTTAAAGAAACGGAACTGAAATTAAATATCGAAATATTCAGCCATTTAAATATCGGCTCATTTTATTAAAATGGATATCAAATATTATATCATAATATTAAGCTTTTCTTCTAGAAGAAGATCAATGAAGGCTCATAGGAAGCTTTAAAGAAGCTTTTCAGAAGCTTTATAGAAATAACAGCCAATTTATCAGCTATTTGGTACAACATCGTTGGCAAACCTTTCCAATTGATGTTTCTCTTTCTCAGATCCATCATAAATGTTGGTAGGAGTAAATATCGATGTTGGACAAACCCAATTTGCACGTTCAGGTTTCAGGAGTTTCTTCATTCCATCAATTCTTTTTTTTTTGTTTGAAGTTTAAAAATAAAAGAAGATACCTACATTCGATTGGATTGTAAATTATTCTGATATCTCACTATATTCGTAGTTTGGTGCGATATTGAAAGGGCATGGAATTTTACAACGATATCTGCAAATAATGGATGTCAATTCGTCATTGTTATGTAGGTACAGTACAGGTTTATGTTCATCCAGGAGGAAAGTTAAAATTAAAACGTCTTCGTCTCTTATGATTGTGGTAAGTAGCCACAAATGGTAGGAAGCTACAGTGACTTGATAAAGTGATTTGGTCAATAAAATGTTTAAGGAATTTTTTGATAAAATCTTTTCATATCACTTTAAGAGAATATTTTGGACCAAAAAAGGCAGTTACAACAAATAATTGACAAGTAAAGGGGCTTCGATTAGGAAATATTGATTTATTCTTTACTTTTTCTGGTGAAGATTTGAATCAGAAAAAGGTATGATGAAAATCGTAAACATTTAGTAACCTGCAATGAAGCCTTATGTACAGATAAGATCCTAGGTTCTGCAAAAATCTTAATCTTTTGACAGTAAATTCTTTTCTTCTGCTCTCAGATCAATAACGGAATGATATGAAGTACTTAAGTTGCTTTCAAGTCTGAATTAAGTTGCATTAATTCTCTTAAATTTGAAGTTTCGACTTCACAAGCAACAAAAAGGCTTCAATTTTTGAAAATTTTGAAATAGTTAGCAGCCCTTAAAATGTTTACAAGACTTCAGTGCTTTGAAGTCATTTTCGCTTTAAATTCATTTAAAATATTTTGAAAATTTGAAGTCCTATAAACATTTTTAAGGCTGCTAACTTTTTTAAAATGTACAAAATGTAAGCCTTTTTGTAGCTTGAAGTCTTAACAAAATATCAGCCTCTTCACTATTTTGAAGTCTTTTTCACTTAAAATTGATTTAAAATATATTCCAAATTTGAAGTCTTTTGAACATTTAAAAATCTAAAAAAATTGAAGCCTTTTTTTAACTTGAAATTTGTTAACAGCTTTATATTTTTTAGCCTCTTCACTGCTTTCTAGTCTTTTTTACTTTAAATTGATTTGAAATATGTTGAAAATTTGAAGTCCTGTAAACATTTTTAGGGCCATTGAAGCCTTTTTGTAGCTTGAAGTATTTTAACAAAAGACTTCAAAGCAGCTTCTTCGCTGCTTGGAGCCGCTACACTGTTGTGAATTGATTTGAAATATATTCAAAACTTGAAGTCTTTTGAACATTTTATAGAGCTGTTTAATACTTAAAAATCTACAAAAATTGAAGCCTTTTTCTTTGCTTGAAGTCTGTAAACAACTTGATGTTTTAAAGCCTATTTACTACTTTGAAGTATTCCTCACTTTAAATTGATTTGAATTATCTTGGAAATTTGAAGTCTTTTGAACATTTCTACGGCTATTTTTTATTTAAAAATCTACAAAATTGAAGACTTTTTGTTTGCTTGAAGTCTGTTAACAACTTGATGTTTTAAGGCCTCTGAAATTTAAGATAAATATCATTAGAGTCCTAAACTCGTGTAAAAGTTTAACTGTCTCATTTATGCTATTAAGTGTACGATTGTATATTAAAAATTCAATATGAAGCCCTAGAAATTGGAAATTTTGTTACTAATAAGAATCAGAGTTCCAAGCATGAATTAAGAAAAATGTATCTGAGCATCTTAAGATTGGTTTCTACTAAGAAGTTCTTTTAGTACTTAGTACTACAGTATCTTCTACTGATACAGATAGAGTATAGCGTTGAAGTCCTTCAGGAATATTAGAAAACTTCAATTTAGAAGTCTTCTCTCCTTGGAAGTCCTTGACAGAAGACCGTTCTTCAAATCTTTCAATCAAATAAAAGTATTGTCAAATTTGAGCAGCGTTCAGTACTTAGAAGACTCTTTACTGCTTGAAAGCCTTCAGCAGACTGAAGTCTGGCTTTGAAGTCTTTTGCAAATATTAGTTTTTTTCTTATTGAAGTCTTTTTGAATTTAAAACAATTGCTGCTGTTTTCATTAACTTATTTAAGTTCTCGATAGCTAGTAGGTGTTTGGCATATTCAAAGTTCAAGGCATATTGAAGTCTTGAAACACTTCTTTGAAGTCTTTAAATAGATTTCAATTGTTTCCTACTTTAAAGTATAAATTCTAAGAACTGTGTTAAGAAACTTCATTTTCAAAACATCACATCTTTACAAGAAACAGAAATCAAATTTCTTCAAAATCCTCATTAAAAATGTACTCACTGTATGTATTTTGCAAAACTCATGTTTATTCTTCCAAGTTTCCGGTCGTTAAATAAAATAATATTACCAATTTCTCAAAATCATCAAAAATTCCAAATAAATTCTTGTTATTTATTCAATTTCCCGGAAAATTTCACTAACAGTAATTAAATTTAAATACACATGCATACATGAGTACATAATTTTGTTCTTAAAGTTATTTTTATTTTCACTTTTCCCGCCAAAAAAAAATTAAAAAAAAAAACAAGACAAAAGCCAAATGAGCAAAATAAATACGTTTTTGAGTTCATTTCAACATTTTAACATTGCTCGGGCGATGCTCCAATTTAATCATCGAAACGTCTCAGTGAAGCAAATCGGATAAGAAAATTACAAATTTTCACTTCACTTCAAAAAAATGAAAAAAAAAAAAAAAATCGAAATAAATTACACAGCTTCGCGCACTTTTTATTTAGTTGAATAAACTACAAGTATTGTACAAGGATGATGCTGTGATGGAAGAAGGCATTGGGATCTAAAGTTTTGTTCTCATCTTAATTTCCAGAGATGGGGAATTTTGTTGTTGTTTGTTTTATTTTGAAGTCTCGTCTGTCAGCGGCCAGAAAGACTAATTTGTATTTTTGCAAAAGTCACACTCGCTTTACTACCCTGCCCTGTCCTGAATTAAATGTGAATATGGGTTTGTCTCGCTAAAGATGTGTAAACCCAGGGTTGGATTTGGAAAAAGATCTATAGGGCGTCCTAAGTTTTGCAGATGGTAGCGGAATCATATGAAACACGAAAATTGTATTTTGGTTTTCTAACAACTATGGTTTTTGATAGAAGAGTAAATTGATATAATGAATATTGTCAGAGGTCTTGAAAAGCTTAAAGAATATTTACTGCTTTAAGTCCCGAATTCTTCTTGTCAAAAAAAAAAAAATACTGCACTTAAGACGTTTTCTAATTTTAAGTTTGGAGACCTGAAGTCTTTTATTAAAGATTTGTTTATGTTAGTAAAATTTTAAAAAGTTGAGGTCTTTTTACTGCTATAAAGTTTTTGAATTTTGACGTTATTGCTGTTTATTTTGTAAAAGATTTGAGACACTTAAATTCCTGTAAGGAAACTGAAGAACTGCAGTCTATAAATATTTATATAGTACTTAGCTTAGTGACTTAAACCTTGTTTAATCGATTAAAATCAATCTTTGGATGACATGAAACGTTAAAACCGTTTACTAGTATGAAGGTTTATTAAGCTTAGCTCATTATAATGTCATTAAAAATTTACTGCTTGACTACAAGATTTGTTTTACTGCTTTAAAGAAACAGCATCTCAACTTTCTTTGTATTTTTTACTGCTCAAAAGAATTCGTTAAAATTTGAAGTTCTTTTAAAAAAATTTTCATTCCTCTAAAAACTCTTCAACATCTTCGTACTGCTTTAAGCTCGAAAGTTGTTTTAAGTTCTTAATAGCCTTTGTCTTCAGTAAACGGGTTTTAAAGCTTTACAAATGTTGTTACTGCACTTTAGTTTTCAATTTCTATTTCTCTCAATGAACTTAAAATATTTGTTTACTGTCTAAAAGTCCAAAAAAGTTTTTTTAGAGTAATTTTTCGACTGAAAATGTAACATGTATGCTTTTACGACAAAATATGCATTTATTTGTCTGCTTTAAAGAATCTACACAAATTGTTGTTGTTTTAAATTCTTAATCACTTTAAAAGCTTGGTACTATTTTATAGTGCTAAGTTCAAGTATTCTTTTAAAATGTTTCAACGCCCTTACAAAATTTGAAGTCTTATAACTGCATCTAAGCTTTACACAAAATTACTGCTTTTAAGTCCCAAATAGATCTTAGTCTTAGAGTTACTGCTTCTTTCAAAATCGTGGAATTACTTCATTGCCTTAAAGTCTCAAGTCAACTTAAAATTTTTGAAACAAATTCTATCATTGTAAAAATATTACCAAAACCGTTTCCTTGGAGCCCTCTCAATCAACCTCGATCCACCCCTGTCCACTCATTTCACTTTTGCAGTGTGAATTTAATTCTCATTGCGCGCCGCGCCAACCATTGCATTGATGCCATGCTGATGATGATCTTTAATTACGTTGCGGCATTTAAATTTCGTTCACTCATCTGTTTTATATGTGCGCACTTACATTTTCACAATGCGCATCTAACATAGATCCAAAAAGGCTCACAGACGAGACTCTAATAAACGCATCACACACGCAGTAGCGCCCAGGCATATAAAATAAAATAAAAATAAAAATCGCATAAAACTCAAAACCGCATCTTTCAAAAAGACAACACCGAAAGAAAAAAATAATATACTCGTAATAAAACAAAAAAAGATACAATATTCACAGCATCCATGCATCCAGAAGTGGATGCATATGCGTTTCGGGTGGTCGTGTGTAATTACAACATTAAATCTTTCTGCTAAGATGTTCTACACATTTAAAAAGATGTTTCTTAAGTTTTTTTTTTTTTTTTTTAGTTTGTTGAGTTGTTCTTTTGTATCTCTTAGTTTAACCGCACCAACCACTCAGATTACGTTTATATTCATAAATTAGATACTTTATTAGGTCTGAGAGGAGGAGGAGGAGGCGAGGCGCGTTTTCTACATCAAGTGAGTTTCAAAATTCTATGGTCTATCGTTTGGTCTCCATCGTCGTCGGTCGTCGGATGTTGCATCAATCGAAAAAAAAATGAGAAAAAAATATTGGCGCCAATTTGGCTCTGGTTCGATCAAATTTCATAACTGCATCGGATGACTGCATATTAAGTCCGACGTTTTTGTTGCCGCCGTCATATCGCCACCGACAACAGCAACAGCCTGAACAGAAGAATCTTATTCACATCTACGAGATAGATATTGATAGTGATGTCCTCTAAAATTAGATTCAAGCAAAGTCTGCGAGCAGAGAGCGACGAGAAGTATCTTTTGCTCCAGACAAAGTATCTTCAACAATTTATTTTTTTTTGTGTTGTTTTTCCATAAACTCTTTGTAAAGTTGATTTAAGATTTTTTTTTTATTTTGAAATTTTTGATTTTTATTGTTTTAATTTTTTTCTTCCAAAAATAGATTCTATTTTTTTTTGTTGAAGAACGAAACATAGGCCTATAACAAGTGTGATGCTATGCGGAAGCATAATTTTTTATTTATTTTTTAAATTTTTGTGCGGGAAGAAATGAAACATAATATTACACGTGTCTATATACAATTATACATATTTAGTATTTACGAGTAGGTTTCTAATATTTTTGTTTATTTTAAAAATAAAATACCGAGGGTTAATTAGATTGAGATGTGTCTTGAGTTTCGGAAAGGTTAAATGAGACACACGATTGAGTCATCAGTCGATAGATACTATTTACGTTCGATGAGATATTTGTTTGTGTGTTGGAATTTAAGGGTGTGTTTTTTTATTCGGTTTTGTTTTTTGTTGATTTTGAACAAATTTTCAAAACCGCACGAATGATAGGTTTATGGAATTTCAAGTGGTTTTTTTTTGTGAGTTTGATAATTCAATTAGATTATGCTTGAACTTGAAAAAAGGAATTGGGAAAAAATGTATAGACTTTGAACGAGAATTTGGAACAATATAAAGTGGCTTACAATTTTCTAAGACTTTTAGGTGAGAGAGTGTTAAGTCTGTTTTAGGGTTAAACTTCAATATTCGATGGTTGCCAAATGCTTACGAAAAACGATATAAAAGTGATGCAAGATCCAAGACTTGTTGGCCCATTAAACCGGGACTTTTTGACAAAATTTAGAGTATTAGTTTTTACGTCTCGTTTCAAGTATAATGATCCGTTTATCAAGGTTGAGTTTGAGCCGGATTCTGCCTTAAAAATCATATCTGTTGCGACTTCAATGCTGTTCAGTTTTTGAACAAATTTCAGGTCTTTTCGCACCAGTTCTGCATTGACACGTTTGAGGCGCAATTCAGTAACTAAAATGTTCTGAACGGATCCAAAAGCAATGTCAAACTCCTCAGTCATCTTTGAGGGTTATGGTCTTCCATTCTTTAATTTTGTTGATTTTTTCGTCAGTTTTTGAAGTCGTTTGCCTACCACTGGTTTACGGACTCACAGTCTCTTCTGAAAGGTTCGTGGGACTGATAAGTAACTGTTTTCCTCAGAGTAACGTTGTAGAAACTTTTTCCCTATATCGTCCCACCATTGAAACTTTTTCAACGCAAAATATAATGCAAACAAATTTTGGGAAATTCAATTCAAGTTTTAAAATTGTTCAAAGTCGAAAACAAATACAATCGCAGATGAACTCAATACGGCATCAATTGTTCAAGTGTCAAGCTATTAATCTGAAAATTAAATAGAATGTCGTTGACAGATGTGTCACTTTAAAAAAAAAGAACTCAAATCGAGTGATTGACAGCGCCCCATGGTGTTGATTCCAGGAACTTTTTAATCAAGTGGTTCTTAAGAATGACCTTCATGATCCAATTTCCCATCTAAAGAAAAACACACAAATACTGTGTAAGATTTTTCAAACTTGATTCTAAAGGAATGCTCATAAACATTACCCAAAAAACGATATAACGGTACTTCTAGCTATAGAAACAATAGCCATGATGCCAATAGAAGATACTGTAGAGAAAAAAAAAGAACAACATGTAAACAAACAGAACCAAACCCAAGTCCAACATTCAGGTTATAAAACAGATCTGACCGAAGCTTTTGACGTGTCACTAATACTGTTTCCTGACACACTTCCCTGACTGTTTTTTTTTTTTTGAAAAACCTAGTTCCATGTAGTCTCTCAACCAACATACTAACGTTGATCTAATTGTGTTGACATTTAATCCAACAACGAATCCATTACTTCTCGTATATTTGAATTATGCGAACTGTCAAATAATCACAAATTCTTCCAAATAAAAATAACACAATAGAATTAACCGCTATAAATAGTTTTGAAACAAAACATTTAACAAACAATTCAAGCATGTCATCGATAAATTCTCAAAAATGACACTGACTTTGACAACTCAACACAAGAGCCAATGAACTTTTATGACATTTCCATCACCCTTAATGTTCGTTCCATATGTCAAATGTGCTGATGCAAAAACAAATGAATATACATGATGAGAAAAAAAAAAGGTTATGCCCGACACTTTCGACACATGTCTCACAAAACAACAAAAAAGAACATGTTCGCTACAAGCTTGACACTAAAGACCTCTTTATTAATATGACGTATAGCTACTATTAGTTGTTGTTGGCTCCTGCTGTTGTTGTTCTTATTTTGACATTATATGTTTGGCACATTGACCTTAAAACTTCCTTTTTCTTTTGAACCCGATTTCGTTGCTATACAAAAACTCTTCTTCCGCTGTCAGTTTGATAGGTTATCCATCTCTAGAACGCACCATTTGTTCTTTTATACTCATAGTTACGCCCTGACAAGTCTAATCGACCAAAAGAGATCTTGCCAGAACCCAAAAAAATAAAAGATTTATATCCCACCGTTGCGTCCGTTTTACATTTGAACATTCCAAAAGAATAAATTACATTTTCAAGCAACGAGATGCCAAGTTCTCGCGGATCACATCAAATTGTGATATTCCCACACTTTGATATGCCATCGAATCTTCATCTTCCATCTCCGGCTCCAACTCGGCTCCAGATGGAAGACAGATCAGTGGCAGCGCGTATTTCCTGACCCAGAATCTCGCACCCAACATACGCTTAATTATCACTTGTTTAATGAAAGAGTAAGAGAGACAAACAAAAAAACAAAAAAAAAGGAGAAGATGATTGTGACGGTTTGACTGATGATTAACTTTTCACAGGCGAAGGTCGAAAGGCAGATGTATGTTCGAGTTCTGTCAAAAAAACAAAAAAAAAAATACTCCGAGTGGGTGATTATGCTAATTCCATGAGGTTGCGAGATCGCGCGTTCCTCGCATGAGTGCATCTCCTTTCGTGTATTGTGTTGCGACGACGACGATGACGACTACGGAGCGGAATAGCCTAGTCCAAGTCATATCAAGTGGCATCTTGAATTTCAAATTCATGCTACACCAGCAGTTCAGGGTCCCTTCTGACCCACGACGACGACAACAACAACGACGTGCAAAGGTAATGTAATTTCCCTGGCCTAATTGGACACAACAGACCGACCGACTGACTGACCAACCAACCGTCCCGCCCGAACTTATGTTCTTTGATGTGCGATATATCTTTAACTTCAAAAAACAAAAGTAAAATAAAAAAAAAAAAAATACGTTTTTGCGCTGGACTTTGAGAGTGGGTCAGGAGCATGCAAGCGAAAAAAAACACCACATGTTCCATTTGAACATAGATTTGAACTACGATGTTGAAAGATAACTCAAAGAGCTTGACAGAAGGAAGAGAGAGTGAGAGAGAGAGAGACAGAGGATAGGTTATGTTTCTGCATTCATTAACCAATGACTTATCGTGATTTTTCATCTTTCCCTTCAAGACCGGACAAACAAAACTCACAGACTGTTACTTTCTCTCTCTCTCTTTTTAATTTTGTACTTTGTATCCTTGTGCAAAGACCGAAAGTTTGACAGAAACTTACTCAACCGTTATTTGTATCAACATCAAACATGCATGAGTCTTGTTTTACTGTTTTTTTTTTTGTTGCTTAAAATTCTCGTCTTCAAAGTTCAAAAGAAAATGTGTCTTATTCTAATTTTCCAAAAAGGGAAGAAAAGCACACAACCACAATCACAATTTGTGTCATTCCTTGAGTTTTGAAAATCTTAAGATTTCGTTTGAAGGTTGTATGTGTTTCTGTGTGTTTGATTCTTCTCTTATGTCCTTTCCATACTTCATTTGTGACATAAAATTAAATGGTTTTCTTGCAAATATGAATTAATTTATTGTGTACCAAACAGGGGGCTGAGGGGGAGTGGTGGAAGACCCTTGAATCAATTTTATATATTCTTCTCTTAACAAGAAAAAAAAAATAAAAATAAATCATCTCTTGAATATTTTGAAGAAAATTTAAATATTTTATTATTTTCTTATATTTTTGTTGTTTTGAAATTTGACATTTTAATTGATATTTTATTCCAAAAAAAGGTAAATCTATGCGAATGACAGTAGGTAATTTCCTATTTGAATTATTTTTGTTTATATTTATTTGACAAGATGAGAAGGGAAGAGAAGAAAGTAAAGATAAAAAATGGTCGAACCGGTGTTGACAGGGATATAAATGTATATTGAATAGAAAATTAATGAATCGTGTTTATGGTTGAATTTTTTTTTTTTTGGTTTTGTTTTTGTTTTCGAAATAAATGTAGACACATTGTTAAGCAAAATTGTTGTATTTGGAGGAGTGATTATAATTCACAAGCCATTGTTGAGAAGCCCGTTATAAGTCAGTCTTGGATCATGGCTTTTTCTTGCTTGAATTGGAGGATGTTGATGTGGATGACCTTTGATTACAACAAGATGGCGCTTCATGCCATACAGTCAACGAAACAATCAATTTATTTAAGGAACATTTTGAGGGGCGTATTAGCTCGCTTCGTGGGCCTGTAGGGTGGCCTCCAAGATCGTGCGATGTAGCACCGCTGGACTATTTTTTGTGAGGTTATGTGATGTCCCAAGTCTACAGAATATACGCCACATTTTTGCTTACATACGGTCTCTATTGCTGCAAAAAGTGGTAGAAAATTGGGCTTTTCGGTTGGAACTTATTCGACGGCCACTTGAGTGAAATCATTTTTAAAACATAATGGCAAATTCTTATCTATGTAAAAAAGCCGAATTCATACACATAACATTAAATTAAATAAGTTTTATTTCTTATTAAAACCACATGTCAAAAAAAAAATACCTTTTTCTTTTCTGCAAAATGTAAATTGACAATTTCGAGAAGTTAAATATTATTTCACTTTCGACTAAAGTCCATTTTGGCACTTAAATTTGAAATGTTACTACATGTTTATGAATATTAATATTAATTAAGATTTTACATTAAGAAATAAGGCATACAATCGGGTTTAAAAGATTTTTGGAATTAATATTTAAAATTGTTTGCTAATTGGTATTAAAAATTCTGAAAAAATTGGGTAACTTATAAATTTTAATATTTCCAGCTAAAAAAGCCTTGAGACTTTTATAATATAATAATTGTATCTTGTGTGACAAATGATAAAATTAACATACTTGTTAATTAAATAATTTGAATAGCCCGTAGCAAAAAGCAATGATTTACGATAATTACTTCTTAAATCACTATCATGTGAATTTTGTGACAAAAAATATATCAACACATGAGTGAAAATAACCACTGACACTTATCTGTCAAGTGAAACAATTCAATTATATTTTAAAAAACGCCCTCTATTAGTGAAGCAAAGTTTTGGGCTGTCATTTTCATAGTTTCTGACCAATCGAATAAAAATGGTAACTTTCAATTGCATTTGTTAATCAAAAGTGACATTTAATTGACTTAACACACAATTGCCAATATTGCGAACGCATACTGCCCCGTAAAGTGGAATATGACATTTGAATGTCATTTTAACACGAAGCTCGATTACATAGAAGTCGAAGTGAGTTTGAACTTCTCACCAAAGTTTTCTGTTTAATTTTGAAAACAAAGATGATAAACAAACAAAGGCAATGAATGACAACTGAACAAATGTCATTAAAGTGCCAGAGGGCATTCAGAATGTCATTTATCTAATGACACCATAATTTTTTTTTTTAATTTGTTACTCATATTACAGAAACTTAAATCTTATATAGAAAATAAAAATATTTCAATTAAAAGTTTTTTTTATCGAATTTTAAAGTAGCCCATCAAATGTCAAAGTTGACAGGTTGTATCAACTTATCTCCCCTAACCCCCAACTTTTCTTTCATTCATAATCTCATATGACTCAACTGTCATTATTTTTGAAATATGTCTCTTGTACTTCGCCATTTTAACCTATAATGTCATCTGTCAAATGGAACTGGTTTAAGGCCTGTCAACACTTAACTATACGCAAGTGGTAGCAAATTCGAAATCCTGCCTCGATATTGTTACACATCAATGACGTCCATTCTTTTTTGAATTGTTAAAAAGTAAATCCTTAATACCCAAAAAATAATTTCTTCCAAATAATTTATTATCCTTACAAAATTAATTAAAAAAATGTAAAAATTGAAAAAATAGAAAACACGAAAAATGTTTACGGTATCTTAACATCCATCCACTTGATATCAAAAATCCTTTCTCAGCATGAAATATCCTCTTGCGAACAGGTGTGCTCCATTTCGCTTTACTTTGCTTTGCTAATATACACAAAATTAACCCGACTTAAAAAAAAAAGGGTATCCCAGCGGGACAGAAGTATTGTTCTAATTGTTCCTTATACAAATAACAATTAAGACTGTTTTAATTGCTCCACCACAATTTCGCACTTAAAGGTCCCGTTCTTTGTATATTTCGTATAAATTCACTACCACCCGTTGAGTTTCTCTAATTCCACTCAAATATGTCTCCAAATAAAAAAACGAAAACGAAAACGAAAAAAAAAAAAAACAAAAGCTCTGTGTCCCTGTTCCATCGGATGTCCTTAATCCATATCTTTTATAGTCATACAAACAAACATCCATAAAAGCTCTTTGCATCGCACCTCTGACGTCTGACCTAACCCTCTGTGACTCTCTGTACAGTGTACAGTGGTTCAGCAAATAAATTAAGAACACACAGAACAGAAAATAAAAAATAAAACAAAATAAGAAACTAGGGCAGTTCGAATAAACTAGAACACGACCTAACCCCCATGGAGAATTTAAATTAAATTCCCTCGGTACAGACACACCGCCCGCCATGCCATCCACAAAGAACGAACGAGGAGCGAGGCGGCACGGAGGAAAGGTAGGTGATGGGTATCCTAGTGACTCAATGATTTTGCATATACGAGTACATCTATATTTGTCAGAGTGTTTGTGTATATATTCAAATCCTTGAATTCACATTTAATCACACTTTGTAGAGTTGCAAAAAAGGACACCAATAAAAAAAAAAAAACAATAAATGTGTTCTATCTATTTGGGGTAAAGTGGGAGTGGGAGGATGGGGTGTAAGGTTGATATTATGCCATCCGTTTTTTTTCCCCTCTCTTTCTTCGTCTTGTGTCTTTTATGGACAATACTTGATTCAAATCACAATTTATCTCGTTTGATTAAAAGAAAATCCCATTTATGTGAGTCTTTTCTTGCTTCCCAAAGTATCCCTTAACTTCAATTTGGAGATACTTTGGAAGTTTTTAGGGTTCATGTAAGGACAATGTACTTTACACTTAGGGATTTTTTCCTCTTTTCTTTTTTTGTCATTTTGTCATCTTGGTTTCTTTTTCTGATTTTGAATTGTTTTTATTTTCTTTTCTTTATTTTTGTTATTTTTTTTGCAATTGTGTTTATACGATTTTCTGGAAGAATTGTCGTCTCAAATAGAAAGAATGATTTCACCACCATTGCTCCCCCATCGCACCCAATCCAGGCAGTAGAAGTGTATCCAAAAGAGGGGGGCCCAATTCCCGTTTAAGACATCTGGAAGAACGATTTCAAAAAGTACAGTAGCGGGCGGTACAAACTGTCGTTATTCGTTATTCACGCAACATAGTCATTCATTCGTTTGTATAAGAAAAAAATAAAAACAGAAAAACAAAATAAGAAAACCGAAAAAAAAATAAAATAAAGGAAAATCCAACAACCAGAAATAGTGTGAAAAAGATTAAGTGGAATTCCTGGTGGAGCGATATGGTGAGACTGTAAATTTCTCAATTGAGTGCATTATGTGTCATTATTTTTTTTTTCTTTTTTTCTGTTTCTGGAGGATAATATTACATATACGATGTGAGTTTATTTTCTTCTATTTTGTCTTCTCTCTTTTTTTATATCTTTTACGTGATATGAAGATGAATGACATTTAGAAGAAGTGTTGCCAGATGGTGAGTAATTTTTAAGTGAAATAAATTATGTTTTCTTGAAATGTTTGACACACAAGTGTGAATGAGTCATTTGTCATAAGGGGTTTTTATTGTATTTTCGTCCTTGAAAATTAAGTGCTTTATTATTAAGTTATTGGTCTTAATAAAAAGACACTTAACAGAGGACTGTAAAGTTCTAGTACTCGGTTTATTCTTTGTCATAATCTCTTAAATTCAGATGTCTTAAGAACTTGAAAACTTAAGTTCATATTTTTAATAAAAATCTCCAAAGTTTTCCAAGCAAATCAAGGACGGGTGTGATAGTAGTATTGAGAGAAAAATTTACTAATGTTTCCAAATTTACCTTCTTCCTTAATTTCCTGTCAGCAATTCTTTCAGAAATTCGTTGATAAAAATCAGTAAAAACAAAACGTGCAACCCTGTGTGACTCCACTTTGAATTTTCAACTTATCTGACATCTGTCAAAAATCTCTTAAAAATGAATAATTTTAAAGTTTTTCAATCGTTAAAAATAGGTTAATGTTTTGTGTCAAACATTCCATGATTTATTTCAGATGTAATTGTGACAATGTCAAAAGAATGATGTGTAGAATGAATGACATTAAGAAGAAGTGTTGCCAGATGTGTGATGTAGTTTTTGTTTTTTAAAATGTCTAAACCTTGTGTTAATTGAAAATAATGTTTATAATCTTTTGAAGTGACGGGAAGCTTAAAATAAAGACAGAAACTGTTACCAATCAAAATGTTCTAATATCTCACTACTGGGAAAGACCATTCTTTAATATCTTTATTAGATTTTTCATTATGTAATGCTTTCGAGATATAAGCTTTTTTTTGCTGCATATATCTTCATGTTTCGGAGTTATTGTTATTTATTTGCTTCTGAGATATTTTTCTAGAAATTTGATTTTCTAAACTTGCATTAGAAAAATTAATGATAGCTTTTTTGGAGACACAATTTTGAGAAACGAGATATTACAGCAAAAAATGTTTCGTCTTTACAAGGGAGGTATTACTCTTGAACCTCACTCAAACTTCAATATGATAGTTTTTATTATTATTAAACAAGGCTTTTTGTGTAGTTACATATTTCAAGAAATATGCTTCAAAACAAAAATAAAACTTACGAGATATTAGAATAACTTAGGAAGTATTAGATCTGGTCTAAGATTTCAAAATATTGCAACTTTTACCATTTATAAATGTGATATTACGAAACATTTAAACTTAAGCTAAAAAAAACTCCATTTTGAATGAATTAATCTGTCATTTTGTACTCATTTTGACACATAAAGAAACACAACACGAATTACAAAATACTGTTAGAAATTATGTCATGTAAACTCCGAGTAAAAAAAAACCTACTAATTACTACTTCAACATACATAAAACTAATTATTATAATTATCTTGTGTTACTGATAATCTCTGTTAGCAAATAATATCTCCTAAGTTCCCATTATATTGCGATATAAAAAAATTTAACCCCACTTAATACATCAGCAGGTGTTTGTTGTAATTTTATTTTGAAAAAAGATCATTAGATCAAAATCAATTAACACATTACATTGTTTGTAAGTACATATTCATATAATTTTAAATAATAACCTTATTTTTCTTTTTGTTTATCAGTTGTTGTTTAGATGTTATACAATTTCTAATAAACTAAATACATATATAAAAGATAAATTTTTAATTTAATTCATAAGGTATGCACGTCAATCAATTTGTGTATCCATTAAAAAGTATTTATATCTTTTTGTTTATAATACATTTTATTTTTTTTTGTTGTACTTATTCATTGGATTGTTTGAATGTTGTTAGTTTGAATTGGACGAGATACAAAACAAATTACACTTGAAAACGCCATAGCGGACAGAGAGTCAATTAAATCTAATTGGATTATGCATCAGGAGTATATAACAACAACAAAAACAACAAAAAAAAAGAGATTTTAAATTTCAAAAAAAAAAAACGAAAAGAAAAATTATTCATAAATGTGCAATGAGCATGAACAGTTCATGCATAGGTCTCACGAATTCACTGTCAAATTTGTGATTTTTGGAAGAGTGATGGAACTACAATATGTATGTCTTATTTAGCTAAATATCTCGAAAATTTAACTGCATAATTTATAATTTTTTTTTATACCTCAGATCTCAAAACAATACATTTTTTTACCAATAAATGTAAATATGTAACTTTGCTTGCGAAATAACTCCAATTTTAATTAAATACCTCTTAGGCCGGTAAATCATAATATCTCCTGTGCTTAGAATATATGTATGTATTGTATATATTTCTTAACTTAAAACCATGCCTTAAATATTGCTTTTGTCACTTGTTCTATTTTGAAATAATTTAGCCAGGAAATTAAAAAACCTCCGCCTCATAACTCTGTAAAAGACAATACCTCTTCAGTTGTAAATGACCATATAGAAATTTTATTGATATTGATTCTGAGTCCAAATCTAAAACGTCAAATTAATTTTGACATCTCTTAAACTTTTACTTTATGATTGGAATCCTGTTGGAACCACACATGTCTTCCAAGTCCATATCATTCAATTGGGACCAAAAATATTCGGTTATCATGGAACGATAGCGATCCCCATTCACAGTAACGTGCCGGTCTTGATAATCACGGAAGAAGTACGGCCCAATGACGCCACCGGCCCATAAACCACAACAAACCGTAATTTTTTCGGGATGCAATGATGAATCATGGAGTACGTGTGGATTGCTGCCTGACCAATACCTACCGCATATTTTGTTTATTGACGAAGCCATTCACCCAGAAATGAGCCTCATCGCTGAAGCTGATTTTTCGATGAAAATCCGAATCATTTTCAAGTTGTTGCTCAGTCCAATTCACGAACATACGACGCTTCTGGTGGTCAAGCGGCTTCAGTTTTTGCGTCAACTTAATCTTTTAAGGATTTAGGCCAAGATCTTTTTGCAAAATTCGCCACAACGAAGAGATGCCCAACGCTTGAGAACGACGTGTGAGAGACACATTTGGGCTTTCTGCAATTGAAGCCTAAACGGCAGCAATATTCTCGACACTACGGGCACTTCTTTGTCTCACTGGCACTGGAACATTTTGTACCTACTGTGCCTGTGGATTCAAATTTTTCCACTAGACGCTCAGTTGTTGATCTGCTAGGACAATTATGACGACCATAAATTAGACGTAGCGCTCTTAACTTTGAGACCACTGACTCCGAATTTCGGTAGTAAATTTTAGTAATTTCGACTCGTTGTATGGCTCGTATATCTTTTCATCATGAAATGGCAGAACAGAAGATTAGTAATCATAATCTGTTAATTTTCCTGTAATATCTCTTGACTTAAATCCTTGTCATTAAAATGTATTTGTTTAAACAATTTAAATATCTCGGAAATACCTCCTAAGGCACATATGAAGAACTATCTACTTCTATATCTCGTAAAGTTCTAAATTAGTTTAGTAAGAGAACCTAGAAATTTATTCAAACTGAAATATCTCACAAATTTACCGAGATCTTGAGTACTTTTTCTTAAATCAATGTTAATCAATAGACCGTTTACATTTTAACCAGAGGCATTTCGTTTCCATTGTATAGAATATTCCTTGTTAATTTTCGAAATACAATAAAATGTAACATCCCTGGCACCATTTTGAACCTGAAAAATATTCAAATATCTCGAGATTTATCCAAAATTCCTTTTTTTTTTAAGTCTAAAGTATACAAATTAAGCAAAATCGACACACAATAAAAATTGGATAAGAAAACTCGCGATTTTTATTTGATTATTTTCAGGTTCTTCAAAAGCAAGTTGATTTCAAAATTCAGTTTTCAAGAATCTTGCAAAATGTAAAAATCTTTAACTGTCTTGATACTGTCGATATGATATTATAAGGATATTTTGTTTTAAGTTTTCAAATGAGAAAATGGGAAATTTCGCAAAATTTCCCTTAAATTTATGTGAAATTTCCTTAACCAGTTAAAAAAGGAATAATTTTGGATAAAATTCCCCGGAAAAAAGTATAGCTGGTATCACTTGAAAATTTGAAAATTAATTAAAAATACAAATAAATGTTTCCTGGGCCTAAAATTGCGACTTATATTATTTTTTATGATAATCTCTCGAATAAAAAAAAAAAAACGTGTCAAAATTCGTGCTGAAAGTTGAGCCAAAAAGACTTACAAATTTCCAGATCCCTTGACAGTTTTTGGAAACATATTTTTGACTTCTCTTAAAATATGATATATTCGTATTACGAGACGTGAAAGACGTTACTTGAAATTTAAACTTTTCTGTCAATGTTAAAATTTCATCAAAATCTCGAATGTGATTCCTAAGAACCAAACTGTAAAAAACAAAAAGTCAATTGTAAAAAACAATTTGACGTATCCTTCCTCGTCCTTCCTCGCCATCTCATATTTCATTAGATCATGAATATAAATAAAAAAAGTATTTTTTTTCGAATCCAAAACCTGCCCCTTTATTTTAAGCCTACACATGTATTGCTTCCAAGTGCAAACAATAAATTAAAAAAGAAGTAAAAAAAAACAAGAGTTTTGTTTGTGTGCATTATTTTTGTTTTCTCTCATTTCTATACGTTTTCGCAATCCATTATTATAATTAATTGCTCCTCGGGCTTTGTTGCCTCGACTAACATGATTTCTGCCACCATTTTCATTTCAATTAAGCTGTAAACGCTTTGCATTCATTTACTGTTATTTTACTTATACGTTGACGTTGACGTTCGTCATGGCGATGTTGTGTTTTCGTTTTTTTATTTTGTGTGCTTTTCCTTTTTTTTTATGATAAAATTGCAATCGAGAAAATCGCATGACGATTAAATCAATATAAAATTTTGTTTGCAACAAATTGAGTTGAATTTCTATTCGTTGATCATCATCGGCAATAAGATTTAATTAATTCTTTTATTTGAACAAATAAATAAACAAACAAAACAAGATAGAAAAAGTTCTCATATGGTATTGAAATTATAGATAAATTAATAGTCAGTGAGTTTTAGTTGCATTTCATGACAATAATTAGAAAACCTTCTTAAATTTTAGTTTAGTAAAGAAAATAAATTCTATAATGAAAATTAAGATAAGATATTAAATTTTTGAATCATTTTTTATTCTTGGAGTCTCAAGTCTTTCAATTTTTTTTTTGTTAAATCTTAATGCAACCCCACTTCCCAGACTATAAATCACACCGAGCAAAAGTAGAACTGACACAAAAAATAAACACACAAATGTTTAACTCTTATGCATGCAACATTGCATTGATGATGATGACAAGAGAAAATACAGATTCTGACACAAAGGTGTCACGGACAGTCGTTACCCTGCTTATAGTCTCTGTTAGTTTGATGCGTTTCTACTTGTTTTGATTTATCTCTTGTTTTTTTTTAATTTTTTATTTCTGTTGAACTCGTATTTGACAGCAAGTAAAATCTGAATGTTGAAATGTGCTACTGCATCATTTTATTGATGCTACATGGTCACATAACAAATTTATTGAACAAACGACTCAATGGGAATGGATGAGGTATTTTTAGGTAATTTTTTTTTTTTAATTTTTCACACGCAGGTAAATGAGATTAGTGGAGCAAGGAAAATGTATCATTGAAAAAAAAAAAAAAAAAAAAAATCACCATAAGCACATCATAAAAAAAACACATTAATTGTAAAATAATTATTTTACATGCAAAAAAGACAAACAAATTTATTTTGCTGTTGTGTACCCAAAAAAAAAGTAAGTATACGTCATGTGATCCCATAATATATGAAAGTCGTTCCTTGGGGACATGAGGTGTACACATTATCTTGGTTGTATACCATTTAAAGGATGTTTTCTGGGTGGATATTCCTTTATCCTATGCAAACTTGTGCAGTAATCTAAACTCATGTACAGTATTTATTGTGTAACAGAGAATACGTAAACAGTTCACTTAGGATAATCCATAAAATGTTTTAAAATGTAAATAAAGTAACCTTTGAAATTTACAAGTAAATAAGTGGTTGATTGTTTACTTAGAGGTGCATAAGTCCTGACTTTAGGGTCACATTCAGTTCATTGTTTTGGAGGTAAAGTACAATGTTAAAAAAAAAATTAAAGTCTGATTTTAGATAATTTGTTTTTGTATAGGTACTTCAAAGGATTTACTGTCAAAGTTGGGGGAACATGGGGTTCATTATTTTTTAATCAATCTTATTACAGATTAACTAAGGAATAAAGAACCTTTTTTTTTGTAGGGATAAAGGGAGTTAAACTGTGGAAGCTCATCAAATTTGTGAAGGGTGTTTTTTCTAGACTTGTGGTTTTTAAGAAAAAATAAAACGCATAAAATTTAATGTTATTATCAAAAATTTAAAGTACCTAATTACAAAAATAAGGGTTTGCCATTATGTTTGATTGTGATTTCGGGCGAATGGCCGTCGTAGCGGATACAAATAAATACAAGCTGAGAGACACAATTTTCTACCACTTTTTGCATTCGTGTTTGCCGTATGTCAGCAATAACGCGCTAAATATTCTCTTCTAAGGCTTCAGCCGTCACAGGCGTAGACAAGTGACTTCACATAATCCCGCAAAAAATAGTCCAGCGGTGCTAAATCCCACAATCTTAAAGCCCTCGTCATAGGCCCACGACGAAGCAAGATAATGCGTTCACCACAATCGGGATCGGTGGCCATTTTGTTTTGGGCCGTTCACCGAACGTGCTTGATGATCGTTCGGCTTCAATTCTTGTAAGAGTTGAATTTTGTAAACCCGCAAATCAGTATTCCACTCTTCAAAATTCAATAATAATAGTTGTGTTTATAAAATTTCTGACATTTAAAAGTTCTGTCACGCATCAAATGTCACAGTTTTGCAATTTTGTTGATGTTTATAAAATTCAATTATTATTATGCTAATATAATTAAATAAATATTTATATCTATAAAATAGACTTAAAAAAAGAATAAAATTGTTTAAATGTTTCATTTTTATCTTGTCATTTGTCATGTACTTTAAAAGTCACTTTCTATAACCAATTTTGTTAAATACAAGTACATAATATGTAACGAAGCGTTACACTTCCGACGAAGCACGCCGCCGCACCGTCCCACGTTACCGAATCCGCACAAGCAACAACACGCCGATGAAAATAACTGAGCTAAGAATTGGTGTTTCGGAATTATAATGCTATTTTTTCATTCGCACCTTTAAGATTCACATCCATTTCCAACCCAAAATACTATATGGGGAAGTGGAATATTGGTAGAAATTTGTCTTCTACCTTTATATGTTGAGTACCAATCTTGAGTACATAGCGGCAAGAGAACCCGAGGACGCCTAGTACTTAAGTACAGGGGTGGAATCACGTAAGGCGATAATTGATTGTTGATTATCAAAATATATGATTTTGCTCCACATAAGGTGATTATCAAATTGACTATCACTTTTCTAGTGTAGTTTTTTGGCTACAGCTATTTAGGTGTCGCTTTCATACATTTTTCTTAATTTTTTCACAAAGATAAGTTGTGGTTTGTTTCAAATTGAAAAATAAGCTGAAAAATTGAAAAATATATCATATTTAAAATAAAAGATAGAGAATAAATACATAATATCAATGAATTTATTTTATAAGAGGAACTCAACAAGGAATGACCACACAAAAGTTCAGTTGCTAAGAATCAATTTGTGTGACCCTACCAGAACTTGAGAGGGCATTGTAGGATTTGGCCAGCTCGGGATGTGATTCCATGTACTAGCTGGATAAAATTTCGAATTGCTTCTTCGTGGTAGTCCTTTGAAAGAAAATATTTATTTATAACTATGCAATTTTATATAAATATGTAGGTATGTACTTAGGTATACTTACATTTTTGCAGAAACAAAACATCTAAACACAGCTACAAGGAAAAACAATTGAAAATAATTTTCAGAAATGACATTTATTCATGTTTGATAATTTAAAATTCGCACAAAGTTTCCCAAACTTTTTTAAGTGCTACCAAGTAATTTTAAGTTTTTAGCGATCGCTTTACACAGAGCAAAGAGAAGTTGATAATCAAAATTGACTATCAAAACAGTGACAATCACCTATCGCCTTACGCGATTCCACCCCAGAGTAGTCTCGTAATAATTGTTGGGTCCTATAAATCCGTTTCCCCCGGTTTATTTCGCTGTCCACTTCTTCTAAGTGTACGACGGACAAGACTTAAGCCTATCGTTTAATCCCTAGTTTGTTGGTTGGGACAGAGGAAAAGGACCGAAAATCACCGTTTATTCCGTAGTAGCCTTCTTCCAAGGGATCTACGGACACAGCCTTCCGTCGGGAGGTGAGCCCCTTTGATTCCACTGGTTTGCTGCCACGGACACGAAGGGAAATTGAGCCCTGTTTTATTCCGCTGTCCTCTTCTTCTAAGCTTACGACGTACAAGGCTTCGGGCGCCCGTTTATACTCTAGTTTGGTGATAGGGACAGGGGATGGAACCTTAGTAATATCGTAGGAAACTTATATTATATGTAATACTGTGTAGTATCATTACAAATTATCAATTGTGAAGTATATGAAATAAATTGTTATCTTTACTATCAATTGTTAAGTTAAGCCGCATATGAAATAACTTGTTAGTTTAATTCTTAAGTTAAAACACCGAAATAAAGTTGTTTGCTGTACCCGAGTTTGAAACTCTAAACCCAAGTTTTTTGCTTTCTTTGGGTAAAACCCTGGGCACCCACTTACCTCAGCTTACCTCAGCTTCGTACAAAAAAGCATTACAAATATTTTGACATTTTTGACGTAGGGACACATTATTGCCATATATTTTTAATTTCTTCCCCAGAAAAGTATGGGCTAGTCAACTAGTATTTCTATAAATTACAAAAAAAAAAAAAAAAAAAAAATAAACTAATATCTCAAATTTTCGTCACAACTTTTTGCACCGATGTATAACTTCTCTCTTAACTCAAATCAGTGTCAATAAAGAACAGGTAACTACACTTCAGTTGTTCATTCAAAAAAAAAGAAGAAACAATAAAAAAATACATTCATCTAAGAATTCAATCAAAATCAATTTCAATAAAGTCCAAAGTGCATCATCCAACCCTTGATAGTATCGAATGAAACGTGATTTTCAATTTTAATTGTTTTTTTTTTTGTTTAACCAAACTGCTAAACTGTGTATAAAAAATAAAAAAAAAACAACAAGAAATTGTTATAAAATCCTGAGGGAAAAAAAATTCTAGGAAAATCGTGCAAATTGAATGACACAGGTTTCAATTAATATCGCTTTGTGAACGAACGAACTTCTGATTTCATTTGGGTCACTGAAAAATGAAAAAAAAAAAATCTGTAAAAATGCAAAAATCCACTTTATGTCAATGACCTATCCTAGACATGCGAAGTGTAGATATGACTCTGCTTCTATTTGTGTCGTTGTGTGCATCAGTTTGTTTTTTTTTTTTTTTTTTTTTTTTTTTGCTCCATGTGTGTCAGGTCCTCTCTCCGTGGCACAAACACAAACTAATTGAATGGAAATCTCATCGATCGGCCGACCAATAGACAACGATGACGATGACGGTGACGATGACAGTAACGACGACTCGACTGTCAAACAATGACTATACATGGTGACAGCAGCAACGGCGACAAAGAGGATACAGTAGGACAGATTATTTATACTTATGCCATGACTCGCAGAAAACTGCAATCCTGCAAATGAACGATAAGAGGATCTTAAAATGGAGACACACTTTTTTTTTATGATTCTACTTCGCAGCGCACACACAAATGTGATAATCCCTTGGTCTGTACTCGTTCAACATTTTCTTGTTTGACATTTGAGTCTTTCAACAAAACATCCGATGACAAATCCTTGTATTCTTGTCAAATACGTTGAAATCAGAGCACAAAGAAGAACTTGGCAAAAATATCCTTGATTTTTTGTTTTCTTTTTTCACACATTCAATCCCACTGTTGTCAAACGATATGACGACGACGACTACACGACGATAGGACAAAAATGTGTATGGCTGCGTAAGAAACGTGTGGTGAATGTAAAAATTTGAGATTTTCCAACAAAGTTGACATACTTAAGTCAACTTAGTTCGTTGCAAGTTGGCAAAATGTCACTTCTAATCTTTTTGTCACAGGCTGTTGGGTCTAATGTTCTTGTTGATGTTGTTTTGTTGTCCCTCTCCCCCATTTTTGTATTAGAGATATTGTCAAAACTGACAAGATACCTATTGCTAGAGTGTTTGAGTGTGTGTGAGTAATGTGTATGCATGCAAAAAAAAAAAAAAAAATAACAGAGACAAAATGTCGTAAACGAGCTGTCATCGTGAATATACGCATTGCATCATCTACCTATGGAGAAGATATGTCAGTTTTTCTGAAATGGCATTTTGCCCGCCATGTTATGTAAGACTGTAGGACTAAGAGACAGAGAAAGAGGAAAAACAAAAAAAGAATCACGAAAAAAACCTTCAAAACCCTTTTTTTCTGTTGCCTGCCTTGACTTGTGGTATTTGTGTCTCTGCGATGTGATGTGCGGACCTTCGAAAAAGGAAAATGAACAAAATAATTGAAGCGTAAAACCTGAAAATCCCAACCACCCCATCCCCCCGGTCACAACGAACAAGGCTGACATTTAATGTGCAGAAAAAAAAATAATAAAACGGAAGGAAATTCCTCTTTCAGTCTGGGAAAAGCTAAACCAGAGTCCATGGAAAGCTAAAACAAATACCTAAGAAAAAAATTCGAATGTTTTCCTTTCCTTTTCTTCTCGTCTTAATGAGCATAAAATAATTATATGCTTGTTTAAATAAAACACAAAAAAAAATGGATTTAGTTAAATGAGAGAAATTCCAAAAAATATTTTGTTCTTAATGATAAATCTTTTGATACTTAATTAATTTTCACTTAGAAATTATTAAGATAAGTTTTGTGTAAATTTTAAGAAATTATCTTAATTAACTTGTTCTTATATTTTTTTTTTTTGTTTTTAATTTCAGGTTGGTACTTTTTTATACTTATATACATCAATTATGTATTTTGTTTGAGATAAGGAAAAAAATGGTAAGAATTTTTAATGTTTTTTTAATTCTGTCAAAGAAATGACAGAATGCAGGGTTTTCAAGTATAAACAAATCATACAAATTTAATTGACGTCTGAGACATGGCCACTTGACTTGCAGTTCATTTTTATGTAAAAATTATTTAAAAAAATGTTGTTAAATAATTCGTAAATCAGAAAATGATTATGTTAACTCTTAAAATAGTTTTTTAACAAAAGATTTATTCGTCATTTTCGCAACTGTGACACTTTAATTTCTTTTGAGCTTCAAAGCCGATGCATTCAACCAAAAACTCCCTTTTTTATATGACATTGAGTAGGGGAGGTATTATTAGGAATTAGAATTCCATAAAATACAAAAGTACGTATACGCCCAAGTGTACTTGTATTAAAATAGACTGATTAGTAAGATTAAATTAAGGGTAATGTTGTTTTAATAGTGTGTTAGTATTTTTTAACACTGTACAAACAATAATATGGTAGATTCTCTTCATGAAAAAAAAAAAAAAATTCAAGGAATGAAACAAAAAGCATTATTTCATATACCGGGTGTTTTTTTTTTTAGCCGTGTGATTTTTCAGAAGATATTAAATGCAAATAATTTAATGTTATGGCCAAGAACTTTGCTTTATCACAAAGATAGGGGTTTGCCATTATATTCTGAAAATGATTTCAGGCAATTGGCCTACGCTGCTGGCCCGAATAAATTTCAGCCGAAAGGGCCAATTTTTGAACACTTTTTACAGAAATTAGACTTTTTACAGTTGTCAAAAAGACCAACTTCGAAAAAATTATCGCCAGATTAAAAGCCACACGTCTAAAAAAAACATCCTTGTCATGTATATTAATTTGACTCGAGCCTCACTTATGAAATCCAGGTTTTGTTTCGGAGTATTTTGACATTTGTTTCGTCATTTCATCCAAAAATTTCGAATTGTTTAATATTATCTACGATTACAACGCTATGCATGACACTTTAATTTGACGAGTTTTAACAAATCTATTGTATATTTGACAATTTAACTTCAAACACATAAAAGTCTTTCAATTTTTGATCACAGCGCCATCTGATGTGAGTTTATTTTTTTATTTTCTTTTACTCACTTTTGAAAGGAAATTGAGTTCCAATTTAGAAGTTTCAATTTAAAGCATAGTTTTCAGTGCCTGTTTTAAGAAATTACACAGTTTTATTTTACATCATCTCGTTTTTGTTTTCAAAACTTCTCAAGCTTTTAGACAACTCATTAATTTAAATCAAGAAAAAAGTTAAATTTATCTACGAATATAAGAAATCGATTAATTAAGCGATCAAAATTAATATTCAAAACCACTCAGGAAGTAGGTACTTTAAAAAAATTGATTAAGAATTTTTCACACTTGAAAAAATGAAATAAATTGCCTTAGAATTTAAATACTCTTATGGGAACAAGAAAAAAACATTATGACAATCGGTTTAATCTTTTGAGAAAAAAAAAATCTTAAAGTCGTGTTAATAATTAATCACACCATAATCATATTATTTTTTATTATTATTTATTACCTCGGGCTAAGCAAATATTGTTTTCTTAATAAAAAATGATTGTTCATATTCAATCATTGTTCAACTTACAACGAACCGACCAAGGTTTTGCTTGCATTTGAATATGTTAACAAGAGAAATAAAATTACATGTATAATATTATATGACAGTAAACAAGCTGTATAAAATTGATATTATGTTAAACTTAGCTGAGTTAAAAGCAAACAAATTTACGTTGATCTAGAATAAGTTTCAAGTACCCATTTGTCTTGAGTTTTGGAGTAATCTAATTCCAGATTAGCAAAGCAAAGTTTCATGCAACTTAATTTTTGACATTTCTAAGAATTCAATTTAATTAATAATATTTCCTGTCAAATAAAAACTAATAGAAATCGAAAGGTATTGGAATAAAGAATCCACAAAGTAATTCGACAGAAATCTTCTTCATACACAAATTTCATTGTATACCTTGTAACAACACTTTTCATTTTCAATGCAGATTTAATTATCTTAAGACAAATAAATTTTTAAATAAAGGTACACATTTAAATGGAAAGCCCTTTTTTGTTCAGTCAAACGAACAAAATCGATTCAAAAAGAATTATAAAATTGCAATTCAACCATTTTTTTTTCAAAAGAAACCCTTCCAGTCGATTGAATACATTTATAAAACTGTCAAATTTTAAAGACAACCATTTGATTTTGATCAATTCAAACTTATCTTTTACAAATCAACCCCAAATGAATAAAATACGTCAACCCCTATTCACCGTATCTTAAAAAGTTTTTTTTCTTCTTTTTTTTTTCCATTCCTGTCTAATTTGGTTTTGAAATTTTTCAAAACAAAATACTTAAACGTTTTCTTGAAGTTGTTTTTGTACTTCTAAACTTTTATCTTATTTCCAACAAATTAAATTGTCGATTTGAAGAAAATCTTCACAATAAAGAAAAAAAGAAAAAAAAACACATCAAAGTCTGTCAAAGTTTTCCAGTTCGGAAATAAAAAGGAAAAATAGAAAAAGCAAAAAAAAAAAAAACTACCCAAACTTAAATAACAAAAAAAAGGTGTCAAACAAATTAAAAACTGACATTCAAAAACTCCCACATGCAACCGAATTGTTATTCTGTCCATCCGAAATACACTTTAAACTTTTCATCTTCCTTTTTCGTCTTTGTACGAGTACTCGTATGTATGTGTAGGTAGAGAGATGGAAATGGAAATGAAGATGAAACTTGAGATGGTGATGATAATGATGATGTTAAGAAAACTTTTCAATCTTCAATTTCTAAATTGTGTTCTTTTTTCTAATTCAATCGAAGGTTGGTTATATCTTATCTTTTTTGTCTAAATACACTCAAAAAAAAAAAAAAAGAATTCAATTCGTAAATATTCATCTTAACCCAGAGTTAATCCGCAGCAAATTTAGACGAATTTTGTTAAAGGATTCGTGATCTAAATTCACTTAAACAAAATTAGGTCCAATTATTCAGCCTTGAGTTTACCTAAAATTAATTATTTAAACCAAACCAAGTATAATCACTTAAGGGGGGGATTAAACTGATGCTAGGATCCAATTAAGCATCAAACAAGCCTGTTCAGTTAATCTTGTGTTAAATCACCTACATTCTTGAGTTAACTCTAGTTTAAGGAGAGCCTTACACTGAAAAACAAGTTTTTTAAGTATAATTTATTAACTCGAGGCTCAACATTTTAATTAACTAAAAAACATATGACAACCTTTAAACCGAGTTAAACGAAATATTTCTTCTTATATCCAATCTCCGGTTAACTTTCGATATTGATCTTAGATTCTTTTTTAGAAAATTCAGGTTGAAATTGATTAAAAAATGTATGCATTTCAATAGCTTACTCTGTCTTTAAACCAAATTTAACTTTAAGCCGGATTAACTTCAAGAGCTGTAGATTTTGCTTTTCAAAAAAAACCAGAAGGAAACTCGAGTTTAATTAGAAGTACATCAATACTGAATCCAGACAAAATCTGTTGTTACAGCTTTACATAAAGTTAACTTGACCTTAACTTCAACTTAATCCACTGTTAATCCATTAAATGTACGCATTTAAATACGAAATTTCAAGGACATCATCTGAAGATGAGCCAAAAATTCATGTTTAGTAATATAAATGTAAGTTAGCCATTCACTTAAAATTTTTTTCAGAATTTAACCTAAATTTAACCCAGACTAAAACATTTAACCCAGTTTAAACATTGAAAAGCTAAGATTTAATTTATGAAATTCACTTATGTAAACAATGAAGAATATATGAAAATATGGTTTTGTTACTTAAAGTTTAATCCAAACCAAAGTGGATGAATCAAATTCAAAACTCTTAGTTTTAGACTTAACTCGAGTCTTATGAAATATGTCTTCTAAATTAATCACCGGTTTATTTAATTAATTTATTTAGTTGAGAACTAAACTTATTCAAAGTTAAACAAACAGCTTTTCCGTGTATAAACTTAAGAACTCAATGAAAATCTGTTCAAGAAGTTAATCCCAGTTTAACCTGAGCTTAAGAGCTTTGCAATATCATTTGAATAACTTAATATGGGTTGCTAAGGCTTAAAAAAACTCTCTGACTCACCTTTTTTTTTTTCCTTCAGTGTAGTCCCCCCACAATTTAGTTACATAATAAAATTATGTAAGCCCCAAGGCGTTTCTCCTTGAAAAACAATCATCAGATATCTGCCAGGGGCCATTGTTGGCCTTCCTTTTGGCAGCTACAAATAAGAAGCAAACAACCTGTCCAAGAAAATAAAAGAGGAAAACATGAACAAAAAAAAAAAACTGAAAAGAATTAAAAATACGAAAACTTATCCATTCAAGATGACTTCATTCGAAAAGACTTTAGAAATCATTGCTGCCAATTGTAATGTTTCTTCAAGTAAAATATTTGTTGTTCGTTTTTTTTTTTTTGAATTCTGTATTCTTCTAGAAACAAAAGTCCGGAGATACAAAAGTTCAAAAGACTTTTGTTAAAGTTTAGTTTTTTTTATTATTGTTTTTGGGTTTAACTCAACTTCCTCAACCTAGTCTTCCCTCTCAACCCTCAATACCTTTTAGCGGAGCACCCAACTGAAGCCAACTCTTCATGATTGGACAAAAAATCCGAAAACCAATGAATCATTTGTTTTTGGGATTGTGGTTATGTTTTATTGTTGAAATTTTATTTATATTTTTATATCTTGTTGGGAGTTGTGTAAAGGTTTGGATTTTTTCTATTTTTTTGTAATTCGTTAATTACAAAATTAAATTCAAATTATTTTCTGATTTAGTTGGGTATTGTATTTTTCAGTTAAGTTGGAGCACAGGTGCGGAATAACTATCTACTTAAGGGGGTGAAGGGGGGGGGGAGGTAGTGTTATTAAAATATCATTAATTTTGACAGATGAGCTTATGAAACACACCAAGGTTGCATTCCAAATTGATGAAATAGTTTAAAAACAGATTAACTCCTGATTAAACCTATTTAAAGTTGCAAGCAACTTATTTTCATATTTTGTTCGCATTCATATAAGCGAATGCAATTAAACTCTGGATTGCAACTTTAAGTTGTAAATGAAATTAATAAGAACTTAAACTGACTTTTTGCTGTGAAAACTTTTTGCGAATAAAACTCTATCAACTAAGACTGCATGAGTTTTCAACTCGATCTACATTTTCATGCATTTTTTGGGTTGACCTGAGAAATGTATTACAAATTTTTGTAAGGCACAATTTCAATTAATGTAGGAATACCAATTTTGGAACAGTGTGTGAACAGTGAATAAAGCGTTCTCTCTGGAACTTGCATTACTGAGCTAGCTAAAAATTACCAATAAAACACGACTTATATACAGGGTTTCTCAATAAGAGGTGCAATTTAAATATTCAAAGAAAAATGACTGAGATAAATGATCTGACGTTCTTGAGTTAAGAGAATTTTATAAACCTAAAAAACCAAGTGTTTATGCGAAACACGGTGTAATGACGTTTGTGGAATGCCCAATTCCAAAGAGCAACGTGCACGGGTTTTATTCTTAGTATCACTAACTTGTCCCAACAGTTTGAATTTTTCTACCAATTTCTGTATTCCGGTCCGACAAGGTGCTTCACGACACCCAAAAATGTTTTAGTTTTACGAACCGTACCTGTCAAATTTTCACCATGTTTATAGTGAATTTTAATAATTTCAATTTGTTTTAATGGCGTAGTTTCTACTTGTCAAATGTCAAAAAATTACAGCTTCAAAAGTGACATCTACCGAAATAGCGGGCTATTCAAAATGACACAACCTATTGGAAAACCTTTTATCAAAAAACTCGGGACAAAATACAACTAAAGTTCACTGACATGAGACTGACATTTTTCGATAATGGTAAAAGTCTCTAGTCGTTGCCAGACCTAATTATTTAAATCGCGGATAAAAGATCTTCTACTGTAATTAAGATGCCCAATTATAGATTAGCAGAACTGAATCTTTTATCGTCTTATCCGAACAACTTCATAAAATTGCATGCATATATATTCTAATTTTTATAACATAATACATGAATTAGTCGATGATTAACTTCTATTGTTGGAACTAGTAAACCTTGGCTTAACTCGAAATGGATTCTAAGTTCAAATTCATATATGGCCTGTCAACTTCTACCAAATCCACTCCTGAGTTAATAATTTCTGGTTTACAAAATTTTGATCATTTATAAATCATCTCATTCTCACGACACGTCCGTCCGTCGAACGAAGAAGAAAATATTCCCTAAAATGAAAAGAATCTATCAAATTACATACATCATTTCTTGTTGTTGTTGTTGTATTAGTACCTATTTGAAAGTTCTTAATAAATCTTTAATCAATGGAGTGCCGCAGGGCAAGCACCTTTATCCAATACTGTTTTTTTTTCGAACATGGATCATATTTCGTTATGAGAGCCATCATGGGAGAGACTCTTAGCTTTCATTTATGATGTGTATAGAAGAGTTATTGCAAAAAGGAGAGAGAAAGAGAAGAAAAAGAAAAATATATACAAATTACCTTCAACCAGCTTAGCTGTCACACTTTAAGGAAGCACAAGAGGCAGAAAAATGTGTGATAGACGTAAGGTAATGTTGTTGGTGTTTGTTATTGTGGTGTACCTTTACTGTTCCTCATATGCCACAAAGACACAAGATGGCTGCAATGGAATACGGTACAAAAAAAAAAGAAACAGAAAAGAAAAAAATTACAAGCGATAAATCATCGTCAAGACATGTCACTGGTATTAAAAACACAACCACCAACACTTGTATCTTTTTGTATATTTTCACTCAAATTCGACGAGGTCGAGGTACGGTATGCGGTATACGGTACGGCAAAGTGCGCTGAAGGAAAAGGACAAACGAGCATAAAAATTGCCAAAGGCACTATGCAATCATCTGCTACTACCATACTCCTTCGTTTGGTCGGGTTCGGGGTTCAGGGTGGTGGCGATGGAGATGGCGATGGCGATGGCGGTCGGTGTGGTGTTCTTAGTTCTCGGGTGTTTGACGGTATGTTGCCGTCGTCGGTCGCTCGTTGTGTGTGATGGCGGTTGAGAATCGAGATGAAAATTGTAAGGTGAGAAAGATATTGTATCTTTTGGGAGAAGTTCAACAAAAATGAATAAAGAACAGAGTTTTCCGTTCGTTTTTTTTTTTTTTTTTTCTTCTTTAATTTCCTTTTGGCTTTTATTTTTGGTGAACGTTTACAATGAAGCTTGACAAAGCAATTTGCTTATCAACGCTGAAGTTTTAATAGTTGAGAAAATGGAAAAAAAAGTGTAAAAGGATGGGTTGGTTTTGTTTTTTATTTTGGCAATAAATCAAATTGACATATCGGAGAAGTCATGACAAAAAGATATCCATCTGGATTTAGTAGTGAAATTTTGCTGATGTGTTAAGCCTTGCAAAACAACAAGACAACAAAAAACACAAACACATATAAAAAAGGCTAAAAGGAATGATTTAGCATTATTTATGTAACATACGTATGTGAAAGGATTTGATTTGAATTCAAAGGACTTATTTTTTGAGATTTTTTTACTATGATTAGGGATACTTTTATTGTGTTTTTTGTATATTGAAGTATTTTAGAGGCTTATTGGAATGGGTCAGTAATAAATCCAGATCCCGAGGCTTATTCAAATATATGTATGAACATAATCATGGAAAACAGACATCAATGCAAAATAGGCTAAATGTGAAAAAAATTCAAATAGAAAAATAAATTTGGCATACATTTCTATTAAAAGTCATTCCACCGTATAGTTTTAGAGTAAACACAAATATATTTTGTATTCTTATGAAATCTGTCGTGGAGGCATTTTGAGACTTTGTCAGATTTTCTAAAAAAAAGGGTGTTTTTTTTAGACGAGTAGTTTTCAAGAAGAAATAAAAGGCATATAATTTAATATTTTGGTAAAGAATTTAGGTTTGTTATAAAGATGAGGATTTGCCATTATGTTTCAAAAATGATTTCGGGCAAGTAGTTTGCGTGGCTGGCTCGAATAAATTCCAGCCGAGAGGTCCGATTTTAGACTACTTTTTTGCAGTAATTGAAGCAGTATGTCAGCCAGCAATAACGCCCAGAATATTCTCTTCCAAGGAGTCAATCGTCTTTGGCTTATCTACGTATAATGCGCTCACCAAAAGTGTCCTTCAATAAATTGATTGTTTCGTTGCCTGTATGTCATGTAGTGTCGTCTTGTTGAAACCAATGGTCGTCCACATCGACTACCTTCAATTCAGCCACGAAAACGTCATTAATTATAGCTTTTTAGGATTCCCCATTCACTGTAACATTATGGCCGTTTTCATTTTTGAAGAAATATGGACCAATGATTCCCTCTGCCCATAGAGCACATCAAACATTGACTTTTTGACTCAACAATGGATTGGGGATTATGATTACTCCAAATAGGAAAATTTTGCTTTGTAACTTACCCATTCAACCAAAAATGAGCTTCTTCGCTGAACAAAATCGGGATCGGTGGCCATCTCGACTTTGGGCCCATTCACTGAACGTGCGATTTGCTTGATGGTCGTTCGGCTTCAATTCTTATAAGAGTTGGATTTTATAAGCCTGTAAAACTAAGATCATTCCACAAAATCTTCCATTTAGTCGATGGGCACAGCTCCAATTGTTGCTCGCGATGGCGAATAGACTCATTCTGGTCTTATTCGATACTCTTATCCACAGCAGCAATAGCGTCTTCACCTCGCAGTGTACAGCGGCGTTTCTGAGGATGCATATTATCCACTAGAGTATACGTGGTACGAAACCAATTCAAATCCTGACTCAGCTGGTCGAGTATGTCAACCGAATATTCGACGCAGAACCTAACAATTATTTTTGTAATAAATTTGCACGATTTGCTAACGTTGTTCAAGAGTAAGCCTATTCATTATAAAATGGCAAACCAAACCGAGCATAAATCAAGTGACAGCTGTCAAAAAAGTATTGCCAGATTAAAAACCACACGTCTAAAAAGAACCCCCTATAGAAGGTGAGGAACTGATGCCTCTTCTTCTTCATCCATACAGCTTCTGCAAAAATTGTTTGCCGGAGTCGAAAAGCATGTCTGCCTTTTAAGTTCCTTTTAGACGATCAGTTCAGTTTCAGCTGAGCTATCAGTTAAACTGATGTCCAAATAAAAAAAACTTAAAGGTTTAACTGAAACTAATGGAATTCCCATCAGTTGTCAGTTCAGTTCTCAATTAAAATGATGAACTGAACACGGAAATGAGTTTCATTTTACTGAACTGAACTGAAAACTGATCGTCTAAAAGGGGCCTTAGACAGTGTCATCAGTGAGGATGAGTTGCTTTAAGCGAAGAGAGTAGAAGCTCAGCCTGGAATACGTTATAGTGATTAAGTAGACGAAAAAAGAGGGATGTATTTAGTCTGAGTATAAGCCTCAATTTACCCATTCGTTGCTTATGGATTCAACTGGGTAATAGACTTAACCGAACTTAAGCCAATTTAACTAGCAAGCTAACACACTGCTATCACTACCATAATAGACGTTCTACTCAGTTTCGTTAAATTTTTTTCATTAAAATTCGATTGGCTCGAACTTACGTAAATGTGAAATTTGAATGACATTTCAACTCAACGCATGTTTACATGTTGTTGTCTCTTACTGTCTTACTAATAATTTCTGTCCCCTGTCAGTTTTGCTTGTGACGTTAGCTATTTATCAAAGAACATTTGCTTAAGTAGCCAGAATCCATTATGGTTACTTTATGTTTTAACGATAACTTTCGTCAACTTTTCGTTCAATTTTTACATGAGCTTGGTTAAGTCTATTATAGTTGGCCCTTGAATCGTGAGTTCCATATGAATGTAAAAGCAATTGATACTTGGAAGTCTTATAATGAGATGTCTCCATAAGTAATTTTTAATTTTTTAGCTCTTCAGACCAAATGTCGTTGGTTTCATCAAATTTAAACCAAAATAAGTTAGTAATCATCGACTTCTCCCCGTTGACATTGATGGCCTGGCTAACTTCCGTCGGTAGTTCTCAGAAAATATAAAACAATCACGGAGCTCTTTCGACTGTCATTTGAATTGTTATCGTTCTAAATTTGACAATTCGTTGGCTTACCGATCCACCAAGAAAATTTACCCCAAAATTTGTCAAGTTTTGGTCGGTGAGTCCTTGTAGTCGAATGTCTCGGATACTCGTGCACTCTCACTGACAGTGGCGATGTTTTCAGCAGAGCTTTCCTTCTGCCAGTGATCATCAAACCTTATAGTTTGAAAAAATCGAAATAAAAATGAAGCCTCAATCTTGTGACTTGGAGTGTTAGAATTCGAAAACAAACTCATTAACACTTTCATTGCGATAGCCTCGAATTCAGAATTAATTAGCAATGAACTTTTATCAACTTCAAAAAGAATCGACAATCTACATACCTACATACATACATACATATGTATATACAAGTACGTATGCATATAATATAAAATCAAATTAAAATAACAGTTCAAATTAGTTTAAATTATTTTTAAAGCTTCGAGCGTTAAGTCAATTAGCGAAAAACACTAAAAATTAAACTCCCCACTAAACCAGTACTCAACTATCAGTTAAAATAATTATTGTACATATGTATGTTTGTATATTTAAATTTGTATATATGTGCCTTCTAATATTTTCGACTGATTAAACGATGAACATTTGTAGTTATAGTTTTATAATTGAATTGTGAAGTCTGCACATTGGCATTAGTTAATATTCAAGGCAGAATAATGCAACGTTGAGAGGCGCCACATTCGAATGTGAGTTGCCTATCATCATTTTATAATGTAGACACTTTATTGGAGGCACAAGCTTAGGCAGTGGAAAAGGCAGTTGTCGGAGTTGGTATATAGAGTTGCACAGTAATCAGCGCATGTAGCAGCAACCAAACCCGGCGCGGCGCGGTGCGGCAAGTGATAGATAATAATCGGAATCAAAATTCAACAAAATTCTAGGGAGTTTTGTGAACGAGGACTAATATTCCACTACGAGTGTGGCACAAAAGGGTTGTCCGCCCCCGTCCACGCCCCCATGCCCATACTTCAAACCTACCACATTTTCGTTTGTAATTTTGTATTCCTGTCTCCGATATATAGAGTTGAATCTCCCTCCCTTCCTTGAATTATTGTGAGTGTGCTTTTAAACCGCCACAAAACTGACACCACGCCACAACGAACGCAACGTCAAACCATCGCATCGCTGCTTTATCGAGGAAGACATATTGCGATGATATTGTGTTGCAACGAACGATTTGCATTTTAATAATTCAACACGTTGTGGTAATTAAAAATCGCATCGCATATCGCGTAATAAAGTGCGAACAAATTAATATTTTTCAGATTTTTTTTTTATTTTGTGGGATTCTATTTCGATACGAGATACTCGTGTGTGTTGTAAACAAAAAGTTGAATGGGAGAAGGTGGGTTGCCTGGAATAGAGTTGCCGTCACAGGCTAATTGATAAATTTTGCACGTTACATTTCCATTGGGAATTCCCAGTGAGGTGGCAAATTGAACACAGAAACAAGAATGATTTTAAGTTTTTTTTTCTTGATTTCAAAATTGACAATGTACAAGTTAAACAGATGATTAAATTGATGATTAAATATTTAAAATTTAAAGAAAATGTTGTTCATTTCGAGTTGAAAAACTTTTTCTCAGTGATTTAGGTGGAATGAGAAAAGTTTAACTTAACATTACTTTAACACAGGAGTTCTCAACCCTAGATGAACCTGAGTTAATCCAGTTTAAATTATGATTAAATATTTAAATCGGTTTAAGTTTTTAACTCGTTCACTTCTGAGGGTTGATTGGGGTTTAACTTAGTTGAAGATAATTAAGAATTAATTAAATGTGGTTTTGAACTTGGATTGAAATTCTTACATCAATTTGTACATGAATTGTGGATATAAACTTTGTCTTGGAGTCGAATATCGACTTGAACTTCAAATTGAACTTTATTTTAGTTTGGATTAAGATTTATATCAAACCAAGATTCAGATGTTTGAAATGGATTCTGTTTGAATTGACTTAGATTTTGGTTTAGATTGAGATTTCGACTAAAGACTTGAACGAGAGTTTGAATTCGAGAGATAAATTTGGTTTTGATATGGATTTGAACTTGAACTTTGATTTGAACTTTGAGTAAGGTATCAGAATGGATTTGAAGTTGGATTAGGGCAGCGATAAAGACATGAATTTAAAATTAGACTTCCATGTAAGATTAAGATTTAAATTGGGCCTTGGATTTGGTTTAGAACTTCGACTTAGATTTATAGTCAACTTGGATTTTATCTGAGACGTCTAGCATAGAATTGAAATTTCACTTGGATTTGAACTTGAAACTCGACTAGAACATGAGTTCAAAAATTAAATTGAACTTAGACTAATATTTGGATTAGAGATTCAGATTTAAGTTTCAATGTGAACTTTCATTGAGATGGTTTGACATAAGTAGATATTAGAATCAAACCAGAATTTGGATTTGGGTTTCGACTTTTATTTAGCGTTGTACTTGAAGTTGAAATTGATTTTAACATGAATTTCGACTGAAATGTCGATGTGAGTTTGAACTTCTTTTAATAGATTTAGAATTAGACTTGACGTCAAATTAATTCTTCTAGACTTCAAATGAAACTTTGGACTTGGAATTGATCTTAAAGTTCGAAGTTGGATTTTATACAAGATAAAGACTTAAACTTGAACTGAACTTGGGCTTTGATGTGAACTAGGGATTGGATCTTATATTAGATTAGCTTTTTATTAAACATTGCTTTGGACTTAAGCTTTAAATTGAATTTGGATTGAGACTTAAACTCGAGTTTTGATATAATTATGTAATTTAATTCCACATTTAAAAGAAAAAAAGAAATAAACCAATTTTAGGTATTTAAGTTTTATTTTTTTATTTAAATTTTAGCTTACTTAACATTGAGAACACAAAAAGTCGACTGCATGAAAAATAACTTAATACTAACTTATACAAGACTGGACTTACGATCTAAACTTACGATACAGCTTACTCTCTCCAACTTTGTCTTTGAAAAGAGATAATGTTGGAAAGAGTAATTAATGTTGACAACAAAAATAAGACACACTTGGTGTTTGATTTTCAAACGACAAGTGTGCTGAATAAGAAACCTCATTCTTAATGAGGAAAGTATGCAACGAGATAAATTATTATGTAACACCTCCCCCATTAGGTATTTTTGGTCCCCAAAAAACAAATATATCATAACTTCATAGCAATTTGATTTTTACAACATGTAAACATTTTTGAAAACTCAACATAAAAAAATTTAAACAACTTTGTATTCAGAAATATTTAAATCAATAGCACTTTATATAATTTTTAAATGATATTTAATTTAGGTTTTCTTTCAAATTTATAAGAATTGCTTTTATAAGTTCTATTATTGTTATGTTGATTGATTGATAAATTGAAATAAAAACATTTTTTTTTCTTACAAGACCGTTACATTTTCTTTGTTTTAGATTGCATTTTTAACTTCCCATAGGCATATAGGGAGTTATCATTTGTTTTTATTATTTAAGAATTTTTTTCTCTTAATACAAAACATTACATATTAATTTCTTTTGTTTTATAATTATTTTCCTTTCCTTTCAAAATTTTACCTTAATTATTTTATAATCTTTTTCTTATAATGATTTTTAAAGAGAGAGTATTTTCAATAGCAACCATTTCTACTGCAAATTGATTTCACCTATTGTTCATTTATTTTAACTGCTTGAATATGATTACAATTAATTTCTTATTCTTATTAATTGGATTAAGTTAATATAAGGCTACCAATGTGAATAGAACTTTTTATTTTCTGTATTCCGAAACGCATTTCAAAACCAAACCAAAATCACAACCAATTGTTACGTGTGTACAACACTTTAGTTTCTGAACACTTCCAAATATTTGACATATGAGAAAGGAAAAAGAGTAGGAAGGAAATAGAATTACAAAGAAAGCAAAAAAAAATGTAGGCAACGTTAGAATTTGAAACGTTACTAACAGGAGAAGAAGCTGAGAAATTTGATTTTTTTTTTTATATTCATATTTGCAAAACAATAATAAACAGATATAAATTACTGATTTACAAAGAAATGGAATAGATAATATATTTGTGGGATATGAAATGGATCTACTAATTGGAAAACAAAAGACGGAGAAGAAAAGAAATGTGTGAGTTTTATGTGGAATAAGTTTTATGTGAAATATGTGTGTGTGTTTTTCTTTATTTTTTAATTTTGATATTTATATTTTCTTTTTAACTGCTTTTTGTGGTATTTTATATTTCGTTTAGTAGATTTATCGGAAATATAGTTACCATTCCTTTCAAGGTCAAAAAGTTTTTTATACTTTGGTCTGCACTTCACAACAGTTCTGTTTTGAACAATGTCTGAGGTTTGGTTCAGGGGGGTACTAATTTTTTTATTTTTGTGAATAACCCTTGCTTCTTTTTCTTTATGAAATTTATGTGACATTTTATCAACGTCTTCTTTACTAAGGTTCTTAGAAATAAAATCTAAAGGTCTCAACTTAGTTGTGGAATGAATGGTCGAATTATAGATTAAAATAATTTTGAAAAGTTTTTCTTCAAGTTCAGAACTATCTTTATTTGCATTCATAATTCGCAAGTGTTCATTTAACGTACCATGTAATCTTTCAATGTCGGCATTGCCGGTTTTAAGAGATGCTGTTGTTTTGTGAAAGATTATTGAGTTTTCATTGAGAAATTGTTTTACAGCTGAGTGCAATATACAAGTTTCGCCATCAGAAACAATTTTTTTCGGTTTTCCGAGGAAAAGAATTCTTTGTTTTATTGCACTCAGTATAGCTATCCAATTTCTATCCTCTAATGCGTGAATAGTGGCATATTTGGAAAATTTGTCGATGGTCGTTAAATACATTTTTCCACGTTCTGGAAACCAAATGTCGATATGTATTATATCATTGAAATGCTTTGGAGTTTCAGTTATTTCCATTGGTATCTGTAGTGGGTGTCGATCGTGTTTTGCAAGGTTGCAAGCTTCGCAATTGTTAATAACCCTTTGAATTTCAACCTGCAAATTGGGATAATAGATCAACTCTTTTAGCTCCAAAAACATTTCATTGATACCCCTATGGTTTTTATTAATGTGTTCATTGTTTATAATTGTTATTAATTCATTTTTGTCCGTTATATCCTTTAGCTTTATACTTGATTTAAGTACTTTTAAATTTTTATTCATTGAAAAATATTGGACGTATAAGTCTTGAAATTGAAGATAAAGATTCATATCGTCACAATAAATGCAATAAAGTCCTTTTTTAGTCAAAATTCCTTTCATTATTTTCAATAAATCGTAATCATCTTTTTTTATTTGGACTAGATTTAGAATTTTCTTATGTATTATTTGAATAGAAACTTTTTCTTTAGAGCCATAAAAAACGTGAATTTGATTTTTGAATAAGTTAACCGGCTTTTCAGTTATATAGATATGGCAAGTTTCATCCTCTAAAGCGCTATGTATTGTTGCACCAGTTGATATAACTTCTTCGTTATTATCATCTTTGTTATGATTTGGAACATTATTTGCTTCATTATTATAAATATTAACAGAATATATTTCGTCATTAGGGCTTGCAGTTGGGATTGTTTCGAATTTGTTTTTATCAATATACCTACTTAGACCATCTGCAACTGTGTTTTCTTTCCCTTTAAGGTACTCGATATCAAAATCATACTCGTTAAGTATGATCTTCCACCGTTGCAGTTTCATATTTGGCTCTTTTATGCCATTTAGCCATACGAGGGGCTTATGGTCTGTTCGGACAACAAATTTTCTGCCGTAAACGTAAGTTCTGAAATATTTCACTGCCCAAACGATAGCAAGGAGTTCCTTTTCTATCGGGGAGTAATGAAGCTCATGTTTGTTCAGTGTTCGCGATGCATAGCAAATAGGGTGGTTGTCCTGACTAAGCACAGCACCTAGAGCATAGCCAGAGGCATCTGTTGTAAGTATAAACTTTTTTGTGAAATCTGGACTTTTCAGAATAGGTTCAGAAGTAAGTAATGTTTTTAATGTTTGAAATGATTTCGCATAAAGTGGGTCAGATACTTGTACTTTAGCAGATTTTTTTAAATATTTGATCATTGGATATGCCACTTTGGCATAATCCTTGATAAATTTCCGGTAATATCCGGTAATACCAAGAAATTGTTTAATTCCCGTTTGGGTGGTTGGTAGTTTCATTTCCGTTATTGTTTTGACTTTTTTTTGGTCCGGTTTTATTCCATTATTTGTAATTATATGCCCTAAGTAGTTTGTGGATACATCTGCAAAAAGACATTTATTTATTTGTATTTTCAAATTGCTTTCTTTTAGTTTTTGAAAAATTTTTTTCAAAGACTGCAGATGTTCCTCAAAACTGGTTGAAAACACGAGAATATCATCTAAATAGACTACGCAGATTTTATTAATGTAATCTCTTAGAACATAGTTCATGAGTCTCTGGAACGTTGCCGGAGCATTCTTCAGCCCGAATGGCATTCGCAGAAACTCATAGTGACCAGTTTTTGTTGAGAAAGCTGTTTTTGGTGTATCACGTGGATCAAGTTCTATCTGGTGAAAACCTTTTACCAGATCAATGGTTGAAAAGTAATTACATTTACCGAGTTTGTCAAACAAATCGTCAATGTTAGGCATTGGAAATCGATCTTCAATAGTTTCAGTATTAAGTTTCCTGTAGTCAATTACAATTCGCCATTTTTTTTGTCCGCTTTTATCCTCTTTTTTAGGAACTACCCAAATGGGCGAATTGTAGGGGCTACTACTCGGAATTATAATTTTTTGCTCTAACATTTCAGATATTTGGTTGTCTACTTCTTGTGAATGAATTTCAGGATAGCGATAAAGTTTACTATAGATAGGATAATCGGTTTTTGTTATGATTTGGTGCTTAATTTTGTTAGTAAATGTTAGAGAGTCTCCTTCTTTGTAGATTATCGATTTAAATGAGTTGAGCAAAAAATTTAATTTCCTACTATCTACCTTACTCAAATGATTTGCGAATAGATTATTTGGACATTCAGATATAACGCTTTCACTGCTAAATACACTTAAAACTTCTTCGTTTTGTTGTACGTGGTTTGCATATATTTCTTCTTCCTCGTTAAAATATATTCGAAGGGAAGCGTTTTCTGTAATTAATAATCTAGTTTTATAGTTAATAATGGTATTAAGACGAAGCAGAATATTGTTACCAATTAAACCATCAAAGCGATCGTGAAATTGGTATTCCAAAAAATTTACATAAAAATCACTATTTTCGTTAAATTCCTTGAAAAGAGGTATTTTATATTCTACGTTTGTATTAATATTGCGATCAAGAACTTTTAAGATATATTCTTTGGATGAAACTTTCCACTTTGGGTTGCATATATTTTTATTTATTATACTAAATTCTGCACCGCAATCAATGATAAATCTAAGAGTTCGTAAGGGATTTTGAATGACTATATAAGGTAATTGCTTTGCTGATTTGATTGAAAATTTTGCCGATTTCGGTTTGGTGTTTCATTGTTTGTGTTTTGTTCGTTTTGTTCGTTAAGAGATACATCCATTGGTTCGTCATTGTAATTCCGTGAACCGTTTCTACCAGGCCTTCTTGATTGGCTACTTATAGAATTATTATTACTAACAGATTGGGTGTTATTTGTGTTTTGGTTTTGAGATGTTGTAATACGAGTTTGGTTACTGTTTTGATTTTGTCTATTTTGATTAGAGTTAGTATGAGAATTGGTAAAGTTTCTAGAATTATAATTATTAGTAGAGCGGGAACTATTTGCGTTATTGTTGTTTCTAGGATTTGAATTATTATAGCTAGAGTTACTTGGGTTATTTAAATTTCTAGGGTTATCGGATTCTGAATAATTATTTCTAGTTTTGAAATTGGAGGATCGGTTTATAGATCTAAAATGTTCAGGTTGACCATTGGGTCCATACGATTGGTGATTTACTTCAAGAACAATTTTATATGCCTCGATGAGTGAACTCGGATTTCTACTTAAAATAATAGTTTTTGTAGGCTCGGGAAGATTACTTTTGAACGCATCAAGAGCAATCCTGTTATTGGAAGAAATAAATGAGGGGTCATTCTGGTTATTATTAAGTAAAAAAAGATTATTTATTCTACTTAATAAAAAACTTAGACTATGATAGTAATCACCTATATTTGTTTTTACTCTTGACATTCTTATTTCATCCAAAAGCTTATGGGCCGATAGTTTTTCACCAAAACTAATTTTTAAAATTTCTTTTAATTGTGCCCAATCATTTATTCTGCCATGTTTTTGGAGTTCAACTCTAGCTTTCCCCACAATCTTATCTCTAATATACCCTGACAACAATCTTGCGGTAGTTTCATCAAAACTTGCAATAAAAGGTGCTATTGAATCAACTCTGTCTAAAAACTCAACTAAACAATTTGTATTACCATTGAATTCAGGAATTTTATTAATCAAATCTAAAACTACCTTAAATTTATCAGTTAGGTTAATACCGTCCATGTCGATCCTTGTTGATAGGTACTAGATAGTCAAATGGTTGTTCTTCTTTCACTCCAGCGTGGTTGAAGGTCTATTTTGTTGAGGATGTAAATTTTGTTGTTTGTTGTAATATGTTTAATATTTTCCTTGTATGCTTTTGTGCAGTTAATTATCTTACAATAATTTGTACTTGATTTAGTGTTATTTTAATAATTTTTGAATAAATTGATTTTTTAATTTTATTTATTTATTTTTTTTTTGAAAGCTCGTTGAGTTTATGGTAACTTGATAATAGTATTTTAAAAAGCTTTACTGTTTTTTTTTTTTTTTGTTTCCTTAAAACTTTATTTTTGAAGCTGATTAAATAAATTATTTTATATTGCGTGGGTGTTTAGCTAAAAACCAGTATTTTATTAAGCTTTCTTATAATGGTTTGATCATGTATGATCCACAGAAACTTTTTCCGTCCGTGCGGTGGGAATGCGTTCGTGGCTTGTTTTCGAACTATTTCAAACCATCGCGTCCTTAGCTGTAATTTTTTTTTTTTTTAAGCACGTTAAGTTTTTTTTCGCACTATGATTATGATTTATGATGTATGATTTTTCTTCGGCAACTGTACCAACTTTTTTGAATCTTTTCTTTTTTGTCTTTTATATTTCAATTTTTTTTTATTATTGAATAAGTTATTATAAGTATTTTTGTTTAATTATAGTGTTACTTAAGTTTTTTATTATTTTTTCTTATTTCAAGTCTTAAATTAAATTAATTTTTGTTTCTACTGAGGTGCGTTTTTGTTAGTTCTTTTTTTTATAGTTTTAGCTTTAAATTTCAAAACGAGTTTTTAATAATTTTTGTTTTTTTTTTTAATAGTTCAAGCCACTTTAGAACCGACTGCGCCAATTATGTAATTTAATTCCACATTTAAAAGAAAAAAAGAAATAAACCAATTTTAGGTATTTAAGTTTTATTTTTTTATTTAAATTTTAGCTTACTTAACATTGAGAACACAAAAAGTCGACTGCATGAAAAATAACTTAATACTAACTTATACAAGACTGGACTTACGATCTAAACTTACGATACAGCTTACTCTCTCCAACTTTGTCTTTGAAAAGAGATAATGTTGGAAAGAGTAATTAATGTTGACAACAAAAATAAGACACACTTGGTGTTTGATTTTCAAACGACAAGTGTGCTGAATAAGAAACCTCATTCTTAATGAGGAAAGTATGCAACGAGATAAATTATTATGTAACAATATTGATTTGGATTTTTAATTCAATTGGAATTTCAACTTCGACTTAAACTTAGATTTGAGCTTTGGTTTAGAATTTAATCTTGATCTGAACTTGAAACTAAATTTGTAATTGAACTCGAGTTTTATATTAAGTTTTGTCATGGACGACAACAGAACTTGAACTTTGATTCCACATTCAACATGAACTAAGACTTTGACTCAATTTGTATTTTATGCTTGATTTGAACTTGGATCACGGTTTGAACGCAGATTTTCATGTAAATTAATGGTTAAACTTGAACTTTATTCAAATTCTCATTTCAACTTACTTTTTAACTTCGGTTTGGACTAACAAATACATATATTGCACTAAACTTGAAATTGAATTTCAACTTCAGCTTGAATTTTGGTATGGAGTACAACTAAGAGTTCGACTTGAACTTGGACTCACATTTCAATTATTGGAGTTTAAAATTCTATTTTGACTTGAAATATGGTTTGAATTTGAAAAGAATTTAGATTTGAATTTGTGTATGTACGTGTTAAAAATAGAAGTGGCGGCCATTTTGATTTCAACTTCAAGTTTCAAAGAGATTTAATCTTTGCCTTAGTTAAGGATTGGATTAAGATTAAAAAATTATTAAAACTCATTCAAAAATTGTTTTCAAAATAAAGTCTAATATGTCAGCAAAGACTCCGCCCCTCCCCATCATAACCCATAGCTGTTCTTATTATTTAAAAACAGTAATACTAAGTAATTAAATACTTATGTATATCAAATTTCATGTCATCTCATTAAAATGAAAATGTCTATATTTAATCCGTTTTGATAAATTAATTTAAAACTCTGTCCACATTATTATTCCTTTGAGTATAATAAATTCAATAGAAACTTAAAAGCCATTAAAATATACAAAAACACAAAAAAATACCAAAAAAACACACAATATAAATGTGCTGTATATGTAGCTTGGCATAAAATTAAATGTGTAATGCAGCTCAATTCAACCGTGTACACATCTGAAGCCCATTCATAGGTGTCAGGTGTCGAAATGCCATTCACCAGCACCTTCAACACAAAAAAAAAAAGAACATAGATACAATATGCACCTATAATGTATCTCAATGTATTTGTATCTGTATCTATATGTCTGTAGTCCGGCCGTGTTGAAGTGAGATTATTATTTTAATTTCATTAACGGCCATCAAATTACGGGCCAGGCAAGCAAATATAATAGGTAAATCAGAACGCATTATAATGTCGTGTGTCGTTTTATGCAAATCCTTAATTATAACCAGCCGCATACATAAGTACATGCATACATCTACCTATGTGTAGGTACGAAGCAAGTAATAGCCAATCTCTGATGGCATCGGATTCGGATATGGAGCTTGTCCGGGCATCCGTATTTTGTAATTTCTCAAAATGCTCCCACTAGACATTTGCAATGGGGTCGAAGGGTCGGAGGGTCGGAGGGGGGTATGGGGTTAATGTAAGGAGAACCGACTAAGGGTGTTATTTTTACCCTGGTGATTCAGCAATAAGGGTAAATGATTGCTACCGAAGCCAATGCACTGCATTTAGTCACATTCAATGCTTTGGACTCGGACTCCGACTCAGACTCAGACCCAGACATGCCTGCTAACCATTCACTCACTCATTCAAATGGGGGGGGGACTATCTAGGGTATATCGTTCTACCTGATGTCAGGAGGACAGACCTGGGGTGCACCAGCTCTATCCCCGAGCCCAGACAGACTCTGACGGACGGACAGACAGACAAAGCTGCAACATTTTTCAGTATTATTACAATCGATTACATTGCTGCCTTTAGCCGTGGTATAACATTGCAGCGGCAGCGGACTTAACTGCGGTAGTGGAGTGGAGAGAGGAGGGGAGGTTTTCAGTGGCAGAATGCATATAGTGCTCTATGGCATTCACTGCATTCGACGACCTAAGGGGATAATGTGATTATTTAACGGTCGCGCTCATGGATTATGAAACAACAGCGATGAAAAAATACACCATCATGTCAAAGAGAAGGGCCACCATAAGGGGGGAGGGGGGTATAACTAACATAAGAGGGCCGAACGCGGAATGGGAGTCACTATTTCACTGTCCACATAATACTCTCACACAAAAACTACTCTACACATATTTCCATATAGGAATGCCATCAGAGATACGAGTATAACCGTAAGTCCAGTTTTTATTGTGTTTGTGAATGTTTTGAAGTTTCTTGTGTGTGCAGGTGTTAATAGATGTGAATTTTTGTGACAGCGAGTTGGGCCCATAAATCACGAATATAATAACTATTTTGTGTGCCATAATGTTATAGACACATGAATTTATGGATGCATGTGTACCTATACGTATTTTGTTTTGTGTACACTTTGGACAATGCAAATGCCTATACACTTCCAAATACAATCTCCCCCTTTAACAATTTTTTGAATTAATATTTTTTTTTTTTTTTTGGAAATGATTTGATGGTGAATGTTTAAAATTTTAGATTATTTTTGTATCCACTGAATTAGGAATGTACTAAAGATTGGTGTCGTTCTTTTAATGGAATTCGAAAATGGTTGACAGTTTTGAGGCGTTAATTGGAAATTTTTAGAAACTAAGATGGAAGGAATTCTTAGCTTTTGACGTTTTTTATTTTATTTTATTTTTGAAATTCAGAAGCCTTACTAAAAACATGTACGTACAAAGAGAATTAGACAAGTTATCATGTTTACAATCCGCATTTTCTAATTTTATGCTTCATCATAACCATTTCTGGTGTCCTCCCAAAGTAGACATTAAGGCTCTTCCTTCTTCTTACAATGGACGACATTTACAGGGTCATTTAACGTTGTCAAATATATCTGTGATCTCATAAAATGATCTTCGTTGCTGAAAAACAAATTTTTTGTGAAAATCGGGATCGGTGGCCATCTCGGCTTTGGGCCCATTCACCGAACGTTCGACGCGCTTGATGGTCTTTTGGCTTCAATTCTTGCACGAGTTGGATCTTGTAAGTAAAGTGGATGGGCAGAACTCAAACTGTTGTACTCCATGGCGGTTGGACTCATTCGGGTCTTCTTTGATACTCTTCTCCACAACAGCAATAGAGTCTTCGGTGCACATTGTACGCTGGCTCTGGAGATGTACTAGTTGATTTTGAAACGTTGTTTAAGAGTAAGACTTATTCATTATGAAATGGCAAACCAATCTGAGCATAAATCAAGTGACAGCTGTCAAAAAGAACAACTCCAAAAAAAGAACTGTCAAATCGAAAACCACACGTCTAAAAAAAACCTCCCTGATTAAAAGACATAATTTATTAAAATCCGGTCTACTGGCTAAGAGTCAATTAATTCTTCTGGGATCCTATCACCTTGTAAAACTGAGCTTTTAAGAGTTTAAAATTTAGCTTAAATCCGGTTCTTAGGTCTCCTTTATTCCACACATTATTATTTATTAGAAGTTCTTAAATTAGCAAAGTAAACAATAGACCTCAATCCAAAGGCACAGAGTGTGCCAATGTTCGTATGAAGGATTTTGAACTAAATTATAATTATTTTCATTTGTTTGCTTTCTATGTACATAATTGCAACGAAAATAATTTAAATGAATATAAATTTTATAAAATCATCATGCTTGACAAAATATTTGACTTAGTCAAACTGGTTATTATTTTAAACCTGATTGAAATGATTTTTATTTTTTGTTTTTTAACATTTTCAAAATTGGTTTAAAATTAATTGGGATAATTTGTTTGCGAAATGATGATGTTTATTTTATTAATAAGTTAATTTTGATGATTATTTTTTCGTTTTAAATTGGTTGATTTTTAAGTAAGGTATAGGTAAAAATATATATTTTGGCATAAAGAGGGGGCTAAAATAAATTATATCAAATGTCATTAAGTTGGCATCCTTGTTAAACTTTAGGTTGATTGGGGGAATTTAAACAATAACAGAAAATAAAAACTTGTTTTTTATTTTTGTGAATTAATATAATTGACGGGTCATCAAACAAATTAAGTGCATCAATTTTGTTTAGGACTTAAAATTGTTTAGTTGGTAAAATTGTGGTTTTGTGGATGGTTCAAAAAGATACAATTAAATAACTTGAAATACAAAAATTGGGTCATAAACGTCTGGGTAGGGACTTAAAAAATATATCGTTTAGTAAATGCGACTGTCGATTATCCTTTTAACTTGTTCACTATATTGTTCGCCCTAATTAATATTTGAATCAAATGCAAATATTGTTCAAGCATACCTTCCTGACTTTTCTTCTGTTCAAAAAATCGTCATTCTTATAATATTCCATAAGATTGGGAAGTGCATTAAGTTAAAAAAAACTTCAGTTTTCTTAATTTATTAAATAATAGCTGTGTTTTATTCACTGCTGGTTATATGGTAGGGCAGTAAGATTTCCTCAGCAAACAACAACAATTTGATTGCTGGTCAAAAAGAAGCCAACAAAAATAATGACATCTGTGCTGACGATATATTATATAAAGTGAGTTTGATCGTTTTATTTACTTGAATGATGTACTTGCTATACAGCAGTAAATAAAACACAACCAATAATTCACTTTGCCAAGAATTTCTTGATTTCTATTTTTTTTTTTTAGGAATTTTAAAAAATCTAAATTTTTAAGACACAGAATTGTACGCATTTAGAATTTCTAAAACATCAGAAGTTATTAATATCAGCATTTGGAACATGCCAAATTTTAAACATGAGTTATTTCCAATTTATAGATTTGAGATGGACAGGACTTTAAATAATACGAATTTTAAATTTTGAACGTACAGAATTTTACACAAACAGAATTTTTAACAAGTTGAATTTTGAATGTCAGAATTGTATTCAAATAATTATTATAATTTTTGAAAATAAGCTAAAATTTGAATTTTGATTATCATAACTTTAAACACATATAATGTTAAAACCAACAAAATTTTAACTCATCGAATTTTGAACATGCAGAATTTTAAGCGTTTTTAATTTTTAAACATGCGAAGAGTTGACAAATCCTCCAAGAGTAGTTCTTGTCACGAAAAGTGCTTTCTTAAAAATTTAGCCGTTCGGATTCGGCATAAAACTGTAGGTCCCCTTCATCCCTGCCATTACTCGCACACAGGAATGGTTGAGAATTGTAAGTCACTCGGCCCTGGCTCTATACGAGCTGTAGTGCCACAAAGTATGTATGTTAATTTTTAAATTACAGAATATTTAACATTTAGTATTTTGAACACACAGAATTTCAAATTTAAAGAATTTAGAACTAATAGACTTGGAACAATAAAAATATTCTTCGGAATTTTGAATTTAAGGAATTTGTAAAATCATAATTTTGAACACAAACTCAAAAATATCAGAATTAAAAACAAAACTTCACAAAAACAGAATTATATTTCAGTATCGGAATTTTGAAATCTCAGAATTTTGATCATATTGTAAAGATACATATGTATATAAAATTTTAAATATACAAAATTTTGAAAAGTAACAGAATTTAGGACATTTGCTTTAAACAATATTTTCAAAACACATAATTTCAAACAGAGAATGTTTATATTAAAAAATTTTACAAAAAGAATATTCAAAATTTTTCCATTAGAGCTTTGAACATTCAGAATTTTCAAAAATATTGAATATTAAACAAATAGGTGTAAGAGGTTCAAAATATGATTAAAATGCAAGCAGATATTCAATTATGTATATAGAATTCTGAACATGCTGTATTTCGAAAAAATACGTTTTTAACATACCGAGCTTTGAGCTCAAGAAATTTTTGGAACTAGACAATTTTACTGAAAATTTTGTGAGTCAGAATTTTTAAGAACTACTTGTAGACATCACATAACGAGCTTAACAAGGATCAGTGTTGGTTAAGCCATGCTTAAGGCCGGATTAATTTATAGTTAACTACCGGCCCGTCCCGGCTTTGCACGGGTTGACAATTGTTTTAAACATTTTCTATTTAAAAAAATAGTCTACTTACATATGTGTGTTACTCAGGAATAGTGATAGTCTAATAGTGAACGAACTATCGAAATCCGTTCAGTGGTTTTTGAGTTTATTCGTAAGAAACATATACAAAAATACAATGTTTTCTCTTTATAATGTTAGTATTGATATAGAAGTATAGATAAAATCTATTTCTCTGTTTTTTTTTGATAAAAATTTGGTCAATTGACATTGAAAAATTTGCTGATTGACAACAAAGGTTAAAGATTTTTAAATTAAAATTCATATTCAATGATAAAGAAAACGACTCGTAATACTCGAAAGTGTTTTAAAAACCTACATAATAAATTAAGTGGTTAGCAGACATATTCTAACATTTTTGATCTTTTCAGTGAACTTTTGGTCAAGATATCAGACTTTGAGCTGTCCTTCCACTTAACTGACAGCATTTTCTTTATCTTGACCTGACCAACCCATCAGCCATCACCCACTTTCATCAACTTTTATTAAACCTTTCTCCTTATGGCCTAAATATTATATACAATTTCCAATCCAATTTTCACCATCATCTACCTACACACATGTACATGACCAACAACAACAACAATTATACTTCTCGTCTAATATATTCCAAAAATAAAAAAAAAGAAGAAACTCAATTTATTTTGGTGTAATAAAATTTTATTTATCCCTCCTTGAAGTTGATGACGCGTTGTGTTGTGTGTGTGTGTGTTATCTAAATCGAAATATGTTACCAACTTGTATATTATATCTAAATTACTTGTGTAGTAACTACATTATAGCCATTAAACTTCCTGGCCTATAATCCAGCTGCATTTATGGCTAAATTAATTAACAATCTCATAACATTAGACAAACCAAGCTGATGTTCATTAAAGTTGCCTTATGTCGCACTTAATATACATACACAAACATATATTTACACTTTATACGTAATAAGTGTCTGTATGTGTTGATTGGTATAGCATATAAAAATATAACGTCCAAACTCAACTTGATTGACCTAAATGTCCATCCAAGTCCATGAGTTGCTGGTTTTTATTTCTTGTTAACAACTACGGTTTTTTGCCGTAGCCTCTCCCGACCGCCGCGAGTTAAAATACAAACAAACATTTCACACAACAACTACAACAAACAAACAAAAGTAAAAGAAGTAAACTATATGCACTGATGCCATTCACTCTGATGCACTTAACTTTTGCTGCAGCAGCAGCATACAGCAACAACAAAAGCGGCAGCAGCGGCAGAAATGTGAACCACAAATCGGAAAAGATATACGTGAAAGTCGAACGCGTTATTTAAGCGAAATTGAGGCGCAAACATTATACTGAGGTGCCATTTTAACAGTATACCTAACTTGATACATATTTCTTTTTGTTTTTAAGTAGACCTAACCGCAAATTTTGATATTTTATGTAATTTAATTTTGATCTTGATTCTTTGTTTCACACCAATTCTAAAACAGAAAACGCCTTAAAGATGTTAAACATTAAAAAAGCTTTCAAATTTAAAAATGATGTTTATTTCATATCAGAAACGTCAGTTTCAGATTTAAAAGCTTGTGATATTTTTTCAAGACCGAACAGAATAGGTTTGATTAAGCTTAAACCTCTGTGAGCTTAATTTTAGGCAGCTATTAGTAATTAATGAGTTTGATAGATCAATTGTATTTTTAAGAAAAAATGATAGTAGAATGCATATAAAAAGTGGTAACCAAACCATACGGTTAAATAGCACAAATGGTTAAATAAAACAAAAAGTATAGGGCCTAAATGACTACCTTTTGGAATTCCAGTATTAACTTTGAAATTCTTTAGTCTATCGAATAAGAAAAATTGCTCTTTCTAAGTAAAAGGCCTTCTTTAATCTGTAAATTCATTCCAGTTATTTTCATTTGTGTCAAAACTGATTTATGACAGATCCAATAAAAAAAATTTCGTACAAAGTTCGCTAATAACATTTTTAAATTGTTTCTTATCTCATCAATCCGCTGGCTTATTTCAAAGTCAATTTTGATTAGCTAGTTAAGAAGAGAAATGAGTAATTTGACAAACTGTGGTGTGATTCAAAATAAAGTGGTGCGTTCTAAAAATCGTGCCTTATTTACTGATAATCCATTTTCTTTACTTACTGATAATCCATTTTAAAACTCCACATAAGATACTGGAGTGTCACTTTCGCTGCCGTTAACAGAGCCTTAAGTGTCAATAAAGAAGAATCTAGTACTACTTTTGTTGCGTTAAGTTTGCACAGTAAGACCTTCGCTTACATTCTTAGGTGCTCTAAATGTCAAAGAGGGTATAATACAAAATGTATTCTCATTTTCTTTTGAATTTATTTTAGTTTCTTAGCTTTAAATGCCTGCAAGATGTTCTTAATAAATCCCATCCGATTCTTATAGAATGGAGTCCTCACTTGCATGTTTTATTTATCTACATTTTATAGTTCCCAGTTCTGTCAAAATAGATCGTAGTTTTTTAAAAACTTGAGCCTTGTAAGCATGTTCTGAAATCTGTTAAAATTATTTGTCATTGCAGGTTTTAATTTTCGGATTACGTATTCATTGCATAAAATATATATATTTATTCATTGGATACAAATTTCGCTATGACAGCAATGCATCTGTCAAATATTTATAGGCTTTTGACACTCATGTCTGAAGTGTGCTCAATTTAAAGAATTTGAAGTTTCAGCTTTAAAAATTGATAAAGAAACTGACAGTAGAAAAATACAATTTGTGACATAAGTCCGAGTATTGTTCAAGAATGAATTGACAGTCAAAAATGTGACAAGATTCAATTAAGATCAGTCAAAGACATGTGCTTAAATTCCCCTTATCTACACTTCATTTACCAGTAGTGACAAGTCTTGCGTACATATTTTGACAGTTGGACAGTCTTTCTTAGACCCTGAGTATGTCGAGTAAATTACAGTGCGGCAGCATTTGTAAATTGAATTATATCCACTAGAAACAGTTGACAACATGATTAGATAGAGCTTGCAATTGGTTTTCGGTTACTGTGAAACCCGCACAACTCAGTGACGGCACACCCGGTTGACGGACGGTTCAAGCCATTAAAGTCAGCCAGTACGAGTATTATATACCCGATGGACTCATATAGATTCGGATTCATTGAATGTAGAAAGTTTTGCTAGCAAATCGAAATGAGGAAAATGTGGAGGTACGCTTAATTTCCAATTTAGAAAGTTGCTACTGCCGTTGCCGCCGCCGTTGCAACTGCAACTGCAATATGGCAGCAACAATGACGACAGCGACAACGAGATAGCGGCAACAAAACGGCTCTGCACAGCTTGTTATACAATCTATACCGAACATACGTACATGGACTTATGGATTGTCCGTCCAAATGCGAACTCAAAACTCGAACGGGACGATTAAATGGAACGATTAAGCATTCTCTCTGCTTCGCTTTGCAGCGCCTCACAGTTCGTCGTAGCACCGCCAACTGCAGTGCTGCGCTGCGCCTTAAAGAGAAGAGAGTGTCTTTCAACAACTGCTGATTAATTGATCTGTGGATTGCTACAACACTCTTACAACAGAATTACCGCTGATTAGGTTTTTCTTCTTTCCCACAATCCAAAGAGCGTTACTGCGCAAGCTGATGACCAGTCATGATGAGGAATGGAGGGAGGGGTAGGTATCTAATGCTCCCCAAAAAGGGGCCTCTTTATACTTTGTAATAATGTAAGCGACTTGATTAGGTGTGAAATCTGAGGGAGGAATTTTAAATTCCAAGTTAGAAGGAAGCCTTTCACTTTGGCGCGCAGAATTCCCCGATGATGGTAGAGCACGACTTTGCCATGGACGGTGGCGTGGTGGATGGCGCGGCGAAGCATGGAGTTGGAGCTGAAGCTGGAGCTTGACTTGGTTGGCTTGACTATAAAAGACGACAACGTTTTTCTGTACCTTTTGAGGTTAAACTGTGAAAATGAATGTGTGAAGTTTTTCCTCCATCATTATATGGTATATGCGCTGCAAGGGGAGGGGAAATCTCTCAAAATGAGGTTCAACGGGGTCAGTTGGTTCGCTGGCTGTTGACTGTTGGTTGAGTCAAATCGCGCGCTAGCTTTGTTTGTTTGTCAGTTATGTGTATGTGTGTGTGTATGTGTTGGCTTTGCGCCTTTTGTTTGTCGAGAAACTTGGAAAATGTTTTCGTAATGCAATTGGACACCACTTTTAACCAGCACAACACCATACTCCCCCCTCTCGTGTCGTCCATCGTCCGTTCGTCGTCGTCGGTCGGTGGAGACTTTGAATCTCCCGTTGTCTTTGTCCCGTTCCGAGCGAGCTCGTTTCGTATGTGCAGTGCACTCTGTATGCCAAATGCGGGAAATAGGAAAATCGTGATCTGCGAATTGGAAAATGCTTTTTCGATTTGATTTATGATGGCGTTCGGTGAACTCTTTTGAACTGTATGGCGAACTTTTAAATCTCTTAACCTCCTACAGCCCCCTCTCCCCCAATCACTTCCCCTCGCATGATTGTTCTTTTCGATTTTCCTTGATTTTTACACTGATAAGTGGTTTTCTATTTTCTGATCTTTATATTAAGAGGTTTTCCCGTTTGTCGTGGGTGCTTTTTTGTTGTTTTTGTTGTTGGCTGACGGACGAGGCGATATGAAGGTGTGAATGACTAAATTGTGGTGAATTTATGGCGCTGCACATTATGACTTTTTGCTCACGATTATTATTCCAGTGAGTTGCTTATTCATGAGGGATGATTGGGTACAGCAAGATAAATCTGTATTTTCTGGTTAAGGCTGGCCTTTTAAAGGGGAACAGGTGAAAGGTGCAACATGGCTAACACTGCTTGAGGTTGTAATTGATAGCGTTCGGTCGTGGGGATATCTGGGGTTGTTAGGAAAATATTAAATGTGTTAAGCCACTTAATTTTGGACCAAAGATAGAAAGGAACAGAGTGATGCTTTATGGCGTCTTGAGTTCTGGGATAAGAAGATATATTTAAACTCGGCTTGGGTTTTTGAGTCATGCCAAAAATATTTAAAAATCATCGGTTTGACAGTTATCTGTCAATTATTTCAAATAATTTATTCAATAAAATAATAAAATAAAAATCATATCTCTAATTTTATATTTCTCTTTTATTTTCAGGTAAATATTGACAAAATATTTGACAATTTGTCCATATCAAGATGTCATACTCATGTTGGATTGGTATGTATAGGTTGGATCTAGGTTCAAACTTGATTCAACTCCTTAAAAACCTGAGAATTGAATTCAACATCTTGGTTTGATTCAATTGCACTTATAAAGCAGAATTGAGTTGAAAAATCAGTTTGACAGATACCTACTTCATTATGAACTACAATTTTATTGATAAAAATAGGTTAGATCAAGAAAATCTTCGCTTTTTTATCAAAGGTTTAATGAAATCTCAAAACTACTTCGACTTATCACCAAATTTAGTAACTAACAAAGCTCTAATTCAAATATCAACCCATTTCCAACCTGAGTTTATATAAACATCGCTTAATGTGTGGTTCAGCATTTCTGTCAAATTTAAGTTGATACTCTAGTGAAAAATTCAATATTTTTTTCAACCTGGGTTCATATAAACATCGTGTCGTGTGTTGGTGCAAGTCTTCAACCCATAGTTACAATCCAAAACATGACGTCGCTGGTGTAAAGTAGAATTCTGTCAAACTGACCTTAGTCCCAGGTATATATGAACATCGCATCGTGTATTTGTATAAAGCAGAATTTCTGTCAAACTAACGTTGGTATACACCAGTTTAAATTTCAACCCTTCTTCAACCCGAGTTTTCGATCCTTCATGTAAATATCAAGTCACTGGTGTAAAGTAGCATTTATGTCAAACTGACGTTAACTGATCTCTGCCTTACCGACTACAGAGTCATAAATCTCTTTTAATAACTCTTGGAAATACAAGTACTTTTCCTACCGTTGACAATTTAACCAATCAAAATCAAACCGTGCAACCTAATCAAAAGTATATTAAAGAAAGAAGAAAAAAAAAAAAACAACTTCACTGATTCGACCAAATTAGGCCCCCATCATTTATGCTAATCACGCATAACGATTTAAAGTCTACGCATAGCAGATCCCGATTTTGATCAAAAGAATCCACGCACCATTTAAAGCACAACAAGCTGCAAAAAACTGATTCCAGTTCACGAGACTTGGCCCCAAGTATAGTTGCATCTTTCTAAATCACTTCACTCCATCGGGCGAGAGGAGGAGGAGAGAGGAAGAAGGAGGAGAACAAAAAAAAAAAAGAAAGAAAGAAGCAAATGTAAAGCCAAACATGCGCATAATCCAATTGAATCCAACGCACTTTTTTTTTCTCCATCCACAAGCAGCCATCCAACGCCGCCGCCGCCGCCACGTCTTGCTCCCGGCACCGTTTCGCCGTTCCCGCCCGTCAGTTAGTTGATTGTCGCGGCTCCAATATATTGGCATCAATGGCGTTGCTTACTTGGCTATATAAAGAGATAGACCCATCAGAGCTTGAGCTTCCCATCCAAATCCGTTCCAAGCCCAATCCCAAGCCAAGGAAAATGATCTCGAACATTGTAAGCCATTATGTCGTGATTCTGTTGACATCGCCAATACAATCAGGTAGTGCGGTCCGGTCGCTTCGGTCAGGCTTCAAGGAAGGCATACAAAACCTTAGCTGTGTATGTGGCATAGCTGGACGGATTTAATCTGTTGTTTGCTGTTAATACAGTTGATCATCGCGGCGATGAATTCCAATCCGAGTTAACCATGTTGCGTACATTGATTGGTTTAAATTTTTTTTAAATTTTTTTTTATGGACGAGACCACAAATAATTGTCTCCCTTTGCACCTCCTTCTTTGCCTCTCGTTCTGGGACTGCCTTTCTTGGTAATATGTGTGTAGTGTGTCAATAAAAGGATAGTCTTCTTGGAGTTTATCTCTCCATTATTTTGAGCTCTCAAGCTCAAGACTGCTGGTATGTTGCATAAAATCTCTGACTCGTCGTCGTCGTCGTCGTCTTTTGCAAGTTGATGAATAAGGAATTTTATAAACTCGTTGCATTGCATAGCCGAGGCGCAAGCGCAATGTGTACTCAGCCAAATGGTGGTGCCAGAGATCGGTGTTACCAGTGTATAATTTCTTCTTCAAAAATTAGTACCGATAAGTTTATGAAAATTTGTGTACTGAAGACTAAAAACATAAAACTTACATTTCAGAATGCTTTAATGGCTGCTCTTAGTACTTCACATGTGGGAAATTCACAAAAAAGTATATAACCCAACTTTGTTTGTGGGATATTCACAAAAAATTGTCAAAAATTTAAAGAGTCTCATGGATTGAACAGATTTAATTCAAGTTTTAAATGTATTGCTTCCTTTTTTAAATCCACAGTTGAAATTTTATGATTGGGATATTCAAAAAACATCACCATATCACCTGAAAAATCCTCAAATTCTTAACTTAATTTAGTTATTGCCTTTTCATGAATTTGTTTTGAAACCTTAATTTTAGGATATTTGATATTACTTTCTGAAAAATCAAAAAGTTCATAAAATGATAACATTAAAAAATATTTATTTTTGTGAATATCGAATTTCTTTCTTTCAGTTTGCTTGTGCTGTTAGTGCTTGATTTATGGGATATTCAAAAGATGATTCAATTTTGAAAATAGTTCAACTAGTGCATAGTTAAACCATTTCAATTTGAGAAACCATACAAGAATGGTTTTCACTAGTAATCGATTTTAAAATCTTCAGTTATTACTTAAACTCAGTTCTGGGATATTCGCTACTGAATCGGCATAACAGAACAACATATTAGACAAGAACAAGAGTTTAAATGCAACCTAAAAGGGCTTTTGATGGAAGGCACAATAAAGTCCTAATTTGTTTCATATTCGACATACATTTTTCAGCATGGGATATTCACTGAAATATTAATCCCATCTTAAAAATAACTACTTTCCTACATGGTGCCAAATACTTATTCCGAAAATCACTCAAATTCGCCACCCAGATACATAATTTATAAAATATTTTGAAGCTTTAATCCCAATAAAAGACATAATACTATTAGTGGGATATTCGAAAAAAAACTACAAATGGATAAATTAAAATCACCAAATTTTCACAAAAAGTTGTAATGAAATTGCCTCAATTTGTTTTTTTGTAGATTTTGAGTTGCATATGTTAGATTTGGGATTTTGGATAACTATAAATATCCCATTTAAAACTTAAATTTATTATGGCTTAATAAAATGGCCTTTAGAATTTCGCAAACTCTCAAGTTCCCAAAGGTTTTTTGTGTGGCAAACTTTTTTGCGAATATCCCACCTGCGAGTTTCTAAAATCCCATTCATATACTTGTAAATTCCGTTTAAAAATCTTCTTTTTTTTAAATTGACTAAATAAAAGTGGTAAAATCCCTCCAAAAAACCATATTTTATTGGAAATGGAAGGGTCATGTTTTTCGCAGACTCTTCTTCATTAAACTCTTCCATTTGGTTTAACATCAAAACTGAAATCATACACATATGTGAGTTATGATGAAAACAAACAACTAAGACATATTGGCTATATTTACTTATCAAATAGATAAATTGCAATTAGACAGGACTTCTTGAGTTGAGAAGGATACCAAGAAGGTAACTTTCCTTCCACGTTTTTTTTTTTTTTTTTTTTTTGAGAGACAAGGGTTTTTCATTCCAAGCCATTGGTCACCCCGATTTGCAGAGCAACATCATCAGCATTATACATTGCTTCTCATATTAACTACATTTGATCGTGGCAAGATAAAATAATTGAACCGAGAAGCTAGAGCTCCAATGTGTGCATAAAAAAAAAAAAGAAGAAGGAAACAAACCCACACCATCACCTTAGGAACAGCATCCCTTATATGGACCACTATTCGACGACGGCAACGAAGACGACGACGACTACGACCGATGACTATGAACAAGCGGTTATTTCAGTCAAGAGAGTTAACCTCCTTCTCTAAACGCAGGAGAGCTTCAAAAGTGTACTCCAAGGACCGAAGGAAGTCTTTTGTTTCGTGCTGGAGCGTTAGTTTATCGTGATATCTTTGCTCCTTGATGATTATTATGGCAAGGAGGGCGACCAGAAGAAAAGTCAATATAAAAACCCATGAGCCTTATACTTATAGCTTATAAAACAATAGGCTATATCTACGCCTCTTAGACACATACACACTCACAAGGCAATTTGTGGTGTTGGTGCGAGGGGGGTAAGATAAAACAAGCCAACAAAAATAAACTCAAGGAAGGTATTTAACTTTGGTTGATGCTGGAGCCTGCCGGGAAACCGAAGCCCAAGTCGAAGTCGAAGTAGAAGCCTACTGGATTACCTTGGCACTTCATGTTGTTAAATATATTTCTCGTTGGGGTGAGGGGGGTTGGTGGGAGGTAAAATTTATTTCATGAATTTCCACTTCTGATCCGAGGCATTTGGACTCCCCTCCCTCCCCCCATTTAAACTTTATATAAACACCAGATCACCACTGAGTTCGATAAGAGACCGACCATCAGAAGAGTGCTTTGGAAATTGTTATTCCTGGCACGGTTGCTTTTGTTTTTGTTGTGACGATTGGAAGGGGCACCAGGATGAGGGGGTGGAGGGGTGTAAGATGACGCTAAGATGAAGAGGAAGCTTGAAAGTTGTGTGTGCGCGCGCGATGAACGAGATAATCAAGCAATTAAGTTTTCATGTCTATTAATGTATTTATATGGACAAACAAAAAAACCAAGAACAAGAACCAGCTGAAGAAGAAGATATTCCAGCAGGCGAGGACGAAGATTCTTCCATAAGGCTTCTCGACTACATGCTGATGACGACGATGATGCTGACGCTGACGATGACGACAAGAAGCTACGTGGTGTGTAGTGCTGCTGGGCTGATGCCTTTGTGGTTTTCCGATCCAAGCCAAACCAAGTCGAGTTGAGTCGTACTTTTGCCAGTTACTCGTACTCGTAACTTGGCTAAACTACCATAAGACTTAGTTTATCCAATAAGGACTTGGCTTATTGGTATCTATAGTAGATTATAAAATATTTGTAATAGTCTTACAACAGGGAATTTATTGGAATTTTATATTATTTTTTTTTTTTGCTCGTTTTTATTATTGTAATAAGCCTCCATATAGTTTGTAGTCGAAGACTGATCGACCGACCAACAGACGAAGACGGACGCGACGGACGTTGAGTTCCACATCACTGGCTACTGCCTTCTGCTTCGGATGCATTCCTTGGATGATGATGATGATGACGATGACGGTTTTGTTTTTAGTTCGATTTGAAGTTTGAAATGTCAGAGCGCAAAAAAAAGTGTTGCCAAGTAGATTGTTTTTTCTGTATATAAGGTTAGATGATGGGGTTGTAATTTAGCAGCGCATGTTCAAATAGTTGTTGATTAAAGAATGTACAAGTCTCCAGGCGCGTAGCCAGATGATATTTTACTTCTTTATTTTTTTTTGCTGTCATTTTTAGTGCGGTTTTTGTGTTTTATTAAATGCGTGTTGGTATGAAGAGAGCAGATCAGAGCGGTTTTGTTAATAGATATATGGCCGACATCAAAGTCAAATATTAATATGGTCATAATGTTTGTTTAAGGCATTTAAAGTTTGTAATCGGTTGATAATTTTTATTAGTTCATCTTCAGTTGAAGTTAATTCTTGAAGATGGATTTTTAGATACCTATTGTAAATTATCTTTGACGTCTTATGGGAAATGTCAATTTAATTGATTTTTTTTTTAAATTGACATTAGTCAGGAATGAAGAAGTTTCTGAAGAGGTCTTTGATAGTACTTGAGAAACTGACAGTTAACATAGGTGGAATTCAAGTAGAAGTCACGGTAGTGTTACAATTGAACTACAGTTGTACTTTTAAATGACAGTTGTGAGAGTTGTAGTCTGATTCAATTTTGGCTTTATTTTAGAAGTTAAATTAAAGATCGATTTGGAATCGTTGATGGCAGTGCTCGAAGAATGAATTTCCATACTTGGCTTTTATTAAGTGGACTTAATTCTTAACGAAGCCGTAGAGCAAATGTCAAAATAATCGTGTCAAGTTGCGTGATTGAAAATGATTTCAATTTAAAGTGTTACTTTTCTGGAAGCACTCGGGTTTAAATTCAAATTTGTCGAACTCTAACCACAGAAGATCCATAAAAGTCGCTTTGTGTCTGAGATTACTGTGATAATTGTTGACTTCTTCATTTCGCATCAATCTCTGACTTGCCGATTTCTGATGGTACGTTCTTACGTTCAAACCATAATCATGACCAACGTTAAATAAGTGTAAAAACATGTTTCCAAAGATAAACAAACCTTGATTAATCATTTGACAGCTAAACGTCATCGAAACCTTTGACAGCTACTGTAACTCTTGAAATTACTTTACCTTATTTGTTGTAAGTAGATAACATGAAATATAGTAGACTTATCATTTCAATTTGCAAGAAATGCACATTAACAACTTTGACAGCTTACGTCACCTGTCAAAATAAAACGTTAAATATCAAACAAATTGATAGCAGATCTTCTGTAACTATTTCTCTCCAGATGTGAGTTCATCATATTGAAGTGATGACATCATTATAAGAATTTTATTTTTCTCCCTCGTTGAGCAATTTTCTATAGGGATACCTAATCGAGATATTTTTTGTTTGACAGTTAAATTAATCACTTTTTAATTTTTTGTAAAAAAAAACATTTCCTTGAATGACATATAAGTCTCCTATTAAATATCTCTTGTCGACATTTTTATCAGCAAAAATCTTTTGTAATTTCGTGATCAATCACCAATTCAATCCCAAAACTCTGACAAATTACCCCCAGAAAACAAAAACCCGAATAATTTCTCAATTGATGCCGCGATGCCGATGCCGACACAAAAGACCAAAAATAAAAAAAAGATCAAAAAACACGAGCATGATTGTTCCCTAAAATGTCAAAACATGATGTCACAATACTTCTAACCTAACAAACAACCGCACCACACACAACATCAACCGCTCCACATCACGAATCCAATCATGACTAGGTAAGGTAAGCTACACAATTTATACTCGTAGGTATGAGTATATCTGACAAGTTCGGTTCGGGTTCAGATTCGGATTCGGAACCCCATGATGATGATCAAATTGAGGCCATTGATCTTCGCATTACGATAAAGAGAGAGATCTACAACACGCATCGTGAGATCCGAGATCCCTGTTGTATTTTATTTGGAAAGACCTCTAAGCCTCCTAATGTTAAATGTTCGGTTTGACAGAGCGGGTGGCCGGCTGTGGCCGTTGCTGCTGGTGGCGCGCGGCTCACACAAGCTCCATATAAGTATTTCAGAAAAAATTGAGAAAAAAAAAAGAGAAAACGTCAATTCCTTGCCCAAAATGCCAATCCTACTTTTGTTGGCTTAAAACGAACATCACACACAAATACAAATCCGAAGACGGTACATGGTATTCTTTAGGAAACGACAACAACATGCAGGCCGGTACCGGTTCGTCATTGTCGTCGTCGTTTTCGGTCCGTGACGGTGACGCTGTGACGCGGTGACGGTAACGGAGGCCGGCGTCTTCGGAAACATTCGAATGCTGATTCTTAAGATCAATAAAGGATCGTGCGGCTACTTTTACTGCCTCAATATATAAACCCCATGTTGTTTGTTGCTGCTGCTGCGGTTGATCTTGTTAAGGTGCAGTTAACTCCAAACACACCCATATGTCATGAATACGATTAACGTTCAACGTTTAACGACATCAGCTCAGCAGCACCGTCAGAATGAAAACGGGACTTGAGCTTCATAGATAGATATACTATTGCTTTATAAGATACTCGTTGTTAGAAGATAGATACTCGTGTAGATACTTTGTTGAGGTGGCCTGGCCTGGCCCGCCCAGCCTGCAGCGAAACTATCGATCGTATTCAATCGATATGGTTCCGAGAGATCAGAGAATGTTTCCGCTACTTGATTTTGTGATTTCTTAAGTGCTGGTCGCTATTACCACTATAATCCACTTCCATTGCACTTCTACTTTGTGTGTGTGTGAGTAATCATTTTTATGTGTGTGTATGGAAAACAGATGTAAGTCACGCTGTATAGTCGGGGGTCCATAATGAACACAAATGAAAAATCGATCTATACCTACTTCGACAGAAGGTGATTTGTGAAGATCATTTCCTTTGACATGACTTAGCCAAGTGATGCCAGTTCATGTTTACATGATGCAACAGAGATGTCGAAAGCACTTTAATGGTAGTTGCAAGTCATGAAGCTGAGGTAACAGTAGTTTTAATATGAATCCATTTTGAAACGCAAATGCAAATGGTGACAAATATCATTTGAAGTTTAATATTTTCAAATGTCATTTCGATGTCAATGTCACAAATGACAGTGACTGACATTTTTACGTGACTTTAATTGACATTTGCACTATTTCTGGTAAAAAAAACTTGTAACTGCAGACTAATTGCTTGTACAAGGTTTTTTAAAAAGATAGTGCACGATGAAGAAATTTGACAGTTAATCATTTTCTCAACAACAGCACTGGTTATTGGAGTGTAATCACGTGATCTTCTTAAAAAAAAACAAACAAAATAAATGTGCTTTGAAGCGAATAATGGGTTTTGGAAACACACAAACATAAATACCCAGTAAATTGATCTGCATTAATTTTCTCATTTTTTGTTTTTATACCGTTTTAATCCTTTTTGTGTTGGAACCTAAAATTTTTTACAACCAAAACCTTACATTTAATTAAAAAATTCATAACCTCATTTAAAAAAATGTCATGTCTTCATGTCATGATCATCTTTTCATTTTGCAATCGTGATCATTTTAAGCCCCATTCACACTAAGCGCCTGCACGCTCACTGTCAATGTCTCTGTCACTGAAGTGTCAAAGCAACTTTTCGATCATAAAATTCAAGTTTATAGAGTGCGCTGCTGGTGTAGTGTAGTTGAACAAAACTTTAAGATGTTGTTGGTCATTTAAAAAGTGTTAAAAAAGGGAGTTTTATAACTCTATTTGATTATGTTGGTGTATAATAATTTGCTTGTCACGATTTTTTCTTTCTTTCTCTCTCTCTCTCTCTCTCGCTTTATCTCTGTTCGGTTGTTAGAGTACATATCTTCAAGATCGAAGAAGGTGGGCGGGCGGAAACAAAAATGTTGTTTTGATTATGACCATACATGGGAATTTATGCCTTTAGGGGGGACATTAATATCTTTTAAAGAAGACAATTTATGACTTCTGTGTTTTTTTTTTCTTTCGTTTCTTCTTCTTCGTTTTGTAATAAGTTTTACATATTTTGAAATATTTGTTTAACCAATTTCTTCGTCTTGTCTCTTTGCTTCATCTGCATCTTCTTGTGGGTTCTATGAGTTTAACGATTTTATGGGAATTTTTAAATTTATGATCATATAGTTTGACACATATGAAACTTTAGATTAAATGAAGAAGGTGTTTCATTAACTTTCTCCCGCAAGACAATATTTTAATTTACTATATCGTAAAAATGTTCAAATTTATAGTCAAACAATAGTTACGTGATTAATTAAGGTGTTAACAGTTGTGTGATAAAACTTTTGAACTTTAGGTGTGTTTGATTTAGAAGTTTGTTCAAAGCGGTTAGATAATAAAATTTAATCGTGAGATATTGACGATTTTTTGGTTTTATTTGTAATTAATATAAAAGACATCGTTTAACATTTTTTTGTTATTTTAAAAAGATATGCATTCTGTCAAGAAAAAAACTACATAACGAGAAAATAACGACTACCGGAAAAAAGTCTTTTTCTTGCTCTCCACGTAAGTATAATCTTCATACGTCAAATTTGTATTATCGACCGAAATGACATTTTGTCAAACTTGTGGTTAACGATTATCGTTGCCAGACGTCTTTGTTTTTCTGAAGTTTCAGATTTCAGACATAAAATTAAATTAACTTTGAAACCGTAAAAAAATCTGTTACTTGCTTTCTACTTTAGTACAAACTTTAAACGTCAGATCTGCATTATCGACCGAAATGACATTTTGTAAAACTTGTGGTTAATGACTATCGTTGCCAGACGTCATTGTTTTTTGGGACGTGTCAGATTTCAAACATAAAATTAAATTAACTTCGAAACCGTGAAAAAGTCTGTTTCTTTCTCTCTACTTAAAAACAAATCTGCATTATCGACTTACAATGATACAATTTTGTCAATTTTGCGGTTCATTTTTGTACTGTTTACGTCAAAATTTGATGCCTTCTTCTTCCTAAGATTTAAATTTTGTTAAATATGTCCAACTTTTTCTTTATATTTTAAAATTTGACGTAACATTAACTGACAGAACACTTTCCGTCCATGTTTGATCCAGTTTCTTTAAATTTATTGATCATACTTCGAATTGCTGACACGTAAGGTGGACTCCAGGTTTGTTTTGTGTCTTTTTATTGGAAAACTTTTTATGAAAACCGAACATCTGAATGAGACATTGACAGACGTCAAAACCAGTCTGAAACATAAAAGTGTAATCGGGCACCACAGCCAACTGCAATGCCGACCGCTATTTGATCGAGTGATTGTTAATTTTATAATGAAAGTATTGGCTTAAGATTTGGATTGGCTATTCACAAATCTATGACTGAATATCGTTGACTGTTCGAAATGGCTTATGACATGTCAATGTCATCGGACCACTTTTATTTCGAAACGTCAAAGCAATCGATGTGAATTTATATTTGACAACTGAGTTTTCTTACGGAAAGGTGCGAGCAGTCATCAATTAATTGTCAAGATCATGCGACTCAAAACTATTCGATAGCTTTTCTTCGGAAGTTTCGTCAAGTTTTTAGTCTTCGTTAATAAAAAACTTAGTAAGGTGTTTCTTTTAGTCATTTAAAGTTGGAAGATTAGTCAGAACACGAGAAAGGATATCAAATGACGATAAGCTATTCCTAATTCTGGATCGGATGTATACCCCACACAATGTGCCTATGTCCCATAGATTTGTCTGTTCTTCCATATTCAACCGTCCATTTAATCGTGACTAACTTCAAAAAGTCAACTGGAAGAATTCCAACACAAATCCCAGTACCATAGTTCTGTTTATGGTGCTTCCACAAAAAGAAATATTTTAAGTCTCTTTTTTCCCTCATTGCAAAGGTATCAATGAAATTCTCCGCGTGCAACTTTAAATCTTGAGCTACATTTGAAATTCTTATGTTAATAAGATGTCTGCCCATTCTGCTGCTTCCAGACTTTCCATGTGAAACAATGTAGTACCCTTGCCTTACATCAAAATAACTTACAACTTCTTTTTAATTCCCATTGATTTATATAAACAGAGAAAAGAAAAACAAAAAAAATGCAGCACATTCCAACTCATGGAAAAGAACGAACAAAAAAAAGAAGACCACACAAAAACACCTGCTCATCCTTTTCAATGCGTGAAAACTCCACAGGCTACAAATTAAATTCCACCTTTTTTTTATATAAAAAGAATAAGGAACATAAAGAGTTCTGAGCATTAATTAGTTCCACATAAAAAAGAAATACCACGAGTTCTTCATGTTTATTCAAACACAAATTCCTTGTTTCTTTTTTTTACAAAAGGAAGTCAAATATGTTAAGTTAAATCAAGTTTACAAAAACAACAACAATAACAACTTTAAACTGCAGCAGGTGCTATTTGACATCCTGGGCAGTGCATGTTTTGAAGGTAGAAACGAAACAAACCCCTTTTCTGAAAGCCATGCATCCGCCGAACCTAAATCCGAATCAAGTTAAAGAATAGAAATGTGCTCCTAGCGGGGAGCTACAAATAAAGTCTTCCTTTTCCTTAAAAAACCAACAAACTAACTAATCGGATAATGCTGAAACTAATGAACTCGCCCTTTATCCCATTTTTAACCCCTAATTTCCATTATAAGAAGGTTTTTCGCTTTTTGTTTGAGACTTAGGGAGAAAATTGAATTCACATTTTAATTGCCTTTCTTGCGGTCAATTGAATCAATTAAAAAATATTTCACCTTGTGCAAAACCGACTTCAAAGACATACCTTCTGAAGGTTGTAGATACTCGTGTGTATGTATTGGATATCGATCAATAGAATTATAATATGGTATCTATGTATGTAGGTATAAAGTGTAGAAGATTATAAATGGCAAGAGATAAAGGGAAAAGTCTGAAAGAATTAAAAGTTGCACAACACAAGAAGATGGATTATTTTTTAAAGGCTTCCGCTTATACTTTCTTATACGCTGAATAAATGGCGGTTGGTATTTTCTCTGGAGTTGAAAAACTGCGAAGATGGTAGTAGCAAACATCACCACCGCCACCGAGCCGCCTTCGCCACACCTACTTTGCATTTTATATGCGATATCCTCTGTTCGATGATTTTTTTGTTGTCTTCTTCATCTTCTTCTTGAATTCATTGCCTTCCCTGGATAACCAATTTTTTTTTTGTTTAATATAATCCTGTTCGATTTATTCAATTGTAAATAATAAATTGCCGTATCGATTTAAGGAAATTTTATAATTGGATATCTACTTTGAAGAGTTTTCCATAAAATGTGTCTGTTGTTTCTACTTTTTTTTTTGCTTTCTTTCTTCTTTCTTCTTTTTGCCTTTTTCTTTTTTCTTAAAAGGTTCATCTTATTCTTCATTTTTGTTGTTGTTGCTGTATTTTTGATGTGAGTCGGGTGCGGTATTTAGTAAATGTTTGATTGAGTCGCATGTAGCGGCTTATTTTAGGGATGGATGAATTAGTAACTGATTATGTCAGTATGAATAAATAGATCAGTCAATGAATAGAAAAGGAAATAATATAATAAATGAATGCAAAATGAACCATTGGTAGGATGAATGAATAAATAAATAAATGACTCGGTTACATTAGGGATTTATGAATTAATAATTAAGAAACTAACAATTAATGCATAAATTAGTCAGTCAGTGAACGAGTGAATAGGTGTATGAATGAGTGAATAGGTGTATGAATGAATGAATAAATGACTAAATGAATGAATGAACAATTGCATCAACAAATGAATAAATTAAGAAAGGAAAAAATAAATGAATGAATATACTGAATGATATGATGAATGAATAAATTAATGACTCGGATACTTTAGGGATGGATATAATAATAATAAATTGATAAAGCTACAATGAATTAATGGAATAGTATAGATAATAGAATCAGTAAATGAGTGAATAGGTGTATGAACGGAAATATAAGAGTAAATGAATAAATAAATAAGCAGGAATGAATAACTACATTATTGAATTAACTTATTAATGAATAATAATAGTTATAATGGTGAACTAATTTAATAAATGAATGAATGAATGAATGAATGAATGAATGAATGAATGAATGAATGAATGAATGAATGAATGAATGACTGTGATAGGTCGAAGCACATTTTAAAAAACAAGCATGAAAGAATTGTAAAAAATTAAGGTACCTAAAAATTTTCAATTAGCTTTCAGAAATCCGATTCGATTCGACTTAAATGTCTTAGAAATATGCACAAGCACTGATGATTATGTTCAAAACTTTGAAAAAAAACAGATTTCATAAAATCTAAAGCTTTTTGTTAATGTTTTTCATAGAAAATCAGGAGTACCTCAGGGCAGTCATTCAGGACCAAGACTTTTTATTTAAACTTTTAAGCAGAAGTCTGATGCTGTGAATAGAACTTATCTTGAATTGAAACTCATCATTTATTTTAAAAATGTCTTATGCCTTAAGAAAAATATATTTAAGAGTGGACGAATAAGAATTAAAAAAGGATGGTACCAAAACAGAATCTGCTTTGATACGAGGCCTTTAAGTGTCTCATTTTTCTACTGTCTTAAAAACCAATACTAAGTGACTTTCAAGTAATTTTAACAAAACCAATATGTTCCCTTTATAAAAATCAAAATATTGAAAGATAATAGCTGCAATTAGTTTCACAAAGTCGATTGATTGCATTGGCCTTTTTCAAAAAAGGTAAAAAAATATAACCGAAAAAAAAAAACAACGAATGATAATAATTGCTGAAGTTAAGATAATTGATTAATAAATCTTTTGGTCGTTATGAAATGTCAAGTAGTGTAGACTTTATTTCTGAAGTACCAAACCTTTGTTTTTCGACATCACTTGAGAGCATATTGAAGCTTATTAACTTGACGAAAGTTTATATACATACTTAATAATCATTCTATTAATAAAATTGGAACTTGATTGTTAAAGAGAAGAATGTTTAAGGATTTTGAATTGTCTAATTGGATGAATTGAGGAGGGAAAAGTTTTTTTTTTGTATATTTTAGTTGGAGGAGTGTAAGCTACTCCTTAAGAATTGTTGTTAGTTCTGTATTCTATATTTTTCTCTGTTCTTAATCAAATTAGTTTATCCAAGATGAATACCAACTTGTATCCTCTAAAGATCAGTCTCAAAGTCTTCACTCTTGAGTAACCCTAACCTACTCCAAATTGAATTATTTATTTTTTTGGCTTAAGTTTAGTTGCAATCTTTTGCCCCAAAGCTCCTTTCTTTCAAGTTAATATGCTCCCATAACTAACCCAAATCCTTCCACTCCATTCCAACCCTCTTTGGAACAGGAATATGAAGCACATTAAATTAAGATCCTTGTTTGTATTTCCATTACCCTTTCGAAAATTAGTTTTTTTCTCCTTCAAAGTCAGAGTGGGGCGGGCCTAACTCCGGCTCCGCTGCTGCTACTAAATCATCATAATTTCACCACTCAGCACCTCTTTATACCTTTTCTACTCACTTACATTAGGTCGGATCTAGGTAGAATCCTAAGAGAACATCCAAGCACGTAGCCGCCGAGCAGCACATTTAATTAAACTTTCGCTAATCGCCTAAAAGCAAAACTCCACCCACCCTCCCCATTCTCCACTCAGTTCTTGTTCTTGTTGTAAAACTTTGCCGAAAGATACAAAAGTGTGTCCTCCTGATCCCAATCTCAAGACTGGGTCGAGTGAACACTTCTTTCATGGAGTGTGCGATAATAAAGAGAACCAAAAGGAACAGAACCAGAGCGAATTGCTGCACCGCCAACAGAAGAAGAGCGATAAATTACTCTATTAGATTAGCGAACCATTAAATCAACTGCAAAGTAAATTTCTGTCAAGTTTTACCAGGAATCCACTTCCAGTGGAGTTGACTTTTTGGCTTCCAAGTTCCAAACTATAAGCCAAGTTGTTGTTGGTGTTGTCTTGTTGTTGTGTTGTGTGCCTCGAGGTGTCTGAATGTCTGTATGGGGCTGTGTCTGTAGATAGGAAGAGATGTTTTTTTTTTTTGGTGGATATGAGAAATCATCAGGCCAAATGGGAGGTGGTCTCCATTTTCATACTTCTGATGTGCCACACGCGAATGGCGAATGCTATTTAAGCTCCACTTGTCTAAATATACAAACAATTGTTTTCTTTTTAACTCTTTCTTTTTGTTGGGACATTCTACTACGAGGGGGGACGCTCTGTCTGCTGCTTTCTGCTAACTATGGGAGATCTATTTTGCACATAAATAAGAGAAAAGAGGATAAAAACAAACAAAAAGAATAATGAGAAAATGATAATTTATCACTTTTTATGCTCGAGTTAAATAACAAACTTAGATAAACAAAGGAAGAGAGAGAGAGACAGAGAGAGATAGGAGGAAGAAAGAGAAAGGAGTTTAGTTGGACTGTTTTTCATTAGCAGCACAAGAGTGCAGTGTGTCAGGAAAGAAAAACAATTATTATAGATTTTGTGTGCGCTGAAGCAAATAAAATATACAACATTGTCCGAATTAACAATATACAAGTGAATTCGTTGTGTAGTCTGCGGAAAGAATCAAATGTCACTTTTGACATTTATGTCATAGTAAAATTGTTGAAAAAAAGCACTCTACAACCGCACGCAATTTGACGTAAGATCTAAAGGGTTTTCCAAAAAGTAATTTCAATTTGAATCGCCTTCTATCACCTTGAATCGCCACTATTTGGGCAACTGTCACTTTTGCATCTGTCGTCTTTTGACAGTTTAACACTTGTCATTATTAATCGTCAATTATGAAAATTCACATCAAAATGAATAAGAATAAGAAATGTTTTAGCATTTTGGACTAAAGGCTTTTGGTCTAGAGGATTTAGATGACCCTCTATTCTTTATCATGTTTCTGTTCAGTGCAGTTTTAAGCTGGTGACGGTGGTGAGATCTGCCCTTACTGATTCGAAAATAAGGCTGGTGGAACTGTCACTGGGAATGGATTACGCTCCTAAGCTTTGATTAGGGATTTTTGAATAGTTTGAGGTGACGAAAATTTTCAACAAACAAGATTAGCAAGAAAAATTGCCTGAACGTGTTCTTTTTCGAGGAGGTGATATACACCGAGATATTTTGATGTAACAGCTTTTGAGCCACGTGAAAAATCAGGTCATAGCCAATAGTCCACAATTCAAGATCTTAAAAATGCATTCAGTAGTATTATCGAGGACATACAGCTGCGATTCTGCGAATTGGTCGTGGAAAATTTCATGAAAATTATATAATTCTGGAATCGTAACCGTGAGTGCTATGTATTTGGTTGGTATCGTTGTCCATTGTTAATGTCATACCTTCTCCTGTAAAATGATCTATAAATTCTCTTACAAGTTACTACTATTTTGGAAATGGAAAATCCTGTTCATCACTAAGATAAAAAAGTTAGTTTATGAACAATTATTGCTAATTCCAAAATTTGAAGATCACTTCAGGAAACGTTTCATACGCTTTGTTCATATTATACAATTGCCATTTGCACAATTCACGTTTGTCGACAAAACACAATTTTTGCAAAACATATCGCTACTGTATTTGACACTTTGACAGTGTATAGAGTAATCATAATCACAGTCGATAGTTTTTGCATTACTCTATAAAGAACTCGATCTTTTTGAGATCACTTTTTAGATCCTGGAATGATCAACTAACTTTGAAACTGAAGTTAACTATGTTCTGATTTAGCTATGAAACTATGTACTAGAAATTGATCGTATTTTTAATCGAAAGTCATCTTAGGCGATAAGACCAACTTTTGGATCATTACCCATTCATTCAAAAATGGGCAATAAAATAAAATTTCTAAGTTTAGGGCAAAAAAACATTCAACATAAGATCCGAAAGCTCCCAATATGTCTCGAAAATGTCACTTTTTGGTGTCAATATTGTCTGGCCGATATTTTTCTAAGAAAATAACGTTCATGTCATTATTGTCAAGGACGAACGCCTAGGGCCTAAGTAGACCAAAGATATGTGTTCTCAACATGACAGCCACACAGCACACGCATTCAAGGACATGGTCATCTTGCAGGTGATGTAAACTGACCATCAAGGTCGTGGAAATTGACACATCGACTTTTGGAATTTTAAAAAAATGTTAAAAAATAAAAAAATTAATTAATGGTATTACTTGTGACCATTCTGTAATACTAATAAATGGTGTTTTTTTAGACGTGTGTTTTTAAATCTGGCAATACTTTTTTCGGAGTTGGTCTTTTTGACAGCTGTCACTTGATTAATGTTTAGTTTGATTTGCCATTTAATAATAAATAAACTTACTTCTGAACAACGTTTGCAAATTGTTCACATTTATTACCAAAAAAATTATGAAATTTTGCAATTTTAAATGTTTAAAAAAGCGCTGAAATCGTTAAAAATGACCAAACAATGATTTATTGACTTATTGACGTTTTTGAACTCAAAATTTATCACTAACATCTGACATGTACGACAGGGCACAAATATATCAATCAAATCCGATTTCTAATGACTAATTCAAACAACTTTGAGTTGGTGCACTGAGGCGTATACTTGTTTTTTTTTTTTTCTCTCACTTTGAAATGGGGTGTGGGTCGATATGTACTTCAGGGTGAATTTAAATTTAATTACATATTTTATTATTTATCAACTCATATGTGTTCTATTTAAATGCAAAGACTCAACTCTTTCTTGCCACACTCACTGTACCTACTTTAACTTATGCATGCACCAAATGTAGTTACCTTAGATTCCTTTTCTGATGTAAGGCGATTCGGTAACATTTTGTACCACCTCATAGAAATTGTCCAATCTCGTATATCTGCTTTTGACTACCGACTCTGGCTCCCAATGATAGCTCTCCAACTACATATATACCAACTTGTAACACTGCTCACAAAAATGTGATAAAAAATAATTAAAAAAAAATTATTTTGGCCAAAGCAAGTTCATTTGTCCTTGTCTCGAGGCTCAAGGACCCCCTCCTGGTCAGCTCTCTGTATATCGTTCTCTAAATCGGGTTATTTGCACAAAAACAACAACAACAACAAAAAAGGGTTAATATTATCTACGTCATGTAGCTAAATCCTGGTGATAACGTTGGCAATTTAAATAATTAGAAACAGCATAAATATATCTGTACACAAGCATCCGTGCGTCGCCGTCGTCGTCGACGACGTCTATGAGGTGTAGTGTGGTGCGGTGCCTCGTGCTCCTTAAGCACGTTTAAGAGCGCGAAAATCGGACTCCCCTGCCGTGGCCAGGTGGAGCGAACCGAGGCGAAGAACGAAGTGTTGGGCCAAGTGACTGCTAGCAAGTGGCTGGTGTGTTGTTGTCGGATGCAGTGTTTGTACGTCGCGTCGTATCCAGCAGCACTCGAGTCGACAGAACGTGTAATTATTGCATAAACGTTGTATCTAAGAATTATTAGCTTCGTATCCGAATCCATCCTAACTGGGAACGGGTGGCGGCCAAGTGGCGATAGCGATGGTGGCTCTGGGAAGCGAGGTGGTTCGGTGGTGGTGTCGTGTGGACTCGTGGTGTGCAGAGACTTGTTATCATAGTGTGTTTTTTTGGGGTGCTTGCGCGCTCCAGCTAGCTAGCTAGCTAGCTTACCTTCCGTCGTGGGTAGGTGGACTCATTTGCTTTAATAATACCTGCGAAGGCTGTCTTGTAAATTTTAGATTTATATCCTGCGCGCTATAGCGCGATTGTTTTTTGTTTTGTGTTGTTTTTTGCTTCTGCTGGTATTTAAATTATATTTTTTCATCCTCGTCTTGCGCGCCTCGCTTCCTTGAGAAGTCTACTGTCTCGCGATAAAATTGTATAATTAAACAAAATCAAAGACGAACACACCTTTCTTTCATTTCATACTCCCCCTTCACCCCATACCTCTCCACAATCTAGCTCCAACAGTTTTTTGAGTTGAGTGAATTTGAAGAAGGAAGTATCTTATGATAGTGGCTTAGTGTATCTGTGTATACCCAGCAAAAGCTGCTGTTGTTGCAGTTGTATCTATATAGCTTGTAGATATATCTTCAGGCTCTTCGTCTTCATTCTTGCATTAAATTTAGGAATATAATAAATTAAAAGGTCTTATAAAGAGAGTACTTTGGCATACTTGTTGATGATGTGATTAATTTTGAAGTTATATACAGCTTAAACTTGTTACATGAAAAGGAAAAATGTAATTGATACTCGTTTACTTTACATTGCAAGAGGAACAGGGGGTTGAGAGGAAGAGGGAGGTAGTAAAATATAATTGTTGTACGATCAATGGATGAAGATAAAAGTGGTATAATCTCAAACTAGAAGAGGCACGGAATCGGATCATACACATAATTGGGGGAGTTTTATTTAGCAGATAAGAGATTTGAACAAAAAAGAGGGAACCAGGGTTTTGAATGGATGTTTAGGTAGACTTTGAAGGTTTCTTTTTGATAAATTCTGCAGAGACTCTATTGATACATTGGGATTTAGTAGTCTCATACCAGAGAAGTTTAAATACTGTTGAACTTAACGACTCAATTGCTTATCAATTAAAGGTTTGCTCATTGAAACTGTCTAATGTCTTATGTCAAGATTCTGAAATACTGTTTAGGGTTTAATGGCCTTGACACTTAAATAAATCGAATTGGACTATCAAAATTTGACATATAAAGTAACAAGCTGCAATTTTTTTGCTTACAGAATTGTTAAAGTTCGAGTGTGCTTAAAAACTTGACAGATGAACACAGCAATTACTTGTTGGGTTCAAAATGGTTCGATATACGTTTAGAAGAAAATTCAATTCTTTGACTGAATAGTTTGAAGTTATTGTACAGAAGAAGAATTTTGTTTTTGGTGCCAATAAGCTTTAACCGGACGCAGACTTAATATAACTTAACTGTCAATTGTTGTTTCAACAGCATTGAATTTATATCTTTCTATTCAAACTTATGACTGTTTTGCAAAGGACTGTTGTAAGTTGACATTTGGTCAGAAATGGTCAGACGAGTCTTAGACTTTTCGATTTTAACAAGACCTATACGAGACCAGCAAAAGTCACGCGCAAGATCTCGTTTGTTGTAAGTGTAAAATTGAGGTACCACAAGCTTGCTTTCTTAGTCCGCTACTATTTTTGTTTTGGTTTGGAAAGAAGAATAGTTTTTTTTTTTGAAACGTTATTATATCTGGAAGTCATTTTCGGAACAACTGGCGGGGAATTCGTCAAAAACCGACGTGCGACTACATTTGAAACTCTTTATACCAAATTTTGACGGTTTTTGACGGCTGTCTTTTTCTTCCGGAAACAAAAATCGAATCATCGTCCGATATTGCTCTTTTTGCATTTTTCTAAAATTTGCGGATGTCCACGCTTACTTACTTAGGTCCTCAAACCTATGAAGTCCGTTGGTGTTCCCTAACGGGGTGCGGTTTCCAGCGATGTATTTCAGCTCACTCCAGCTCTTTCTCAATCTCGCAGATTCCTCCTCAACTGTTCTTCTACACGTGCTGACCCGCAGTCATTACCTTTTCGAAGCGTGTGACCAATCCACTGCCACTTGCGCCTTTGTATAATGGTATCGATGGGTTCCTGACCTGTTTGTCTATATACTCGTATGTCCTCGTTGGAGATACGATTAGACCAGAAAACTCGTAAGATGCTTCGAAGATAACTTATAACGAAGGTTTGCAGTTTCCTGGTTATTGTTGTTGCATCCATTGAGCAGAACTTATTCGACATTCGTAGCTTTGTGTTCAAGCTGAGAAAATTGTTCGTCCAAACATTGGACAACATCCTGAACACAGCATTTGCTTTTCCGATACTGCTGGCGATGTCTAGTTCTGTTCCTCCTTCAGTAGAGACGATACTTCCAAAGTATTGGAAGCTTTCTACTTTCTCTACTGTTTGTTGAACAATCTTCATGGAAGCGGATGATTGCGAGCACCCGGGCTGAACATCTTTGTTTTTCCCGTATTGATTTTCAGCCCCACGATTGTTGCTTCTCTCTCCACCCTTGTTGTCATTTAATGGAGATCCATGATCGTATGGGAAAGCAAGCATACATTGTCTGCTTATTAAAGATGTTTAAGGTAAGTTGTCAGAGTCCATCTTATTCCTCCGCTTCCTGTCAAAGCCATCCGCAGTACATCACTTATCACTATCACCAATAAAAACAGGATTGTGACAGTATGCAGCCCTGTCTGACCCCGCTTAGGACTTCAAATTCTTCTGATAACTTACATTTGGACCCATCATAAGTCGCTTTGATAATAGCAATGAGTTTCTCTGGTATACCCCTCCTCCGCAAAGCAAGCCACATAAACTCCCTGTTGACACTTTCGAAAGCCTTCTCTAAATCAATGAACAGCAGGTGGAGTGGTAATCGATATTCGATGCACTGTTCGATGATGATCCTCAAGGTGTTGATGTGATCAATGCAGGAAGACCCAGTGCAGAAGCCTGCTTATTCAGCGTCGAGCTATGCGTTTGGATGTTCTTTAATGCGTTCTAAAACAATCTTTGCTATAATTATGTTGACTGCAGGCAAAACGCAGATACCCCTTCAGTTTTCGCACTTCATCAAGTCTCCTTTTTTTGGAACCTTGACAATCATTCCCTCTTTTCACTCTTCAGGAAAGCATTTGGAGACCCACGCTTTCTCTATGAGCGGTTGCAGCAATTTGCTAGATGTTGTTGCCGCTACTTGTAACAGTTCACCGGGAATGCCGTCCGCTTTGTTGTTCTTCAGACGATTTCGTGCCTGACTGACTGACTGACAATCTTTGTGGGGAACAGATCAAATTACTCAATTAATCACTATTGTCACATGTCTAATTGAACTCAGCTAATTGAGAGTACGAAATGTCAATATTTTGTTGTTCTTTGTGTCAAAGTTCGTTTCTTTGTTAAGTTTTAGAGACTTCAGCATCACTTAGTACTCTTCTAGTTTTATAATTTCAACAATAGTCCTTATTTCGTTCAAAATCACTTCTGTTCTAAAATGTCTGGAATTTTTGAACCGCTGAATTCACTTATTCGAAATCTTTTGTAAATCCATTAAATTTCTCCTTTTCTAGTTAGTTCTTTCGTTAGTTCTTCTAGAAACTCCTGAACTATCTAATTCAATAGTCTTGTGCGATATCGCATTTGAAAACTACTGAATTTCTAGGTTTTGAAATTTGTAGTTTTTTCGATAATCAGCAAAGTAATCTTCTAACGTAGAATCGTAAGTAGCTTTGCTAGTAAACTGTCAAAATCTAGGGTGTTAATAGTTTTTTTTAAATTAATATTCTGATTAAGTAATTTGGAAAGTGTTGACATTACAGAACTTCTGAAAGATTCTTTCCCTCAAACATTCTTCTAGAAACTTTCTTCAAAAAATTAATTTTCTTAATACCTCTGTAAAGGATATTGAACTATTTTCATAGACTAACAAATCTAATCGAGTCTTATTCCATTTTCTTTCAAGGATCAGCAGACGAAGGAGTTCCTCAGAAAATTACGGTCATCAAAAACTCCGGTCCACACCTCTTTCTTTTGTAATCGTCTGAGATTAGAAATTATAATGCGTGTCCTGCCCACTTTTCCAACCGACATTTCACATTTCACACTTCTCCTCTCACTCCTTCTTCTTTTGGTCCATTATATAAATTTTCGAAATTATATATATGTATTTTATATTTCTCTCCACAATAATCCTTAAGTGCATATCTAGAGCTGTGTGTAGATATATAACAAAAGCTTTTGAACAACCAAAAAGCATTCTTTTCAAATTGTCTCCTGTGGTTTCTTAATCAAATTGTTAAGAAAACCCCACTTCAGTCCGCTCAAACCCTCTTCACATCACATCACTTCTATATATCACAACTATGGATATCCTTTCTTTGTCGAAAAAGGCTTTGTTAAGCAGTCTATTTTCGTATTACAAGTATATACTATATTGTAACACTATATAATAGTTTATTACCTTTTTATATCACCTCCTACTCTTTTCTATTTCACCCCCCCCCCCCTTCACTCCACCTACAGTCTTCATTCCCATGTCGTCAGGACTGTCCCTATACATATACTACTTAGTATAAACTGTGCCATTGTAGTCGTTTTACAGGTTTTAAGAATATATATATTCTTCTTCGTCCCCCTCTACCCTCCCCCTCTACCCTCCCCCTCCACCTGCTCCTGTCTATGGAAAATGCTCCTTTATGCAATTTATATACTCTCGGATATTCAACTAATTTAAACTCAAGGAAAACTCCTCTTTTCTTTCGTTTTCTTTTTTTTCTGGAGGATTCTCGTTGCTCAGCCTTTTCATTGCAAATTTTCCAATTTTCTTGGATATTTTTTATATTGAATCCTTTTTTTTTTCTTTCTTTCTCGATTGCAGGTTCCTAACATACCATTGAAAGTACCTCTAGAAAATGGATTACCTGCACGTTCGTTAGCATGTCTGCATCAGAGGCGATTCCTAGAATCACCATCACATCAGCAGCACCAACATGAACAGCAGCAGCAGCAGCAGCAGCACCTACATCACCAGGAGGAGTTGGATCTTCTTCAGGAGGAGCAGCAGCAGCAGGAGCAGCAGCAACATCAGCATTTGCAAAACGAGACTCACGAGAATCACAGTCTCCAGCAACAGCACCAGCTCCAACAGCAGCAGCAGCATCACCAGCAGCAGACGCAGCAGCACCAGTCCCATCAGCAGCAACAACAACTCCACAACCACCATCACCACCACCAACAGCAGCAGCAGCACCACCAGCAGCAGCAACCTGAGCAACCAGGATTAAAAGGTAAGTCCTTAATTTTTCATCCTTTAGTTTGTGTTTATTTTTGTATGCCTTTTTTTTATTTTTTTTGAGCTAAGGATTCGGGATTTATATATCTTCTTCGACACATGAAAACCGGGAAGGGTATTATTATTGATACCAGAAAAAAGGATTCGCACCGAGAACAAAAATATTTGATGTTGATATCCTTGGAAAATCTAAGATCTTTAAATCATTCTGTTCATTGAAAATCCCTTCCAAGATATTCGGGTCGGTCTAGATTTTGTGCCTCCACTGTGGGATGTGGGATATGGTATAGTCGTTGCTCCTTGACGCAATTCCCCACTGACATCATCCCCTAAATTTGTGCAGACACTAAAATTGTTCACAATACATCCTGTGATGTTGTTGTCATCGTCGTCGTTCGTGTCGTTGTGTCGTCGTCATCATCATCATCATCGTCGTCGTCAACGTTTATCCTTGTTATGGATTTTCTTCCTGTTCCTCCATTTGTATGTGAACGGGGGGCTTAAAAATAAAATGCAGAAGGATAATGGGGACATTTTGCATGCAATTGCGCACAAATGCATTCCTTGTATTGTGCAAATAGAAAAAGAAAAAAAAAAAAAAACAGGACAAGGAGTGTGTAAGCTGAAGGAAAACAGGAAGGATAAACATATACACAACACTCACTCTTGCACACAGCAGGATTCAGTGTTCCCATAGAATTCTGTCAGCAGTCCATTGTTGTCGGAATATATACTAGTTTTCTAGATTATAGTTTGCTGCTCCTGTTTCTGAGGACAACTATATGTACAACACTAACAATGAAGTTGACGACGACGACTATGATGACGATGATGATGGGGATGCGGATGGGAATGGGAATGATGATGATGCAAGTATACCCGTCCGTACTAAACAATGCCCTCGATTTGAGGCAGACGCCAACGCATCCTATTAGCGCAACTTTTCTCTTGCTCCCATCATTCATAATCCTCTCGAACAACGACCCTCCAGCTCTCCCCTTTATTACCTTTTTAAAGAAAAGTTGTACAATTGTATTCTCTCATAACCAAGGGAATGGGTTGAGGGTATGGGTTTCTAGAAAATCCAGCTATCACCTCTAACCAAGTATCCTGCGAGCATTATATATCCTTTTATTCTACAATACTTCCATTCATGGAACACTAAATCCTCTTTCAGCTACTTTGATCCTTTTCGCAGAAGGGAAAAGGGGTTTGAGACGAAGCCAGTGGGGGGGCATGGGGTGTAAGCTGAATTGACAGGGACAAGGAAGTATAAAAACCCGCTACCGCCACCGGCACACAATAACAGCTCGCTCCACACTACTGTGAACGCAAGAAATTGAGGATACTCGTTACAGAAAAAAAAAAAAAAACAAAAAGGATTTGGAAAGTCGACAGAAAAAAATACAAACACAAAAATCGTCTGCAAATAATCTGCACTAAAACCGCTTTCAGAAATTCGCTCGCAGTTCTCACACACAAAAACACAATCGCCCCCCCCCCCCCCTTCTCCATTTCCTTTTATATAGGAGCGAGCTATAGAAACAAATCTATAAATACTTACATATATATTGCCGAAAATGGCTTCCTTTTGACGCGCTCTGTTTAGCTGACAGGAAAAACAGTTTTAGCAAAGTTGCCACTATAACGCGCTCGTTCGCGTTAGATTTACTCTTAAAATCTGTTTGCAAAGAAGCCGGCAGGAGTCAATGGGATATAGCGGCTGCAGTGGGCAGACAGGGCTGGATTCAGGAAGGATGTAGGCCAGGTGGGGCGGTATTCAAAAATTACGTAATACAATTTGTTGAAAGAAAATTTTTAGGAAAGTCATTCATGAATATTGCCAAAGCAAATGGTTTTCAGACGCCATTTTGAAATGCAGATTTTTACTCATATCTCGAGAATGACTGTGTACAAAAATTTTAATGATATTTTTTTTGCTGAACAAATTATATTTTCAGTGTTAAATCACTGGCGAGCTACGTTGTCAAAGAATGCAATCTTTTGATAACGTAATCTTCAAGAATTGTTCAATGAATTCAATTAATTGACTTCACTTCGGGAGTGGGATTTTAAATCTTGAAATCATTTATTGTTAGAATTTAAAAAGAGTGCAATCGTAAAGAAATCAATTGATTGCATTCTTTTGAAAATTCATGAATAATTCGTTTGATTCATTTGAAACTATTCGAAATTTTTGTAAACCTATCGTCGATTTAATTCTAAATAATATAGTATGGGGAAAAAATGTGCTTGTTCGAATGACATATGGTAACTAGTTAAGTCTCTGGACTGAGAGTAAGATAGGAGTCCTTAAAATTGTCATACCAGAAGTCTGGGTTGGTTCCCTTTCTATCCCAACTAATTCTTCTTTTTTCTACGGATACTGCATTTGCCAAGAATAATTATTCTCAAATATTCTTCAATTTTTGGCATAAAAATGTGGGTCCCATTCAACCTTGACGTAATACGCTTATACGAATCGTTGATAGTTGTTTGTCACTAAGTCACTAGACTCTTATTCTTTATGTTCAATTTGGAGGATCATACAATAATAAATAAATTGACAGCTACCAGTACATCTAAACGTCAGTCCAGATCTTTTAAGCTTGTACTCTTATGTCAGCTGTGAACTGTCGGTCCCCGCTGAAGCCTTCAATTTTTTCAACTGAAACTAAAACGATTGTCTAAATATGGCCTTAGAAAAGTCTTAATGATTTTTTTGCTTAAAATAAGTCGTTCCTAAGATATTGGATAAATCATGTTCTACAAAATTTTGGGGTGAACTGAACAATAAGAGTCTTTGTCTTTGTTATTGAACGGCTCCTGTTTTGAATTTCGGACAGAGATTTTATTTTTCCGATAGAAGTATTAAACAAAGGAAATTTTTATTTCACTCCTTACTCAAAATTATTTTTAATATTACAAAACTTCAATCATGTCTTAATTTAATGATGTAAGGGGTGCTGAAAGCCCCTAAACAATTCTTTCGTAGTTTTTTCCCCTATCGACTTAAATGTTTCGGAAACGACAAATAAATTAAAACTGTTTGTGTTCTGTTTAAGAACTTCTAATAAATTTCAACGACTAAATATAACAAGAATAAGGTTTTTATAAGGGGGGGGGGGGGGGGGGGGTAAAAAGGGAAGCCATTCAATCTAGAACTGAACATTGAACATTACAGAAAAAAGGGAAACTGAAAATCAGCATTTACCTTAACAAAAAATAACTTAAGCCCCTCTTAAAATGGGGACTAACAATTGATTAAATAAACATTTGCAAAGAATTTACCCCTAGATCCGAACAATACTACTTTCTATTATAAATCTTAGTACTTTTAGTAAATGGCACTGAATGTTATGGTTCCCTCCCCCCCTTAGCAACTTTTTTTTAACTCCTTTTGATAACAATGATAACCACTATGTCAACACTTGTTCTAGAGCACTTGGAGCCCCTTAACTACACGAAAAATGTGCTTCATTCGCACACAAACATCCAGGATGATGTAACTCAACGAAACTCATTTTCAACTACGCGTAGGTGTTAGAAAGCTGTCCCAAGCTTAAATCAGTGGCGCCCCCTTCGAACTTAAGACAAGGCCCTATGAAGAATTGACCAAATGCGGGTCTGAATAGGGCCTGTATAAGCAAACAAACAAACGAAACAAAAAAAACATAAAACGAAGCCCAAGCCAGAGCTTTGCTTTGAAACTATATTCGAAGTTAAACTTTTGAACCTTTTATGCCCTGTTTCGTCCTGATTCCTGATATGCTAGTTTAGATTCCCCCCCTCCCTGCATACAATTCCAACTCCTTATCCCTTCAGGATTTCGAAGTCAAAAGGCATTCCAAAGTAGATGGATATACAAAAAGCAGACTAAAACGAAGGCGATTTGTCCGATATGCTTGTATCTCTGTGGATTTTCGTGTTTATTTTTCTTCTTTTTAGATTCTTTTATGCTTCTTGTTCGTCTTCCTTGTTTTTTGTTGGTGTTGTTGTTGTTGTTGTGCGATTATGGTGCGCCAGCCATTTTGGCTTCAGGTTAATCCTTTCTAACCCTTTTTAGCGTTTTTGTTTGTGAGTGGTTATACATGTTTGTTTGTTTGTGTCTCTTGTGTAACTCTGTATCTATGTTAACTTGAAGTCCTTTTGTCCAAATTTGAATATCATCATTTTTGAGTCGTCGTCTACAATGAAACACAGAAGTTTAGTTACTCGTGTGTACCAGGACGACGAGGACCCCCAGCTTGTTGCTGCATTCACATTTACATTTACATAATATCTCTACTGCAATAATGTGTTTGTATTTTGGTTTGTAGGTATCTTGTATTTTTATTTTAACACTCGATTTCTCTATCAAAAAGGATTTGAATTTAGTCCGACGACGACGGCGATGATGAGGGGCAAACATTGGGTTAGAATTTGATCCTGTAGAATGACGCCTATAGGGATTTGTTTCCTTTGAGTGTAATCGTATTTTTTTTCTTTTAGTTTTAAGTTTTATTTTATGTGTGTTGTTTCAAATTAAGTGGAGTTTTGTGAAAGTTTCTTTTAAAATAGAATTTTAAAATATTCATACAACAAATAGATTTATTTAAATTATTAACAAATGAAAAAGTTTTGTGGCTGGACTTTATAGTCAGTCAGTCGGTGGTCGTTGGTAGGTGCTTGTCTATGATCCGAGATGATGGAATTAAATTATACAAACAAATTTCACTTAAGTGTCCTTATAGAATCCTTATATAGGAATAACGAATGCAAAATTTGAAATGTGCTATGAGGAATGATGCAAAGATGGAAAGAACAACTTTAGATCTATTCGTGTCGAGTTTGTTGATGAAGGGGGTTGAGGGGGGGGGAAGTAAAAATTGTATTTAATTCAAAGGATGTTCTTGGTGTCCAAGTGATAGAAAGCCATAAGAGGATACACTCAAGTTTCTGATGTTTCTGTTTTTGTTTCAGTTTCTCTCTTGTCTGCTGATGCAGTAGCAATCTCAAGATTCAAAGGAATCTACCCTGTTTCCTCCGTCTCTCCCTCCCTCTCTCTCTCTTTCATAATAATAAATCATAACCAGAAGGTAAAGTTTTCTGTCGGAGCGAAAATCATTTAACATAAAATAAATTGAAAACAAAAGTAAATAAGATATAATTTAATATAGTAGTTTCCTTTCTTCTTTTGTTACCTCTTGGCCATGACTTCAGGATGTCTGCCATAACACCTTCCTATACTATTCCTCATTTAACATGTCTTTGTCTTTTTGGAACTATACATTCATATTATTCTTGGTATATAGTGTTTTTGACTGTTTCAAGTCTTTTGGAAAATTATCACTTGGCATTTGTGTGGTTTTGATATTTTAATAGATTAATAAAATATTCTGAAGTTGTTGATTCTACTTTTTGTATTTTCAGGGGGGTGGAGGGGTAAAATAAGTCATCTTGAGTTTTGGTTAATTTTTGCTGATGATTATTTATAAGTTAGATGAAAAAAGTAGGTGGTAAATTAGTGTTTTGTGTAAGTGTGTCTGTGACGTCACAATTTTTCTTCCAAACAGAAGGGTCTTGGGAAGTTTTGTTTTTTGGAATCAAAAGACTTTACATTTTGAAAAATGACGACTTGGTTAAAATTATAGAAAATTATTTCTTTGTGTTAAAATTTTACAATCCCAAGATAATTGTCCTCAGATTTTGTTGATTTTTAAAGTAAACGAGTTATATCTAAAAATATTTTTCTAATTTGTATAGTCAGATCTTAGCTTTCTTGACGAAGATCAAGTTTTTCAGTTTTATTTTGAAGATGTTTAAAAAAATGGAAAAACCGAATATACGAATCATCGACTTAAAAGTATCAAAAAATTAGGTTAGTCTTTTAATTTTTAAGAATTCCACTCCGTCATTTTTTTCACTTGTTTTAGAAATATGATTTCTGTTGGGTGGCAACTCTTAAAGTATTAGAAAATGATTTTTTTTAGCAATTTCTCCATAGTTTTCGACTATTGAAGTAGTTTGATGACAGCTGTCTATTTAATCCGCATAAAAGAAGAACTGTCTAGTTAATACAAAATTCTTATGCTTATTTTAACAAGGTTAAATGTTTAAATTCAGCGAAGCTTGAGGCTTAATTCAATCGTAATTGTTGTCTGAATTTGTTCCAATAAGTTTACTGAATGCATTCATTCTCGTATTCAGCTGAAATTGAACCAATTATAGTTTGACTGATTTCATCCGTGTAAGTTAGCTGAATTGAATAGGCTGAATTCAGTCAAGCAAATGTGACGCATTCAGTCAAAAAGTTTATCAAGTTTAAAATGAATGTGTTGATCGAATTCAACCGAGCAAAGATTATAAATTAAACACCAGGAGATTGATTAAGTTTTTTTGTTTGGGTTGAACAAAGTTGAACATTTGAAATGGCTGGTTAATCCTGATGGTGGAGATATTGTTTCTCACTAAGCAATGTTTTTAATTCCTCGTCTTTGAAAGTTTTTGGCCTTTCTTCATTTGGACGGTCGTTAAAATCGAAATCATCATTGAAGTGACAGAACTTACTTGAAGCTATCAAACTCTGCAGCCGCTGTTTTCTTCGAATTGAAACGATAATTATTATTATTTGACACAAAATTTGACATTTTCACACAATGGCGCGGAAACAAAATCATCAATGTATGTGTAATAACAGTTCGTATTTGGTTCATGACGTTTTGGATATGTCAAAATTGACATTTACTCACAGCTAGAGCCATTTATTGCCTAATGTGAGCCGGTCACCTTATAAATGCAGAAGGTAATTTAGATGTTGAAATTCAACAAGTATTCTATCAACAAATAGTTGAGTCGAGTGTGTTCTCATCAACAGAAGAAGTTGCTTGTCATATATTTCAACCCAGTTAGATGAAAGAATTCAACGGAGCACGTTCATTAATTTTAGCAGAGCCATTTTTGTCGATTCTTAAAACTTAGACCTGAGTACTTTGTCGAATTTTACAACATTTCCCATAAAGTAAATGACTTAAATTCACCACAAAAAGTTGTTAAATTTTCACAATTCCAACCTCGTCGTAAGTCGGTGGTGGTTAAAAATGTCACATAACAAAGAAAGCCGCAAATAATAATTGCTCCCCCAGTGTACGTATGTTCAATTTAAGTTCAACTAAATCCGAAACCGAACACAAGGAAATATCATGTTACGGAGGGAATTAAAACTTGAAAACCATAACAGAAATTGGTTCGCTTACCTTTCATTTTACATCCCAAATTAGAGAAATCAACCTAAGCCTGCCTGTGCTGTCCGGAGATGAAATTTTCCAACAAATGACTATAAATGTCTTCCATAAAGATGGTTGTTATTTATTTTTCTTTCGTTTTTTTTTATTTGACAAAACAGCAAACGTTAGCACAAAAATCTATAAAATCATCATCATCGTCATCATTGCATATGTGCAGTTTTGTAGTTTGGTCTGGACTGGACTTTGGGATAGCTTCAAGTTTATTCGAATAAACAAAAGGCCAAGGAGCCACTTTAGACGAGCTACGAGTTCGAGTCCGAGTAGGATGTGATGGTTGTATTTGTATTTGTTTGGGTTTTCTGGGTTTTTTTTTGTACTGGGTTTTCTTAAAATGAATAACTAGGCAGATGGACAGGACAGTCTGCAGATACAAATAAGGCGAGAGTAGGAAGAAGGAACATGAGCTCAACAGAACGAAATCCAAACGAAATGGACAAGACAGCAGACATTGCCTCCAATCATCATTAGTACAGATATTCCCGTAGGATATTCATATACGTAGAATATATGTTTTGAATATAGATAGAATGGGATTAAGAACTATGAATAACCAGATTTGGCAGCTAGCACCTATAAAGCTTCTATATAGGATTCCTATAGATGATGTATTTGGTTATAAGCAGCACAGGGTGTTGGGAAACTCAAACTAGAAGTTAAAATTTGGTCTGTGAGTTTATAAAACTTGATTCCTGAATTTCCCCAAAAACAGGTATTTTCAAAAATCGAAAATCCCATTTTTGAGGGCCAAGATCCGAGAGACTATTCTCAGGGCAAATCAAAGCACAATGACTTTATTTTAATCAACATAAGGCATTTTTTGATAACCACAATATTGATTGAGGATTATCAGCCTGTAAATCTTCACTAAGGGGATTAAGTTATTGGGATTATGTTGTTGGGATATTGTTATTGTGGAAACTGTACTCAATTTATTTACTTTTCATTTCAAAGAAATTTGATATTTGCACGTTAATTAACCATTATGTTGCAATTTAACTAGACAGAAAAAAGTGCAGGACCAAGAACACACCCTTGTGGCACACCATTATTTATTGAATTAATCCAAAGATATTCCTCTTTTAAGACATCAGCAAGTAAATCCTACTATTATATTGCATTTAAATTGAACAGAAAATAGTAGAGGACCAAGAACACTCACTTGTGGAAGTCCATCCATTTTTTAGATATTACCTTTTTATGACTTATTTATTACTACAGCAACACAGTCTTGTCAAAAATCTTTCAAATTAAAAAAAAAAAAAACTTAACTTGTCATTTATAGTTCCTGAAATCACTTTAAACTTCAAACACCCTGTCTGCAATTGTCGGTACAGAAAACATTATCAAACGTTGAAGTTCATGCGAAGAAATTGAGTTGCTCAGGACATAAATTAAATGTAGGTGCCTCATGTCCGATATATTCTTACGAGTTTGTGTCCCAAGTATATACATCTTGGTATGCTTGATTCCCGTATAAGAAGCGTTTTTGAGTCGACAACTAACATTGGCGATTTAGATCAACATGGGATGTTGCTGCTGTCTACATTTATACGAGAGTATTCAAAAGCAAATAAAATTAAAAAAAGCAGGAAGACAAATCCTGGGTATAAGAGTGCAATTCCCAAAACAGATACCTTCCTCTATATAAACGACCGACTCGACGACTCTCGCTCGTAGGTTCCAGAACAGAATCCAAAGGTACATATGTAGTCGTATGATGAAGGAAGCATTCAGAAAACTTGTTCAGTTGACCATTTGACATGTTATCTGTTCCTTCTGTAGGTGGACAACATTGTGGACACATTTAGTCTGTTAGAGTGTAAAGTAAGGTAACTAAAATTGTGTTCAGCAGTCAGGATTTTTTTTCTTAACTCCTTGCTAACTTCACTTCAGGTACTCGTATAGATGTACGAGTAGATTACCAAAGATTAACCAAGTCGTGTCGTCGTCGTCGTTGGATTCAAATTTAGATTGGGGGGAAAGAGACGCACACAATTCTACACCTAAGGTACTCGTAGTCGTATGTGTCATTTTGAATTTACCTACTCAACCGCCAAATGCAATTACGTGTGAAATGTTAATGAATGTGCATTGCAAATTAGAGCACATTTTGTCAGTTACGGAAGGTCCTTTTTTGGATGTCTCGAGATGTTAGTTTGTGTGGTGAGTGATGTTAGTTTTGAGAGTGCAGTTTGTAAGTGGGTGGATTTTTCTTTTTTTGGGAAATAAGCTGATTTGATGGAATTTCGTAATCAAGTATAAAAAGTCACAGTCTCAAAAAGAATTTGATCAACTGTTATAATTTTTGATCTGATAACTAAAATAAGATGAAAAGGTTGACCCAAGCTGAATGTGGACACATTTATTAACAGAATTTATAATGATATATAAATTAACTAAAATTAAACTTCGTTTTCGAAAAAGAAATAATCCTTTACGTGATAAACAAAAATATTTTGCTGATACACTCAGGCGTATACGTGCTTTTTTTTAATGAACTAACTTTTTTTCTTTTTTTGGTTAGGTGAGTGCATATTAACAAATATTGTATTAATTTCAGTGAATGCTTCCATTTTAACATTAATTGTCTAAAACGAATCAAGCCAGGTTCAAATTTTTGGATTGATTATTATTATCGTCAGAATGTTCAGCATAATTCTTAAGTAATTGAACAATTCTCGTATTTGGTACACTTTTGATCCTACATTCTGGATTTTCAGCTACCAGTTCTTCTTTATTCAAATTCGATGGAACCCTATTTTATTTCAAATATTTATTTAAGGTCTATCCCACTTCTGAACCTGTAGACTGATAACAATAATTAATTCAGTAGTAAAGGATGTTTTTTATCAAAGTATGGTTTTCAATCTGAAAATACTTTTTTCGGAGTTGGTCTTTTTGACAGCTGTCACTTGATTTATGCTCAGTTTGGTTTGCCATTTCATAGAGAAAAATGTTATAATCAATGGGGAACGTAATAGAGCCATATTTAATGCCTGAATATGAGGATGTTGATGTGGACGACCTTTGGTTCTTACAAGACGACTCTAGATGTCATACTTCCAACAAGACAAATTATTTTATTGAAGTAAACTTTTGGTGAGATTTATGTCGTCGTAGGGCTGTGTAAAAGAATACACCTTAAAAGAGAATATTCGGCGTGTTATTGCTGACATACGGCCCCAATTGCTGCAAAAAGTAGTCGAATATTGGGCCTTTCAGCTGAAATTTATTCGAGCCAACCGCATGAGCCACTTGCCCAAAAACTTAAAAAAAAATGGCAAATCTTTATCTTTATAATAAAACAAGATTCTTGCCCTAAACATTAAATTATATGCTTTTTATTTCCTCTTGAAAACCACACGTCTAAAACAAACACACTTTACAAAAATATGAATATCAACTGATGCTGATGAAAAAATATAAATTCAGCAGTTTTTGGAGAAAACAAAATATCTCAAAAATATTTATTCTATCTCTAACTCGAAGGGAATTTTCACAAGTATGTTAAACCTCCTTCGTTACTGAAGTTCAACAAAATATGTCCAAAATTGATATCAAAAACCAACTGTCTACCACTAATCTTGTAGAGTTCGTAGAGTTTACGTAGCTCACACTGGGCTCTTGGCCTTAGAAATGAAAAACATAGTTGACATTATCTTCACTGATTTAAACAAAGCTTCTGACATAATATCTCATAAAGTCGTACTCTTCCGTCGGTTCGGAAGCTCTCTCTCCTAGCAATTTCATACTAACTCTGATGTTCCACAAGGTAGCCACTTAGGGCCTCTTCTTTTAATTTTTTAAAATCATTAAGTCGATGCATGATTCCTTCCTCCCCTTATCCCATTTGACTTCGATAGGTGCTTATAAAAAATAAAATACGAAATAAAGTTTAATTGTTTCAAAGCAAACATTATTTTAAAATATTTAAGGTCCTTGATCTTGATGAACGAATATTAAATAACATATTACAGTAGTTAATCTGGGATTTTATAACAAAACGTACACACACAAAATATGTTTCCAGAATCCTCATTTTAATTACCATTTACCCCCTGTCCACTCTGGACTTCAGTCTGTAAAAGTTTTTTGAAATGAGATTTTTAATTTTATTCATATTTTTTTTTTCACTCCCTATACACGTATTTATACATAATAAAAGCATGGTGCATAAAATTTTAACTAATTCAACCTGTTTCTCCATTCAAGACAGACAAAAACATAAAAACAGCAAACTTGATATAAATTTCATTCGTCCAAACAAACTCTTTATCTCATTAATTTAATCTTCATGTTTTTTTTTATAATATAAAAAAAACAAAAAAAAGAGAAGAGTAAAAAAAATACTTTTTAACACTCAACTTTTAGAAAAAGAAGTAATTAATTCTTGTCCCGTTTTTTTTTTTTTTATTTCGTCGTCGTCCTTTTTTTTTTTTTGCTTTTTTTGTCACACGTAAACTCTCGTTGTTTGTTCTATTTCTTTTCAATCTTCTATCCTGACAGCTCATCAAATACGACCCCAAAAGGATTATCCTACCCGGCAACATATCTCTAACTAACGTTCCTCATCTAGATACCTTTTAGAACACGGGGTGCTGGGGAGTTAAAAAAAAAAAAACAAACCAACGACAAAAAATACCGAATTCAACCCCATCATCATCATCGTCATCTGCACTACCCCCCGTCCCCTATCGTCTTTTCACAGAGTAGTATACTCCAAATGCAAAACCGCCTTCCATTTAATCCATTTCAATTCATCCACATCCGTATCCGTTCGCCGTATGTTTTGCTAAGAAATCCTTCTTCTTTCAGACTCCTCCGTCACAATATTTGCACAACAACAACAAGTACACTTTTCCACGTTGCATCCGCACCCGGTCATAGATATAAATACATATGTAGAGTATGTTAACATTAATATGTGTGTGTGTTTGTGTGTGTTGGCTTAGAGGAGCAGGATATGGCATCCTCGAAAGTTGAATGCTCTTTCGTCCTTCGTATAAAAGTGCTCGTATATCTGGGTTCCAGGACTACTAGCTACCTGCGGCGTTGGCAACCAAAGAAGCACGGTGCGGATAACCTCTGCATATTCCTTGTTTGCTAAAGAAAACTACAAGCAAATGACGTTCTTCGTCGTCGTCGTCGTCTTCGTCCTGGTTGTCCCTCGTCGTCGTGGCAGTCTTCCGCAAGGAGGTTTGGTTAGGGACAAGAAAAATTCCTTAAATGACTAAAAATAGTTGTTTTCTTTTTTTTTTTTTTGTTTTATTGAAACTTTCCATCAGTGAATGGTTGAATGTTGCAGGTTCCAGGACGAGAATGAAGGCGACTTTCATGTGTAAACCCATCCTCCATAGTCATGTGCTTTTTATACAGGATAGTTCAATTTAGCTTGAACGCGATTTCAATTTAAGATAGTTTCTCCAACTATACGAGAGTAGATTCTGCTCCTTGGGAAAGTTATTTGTCTTGGAGGGTTTAAGGACAGAAAAACTAGACTCCCTGTGGAGAAGAAGATGCAACTACAAGGACCAAGACCATGTCGAAGACGATGACGACGACGACGACTACGACCGACGACACATCCTTCTAACAACAAGTGAGGAAGATTGTAAGGAACATTTTCTTCTTCTGTATACTCGTATGCAGGTACAAAGGATCAGGTTGGTGGATGAGAAGAAGAGGGGGTGTTCAAAACTTTTACACACGATACCATGCTGGAGTTTTTGAAAATGGTCAATTTACTTACAACCAACTAACAACCAACGGCAACGCAATGACGACGACGACGAAGCACGATGGAAATTATACAGCGAGTGACATGGTTGAATGGTCTTTTGTCCTTGTTGGCGGAAAGGATATCGAGACGAGATACGATTTATATTTAAGTTATACTAAGGATGAGTTGTTTTTAGTCATATCAATTTTGTCTTGTTTTTGAAAAGTTTTTCTTTTTTTTTATTTTGTTGATTTTCGTTTTTGTGTTTCTTCAACTTTATAAAGTGTTAATTGAATTTTGAATTTGAATATCATTTGGAAGACGAACAAAAAAAAGGAGTGACAAGTTTTGAATTTGGTCACTAGTGGTCGATTGGACGAAGAAGGAGTTGTGTTGTAAGTTTTTAGTAACTTGAGAAAAGTTGATATCATATTTCAAAAACACTTGAATTCCGGTGGGATTGTTCAGACCGAAAAGTGGAGAAAGAAATAGTATAAGTTAGTCTTTCTAAGTGATTTTCAAAACTTAACTTCATGTTGAAACATAATAGGGGTCTTATTTATCACTTCATTCATTTCAAGGGCCTAGAATATAACATCCTTCTTGTGTTGATCACGACTTCTTCCATTTTCCAACATAAATTATGCTACATTTTGTCAATGGAAAGAGTTATTTTGGCTTTAAAAGCTGTTGTGGTTTTTTGCAAATACCACTATTCGATAGCCACGCCATCTACTTGTGGAATCAACTGTGTGACACATAATGTGTTCTCCGCCGTTCTTTTGCAATCACACGTGATGTTTATATCAATGTTAACCATTTCAAGACAAAAGAAATATTGTTAATCATCAATCTATAGCACTTGCCGCTATTGACATTAATGACAGTTGTGTGGTTTTTATTTTTTCGTGATCGATGGGATGCTGTGATCTTTTTCATAGATTGACATCGTTTTAACTAAGATAATTTTGTTTCTTGACAATTCCATTCATTCCGAAAGATGACCCATCTCTAAAGATGATTCTGCGATCAAAATTAATGTCAATTTCCAACTGTTCCATAGTCTTCTTATTCATCGAACAAACGTCACGTCATTTTAACTGTCACCTGTTTTTATCTTCTCGACCAGTTGAGGTTTTTACGAGTGCAGGCCTTAAACAAGACTTAAAATTCGACAAGTTGTTGTTTGCGAAATGCCAAATTTTTGTTGCCACTCTCACTGACAGCGTTGATGTTTTTGACAGATCTTGCGTTTTGCCTTCGTTAAGATTTTGATTGGCTACGAGTTATTATTTTATGGACTTAAATGTATCCATCCACTGTTGAAATAATAATGAAATGCCAGAAACAATTGAATAATTTGCAAGTGCATAAATGACAGTCATTCTGACAGATGGAGCTTTAACAATATGGCCGCTATCAACTGTCAAACTAAATAAGTCCCTATGGAACTTTTTCTAATTAATTTTGGAAATATTAAAAGTGATTATTATTGACATTTAAAAATCATCCAATAATGATGATGATTTGCAATAAAACACGATCTTTTAGCTTTTAAAATAGAATATATGTGGTTTAATTATTTGACAGTTAAAATGTGACTTTTTAAATTCAACAAATCTGATGCAATATTTTTGGTGTACAGTCGTCTGCAAAAATAACGAAAATTGCCCTGAAAAATCAAACTTTTCGTAATTTAGGTAATTTTGACATTTAGTGAAATTCGTTTGACGTTTAGAACCGAATTTTAGATAGACTTCAAATTATGCTTATTTTGTTTATATTTGAATTATTATAAACTGTCAAAATGCATTTAAGGATAGTTCTGACTTCAGTAGATTAAAACTCTTCTGAAAGATCAAAGTATTTGCTCCGGAAAATCTATTTTTTTTGTACTACAATTTAAGATGACATTTACACACAAATGTTTGACATTTACTATGAATGTATGCAATCTGAGGACTGTACTATTTCTGTCAGTTGTATAACAGTTCCAGTGCATTTTTTTGGAAGTAAATTACGTCATCTTATCTTTTAGAACTATGGGAAATTTAAAGTTCATCAAATTTGACCATTTAAGAATTTTCCAAACAAATTAACTTCAAACCTCATTAAATAAACCCCCGTTGTGAACTTAACTTATATTAATCTATTCCAATTAAATTCTACAACTTTACAATTCTACACATATGTATGTATGTGTTTATTTTACATGACAAAGAAACATCACAGAACCTGTAGAATAAACATCAACAATAAAGACGTTATTATTAATATATATACGAGTCGAATATTATTATAGCCATCATTAAGGACAATTTAATATATACAAAAGAACAAATTTGATATCACATCAAATGCCAAAAATTGCTGTCTGAACCACAATTCCACTTAGGTATTCATCACAAAACAGAAGTTCAAAGGGAATTATTAATATCGAAATGAAATCCAATCATATAACCAAACCCCCCTGCTGCCCCCTCTCTGCCCAATGCAACCATAACAATCCCTTGTCCTCGGGCCCAAATCACAACCCTTTTGAATTTTGGAATGGAAATTCCAATAAAATTTTATTTGACTTTCTTTTCGTGTGCGTTTATATATGGTACGTACATACTCATAAGTTAAGTTAAGTAGGTATACGGATACGGATACATAAATGAGTATATGCACTAAATGTTGACGTCGTCAATTTCGACTGATATGCCAACTACCCTCTGACCTCAACCCTCAATTACGATCCTGCCAGCCTACTCGTACATTTAGTCGCATGTTGTGAATATCAAATAAAGCAAATGAATTAAGGATTTATAAGGATAAATAAATTTGACTCATGCATTTTCCTCCTCTACTCGTATATCTATATAGATACAAAAGCCCTTTTGCCATCACAGCGGGCATCAGGCAGATACGAGTACACAGAGATAGGATGTGCCATTTGAGACACGAGATACGATATTAAATATAATCCTGGATAAATGTTGTATGTCGTATGTATGCACACACAGATACTCGTAGCAATTATTTTGATCCAAAATTTGATTCGATTTGATGGCGATATGGCGATGGCGAGGCGAATGTTGTGAAAAGTCGACAACACCACTTTACCGCAAAATAAGCTAAATCAAAGTCAATCAAATTCTGACGGAGAACAAACGAATGTGGATTGGTTTAGGAGGAGGAGGAAGCCTTGGTTGGGTTAAAGGAAGTATGTATTAGATGAAATCCTTGAGCATGGTTAACCTAGAATCGTAGAAATAGATTTACTCCTTCCCACAAACGGACTCATCAGGAAGGACTCTAATCATATTCAATTGTTTGTTTAACGACGAAAAAGAACAAGGCCGAAAGCTAATTTGGTGTTCTATTGGCAAACAGGGTGTTCCAAACCCAAATTTTATTTTCGAAAAACGATGATAGTGTTTTCTTTCTTTTCTGGGGCCTTAACATTTTTTTGTATACTCGTCTCAGTCTGGTCTCTCCTCGGTAACGATCTGGGTCTTTCATGCGTCTCATATCAACTTGTTTTAAGTCAGCTAGAGTCATCAACGCTTCGTAATTTTTGTTTTGAAATCTGACATTTTATGCCTATATTTGGACATCCTTATAATTGTACCCCTTTTTACCCTAATGGAGAAGGGAAGGATTACATGTTCAGTTATGAGGTCCAGTAAAGGGTATAATCGGGAAGACCTAAAGTTTTATTTTGAAACCAAACAGATTATTTTGAATGAGTTATTTAATTTGAGCATTTGAACAGCCCAGAATTCTGACATGAAAATCCTAGACACTAACTTCAATTATTTATTAAAAAGCAGAGAAGGTGTTTTTTTTATTTTAGGGTCTTCCCACAATTTACCCTATAAGTTGCTTAATTTTGAAAAAAAGTACTTTATTTTTTTTTTATAATTACCTCTCAAGCATAAAAATGTTGGTTGTTAGTTTTAGCTTTTACCCTCCCTTACCCTATAATTTATTTTAACCTATACCCTATCTTCAAAATGTCCAAAATCTTATGTCTGATCATCACTCTAATATCTGATTACAAAAACCATGTTTCAAATTGGGCATTGCCTATTCTTTTTACCCCATATTACCTTATAGGGTAATAAGAACAATTACCCTTAAAAAAGTTGTTCACTTAAAAAATATTTCACATATAGAAATAGATGGCAGGTACTATAAGAAATATGTGTGAGAGTTTTTGGTCATATTTTAGGGTCTTCCCACCATTTACCCTATAAGTTGCTTAATTTTGAAAAAAAGTACTGTAAGCTATGTTTTTCTAATTTTCTTTCTAGCAATAAATTATAAATATACTGTTGGTTATTAGTTTTTGCTTTTACACTCTTCCCTTATTTTAAAAATATACCTTATCTCCAAAATTATCAAAATCGTATGCCTGAACATCACTCTAATATATTATGTAGTTACTAAAACGATATTTGAAATTGGACATTCTTTTTACCCCACATTATCTTATAGGGTATTAAGAATAATTACCCTTCAAAAAGCAGCTCATTTTAAAACTGTTTCACACATAAAAATATATTTTAGATACTATGAGATATCTATGTACCTTAGTGTAAGAGTTTTTGCTTGTACCCTAATTTACCCTAAAAATTAACTCTGTCTTTCACCATTAATTATATTATAAAAAAAATGTTAAATGAAAACAATCCGTCTATTAAAATACAATACATATGCACAAAGCTTTAGAAAAATATAAATGTTTTTTGTTCTCTTATTCATACTTTGATTTACCCTTATTCACCCTATTAATGACTTAAAACCTTATGTTTTTAAAACGATTTCCCAACTCTATTCCCAAAACACCACCATTTAAAAACTATTGAGAGTTTTTGTAATATCTAAATATTTTTCTTCATTAACCCCATTTTACCCTATTAACAGCACAGTTTGAAAAAAAAAAAATTACCCTCTAAGAACACGTTAAATAATTTTTAATTTTTAATCTTAATGAAGTTCCAGACATATTTTTAGATAAGTCAAATTTTTTTGTTTAACACTTCAGTTCACCCTTAAACAAAAAGCTATAATACCCTATAACCTGCTGCTGCTTCAAATAACCCTTTAAGCTAAAAGTTTGACCTAAAATCTTATTTAAACTGTCAAATTAATACCAAAACTTGGAAGCTTTCAAAAACCACCAAACTGATTTTTATAAACAATTCATATACCCCCTATCTATCGATGTATTTTTTTTTTTGTTGGTATTCTGTGAACAGGAACACCCTTTAATATTTCACACACTGAAGGCTAATCAAGTTGGCAAACTAGATTGTTTGTTGTTCTACTTGTTTTTGAATCTCTTATCGACCTATAATGACCATGATAACTTACGAGAGACTCCGATGGACACAGACAAAACAAACGATGAGAAATTCAGTTCCAAGGGCAGCCCAAGCCGAAGCCCAACCCAAACTGAAACGACCGACACATTTCTGGTAACTTCCCAGTCTGGTATGGATGGATGATTGCAGGAAAAAGGCTCTCATCTTAATTTTTTTTTTTATTTTCATAATCGACTAAAGACAAAAACGACAATCAACCTAAGAACAGAGAAAAAGATGAAGAAGAAGATCGTATCGCTCTTCATCATCATCCAAAAAAACAACAACAACAAACGAGATTATACAGCTTGCAATTTGCGATACAATTAATTGCAATTATGGTCAATTAAATTCCGGTTGCTTCATACGCACATAAATACTTTCATACCACGCATCACACACACACATAACCCAACATAGACGTTATAAATTCGCAGCATCCAGTTTTTAGGCATATTTCTTAGCTGATTTATTGTGGGACACGTCGCGTCCGTCCGTTCGTGTCGTTGGCGTCCTCGTCGGTCGTCGGTTGGGCTTGGGTACTTGGTGCGCCATCGCCATCATAACATAATCCAAAAAAAGAAACCTTAACTCGCGATAAAAGTTGTCCCTGATGGTGCTGCTGCCTGACTGTGCCCTTCGAGCCCTAACCCACCTCCCCCTCCACTGTCCTGGATTATATTATATAGTTTTAGAGAAGAGGAATTGTATAATTGCAAATCAATTATCTCGTTGTGATCGTTAATGCAGATTGTTTTGGGGGTACCCGTCTTCTGCGAGCGTCCTCGTCCTCCCCTCAACCTTTATATCCGCCACCGTTGCCGTCGTCTTTCGTCCTCACCGTGCGTCGACGACGACGACGTCGACCTCGCCGGGCAAGGATAATTCAATTATCGTTGAAAATGGATTTGCATGTGAAAGGCTTACAATAAAGGCGGCCCTATGCCTGCCTTGGCCTGCGCCACATAAGGCTCTGCTTCATCATCTTCTCCCCCTGTCCCTCATTTGCTCTATTGTACCACATATAAATAGACCCGTTTTGTAGGTTATGTTGTTGCTTCCACTGCCGCTGCCGCTTCGGCTTCTGCTGTTCCTGTAATTGCTCTTGTTGTTTTTGTTTTAGTTCCTGTTACCTGCTGTGCCTGTTTTCGGGTATATATCTCTGGTTTATGTCCATGGGGAGCAATGATAGTGGGATCTGGGAAAATTATTATTATAAGCGGATAAAGCTTTTGTGCAAATTATTTTACTGGCTTGATATGGTGATGGGATGGCCCTGTCCTGTCCTATCCTGTCCTCGGTCGGTTTTGCCATGTGGTTTAGGCAGAGGATTTTCTGGTTTAATTGTGTTGTTTGTTTGCCATGGATGGTTGAATAATATAACATAAAAGTATTTGTAACATTTACATCTACACACAAACACACACACACATGAAAGTCATACAGACACAATTTAATGCTAATGACAGAAATAGAGAGCAAGGTTATAGCGCAGGTACTATATACGAGTATATCCAAAAGGATATGGAAGGAGTAATATGGCGGTTCTTAAATGGGATTTTAATTAACTGTTTGATGAAAATTAGAGTTAAAGTTTTGCCATAACATTACACAAACACACCCACACACAAACGAACACACATGAACAAAAGAATAAAACAAAAAAAAAACATATGGATTTTAGCGGTTTAAGCCAGGCCAACAGCCAGACCCATTCACAGGATCCTTTGAAAGGATAATAAACGTTTGAAGGACTTGTAACAGATTTGCTAATTGAATTGCTGTGGTTTAGTATTCATTTGTTTTGTAATTTGTGCGAGAATTTAATCAGTTTGCTTTGTTATTTTGATGACATTTGTATATTTGTATATATGTATGTAAATGACAATTCTTTGAGGGGAGAGGGAGGAGGTGAATAATGGGAAATATTATAATTCATAATTCTTTACTGGTTTGTTAGATGAATTTTCACCTTTGACAGGATAAAAGGTTTGCAAAATAAACTCAAAACAGAAGTCACTTTTGTGGGGTTGTTTTCTGACAAGTGGAGAATGTCAGAGGACCGCTTTGGAATTTTGCATTGTTTTTTTGGTGAAGACGTCCTTAAAATGCACTGTTTTCACATATTCTTTCTCGGTTTTGAAAGAATAAAAATGTCTTAAAGTCTATAACTTTCTAAATTAATTTTTTTCAAATGTTATTTTTGACAGTAAATTTTTTAATGTTTCGTTATTTCCGATAAGTTTTTCTGGGCCCTTTGACTAGTTTAATAGGACCCTTAAACTCTCCATAATCAAAATAAACACGGATCTAATGGAATGAGACAACTTCTATAATGATGGAGTAAAAAGTTGTATCCATATCCATATTGTCTGAGACTTGTTCCGTGCAATTGTGTCTTGGTAAACTTAACGAAACAAAAACTGAAGCTTGAATTTCCTTGGAATTGTTATCCAAATTATTGTTCAAGCTCTATACTGGGCCAGGAAGCTGCCTAGTACGTAGTCTTTGTCTGAATCATGTCAAAAGCCGTTTTTTTTTGGTTAACGAATCCAAAATTTAGTGAAGATAGAGTTTCGGATTGTGAAATGAAGGGGGCAGTTAGTAAGCATATTCGAAACTTAATAATTATTTCAATTTTAAGCTTACTTTGTCACAAAAATGGTAAAAGTAATAATAAAAATTCACAATGAAGGTTACTAATTTTGATTAATTTAAACGTCATTAAAATATGTCCGTTTTTATCAGTAAACTGTCAAATAATTGAGCTATGGCTCGTTAAGAAGCAGGACCTAGTGACTTACAACTCTCAACTATTCCTGAGTGCGATTAATGTAAGGGATGGAGGGGAGGTACAGTTTGTATGCTGAATACGAACGGTTAAATTTTTGAAAAAGCACTTTTTATGACAATAATTACTCTTGTTAGATTTGTCAATTCCTCGCTAAAGGCAGTACCCATTAAAACTTTCAGTTAGCACAGACAGGAGTCGAACCCAGATTTAATCATCACGCCACGGGTACTTTTTCAAGCAAAGTTAGTTGCTAATAAGCGCCCAGTAGGCAACATAGAGCATCTTCCTTTAAAATTCACACAGATTGTTTTCTGTAAATCTAAATTGACTATATTTTTTATGGAATAAAGCGAATTTTAACTCCCCAATAACTTGTCTTCATAATTCACTGTATATAATAATTTGAAGGAAATATTAAACCACGATTGTGCAACTTGTTCCTAAAGTTGCCAGAAACTTAGTTCATAGTTTACGCTTTTTCATATAAGCCAATTGAATGAAACTAATAGTTGCGGATGTCAATATACGCGAATTATTAAAAATAGTCTATTTCCAAAGTTTTACTGAAAGTTTATTAGTGCGAAAAACTTTTAACCTACTCGGTCCGCATTTCCATTAAAAGTTCAACTCGACCTGCATTTTCATGCATTTCTCTTTTATTTCGTTATCCATTTTGTTTTTTCTATGACGGAATATTTTTAAATTTTGACACACGTAAATAAAATTTGAGAAGTAATGCAGGGATACTAACTTCAGGGATGTTAAAATAGTTTTTTTTTTTCTAACTCGTATTTCTGAGCTAGATTAAAATTACCAATAAATCACAACTAAAACAGAAAAAATATGTGTTTTTTGTCAAGTAATATTTTGCACGTATTACAAAATACAATGTCCGATAAAAGTAGAAGTAGGATCCAACTGCGGATAGAATTTTGACGTTTGGTCGAGTATCGAATTTAAAATGTTGACACAATTGATAACTCCTGTGTATCTCGAAGTAGTTTGCTGTTGAGTATTTTTAATTTGATAAACTGAGAGTTTACTCTTTTCTATGTTTTATCTGCAAATTGACTTTTGTTTTGATATCTGTCAAAAAAAATATACAAAACTAAAGAAATCCTACTTCTCTGCTGATATTTTTCCCAATGCAAACACACCTAATGTCAGTCTTAAGAATCGAGTCTCGTTTTTGTTTTTCTTAAATAATTTAATTTAAGATATTGGAGATTAAAAAACACTTCAAACTTATGCTACGAGTATAATCGGGATGTCAAATTTGTTGCAGTTTAGTATTTGTATGTATTCCCTGGAAGTTTGACATTTCTTTATAAACAAAACAATTACAATATTAAAATCTGATGGATAAATACTTTAGTAATAAGTCACTTCAACCAAAATTCATTTTCAACTTACTTCAATCTGTCAAAAATGACAGTTGTAGAAACTTTAATATAAGTCTTAAGAACAACCCAGAACAACAACGCCATCTATATCAACACCCTCTGTTCTCCACATCTCAAACTCATATCTCCTTTCTCTTTCATTCATTTATCTTTGTTATAATAATTGTGTATTCATAAGAATCAATTTTTTATTCATTGAATTGACCACAACAAAAAAAATCAATTTAATTCCAACAATGAACTCGCCAACATTGTCAATATATCTTTACAAAGTATAATCCAAAGTCCATGCAGAGTAAACCCATAATCCCAAATAAAATCCATGGTTAATCCTCAAATGTCATTTTACTTCCAAATGTCCTTCAAATACAATCAACCAAGAATCCATAAAAAAAAAATTTTAATTGATAAAAAAACATCACACAAAAAAAAAATTGGAAATTGAATTTTTACAAAAAAAAAAAGGAAAACTCAAAGAAAAGTAAACAAAACGTCAAAAATAGCGCCGTAAAGTTTTCAAATTAAAACTTAATTTTTCCGCTGCAAGTTCTTTGCGTGTGTTAGGTTGTCGTTTCCCATTTATAAACGAGTATATGTAAAATGTGTTGTGTGTCATGTTGACCGAATAAACACAAACTCATTGTCATTTTCGTTTTTATTGTTGTCTCGTTCGCCGCCGGCGGCGCTGGTTCTGGGTGACTTCTCTTTTCTTTTTTTTTTTTGCTGTGTCGGTCTTACAGTGCGGTACCTTATGGAGGGATTCTTTTTTGCTGTGTAAATGTATTGTGTTGTACTTTATTTTCCATAACTGGACGAAAAAAGGGAAATATAATAAAATTAAACCAAGAACCCCCCATGGAGAGTCTCTGTTGTTGACCACAACCCAAGGTGACATTAAACAGCCATTGAACGCGCAGCAAATTTCACTTTTCATAAAAACACTCCAGCAACGACTACGGCAACAGCACTGATGATGACCTTCTTCCTATCCGCACCCTCTCCGAAACGATAACACTCCGACGTTTGTCGTCATCTAAACGGTAACGGGTATGGGTTGAACGTGTAAATACAACACAAACTGAACAAAGGTAGTTAGTGTTGTCCGTTGTGTACGTCCGTCGTCGTCGTTCGTTCCTACCTAGTACCTTGGTATGGTCCTCGATGATGATGATGACAGAAGTGCTCGCCCACTTGCCGGCGGGTGTTCTTGTTCCTGGAGTGTCATGGCGGGCGGTTGGGGGATGGGATGCGACCGTTTGTCCGTCCGTTCTCCAATCATGTTGTTATATAATAGTCATCCTAGAGGGTATCGTGTCGCCTCCACTACTGCAGCGCCGCCGCTGCTGCTATTATTAACTGAAATGTGCTCCCTGGGGCTTTGTTTTAGGTTGTCAGATTTTTTGGGAGCCGCAGCATGACCGCCATTGAGGTTTCATAATAATTATTGTGGAGCAATCCTAATGGTGGCTATTTTTTGATTTTTTTTTTGTGAAACTATGTAGGGCTCACAAAGTTGTGGTTTTGGGGCTCAAAATAAGCTTTCTTCGATGGATGGGGGCGGTTTACCGCCCCCCTTTTTTCAATTTATACAGTTTTTCCTTCGTTTAATGGTTTCTGAGTAAATTTCGTCGTAAGGACTTCTCTTAAAGTATATTTCCCACATTCCTGGAAACTTACTTCCTTTAAGGACTTTAACAGGAAAAAAATAATGTCAAAGGGGTTTCGTTTTCGAAAGTCCAGTCCAGTCCAGAAGTGTTTTTCTTCGTTTTTTTCTTCTTCTTTTTTTTTAATTTTATCTCTCGAACAGTCATCCTGCAGGAGTTACACTTCAGTGATTCCAATCTGACCAGGACAGGAAAACCATCAAGGGATTACTTGGTTACGTGGCAGCGCAGTTAGATTGCCGTTTCTGCTTCTTTTTGTTGTTGTTTTGTTTTCAACTGTCATATAACGGTGTTCACATGTTGCAATACAGTACGAGTATATACAGTAAGTAAGTGCTCAATACACTCTCGAATATTGTGTATTGTGTGTGTTCCAGGAAGGAAATACTTTTTCCGGTCCTTTTTTTAAGTTCATTGTTTTACTATAAGCCTTGAGCTTCCTATATTTTTTTTTTTTTTTTTTTTTTTGAAGGAACAAAAAAATCAAATCAACTCAACGTTGATGTCAAATTGAATTTCAATTTAATTGTGTTTATGTCATGCTCTCTAATCACTCTCAACTCAGTTCGACAGTGACAGAGTCATTTTTAGATACAAAAAAAAAAATATAAAAAAGGTGTTTTTTTTTTAAGGGGGGAGATAGACAAGGCAACCTGGTGGTGGCATACGTTTGGAGAAGTTTTGGGGGAATTTTGGGGTCGTTTCTGTTTTGTTGGTTATTTATTTAGCTGTGACGCTGTGAATGAAGGATAAGGGATCAAGGAAGTCTTAGTTGGATTAAGTTAATGTCAGAATAGGTGTTATGGGATTCAATACATCATCAGAAGAGGGTTTTAAGGTCAAAGTATCATAGTTAAGAGTTTTGCTATATAATGAATGTTTAGAAAGTGATTTTTTAAATGTCAAGGCCATTTTATTTAAGATTTTGAGCTTTTTAAAGGGTGTTTTTTTTAGATGTGTGGTTGTCAAAAAGAATTTAGATTTATAATAAAGATAAGGGTTTGCCATTATGTTTTAAAGTTGATTTCGGACAAGTGGCCGTCGAGGATAGCTCGAAAACTTTTCGGGACCGTATGTTAGCAATAATTCGCCGAATTATCTCTATTCCTATGTGTCAATCGTCTTGGGCTCATCTGCGTAGACAAGAGACTTCAAATAATCGCAAAAAAATAGTCCAATGGAGGAAAATTGCAAGATCTTGGATGCGACGCCAGAGACCCACGATGAGAGGTATGTAATGATGCGCTCACCAAAATCGGGATCGGTAGCCATCTCGTTTTGGAACGTGTGACGCGCTTAATAGTTCCTCTGCTTCAATTCTTGCACAAGCTAGATTTTGTAAGCCCGTAAACCAATATTGTACAATTGTAGCACGCGATAGGGATGGACTCATTCTGGTCTTATTCGATACTCTGCTCCACAGCAGCAATAGCATCTTCGGCGACTGTGGAGATGCGCATTATCTACTAGAGTAAACGGCATGCGAAACCGATCCATGGTTGCTTGAATACCTGACTCAGTAGGGCGATTATGTCAACCGATACGTAGCGCGAACCGAACCATTATTTTGGTAAAACATTTGCATGAATCGCAAACGTTGTTCAAGAGAAAGTGTATGCATTATAAAATGCCAAACTAAACTGAGTATAAATCAAGTGACAGCTGTCAAATGGACCTACTCCGAAAAAAGTATTGCCAGATTGAAAACCTCACGTCTAAAAACAAACACATTTCATTATTGGATATGAATGGAAATTCGAAATCAACAAAATAAACTCTGGTGTGCCTCAGGGCTCCGTTTTATCTCCGACACTCTTCCTTATTTTCATAAACGCTCTTTTGTCTGCAATTTCTAACACACTAAATTGTTCCTGAACATATAGTGCCATCAGCGTTTCATATTCGTTTCTAAATTCACATCACATACATTTTGGATGTGAAACGACAGCACTGCTAAATGCTTCGCCGCGTCGATTCAAAACGTCACGTAACATAACATAACACAACTTGTATGTTACATTACGTTTTCGACTTTGGAACTTTTTACATGTTTGCTTCATCAGAAAATTATCATCTTTTATGTATCATCGAATTGATGAACCCTAATTACAACTTAATTTAATGATATCACCAATTAATTTGATCACTTTCAAGACACTATAAAATCTCAATTAGATGAACTTTACTAATGCCGCAATCTAATTCCAATTCAATCTTAAACCTTTTTTGAACTTCTCTTCACATAAAACAAACCAAACAAAAATATTATTAAATTATCATTCGTTTGTCAGAATCTTCCTTGGGGCATATTTATTAATTTGCTTCCACTTAGCAAGATATTGTTTTTGTTGTTGTTGTTGATGATATGTCATAATACGACTTGCATCAACATACATCTGCTTTCCTAACTTTCCCAAAAGCAGAAGAAGAAGATTGTGTTATTATTCGATTCCTGAATTCGTTCTTCATTTCTCCTCATTAAATGAATTTGATGTACCCCGTCAGCTTCCAGCCATCAGGAATGAACCATCACCACCACCACCGCACCATTATTACATTCTATTCTCATTTCGTTATAAGGTCGAATCATAATCATTGGCATCATTATGGGTCTCAATCCCAATGTCATTAAAGGTATACAACATCCCTCGATACGAAGACGATGACGATGCCGACGACTGACAGATGCGATGGTGGCGACGACGACGCGACGGTGGCGGACACACGAAACTAGGTTATTTCGCTCGGTTTAATAGCCATTTAAGGAGCGTCGGTACGTGTGAAATTGTAATTTCATTTCGTGCCGGATTACCGTGAGTTGAGTTGTGTTCCTTTTTTGAAAGAGGGGATGGGGCATTATGTTATAACGAACTCTGTGCTCTGGTATCATGTCTCCAGCTTCAGCTTCAAAAGACAAGGAAGCCATAGATGTGTTTTTTTTTTGTTTTTATTTTCCTGTGTAAATATGCCCAAGGAATAACGTACGTGTCATATTTTCATCATGAAATAGAAAACTGCCACATGAACTCGTACTCGAAAAGGAGAGGGTATAAGGAAGCAGACGGAAATGCCATCAGGAGGCTGCTTAAAACAGCAAGCGCCATAACCATCGCTATCCACTGTATACCCGCGCTATATACCATCATGCCATCATCGATTGGCCGGAATGGAAGTCGTAAAACTCAATTTAGATAAAATGGCTAAAAAGGTTTGGTTCTGGTTTATCGAAAAGTTTACTTTCTTCCTTGGTTCGAACAGTATTGATACTTTTGGAGCAGGGACCTGGAAGCTGACGATAGCTGGTGGGAGGGGAGGTTATTGGTCTTTTGGTACTCTCGATGAAATGATTGAGACCTGCTCTCAATTTAATAATATTATGGTCATTTGGAAGGGATTTTCTATCTAAGCACTGTTTTTCAGATCCTTTTTGTTGGCTTCGTATACAAACGGAACCAGTCAGTTGATGGAATGAACTTCTAGAGAACAAACGAACGTGATTCAAATTGAGAAGAATTTTAAGTTGAAAAACAGAGCGGTTTATGGCGGAGTATTTGTTTTAACAGCTTCATGGTTTTCAATGGAACGAGACTTTATAGAAAAGTCATAATGATTTTGGAATACGGTTTCGTAGATGATCTGAGACGTGATGGTGTTAAAGTTACACCAGCTTTTTAACAACTAAATGATAAAGTGACTTCTTGGTGACTGGTATCATTTTGAATGAATGAATGACACTTTTAGGTTTGAAATTGATTTAAGTAATTTGATCCTGAAAAAAGGGTTTAGTGCCTAAAGAAGTTGGACCCTTGAGAGTTAATAATAATTGTGTTTTATTCACTGCTGTATAGCTAGTTCGGCATTTAAGTGAATAAAACGATTAAACTCACTTTATATGTATCGACAGCACAGCTGTCATTATATTCTTCTTCTTCACCAGCAATCAAACTGTTGTTGTTTGGGAAGGGAGATTTTACTGCGCTAGCTATATGCAGCAGTGAATAAAACACAACAAATATCTTCTACGAGAAAATCTTTCAATTTGACTTTTCGTCGCATTCTAATTCATTCGCTATTCAATACTGTTCCATTTGTTTAAGATGGATTAAAAGAGAAAATTTAAGTGGTTGGAGCCCGTTGGAGTTTTCATTCACCGTGATGTCCATGAGTTCCTCAAAAACAGCTTAACATGTCAAATTTTACCTGCCTTGTGATTTTTGTGAAGAGTTGACTCCCATAACTGAAGAAGCCTTTGTTTCATGAGTTAGAACTGATTTCAGTGTGATAATTTAACAACTTTCTACTCATTTTTATGAGTCCTTAGTGAATGCAATCTTTTGAACTCGTTAATTTAATTCAATTTGAAGATTGAATTCATCTAATCACCGCGAGACTTCACATTTTTCAATTTACAATCAGTAAAACTTTAAATGATTGCAATCATTTTCTCCCCAATCAATCGATTACAATCAATTGATTGCAATCTTTTAAAAGCTTTCGCATTCAATTGAATTTACTTAAAGTTGTTTCCATTCTATTCGTTCTCTTGTTATCTTTCACAAAGAATGTAACTGAATTGGTAACTTCTCAAATGATTGCAATCAATTGATTGTAGTCAAATGATTGAGCGCAAAATTGATTGCAATCTTTTGAGACCGAATGATTGATGATTTCCAAATTTTGATTGAATTCAATGAATAAAATATTTGAATAGAAGATTTCATTCAAAAAATATCTCACTCTTTTACAAACCTGCCAACAAGTCATTGAACTCTAATCTTCTCTTTAGATGTCTCAGGGGTCTTCCAGAAGTACTCCTTAGTACTTTTCGCTTCTTGGGAGTTAAAATAAAGATTGAAGTTACATATACAAAATTGCAGACAACTCCTTCTCCACATTCACTTATTCTGCATTAAAATTAAAAAATAAAAACCATTACTCAAATTTATTCTCATTACTTTAATCCGCCCTAGGTACACTCTTAATTTACCACATCCCCCTCTGCTGCCCCATCGCTTTTTTCTTCTATTTTATAACATGAAGGACTTTCTGATTTGCTCATAACAAATTATACACACCTCTGCGCGTAAATTCGTCCACACGGATCCTTATCCTGAATCCTTGTACAAAAAAAAAAACCCAACTTAATCCACATTCTTAATAAACGATGTCATAAAAAATAATTAAAATACAACAGAAAAAAACCGTTACAACCACATAAAACTTTCTTGCGTTCATTCAGAGTTTCGCAGGAATTTTTTTCCGTCCATTTTTTTTTTTTCGGTCGCAGTACACATGCGAGAAGATGGCAGACGTTTTTCGTATCCGAATTAGTTGACTTCACGTCTTTTATACGACATTCCACTGCATTGCACTTTAGTTGAAAGAGGAGGGTGGATTCTATTGGATTTCGGGGATATGCCGAAGGTCGGTCGTCCTGGACTGACTCCCGGGTTCAAGTGAAATTAAATTAACAAAAATTGCTTCCACCGCATAAAATCATATCCTCTCGTTCTCTTCCTGCATGATGCTCAATGCTCATTCCATTTTCGGGTCATAACCTGACCACAAGCAAAAGAAGGTAGCGCGACCAAAACCAAAGTACAACCCTTGTAGCGGTTTGGAAAATTCGATTCAAACGCCCGCCCGTCGACTGCCGCTACCACACCATCACCCCATCACGGTTTTTAGTTATATGTATGTATGTATATTCAACGCCGCCGCCTCACCCCCGACCGCCTAAGGACGAAGGTGTAATATCTGCAAAAATTCCATACACACATAAAAGAGCAAAGCCCAAGTTGCCATTTAGAATGGCTTTGCAGATACAACTATTGGATTCTGGGATCACACTATACTCGAATTGGAGCTGGGAGCTGTAGGTAAATACCCGAAAAGTGTGTGTCCTGGATATCGAAATGGATTCAAAAAAAAAGTCCATATGTATATTCAACAAATCCCCACCCATACCGCAGGACATTCAGAGAGAGCCATGAAGCTATGTACGTGTAAACTTTGCTTAACTTTCTATCTATTTTTCTGCGGTACCATTTTATGGTCCACATACGCCCCAGTGTACTCGGCCGTTGCTTTGCTGTGCTGTCGATGGCGATGGCGAATGTAGATGGGGTGCCATTCCCCTCGAAACGGCCATATGGTGTGTCTGGAAAAGTTGTCCGTTCTTGTATATTTTTAACCCTTTTTTAACCGATTTGTTCTTTTTTTTTTTTTTTTTTTGTTACCCAAAAGTCTCTCTATAGTCAAACTTTCCCGACCGGGACTGCTCAGTTTTTTTTTCTTCTATCCTGTCGTTTCTCACTCACACCGCCGTCCTGTTTTGGTGGCCCCAATGGGACTGTTGGTTGAATCAAATCGCCCCCTGGAATGAGACCAAACTGTTCATCCCTTTTTTTTGTTTGTTTGTGCTCTATGAACGGTTGGAGGAGAGAGGGGCGGGTTTTTTGATATCGTAGCATCAAGTTATTCTTTTTGATTGTGTCCGCCCGCCCGTCGAAAAGTTTAAATTGGATTTTGACTCGATAGGAAAATTTTTGTGCATAGACAACAATTGAAAATAATAGCCGGATATTTACCTTTATCTTCTTTGGTGCTCTGTGTTTTTAAGTGAAACTTTCTTTTATTTATCCGTCATTTGTCTTGTGGTATAGCGGAGCGAGGGTAGGGTTGCCATATCACAAGAACAACAATCAGAAGTGGGTGCGGGAGGCTTTGTGTTTTGTTATGAATGAACTTTGTTTTTCTATTAAAAAAGGCTTGTTTTTCTTGTCTTTTTCTCTCTCTCTCACTCTTCCTTTTTGTCTTTGAGTCTAGAGTTACCTAGATAGAATTTTGTAAGCAAAAAAAAAAAATCCTTGTAACTGCTTTTCATACCGTGCAGAGGTAATAAACTAATTTAGTGCTTATAGCGCTTAGCCTTTTTATGTTCGTTCCAGTTTTTTTTTTATTTTATGGCCAACAACTAATATACGACTGCACCTTAAAAAAAAAAAAATTAAGGGTGCTTTACGTGATTTGAGTCCTTAAAAAGCCCCAAAAGATTTGCGATATTTGATCTATAAGGGTGATTTGGAGTTCAGTTATGGCCGTTGTTATTGTTTCTAATGGATTTTAAAGGATATTCCAAACGGTCCTATACATAAGTCCTTTTGTAGATGGCTATATACCTTCTATAGCTCAGATATGGTTAGGGTATTTTATTTTTTGTTTTCGAAATCTAAATGGGGCTTGAATTTTGTGTTCATATTCGTATTACCCTTTTGTAGTAAATCTTTTGAGTTGAAACTTTGCGATGACCTTTTAAGATGTTTTTATTTGATTTTTTTTTCTTCTGTTTTTTTTTTTGTTTTGTATGTTTTAAGTGATATTTCTTTAGAATAAGTAAAAATAATTGTTGGTATTGTTTAAGAGGGAGCATCTGTTTTTTTATTTTTGTAATTTGTTATTTGTTTTTGACCTTTTTTTTAATAAAATGTATTTCTTTTCGTTTCAGGTAAGACATTTGAACATGAAGATTGGGTTAGCGGTAAGTGGATGGGTATTTGTTTTGTTATAAAATATTTAAGGGTATTCAATTACATATTTGAGAAATTCATTGCATGTAAATTTTGGGAATTTTCGAATATTTAAAAAGCAATTTGACAAATGTTACGTTTGAAAATATAAAGCAAATGTTGTAAACCTGTGCAGAAGCCCCTAAAGATGCTTTACGTAGTTTTTGCAAATGGCGGCAAATGTCAAAAAACACGTCAACAAGATTTGAATCACTAAAATCATTTCTGAAGAGCATTTTGTGAAATAATTGGTCTCGAGTGAATACTTCGTTCTTAGTTGCACAAACTTGAAATCATGTGTCATTCTTCACTGAGCGATCTGTCAAATCAATAACGGGAACTAAACTAGAACTATCAGAAGTAGGATTGCATTTAATTTTGACTGGACGGTATGAAAATACTTTTCCTTTTTTATTTTCTGATTCCTTGATTTGTGTCATATTGATTTTCTTTGCTTTCGAAATCAAACGGTACTTTTGGCAAAACTACGGGATGACACATGGTTATACTTTGGGGCCAATAGTCTTTTAGTTTAAATAGTTTTCTCTATTTATTCAATAATTAAGTATTTTTACAATGTCCAAATCGTCTTATATATAACTAATTGAAGTAAATACATTTATTGTATTAAGCCCCGTTCATACTGATGTAAATGTCACACGGGAAAAATTGCGTAAAATTAATGATTTTAGTAGATTGTTTATCACTAAATTAGTGACAATTGAAGTCGATGGTGTTCATTTCTGTATTTAAGACAAACCGCCTTTATTTTTAAGGAAAGAGAAAAGTATATGACAGCTGTCAAATGACTTTCATAGTTGCTAATTCTTATATCATAAAAATCACGAAAAATTTCAGTCGAACAAATGAATTGATAATTTGTTTCAATTATTCTTATGAAAAGAATCTCAGTCTTCTAGAAAGACCAGCCAATCTGACAGCTGACAGTTAATTTGAACTAAGGATTTCATTAAATTACAATGTTTTCATGTTGTTGCTTAAGAGACATTTTTTTGTACTCTTTAAGTTAAAGTGCTTCTATTTAAGCCATATAGACGTCATTTTTTTGACAGCGTAGAATTGTCATTTAATAATTTTAAAGGGACCTGGAATTTATTGTTTGGTTTAAATGTGCCACCTTGGAGATTTTTTCAATGGATATGACAGTTTGCAAATGAAAAGTGCTTCGCAATTAAAACAATCGAGTTTTGGCGAAAAATCGTGGGTCCCCTCAATTTCTACATTTACTAGAATAAATTAATGGTTGAGGTTGAGATTTATAAGTCATTAAAACCTGTTTTTTTATTTCCTTATAATACTGATAAAGCTAAAATCGTTTGGTTCTTATTTAAAAAGAAGACAATTTCAGTCTACGTTCACTTCCATCAAAACGCTGCTGTCACAATTCTGTTTAAAATTTTGAATTTTCTCTTTCTCAATATGATTCTGCAAAAGACTTCAGTTGACAGTTCTTCTCTCTCTTTCTTTACTGTTAAATAAATGACTCATGTCATTTAAAATTCATCTTGAATTCACTTTATATATAAAGGTAAACGTCTGTACTCAGCCTTAGCCCCCTAAGACATATTTATGCTGCTTTGTATCTCGAAATTCTATTCCAACAAATCGAGTCCTTTCATATTTTCCAATATTAATAATACGCACACAATTCAATTGTGATTGAAGAAGGTCAAATGAAAATTCATGGATACATGTCCTTGACATGCAATTCCCCTTTCTTTAAGTCCTTTGAGATTCAAGTCAAAAAGGCTAACACCCTTGAACAGTATCTAAGTATCTACAATCTACATACAGACTCGAATATAACCAAATTCGTATATACTCGTATGTAGATATGTATGTATATTATCAAGAGGATAGCTTTTATTAAATTATACCTCATTCAGCCCTCTTCCACGTCCCCTTTGCAAAAGATTCAATATTTGGTAACAACTTTCTATCTTTATACTCAAATCTGCATCTGCGTTCTGGTATTCTATACAGTTCCTTGCTTGGCTTGGCTTTGCTTGGCCTGGTGTTCATAGATACATCAGATTACATCAAGGACGCAAAAGGAAAACTAGTGTTTTTCAATTGGCAAAAGAACTTTGTGTGTGTCCCCTTTTTCAAGAGAATCCACTTGGAGAGCATTCCTTTCAACTAAGACTACAAAAAATAAAAAAACACACATAGAGAAACGACCATGGAACCCGACTTAAATCCCTCTATCTATACTACTGATGCTACCAAGAAGGAGTATAAGGACTTCTTCTTTGACTTGGAATTGAATAGCAACAACGCCAACGATGGAAATGGAAATATCAAAGGAAAACATTTTATACCCGACTTGTAGTCCTTTTGCTTGATGCCCTTTATGAGTGCGAGAACACAAAATGCGATTAAAAACTCAAAAAACTCTTCTTTAATTGGCCTTTGTGTGCGGCGAGCATCTCGACTCTCTTGACTTCTGACTCCCGAATCCCGTCTCTCGAATCTTGTCTTCCGAATCCCGACTCCGGACTCCGCAGATTCGGAATTGAAGGGATTATTTTGTTTGTAATAAAAGTCAAATGACATTGTGCAATATTGTTTGACAGCAGATTTGTTTGACAGTCAGACATTTTCTTTTTAATTACATCAATGTGACTTGATTGTTGTTGTTAAGGTAACAATATCTTTGGCATCATTACTTAATTAGATTAAATTAAATAAATTTAATATAAAATAGGAAAAAAAAAGTAATTTCAAACCACAAAAACCGTAGAATTGAGGTGTACGTAGGCTCCTACAGACAAGTTCCAATTCCATCACAGAGCATCCTATGAAAGCACACACTGGGACAGAGTAAAATAAAAATGAACAAAAAAAAATATTGTAATTAAATTGATCGGGTTTAAATTCATGTCAAATTAACCATTCACTGAATATTTCTTTCGTAAATTCGATTTAGTTAAAGTACTGTCACCGATGAGATAGCTGTCAAATTAATTTAATTTTGATGTGTGAGTCATCGATATTTATTTTTATTTAAATGATTAAGCTGAAATCATTTGACAGTTGTCAATTTTTTTTTTGACCAGAAACTATGCTTCAGGAAATTCAAGTGAATATTTAAAGAGGATAATATTAATCAAGGAAAAGAAAATCATCAACTGTCAAACTAAATGTCATAAAAAAAAACATTTTATACGAAAGCTGACATTTTAGTAGCTGTCAAATATTATTGAAAAAAGTAAAGTAATTTATATTATAAACGTTTTTAAACTATCAAGTAGCCTAACGTCAAAGAATGAAGAAATTGTACAAAAGATTTAGTGAACATTATCTGACAGCTGTCAAATCTACAGAAATAATAATGCACTTCTAAACATTTTAGCTATAAGTCCCAAAAATAATTTAACATCTGGAGAAAAAGAAACAAATTTAATAAACATGAATTGTACAATAGCTGTCAAATTTACTGTCATCAATATCAATTTCTTTAACCATTTAGCCTCACAATACAGCTGTGTTACAATTAAGTACAAGTATTAATTATTTGCTGACATCTTAGTCATTTTAACTTACCTTCAACGAATGTCAAAATTATGTGACAGTTGTCGAGTTATAAATCAAACTTTTAAATAGGAAAAATATACTCAAAATAATACTTCATTTTTAAGTGGTATAAAACAAGTGCTGTCAGTAATTAAATTTTTCTGATACCTAATTTATATTCAAATCACTGTCATGTGTCAAATCAATTGTCTATTTGAATCAGTGCTGCCAAATTTTAATACTTAACTATCAAATCATACTGATTACAGTTATTAGCTGTCAAATTTTTAATTCATTTCAATGCACAAAAACTCAAAGGTCCAACCAAAAGTTAATTTGACAAATAAATATACACAAATAGTTAAAGTTATTATCAGTTACTTTGGAAATAGATAAGAAGTTTGAACTAAAAATCCTAAAAACTCGAGTTCCAGCTGTCAAAAGTTACTGTCATTGGAAATAAATATCGCTTTTTTAAAAATAGATTTTTTAATTTTTATAAAAATGGCTGAAACCACAGAACTCACACTATTTTTTATCTGTCAAATTAACTGTCATTTTCGATGAACATGACAACTGTCGTATTTCGTTATAATCCATCGCCAACAACCCCAATGTAAGATGAACAAATTAAATGCGCAAATATACACAGAATATAAGTTCAAAAAAGGCTTCATGGTTTGTTTTTCATTTTTGTTTTTGTGTCTCTATTACGTCAGAAACATGTCTGTCTGTTTCTCTGTCTGTCAGACTGACTTTGTGTCATTGTTTTGTATGTAATTTTCCAGATTTTCCATGACGAATTTCCTCACTTCATTTTCAGACGAGAGAAGTTTTGTAATTTAATCTTTTCTTTTTTTTTTTCGTTTTTCTTATTATTTTTTTTTTGTCTCTGCACAAACAGAAGTTATACGTTCGTAAATACATGTATACAAAAATCTGCACATATTTACAGCTAAGCCATAACACTATGTGCCTCAGTCTTTCGGACTTTCGTCACTTGGTTTTTTTTTTTTTTTTCATTTTTGGCATGGATATGGAAAATGTGTAATGTGAGAACCCCTTTTTTAACCAGGTTGAATGATGGATGATGAAAGAAGGTGAAGAGGGCGGCCGCGTCGCAGGGGGCTTGTTTCAGCCAGATGGTGTACTAATAGTGAAATAGGCTTCGCAATCGTGGTCTGGTGTGTGCCTCTTGAATAACGCGGATGGTGAACTCCCCCCTAATTTCAACCTGTCTGCTGCGGGCTTTTTGTAATTCGAATAATTCGGCTTGGAGAGGTGCAAAGTGCTAAAAACGTTTTTTTTTTCTGTTCAATAAACGTTCGCTTTTGACACCCAATCTGTCGTCATCGACGTTGACGTTGGCGTCGATGGCGTCGTCGTCTCTGCAAGGTATTAGGTAAATTTTAACATTTTACGGGAATAATTGCATTAGACAGGATTTATGTGGCAAAGTGCACCTCTACTGGTTTGCTATGGTTGTTTTATATGACACCTAGATGTGAATCGAAGTGGTTATAATTGTTTTATTGACGGTATTTTGATTTCAGGAAGATTCGAAACAGAGGGGGATTCTTTTGATATCAAATCTTATTGGTTTATTAATATAAATAAACATCAAAAGGGGAGAGAAACTTTTTTGTGAATTTGGTTCATGTTTCAACTTTAATCAGGTATTAATCAGGAAGGGATTGAAAGTTAGCAGTTTCAAGCAATTAGACTGAAACTTTATGTAAGAGTTGGAAGCTCCATCCCGTTGCCTGGGGATGAATGGGCAAAGTATGAGTGTTCGCCTGTTTTTGCCACTAGAGACTTTGACATCGATATATTCCCATGAAATGCCTTCGTATGCGTGTTTGCTTACATCAAGTGTCAAAATTAAATTAGTTTTGACAGAACGTAGAATCAGGGCTGTCATTTGAGACTATTCGGTAGAATCAATGTTGAAATGTTTTTGTTTTGAAGAAGTGAACTCTCGATTTGACAGCTAGAAATCTGAAATAGAATCTGTCAATTACATTTTTAAAGACATGTCAAATGTCATACACTTATAAGACTTCCACGACATGAAGTTGTCTCGTTTTGTTTGTGTGAATTTTGACTTTTAGGACACCGAAGTTATGAGAATTTTCGTTCCAATGATTGTTACCTTTTCCAGAATGTCCATTCTTGAATCAGCTATTTGACAAGTAGTGCTTTGACATTTTGTTATAATCAAATGTCATGTATAAATTATTCGACTTATAGGTCTATTTTCCATTGTGAATTGTCACTTAGCGGTACATACTCGATGGAATTTAAATCTGTCAACATAATTAACGTATGGTTTTTCTGATAATAAATGGGGAACAATGTGATTTAAGATTCAGACGACAGTTCTTAATTTAATTGATGAAGAAGAACAAGGAACTCCAACAAACCATGAAATTCAAAAACACACCTTGATAAAACCTCATTAAAAACAATTCTCACCACGTTTCAAATTAAATCTTATGTGAATCCACTCTAAGGTATAATAAATCTTCCATCTGATTAGAAATCCCTGAGACTTCGAACAAAAAAAAAAAAAAAAAATCTTCCAATCAAAAACTTTGCCAAACTTAAATTTTTATGTCGATGTCCTTTTTCTTTTTCATTCCACTTGAATTAATATAGATTTGTATTTTACTCACGATTTGAATTTATTTTCTTCGATTTCTTAAATTGCTAAAGAACAAACTACATACGAGTTATCATAAGAATCAAGCAGGTAATTGCAATAAATTCATACACCCACCCTAAAATAAAGATGTCCTGTATCCTTAGTCTCTTTTTGGCCTTTCAAAAGAATACAAAAAATATTGATATTAAAAAAGAAAATCTGTGTTCATCCCCCGCCCCCTAGATAATACATAATACTTAATTCGTAATACCCACAAAATATCCACACACAAATAAATCCATGTGGGGTGATTCCAATAAGGCTTCAAATATACGAGCATAAAAGTCTAATCGAAAGAAATGACGTTCGATAAATACCATCATCAGCTTTGGCCTTAACGGTGACATGGATGGTGGTGGTTGTGGTGGTGTATAAGGGACGAGATACAACACCAAATACCTGTATAACAATAACAACACACAACAACCCCGAACAACCAAAAACCGGCCAACAATGAGGCACACACAGAAAGCAAAGTACACTGTTTCCCAATTTAACGTCCACTCATCGCACAAGGGATTACCGTCAATAATTGTCCTTTCTTTTTCCCGTTCCTCCGGCCCGGAGTTCTTCATTCTATACGCAGACCGCAATAATCCTCCTCTACACATGCATGCATGGATGAATGAATGGGGAGGGCAGAGAAACAGGGAGACGAAGACAGAGCGAGAGTCCTTTGGGTCTCATTTTTCCACACATAAAATTCTGGATTGACCATTCCAATCGATTTTGTACCTACCCCCCTCCCCACGACGGTCCTCATTTCGCTGTTTGTCCAATGTTTTTGGCCAAAATTTAGCTCTTCACTGGTTTCTGGCTATCAACAGAATGGAATTGGCCTGTCATTTAGTATTTGTGTTCGATTTTCCAAAATTTTTGCACGAATCAACACAAAAACGCTGATGGACTACATGAATGGTTTTATCCATCGTCCTGCGTTTGTCCGTCGTCGTTGTCGTCGTAGGGTCTTCGATGTCGTCCTGGATTTTGAATCGAATCCTTAGCCTGGCTCGTGCGTCGATGGTCAGTCGCATCGCGTCACGTCGTCGTCGAGTCGTGGTGGTTTTTTTCCTTCGGGACACTGGTGCGTATGTGGAATATTTTTTTTTTTCTTTGCTAATAAATCAGAGTCATTTCGATATAAAGCAAGGGGAGAGGGTTGAGGGTGGAGAGTGGTTGGAACGGTTGTATGTCATCCTCCATTACAATCTATCGGATTGTGTCCTGAGTATAGACGAGTGCTCGTACACTCAGTGTTTCAGAAGAAAGGAAATGTATTGAAGCACAAAAAATGAGGAAATCATTTAAGTGGCTTATGTATGACGGGTCTGCATGAGTGCTTGCTTGCTTGTGGTGGGGAGGTGCTGAGAAAGCTGATAATTTCACCCATCCACCCACTAGATGGAACCTTTTCATATGGCCAGAAGTGAGGGGAGGTTTACTGTGACGGAATGAACACCTATACATCAACCCTTGAAGTGTCTCGATGATATGTTGGGGGGCTGGAGAATATTTTAATCCGTTTATGAATACCAGATTTGATGAAATGCTACAAATTCCCTTATCGACAATATATTTTGTAGACATTCGATATAAAGTTTAGTTGTGATTTTGATTTACCTTTGGAGTAGGTGTATATGGAGAGCTTAAAAGTTCTGAAACGAATATTGGTTTGGAATATTTATATGAAAATTTTTGGGTGGGATTAGAGAAGGATTGATATTTTCAGAAGTAACAATGTGAAAATTGATGAGAATTCACACTTGGTCTATGGATGATTTTGATGCAACCATTTGCAGAGAATCTATAATGGGAGTATAGGAAAAGGCAAAGGTTTTGTATTTAATGGGAAGACATTTCTGGAGTAAGTCAGAGAATGAGATAAGCAATAAACAGTCTCAGAAATTGTATTTATAATTCAAATAATAAGCATGTCTCGTTATAACCACAAATTGTATAGGTATTTTATTTTTATAATATTTGAATTCTTGAAATTTGCAAATTGTCTTGAAGACGGCTATCAGTTTGTGGCTTAAAGATACGAGATTTTTCTATTATCGATTAGAATTTCAAGTCGAAAAGTGCGATAAGAGATATTATAGAAAGTAGTTGGCTTCATTTTATAGACATTTTTGAGTTTTCTTGTCTGTCATAAATAAATTTTCAAGTAGAGACATTGCACCTAAGCGACTTAAGCTGTCAGGTGATACAACACAAGCCATTACTACGATAGAATCAAAATGGTTTTCGTTTTTGATGATCGATAAAAGGATTGATGCCTGAGAAAAAATAAGCCTATTCAAAAGTTTAAGACCAGAATCCGAGTTTCGAGTAAGTGATATTAAAAACTTTCGAGGAAGCTTAACTCCGTACCTTGAAAATTGGTGCATAATCAAAATCATAGTGCTTCATCCTGAAAATAGATTACCTCAATTTCATGCTCGTCATGCCAGCACTTTGCAATCGAAACCACATCCAACCACATTACTGTATCCCTCAAATTGGTGCTAAGGTACAAAATGAGCAAATGCCTCAACTTACAAAAGACTTCCTTCCTTGTTCAAAAGTATTTTTTGTTATAACCATATAAGATGATTACTAGAAAATTCAGCTTTTGTGAGACGGAAGGCAAAGCTCGTAGCTCTCACATGCAACTGACAGCTCTTGCTTCAAAATTCTTATTTTAAAATTTTTAAATGACAAACTTGATTTTGAATAAGTTTTTCATGAAATTTTGCTTAGTTAAATCTACCTGCTTCTTCTCCTTCTAACTTGCTTCTGGGGTCCCACAAGGCAGTCACTTAGGTCCTCTTCTTTTAATTTCTTTAATTTTCCCACTCTACACTATTTAGAATGTTCTCAAAACCGTGCAAATACATATTCATGTATTTCGACAGTATCGACATTTTCGACAGTTTATTGTCGACAAAGACCTTTATGCCAGATACTGACAACTACAAATCAAACACTGTGTTAGATAAACGGTCTTTATGTCCATTTCCTTTTTTCAATTTAACTGTGGACATAATTCATTAATTTGACAAAAGGCTGTCTAGATCAAAACTTTGTAAAATTAACAATTGGTTACCTCCCCCCTCCTCCAGTGTCAGTTTCATTGAAGTGATTTGGCAGTCTTTTTTCTCTCATGCAAAACTTAACGAAACTATCCAAAATAGTTTCTTTCTTCCATCCCAGTTCGTTCCTAATGCCATTGTCTACTTGACAACCTTGAATCAGCGACCTTGTATCCATCATTGATATCATCAAGAAAATGTCAACTTTCTTTGTCATTTATCAACTTTTTTCAAACTACAAATCAAACGTCAAACATTGACTTTTGATCCATTGCATTGTTTATTTATAATATACTTCAAAGTAACTTGTCATATTTTATGAAATATCTTTATTTATTCAAAAGAAAAATAAATAATTATCTATTTGTTAATTATACTTCAAATGTTAGAACTTATTTAGATAAGAAAACCAGATAAACATTCACCTCGAATTTATTTACATTACAAAAAAAAAATCTTGTCATCAATCATAATTATTTTTTATTCTCCCATATTTAAAAATTAACATACTTAACTTTCTGATTGACAATTTTTTTTTTTCAATTTTTATTCGATTCGTTATTTATAATTATTGCATTTTTATCTCGTTTCAGGTAATTTGAAGGCCGCCGTTGCTGTTTCGATTAAACATTCCAAAGGTAACCCAGTAAACTCACTAATATACAATTATTTGTTTATTATTAAATGCGATTGATAAATATTTCTTCTTGGCACCACTCCAAACGGTGCTGCCTGATGTATCTACCTACGAGTACATTCATCATCTAGATATCAAATAAAGTATCTATAAGTTTGAATACGACGAGTATGAGTTATGAATGTTGTCCGTCCAATTCAAATATGTATCTACCGCAACCACCGCTCCATCGAATCATAACTCGTTGTTCGACATCGGCTTGACATATTATGCAACACGACCAATTTGTATCTTTCAATTGCGGTTGTTTTTTTTTTTTGTTAAAGCTCATTCCACATGCGGCGGTTCTTTGGTTTGGCTCCTGTCCACACCCAGTTGAATGTTGGTTTCGTTTTTTTTTTTATTTGTTTGAGTTCATTGTGCGCGAAGTCAATGTAAAAAATTCAAACTGATAATGAAATATAAATTTATATTCCTTCAAATTATATCCAAATGACTTTGCAACCTGCAATCTTTTTGAATGCGCCTCCAGCCACAGCCATAGCCAGCAACAAACAAAACAAACGGGCCAGCTAAATTTTGTTTACCTATCTTAAATAGAATCTGCAACCGAGTTTAGCAACGCCACATCACATCACACACCATACCATACCGTACCGTACCGAACCGCACCGTGCAAAGCGCACTAACTGTCACTATATTCACTACAATTCACTATTCACTGATGGTGATGAATAATCCAAAAGATACAGATACAAAGGTAACCGAAAACCATAAACCATGCAATTCCAAATGACACCGTATGCCTAAGCCTAATACGAGTGCCATTCAATCTAGGACACCGCACAAGTTCTGGCCGGACCATAAATTCACTCTTGGCGCTCATTCAAAATTAGTCGGTTCGGTGGCGGCCACTATGTGCAATGTGCATGTGCATTTGTGCAATGTGCATTTACGGTGAGGACAGCTTTGTCACGTCACAAACTCACCGGGCACACATTTTCCAATGTTTGTTTTTTTTTTTTTTTTAATTTTATATTTACACAGGGCGAGTGGTGCGCTTTGCTGTGCGTCAATAAATTCAAATTAAATTGCTAAGTTTGAATTTGGAAAATTGAAAACCCGCCAAAGAGGACAAAAAACCGCCCCGTTTACCGTCCACCCTCGGGGAGCATAATTTTATTCGAACAACATCACGGTTGTTAGTCTGGTTGATTCGTTGGTCGTCAATGTGCATATAGAATGTCCCCTGAGTCCATTTATGGCCTAACACAAACACATACAAAAAAATTAACACAAACACACTCACATAAATTTTATATCTAGATAAATTTTCATGTGAAAATGAAAATGAAAATTTGTTAGTTTTGTGCGGTGAACGTTCCTTCTTTCTCACTTTGGTGTGGAAAAATATTTTTTTTTTTTTTTTTGAAATATGCTGCTGGATCTCTATTTAAAACCATTATAAAACCTGATCTCATTTAAGGCTTTTGTGTCTCATTTTGAGCAGCCCCAAACAAAACACAAGCATGACAGTTTTTTAGTAGGGGCAGCAGAGGGATGTTGGTTAAACTACGTTGACGGCAAGTATGCTGCCTACCATATAACGGACAACTGACAATGCACGACTGACAGTTGGTGCAGTAAATTACTCACTTGCTGTTGCAAGAAAATATACATATATCACTTCTATTCACTAAGACTGGAACTGGGATGGCTGATGGCTGACAATAGTGACAGAGACTTTCTAATCAATTTGCCAACTACTGATGGTAATGGTAACGCGCATTTGACCATTTGTATATCCTTACATTGATTCATGTCATTGCGTCAGACAAGTGACAGGTCACAAAAACAGTGTGGTTGACAAGAATATATAAAATAGTGTTAACATGACACTTCTGAATGATTGTACTGCTAATCAAAAAATAATAATGTCAATAGTATTCGTTAAGTTTTCTTTGTAATATAAAATATGATAAACCGCTTTGAAATCCAAATAAAAATTATGAGAAACTTAACGAAACAAAGAGAACTAAACCATTGATTCTTCGGAAAGAAGATTCATTCTTTTTTTTTAATGGTAAACTTTTAAAATCATCGGTCGCAAACGGTGTCACAATTTCACCATTCAAAGTTATTTAACGAAAAAACAAAATGTTTAGACTGTTTATTTTGACAGTTCTCCCCAATTGAAAACTCATAATCTGGTTGGATAAATTGTATGACACTTAAGCATAATTGTCGGGTGTGGTTAACTTTGAAATAAAGAATGTATATTCAAGACCTTTACAAAAACACAATCTTAAAATTAATAAAAAGTTTACTTTAACAAGTTTGTGTATTATGTAACTATTAACTTTACTCTCGCACTTAGAAAACTGAGATTTGAAAGTACCAACAAATTTAGGATCTGTCAAAAGAAAACTCAAAACGTATGACTTCGTTAAAACCGATATCAGCGGACCCTTAAATTGATTAATCATCTTCTGTCAATCATGGCATAATTTATTTAAATATAAAATGACACTTATGAACAAAGCTGTACAATATGCCACTGACAGCACTTTGACAGAACCTTTTATTATGTGACTATGTTAGTTTTTAAAGAAACTGAAATCATATTTCGAATAAATGCGTTAAAATGCGTTGACTTACTTTTTCCAATATTTGTAGTCCGCTTTCAACCACTTTAACATGTTAACGAAAGTGATTGACGTTTATGATAGTGTTGACATTGAATTCTTTAAAGGCCTCTCAATTAGACGTTTCAGTTTATCTCGCTCACTCCTCTGGAAATATGGCAGAATTTTGTTTTTTTCAATAACAACTAAGAGTGAGCTAAAATTATGAAACATTATGAAAAAGTCAAATGTGAACTGGGCCTATTAAATATTAGAATCTGACAGATGAAGCAACATGGCCGCCATGAACGAATCTGAATCTATCTTTGTTTCTTTCTATTTAAAAGCTCTTGATTTCAATTTCAACACACTGAAATATTATATTCAGTTTTTCTCAAATAAATTTAACGAAACAAAAAGTTTATCTTTTTAAGAAATTCGTCAAATTTTTGACAGTTAAAGAGTCAATGCAAATAAATGCACTGCCAAAAATAAAAGCTGAGACCTCGTAGTTTCTGTCAAATGCTGATTCCTGTACTACAGCTTTACTGTCAGAAATGTCATTGTACTGCTGAGCCTGAACTTAACCGGAAATTCGAAGGTTTGTGAACTTTCGAATAAAAAAAGTATTATCAACAATTTAAAAAGTTTCTGTTTTATTTTTGGAATCGGAAATGACATTTTTTGTGCAAAATTAAGTTTTCTTTTTTTGGCAACAGTATATAGACAAGGCAGTTGTACTCGTTCACATTTAGGACAGGAAACTTCAAACTACGCATAAACGATTTCGAAATATGACTACAAAATCACAGTCGCAACTGAACCCTTGCCTCGCCTGGCGTCCCTCCTATTCACTAGTATCTGTATCGCATCATCATCGCTTTTGTTAAAATGCAATATTAAGCACCTTTAATCGCCGTTGAAACCACTCAATTGGAAGCAATCCCCCTTAATCGTTTCTGTAATGTTTCTTGCTCCCGCCACTCTCTTGTTTTGTATTCGTATATAATGCAATCGTATCTAGTGCGCTCGATATATGTATATCCAACATAGATATCGAGTACCGAGTGCTGAGGGAGATATGAATACGACTACGACTACGACTACGATACTGCCACCTATTTCTGGACGAGATTTATGTGTCCATGTCCAGTATTGTGTACATGTGGAACACTGGTAGCCAGACGACATTCTCATAAATTTTGTTTGCTGAAATCGATACAAATCCATGTGGTGGTTGATGATGGCGGATGGTGGAATTCGATGTGGCAGTTGTTTAAGGGGGGAGAAAATGCATTTTCCAAATGTTCACTAAAAAACTGGTGTCTCCGCGCTCACCTCTGACTCCGCATTTTATCGACGTGGTGGCGGACGATTTTACTGCTATTTGCGCGCTCCTGGCTCTGGCTGGTACTTCTGCTTTGGCGAACCACAAAATCCCCAGTCGTCAATTTGTGAATATGCATAGCCGGAATATCGCGCAGGTTTATTACCCTTACCCTCATTTAGAGATGTGTCGATGATGAAAATGGACGAACATTCCACCCATCTACTTTCTGCCTGCTTCGTATAGGTCCGGGTTCGGGTTCGGATTCGGGCTCTGGAATTGGGGTTCGGATCCGTGTGGATGCATGGCCATGGCCATGTCGGCGTCTGTGTCCCTGCTCTCGCATAGATGTTTTTGAAAGGTGATTTGTTGTCGCCGAGAATACTCTCAACTCAATATAGGATCAGTGGCGATTTTGCATATTCCACCATCATCCTGCCAACAACGGCCGGCGGCGGCGGCGGCGATGCGGCGCAGCAGCTACTACCATGGCATGGAATGGCATGGCACCAGGAACAGCATATAGCACCTAGTCTCGAGTGTGTGTGTGTGTATGTGTTTGTGATATATTATGCTCGGAGCTTAGTCGTCGTCGTCAGTGCTGTGTGTCTACAACGAGCAACACAGTCCTCCATAGAACTCCAGATCCAGAACCCAGAGCTCCTGAAATGCAAATCAAATTTATTGTGATCCCTATCTTTCGTTCGATTCGTACTATCCGAAATATAGTTGGGTTTTAATTGATGTATTTTGTGGGTGGACAGAAAAAATTTATAATTTTCACTTCACGTGTGTGTCATTCGTCTCTTATCCACTTTTTATTGTTTTCGTCGACCACCGCCGCCGTCGAATGTTTTGACCATTGGGAATACACCTCACACTCCTGTTGACAGTTTATTTTAGTTTGGCATCAGATGGAAGTTATGACTGTGATTAATTAGAAAAACTGTTTGTCTTGGCAAAGGTGTTTTTCTTTCCGGTTTCACACCATTTTATTACACTGAGAAAAAAACATTTTGTAAAATTCAAAGTTTAAAATTTTCTTTCATCTAGATCAATTTATTATTTATCTCAGTTATAGTTTGATATTAAAAGGGAACCAAAATCCTTTAAAACTCATTTGTGTATAAATTTTATGTAATCACTTTGACACATAAGTCAAGTGTCAGTTTATTTTTTTTGAATTCAGGGGCTGTCTCTGTCAAAAATCACATAACCAAACTGTCATTAAATTTATTTAGCAAAAACTTCATTAAAGAACTTAGTGAATGTAAAAAACAAAGTACTAGAATTTACACAAGATTTTAAACAATCTGACAATCTGAAATTGACAGTTGAGAAAGAGTAGAAATAGAGCAGTGCACGAGAGATAAAAGTTCTCTTTTTAAAAACAATACTTCAAAAATAACTAAAATATGACCTTTTTCAGCTTTCACCAATAATCTTATGCAATGCTTCAGTATTGACATTTGACTGGCTTGCCCTACACATTAGAATTCCTCAGGTTTTCAATTACGTACTTTTTATTGATTCCTATATTTCTCTGGCTGTCAAAATTTCCTTATTTTTCATCTTTCTGCATGTCTGACATATTCATATTGAATAAGTGCAGTCTAATTAGCTGTCGATAAATAGACAAGTCATCGTACAATGTTAAACTTCGAAAAATGTACAGCATAGAAAATACAGTCGGTAAAGTAGTAAATCATTTATTTCCAGATTTGACAGGTGTGTAATAGCTTGCACAAAAGAGATCTGTCAATCGCAAAAGATTTAATTTTCTCTAAGTGTACTTACCTCGACTGGGAGTGTCACAAGTCATAAAAATATTTTTATTTAAAAGTCATTAGCTAAGTATGTACGTATTTTATTTCAATTTTTTTTTTTTTTTGCACACTTTATATTTCATTTATAGTCAATTAATTACGAGTACCCCCTTAATATAAAAGTATATCGTGAGAAGAGGGTTTGAGGGAATGAAGGATATTTAATTAAATTCAATTGCTTCTGCATTTAAAACAATCATAAGCGTAACGCGAACACAAAACGCGCTATTTGTCATTAATTTTATTGAAACACCTGAGGGAACTGTATTTTGTGTCTTGCTGCGTCATTTTAAATTTATATAAATAAGATTATGTTCTCAGAGAGTGGGAGTGAGTAATTTTATTGTTTTTATGATTTTTTTTTTCTGTTGTCCAATATAATTGTATGCTCGTAGAATTTTTTATTTCAATTTAATAAAAAAAAAAAAAACAAAAAAATACAAGCTAGCAAAATCTCGTAAAAGTAATTTGTCATGATAATTTTACTGAGTAGCTTCTGGATTTTTTTTTTGTTTTTTTAATGGCACGGAATGATTTTTATCATAAAAATTTATTGTTGATATGGAATTTATTTTTACTGTCTTGCAATTAATATATTCCCGAAAGGTTCTTATAGAATATTGTGTGACCTTGTCATATTATTTTTTTTCTTTAAATTTGAAATAATTGATGTACATTTTTTGTATCTATAAATTTTCATAAGAATGCCTTAAAATGGTAATTGTTTACGTTTTTTTAATGTACATATAATAAATAATAATCAATTCAATCCCCACTGAATCTTATAGAAATTTGACAGTTTAAAGATTTTTAACAATTTTAACAATCAAAATTGACAAATGTCGTTTGCCTTCTGTCATTTTACTTATTCTTTTGTAAGTTAAAGTTCAAGAAGGAACTCTGAGAACAAAATGTAAATTAAGAAAAAACAATAAACTGACAGTCACATTGCAACTTGGCCCGCCGAATTCAAATGTCAATGTCAATCACCTCACCTGACAGTTGTACTACTGTCGTTAAGTTAGCGTTCCTTATTACTACTACTTATAAGCAGTTGAAATAGTTTTATGTGCTCGCATTTGTTAAATTAACTTAGTTCACAGCTGTCAAAGTAAACTGTCATTATTTTAGCTGCAAAACATTATCTTTACAAAAGTCAAAATGAAGAACTAATGAATTTTGAAAGATGTCAGTTGTAATTATGTCGTTAAGTAAGAGTTACTTATTACTACTATAAGTAGTTGAAATAGTTTTATGTGCTCGCATTTGTTAAATTAACTTAGTTGACAGCTGTCAAAGCAAACTGTCATCATTTTAGCTGAAAAATATTATCTTTACAAAAGTCAAAATGAAGACCTAACAATCGAAAGTATTTTAACATATGTAAGTACCTGTATCGTCATGGGACTTTTGTGGGACTCTATTTATTACAGGTATGCCTAAAAGTAATGCATGGAGTCACTGTAAAGAGCTCAACATAGATTTGCAGAGGAAAAGAATAGGACCTAGTATCCATCCTTGTAGGACTCCATTTTGTATTGAAAATAATAGTTGAGACTGTTTCTGTCCACATTTGACACATTTTTTACTTCAAATAAGATTTAAATAAATCAATTTAATTCGGTTAACAACTTTCAAAACCTCACAAATCGTAAATCAATGTATCTAAAAAAATTGTTATTTGTGATTCATAAAAAAATCAATAATAATCGAAAATAGAAAATATTAAAAAAAGAAATATTTTGTTTATTCAAAGTTGATGTGTGCTTAAAATTAAACTTATTTTTTTTTATCTCACATACTTCTGGTATGAGTAAAACCGAAAAACAAATGTGCGTTATAAAAATGCTGTCATCGAAACAGAAATCATTCTAAAATAAACTGAAGATAAAATGACGCAATCAAAAACAATATTTTCTCGTAATTTTATTACTAAAACACAAAAAAAAAAAATTAAAACGAAAATCATTCAAGCAAGTAAATTCTCCCCCTAATAACCTTACAAAAACAAAAATACCGTCCATAACCTTAAATATTTTTTTCGTTTTTGATATTTGTCTGAACAAAGTTAAATTGCAAATATAAATGAATGATCTCATTTTTTATTTCATATTAAGATGTAGAGGAACAACAAAAATTTTCTGTCTGCTAATTATCAGATCGATTAAGATTATTGCTATCCAATTAATTGGAGGAAAATGCCATTACAATAACCTTCATAGACTCGCCATACTCACATACATACAATGGCTATGGTTGTTGTAAGTATATTATGTGGAAAAACATTCTCAACGGATTCAAATGAAAATTTTCAGAGAAAAACAAAACAAAACAACAACCAATTCATTATCGATGCGCCATCATCATGAATGGAATTTAATTGTTTTATTGTATCCGCAAACGATAAAAGATACAAACAACGACACATCAGACACATTGTAACAGTCGAACTCACTGAATTATTCGCCTAGGGAATACTATTAATGTCCACACTCCAACTCTACACACTCCACATTCATATCCACACGTATCGAGTTGTGTCGTCGAGAATCGCATCACACATTCATCATCAAGCGGAAATAAGTGTAAATAAGGGTTTTTTTGTTGCAAGAGATTTTGCAAAAAAGAAACAACAGACAAAAAATGAACGAGATGTCTGAAATAAACATCCCTTATCACCATCGACAAGGAACACAATGGAAAAGTCAAACGATGACAAGGATGAAGGGATCCATCGGTGTCCGTCCATACGATGGCGATGCGATGGAGTTGAGCCGGTCTTGGGTTTTTATTTTGGACAAAAAGTGTGTTTTAGACGTTTGAAGGGTGTCAGTCTGAAGTCGCCCTTATATGCATATTTTTAACTTATAACATAAAAGAAACGTAGGTTTTGGATTTGAAACAAATGCGGGAAAACATATAATGAAATAAAATCAGACATACGTTTGGAGGCCATATATACTCTTGAGGGCTTTGGTTTGCACAACCAAGGGTTCACTCCCTCTGTTAGTGAGAATTGACAAATTCTCTAGGGACATCGCGTATGTCATTATGAATTCTTTCTTTCTCGATCAGATTGAGAAGAACATTGTCATTCTCATTGTCATGGTCATGGTTTCCCCTCTTTTATTAACAACGGGATTGGAAGAGGGCGGGTTTTATTAAAAATACTTTCTAATTTCTGCTTTTATTAAATTACAAATTCTTTTTCTGCTTTAAAACAAAATTCCTTTAATGTCATCTCTACAAGCATTTGCAAAAGTCAAAAGTATTTCTTCTAAATAAACAGTAATGCACACATCAACGAAGATTTAACGAAAGCCGGTTAGTTGCAGTCACGAATTTTGACAGTTTTCACTCTTGTAATCTGTTTAGTTAAAATTGACCTAAGCCGATGTTTGACTTTTGCCTTAGTATTCACTGTTTTCTTTTATAAAACTCCATTGACTATTAGTGTATTGTGAACAGAGCTTAAGCTTAACTCTTGTATGACAGTTATGACACAAATATCATGTAAATATTCCAATCTATAAAAGGTCTTTTCTAAATTTTTGTTCGGAGTTAATTTAATTTCTAATCTTGTTTATAACTATGAATCTGAATTTTCAGGGGATTTAAAATATGTAAAAGAAGAAAATTGACAGTTATTGCCTTTAAATGTACTAAACAAACCATTTGTTGACATTAAAATAATAATTCGGTTTCAAATGTCACTCCGAAGCCTCTTCCGGAGAAAAAATTGCATAATTTCATACGATGAAGAACATTTAAAAATGAAAATTTTGACAGTTAACTTCTGATCTACAGCTGAAAAAACTCAGTGTCTAGGGGAACTAGTTTGACGTTAGACCGAGGCTTTGTATTGGCCGCTCCTTATTATCAATTATTTAAAATTCATGGATTTGACACTTGAAACTTATATACTCATATCAATATGTCATAATTAAACTTTGAAAGTGTGAACACGTCATTAACTTTGTGCCCTAAACATGGACCAAAATTGGATCGCCCTTTTGATACAAATTTTGAGGGTTGTTTAGAGTAATGTGCGGTGTGTGGTTTTTAACAAATTTTAATACACATAGTTCACACTCACCCAAAAGCATCGAATAGAAAACGGGTAAGTGTGAATTGAGCCTCAAGCAAGTAATCGACTTTGTGGCCGCGTGCAAACAATGGCTTAAGGCTCATTCACAATATAATAGAACATGTGTCATATTTTCAAAAGAAAACCTCGATTTGTCCGCTTAACACTTCCCACATAAACTTGAATAAAAAGAATTCTGTACAAAAAAATAATTCCCATTCAATTGAATATAAAATACTCACGATTAAAAATCGATTTGAAACTTTTTTTCCTTTTTTTGCAATTTATCAAAATTGGTTTCGCAACACCATTATATCTGTCAGTTGGAAGAAAAAAAAAACACACACACACACACATAAAAAGACTAAATAATATGTCTATAGATGTTGGTCAACCTCGATGCAATATATTTAATTGCAGGTGCAATAAACACTCAAATCGATGGTTATTTGTTAATTAAATGCTCCACACACATGATGCCCTATGCCTGATGCCATACGTTTGGCACAATCGAACGAGGTTCTAAAAAATATTTTGACGTGAATTTTTGTCTGTGTTCGATTTGGTTCGATTTTTTTTTCTTTTTCTCACTCTAAACTCCGTTTTGAATTTTGTATATTTGGAAATAGAAAATATATTCGATACAAAGCCAGCGTTCAGGAATTTTCAGGGGATTGCAAATTAATGAAGTGGAGTTTTATTTGATGGGGGAGAATTTTTTTTTTCTAATTCCTAACAATCGGTTTTAAGTTGAAAATTCATTTTTATTTTTTATTATGAATTTAGAAGTATTTTTAAATGGTCGAATGGATACAATTTATTTTAATTGAATAACTGCATCGATAATTTGGTTCGTCTATTATCATTGAGAATGAACAAAAATATAATTGAAGTTTTTTTTCCGTTGTTGAAAGATTACATAAGTTAAATGGAAATAGTTTGTTTTATTCTATTTTTATGGGTTTGTTACATCGATTAAAAGATGAAACTAATTTCTAATGGTTGATGATGAACTTTTGACCCACTTGATCCAGTATTGATTGTAAATTTCTGATCCAAAACATGAACAGAACACACGCGTTCTCAAACAAAAGATTATTGAAAATTAAAAAAAAATAAGTATACGCCCGGGTGTACTTTTAATCAGCTTGTTCGGTTCTCCCAATGAAGTTGATGTCGTCTGCCTAAGCCAATATCTGGCTGGACCCGATGGTGACGATGGTCCGTCATATTGTTGTGTCAGAGTCACGGTTCGCAGCTAAATATCGTTCATAGTCAAAACAAAGAAAATAGGCCCCAAGTGGCTCCCCTGAGGTACCCCAAAAAAAAAAACAAGAATACGACTTGGTTTGGAGACAATCGCTCTGAAAAATACTTGATACTGATGATGTCAAGTTCTCCATCTTTGACAAGCAAAATATCAGTGTAAATTAATCTATTATTGAAAAAATAAAGAATAGTATCATTAAACAACAAATCGGCTTACAAAATGTGTATATTTTTATCGTTTATTTAATTGCTTTTTTTTTCTTGGACATAACCTAGTACAATATCGCATTTCATGATTCATTAAATGCGTGCTCGTAAAAACAGACCAACAACAAAAATGCAGAAAGATAAATTAAATAAAACATCATAAAAATATGGCAAATAATATAAATCACAATACAACCGTTTATTTCAAACTGTAGACAGAGTTATGTACATACATACATGTACAAATTTATACATATTCGCGTACAAGAATAAATAACTCGTGCTAAATGCAAAGTCAACCGCGCGATACTACTTTGCTCTTAATGCGATTATTAATAACAATCGAAACAAACAATGTTCGTATAGTACGAGTACATTATACAACTGACATAAACGTCAAATTGCGGAGGTGTGCAATGCAATGCAAACAACAACTCAACTTTCTGCATCGCTACTTTTGTATCTATATTTGATTTATTTATTTATAGAGATATTTATTTATTTTTTTGTTTTTTTTGTTTTTTAATGAGAAAATGAATGAAAAATAAAACATCAACGACATCATCATCATCATCATTGTGAATGATATCAATCATCGTCAACTGCAGTTGACATAAAAGGACAGTATGACATAAAATGTTTCAGAATGACTGAAAAAAACCGTTTTTCTTTTGGCATGTATGCGGAAGTAGGCATTGGTTTTGTCCGAAGGGTGAAATAGTCACAGAAAACTCACATTACCCTTATTTTTTTGTATGTGTTTTAGTTTGCAAAATACCCCGACCCTAATAACACAGTCTGGGTTGAAAAAAAACAACACACCCAAACCTACTTAGAGTTGAATATAGGTACAGTTGGCTGCGAAAGCCTACAAGGCAAAGCGTCCTCATGCCACCCATGTAAGCCGAACCAAATCTAGGCGGCTTCATGCCACATTACGACAAAACAAATATTAAAATGCAGCTTTGCATGTCCAGTAATTTGTTGATAATCGCACGCGTATCGCCGTCGTCGTTGGTCGTCGGTCGTCGGCCAGTCGACTGGAATGGGAATATGGCCGGCGGCAGCGGCAGCAGTCATTGGCGACGACGTTACATTTTTATAACGTATGACTTTTAACTCCCATCTAATTCTCCATATACTTTGCTAACATTGCTTCGTTTCGTTTTTGCCCCTCGGACTGTAGTACACCGTGCACTGCACCGCTCCGGTCTCTTTAATTTTGTCTTGGATACTTTTAGGTTTGACTGTACAAACGACCGAGATCACGTACTTCTGACATTTTTATTGAAAACGACTAATTGCATACACTTGAAGAAAAAAGCAAAAAGTTGAATAAATTAATTTTTATAAACAATTTGCATAATTTTCTACTTATATAGTGTTATTTGAGAGTGATTCACAGTAGCGATTAGCAATAACGAATGAAATGATTTTTTGAACGTCAAATTGACAGCCGGAATGTCTTTTGATAAGGAAACTTGATATATAAATGCGCAAGTGATTTTTATTTAATATATTTGTGTTTGATCAACACTTTATAAAAGTCGCCTAAAGAAGTAACCATTTAATTCATTTTGTTAATATTTGTTTTTAAATGTCACAAATGTCAAGCTTTCAATTTACGCATAATATCTTCTAGCTTTGAATATGGTATAAATAAACTAAATTTTTGATATTCACTTCTGACCTAGTGTCTACTTCCTGTCAAAAACGATGTTATCACGAGGTCTCTGACTATTTTTACTTTTTACCAATTCAATCAACTGTCATCACTTTGAAAATTCATCAAATAATTTTTCCCACTGTACATATATTTTTGAATTTATTATTTTGCGCCATCAAGGAGTTCAAAAGAAAAAATAACCTACTCACTGTCGCATTAAATCAACTTAATCACCCACCAGTCTGACGTTTAATTCGAATTTGCAACAAATTCTGTCGCCAAAATTAGAACGCACCCACCAAACACAGAAGCGTACTTGTATTTTATTATAAATGGACAATAACAACAACAACAGCAGTGGCAGTGGCAAAAAAAATGACTTTGCATACGTCGTCGTCATCATCGTCGTCGTCTACCTGTGCCTTGTGCCTCTGATGTGATGGCGACTAGAAATTTAATACTCGTACCTCACACTGTGCTCAAAAGTCTCCAATTTTCCGGCCATATCAACACTCTCACATCTCGTTAAACATCCACATTTCATAGGGAAAATTTGCATACGCTGGTTAATTACGATCATACGTGTCGATTAAAATCGCATATATACTCGTATAGTATAATTTAGTTTTATATGTTTGTATATCCAACCGACTGTATGTTACAACGGGCAATAAAGAGAAGGAGGATGGTGAAAAAAATATAACACTTAAACGCAATTTTCAAATCACCTTTTGTTTACTTTTTACAATAACGACAAAAACAGTGGTGCCAAAGGAGACTTCTTTCTTGATAAAAAGAATAATCTTCGTTAAGTTGGAAAGAATTTGTTTGATCTTCAAAAAGAGACGTACCAGTTTGGTATTTAATGTTTTTATGAAAGCATTTATTACAGTAAACCCTGAAATGATTTGGATGAACTTATGTCACTCAGATTTGTCAGTTAAGTGTCACTTATTCATTACAACGGTTAACAAACTGCAAAAATTCAGGTATCTGGTAACTGGAAAGATATCGACTTTTTTTTGACAATTGATGTAAAAATTACAGAAAGCAAAGTATTTTTTCTTAAAAAAAAATCTTCGTTAAGTTGGAAAAGTTTCGTTAAACTTAGTTTGATTTAGAAAAATGGGTGTGAATCAATTTAATATTTAATGTTTTTATCACTGTAACTTGAAGAGTGCAGACTAAAATAGCTTAAGGAAGGCTTATATTACGTAAATAGGTTACTTAAATGTCACTTACTCATTCTAATTGTAAAACAGAGCTTGAAACTTAAAATTCACAAGTTCTAAAACTCTGATATCTAGTAATTGGAACATTTACCTGCAAGTCTATGAAAATTTATTGAATATAACAGTTAATTAGTTTTTATTTCTTAAAAAAGGATCTTCGTTAAGTTGAATAATTGTTGGCAAAATTCTTTTTTGATTAGAAATGGCAAATTAAATTAGTCTACAATAAATATATAGACATGTCTCCTAAAGTCTCCTAAATTGACAAATCTAGTGTCAAATATTCTTACTGTCAGACTGATATCGAATATCAACACAAACTTAAACTTAAACTTAAACAAATTATTTCCTTTACACTTTGGATATGTCAAACTCTTTTCTGAATATCTGACACATCTGTCTAGTTTAAATGTCTGACAGATCTGTTAATTTACATTTTTGGATTTCAATTAAAATCATTTGTTTCCACTGTCCAAAACCTGCGTGGTGCGGTGACGTTTAAAATAATTCGGATACGGATGCAACATAATAACGAACGGTACAAATGGCAGATGTTTAGCCGGCTCCTATTATATACCCTATACTATATCCACATTGTGCCAAAGCAATTCCATACTTTGTGTGGTTGTGTTTGCTAACACGCAATCCTGTTGAAGATCCTTATCGGGTACGGTTTAATTGATTGCACTTTATTGAGCTTTACACACAGGTACAAATAAAGTGGCGAATTAATTTAGAGCGTGTATGCCGAAGAGGAGAGTTTGGTTTGTCGGCGGCGGCGCGGCGGCAGCAGTAGCGGCAACGACAACGACAACTTTGGCGGGTGGTACAGGCACATGGCACGAGAGTGAGCTTATAAAACATCAGGTGGCGTGGAGGTTGATTAGTGTTGTCCTGCCTCCTGGTCGTATATTGATACGGATAAGAAGGTAAAACATTCCGTCTACCTGCTGAGATGTTATGCACCGATAACACTAACACGTTTCTGTTGCCAATTGAAAACTTTCTCTTCGCTAGATTTTTCGACGAATTTAATTGAAACAGCAAGCATTGCACAGCGCCATGCCATGCCATTCCACTCCATGCCACGCCATCAATGCCTCGCCATGCCTTGCCACACCACATACCACAACAAGCTACGTCTCCAATTCCTTTTATCAAAAGTGTACGATGATGATGTTGTTGTTTTTGTTGTTTTAGTTGTTGGTGGACGGAAAGGACGAGGATATTTTTCACTTCCGAGTTATCCTTGCACTACCAGCACCATATCGCCATCAACGTCACCGGCACCACCACCGCCAACACCACCACCAGCAGAGCAGCGCCACTATACGAGAACACAGTGCTCTTTCTCTTTGGCTTGTTGTAAATTAATTTCCGTTCCATCCAAGTGTTAAGTTTTCTCTCGCTTCGTTTAATTGTCCTTATTTCCGGTTTTCTGGTTTTTGGGTTATTGTACTTAGAGCTACCTATTTTATTTTAGTACAGATATTGGGTTGGTTCCGTGGAAAAGGAAACTGAAAAAAAAAATGAATTAAGTGCTTTATCTATAAATTAAGGGAAGCTCGTTGTGTAGGCTTTTTTTTGTTTTTTTGATTGTGTTTGTTTTGAAGATAGAAGATAGAAAAATCCTTAAATTCATTAGGGAGACAAACAATTAGTGAGGTAGATTTTTTTGTTGTTGTTTTTGGCTCTTCAAAACAGGAAGGATTATTATGAAGCTTAAGTATTTAATTTGGAAGATAAGTCATTCAAGTTTATTTACAGCATTTAAATGAACGATACATTTGATGAAGTCAGGATGTTTAATAATTTTGAACCTTTGTATTTTTAAATCCTCGTAATCCTTAAAAAAATTGTTACAAGAAAGGTGATTGAAAAGCCATTGACTTATGAGATGGACTCATTCAGTGAAAGATTAAACAAATTGTTAAATACCACAAACTTAACAATGACACTTTAAAGTTTGTCTCCATTTAAGACACGACATCCATCGAACGTTAGGAGAAAAAAAGTATTGGTGATAATGTACACCCCTGCGATACTCCATGAATTTTGAATTTTCTATCATATTTATCATGTTTTATATTTCATTGTGTTCTTTTTTTATACTTCCTTACTTATTACTTCTATTCTTTTTTTTCACCCTTATTCTTTTGTCTTATTCTAATTTACTTCAAGCTTTTTGTTCCCCTTATTATTTTTGTTCAGTCTTTAGTACTTTTTTCCTGTTCTTTTATGTTTCCTTTTGTTCTTAGATTTGTCCTCTTTTTGTCCTTAGCAATAAATGTTTTAATCAAGATAAAAAGTCATTTTTATTAACTGTCAATAGTGACATCCATAACAAAAAACTGACAGGTGCAAAATTTGTGATTTCGAGTAAATGAAATTTATGCTTGATTATCCATTCATTATTAATTAATTATTCCACAATTGAAACCAAAAAATGTTTAACTGTCACTTTCTAATAAGTCATTACTTTGACAATTGACAACAAAAAAGAGAATTGATTTCTTGCATTCTTCCACATATAAGGGTATACATTTCTTCTTTTTTCGTTTCTGTCTCTCTTTTAATAATAAAATGCTTTAAACGAAGTCATAAGTCGATTTTTTAGGTGTCAAAAATGACATCTATTACATTCCTAAAAATGAAAGCTGTCAAATTTGATTAAGATATTATGAATTTTTTCATTTCATAAAAAAAACATAAATAAAAAACGTCACTTCCTCAAAGTCATTATTTTGACATTTGCCTGTATTACTTGTTACGTATTACTCTTTTTCAATTTTTTAACTGTCATGTCATCATAATTTATGAGTCTACTCCATCTTCACCTTGAGCAACTGTCAAAATGACAACCTTTTTCCATGCATACATATAAATCAACGAAACACTCAACTGTTCTGTATTCAAGTGTAAGCATCAACATCAGTTTTGCAGCGCATTAAACCGTAATGTGTTAATGTCTACGCTAAATGTTTAACCATCATCGCCACACAACAAGTTCCCACCATCATCGCATCTCATCATACATAGAGAACAACTGAACTGTCTTCTTGATAGTAAATGAGGCATGACAATAATAGGTATCATAATAAAGCTGCTTTAAATAAATAGTACCATGGTGTCGACATCGACGGTGGCGTGGTTTCTAGCTAGATGAAAGTTCTGTCATCTTTACAAGGAACTTCAATTTGATTTAAATGTTGTCATTATTTTCTCAACGAAAGAAAGTTCTTACACAAATTGTAGGGGATATTTTTAAAAAGCGCAATCTATATAAAATTAAATTCTTTAGTTTCTTTAATGTCGATATTTAACAAAAGCTAACAACTGCCAAATAGTTGGGCGCCACTTAAATTTTTATAAAAAAAGAAATGTCATTCCATCGAAACTCTTTGCACATGAATACATTAAATTTGTATTAAAATAAAAACAAAGAAACTCGTAAATATATGATTCAAACAGATATCAATTTTGGTTTAAATTAAATATTTATTCGACACACTAAATGCATAATGCAATTTGATTAAACGAGTCCGTCATATTGTAAAAGGGTTCCAAGAGCTAGCCGGTGCCGAAGTTAATTTGTAAAATTAATTTACGAGTCAATAAGCAATCAGGCAACAATCTATTGAACGATATGATATAGTTACAGCAACTAGCGCAGCCCAGCGGTGAGCATGGGCATAATTAATAACAATATACATATTACGATGAGTACTTATGCCTTTTGATGGTTTCTCCCTTGCCCTTCTTCAATTATTTCACATGACAGCTCTTCATTCTGCAATATAAATTGATTAAATTAATTTATTTGTGAAGCCAATGCAATGTGAATGTGACATTACAAAATTTCATACCTTAACATTTTTGTGTTGCTGTTTTTTTTTATTAATCCTGTGTCTGATGTATAAAATAAATAGTTTATAGGTATGTAGAATATTTATTTTTTAATTTGCTTAATTGATAGACTATGCTAACTATGAATTATTTTTTCATTTGTTTGTTTGTTTTAAATAAATTGAATTCTTTATTTGAATTCAATGTAATCAGAGGGATTTTTAGATTTTTTTAAGGGGGTGTGTGTATGTTCTGTGTTTTCAATTTTTAATTTGTTTTATTTGCATTGGAAAATACTTTCCTCTAATATTTGAACCACAGAAAATATTTTGTGGTAAGCAAAAAAAAAATTTGCATTGAATGTGGAATTTTTAATCAAAAAATTACAATTGCAATTATTCTATTAAATGTGTTAATAGAAAAAAAATTATGTAGCAATATGCAAATTTATACAAAAAAAAAAACCGTCGAGATTGGTGTTAAAAACTTCGATTAACAGATCATAAAATAAAAAAACAAAAAAAAAACATTAGCAACAACCATGTTACCTCGTCCGTAGGCGAACACATTACAAACAAACAAAAAAACACTTGAAATGTGTTTTATAAGTATTAACGGTGTAGCAATAATAAATTGTGGTATCAACATAATGTTTGGCTGGAAGCATATTTTAATAAACTTGTTTTTTAACTCATAAATATAAATGTGCGGGGGCGAAAGTTTTGTTGGTTTTGGTGTTGGACTGCATATCGGAATTTTTGCATTGATTTAGTAGAACCTTACACTGAGGAGAGTTTTAATTAATTTAATTTTAGCAAGCTGGTTAAAGCAATGACATCTAAACGTCATTGTCAGTAGGAATATCTGTGATGTGGGACTAAGATGATTTGTCAATCAAACGAATGACTCAATTCATTGGCCAATTTTGTCAGCAATTGCATTTTTGAAGTGAAAATGACAGGGAAAAGAAATCTGGTTTCGAATCTACATAATATTATGTACATATATTAATCCGTGACTTAAATTCACTTATAGATAACTTAACCACTTAAATAAAGACTTGTAAGCGCTTAAAATTACAATATGCCATTTCAAAGGCGTTCGATGCGAACACCACCTATTGGTGATTGCTGTAATCTGACAGATAAAGCAACATGGCCGCCATGGTCTATTTGAGAAGCTCTTGTTTAAGCACAGGAATATTATATTAAAGTATATAAAATAAAAAATAAAATCGTCAAGCTTATAAAAGTTTAGGAGTCATTTATTGTAACATGCTTTGACATATGAAACTTTGACAATCACACGATGTGATCACAACCAATGAATTTGAACTTTCAAACTGGAATATCAATTCACAAATGGCAGCCACATTGGACTCATATTGACATCTCTTTGTCTTATCTGGTTTTCATTTGATTAAAAAGAAAAAAAGTAGTAAGGTAGACATTTCATTTTATTTTTTATTTAAATTTGACAGATGATGGTAAAAGAATAAAATGTCAAAGTGAGTAGCTTCAAAAGATTCTAATATTATAACTGTCAACATCGTTTTTAGTTAGTTGCTAACCGAAAGATCTTATAATTGTACTTTATGACTTACCCGGAAAAATTATTTCTTTTAAACCTAAAATATATCTAAAATAAACTTATCTCCTGATTCAAAAACTGTCAAAACTATTTAGCAAACACAAAACGATTAAAAATGAATAACTTTTGACAATTCGCTATCTTTCTATCATTTCTGAACGTTTGTAAAAAAGGACAGTTAGACTTTAAAACTGACAGATGTTGTTTGACACTTTTATAAGAACAATTGGAACTGCCTTGGAAAAGTTTACAAAATATAAATTTATTCACAAAATAGAGTGTTTATATTTCTAAAAGATCCCAGACTTCACAATCCTATTAATAAACATGTATTTGTTTGCCTTTGGGTGCGTTCGGTTTTTTAAACTCCTCACTCCCATGAAGTTTGGTCCAGTTCTAAAACAATAAAAAAAAACATTGATCTCTTTCAGCTATATGACAACAAGCTATCAAAAGTACACCTTAATGTTAAGTAGTTATCCTTTGTACGTCTCGTCGTGCGTCGTAGCAAAACAATCTCATATTGCTCTTGAAAAACCTCGGTTAAACGTCAAATTTCCTTGTTGTTCTTTTCAAGAATTCCCTATAACGTTGATGGGTGAATAAATGAATAATGTATTTTTCAATTTACCAAACAAACATTATTTTTGTTTCAACCTCTATTGCCGCCGCCGCTGCCGCCTCCGTTCCGCAGTGTTGTTCATTCTTTAAGGAAAGTCATGTTTATGTGGGTCCTTTCGTGTGATGATTCATCGAGAATAATAATTCCTTTCTTTTTTTTTTCTTCATTCATTCTTAAGGATGTCATTATTCCCGCAACAATTTGAATTTCTTTCTCCAATTAGCCGTGCTTTTTTTGCATGTTTGCTATAAAAAAAAATAAAAAAAGCCTATTACACAATGTTTAATGCATTTTCTTGTATCCCTATTCCTGCCCATCTCGTCTGTGGGTTCCTGAAGGGTGTACCATTATAAAAGGATCTGGAAAAAGTCCGTGTATTTTAATTTCTTGTCTGGAGCAAGGTGTACTCGTCCTCGTATATAAAACAGTGTACCTGCTCGACAATACCGGATGCAGTGTGCAGTTCCCATACGATGTGGGCTTATTGAAATTTCTCAACCGTAGAAATGAAACACTATAAGCGCACCAGCTAACTCCAATTTGGTGTGGGGGGCGCTTGCCACCGAACCGAGCCTCTCCCAATCCTGCACCACTGCCATCGCTATCACAACCGCGCCAAAAGCTTTTGTGTCCTGTCGTCAGGCATGAGGCGTGAGGTGGCTGAGTAAGGCACCGAATAAATGAACCTTGTGCTCTGGTGTGCAGTAACAATGGCCAGGCATTAAACGTCGTCGTCACCTTGTCGCTGTCGACAACAACGACGAACACGCCGACGACGACGATGACGACGACTATGACTATGACGACAGTGGCGCGGCGTCAGGGTCGATGAGGTGGAGAATGATGAAATGAAAGGCTACACTATTGGTAGGTTACCAACACCGAAACGCCATTGTTCCAGGGTGCTGTTATTGTTTCAGTAATTCAGAAATAATCAGAAGCACAGGGAACAATAGCACCATCGTCGTAGTCGTCGTCGTCGTCGTTGACACCGCGCTGCTTTTATAATGCCACACCAGAAGCCAGAACCAGGAGCAAGACCAGGACCAGAACTCATCAGGTCCCAGGACGAACGGCAGTAAAACACTGCATTCCTGGTGCACTGGATTAAATGATTTTTTATTTGTCACTGCCTTTGTATGCGCTTGGCATACCTTACCCATGTGCCAAGGCAAGGTACACACAAACCATCATCGACATCGACATCCTCATCACCAACACCAACCAGTCCAATCAAGGGAAGGTCCTTAATTTCGAGGACCTCTTCGCCATACCATATACGAGCACACTCACTGGTATATTAATAAGTATGTGCTATGCGGCAGGAAAAAATAAAACAGGCATATTGAGTGAACCTTGTTTCCGCAACACTGCCGTTGCCACGAAACGTCAATGAAAGAAATCCTTTGATATACTTATAGCACCTCATACACAAACATACAACAACACATCCAGGCTATACACAAGCAGGACAGTGGAAGTGGATGTGATGTAGATGTGGCTGGTTTGAACTCAGCGTTGTCTTCATATTCGCAGGCTTGCAGGTCGCATTTCGCAAAGCGATCTGATGATGGTGTTCTGTTATGTACACACACGGAGCTTCAACTTCAATGTCAATTAAAAAAAACTGGCAAAAAATAATAATGGAGCAGACAAAGGCTGCCGCAGTGTAAATCGCGACCGAAGTGCAGAACTGATATTGTGCGTTTCTATACTGAGGTAGTGTCAAAAATCTACACTCCACAACAATCGATTGGACCTTCTTAAATGCCACTTAAAAATTAAAACAAATTGACAACTTCGTTAAGTTCGAAATCTTAACGAAAGTTTACTACAATCAAGAAAAAGCATTATTGTTGAAAGCACACAGAATGTCATAAATTAACCGAAACTGGTTTCCTTAAAGGAGAGTTGAAAAATATAATTTTCAGAATTCTTTAGATGCAAATGTCATAAACCCAAAGTTAGTATTCACAAATGTCAAATTAAATAAAAAATGTCTTCATTATTTTCATAGAATCTTAACAAATGACATTTCTACTTAAGTAAAGTGTGTCTCTATTGTCTTCGCATTTTCCTTCTTTCCTTGTCGAAATGTCAAATTAAATTAAATTGGATTTGTATTGTAAACAAATCCAAAACTAACCTCAATCAACAGATGTGCAGTGTATATTTGTTGTCTTTTGTTTAAATGCATCCATTCATGGGAGAGTCAGTTTTACTTACATACGAGATTTTCATTAAATGTTTTATTTTTTTCGTTTTGTTGTTTTTTTCGAAGGTAGGGGAAAGAAGGTAGTTGCTTTTCAATCTGTAATCGAATTTTGATAGAAAATTTTGGTTTAAACGATTTTTCAAAGCTTTCGATTTCGATTTTTTTTTTAATTTCTTGACATCACGGATGTGTATAGTAAATTGGGCTCTGTCTACTTCCTCATCATCACAGTTGTGAATAAAAAAAATATCTTAAAATTTATTGAATACTCTGCATTGAGTCCATTTATTAATAGGGATTGTGTGTCCATGGAAATAATGTACTTTGTATGGTGATTTGTAAAATAAAAGTTTTTGTTTTTTAATAAAAATGCGTTGACTTTTGACTACCTCTGCGTCTGCTTGGATATGCTGGGTAAATGATTTCCCTATACAACATTTGACTTTTAAAAGGCTTTTAATTATACTCGGGGAATAAAGAGTGTTTTTGATGGCTGATTGAGCTTATTTTTAATACAAATTTAATATTTTTAGGCTTTTTTTTTGATTCATTTATTTCAATTCGGTTGATATCATTCAATCGCATTAAAATGGGCTTTGTACAGTTACGTGATTCACTTTAGACGACTTAACAATGACGTTTACAATTCAGAGTGTTAAACGATTACATTCGCATTGAATTCTGTATATCTGTAAGGAAACAAAATGGTGGAAGTATTGTCACTTTGACTGTCAACAATTTTTCTTGCTGGGAATTTTTATTTTGACATCAGTGACACAGATCAATTGTGTAGGCAACTTTAAACTTTGACACTTTATATTTTGACTTATTGGAACTTTTTCTAGTTTTCTTGTAAGACAGTTCTTCTAAGACAGTTAATTTATATTTCTTTCAGTTAGGGGCCTGCACATGTGATAAAGTCAAAATAGAGATTCAAAGATTCAAGGGACATTAGGTACTGACTGTTAATCTTTAAGCACTATTCACATGAGATCGACCAACGAATAAAAAAACAAATGGGATTGAAAACATATTTAAGAATAAATTCTTCACAAAAACTTTACAAAAGGGTAGAAATCTAATTTAATTTAATGTTAGTATATTTAAGTTTGCTTTGCAATTGCTAAAATGAGAGAACTTAAAGAGAATACATTATATCTACATTGGTCGTCGCGAATTCCAATATGACTTCTACGAACACTATTCGCGTTCCACATACCATCCACACTGCAACGAACGAATTGTTCGATGATCAAAATCATTCTAAATGGATTTTCTTGGCCTAAGTAAACGCCATTCGCGACGAATAGAAGAAGGTACATATGTACATGTGAAACGAAATGTCAAAATGAACAAATGTTCGTTAATTCGTCGGTCGTTGGTCGCTCTCATATGAATTGTCCATTAAACAGATCTTATCTTAAAATTTAATTTTATAATTGACATTTTAATTAATTGTTTATGTTAGTGCTTCTTGTCAAATTTGTACTCAAATTCAGATTGATTTACTTTTTTACATTTTGGCCAACTCATCAGAAGTACCATTACTTTTTCTGTCTTCTCGTGTTCTCTGCGCTAATTGTGTATTCTTGCTCGACGCAAATATCAAAGAATCAAAGAAATAACTGACATTTGCCGCCATTTGCAAAAAAAAGCCACACCGATAGCATGAAATGAGTATCTTGGTGTGATGTCTTTGCACCGCCGCGCCACCACCGGCTGCGTCGGTTGACATCTTGTGTACTAAACACTCTGACACATCAATCATTTTTGTACTAAATCGGGCTTCGAACTGTCAAAAAGCTGTGTTCCTGGTGTGATGTCTTTGCACCGCCGCCGCGCCACCACCGGCTGCGTCGGTTAGACTTTGTTAGTTTTTAAAATTCTATAACTCATCCAAAACTAAAAACATAACACGATTAGACACTTAAATGGACTTCTTTAAAAACAAAAAAGAAAGTAAAAACAAAACTAACTTGACAGAGTGCATATCGCCTCTTTTCCGTACTCATATATTCCGTATTGTATACCTAACCTATAAGCTGCTGCTATTATGTAGTACTCGTATATCACTTTTATAAGTCCTTCCTGATTTTTATTAGAGTGCATGCTGTGCAGGGAATACACACCCAAAGGATTTCCGTTCACAAACTTTTTAGCACTTTATCGAGAGCAGGCATTTCCATCATCTCAAATCCACTATAGAAAGAGAGAGAGAGAGAGAAATAGACGGAAAAGGAAACCAACACAAAAAAAAAATTATGTTTTTCCCCACTTTTCTTTTGTTAAAGTGAAAGGCATAAGGCTGTGACTTAATTTGGAAAAACCACACACAAAATAAAACAAAACAAAACAAGAAAAAAAAAATATGAAACGTCAAGAAGAGAGAGAGAGTTGTCGTACTCGTAACTCCCAAAATGGAAGGTATAAACTTCAAAAGGATATTCTTTTTCTTTGCTCTATATCCACTCCCAGCATGCAAACTTTTTATACTTACGTTAAACAAATGGATTAATGAATTCCCAGGTGTTTTTTTGTTGATGTTTTCTTTTTGTTGTGTTTTTGAGAAAACGATGTTCACAAGATTTTATTTTTATGTTTAAATTAAACATTGTCACGTTTGTAACCGTTAAATGGGGGCTCCTTAAATGTCAGGGATGTTAAATGGTACACACATGTAGGTATGAACTTTTTTAATAGAATAATGTTATATTTCAGAACTCATTTGTAACACAATACAGTGGAACGTATTTTCTTTAGTAATTTCAGAAAAGAAAACTTTTAGAAAAGTTATACAAGAGTAGAAAAGTCAACTTCAGGTTTTTGTTGAACTGTATAGAAATGTCAGCATTATGTGCTGTGGTGTCAAATATGAGATGGTTAATGTCATTTTTGACATGTCTAATCGAATCAGAAGTTTTTGTACCTGTTCATATGTAATAGTTAAATTCACAATTGACATTTCACTTTATGTAAAGTGTTCTTCAAAAGAAGAACTGTCATTTTGCTTTGTTCACGAACAACAATTTCTGACAATGTTGCATTTTTTCCAAACCTCGGCACCACTGTATAGCTTAGCTACGTATAACCTTTGTTTTTATTTAAATGACGCACATGCTTTTTATTCATAGAAAAACACATTTAAATGAAATATGCTTTTTTCCCAACAGGGGTATGGGGTTATTTTCCGAGCAAGAGATTATCTAAAAGTTATTACAGCACGCTCCTGTGCACTTTTCTTAAGTGTCACACTGCATGATTTCTTCTGCTGCTTCCCGGCACAGTTCAGCCCAGCCCAGGTCGGCCTGGCCTGGCCCGGCCCCAGACAGTCTCTGAAAGACAGAAATTGCTTGTTTTAAGCACGAAGTACCTTATACAGAAGTGCAAGTTCAGGGTGGTAAAAAAGAAATTTAAATATAATTGAACCTCGGTTGGCTGAATTCGTTTTTTGACAAGACCCTTAGGGTGAAAAAAAAAAAATAAAAAAAACAGAGAGAAACACAACAGTGGACAAACAAATGAGAGTGAACAAAAAAAACAACACAAATATGAATCAATTAAGTCCGCTGACACAGCAAAGTGCCCAGACACTTTTTCGCGTGCTGCGCCAATTTTTTTTTTTTTTCAACATTTCGAAGGAAATTGTTGTAAAGGTCAACTGACGATTAATATCAAAGCATGCACAATATACTTAGGTCTTTTGTATATGGCTATCTGACAATCAACCCTCGAAACACAGACGTCAGAGTCAGACTGAACTGAACTGTCTTGAGACAGTATACAGAAAAGGGAGCGGGATGGAGCAAGGAATGGGGGCGGCTATAACAATTCTTTTCAAGACAGATGATAATTTGAATAGAATGACAATAGAGTGACGGGTGTTCTCGAAGTTTTGAGTTGATGTCAGAAGTTATTCGTTGCATGAGAACAGTTCGTTCGGACTCGATTGTTTTGTATTTGTAGATTGTAGATTTCTTAAGCTGGTCCTGGTTAGGTATAGATAAAATACTTTGCAAGAAGATTGCGATCAGGTGAAACCTTGCTGCCATGAAAGACGTTCGCGTCGCGTCGACGGCGAACAGAATGACGGTGAATAATGTATTTCGAGAATGGAAATGAATAGTGGAAATTATGACACACTGTCATCGTAAAACACGAAACATGCAGCGCTGCTTCTGCTGAAGTACCTATACGTATAATACATAATCGTAGTACCGACGAATGTCGCGGTGCGGCGCGGCGAGGCTCTCGACCGAAGCGACGCGACGCGACGCGACGAAGCTCTAAAGCTGCTACCGATTTGCATGATGTGTGCTAGTTGCTATAGTGTTTGTGCTTGTACTTGTGCTTCTCACGTTGACAGCTCCGCCAACCAAACAGAGAAGGAGTTGCCATGCAAATTGACGAGGTAATTGTTGATGGTTGGTAATAATGTTTAACATTGTTTTAGTGCATTTGAAGTGTCTTTCGAGAGTGCAGTACATGGATGATGCTCTTCAAAAAGTCATTATGAACACATGGTGATGATGGAATTAACGTTTACACTTTTGCCACCAGAGCGTAATGGAGAGTATGCTTCGTCAGTTTATGACATTCCAAGGCTGTGATGTGAGATTTTATAAGAGTGAAGAAGAGCTATATAGTTTGGGACAGCTTGGCCTGGAGAAACTGTTTTTTTTTTCGTTAAATTGACATTTAATCAGTTTAAGTGAAGTTAGTTGCGATGTGATAATACTTCTTCTTTCAGAAAATAATTGCAAAACTGGATGAAAAATAAAAAAAGTTACTTTACCGACATTTCAAAATACTTTTCAATATGAGCATAGTTTTAACTTTAAAATTTGAATTCTTTTGGGAAAAATTCTTTCTTAACTCAATTAAAACCTTTTTTATTTTTTCTTTAAGTGAAAGACTCTCAAACGACAGGGAAACCTACATCTGTCAAAAACTATTTACAATGACATTTGTGGTTTCTTCCTGTACATATTTTAACGTTTCGCCAATAACAAGTGAAAAAAACATAACAGTTCTCACAAATATTAGCTATCACATTTTTTCTCTTTGTCACTTTACTGTTTTTAAAGGGCCAGCTGTCACTTTTCGTTAACAGACTCATAATCTAGATCAGTACCTACCTATATAAATTGCCTTAATCCTCGATATGTTTTACTTGTAAGGCTTTGACATCCAAATAACATTCTTAATCGTCTTTTTTGAGTGAAACTGTAAAAAAATGTTGTTAATTGTCCGTGTCCAGTGCAAAGCGTTGACACTTACATAGCGTTGACACTTGAATCTTCTTGAATCAAATGTCTTGAAGTGAGGGTCGATATAAGGTTTTGACAACTACCTAACATTCTTAAAGATCATTTTCGAAAAAATCAATAAAAAGTATTCAAAATGTTGAAGCCAAAAAGCCGTTAAGATAATAAAAAAGAAATACTAATTTTCTACATTTCGTAATTTTGTAAATGCTAACATTTTTGACACTTGTATCTCATTGTCATTTCAACCCCGTTATTTATCAAAGAAATACACTTCAAATTTATTCAAATGAATTTTTCTCGGATTAATAATTTAACTTCAATCTCTGCACAGATTTTTTGAAGTGTGAATTCGTTGAAATTAAAAAAAACTTCATTTAAATAAAAGAGTTCCAGTCGTAGAACCTTCTGGTACACCTCGTTTTTTTTTATATTTTTAATCTTGAATATTGATTCAAATCCCTTCCGCGGCCATTCGAATATTTCTTTAGTTTTTTTTTTTCTCATTAGAATTAGCTCATACTTACTTGAAGCCTTTGTCAATACCGTATTCAATTTCTAATAATTGATTTCCAAGGATATGACCTGGAAAAAAAGGACTTTCCACACATATTGTCGTTTTGTCACAGCAAACAGCAGTGGTTCTTCACTTTGCATGCGCATATTCAAACAATGCCACATGCCTCATACTTCATACATTCAAGTCTACATGGATTTATTAGCATCAAGACTAAGAGGAACGGCATAGTTGATGGTTTTATATGTATACCGTGGTATGCACACAATTCTGGAACGGGAATCAAAAAGCAAACATTATTAAGGGTTACGTCAAAGTGCTTTAGTTTTTCCTCACTATGTGCATATTTATGTATGTTCATATGTAGCTGCTATCGAATCGATGGGTGGTTAATAATTTCAATAAGTTTTAGCCTGTGATGAAAATGGGTGAGCCTTGAATAAGGGTTATTTATGGATCTATAAACAAATTTTAGATTTGCATACGCATACGCAAATATTTGAGAATGAAAAAAAATAGAAATAAAAAAGTAAAGTTCTTAAATGGCTCCCTTGTGGTATTCCATCGTAAATGCACCTAACCAAGTAAGGCTTAAGATTTGGAAGTAAAATACAAGATTTAAACATTATTAACAACTTTTTGAATACACTTTTCAAGGAAATATAAAAGAATACCCGGTTTATTTAAAGCAGTATCAATTTTGCCGAAATCCCTTTACATTTTTTTATACTGTCCTTTATTTTTACAAATCCAAAGGACAAAGATCAACAAATTATAGACTGAGTTGACAGAAATTATTGAATTACAATTCACAATCTATTTATCATCAGTCTATGGTTGAATTATAGTGTAAGGTACTAGATGTCACTTAATTACAGCCTAATGTAGAAAGTCTCCAAATGATGTAGTGGCAAACTCAAACTCTGTAAATTCTAGCTGACACGAAAAACATCGCTAAATTACATGACGTGGTTACAAATGCCATTTCACGACAGTCTGGAGACAAATTACATTTTGACAATCACATCAGAAGATAATAAATTCTAGTAATATCTAATGAAGACGTCATAAAATTAGATTCTAAAGAAGAAATTATTGTTGATACAGCTTAATTACAGTTAAAAGCCATAAAAGATAACATAACTTCAATTTAAATTATTTAAAAAGTTCTTAAAACCGTTTAAGAAGTCCATCCATAGATAGGTTAAGTCCTTTTCTGTTAAGCATTCTTCTCCCACTCGTTTTAATCCTATGATACAATAATTATTTGACGTCCCTGAAAGAACAAGTTCGTGCGACTAATAAATTCTGCATTTTATTTTCGCTGCAAGTACAGTCTTTGTTCTTCATCTGCACACCACATCTACCCCACCTACTTCAGTTTAACGAAAATTTTTGTTTGTTATTATTTTTTTTTTTTTACAAACTCTTTTTTAACCAAAGAGTGATTGGATTTTTCCCTTCAAAAACAAAAAAAAAACAAAAATATTCTTCGTCGACGAAAACCATCACCACTCTGGGTAAAATTTTTGTAGGGACCTACTCGTTGATATAAGAGTATATGCAACAACAACCCCTTTTACTGCAGCAGCGGCACTGGCAGCAGCAGCAGCATGTGAATTGTGTTCGGTTGGGTAATTCAATTTTTGTGCCTTCTCTTATCCGCTGTAACTAAATTGAAAATTTTACAAAAAAAAAAAAGATGACTATATGATTTTTTTTCTGTTATGCCTGTTTCCTTTGCCAAAAGCATCAGACGTATAGTTTTAGCTTCGAAAGTTTTCGTTTCTTTATTTCGGGAAAGTTTTGGGCTTAAAGTATATACAAGGGCCTAAAATGACAACCCAACAGCATTTAGATGTCAAAACTTCTATTTTTCTTAGTAAGACTACATTGCCTTTGGAGAGATCCAGAATCAGCAAAATCTCCTCTCAGGGTAAAGTCTCTTTCATCTTAAAGCTTTTAACTTGGCAGACAATTTTCGGTCCCTTCAGTACGCACAATCACTTATTGTGTACCTACCTAATATCACCAAAGTTATCCGAATAATCTCCCTCTCAAAATGGCTCTCCAGTGGAATGTCATAGCAAATGTCAAAGATTTGTTTGATTTTCAACTTCTGGAGACTTAAGCAACGTTTATGATCTTGAATTTAAATGCAAAACATTATCCACAACTTTAAAAACCCTGTGATAAAAAAACTACAAATTTTAATTTAGGTATTAAAGATGCTTTAGATTCTTAAGTTCGTAAAAATTATACAAAATCTATTCAAATTTCTCAAAAGTCATTTTATTTACCAAATATAAAATTGCCTCCTTGTTATCTACATGATAAATGATAATAATTACAGTTGTCGAAAAGAAAGACCAACAAATTATAGTCTGTGGGTGACAGATGTCATAAATACACATTTCTGCAGAAGAAATCTTATTTAATGACAGTTATGACATTCATAAATTCCAAACGTCAATTACATTGTGATGTATCAAAAGTCTCAAAAGAAAACAAAATAAAATATATAAAACTTCTATTGGTAGTTTGGAACAAACATCTATGTACATCATACATTACATATATCTCGTAGGGTATCGTCCTCCCAAGCTAAAGTTTCTCAACCTTATTTCGTTAGCCTTTTTAAGTACCTACCTATGCAGTTCAAATTGCACCTTAGTATAAGCCATAACCCAGACAAAAATAGCTCCAAACTATTTAAGCGAAATAAGATGAATTTTTAAAGACTAACCTCTTTTGTTTAATTCAATTCGACTCAACTCTAGGTAATACTACTATTCTGACAAAGTCCGCGCCCCCAGGTTAACCCGTCAGAAGGCGCGTGTACATTCGTAACGCGGTTAGGCGCGTATGAGCGCGGCGCTCACTTAACAGTTTTGAGGAATAAATGTTGTAAATCGAACTCAAATGAGAATTTTATTATGGGTAATTAATAAGGACGACTTTATTTATTTATTATTAATAAATGGCAGCAACAATACTTAATCAAAACTTAATAATTAAACAATTAAAAAACTAAGATAGAATTCTCTGAAATAAAAATTAAAAAATACATACATTATAATAATTAAAAAATTATAAATCATACTTTGAATTCAAAAGTTAAAATACATACATTTTAATTAATTATTGTAAATAATAATACTTGGTGATGAAAAAAAAAAATAATGCATGAAATAACAAAGAAAACTACACGAAAAAAATGCATACACCAATAGTCGCGTATGAGCGCGCCGCTCACTTTATCGGAACATGACAAGTTTAATCTGTTGTCCTTTTAACACCAGTCTATGGATTGGGTTATTTCATTTTTAGAAAAGTGGTCCCATAGGATAACATAAGGTATAAGCCGTTTTAAACAATAAAAATTTAAATTGACACTAGTAGTAGCTAAATTATTAACGGAATGAGCGCCGCGCTCATACGCGCCTTCTGACGGGTTAAGTAGGTATAATATTTTCATAGACATTGTTTCTTTTGTTCGTTCTTATGAGCTTTACCTACGTCCCTAACCCTATGGAATACCTATTACGAAAAAAGCATCGATATCAGGGTCGCCGTTGTTGTGGTGGAGTTTGAACAAGAAAAAAACCAACAAACAACCAAAGTAAGATTCAATAAGATATGCGGATTAAAATGTCAAAGAACTTTTCAGGACTTGATGTAAATTTTACTCTATATCTAAATACCTATTCGGAGTTTGGGGGTCTTTCTCCTTTCCATAATATTGCTAAGTTTATTTCCTTGTTTTTTTTTTTATTTTATTTTATTTTGTTGACTTGCTAGGAAAATAAATTAACTCAAGCAGGCGACTTCGGGGTGTGTCTGACCCTTTTTGGCCAGGGGTGGTCGTCTTGGTCGTTGTCGTCGTCGCACCATGCTGTGCTATGCCATGCCGATGCCGCACCAATTTTGTACCTTGGACTTGGACTAACCTACAGGAACAAGAACAATAGTGGTGACGTTAAGTTGTATAGATTAGTGTAATTTGCCGGAGGTATTCCCTTTTTTTATTCTCTTATTCTTTTAATTATGTTATGCTGTTACGGTGGGTCTTAAGTTAATGGACCTGTGGTCTGATTATTCCATAATTTGATTCTAGTACTATAAGAATGAATTGTTTAACCTTTTTGATGGCTTTGGTATTACCAGAACATTGGTTTTATCGTTAAGGGATGTAGGTACTTTGCCCAGCATGATGTTGTGTTGATGGCGCAAAGGCAAACAACACCCGTGGGTAATATAATTTATTCTTGATTTAAATAAGTTTACTGGGACTTCACCACATTTTTGCCTTAATGAAATCAAAATCTCGCCTTGAAATCAATTTAGAGACTAACTTTTTCCTTTTCTTTTTCTCTTTCCAGATGCAAAAAGGCGAAAGTTCACAGTTCCAACAACAAATCCTAATAAAATTCTTTTGGCCGCAGCCCAACAACAACAGCAGCAACAGCAAAATGTTAACCATTCTGCTAATAATGTTTATGGCCCGGCAAATAGTTCTATGCAGAGCGAATCTAGTCAAATGACTTCGGTTTCATCGAAAACACAACAAACACAGCAGCAGCAACAGCAGCAACAGCAACAAATGGAATCACATCCGTCGTCGACTCACAAGAACCCAACTGTAATTGATGTTGTCCAAAAAGTTCATCAACATCTTTCGATTGTGCCACATAATGCTAATGCCGCGACTACAACAGCCAGTTCTGCAGTTGCCGAGGAGGAAGAAGATGAGGTAGAAGAAGACGAAACTGTTCCAGAAAAACCCGAACGACAAATTGGCGGTGTGAAATTGTCGAAAACTCCACCGTGGCGTAAGAGCCAGTCGGCCGGTTATAGTTCGGAGAGCAACGAACGTGTTCCACCACTTCCAACTGCGCATTTGGAGTCTTCTTCTTCGACTTCGTCGTCGTCGTCGTCTTCGTCTTCGTCAACGTCTTCAAAATGGCTATCGGCCACTCCGCCTTGGGAAAAGGGCAATGGTCAGACGTTTATGCCGCGTTTCTACACCAAAAATCGCCTCCTCACTGGGGTTACTAAGAAGTTTCCAAATTTCAAAGACGATCCAAGTGGTTATCTTAACCAACAGACTGCATTGTTGCATAATTCGATGATGAATTTCGTGCGGAATAAGAAATCGAACGAACCTCCAGTCGAGGAAGAAGACGAAGAGGAAGAAGAAGAGGAGGAAGAGGAGGAGGAGGAAGAAGAAGAAGAGGAGGACGAGCACATGGAAGAGGTGCAAGAGGCTCCAACGAGCAAAACTGTGATTCATCAACAAAAGATACGACAACAAACGCAACAGAGGCTAAATCTAGCGCCTGTCGATGATGCTAAAGCGAGCCTTTACACTGAACGAGTGTATAATAATGGATCAGCTGCTCATCATCATCATCAACCTCAGCAGCAACAGCAGCATCCTAATGCGGAATTATCTCAAAGCTCAAACGTCAGTTTAACAAATCAATATCAGACGCAGCAGCGCATGGCAGCTCCAGCGTCTCCAGCTGTCACTTCAGCGAGTCCAACGGTTGGTGTCAGCCATCAATTACATGCTCCTTCTAGTCAACAGCAGTTCCATTCGGAACAAAATGAACAGAGTAAACCGGAGGTAGTAACTGAGAAGAGACGACAGTACACGCAGGTGAATCATCGACCAGAAGCCCAACAACATTTGACGACAACAATTGGTGGCCAAACGGTAACACATTTCCCTAATGGTATGGTACAGATCGAGCAAAGTTGTGAAACTGTCCAGCTGTCGCAGCCGACGCCAATGAAACCTCAGCAACAGCTGCAGCTACAACAACAAATTCAGCAGCATAATCTGCTCTTCCGACAAAATCAGCAAATTCAGAAACAAACAACCGGAAGCAGCAAGTCGCAGCAGCAGCAACAACAAAAGGCGCCTCTTGTCGTTCCGGCAGCACAAGAGTCGCCGGTCTCGTCTAGCACAACCTTCCCGAATCGTGCGACCCCCGAGACACCACAGCTCTTGTCTGATGCTTCTAAAGGTCCAGCTCAGGTTGGAGCTATTTCCACGAGCCACGAAAGCCCACGACCATGTCCTCCCTCACCAGCTGAGTCCTTGGAATCGACCAGCTCTCGAGCTTCGGTTAAAACAGCTCCCTCACCGAGCTTAGTTCAAAACTCTCATTCTGTGTCCATAAAGAAAAGTGAATCACAGAAGGTCGGACGACATCATAAGACCCCTCAGCACTCCATGTATACCCAGACTACGGGCAGAAACACCATCACTTCGGTGACAGCTGGAAAGACGCAGACTGCTACAACAACTTCATCGACGATCTCTGTGGAGCCAGCGAATAAAATTCAGCACCATTCGCAGAAATTGTCACCAAATAGCAGTCTTCCTGTGGCCAATCTTCAGCTGCAACCAATTATGCGGGAGACAAACAACAGCCAGATTATCATGACTTCCACCGGTCAGCTGATCGTTATGCCAACATCCAGTGGTATTAAACAACAGATTAGTGGAAATCATCATATGATCATTTCCAGCAATGGAAACGATAATAATTCCTCCATCGATGTCCAGCAACAGCTGTTGAATGCCTCCAACAATAATGGAACAACCTCCAACGGAGGAATCATCATTCAAAATGCCGGCAGTTCGAACAACTTCCAAATCCAAGGTGGTAACATTCAACCTACAACTGTGATCCTTAATAATGGACAGAACCTTCTTGGCACAGGAGCAAAGGTTCTCACCCAAGGTGGCAATATAATCAATGGCAACCTTATTTCTCCCAATAATTCCGGAATGCTTGGCCAGCAGACTGTTGTGCTGAATACGCTTCCCAACGGGTATGTGATCCAACCAAACTTTGCCACAGTTGATGGACAAATGGTTAGTCAGATCGTGAATCAGGAGAACGGAACTACCACTTATGTCCAACAGCAACATCCGCAGCAGCCACAGCCACAACAACAGCGAATTATTATCACTTCGCCGGATATTAAGCGAAAGGCCAAGAAGCGGAAAAACAGTTCCAGCTCTTCGCCTTCCACAACGCCATCGAGTCTGTCGCCCCAGCAGTCGCCAACGATACAACAACAAACAGCGACCGTTCTGCAGAACCACCAGAACAACTCCCAAACGCAGATGGTTCAGATCTCGGCTGCGCCGCAGTATCCAACTCAGGGCTTCCAAATAAGTCCGAGCATACAAGGCATCGTTGTCAATAAGAATACTCAACAGGCCCAGCCTCAACAGCAGATACTCTTCCAGAACGGCCAGATAATCCAACCAATCAATATGCTGGGACAACAGTTGTTGGTTCCAGCTGGCCTGGTAATGACTTCACCCGATACCACCCTGTTGCAAATACAAAATGTTGGAGCAGCCTGTGGCAGTATCATCACACCACAAGGAATGATGTTGCGAGCTGCTAGCCCGCAGAACAAGAACTTCTTGTCACCCAATGGTGGCGGTCAACAGTACATTATGGGCAACAACGGTCAGTTGAGTCCAATTGGACAACTCTACAGCACTCCAATGGGAATTATGATGCCCTCGCAGACGAATGCAGGTACTACTACATTTGTCCAGCAAAATGCAACGATTGTCCAGCACCAGCAGCAGCAACAAACTATTCAACAACAGCAGGTGCTGCAACACGCAACCACAATTCAGCAGCAGCAGCCACATCAACACCAGCAAATTCAACAACAAACGAATAATCAAACAGTAACTGTGATCAATAAAAGGATGCTAGAAGAGGCATCAGGTGCAAGTACTCAGAGAACGGCCGCTGCTAGTCCACCTGATACGACAACGCACAGTCCCAGGAGTCCCGAAAGGCCACCAAGTCAAAGGAGCGGCGGAAGTGATATGGTATAAATGTGAAATAATGAAACAGTTGAAAAAATTAACATTGAATGTCTTTTTCTTCCAGGTTCAATGTGTATCCAGTTCGGAACCAGACGGTGTGGTCTCACCACACAGTGTTGAAAGTGCACAATCGCCATCCACAACTGATTGCGAAAGAGGTAAAGTTAACTGAGGTTTAAGTTTTGATATTCCTTATCTTAACTAATGAGCCGTCTAGTGCTCCTTCCGAAATTTGTCTTCCTTTTATTTTTGTCAATATTTATTCACACGTTTAGATGAGAATATCGTAGAAGACGTGAAAACCTCATTTACCACATTTGAATTATTTTCCTAAAAGAACTTTATTAACTTGTTATCTTTTTTCTTACCATGAATTGTGAACTTAAATCCAGGCATGTCATATCAAACTACAAACATTTACAAACCTTCGGATGCGAAAGTTCGACGAGTCAAGACTCCACCGCAGCAACAATTCAGCTCATCCTCTCAGGATATGATGAAGCCCGATTCACATGGTAAGTCGGGAATTTCCGTTGATTAGGTTCTTTTGTTTTTGAATTGCTTTCCTGTATTACTTAAATTTTTCTGTCGACACTTCTTGTCCTTTGTCCTTAATCTGTATTTCATCTTTGTATCCTTGTGGTTTTTCCGTTTTAGTTTTATTATTATTTTTATTGCTGTGTGTAAATATATTTTATATAAATGTAATACCTTCCCTACCCAAATCAATATTTAATAATAATTATAAAAAGAGTGTGACTATCATCAACATAAACTCACTACTAACATACATTCAACACGATTCATTAACCACATCCATTTTGTATTTATTTATTTTTTTGTTAAATATCATTTATAAATTATGCAAAATCAGTTCAGTCGTTTTGTAATGTTTGTTTTTTAATTGAATATGTAAAAGTTGAGTTGATTGATTTTGTTTTTTCGTTTTATGTTTGTTCATTTTTATATAATTTTGCTTTTATATTTTTTTGTGTTTTATTATTTTAAAATTAATTTGCAAATTGCAAAGCACTAACGAAGTTGACAATAAAAAAAAAAGTTCTGGAGTTCTGTGGGAAGGCTCTTTTGCATTATTAAAATTTATCCCCGTAGCATGTTGTTGGGTTTTCTTCTTTTTTTTTTTTTGTATTATTGTTTGTCAATTAAATTGGTTTTTATTTTATTTTATTTTTTGTTTAATGTTTGTAAATTAGTTTAATTGGAATTGGCTAATTAATTTGTTAATTGTTTTTTGATTTTAAGTTCTATTTTGTTTGTGTATTATGTTTAATTTCTTATTTATCTATATTAACAATTGTTTTTTGTTTAAGAATAATTTATCAGGTTTAAGGAAATATTGTCAATTTATATGTATTATATAACAGGGATATTATTTGTGAATATTTGTAAACTAAACTAAGGAAACTGATTCTCTAATAATAACTAATATTAATTTTTCAATCTATCACATTATGATTTAAGATTTCGCAACTTGTCTTAAAGTTATGGCCAGATTAATAAATGTTTTTTTGGTACCTTTTTAAGAAATACTAACGGTTAATAATTATTATAAGAGTAAATTAAAGATATGAATAGTCAGAAAAAGTGCAAAATACTATAAACAAAATTCTTAATTGACTTATTTATAAAAAAACATCTTAAATTTAAACTAGAGGAGCAAACAGACTCAAAAGTTTAGGCAACAAATAAAGATGTAAAGTAGAATTATTGCTATTATTTTGGTCATAATTGTAAGCAATAACACAACGTTACTATTTAAGGGTTATCATCAGGAACTATAAACGGGTTAATCAAAAATTTTCAAATTAATCAATTAAGTTCTTGATTTATTTTATAAATAAATAGGATTTAGTATGTAGGTTATTTTGATGGAGATGAGTCTAATTTAAGACGTTCCGAATACTTTTTTGTATCAACTATTGTTATTATTGTTTGTCACGCTTCTAATTCGGATGTCTGTTAACTTAGAATTTTATTGCTGAAAGTCAAAAATAGAAATAGGAGGAATTGTGGTACTCAATTAGATTTACTGAAATTATGATTCCTTAAATGTTATCATATACACAACTTTTGTTGGATACCCAAAAAGGTTTTTGTGTACTTCAATTATAATTTGAATTTTCACATACACGTTTATACGTCTAATAGATAAGGGAAGTTAGTTAATTTCTAAAAATAAAATACAACAGTCTTGAATATTACACCCAATAGTCCTCTTTGTACATAATATACATAGATACATTGATACGAGTGCATATAGAATTAATCCTAAAATACATTTTAAATCTACTCTTTGTGTACACGTGTGGACCGCCCACTCTTAACTTTGCACTTTGTAACTACGTCAACAACGTCCAGGTCTGTTTCGTTCGTTCGTTCGTTTATTAAGTTACTCCCACAATGGATGTTTTGTGGAATTCTCCCTCTCTGCATTGCACCTACCCTCTGCCTTATATCAACTTGTTTTCCCACTCAAATGATAAAAAACAAAATGAACCGATAAATTTTGGTTCATGGGAGATTTTGTTTCGTCATAGTGCTTTTATTTTCCATTTATTGTCCCTATGAGGATGGATGGATCATGGATGGGTTGCACCAACAGCCCAACATTTCTCACCGTCGCATTCATTAATACTATGAGTGCGCCCAAAAATCCCAGTCAATTACTGAATCTCATTTCAACAGACAAAAATAAAACATTATAAAGAATTTAAAAAAGAAAAAACACAAAATCAAGGATTTCGGGGAAAGTTTTTCCATGGCAGAGAGGGAAAAAATTCTACATTCGTTTATTTTTTTTTTTTTTATTTTGCTTTTGTTTTTTGGAAATGTAATTTTCTGTGCAACCATGAAAAATTAATACGTCACATCGTCTATATCTGCTGAATTTGTGTTTTTTCTTTTCTTTTTTTTTATTTTGTTCATGTTTTTGATTTTTCGTTTTGGAACCATCAGACAGCAAGAATTCTTCTTGCTATTACTTCCAGTTCACCTATGCTGAGCTGTATTTGCCGGCTCTGCCGCCCGGATATGGAAAAGGTATTTTGTATTATATTCAACATTAATAAATGCAGACAACAAAATGCCAAACATAATATATATGTACATATGTATGTACATACATACATATGAACTCTGGCAATAATAATAATAAAACGCCACCCCCTCCCTATATCGGAATTGGAATCGCCGAGAAAGTTTTGTTTTTTACTTTATATTTTAATTTTTTTCTGTTTTGCTTACTTTTTTTGCATCCACCACCCAAATATGGAACCACCCACCCTCGTGTGTTACTGAACACAGATATGTATTACAACAAAATGATATACATACATAAATAAACAAAAAAAAAACTAAAATTTATTGCTTTATCCTTGGTTAATATTGATTTATGACGGTCGAATACCTAAATTAAGAGGTAATCCCATCTCCTAACCGAAATGAAACCAATAAAGTAGAAAATATCCATAACCTTTCTTTTTGTTATAAAAAAGGGTCCCCCCCCCCATTCACGGACTATTTACTACTTAGTTCCAATGATGATGGAGTACATTTGTGGGGATAGGGAAAGTAGAAAGCAGGATAGTAGAGCGTTAAAAAAAATAACATTTATGGAAAAGTGCATTTTGAAGGTCTGTACCAAGTAGTATATACCATGTAGTTTGGAAAAATAGTTGAATTGTCTTCCAAAATCATTTTTCTTAAAGATGTTAAAAATTTTAGAAGAATCTGGCTTCTAACTTTTCGTTTTGTCTTCTGAAAGCAACCCAACATATTTTTGGTGGTTTTAATTTGACACAAGATGAAAATAGAACCGAAATCAAAAGCACAGGTCAATTTAAGAGCCAATATATTAAAGTGAATATTTTTAAAAATAGTGATTTTTGGAAAATGATCTATGAAGTTTTTCATTGGTAAAATAATTCGATTTATTTTTGAATTAAATTCGTCAACACTTCAGTTTTTCTTATTTTTGTATGCTATTGGGCATAATAAACAAATTTATTTTGATTTAAATTCAAATTAGCAGATAAGATTTCTTTTTTTTAGTCCTGAATTAATATTTTGACATTTCGTATCTGTCAGTTGGGTGAATGTGATTTTTTTCATATACATAACTTGATTGCGAAAATCGATTTCGCAATGTTTAAAACAAATTATTTAGTTGATGAATTGTTGGCAATGGAAAAATAATTTTTTAAATTTTATTTTAGTTGTTAGATAAAAGTATTTTACAAATTTACAACTAAGCATAGTGTTATCTAATCAATTCAACTCTCGATCTGCGAAAATAAGGATTCAATCCTATTTTCATTTAACGAATTTATTTTTGATAAGAGAAAAATATTTAAGTTGACAGTCACAATTGATATCTAAGTGACATCCACAACAGAAACACGAATCTGAGTTACCAGATGCCTACAATAATTCTGCAGTATTTTTGAATCCTTTTTGACACAAAGTTACACAAGAATGAAAAACTATAATCATATATAAATATATATTTTGACACAAGGGCTCTTGACATTCTTGACCAATATAAATAGCCTTACTGTCAAACAATTTTCCAGAAAAACTCAACTGCAAACAATTTTTTACAAGAAATCACCAATTGCCAATAGGAGATCTAAAATTGTCTTTCATTTAAATCTTTTGTGTCATCTGAACCTGAAAAACTAATTAGTTTTAAGTAATTTGACACTTTGACAGTTATTTATACAGGTAAACCGTGTGGTTTATTTTCAGGCCCTTTTAGTGCTCCTCTTCTGTTACTCAAAGTTCAAGTTTTCACAACAAATTTTTGTAATTTTTTTTCGATAGCTATACAGTTTTGTACTATAAAATTGTGTTATACTCTCTATACCAAACGTGCATTTAATACAATAACTTTCCTGTTTTGAAAACACATGTCTCTAACAAAAATACTTCAAAGGTGCTGGTTGGCTTTATTTAATGTTTACTAAAACAAATTCGTCCAAATACCCCAATAATATAATTATTGCTGTTCGTGTTTTGTCCCCAATAATATACTAAAACTTCTATCCATCCATGCATTGAGTCATTTTTCTACCAAACCTTATACCCATTTACAATCATCTCTACATCCCACTGCAAAGATTAAAGAAAACCAAAAAAAAAATCTCTAAATTGAAACTAAAAAAACTCTCTAGAGTCACCTACAAATTCGCCACCTTCATCAATGTCGGCAATAACCTCAACAATTAATAAAAACAATTTGGCCTCAAGCAACCACCACCACCATAAGCAATATCATCCGAATCACCGGAGTCCCATGTCAACGTCGTCCAGTGCACCACCATCGGCCATCCATATCGACCTATCCCAAAATGGAGGAGTCCAAAAATCCTTCACAATTGGTGAACTGATTTGGGGTGCTGCTCGTGGCCATCCGGCATGGCCAGGTAAAATTGTGCGCCAACCCGAAGGAATGTCAACACCTTGTGAGTACCAAAGTTCTACTACTTGGGTGCAATGGTTTGGTGGTGGTGGTCGATCGCATGCCGAGCTGGTAGCTGTTAATACACTGAAGAGTCTATCCGAGGGTCTGGAGGCCCATCATAAAGCTCAAAAGGATACAAGAAAGTGAGAATTTTTCAATTTATTTTTTTATTTTCAAATTTTTCTTTATGAACTTATTTTGAAAAAATAAAAAAGAACAGGAGATTAGTAAGTTAGTTCCTAGAAATAGCAAGTTTATTGGCCAATTCTTTCAAATTAGACTAGAGGTTAGCTAGAACTTAATGGAATGATTAGTAATTGATTTGGATTTTGTTTTAATTTAAATTATATTTGACTAGTTTTGATTTGTTTACAACAAAATATTAATTAATTTATTTTTTCTTTTCTTTTCTTTTACTTAATTATTTTTATTTTGAATTCCTTTCATGTCCGATTTATTTTCATCACCTATTCCAACTTACACACACATCATGACACAAACATGTTCATTTCAAACCAAAAAATAAATAAATCCAAACTCCTAAAAAAAAATGAAATGAAAAAAAAAATCCAGGAGCAGAAAATTAAATTCCCAACTCGAACGTGCCATTCAAGAAGCCATGACTGAATTGGATCGTATTTCAGCAGCTACAACATCACCAGGCAGCAGCAGCAGCAGTTGTTCCCAACCCACATCAACATCATCTGGCAGTCCGAATTCAACGAAAAACCGAGGACGTGGCCGAGGCGCTGTATCACAGACCCTAGTCCAGCAAAGATCGAAGCCCATCCGGATAGCCCCAGCACCGCCCAATGCAACCGCTAGTTCAACCATAACCACTACAAGCATCACAAGCATAAGCAGCAAGCAGCAATCACCTTCGACGAGTATTAGCCAAGTCACCAGCCAGCAGCTTCATCATCATCACCACCAGCATCACCAATCCCAGACGCAATCGAAATGACCCGAATCCAGCGCGCTCTCGTGGTCAATGCAAACAGTTACTCTAGTCATCCACAATAACTAACAGTTAAAGGAGTTTCACAAACACACACCCACGCAGCACATACTTCACAGAAAGAGACTGCTGTTTCAATTCGCTGGCACCGACATTATCAATGGCAGCGATGGCGACAGTGACAGCGACGGCGACGGTGACGGTCTTGAAGACGATAACCCTTACAGCGAGCGCGCAGTCTAAACCTAGAATAATCAATTGTTTTAATTTTATTTTCTCTATTATTTTTATTATTTTATTTTTAAACTTAAATATAAAAAAATAGTTTGTACATATAATTTTTGTTCATTAAAAATAAAACCGTTAATTTATTTCAGCAAATAGACAATAAAGAATTATAACTGGAAATTGTAAAATAGACAAAATGTATCAAATTTATCTAAAAAAATAAAAAACAAAACAAACAAACAAAACAAATCACGATATGTATTTAGGTTTTATGGTTATTATTGTTTTAATATCTTAACTAATTTATTTATTCTAGTTTGTAAGTTATAAGAGTAATATGTTTTTATTAATTTTATTAATTGTCGATAGTGATAAAACACAATACAAAACTCAATGTATTTTTTTATTTGCATATCATATTTAATATGGTACATAAAAACAGCTGCAAAAGTTTTGCAAAATTAATTTTTTTAAACACAAAATTAAAAAATAGAATAAAAATAAAACACAACTAAAAATCAAAATAAACAAAAATCACACTCCCAATATTATAAACATAAAGAAGAAAAAAAAAAAAAACACAACTTTGCTTTAAGTAGAATCAGATTACAATAGAATATATAAAATAAAAACAAATCAATTTTTGAAGAAAAATGAATTTGCATTTAACTAAAAAATAAATAAACGAAATATAACTTTAAAGAAATTATAAAAGAATCATTATAAGAAGTATTGTGTGTTTTTCAGGATTTGAATTTATATTTAAACAGAAAACAAAAAATAAATAACAAATTGATTATTACTGTAATATTATGAACGTTGTTAATATTATTCACACTATAATGTAACATTGTATATAAGAACAAAATGAACGAAATAAAACAAAAAGAAATTAAAAATTTAATTTGGAATGATATATCTCTTAGATGAAAAAAAAAGAAAACCTAAAAACAATAAAGGCAACAAAATAAAATGTTTCAAAAGAAAATTTGATGTTTTGAAAAATTGTTTAAAAATGGAAGCTCATAAGTAAGTATTTGTTAATAGAATAATAGGACATATCAGATGGGCTGAAAAGTTCGTAGGATGACACATAAATGCCGCTTATAGAATTAAATCTAATAGTCATAAATCCGAAGTTTAGTGAATAAGATTTAGAATAAATCTCAAAGAGTTTTTACATACACTATCAGATTTATTTTAAAGTTTGGTCTGTGACATTTCACAAAAAGAGAAAAAGGGATTCTTCCTCGTCATTCGCCACTACTTATTTGACATCATCTACAATTCAGTATATGTATAATTTTGAACAGTAGAGGTCTACAATATTCCGTAAAACAAACATCTATTTAGAAATTCAATATTTAAATGAATTTAATCTTAGGATTGTATTTCTATACCTTCCCGTAAGAATTTATTAAGCGACACTTTTTTCAAAAATTACTTTTTGATGTGGAATTATAGGTACTAGAATTCCACATTTTGGCCTTTTTGGGTTTTGTAAGTATACAAAAGAAACTAGAGAAAAAATAAAATTGTAGAAACCGCTAAGTATTCTCACTGGAGTATTGTTGCTCCCTGAAATTTGTATTAACCGCCAGTAAAATTATGCTAAACCATGTGTCAGTTGTATTTCAATTTTCAACTTTGGCCATTTGGATTCAGTAGATTGACGGACACATACACAATTGTAAGGGTTTTAAATGGGAAGTTTGTCTGGTTTTATAATTCTGATGTTCAACATTTCGATAATCTATAATATTGTTTTATTAATTTTTCTTTCAATTAAATTGAAAATTATATCATTAATAACTTCAACCGTGGTTGAACGTTCATCCCTATGTTCGGAGAAAATTTATGCCAATCTTGTGGCTTATAGACATTTACTTGCATTTTCAGGAACTCCCACAAAAAGGAGTCTATAAAATTGCATGATTTGATTTCGGTGGCCTGTCCACATTAAAAATGACTATGGCCTCGAATCTCTGGTTCAAAATTTTTCAATTTGGAATTGTGCAGTAATCTGTTTGGTACGCAACGCTGCCATACTGTTGAAACCTTATAACGTTGGTGTCCATATCATCATTAAATTCAGAGCAAAAGAAAAGTTCGTTATCATCTTCCCATTCCCATAGCGTTCGTCGTTGAAGGCCCTTCCAAAAGAAACACCAAACAGTGATTTGTTATTGGACACTGGCGAATTATCCTTTTAGGAGGACAATTAATTCTGTCATTTAAGCGTGTTCTGAAACCTTAAAGTCAAGCAGACTGAATAAATGACTGTGAAATTGGCAGATGTATCTTCAACAGTAAAGCCGCTTGCTTATAACCAACTACCTTATAATTGAGAATTGTCCAATGGAAGTGATCCTTGTCCTTAATTTTGATAACAGAATCGAAACCGGAATCTTTAACGAATCAAAAACTCGATCAGGTTGTCTACTTGCCTTCATCTTTATGATTGTACATACAAAAATACTCTTAAATAAAATATAACAAAATATGTAACAACTTCTGTCTAAAGATTTAGATTTATTTATTTTGATTTTGTTTATAAGCAAGTAAGTAAACGATTCTGATTTACATTGGTGGTTTTAAGCTTGATATACAAACGTATCAAGGCTTCAATTTCTCACCAAGCCACATGACATGACTAACTTTAAAGTTAAACTTTATTTTATCTGTGACCAGGGTTCAAATAAATAAAAAGATCTATTCTTTGTACTGAGTATGAAATAAGATTTAGTTAGAAAATAAGAATATTGCAATAATTAAATTGAAAACAAATTTTAAAGTGTAAATTATTTCATTTATTTATTTCAATTTTTTTTTCCAAAAGCTCAATCTGTGTGTCAATTATTGGCATGGCTTGGCATTCTTGCAGTAATGGTCAGAGACGATATTGTACCGTTCTGAAAATATAAAAATAAAAAAATTATAAACACTTCTAGAAAATATGATCAAGATTTATTGATTTTTACCTTTCGGGGAAGTCCTGCAGTTTTGCAAGCGAACCAAACAGCTATTATTGAATCTTCTGATGCAACGGTTATTGGAGGCACAAACTGGCTTCCAATCATTTGGACAGGAAGTGGTTGAACAACGACCATATCGAAGGACTTCATTGTCAGAATCCTCGGCACGGACAGCACAGAAAATCAAGGCAATCACCAAAATTACAACGAGTAAGAACTTCATTTCGAATTAACTTTGATACCTGGTTTGTTGCTAAGCTCCAAAAGAACTGATGATGAAAAGACGTGAAGCCTTGCATTTATATACCCATCCGTCCTCAAAGACAGCAGGAAATCATGGATTGTTTTTTCGTCTTCAAATTTATTTTTAACTTAGGTTGTATGATAAAGTAACGGTCAATATAAGTTCCCTTATTTTTTAATCGCATTTTTGCACCGGAAGTACAGTTTGTATTTTGGATAGTGGTTGCGCCAGAAATAAACATCTATTACTGAATTTGTTTTTAAGTCCTTGTAGAAAAGAAAATTTTAAAAGGCTACTTTCACAAATCTTTTTGAGCAGGAGGTGATACGTGTAAACTGAAATGAAAATCTGTCCCATTACATTGTTAGATATTTTAGACATGCGTTGGGAGTTGAATAATTTAATATATTAATTTAACTGTTGATGTATCATGTAAGTTGGAATTCACTGTTTCAGAATTTAAACGTGCACCCCTCCTATGCACTGCATATTCCGTAATTGGTATTCAAAATTAGTCCACAATTAAAGGTGGATTTAGACTACCTCACAAGTATATGTATGTATGTCAAATTTAATTCAGTTAAATCGTAATATATGTACATTTGTTTGTATAAACCACTTTAAATAATGTAAAACGTTCCGATATTTTTACATTCATAATTCAAAGTCTATTCTGAGTTCGATCTTTTTAAGTTTTACAAGGAACCGTTAAAAGACACAAAAACAATATTTAACCTCAAATTAGAACACGGACCAGTGATCAGCAATTTAATGATAAACAAAATAAATATATTTTCCAACTGGTCAAGTTCCTTGCCCCTAACAAAAAAAGAAAAACAGTTGAGTCACTTTTGCTCGACATTTAAATCGGAAGGTGTCCGAGAACGAGTATAAATTCAGCTGGCTGTCTTCACTTCATTATCAGTTCCATCGGAAGCTTTCCAAACGTCAACATCAAGACTCAAAAATCCTTAAACATGAAGACCATCATCGTTGCCCTCTTGCTCGTAGGTATGTTCTTGCTTCCTGCAAGTGCCCAACCATTAATGGAAAAAGGTGACTCTGAAAGTGACGATCTTCGCTACGGTCGGTGCTCGACCGTTTGTCCAGCGGTTTGGCAGCCAGTTTGTGCATCTAACAACAGCTGCATCAGAACATTCAGCAACAGCTGCGTGCTGCGCCAGCAGAATTGCAGATCTGCAGCAATTGGTAAGTCGCCTCTTTTGATTAGTAACCAATTACTTGTGTTTTAATATATCTGTTTATTGTTTCTATTTTCAGATCGGTACAACATTATCCCCGACCACTACTGCAGGAACGCCAAGCCATGTCAGTGAATGACGGTTTCGAGTTTAATTTGATTTGGATTTTCGCACAATTTGAAAAGAGTATTAATAAAGTTTGAAATGAAACTTGCGTCAATTGTCTCAGTTTTTTTCCATCACGAATTATTGTTGATGACATGCAAACCAAGTTCTCATCAGGGGGGACAAGCCCCCAAACAGATCCAAACCGGATTTCTTGGATTTTGAAGGATTTCATACTTTCTTCTCGAAATAAGTGTGAAATTATTATTATTGTTTTTAAATGAGGTTAATATGAGGGGAAACAGGTACATAATGGGACATTAAATGATGCATGCAGTGTAATAAGGAAGTGATTTATTCACTTATTATTATTTTTACATTATTTTTGTTGCATGAAGTTTTTCTACTGTTGTTTACTAATTTGGGTAGGCTGATTTCAAATCTACCGTCAGATTTTTTCTAGCAGCTCTAGTTTGTGAGATACAGGTACCGTCTTAAATTTACATAAGTAGTCGATAGTTTTTATCAATAGTGGTGTAACTTTTCTAATTTCTTTATAAATTTCAGTATGTCGTCCTCAAGAAGGACGTGTTTAAATAATCCTGACTATTTTTGTGTTATTTGTGGAGAATATATGTTCCAAAAATTTCGTTTAAATGTGTCCGACTTTGTGAAAAAGGCATACTTCGACTACTTTGGGTTTCCATTGCCGTCAAACGCTAAACCTTGGATACCAAGTTTGGTATGTAAAATTTGTGTTGAATCTTTGCGACTGTGGGCAAACAAAAAAAGACCCACTTTTAAGTACAAAGCCCCTATGATTTGGCGTGAACCCTCCAACCATCATGACGACTGTTATTTCTGTGTAACGAAAATTATAGGAATAAACCATAAAAATTGCTCTAAATGGACATATCCCAACTTAAAATCTGCCATAAAACCAGTCTTGAGTATTAGTGATACATCAACACCACAGCAGCCATGTACATCTTTGGAAAATTCACACCAGTGCAGCGGACAAACCGAAAACGACGACAATGGTTGCGACAGTGATTTTGATTGCTACGGAAGTCCCCGACCACTAAATCAAGATGATCTCAATGACTTGATCAGGGTTCAGGGACCTTGGACTGTCTAAAACGGCATCAAAAATTTTAGCTTCCAGATTGAAAGAAAGAAATTTGTTGACCAGAGAAACGAGGATATCGTACTATCGTAATAGGGAAAAGGACCTACTTCCATTCTTTACTAAAAAAGATAATTTTGTCTTTTGTACTGATATTCCGAGCCTAATGACTGCAATGGGATTAAAAGAGTATAATTCAAATCAGTGGCGGTTGTTCATTGATTCGTCAAAACGAAGTTTGAAATGTGTACTTTTACATAATGGTAACAAACTTGGTTCCTTACCTATTGCTCATTCAACAAAGGTTAAAGAAGAATATCCTACGATATCTTTAGTTCTCGACAAAATTAAGTACAAGGAACATAATTGGGTTGTATGTGTTGATTTGAAAATGGTAAATTTTCTTCTGGGCCAACAAAGTGGCTATACAAAGTATCCTTGTTTTCTATGCTTATGGGACAGCCGAGCTAAAGCTGAGCACTGGACAAAAAGACTCTGGCCTTCAAGGGAGGCTTTGATTCCCGGTAAGCAAAATGTAATTAATGCTCCACTAGTATCCAGAGACCGAATTATATTGCCTCCTTTGCATATAAAACTGGGGTTGATGAAACAGTTCGTAAAAGCTCTTCCTAAAGATGGCCAATGTTTTAGTTACATTGTGAAAGTGTTTCCAAAATTGAGCAGCGAGAAAATCAAAGGTGGTATTTTCGATGGCCCACAAATCAGGAAGTTGATAGATGAAAAAAAAACCATATGACAGCTGTCGAAAATTGTGCATGGGAAGAGTTTGTTTGGGTAGTGAGGAATTTTTTGGGTTGTAGGAAGTCTGACGGCTATATTCAGCACGTTGAACAGTTGCTGATACACTTTCAGCGGCTTGGATGCAACATGAGCATAAAGCTTCACTATCTTCATAGTCATCTAGACTATTTTCCTGAAAATCTCGGTGACCTATGCGAGGAACAAGGAGAGCGCTTTCATCAGGATATTCGCACTATGGAGGAGAGGTATCAGGGATATTGGGATGAACATATGATGGCTGATTATTGTTGGAGCATTCAAAATAGTTCTTACAATACATCTCACTCTAGGAAATCCAAGAAAAGGAAATTTTATTTGGAATAAATATATTAAATACATTTTTTAAACTTAAACTATGTGCATTTTCAATGAAAAAATCTGTCACTTCGTAACTCCAAAACTAGAGCTGCCACACAAAAACGGGATATATTTTTGAAATCAGCGTGGAAAAACTATTCAGATTCATGTAAAAAATCTCATGCAACAGACATGCTGTTTTCCAGTTATTTATCGAAGACACCAGTTTTGCGATTGGGATAACATTTTAATTATAAATTCAAGTAGTAGGGTTGGGAAGGGGTTGGTTTTGTTGTTGCTTACAGCTACACGTGTTGATACAAATGTTTCCTTTTGGGACGGTAATCACATGAAAAATAATTATGTATGTTTTATTTTGATTCTTTAACTTACTATCTTTCCTCCTTAGTACACTTTCTCTGTTGCATTAATTCCTAATGAAATGTGATGAATTTCTTATAAGACGAGACGTCCATAAAAAAGGCAGATGAAAATTAGTGAATATGAGGGTGGTCTAATAGTTTCCGACCTCAAGGTAAAGATGACACTACTCATCAATTAAAGCTAGGGTATTCCTTTACTTAAAAAACATTGGACACACAGACGCAGTTCTTTGACAATCTTTTAAGTGAGTCGTTGTTAAGGTTTTTGTGAAAATGGAAAAAATTGAGTATTGAACTGTAATTAAATACTTGTTGTTGGAAAGCAATACGCCTACGCAAATAAAAGATGAGTTGATGATCGTTCGGGACGTCCAAAAACTACAACCACTGACCAACTGCAACCAGAGATGTATGTAACAGACGCTATAAATACGTCCAAGAAACGTGTTGTCACATATTGAATACAAATCGTATCTACATACATTTGTACATAACATACGTATGTTAGATCTAAAACTTTTTAGGTCAACCTTGTATTAGTTACACAATAACAGTGCGTATATGCCCTATGAACCCTTGTTTTAGTGACATTTCTTAAGAAAAAATTGAATCTCATCATACATCTAGGATTGTCAGTCTCGAGTCATAGACAACCTATTGACCCAGTATTTTATGAGCTGATATTTTGACACCTGCCAGACTATAATGTTATTTAAAGTGTCATTATAACATTATTTGAAACAACATAAGCATTCTAAAGACTTACTACAAAAGTAATGATTGAAAAATATGTATGTAGCTCATCATGCGATGATTTTTGTCGCCATTAACGACCGACTGCGCTAAACATCGGGAAAAATTAAAAAGTGGAAGATATTGTTTCGAGATTTATTTTATAAAAGAAGCTCGATAAATAAATAAAAACTAAAAAATGTATTTATTTTTTTATAATTAGCTCGCACACAGAGATACAGTGCGAACTTTAGGTAAGTAGGACGGGATTTGAAAGGAGATGTCCGTGAACATTATTCTTAAATTTCTGTATATCACAATGAGAGGGAAAGACAGAACGTGGAAGGGTATTCCACATTCGCGTAGTACTGCTAAAAAACGAATCCCTGTACTTGACTTTATTCCTTAAAGCTAGCTACTTTATATTACTTTTAGTATATGTACACTGTACAGTAACTCAATATTTAGCTGACTTCTAAATAGTTTTTTAAATTCGTTTTTTAAAAACGTATTAATAATAAATAATTTAAATTAAAAAAACTAAACTTAGATTATTTGCACCATTAAAAAGTCAAGAACTACTGAATGAATTTAAATGATTTATTATTTATTGGGATCATCTCCTCGCCATATAGCAAAATAACTTTAAAATATTTTTACAATTCATCAACTCAACAAATGACAAAACGAAGTTTATGCTGTGATTTCTAAAAAAAAACTTTATCACCAAAAGGGTACACAGGGCGCATACGCAATTACTCAATCCCTTAATTTTCTTCTGCCTTTTTTTATGGACGTCTCGTCTTATTTAAAATTTCATTAGGAATTAATGCAACAGAGAAAGTGTACTAAGGAGGAAAGATAGTAAGTTAAAGAATCAAAATAAAACATACATAATTATTTTTCATGGAAACATTTGTATCAACACGTGTAGCTGTAATCAACAACAAAACCAACCCCTTCCCAACCCTACAACTTGAATTTATAATTAAAATGTTATCCCAATCGCAAAACTGGTGTCTTCGATAAATAATATATCACTTCCTTATTACACTGCATGCAAATCATTTAATGTCACATTACCTGTTTCCCCTCTTATTAACCTCATTTGAAAACATTTAATGTAATAAAAACAATAATAATAATTTCACACTTATTTCGAGAAGAAAGTATGAAATCCTTCAAAATCCAAGAAATCCGGTTTGGATCTTTTTGGGGGCTTGTCCCCCCTGATGAGAACTTGGTTTGCATGTCATCAACAATAATTCGTGATGGAAAAAAACTGAGACAATTGACGCAAGTTTCATTTCAAACTTTATTTATTTTTACTCTTTTCAAATTGTGCGAAAATCCAAATCAAATTAAACTCGAAACCGTCATTCACTGACATGGCTTGGCGTTCCTGCAGTAGTGGTCGGGGATAATGTTGTACCGATCTGAAAATAGAAACAATAAACAGATATATTAAAACACAAGTAATTGGTTACTAATCAAAAGAGGCGACTTACCAATTGCTGCAGATCTGCAATTCTGCTGGCGCAGCACGCAGCTGTTGCTGAATGTTCTGATGCAGCTGTTGTTAGATGCACAAACTGGCTGCCAAACCGCTGGACAAACGGTCGAGCACCGACCGTAGCGAAGATCGTCACTTTCAGAGTCACCTTTTTCCATTAATGGTTGGGCACTTGCAGGAAGCAAGAACATACCTACGAGCAAGAGGGCAACGATGATGGTCTTCATGTTTAAGGATTTTTGAGTCTTGATGTTGACGTTTGGAAAGCTTCCGATGGAACTGATAATGAAGTGAAGACAGCCAGCTGAATTTATACTCGTTCTCGGACACCTTCCGATTTAAATGTCGAGCAAAAGTGACTCAACTGTTTTTCTTTTTTTGTTAGGGGCAAGGAACTTGACCAGTTGGAAAATATATTTATTTTGTTTATCATTAAATTGCTGATCACTGGTCCGTGTTCTAATTTGAGGTTAAATATTGTTTTTGTGTCTTTTAACGGTTCCTTGTAAAACTTAAAAAGATCGAACTCAGAATAGACTTTGAATTATGAATGTAAAAATATCGGAACGTTTTACATTATTTAAAGTGGTTTATACAAACAAATGTACATATATTACGATTTAACTGAATTAAATTTGACATACATACATATACTTGTGAGGTAGTCTAAATCCACCTTTAATTGTGGACTAATTTTGAATACCAATTACGGAATATGCAGTGCATAGGAGAAGTGCACGTTTAAATTCTGAAACAGTGAATTCCAACTTACATGATACATCAACAGTTAAATTAATATATTAAATTATTCAACTCCCAACGCATGTCTAAAATATCTAACAATGTAATGGGACAGATTTTCATTTCAGTTTACACGTATCACCTCCTGCTCAAAAAGATTTGTGAAAGTAGCCTTTTAAAATTTTCTTTTCTACAAGGACAAACAAATTCAGTAATAGATGTTTATTTCTGGCGCAACCACTATCCAAAATACAAACTGTACTTCCGGTGCAAAAATGCGGTTAAAAATAAGGGAACTTATATTGACCGTTACTTTACATTACAACCTAAGTTAAAAATAAATTTGAAGACGAAAAAACAATCCATGATTTCTGGCTGTCTTTTAGGACGGATGGGTATATAAATGCAAGGCTTCACGTCTTTTCATCATCAGTTCTTTTGGAGCTTAGCAACAAACCAGGTATCAAAGTTAATTCGAAATGAAGTTCTTACTCGTTGTAATTTTGGTGATTGCCTTGATTTTCTGTGCTGTCCGTGCCGAGGATTCTGACAATGAAGTCCTTCGATATGGTCGTTGTTCAACCACTTCCTGTCCAAATGATTGGAAGCCAGTTTGTGCCTCCAATAACCGTTGCATCAGAAGATTCAATAATAGCTGTTTGGTTCGCTTGCAAAACTGCAGGACTTCCCCGAAAGGTAAAAATCAATAAATCTTGATCATATTTTCTAGAAGTGTTTATAATTTTTTTATTTTTATATTTTCAGAACGGTACAATATCGTCTCTGACCATTACTGCAAGAATGCCAAGCCATGCCAATAATTGACACACAGATTGAGCTTTTGGAAAAAAAAAAAATTGAAATAAATAAATGAAATAATTTACACTTTAAAATTTGTTTTCAATTTAATTATTGCAATATTCTCATTTTCTAACTAAATCTTATTTCATATTCAGTACAAACAAGAGATCTTTTTGTTCATTTGAACCCTGGTCACAGATAAAATAAAGTTTAACTTTAAAGTTAGTCATGTCATGTGGCTTGGTAAGAAATTGAAGCTTTGATACGTTTGTATATCAAGCTTAAAACCACCAATGTAAATCAGAATCGTCTCCAAAAAAACAATAAAAATTTGGTCACTCCGAAATCTAATTGTTATTATAAAAGGGCACCTTTAAATTTTAGAAAAAACACCAAGTAAAACATACATTTTGTTTTTATAAAATAAACTTTTTTAAACATTTACTTACATATTTCTAATTTATTTTCTTATAGAACTATTTATTAATACAAACAATGGATTTTTTTAGTCTTTTTTAATTAAAAATAGGAGTAAGGAAAGTACTTATTCTAATTCTTTATAAGATAAAGGCTTACATTCATATTATTTCACTTAAAGCTACATTTTTTTTGACATGGTTTATGAAACAATACAATTCAATACAATCATAATTTTTTAATCAAATGAGGCAAACATTTTAAGTATACCTATACCTGGAGTTATTATGCAATAATATGATATGATAATATGATCTAAGAAATTTCTCACTTTTCCACCAAAAACCCTAAAAATTATTTTTTTTGGAACCGAAGAAGAATTGGGGATATGACGTGATGATTTGTGTGTAGAAGGCCTAAGTGTAGGGCGGGGCAAAAGTTTTTACCACAAATGCTCAAATGGTTGGAATTATTAACTTAATCAGTAGAATTGTTTTTCACAAAAAATTAACATCTTATAAGTATTTTAAATCAAATAAAAAAACATTTCTATAATAAGGAAAATGCAAAACGAACATATTTCAATTCTTTAACTTTACTTAAAAGTATATTTTCTCAAATAGGGAATTTCCGTTCGGAATTTAGTTTGCTTTGGAGTATCTGTTGCGGAACTAAATAAAATGAAGCAAACATTTGCGTTCGTTTTAATATTTATGTACTTACAATTTTGTAGTTTTTATTTCCGAACAGATTCCGCAATGATCATGGGAAATAAATTCAACGCATAGATGTCAAAAATTGTTGCCTAATCGCATTGCACCGCTGAGCTTTGGAATGCGATATATTTTATCGGAAGATTTATCTGAAAGGTTTATTGCAACAGATACATACCTCGAACGAAAATTCCTCGACAAAAATGTTTTCCAAACGGATCTCTATAGGGATGATTGAAAAATTCATCCAAAGTTTTGTTGATTTGAAATGTCAGAGAATAAAATGCATTATGCGTAAGAGTTCATGTGTTAAATGTTCCTTAGTTTATATATGTACATATCGAGCCCTTATCGCCAAATTATCGTAAGCGACAAAAATCAAATTTTACAGGAATGTTTTTTTTTTCAAATATTTGTACGCAAAAAATGTACTAGAAAGTTAAAATTGTACATTTTTAATAATGATTTTAAAATATTTTGATATTATTTTGGAGGAAAATATGAACGAGGGTCTGTTATATGGTTCAAATTAGTAGTTTCGATAAAAAAAAGCATTTTCGACAAAAGTGTCACTTACGATAATTTGGCGGTAAGGGCTCGATATGTATATATTATTTTAATTTAAGATAAACAAAGGGGTGATATTTTGCTGGTTTGCCCCTACACAAACCGTTTCTTTTCTTAAAAACTTCTATTTCCTTAGGCTGAATGAATCCATTTTTTTCTTTAATAATTTAGACATTCCGATTTCTGTTGCTTATAAGAAAAGTATAGTTACAAAAAAAAAAACATACAAACAATAAATGAACGAATATAAAAATATAACCAAAAAGAAAGATTGTACTTTTTAAATAATGTTGATTAGTGAATATAAAACTGTAATTAAAAAGTCGATACTTAAAATATGTTTTTTTTTTTATGGTAGAATTTCTTTCAACAAATCCCCTAAATCAATCGAATAGAAATTGTCTTCTTTGAAATATTCCACCTTTTCACAAATTATTTTAGTTCCAGGAATTAAAATTTCTTCCAATTTTTCTTTTAAGTCATCTTCTATTTCAGTTGGCAGACCTTAAACAAAAAAATAATAATTTGAATTAATAATTTTGATTAGCATCATCCTAACATATCCACTTACCACTTATTTCACAGTCTGCTGTCATAATTGGGAATGTAAATTCTTCGGGATATTTTCGTATATTCTTTACACTAACTATAGACAGATTTCCATAATCAAAGAATAAAATAGTAGGATGGCCATCACCAACAACTTCAATGCATCTGCCACGATACCAAAGATTATCCTCTGAGTATTTTGCCAGACACAATTCATTTACTCTGAAAAAAATGAAAATATTATTTTATAAATCACTTTTTTATTTTTTAGCATCTACTTACGAGAGTTAGTTGTGATCGCGAAAATGGATTTGGTAAATGAGTATGTTATGATATACATATGTATGTTTACCTACTTTATATTAACACATATTGACAACCTCAAGGTTGTATGTATGTATGTACATATATTAACATGTATAAATTTCATACAACTAAAAAACAAACAAGTTCTTTTAATTTAGAAGCCTAACATGGCGATGCTTCAATGCTTAATAGAATGCAATCTAATTTCTTAACTGAGTTTAAGATAAAAGAATAACTGGATCGGAAAGTCCTTTTGCAGCTAGACTACATCAAGGTAGACCATGGTTATGTTGAATAGATTACGTAGATTTTTCAATTACAATAAACTGAATAATAAATTAATTAACTTTGATATTACTCGGTTATAAAGAGTACCTACGTATTTCATTTGCAGGTCATGTATAAAAAATGAAATCATCCATTTTGTGGAAAATGATTTTATGATCGTCTGATATTTTGTTTATACTTTTTTTGTCCACATTGGTTTATGAAAGCAGATACACAGATAATATCTCCTGTAATATTATATTTGTTAGTTAACTAAACATAATCTTAACTACAAATGTTGTTGTTAACTAATCAACGGATAGTTCTTAAGAGCAGTTGTTCATGCGTTGTATGACTTGGAATCCCATTATATATGAAGCTATGTTTTCTTCATTATAAATATAAATTATTTGGCGCTACAGTTCGTAGAGAAGCCTGGTCTGGTGACTTACAAGTTTTAGCCATTCCTGTGTGCGATTAATGTCAGGGCTGGAGGAGGCCTAGTTTTTATGTCGAATCCGAACGGCTAAATTTCAGCAATTCAATTCCTCGCAAGCGCCATTACCCTTAAAAATTTCAGGTGGCATAGACCAGGATTAAACCCAGCCTTCTTTTCTTTATTACTTAGGATTAAAATTATATGAAAAAGTATTTGTTTTAACTTTAGATGCAGGAACTTAATAAGGAACTTATTATAGGTCTATTCCTTGAATAATGAATGACACAATTAGCATTTTTTAAATACCTGACTTAATTCTAAGCTAACCCTATGAATTTTTTCTACTAAATTGAATTGAATATTTGAAGTATTCAATTTGTTGAGAACTCCCTCGCTTTTGATTTTTAATAAATAAAATGCAATTATAATGTAGTTAGTTATATGAACTTTGAAACGAATTTAAACTAATTATAAGTATTTACAGACAGGATGTTTTCTAGTTTTTCGATTTGTATAGTGTTAGAATGCTCTTAGACAGATGACCCAAAATTAAGCCACAATACTATTTTATACATAAATGCATTTTAATTTACATTTTATTATCTTTGTTTATATCATTTTAAATAGACCTTACCAACGGTAATAAATTCAAGATTAACTGTTTACAGAAATGTTTACGTTTATCTCATTTATAAATTATTATTTGTAAGATATTCTGAACTTTCAAGCCACTCAATTCTAAAAATCCAATGGTGGCCTAAGTCTTGCATTGTAATAATATTTATGTTGTAACAGTAGAAAATTAAAGGGATTGTTGTCAATTGTATGTTCTTTTTTTTTGCAATTCTTGACCGAGTTATTTGAGGAAAATTATTAGTGGGCACTAGTTAATGAATGTTATGTGTTAAGTAATACATTTTTTTTTATTTAAAACAATTTCCTTACCTTGGAGTATAAGAAGATTTTGTTTCGTTAGCTTTAACATATGCCTGAATGTCTTTTTGAAACTTCTCGATTTCATTTGTGTATGCTTCAGTAGTACACGATACAAAACCTGTCTGTAACAGAGAACTATCTATGACAAGAAGTTCAACATTATCTCCAGTTGGCAATGGTGAGTATTGCAAGAACTTATGAGAAAAAAAAAACAGTAATTTTTATTTATCAATTCAACAATAAAAAGTGAGGTTCAATATTATTAATTATACTTCACGATAAACAATAGGTGCTTTTTTTTCTTCTGCGGCACCAGATGCTCTAAATGATGTAATTGTTTCATTGAAACTTGTATTATTAGTCACATCGAAAAGTTCCGATAGGTTTATTCCATTATCCATGTCTTCAGTGTCGTAAATGATTTTCATCTCTGTATTCAGATAACTGTACATGTACTTTCTTACTTCCTCCGTCATAAAGAACTCTGGGACGTTTTTTAAGATTATAGGAACAGCCATACGTGGCAAATTCCAGAATTCTCCAGGAGCATTGTAAAGTTCATCCAATGACTTCGAATCGATGTTGCCATAGTCAATGTAGATCAATTTAATTTCATCCAAATTGTCGGGATTTAATACCATAGCGCGGTTGTATTGATTGTCTTTGAATTTTGTCAATACGATCTCACCACGTTCGGGTGTATGCTGAATTTTTGTTTGTATTTTAGCTTCTTTCTGAATTTTCGAAACTGTATTAAAGAACATTAAGTTATCTTCGTATAAAGTTGATCGAACAAAAACAACATTTGTTTTGGAAATAGATGTTAGAATAACTTTGTTTCCTGAGGGTGGAAGTTGTGCTTTTAAAGCTGCTTTCTTAGTTGAATCTTGCTGCGATGATGAACTGGGTACAGATTCGACTTGTAAGTCGAGTTTTTTATCTGAAGGATTTCTTTGTTTCGCCAATTGTTTAGCCCAAGCTGGCCACATTGACCTGAAAGCAAAATAAGGAAATAATACTTTAAATTTTGATTCATTTAAGTTGATGGATACAAAACTTACGCCGGTTTACCGCAAATATAACGATGTCTATTCCACTCGGCCTTTTGACATTCGACACTGCAGAAACTTGACATACATCGTTCACAAACAGTGTCACAAATTTTACTGCAGTTTTCACACGTGCCAATCTTAGCTTTTTCATAGCTTTGCGATGGTTTGGAAAAGATTCCCTTTAAATAGAAATATTTTGTTTAATCAAATAAAAGTATTTAAAATTGTTGTCTGCAGGTCCAAAGGAGGTGTATAATACAAATGTTTAGTTTCATAATCAAGCAAAAATAATACTCGAGCATGAGCTTTAAAATACTTTAGTCATATACATATGTATGTATAAGTAATAAGAGTTTTTTTTTTATATTAGTTCACAAAAACTAAAATCCTTAAAATTGAGTTTGATCCCATTAATTCAAAATTCTTGATCATTTTACTTCCGTAAGGACTCATTTAAAAATATCAAATCCGAATCTTAATTTTGAAATCCAAATATGAAATTCGAAACAAAAATTGTCTTTACATCTCAAATCGTGTCGAATAATTTATGTTTTAATTAGTTTTAACTAATTAGTTTAATTAGTAGCAAAAAAATGAACTATTGATTTTGTAAACGCTCAGCTTGTGCTGTAAAGTTGACAGAATTAATAAAAATAAAGACTCAATTTCCAACTAAAATCCATTCCTTCCGACTGCAGGCGGACGGATTTAAATTGGTCATAACTAAAACGCAAGTCAATAAGGGGTAATTGGAAAATAATTATTTATTCAACTGAAGCTGTTTTATGGAAAGTCTGTTTTTAAAACAGTTCACCATTCTGATGTTCCCCCGAGGCGAAATTGAACTTCAGCGTGATTAAATGTCATCCAGAATAGTTGATAGAAATGTGTCCATGGCCAAAAGTGGAAATCAGAGAACGATCTCTGCGAGTACTCATCCCGACCACGATTCTTGTTTACAAGCAAGGCAATAGTCGGAGCTGAATAATGGTGTCTCCGCCTTAGATGGCAGTCTTCTCTACCTGATTTTTCTTATTTTAGTACTCTGGATTTACTTCGACAAATTATTTGAAAATTTCTTTAGCAAAGAATTTAGCGCAACGTATGGACTTTGGAATATGATTGCCTTCGTTAATACAAACACGTCAAAATGCATACATTATTTTTTTAAACCTCCTGTGACGCTGTTATTTTTATTTATTGTAAAAAAAACTGTCAATTGGATATTGTCAAAAATGTACTATATGTTAAAAATTGTATTATGCAAAAAATATAATAAATTCTAAGTTAAAATGATTGACCACCCTTGACATATTCAATATTAGTAAATTCTTTTGACATTTTTTGTTAATTTTGTTTAAGTTTTTTTATTTTTTGTAAAAATTTCCTTCATTGTATATTTAAAGGCGAAATTTTTTTTTTAATTTTTAGGTACTTAAAAAAAAAAAAATAACGGTATCTTATTCCAAATTCATACCAAACTTGTTTCACATTGCAATCTACACAATAAAATTTATATATCCGTTTCTGAGATATTTGCGACAAACAAAAATTTTCACTTTTTGTTAAATTGCTATCGTAATTTTGTATAAAAGTTCTTTCTTCATTTTTTGAAGTTTTAACCCATTGAACAAAATTTAATTTGTGTTGATATCTTTATTCGTTCTCGAGATATCGTTAACGAAAAAGGGTATCTCCAACGTACGAACGTACGTACACACGCACACACGTCGCACAGGCATCTGTCTACAAAAGACGAATTTAGATTTGAGAGACCAAAAAACGTCCAGATTTGTCAAAAAATTCAATTTGACAAATCGGACTGATTACAATAACTCTCTATGGGGATTTAAAAAAACATGCGGAGCCTTACTAAAACTCAAAAAATGTAACCCAAGGTGATTTAAAATAAACAGACTTTTGACTCAACTTAAAAACTACCATTGATATGATGTGCTTTTCTATTAGTAACGTATTCATCCGTGAGATGCCGCCGCTGTTATAGATAGGATAGAATATTATATTATAGTCTACAAGGTAAATTTTAAGGTGTAATTATACATATGTATAAGGGTCACATACAATATTTCTCCTTTCATAATGTTATTGTTTTCATTAATCAATATTAATATTTACAATAACTATAAATGTTAGTATCTTAATTAAAACCAAACAGCTCCAAATTGTTGTTAAACTAATTTTCCATTTGTCACGTATCAAAAATAAGCCAAATATGTACTAGAGTCTTTCTTCAGTCGCAAGGGATTATTTTTGAATTCAAAAGCATGCGATTTTTGTTTAAATGATTCGTTGAATTTTTTTTCATAAACTAGGTAGGTATAGGTATAGCTATACGAATAATTTGAATAAGAAAATAAAATTATAGATACCGCTAATGTTGTTCTTATGCTTCCTCTAATGGATTCCACTTCACTGGCATTCTTTCCTTTAGCTAGAGATTTATTTAAATCTTGTATTATATGACTTGCATTTAATAAGGCTTGTTTTTCCAAATTAATCCTTTGAAGACACTGTAACATAGTTTTGAAAGTGGTGTTTAATTTTCACTTAAAGTAAACAACAAAAATAATACTTAATCTAAAACAAAGCTCTTTCACAAAGAAGTACAATGCGATGAATTGATGGATAAATTTATAATGAACGCTTTTTTATTCAACAAGGAAGAGAAAAAACACTGAAATGTTTGTACACGTGTATACATATGTATGCACATGTCCATACATACATACATTACGTGTATTCTAAACATTTACATTTTGAACATTTTTATCAATTTATATAACAACGTGGCGTTGGATTTGGATTGCAAACTTTTCAGTGTTTACTTTCATCTTAACGGTTCTTTTGCTCACCATAAATAATTGTTCTTTTTTTCTGGCCGTCATATTATTGAAACCTACGAAAAACCCTTTCCTGCTGTTAGTCTCTTGGTTCGTGGACAAAAAATGTGGATAAATTTCAACGCTTTTTTCGATTCAAACAAAATGGAGATGTGAGAAATAAAAATAAAATAAAATCAAACAAATGCTTATCTGCACGAAAATTCAAATAGAAGTGATGTTGTTGTAGTTGTAGTGCTGACTTTGGAAATCACGCCTTAAACACAATGAGAAGTAGCTAAAAATAAAATCGCTGCAACGCAAACTGTTATTAAATTTCACTTATGTTGAAATAAATTCGTAGCAGGCCATGTAATTTTTTAAACAACTGCCATGATAACAAAAAATTAAAACATCAAAAAAAAAATCAAAGAAAACACAAACATAGTTTAGGTATCATTATGTTATAATGTGTTAGTTCACTTAAGTATTATAATTGTATTTGAATTTCAGAAGTGATCTCATCTCATAAATTTTGGCAGTGAATGCCTACAAATATGTGCATATGTATAACATTAAAAAGGGCACTATATACCCTTGGTATTTCTGAAATAAGCGTCTGGATATTTCTTGTCAATTTTGGTAGCAAGGGCATTTTGAAACTATGAGGTACGATGTTCAGCTCTCAAGTCTCAAACAATTAAGTACAAGATACCTTTACATGTATGTATGTACATTATGTAGGTATGTATTTTTGGTCGAAAAAATGGATAAACTAATGTGTGATGGCTATGTACATAGGTTAGGTTAAAGTAGCTTAAACTTTGAATTATAAAGACTTTCTTTGTCTTCAATGTTGGAATTTTTTTTTGTAACAATTATTAGCTGAAAGAACTCATAACAAAAAAAGTCCCAAATAAGATTTGGTTCACTTAAAAGTGGACATAATAATCTTCAATTATTTGATAACAGATTTCAGTCTTCTTTGTGTCGACGACGACGGCGAAAAGAAACGAGCACAGAAAGTTAGTAGTTCGAAAGTTAGTTTGTAACACATTTTAACGTAGGCGACCATAAAATGTTCCAGCTTACACTGAAAAAATGGTGTAGTCGGAGACACCCAAAGCCTTGGAGTGTATAACTGCATGGCGTCGCGTAGACTCGTGCTCGGGATAATTGAAAAAACTTATTGAATAAGGGCAAACCCAAATTCCGGATGTGGAGGCGATCATATGAGTGAATCACTATAAATCATAAATTAGTGTCAAATCTTTTTCAAAAATATAGATTGCTTGTCCTGAATCGGGCAATTATGCATCGTAACAATGGTTTCATCAAAGAAAAATATGTTTCGCGTATTTGTAAGATTTAAAACATTTAAGACAGCAATATTATTTATGTTTTCAGAATAAGCTGAAAAATTACGAATAATGTTTTTGATAAAATTTTGCATAATATCAGAAATTCAAAACGCAGATAAAAATCACTAGAAGTGGTATTAGATTATCACCCTGTACTCAATTCAGTTTATTTAGTCTATTACCCTATGGCTTCTAAACCTAAGTGATTTGATTGATTCAATCCTTGGCTCTGCGGTACATTGTATAACCAAATAAACAGGGCTTCAAGTAGCAAGAATATATCTTTCCTAAATAATATCTAAAGACGACCTGCTTTTAAATCAACGAATTTCTATTGACTAGTTAGTTAATAAACTCACCTTGTTTGCATTGAAACTTCCGGTCGTAGTTTTTTGTTTTTCTTCAATAAACTGTTTGCCTTTTTCTGGCATTCTGCAGAATAAAAAAAAAGAAACATTTCAAACACATTCTGCCCAAAGTCTCATATGATTATAACAAATCAAATAAATTATTGAAATTCTGAAAAACCCACGTGTAATAGGCTCGACCAGTGTGGTAATTGTATTTGCCATCTTCTGGTTCGCTTTTATTTCCATACGGCAAACGTTCCAATTCATGGGCATCGTCTTCAATCATGAAATGCCTCTGTGGATCTTTTTGCTGAAGATTATTGTGTGAATTATTGTAATCGTCTTCCCTAACGAGAGGGTTCTTTGAAAACCGCGGACGAGGAGCATTGCGAGAAGAAACTTGATACGACCTAGAGTGCGATTATTTCTTCGAGAATGTTTTTGTATTTAGTTCGAATAATAAAAACTCATACCGATCGTAGTCTATTTGTGGTGCAGGAAACGACGGCAGATTTTTTGTAACATTTGTTGGTTGGTTTTGGACATTATCTTTGCTGATGGGTGGTTTTTCTCTGTTTTTACCTAATTCCACCCTAAATCCATACGAGTTGCCTTGCAATCCCGTAAAGGCCCGTTCCATATCACTTTTTAAAGACAAAATGAACTGCATAAACAAATTAACTTTCAATTTGTGTTTAGGGGAAAAACCTACTTTATTGATTGGAAGTCGATGAAGTACATGTTTTCGCCATGCTTCCGGGAACGAAGACATTTTCCGAATGTGGAGCAAATGTTCATCAAGCCCTCTTTTGTCAGGGAGCTCGGAACACCCTTGAACACCAAATAGGGATTTTTAATATATTGATTAGAACCCGATTGTTTTGCCATTTCGGCCGGCTGCAGACTATCTTCCAATTCAGCTCCGGGACCGCTTGAGTAGGTGTTGAAGTTGGAATCTTTATAATCGTCATGCATTGGATTCCAGTTTTTAAATTGCATTGATAGTTCTTCGTCGACTGCAGACATGATGATGAAACTTTTGTTTTGTGTTAAATTCGATTTTTATCACGATAAGAAAATTTTAAAAAAAGTGCAATAAGTTCTTTGACTGCGGAAATTGTAAGATACGGCTTTTGCTGATTTTTCTTTCTTTTTCTTTGACATTCATACATCAACAGATGAATCAGGGATGTTAAAGTTTTAGTTTTTCTGTTTAGTTTGCGTTCATGAGTCTTGCAATTTTAGTTACGTTCGATTAGTAGTACATAGACTAGAAACAGTCTAAATGTTGTACAAATCAAACTAGTGTAAATTGGGATTGCGTTAATGAAGGGAATTCACATGTACATACATTATACCCTTTGTAATATGAAAATGAGCCAGTAAACCAATTGTGAGAACGAGCATTCGTGAAGAAATACAGATATGATACTAAGTGGAACTTAACTTAAACGTGGAGTAGGACTGTATTATCGACATCTACCAACACATACAGTCGTATTAATTAATAAGCCTTTATTCAGACTATTCAATTTATAGTTTAAGAGCTATAATCAAAACCTCAACGTTTTAAATATATAAATAACTCTCATAGAGGTCACTGCTGAGATTTCTGTGTATATTCAATGTCATATAACATCATAACTTTACCTCTATGCAGCATTTATAAATACGAAATGTAATGTCAAACTTTTGTGCGATTTTAAAGCAATGACGCATTTGTTGTTAACAAAACACTATGTTGATCTTTCAAAAAAGGAATTTATAGATAATGTGTAATGAATCATCAATACATTAGGTTTCTTTTAAGAATTTCGTAGTCTGCTAAGGAAACTGATATAGTTAGTCCTTAAAAATAACTTGTCTAATCCCAAGGTATTGAATTGTTACACTTTTTAAGAAGAATCTTACAATTCAGATATTTCTTATAGATTTACCACACATATTTCTAAATTATTCACTTGCTTAGGAAGTTATTGTTGGATTTTTTTGTCAAATCTCGACGTTTTAAAGTCCCTATAATCTAAAATCGTCGTTTTAAGAGAGATATTTGTGTGTAAATTAAATTTTCTATCGACTTTTGTTGACTTATATTTTATAACTTCAAAATATGTAGAAATTACTCTTATAAGAACGAAGCGACAGTCTCTTTCACTACAGCAATTTCAAAAACAAATTAAAATTTTTTTAGGAATCTAATACCTCAGATTATGGTTATTTACTTCAAATAAATTGATCTTGATATTTTCTTGTTAATAAAATTGTTATCAATTTAAAAATGAAAAATAAATCGAATATGCATGCAATTAAAAAAAAACACAAAATTTAGTTTTGGTCGATGTTGAACCTGATACTTTTTTTATTTTTAAATACAAATAATTACAATAACGCAGTACTTGAATGTTTTCTTCTTGACAATCGAAAAGATCAAATTGTTTTGATAACTCTGGTATTTTTCAAGAAAATCTTGGGTCAATCCTGACTTTTTATTAGTCTAAGCACAAAACAGAAATAATTCCCATTTAATATACATAAATAAAACATGTTCACAGAATCTTATGCGAGTTATGAGCTGCAGCTTGGTAAGCTTTCAATATTTTTTTAGCGGATATGATAATATTGATAATGATTAAGAGCATTGTATTCAATCTTAAAAATGCATTCAGGAGCCTTTTACTAATATCTTCTAGGAATAGGTTTCAAAACTAATTTTTTGATTGCTTCAAGTATATTTCCATGGATATTGGCTTATTGCATCTTAAGATAAGCATTTCTTAAACATTTGCTAATATTTTGTGTGTTTTGAAAAAGCAGGACCTTCACATAAGCAAAAATAACATTAAACTCACATGATTGTTGTTGATTTCATCCTTTGACTTTTGTTGACTTTCATTCAAAAATGCTTGTTTTTGGATCCTGTGAAAAAAGTCAGAAAACAAAATCTTTCAGTACCTACACATAATATGCCAAGTTGAAAATGTTTACTGCTTTTGTTACAGATGGCATTTTTAGTTGGTTATCCAAATAGTTTTTAATAACATTTTATTAGATGGATAATATTCTTTCAAAACAAAAACAAAAAGCCATCAGGAAACAATGATGCATCTATTTCTTTTTTAAAGTTTTTACCTTTCTATTGTATTTTGAATCTCGACAGGTGGTTGTGGTTTAGCAAACTTATTTGTAACAACGTTACCCAATTCTATTGTCATCCCAAATGAATTGGATTTTAGTCCTTCAAGGACATTTAATAAATCACTTCACAAGTAAAATTTAAATCAATATTTTTTATTGCCATTGGAATTCATAAGTCTAAAAAAACTTACTTCAATGATGCAAAATTAACGAAGAACATATTGTAAGACTTATATTGCTTCGCACGGAGGACTTGTCCGAAGCTGGAACAAAGATTTATCAGGACATTTACATTGAAGATTGGTGGTGCATCTTTAAAGACAAGGTATGGCTCATTGCCTCTTTCAAATTGTACATCGGAGCTAAGTTGTGGTTCTTTAGTTGAATTCTCTATTGAATTCCGGTATCTCTGCATATCGAGGGGCTTATTGTTAGAGAACATTAATGTTATTTTTGTATATGCCTTTACGATTGATAAATTTCAAATTGAATTAAACGCTGGAGTTACCGACGTAGGTAATATTTTATTTATTTATTTTTTTTTTGTTATTTTTTTGTAAAATTGACAGTTTTGTTTGTTTACAATTGTGTGAAATGATGCCAAACACCTTTATAATACAGGGATGTCAAGAGATTTTAGCAACAAGTTATGTATTATTAGATACAATACGCAATTCTTACATCGATTTTCTTTTAACATTAGCCGTTTTTCTTATTTAGTTCTCTGCTCTGAGCTTAAAAAGAATAACGCCTATTACAAATAAAAATTTGTGAACATTTTTTTTTTGAATGCGGTGGAAAACAAATCCGTTTGCAATGAACTTTAAAATTTTAATGGGATTCTGATGGGGCTAATATTAGACAATAATTATAAGTTGATAAATTCAAAACTGAATGAAAATTGACATAAATTTATAGATTAATAAATGTTGAGAATGTCAAGAAAGGAGTTTTAATAAAAAAAATTATGGTGAGTTAATTGGATCTTCAAGTAAGCAATTGCGGTTTGATATTTCAAATATCCGATACTGAAATATTCAGCCACGATTTTATAACTGCTTCTGTCAGTCAGTATGAAACAAACGTATCATAAACGTGAGACAAGTCATTGATAAGTTATTTGTTTTCGTTGATCATCAATGAGATTTTTCTTTTTTGTTCTTTTTTGTCACTGTTGCAAGGCCACACCCAATGCCAGATAGCCTTGTGCCTTAATCGCTAAAGGCAAGATATCATTGGAATACCAGATAAGGAATAACAATGTAACTATATCTTTTAGTTTAATATAAAAACTACATCGTTTAGTAAATTATCAAGCAAAAAGTATTATGCTGAATAGCTCAATTGTTAATTTTGGTAGCACTGCTATATGGCGTCTCTTTTCTCTTTATTCTTCTATTTTCCGTCTCCGTCCTTCATTCATTTTCAATTGACAATTGTTCATGAGTTCATGTGGTTTCGCAGTTATCGGTCCTCTGTGCTTAGTTAGTGCTATTCGCATTATATTTTTTATGATTTTCTGCTAAATTAAATTGCAGAAATTTAAGCACGTTTTTTTTTTTAATAAATTTGAGATTTGACTCACCACATAAATCTATAGGAGTGCATATTGATAAAAGTTTATTTTAAATATTTGATTAAGTAAAATTGAGAATGAATAGGAGACCAGCGAACCGGTAAGTAGACTTAACTTTTTTCTGTACTTCCCCTGTTTTTACATTTGCACACGATTTAAACGATTGAAAAATAAAATTATAAACTATTTGTTATACATTTTTCTGTTTAATTATGTTTAATGATAATATTGATTAATTTTTATTTAATAATTTTGTAATCGGCCATGAAAGCGCATAATCACTTCCGATGCATACATGCAATTCTGCATTTTCTATATGTACATATGTATGTATGTTGTATCAACAGAGTACCTATAATCGAATTTTTTTTTGCATTTTGAATAATGGTCAAATCGACATATCGACATGAGAGTCTAGACAAAATTCACAGTGTATTATGTGTACAAATAGAAGCGTCCAAAAAATGTCTCCCCAAGAATACATCATCTTCCATACATTCAACAAGCGCCGCCGTCCTCCGAAATCTTAAAAATGGCATTTGTACAACATAAGGAACCCGACAAGCTCTGAGCAAAACATATTCCGACCTTTTCCATTTAAAACTAGACATTTTGAATTCTACCAAAAGTTGGGCACGAATTTTTGTTTGGAAGTATAACCGAATTTGGAATAGATATTTAGAAGTATTTCAAGGTTAAGAATTAAAAGGCAATAAAAAGTTAGAGCGACCTACCCTTTGATTAAGAATCTTGGGGTACAAAAGAAGAAGGTCAGTTTTTTGTTTGGAAGTTATGCCTAGCCCGGTATATTTATTTTAAACCTTGGGACATAATCTCTTCATCACAAATAATACATGAGTCCAAGTTGTTCTAAAATTGTCGCCACACCCAGCCAAAAGCTTCAAAAATGACTGAAAATCAGAAATATATGTATATAATTAAGGTGCCAGGCGGTTTAAATTCTAAATGGCATAACCTAAATAGGTGCGTGCCGGATTATAGTAATAGCGTCTGTGCATGGAATTCCACTTGTGAGACTTGGTAATTGGTATTCGTTACAGCCATATGTTCATCTATTTTGGTTATACATAATTAAATGTTATTTTTTGTGCTCTGTTCCCCAAGTTATATTATAAATATAATGTTAAAATAAACACGTTTTTAATATTTTAAAATTAAATGTTATTTATTATTCTATTATTTTTCAAATTTAATCACAACTTATTTTTGTATTTATTATTATTTAACAAAAACACTAACAAAAGCACAATAATACTGGATAAAAGAAGAAATTAAACAACTATACATAAAGAAAATAAAACTCAATAACGAAATACTATATAAAATCCACCTTGAAATCCTCAATACAATGCATCCGGAATAACTTACGATTTATTAGAAAAAATAGAACAACAAATTTGCAAAACACTAACAAAATATCTAAACATCAAAAAATAAAAATAGTAAAATTTTAGAAAAATCAACAAGAAAAACCATGATTTTTATCCTGGATTACTTAATTGCACGAATATAAAACTAACAAGACAAGAAAACAATTTATTAAGCAAATAGCAAAGGATTAAAATTCAATATACCAAAAATCAACAAAAATAACATTTTACACGAAATAAATAATGCAGAAGCAGCCATCAAAAAAAATACCAGATTATCATAAACAGAAAATTAAAACAACATAAAATGAAATCAACACAACATTCAGAAAAATCAAAAAGAAAAAATTGCAAATATAAAAAACTAGAAGAGAACAGCGCTTTCATAACAAAAGCCGATAAAGGCAATAATGTTGCTATCATTGATAAAAACAAGAATATGTGTATAAAGAAAACCAAAACTTTTATAACAGAAAATAACATACAAATCCTAACAAATGACCCAACTAAACAATACGTTGAAGAAATAAATAATGCAATCAATAACTGCAATAATTTATTTGACAATTCAACAAAATTAAAAATAAACAACTAAACGCAAAATCATTACAATTTAAAGGACTACCCAAAATGCACAAAACAGGAACACCAATAAGAATAAAAAACAAATACGTGATGATGGATTAGAAATAGAAACCGAAACCGTAGTGTTTTTTAATAACAATAAATACAAAAATAAGTTGTGATAAAATTTGAAAAATAATTAACATTTAATTTTAAAACATTAAAAACGTGTTAATTTTAACATTATATTTGTAACTAAATTTATTAAATTTTTTTTGAAGAACTAAATTAATAGGTTGATTAACTTTTAAATTAAAACATCAATGTTTTTTGTTTTTAGTCATAATCCATTCAAAAGTGGATCATCTAATCAAGGGAGTCCTCAACAACAAGATTCTAGAAATGCGCCCCCATCCCATAATAGGACATTGAATAACTCATTCAATCATAATAATAGAAATGTTCAGGTAATTGAGTGAATTAAATCAAGTGATTAAAATAGACAAATTAAAGTTTTTGTTTTTGATTGTAGCATAACGATTTTCAACAAGGATCCCAGCATTCAATCCATTCTCAGAACAGGCCTTCCAACCAGGCAAGCTCCAACAACTTTGTACCCTCATCACCACAATCAGCTTCACCTCGCTCCGGACCATGTGTCATGTGTAAATCGACTACTGTTTTGATTTGTTCGCGTTGCGGGGACTTTTATTGTTCACCAACATGTCAGAAGAACGATTGGCAAACTCATCGATTTATTTGTTTTCTTATGCCGTAAGGAATTTTTTTTATTTTTTTTAACTCGACCAGACTTATTGGATGCATTTTTTAGGAAACTGGTTTCTAGTTCATTTGATATTTACCAAAATTTACCAGCACTTAATGGATACCAGAACAGGGAGTTGGGCGAAACGTCTCCAGGTATTCAGTCCCAAAATAAGAAATGGGTTAATAATAGTTCTCCAACGCGGTCTGTAACAAATTATCAAACCCAACCTAATATTCATCAACAACAACAAAATGAACAACAGATAAATCATCAAAACCAACCAAATCAACAAAAGAGGAATCAACGAGATCAACCAAATCAACTGCAGCAGCAACATCAACCAATTCAACAAAAGACGAATCAACCAAGTCAACTGCAGCAGCAACTTCAACAAAATCAACAACAGCAACAGAATCAGCAACCACAAAAACAAAACGATAAAAGGCAAAACCGTCCATCGCCAACACCAAAATCTTCTGTAAATGGCTCAGAAAAATCTTTTAATCCTCATGACGCAAAAGCTACCAATATTGGAAAAGTAGAACAAGCTCCATTCCCCAAGAGCAACACTAATATTGTAGTAACAGCGATTAGAAGTTCCAATCGCATATTTGTGCGTTCTATTGAAAAGGCTGAACACGAAGCTTATTGTAATGTGAATAAGTTAATAAACGAATATGGTCGTAATGCAAACCCCTTAAAAGTTATGCCTAACAAAAATGCATTTGCCATAACGAATTATAATAATGACGGATCCTACTATCGCGTACAAGTAGTTTCGGCAAAGGACGAGGATAATATTCGTGTTATTTATTTTGACTATGGTAACGAAGCTACAAAAAAGCTGAGCGAATTAAAAGATATTTCAATGGAATGCGCAGCACTTAAACAGCATGTTGTAATGGTCACATTGAAAAATGTTCCATTCTTAAGGGACCATCCTAAATTAATAGAATACATGAAATCATTTGAGGATATAGAAGCCAAAATTGTGTATAAAGAGCAGGAAAAGCCATCGTGCGAAATAATTCTTGATGCAGTTGAAGATAGTCTTAATAAAAAAGTTAATATTTATATTCAAAAGTCTAAAAACGATCCCCAAAAACAAGAAAAACAAGAAAAACAGTCCCATTCCAAACCGGAGACTAAGATTGAACCAAAGCCAGAACCAGTCAAGGAGGAACTGAAACAAAAGGAGCCAGAAGTTAACCCACCGTCAACTTCAACCGCAACCATTCAAAAACTTAAGAGCCGACCATCACAGTTTGCCAAACCTGTAATGGTTCCGGTATGTTAAATTATTTTTATTGCTTATAAAATGTTTTTAATTGATGCATATTTTCACAGCCATTCGAACAAATTGCTTTGCCAATCAAGGCAACAAATATCGAAGTAATGATTGTTGACAACTCGTTGCTTCATTACAATTGTTTTGGATGTGTTTTGCTCGAAGACAAAGCCAATTTGCAGGAAATCCAAGACTATTTGGTTAAGTATAACGACACAGGACGTGAGTATAAGCCCAAGTATGTTTGTTCTATAATTTATTTTTAAATATAAATGTATATTAAAATGGGGAATTATATCAATAGGATCGAAGAATACTGTTTAGCCAAATATGAAGATGGATGGTATCGCGCTAAGGTTTTAGAGATCTTATCGGCGCAAGTTGTAGAAGTCGTATTTATTGACTTCTTGAATGAATCTGAAGTTTTTATCAAGGACATAAGGCGCTATCCAATGGACTTAGATTTGCCATGCAAGACAACGCTTTGCTTGATTCAAGGTAAGTTTAAGTTTTTTTTTTGCAAATGTATTTCACAAGGATATCATACTACCAAGTGACACTTTGATTTTATTCTTGGTACCCACCAATATAGTTAAGCTTGTCATTAATGCTCCCACGAATTACCTTATATTAACTAATGGTCATTATTAGCTTGGAAGCTTTTTAAGTTTTGTTTTTTTGTAAGTTTGTTACAGCAAAATACTTGCCTATGCCTTGTTAGTGCTTACTATTTTTCAATATTAAAACAAAAAGAAAACGAATATAAATTTATTACAACTGCAGAATTTTTTACCATTTTATTAAAGGTCTTCCTAACGAACTAACTGAAAAACAGGTTGACTACCTAAAAGACAAACTACAACCTGGAACAGAAATTAAGATAAATGAAGTGGTGGAGAAGCATCCAGATGGCAGTGATATCGCTGTGTGTAAGATAAACCAAGTTACGCAGTGGATGGCCGAAGATAAACCATAAATTATGTCTAAGTTCATTATTTTTTATTCATATATTAAATGTAAGTGTTAGCCTTTTGCATTGAATGCATCGTTGTGTTCGTATAAAATTGCGAAAATCAATAGTTATTGTCTTTTTATTGAGTAATAATGTTTACCATACCATATTTTTATTTTTATCATAACGTCTGTATAAATAATTGTGAAAGAAAAAGATGCCTTTTTTACCTCCCCTATGGGTTTCACCTTGATGCGGTGGGGAGGCTTATGTTTAAATTTCCAGCCATCCAGCTGTGGATTTATACAACCAAGAAAACCCAAAACTATAAAAATGAACAAAAGAATAATTATTGAAAATCAGAGTAAGGATATACGCTCAAGAGTCGGCAGAAGATACGGCTGACGACAGGGACTTGGCCTCCAGAGAGGCTGAGTTGCCAATGTCAGAGTTCTTACAGACAATTATGAAAGAATCAGAGACAAAAATAATAAAAAAAAAAAAACAGCGAAAACGAGAAATTAAACTAGAAAAACATGAAACTATTGTAAACGCAGCGACAGCTTTGAAAAAGGCCCCCTTGTAAATCACAAGAATTTCTAAGTTTCAAACCACTGGATTTAAAAATGTAAATTGTGAAATTAACAAAATGTTCGCAGCACTAGGTAACTGAACCTGAACGGAAAGCCATAGAAAAGGAATTTCATCAGAACGATGACAAAAAGCCTGGTTCAGATGACGAACCCAAAAACGAATTACAAGAGTCACAGCTTACTATTATTTCTGGTATATTACTTGAGAAAAAATATCTAACATTTGATTTAGAAGGTGAAGAGGAATGCTTTCGAGATCGTCCAATTGTTTGTAGTTATCTTCTCAGTAAATTTTTTATGATCGAATGTAGAAATGCTGACATATTAGAGCAAATCAATATGAACATCAGTAAACTTAATGGTCGTCTGCGCGCGGATTATTCCGTATCCATCGTATTTCAAAGTGACGGAAATATTAGAAATCATTAAAAAAGAAAATCGATTGCCTGTGGACAATTTGAAAGTTGATAAAAGTGAAAAGTTTGAAGATGGAATGTGCCTGAATGTGACAGTGGATGATGGAACTTATTTGAAACTCATACAAGATCAAGATGATGTTTTCTTTTTCACGAAAAAGGTCATTTAAATTAATCTTAAAATTTATGTTTATTGATTTAATGAAGAAATTAATAATTAATTTGTTACAGATTATGTATATATTTCAGATTCATATGGAAGTCAAAATTTGTACGGATGAATATTCTGATCAACGGAAATATAATAACAATAACATTTCATACTACTCTAAATTTGAATGAATATTTATAATAAAGACAAACAAAGGAGGTGGATTAAGTACAGCCCGCAGAACGAAATGCTAAGAAAAAGTACGGATTGGAGAAACTAAGTAAGCTGCAGCAAGGGTACGATTGTATATTTACCGTGATTAATCCTGGATACTGAAAAAAAGAATGTAATATTTATGTTCAAAATTTAAAGGCTAGAAGATATATTAAGTAATTACATTTTGGAATAACAACAATTTTAATTGCATTACTAATTCAAAATAATTTCTTTTTAGGTTTCACTCAAGCTTGAAACTTGGAAACAGACAATAAAAATCCCCTCCGAGGGTTTCACTATGGCTTGGGTCCACGAGGAAGTCGCCAGTGACACAAAATTACAGTAATGCATTAAATATATAGTTCCCTTAGAGAATATCAACCAGAAGCAAGAAATAAATACAGCCTATAATAGAAACTCGTTCAATAATAGTTCAAGTCATTTGTATTCCACAATTGGAAAATAAAGTGAATCTGATGCGGATGATCGTGATCAATCCAGTCATAACTGATAATTTTTGATCGTTATTAACGAATGAAAGCTGAGTTATTGAAATAAGGATCATGAAATACGTGATGAAATGAAACAGACTATCTATTTGAAGTTCAAATTTTAAACAACCCACATCAATAAAAAGTTAATATTCCCAATTACCACCTGACATCGGAATAGTTTCTTAAAGAAATCAAAAGAAAAAAAATGGTTTTCACACTGAGTAAATCAGCTAGACGTTCAGAAGGATCAAATGGTTTTGTCTATTTCTTTTTTGAAAAAAATTCAATTTATTTACCAGATAAACGAACAAATAAATAGTCTGTAATGTCTTTAAAAGGAAGCAGTAAATAAATTGACAGCTTTGCTAACGTTTGAGGAACTTAAGGCAAAGTACTGAAAAAAAAAACTGGTATAATTATATTTGTCTACTGTGAGTGTAAAAGGCTAAAATTCTAAAATTTAATAACTCACTGAAGGAAATACTGCTTAATTAAGGATTTTAAATGTACAGGACGAATGTAAGTTACATATTATTTGTTAATTTATATCAAAAAAGTGGAATCTTAAGTTTTTTTTTTTTTTCATTTCAGGAACAGTCATTAAGCAAATCAAAATGAATAAGGTTTCATAAACCTTTTGGTATATTTTGATTTCAACATTAATCAATCAAAAGTAGAAGTAAATAGGTACGTAATTTTTCCATAATGCTTTTAACATTTTATTTTGAAGTACTTTCGTCTTAGATTTAAATACTAGAAAAAAACCCCTCCACGGGTTTCACCTTGACGTGGTGGAGGGGCTTAAAACGCCCTCGAAAACTAGGCAAGAGTTTATGAAGAGAGGCGTAAGAAACAAAGCAAACCCAACAAATATGGGAAAAAAATTATGGCAATGACAACGATACAAAATAAAAATCGAACGGGGATATACGTTCAAGAGTCGGTAGATGCCGCGTCTACCGGCGATGGCTTGGCTCCAAAAATAGACAAGTCGCCAGTGGCATATAAAAAAGAGGATGATGTTTACATAATCCTATCGGATGATGAACAAGACTGTCCACATCATAGTGGTCAGGGTCAAGCAATTGAAACTAAAGAAGAACAAATAAGCGACCAAAATAAACCCAAAGTGAAATTAGCTGACAAGTGCGATTTGAACAAGAGACTTACGCGCAAAGATCGGGAAAATATGTACAGAAATCGTAAAAATCGAATTGAACAATTTTTTAAAAGCCCAGCAATTAAAGCTGGCGCCACAGAAGCAGACAGTTCATATTCTGTCGAAGGAAGAAAAAGACAATCAGAAAATGAAAGACAAATAATTAAAGATTTAAGAATCAATGGAACGTATGTGGCCCGTCGCAGAATGGGCATGAGTGTACACCACATACGACGAAAATATTCCATAGATGAATCTCCAACGAGAACAAAGGATGAAGAATTCCCTATTGAAGTTCTAGTCATGGATAGAACAAATCCATTTGGGGAAATTGATAAAGTTAATCAATTGTTGTTACTGAATGCTTTAAATACAACAGTGGAAGATGAGCGTAATGCTGGAAATTTCGTCAAATTAGGTCAATTAAGCTATAGAAAAAAAATCCTGGTTGCTCCCTGTAAGAATGAAGAGACGGTGAGGTTTTTAAAAAATAACATTCCTTGTTACAATCGTTTATGGCCAGGAGCAGATATGACGATATCACTGGAACCAGTTGTACAAAAAAGATTCAAAATCAAGGTTAATTTGCCAAATTACAATTTAACCTCGGAAGAATTCTTCAAGATATTTGGAAAACAAAATGGTTTTCCAACCAAGTACTGGTCGTTAATGGCAAAAAGGGAAATGAATGGATTCTTCGCATTTATCGGCGTTGATTTCCAATCGTATACGCGTTTAAAACAATCAGATGGCTATGCATATTTCTTTTATGATAGAATAAAGGTCGGATTGGATTTAAAATGATTAAGAATTTTGGAAAATAGTTGAATAAAATTTGATGAATGATATTGAAATTCTTAGATGTTTTTTGTTTGCACAATATGGAAAATAGAAATGGAAATATTTGCTTAAAATTCGGTTTAAAGGTAAGTGAAAGGCAAGGGTGAAATTTTTTAACTGAGTTGAGTATTGTCCATATGAATTTTCAACTCATTAATTTACGGGAAGCGGAACCAACTTTCATTTGAGGATTAAAGTATAAAATATGTACCTCACATCCATAACATCACAGAATTCTATTTCGTTAATTAGAGATCAAGTCTTACTGTAGAACTTCCAGGTTGGGAATTAGACATTCTAACATAGTTGATTATAATATCGTTGTGAATGAATCTATTTTTGATTGGAAAATCTAGGGTAAAATAAGTAAATACAAGAGGCGACAGCTCAAAAGTCTGTAATCAAATGTTTCATTTTGAAAAAAAAACTTAATTTGTTTGACGGAAGACAAGACATACAAGATTTCCTATAAATTCTGTTAAATTAGTTACTACATATATTTTTAAAAGAACTCCTAAAAATATGCTACTAAGAAACAACAGATCTGTCTGAAACAACCTCGGTACAAAACTTATCGAATTTTTCGTCGTGACTTCAAACTGGAACTGTACAAAATTTAGCGCTCCCAGGATCTGTCGGTTAAAGAAGGGTTTCTGAAGTCACAGGTCTATGCAAATAAGCCACAAACCGCAGCTCATACAAAAGAATGATTAATTAAGGGTGTTTTCGCCACTAAATTTATTCACTTATAAAACTTATCTAAAAATTATATAAATTAATATTTAGGTGGGTCCTTTAATCCCGCTTTATATTTTGTATTGTATTTATATTCGATTTATACGTGCATCATCAATTTTTTTTCAAAACATAACGGTTTAGCAAAGAAACGATACCATAAACTAAAACGAGCTATAGCTTCAAGCCGATCCGATCAGAAATTATTGAAAACAAATACCAACGAAGATCGCGTGCTATAGTAATTAGTTTGAACAGCTTGTCGTGTTGGATATCAATAAAATGTGGCAAGCAAATATAGAACGTTTTTTCCGTTGTTTTTTATTCATTTTTATTTTATTTGGTTAAACCGACATACTCTGGAGTAGAGTAATAAAAATAATAGTTGTTACCTCAATCCAACCAGTGTCAGATGTATTCGACGAGCTTGATATGGTTTATTCAACTTTTGCCATTTGCGCTCCTTCAGTGGCCTAATTCAATTAATTGCAGTCCCATTGTTGGTGGCCGGATCGTTGAGCTGTCTGGTTGGTCCATAAAATAGAAGAATAGGGTGTCTAAATAAAATCACTTACAACAAAGAAATTTCCAGGTTCTCCTACATCGTTTCTCTGCAGGATCGGAAACAGTTTGACAATGGCACTGTGCAATTTAAGCACTTTTGTGGAGGAAGCTTGATAAGTTCTTTGTGGATCTTAACTGCTGGCCATTGCATTCATTACAAGTAGGAGAAATTTGAAATTTTATGTGACTTAAGTATTTTTTTCTTTTAACAAAAATATCTGTTTTAGAAAACCAACTGAAATTGTTGCAGTCATTGGAGTTTCGAATTTGAAATCAAATGACGTGGATCGTCGTGAAATCGATTCTTTTAAAGTGATGGACTTTGTTCCGTGAGTTAGGAGATCTTGCTTACGCCTGGTAAACTTTGAGTGAAAAAAATGCTTAATTTCAGATCTAATTTAAAAAATGACATCGCTTTGGTACGGTTAAAGGTTCCTGTTTTACTAAACGAAAGTATATCAATCGGTGTAGTTCCAAGAATGGGAATGAAAGCAAGTCGAAAAAGTAATTTTATTTTATTGAGATTCATATTGGATTTTCTTTTACTATAATTTCATCAAAAAAACCCTCCTCATAAATATTATAAAGAAGCTTGCCAAGTGATCGGATATGGGGCTGATAAGTATGGAGGATTAATTCAAGACAATTTGAAGGTGGGTGAGGTTTACGCAATTTCTCGCCAGAGCTGCAAACGGATATTGGGGAAAATTATGGCACCCCAGCAGGGTGACTTTACTGTTTGTGGACTTGGAGATTCGGAAGACAGTTGTCAGGTATGAAGTTATTTTAATTTGGTATCTAGTTTATATGTACACAAATAAAGTAAATATTTTTGTTAAGTTCTAATTTCGATGTTTAGTCTAGGGTCTACTCAAAGTATTGGTTAAAAAAAACACCTAAATTAAAAATATTTAAATTAAATTTGTAATGTTATGAACACATTTGGCATTTTAGTTGGGCGTTTGAGAAATCGATTTTTTAAAATACTATTTCGTTTCTTGAATATTTTATCAATCTTATTCAAACATAAATGGGGGATTTTAATTGTTAAAAACGTTGTATAAAGGTTGTCAAGAAAACTTGGTTTACCTTATGTTAAGTACAAGGAATATATGTACATATTAACAACCAACTTATTGGGCGTGTTCAGAAAAAGTAAAGATTCGCAGATAAAACTTGCACAAAAATCGTGAATGCGATTTGTATGAACAGCAATACATAAATGTGTGGCAGTAGAATTTGAAATGTAAATAAATTGACAAAAAAACTTCTCAGACTTTGTGCGAGAAACAGATTGACAGAGTAACTTTGACAACCACAGCACTCATTTTAGAGTCAGTGGTTATAAATGGCTTTGAATACATTAACACAGCAACACTTTACCTAGTTTTCTGACAACCCCAGGAGATCTTCAGTTCTTAAAAACAGCTGTCAATTTTGTCAACGACATTCATGAATGTTTATTGGTTATGATCAGCTTAAAAACTTTTTCTTTAAATTGCGTGGAAGTTCTTATTTGAGTTATCGTTTATTATTATTAAATTCAAACAATATTTGTTTTATTAATTTAAAAGTACATAAATAGGAACTGGTCTCACAATTTTAATAGCTACATACTTGTATACCTCAACTCACCCAATCATAAATCTAGTACTAGTTTTGGTTGAGTTTAGGGTAATATTACCTATCTCTATAAAAATCAATTTCCGTCTGTTTGTCTCACTAAAACTCTAGAACGGCTAGGCTGATTTTAGTTTTAAAATGTGCGTTGTAGTCCAGGGAAGGTTTAAAAAGTGAGAAAATATGGACAAATTCTCTATCTAGTATTTTTTATAAATTGATTATGAGATTTTTAGTTGCACTTAGAGAAATATAAATACTAAACATTAATATGTATTTCAAAAACAAATATATTATATAGAAACATTTTTTTCTCCTTCAATATTTTCGATCAAATTGTTTTTGAAATTAAAAGTCGAAAGGTTTAGAATTTCGACACTTGGCGATACTTGTTAATTAAAAACTACCTATTCTACTTAAAAAAAAAACTTACAAACTATAATAAAACAAACCACAGCAGCAACTCTATTGACGTGCTTTTTTGTGAAGAATGTAAGAATTATAAGAATGCAAAAAAATCAATTCAATATTGGTCAAACTCTTGAGGGTACACTGTTGCGTATACTTAACATTTTCTTAAAGATCTTTTTGTCTGACAATGAATCTAATTTAATTAGAAAAATAGCCAAATGTAAAAATGTATGTAAATGTTATCATGAAATTCTTCGATTAAAATTTTTTCACAAAGTTATCGTTATTTTATTGATATTTCGCAATAATTTAATATTTGTGTTTATATTTTGTAATTTTCCAGCATCAAAATTTTAAATTTTGTATTCAAGTTACTTTCTATTGCAGGGTGATTCTGGTGGACCTCTGATTTGTTCCGTACATGGCAACGACTACATTTTTGGGATCGTATCGCACGGCATTACCTGTGGGCAAGCCGGTGTGCCAAGCATTTATACTGTTACAATTCCCTACAAACAATGGATAGACCGAATGACGAAGTAAATTAAACAACCAACTTAATATTTGCATACAAAAAATGTATATTAATATAACGTTCATACATAATTATATCATTTATATATTGTTTTATTTAATAACTTAATTTAAGTTTTATCTCAAATGAACATGCATAATGGTATGGTTGTAACTAATAATTAATATAATAATTAGTTTTCTTCGGAATCCATAACTGAATCCTTATCAATGTCATCTTCTATGTGATCCAAATTACCGCTGCTCGTTTCGGGTAATGTAAATGTCAAAAGACTTGCAAGTAACACACAGCAACCACATATTGTTGTAGGAATGTACCAACCAAGAATACCCTAGGTCAAAAATGAGTGGTTTGTCAGTTCTTCATCTTAAAAAGAAAAAGTTAACTCACCAAAACATCAACTACGTAAGGAGCTGAAATGGAACCAACATGAGCCATTGTTGAGCAAGTTCCCAGCGCTGAGTTACGAATGGACGTTGGAAATAGTTCAGCGGTGTATAGGGTGACAATTGAATACACAGCTGTGATGCCAAAGCGTCCCATCATTGCGAATAAGACAATCAAATTTGGGTTCTCTGAAATGTAACACACATTAATTTAAATTTTTTTGTTAGACATCAATTAAGTTTGGAATCGATTAAGGTGGTAAGTGACGAGAAAGATGAAATACAAAAAAAGTAAAATATTTAAAGAGTCTGGTAACTCTATTTATTTTACAATGTTTATATTGGTCTTTTTGACAAGAATTATTTTATTACGCCCACACTATATACAGTTAGAAATAGATAGGAACGTTTTTTTCTTTTAAATATTTAAATATGTGTATTTGAATGAAATGGTTAATTGTAAATGGGATCTGTTTCACTGACAAGTAACTGTTTGGCTATCACTTGCAACAATCACATTCAAATTGATGGATTATATGTGGTTGTCATACATCTCAAATCATCTTAGCGATTTCACCTAAAAATATGTGATACTTACCACTTGGAACAGCAAGAACAGCCAAGAGAGCAGAACCAGCACAGAAATACAACAACATTGTGGTATTTCGTCGACCAGTGATTTTTAATAAAATCATTGGGATAGCGAAACATGGAATGTCAACCATGCCAGTGATACCAACATAGAGATATCGGTTAACCGATAAATTGTGTGCATTCAAAGCTGTCAACGAAAAAAATGTATTTTGATAAATCAATTATCATTCCGTTAATTTAATTTTAATTCTTACCAGTAACATAATATGACAAGGATGTAACACAGAACATAAAGTAACAAGTAAATGCTAGCCGTCTAACTGTGGAATTTCCATATAGGGCTATAAATTGCTTAAGTGGCCCCTCTTTAAGCTTAAGCCAGAGAGATCTTGGTTCTGGGTCACCCTGTATAAGTAAAAATTCACAAAAATAAGGTAAACTTTTATATTTTAGAATAAAAAAAAAACAAACCTTTCTTTTGGCAGTAACCATTTCAGGACCGTTTTCAATTTGATAGTCACAATCCTTATTGAATACGATTTTGTAGGCCTCAGCAGATCGATTTTGGGTCATAAGCCAACGTGGGGATTCAAACATTAAACTAAAAAAAGAAATTATTAGATTAAGACATACTACCCGATGCAAACATTTTACTCACTAGCAATTTAAAATTAATAAAAAGCTTGGAATTGTGAGTGTCATTTGTAGATCTCGCCATGGTTGAACTAGATAAGCTGTGATCGCTAGAATAATCATACCAATAGGATATGATGCTGAAAAAGCAATACTCATCCAGGATCTGTGATTTACGCTGATGTTCTCTGAAACTGTTTAAAAAAAAAAATTACACTTTAACTTTGTGTCTTTGTTTTTGACTGTTTTTACTTACGCAAAGAGAAAGCTGGATAGAAAAGTCCTGAAGATGCAAGTCCCAAGCCAAAACGTCCAGCCAAGAAAAGCGAGTACCATGGTGTCAGTGCTATGACAATACTTGATATCACAAAAACTGTAGATCCGAACATAAAACTAGCCTTTCGTCCATATCTGTATAAATTGGAATTTTTTGAATATTAGCTTCTGTAATTTTTCATTGTAAGTACATAAAATTGCCTTAAAATCCTAATACTTACGCATCAGCAAAAATTCCAAGTGTAAACGAACCCAAAAACTTTCCTATTGACATTGCAACTTGTGCTGATGTTCGTTGCAAGGATTTTTCACAAACAAGTTGCCACTAAAAATAATTAAATTTAACAAAATAAATTAATGAATGCACATAATTAAGTTGATTGGCCATTTTTGAAAATTACAAATAAACATCAATTAGATCTTCCGTTTTTTGGTATGGATTGACAAAAATAGTAAAATACAATTATTTTTCTTTCACGATCATTGAGTTTCATTATTTTATCTCGCTCCCACTCAATGATTTAGAAAATACTAGGAAGTGAAAAGAAATAAAACAATGAAACGTCAAAAAAGAGTCGCATCAAAAGAGCCCGGTATGAACACAGTGTTCACAGTTTTGGCAAGCCTATGAATATTTGAAAACTCAGTACTAAATTGTTCTGAACGTATCTTTTTTGAAGCGAATAAGGTTACCATTAGCCATTCTTTTTAAAATTTAAATACAAAATTAAACTTACATCAGGAACGAACGATTTTTCCGGTTCCGAAAACTCGTACTGTCCTTTAATCGTACACGATATTTCACTAGGTTTACTCATTCTGTGGGTATAATTAAATGCCACATTGAAAGGCATCTGGGCTAAATATGCATAATCCCAATCACGTATCGTACAGCCATTCGTCTCTAAATCAACTTCTGTAATTGATTTAATTTGTTCGGCTGTCCAATTGGTGCCTCTGAGTTCATTTACACCGCACCACATTTTCTCAGGTATATGACCAATTAACACGTAAGACGATACGTGAAAGCCATTTAATATATTTGGAGTAACGCACAGGAAGAAAAGTGTCCTAAAATGGAAACAAACATCAACATTTAAATATACATATACACCATTCAATTTTAAAACTTTAAGCTTAATTTTTAATTAACTTCTATGGAATTTTATTTTAAAAAGACTCATTTTGAGTCTTGGCAATTTAACTTTCTCCCACTAGTATCTTAAAAATATGATATAATATGCCTCTCTCGAGATATTCGAGTCAAAAAAACATTTTTTACAATTTTTTTGTAGAATTTCTTGTACTTTTTTTATTATTGTCAAAAATATTGTTAATTGATTTTTGTCCATAATTTTAAAAAATGTCAAAAACGTCATTTGACATAACAGAAAATTGTTTTGAAGATCATTTTTCCTTCATTGCATATTTGTGTGCCAAACACTTTTTAAGTTTTTCTATTTTATAAAAATAACGGTATGTTTAAATTTTTCCATATATAAATGTAGGCTACCTTCAGTCTCTTTCTAACCCCCACTTCCTTAAAATGGCGGGTGGAAGTTTGTATGGAGCATTCCACAATTTTCAAGGTAGAAAGCTAAAAATTGGTACACAGGCTCTATGATACCAACGAAAAACAACTGCATATTTTTTTTTTAATCTTTCCCCAGGCCCTAAAATGGATGTTGGAAATTTGTTCGAGACTCCCCGCAAAATTAGTAGAGGTTCTGTGATACAAAAGAAAAATAAAATAATTTAATTAAAACAAATTAAATAAGACACTTATAAAATCAATCAGCTTTTGAGATAAAAATCAACATTAGACACATAAATAATTGTTACTCATGGATTCATGGACAGATGGCGCTGATATGTTTTTGAAACTCGCTAACGTTGTGTGCTCTCTTTCTATCGGCCTGTTCTTCACACTACAGTGCATACGGTACCTATACTCTGTTACTGTTATTTGACGATTGATTCACATTGATTTAAGTAAGTACTTGCGATTTTTGGCTATTTGTGTTAAGCTTCGCGATTTGATATTGCTGTCTTGGTTTGGTTTTCCGAAAACAAACATTGATTGGGTTTTACCGTTGTTTGTTTTACGAAGAAGACAATGGTGCTTATTATGACATTCGCATGAATAGTCTATTCGTTAGAATGATTCTATTCGTTCGAATGAACTTTCTTAATTTTGAGATTCGATCGAATAACATTCATTTGCGAAAGATAGCATAAAATGAACTTGAAAAGAGATTCATTTTCAGTATCAGCTGTTTGACATTTCCTATGTTTATATTTGAATAAGTATGACCGTTTTACATTTTTTTGTTTCAAAACATTTTATAGATGTGGGATAAAGAATCAAGAAACAAAATAAATAATACATTTTTTCATTATAAAGTAATATTTAACCATAAATAAATACATATTCATTACATGTTTTGTGTCAACTCAGTTGTTTTGAAACTATTCTTTAAAAAAAATAAGTTGTTCATGATCATGACTCGTTCTAAATTTTTATTTTTTTCGTACACACTTGGTCACACTAAAGTATCAAACACAAAAAAGAAGTGTTTTTGAAATGTCGAAACAAAAAAGTGAAATCTTTTTATTTGTAATTGTTTTGTTTATTGTTTAATAATTTAATTTTTTTGATAAAAACATAAAATAATTAAATAAAAAATGAAAATATGGCATTTGTGTTTATAAAAATGAAGATAGTGCTGAAGAAGTTCAGAGCAGAAGGATAGCGGATGCTTCAAACCCATTGCTACCTCCGGGGTTTTCTTCTATTATTTGAATTAATTTTTCCTTTTATTCGCGGTTTGTCCAGTTGGATACGACATTTAAACATAAAACAACAACAAAAATTAATAAAAGTATTTTATTTTCCATGAAAAAAATAAAATCTTACATGTTTTGTTTCTTACTCGACAGAAAAATTCAAACGAAACAAAAATGACATTTAATTCTATTCTTTCGAATGTCAAAATTGCGCAAATGAATGAACTTTCTATGGATTGGGTGAACTTTCGATTTGTTCGATTAACATTCTAATCGCCGAGTCTCAAAATTAAGTTTCAACGAATTCGAATCACTTTCGAACGAAAGAGAATGTCATAATAAGCACCAATAGCTTTGGTTTTGAATTAAGTTTTGCTTCGTGAATTGGTTTTGTTGTTTTTGGTTTAAAGTAAATATATACCTATAAAAACTCAAAAAAAAAGCGTCGCAATCATGCTTATGCGAAATTTGGATGCCCCGAGGTTATGGAATGGGACGAGACTTCGTGTCACACAACTTGGCCGCATTATCATTATAGCACCACTATCTTAACCGGCGGCGAGCGCCGCCGCACAGTGGGGCGACTTGTATGGGAGAGTGGAAAAAACTACATAAAATCTAAACCACTGAAACGATTTTGTTGAAATTTTCAGGAATGATACACAGTTTCAAGAGAAATTTTCCCTATTAATTTCCGCCCACTGACACGCCTACTTATTGTTCGTTTCAATAAAAACTAAATCTTTAAACCGATTTCAATGAAATTTTCAGGGTTGATAGTCAATGAAAACAAAATTATACTATTAATTTCCGCCCACTGCCACGACCAGTTTGATCTCCTTTAAATATAAACCTTTTTTAATATTATTTTTTGCATCGATGTGCTCTTAGTTCGTTAAAATTTGAACTAATTGCACGATTTTTATGAAATTTTCAGTACAAGGAAAAACCAGTGGATATTTCAATCCACTTATAAAAAAAATCATTTATCTAACCAAGGTTACTGTTTAATGAAATAAATGGGGAAAAACAGCATTAAAAATGAAACCACTCATTTAATTTTTACGATTATTACGGACATTATGTTTATCATTTTATTCTATAATAATCGCCAATTTTATGGAAACTTTTCCCTGGGAATTTTTTCTCTCACAACTTAGTTACGGAAATATTTGTATACAAATAAGGAGAAAGTTGCCTGAAAACAGTTGTTTACGATATCAAAGTTCCCAAAATGAGAAAAAACTCGGGGGAATATTTATTCGTGATAAGGCAGAATGTTTACTACTTAAGTACCTACATACATATATTTTTAATTATTTCTTTAAAAGTAAGGTCAACTTAATTTTAATCAATTTATTTCAATTTCACTAAGTTTTCGACTTTATTTTAATTAAATTGTAAATTCATTGATGAAAAAATAAATAAGTAAATAATAAATTAATTGTGCATCAGAGCAAAACTTCGTAATTATACTCTCTTGCAAACAAAGTTTCAGAAAATTAGAGTTTCTTGACAACTTAATTATTTAAGGACGAAAATTAAAATAAACAATTAATAGGTTTTACTATCAATGCTTAGTTTAAGTTTGCTTAAGTGTTTTTATACTTTGGTACCCAATCTTATATCATATATTCAAAATACTCCACAAAATTTTGAATAAATTGCACAAACCAAAGCTCATATGCAACTGCAGTGATTACTACATAAATCTATTCTAATGTTACCAACTTTTTTTTCCAAAAAAGCCGTTACATTAGAAATGCATATGCCAGAAGCCGATTTCAGGTGCTGATTGCGTGGCATGCATTGCTACGCATCAAAGTCTCCTGCTGCTAAATGGGACAAAATGGGTTATTTGTTTTAACATCATGAATGCAATATATTATAAGCATCATAATAAACTATGATTCCACGTGGAGCATCGTGGAGCTTTTTTTTTATAGACGGTCAAACTGGAAAAAGCTTATCTTCAAAGGTAGCTTCAACTAAGAGCCTCCAATGTGAAATTGATAGTCAAATTTAAAAAACGGTAAATGTAATTTTAAAGCCAAATACTATATTAATGAAAATAAAAAATATTTATTTCATTAAAATATTATATGTACAAGAAATTCTTACTCTAAAATTGGCAAACAAAATATATAAATCTTGGATTTTTGGCATAAGTCACTTTGCTTAAACCATACTCAGCTAAAAAAATAAAAAAAAAAAAATGTGGATTGTACTGCTTACTCATACATATATTAAGAATCGAAAAATATTATTAACTACATTTCAGAAAATACTTTGCATTTGGGGTTTTTTCCACCTGGGAACCACTGTGCGCCGTAGAAAAGGGTGAAAATGTAATGGTCCCACGAATCCCAATAATTCCCACAGATCTATCATTTCAGTTTAAAAGGCTACAATTTCCTTTTAAGCTTATAGTTTCGCTATGACCATTAACAAAGCGCAAGGACCAACATTAAAGGTGGCTGGGGTGAACTTTGAAATGGACAATTTATTGTATGTAGCACGTTCGCGTGTTTCCAATGCCCAGAAACTTTACATTCTACCCCCAAACGAAAAAACATATAATATCGTCTACAGTAGCAAATAATATTCTGTTCCGAGTTCTCTTCTGTGTTCTAAAGGGGCAAAAACTATAGTCTCTATAAATGACGAATAGTATGTTTCGTAGATAAATCGGAGAACTCAGATCAAACTCTGCTCAGACCATACTCGCTCGCTTTGCTATAAGAGCTAAAAAAAGAAAAACTCCATTGTACTGAAAATTTCAATTAAAGCTCGTCAAGAAGACAATTAGCCACGTTCAGGAGACATAAGAAGCTTTAAATTGATTCAATTGGAAAGCAATTTTCTTCTTCAAAGAAGTTACTTTATTTGAAAGCAATAGACACGTTCAGAAGATATTTATGTATATCTGGCTTTATAATACTATCAACTGATAGCTTTAACTTTCTTGGCAACTTTCTGACATCTCCCCAATTACAGGCTAAAATCAAATCTCTTTTATTGTCCTAGCCTACCCAGTTTTATGTCAGCTGGCCACTAAAAGTACCTACCCAAAAAAAAGCAATTTCGATGCTAAGAACTTATTTAATGATACAACGTAGAAATCATAATATCATTGCGTATTAGATTTAATATAAAAATATCTATCTGATCATAAATCTACTAAGGTAAAACGCAAAAAACTAGAGCAGAGGTCGTAAAAATGCTATTCAATGAATAACAATAAATCATCAACATATATCATCTACGTACGTCTACGTACTTAGCATAATTGCCTATCTGAAACAAACAACTAACCAGTACTCGCTAATTCATTAATAATTCTCAGGTGGCGTGGCAAAGCGCCAGACCAGCTCCATCTCCATCATCGCCATCAACAAGAACAATAGCAACATGTTGCAAAGCCACACAGTTTAAAATTAACATGTTGACCATCAACATACCTTAACCAGACAACATCACGTGAATAGAATAAAAACAAAATAATTATTTTTATTATATGAATTTTTTAATAAAAAAATTGAATATCTTATGGAAAACGGCAGACCATTGTCTATGACTATGTCAATTCTATTTCATCGTCACTGCTGGCCGCTTGTCATATCAACACAACACATCACAGAGCGCCACTGACCTTTTTCATAGGAAAAAAAACGAAGAATTAATGAGTCTTGAATTCGTTTCAGTTCAATAAATTTAAGTAGTGTACGTTTGATAAATTTTTTTATTGTTGTTGTTTGTGTTTTTCTCAAATAAAACAAAAGGTAAGTAAAGCAACAACAACAATAACAAAAAACGGAAATATCTAATCACGTCGTCATAAGTACTCTAAGGCTAAACGATGCGATTATGGTGAATTAAAGAACGCATGATGAGAATATATTAAAAAAATAAACAGAAAAATGAATGCCAAACGTAATTTGAAAGAAAATTTATTCTGCAAATACCATAAATGTTAATTCAAACTATAATTAAAACTCCCACTATACATAAATTTAAAAAATGAAAAAGATTAAAGAAAACAAATAAGGCAAACTGAAGTTCAGATGACAAGGTTTTTATTGCACTCTATTAAGTCTTATAATTATTGTAAAACTAAAAATAGTAGTTACAAATTATCACAGTGCACGAAAGATTCTGGCCAAGCATTACACTCTTTTAACCGCCGTTTTTGACCCTTTTTTATTGCAGAATCCATAAAGCCAACTGTATTTTCTGGGCTAGGATATAAACCTCACAAAATTTCAACTCACACACTGACAAGTCAATTTCCGGTTTTCGTTGGATCTTTAAATTTCGGAATAGGTAGGTTTTGAAGTGAAGATAGAGAAAAAAGCAATAAGTTTCTTCCATGAGCCCTTAAGAAGCTTTGTGTATTCCCCAAATAGTTTGTTTTTAAATCAGAACTCATCCAGGCAACCAAATTGTGTATTTTTTAAAACTTAGTCGGTCACCCTGAACGCACCCTAAGCTCGCTCTATGCTTTTTCTGGAATGAGGTTTAGTAACGATAATGTGACATGAGGTAACAAGAAATAAATGATGTGAAAAATGTATGTACATATTTTTATAATAAACAAAAAATACATATAAATACAATCACAGTTAATTTTAAAATTAATAACAAATTTATTCTTTTTGTTAAATCTTTAGGTTGTTAACAGAACCTGGGTCAACAATGAGTAAATCTTAACGAAGAAATCTTGTGTTTTCGTTTTCGTTTAGTTCTATGCATGTTTCAACAATCGAAAAGATTGCCAATCAAGTGCGCTTTAGAAGTACATTTCAATATACATAATTTCGTATGTTTTAAGAAGTAATTTTTTTAGAATTGAATTTGTCTTTGCTATAGTCCTGCCACTCGTAAAATAAATCCTTACCCATTATTAGATACACAGGGAAAATTATGACGTCTAATCTTAGACCATGCTTATATAATTTATTATACTGTATTCAAAAGTTAGTTAAAGATCTTAATGTGTAAAAATTTTGCAATTTGTAATATGCAATTAAAACCATTCACATCATACCCTATCCGAGTGAATGACTTTAATAAATTTCATTAATTAACTCGCTCGTCCAACGCAAAATCAGAAATGCAAAAAAAAAAAATTAAATTGATACTGGGATTCCCTTTCTATGTAGATATTTTAAGAATATGCAAACTCCACAGACATTCGAATCAAGTCCGAGCAAACAGACATAATGAACAATTTACTTACTTATGTATGGTATAATAATGCCATCCTACCATAATAATTGTTTGTTAATTAATTCAATCTTGTTAATTTCTTTTATTCGATTCAGTCCTCATGGCAGTATTTTCTTTGCGAAAAATATATGTATGTATGTAGGTACGTGGGTTGCAATTATTATGTAATTAAACTGTGGGTTATAAAACTTAAAATTTTTTGATATACATATAAAAGTGTCAAAGTTGACGATTTTTTTTTTGTGAGAAAAAAACATATTATGTATTTTAGCTTCAAAAACTTTTTGTTGCAAGAATAAAATTCTAAGTACAAACGCCAATAATTTTCTTAAAAAACCAAAGTCATCTAATATCAATTATTTATAAAGTAAATATGTAAATATGTAAAATAATTATTTACATATATACATATTAAATTATTTGAGAATAATTCTTTTTCGATTAAGTTTAATAAACTTTTTTGCATAATAAACTAACAACCGATTTCTGACAAGACTTTGAAATAACATTTTCTGAAACTGAAAGTCATACACTCGTATCTTTCATGTCACAAAATGAGCAGCCATCTTTATTTTAATAAAATTAGTATGAACTAGGATAAGAAATGAAGCAAACACGAGCATTGAGAAATACTACATAAGTTTAAACACATAAGTTTTGACTTTTGATGCAACCTTAAACCAATAACTAAACTGTAGTGTCAAAACAAATGTTTAATGTCTGAGCTTGTTTAAGGCTTTGTTAAAAATGTGACTTGCACACGAAATATTAAATAATGCGAGTACATCACTAACTGTCAAAAAAAAAGTTTATCGGTGCTTGCGTGCTAAGTCATATGAGCTTTTGATAAGTTAATCCACTTAACTTAAACTTAAATATTGCAAGAGAAAACATATGGATTAAATAATTAAAATGTTATGTATAACCTTGAAAATAGTGCACACCAATAAATAAAACAAAAAAAGTCTTATAAAATAAGCCTTGTATGTTTTTATAATAACAATATATATGTATATTTGTTTATTAACAGCGTGAGCGGTTACCTACATTGAACAATAAATTTAAAACCTAAGCCTTTTCATACAACAAAGAAAATTTGCTAAATAAAATGTTTTATCTACCTGCACACCTGCTCATCATATTTGGCAGTAAGGAACAGATTTTTGGAATGTGGGGAAAATACAAACATGATTTATTTAGCTGCCTCAAATGTTTTAAATTTTAGAGAACTTTTAATTTCCAGAAACCTTAAGTTAAAGGTTCACTGACTCCCAATCAGTGAATTTCAAGATCGTTGGTTTTATAGAAAATACATTATTATAAATAAGTAAGAAACTTTGATAAAAAATAAAAATACATGTGTTTGCATGTCAGGATATTACATATCTCCAAAATTCTGAAAGAGCCGTATCGAAAAAAAGGAAGGAATCTTCACCAATAACTCATTAAACATGTAGTAGACAACATCTTCTTTCTGTTCATATTACGAAGCTTGGCAACTGTGAGTTGTAAGTATGATGGTGGCCTTGAACCAATGACACAATTTTACAAATTTTGTTATTGAATTTCAGGAACCAAAATAAAAAATATAATTATATGGTTTTTAAGCAATTGATGTCATTATGTATTTTTCGATCTTAATCTGTCAGAAATCAAATTGACATTCATGGTTGCCAACCATTTACTACATAAAAAGTATAATATTCAAATCTTCCTTACAATTTTGTGACATGCTTTGTTCAACATCTGTAAGTAATTTATTTACACACTAAAACTAACGAAAATATTTACATTTATGCCCAGGTGTTCTTTAATATTTTTTATATGGACTAATTTTTATAGAGCTTTGAGTTGTTTGTTTGTTTTTTTAATAAACATTAATTGATAACAAATTTAAGAGTTAATATAACTATGTACACATTTTAAACTTTTTGAAAACATAAATATTTACATTTAAATTTTACAATAGGTTTGTTAAGGATCTTTGTAATTATTTTAGAATTAAAATCTAGCACAGCGGCATCTAGGTACGTAACGTATACATTTATTTTGAAAGTGACGTTTTTTTAAATATTAAGTTAAGAAAATTCAAACCAAAGGCTAAAGAGAATTGTGAATATTCGTCCGTAGGTTTATTTTGGTGAGACATTTGTTTGGTGAAATGTATGACATATGAACTTGGTGATCGGGTAAATACTTCCGTCCTTATTCAGTATTCATATCTATATAATTTTTTGTCTCTTCTACTGAATATATGAACTGTCAATTTCCAGGCTTTTTCTGGATGACAAATTGAAATTGCCATCAAATCTAAAGTTCATTAACAGTTCGATTACCTGTCGCTTATCGTATCGAGTAAATCACTTAAAATGTCACAATAACCTAATCGCTTGTCACTACTTTACATATTCCTACAATGGGTCGTGTTCGTGTTTGTATGCTTAATCGATAACCATTACAATTAACGTAATTTGTGCGTATATAGTAGGTATTGCTGTCTCGTCTAAGTGTCTATGCACTCGACTTAAATTTGGTATCACGCCAACTTTTGAACTTCATTCACCGGCCGGCAAAAATGCACTCGATGTCATTCATTCAATAAAATGTCACCCGAATTGAGAAACGATAACGAGTTTTGGTTTGATCTGTTTATTTCTGTTTAACTTAAACAAATATTAAACTTATAATAATTATAGTTCCCATGTATGTCCAATTCAGTAAAGATTTTTCTCTAATAAAATACCAGATAAAAAGAGAAATAAAGAAAAACCAACAAGGAAAAAAAAAATATGAAGAAAATTCCGACTTTCTAAAAATACACAAAACACACACTATGCATACAAAAATACAAAAATACAAAATCACAACTTCATAACGCCCAAACTGGGGCGCAATCTGGTACAACCAGTGCATTCTGTTAACTGTCACTGTAATGCCAATGCTGCTTATTGCATGTGCATGAGCAAAGCATGAGCCTTCACTTTACCAACCTCCCAAACGTGTGTGTCGTCTCCCGCATGTTAGGTAAAGTATGTGTGCGTCGAACTCCAACAAAATAAAACACATAAATTACATTTACTCGTATGTATGTATGTATGTAATTATAAAGGTTGCATGAACTTGCTGTTGATACGAGTATCTAATAAATTCGGAAGGAAATACAAATTGAAAAGATATTGAACCTAGCTTTGACACAATGTAAAGATTTGTCGATTTTAAATGGATTCGGTGATCATGGATTAAATTGTTGTTGTAGCAATGAATTTGTAGGTGTTGACGGTTATGTACTTCAGTTGCAGCCTTAATCTAAATGCTGTTCAGCCAGTTACTCAGTATTTGAAATCAATCAAAAGAACCCTATCACACTATCAACAAGTGAGACGTCAAAACAACTGACATTTTAGGTTAACGGTTAAGTTGATTGTGTTGTTATTAGCAGAAAACTGTTGATGCAGGGAATTTACGGAATAAGAAATACCGATAGAACGATTTTATAATTTCTGAAGTTTGCGTTCAAAAATTTGTAAAATTCAGTTTCGTTTCACAGTGACATTTCATTTAATGGGATTTGATGGGACTTTACCAAAATGTTGCCTTGATTTAAAGGCAATTTTTTGACAGCTGATCAATCATTAACTAGAAACTTTCCCTACCTAAAAGAAGAACTCTCAATTTGTGGAGTTCAGAAAATAATAATATAATAAAAGTCAATTTTGACAGCTGACCAATTAAATTATAAAAAAATCAGTGCGCAGTTTTTTATGGCTTGGAATAGAAACAAAACACAAAATGGTAGCCTCTGCTTTATCGTATTCCTTTATCTGAAGGGTTAAGACTCAGAAAGTGTTAAATTCATAAGCGGAACTTTTTAGCGTAAAAGAAATTTTAATGGCATCAATTTTGTTACAGAACTGTTGGGAGTGTGTCAATTTTATTGTAAGAAAAGTGGCAACACTTTTTAAAAAAATACAAATTTACATCTTAATTCACTTGTTGATAAATATAAAATATATATCTATTCTAAATACATTTTTATTAAATTTATTACTTTACGAGTTAAGCTACATCTTTAATCTTTACAAAGATTCATCAAATGACACAAGATTAATCTCGGTAAATAGATAAGAATTATACGAAAGATCAAAGGAAAGTTTTATAGGTAAATACGCAATTCATTAAAAAAAAAATCACAAATTAGATTTAGTCAAGGGTTTCGAATTTTACATAAAGCTTATGAATGACACTTATTTTTTGGCGATCGTTTTAAGTAGGTACCTGACAATCAAGGTTACTGACTTTCCAAATAAAAAAAAGTGATCATTTTACGATTTTTTTTTTTTTTTAAGTCTGTCAATATAAAAATAAAATAAATAAAGTACCTAACAAAATTCGTTGAACTCATTGAATGTTATTTGTTATATCCATATTTGCAAATTGTATAAGTATTCTTGATGCTGATTATTTCTTATAATGTAGGATGTATTGTATAGTTTATAATGCAATTCTATGGTGGGCTTTGCATTTATTGAGTAAAAACAAGTAAAGAAAGTTTAAAAAAATAGATGTAAATAAAATGGAAGTTTATTTGATGATGTGTACAAGTGTACGGCTTTTGTTTTGATTCAAATAAAAATATGATTGAATAAATGCAATTTGATTTAAATTATAATTTTACGTTTTTTTTTTAATGTGTAATTTTGTTATGGTCATTAATTATTGTATTTATGACCGTTTTGTGAATTAAAATTAACAAATATTATCTGTCAAAAAGTGAATTTGAAATTAAATATGTATGTTCAAATTGTGTACGAAAACAATGTACAAAGAAAAACTACATAAAAAAGCACTTAGAGAGAAGAAATATTTATTGTAGAACACCAAGACTTAAATGCGTTTCAATTCGCCTTTGTAAAGTTTTGTTAGGTTTTTTTTTTTTTAAGTTCACTTTCATTAATAAATTCTTCATTAAAAAAATTTGATAACAAAGCTTAATTAACTACAACATAAAAAACTCACTCAACTGACGAAATTAAGTAAGGAATAAGCCATTCAATAACAGAAATATGTGTTCCTCTTCACCGGGGTGTTTTCCTAAAATACTAAGTTATCAAAGAGTCTTCAAAAAACGGTAAGAACTACAGAAACGTTTCACCGCACCACAATCAAAAAGTCTTTCAAACTTTGGCAGTTGATATCGCCTGTTTTTTAAAAGTTACATGTGTCAAATTAGTATAATTTTTTCAGTTTTATTTTGTCAAATAACCAAAAAACACCTATGTACTTTGTTTGTTGTCAACAGAACTTAAGATTTGCGGGAAACACCACCGCCGTTAATGAGAGAATGTAGGAGGATTTTAGGCAGTCGTTTCGTCACTTTTTAACTGACTCAGGAAGTAAAGATTAGCTACCTAAGATAATTATTACTGCTTAGTGGGCTTTCAAGCAGTTGGAAGCTGACCCTTATTCACATCGAACCGTCATCTTCAACTTTATGGCATAAATTAAACTGTGTGGACAGCAATTTTATGTGATTTCAAGAGTATGGGTTTCTAAGTGTCACACAGCTTTCGTCAAGGACAAAGTCTAGTCACGTAGAGGTAACCTCGCACAGTTTATACTTATTATCCAAAAACAAAAGCAAACTCCAAAGAAAACCATCAGTCTTATATCTGGACCACATGGAAAACTGGACATCTCACATACGAAGTAGGTACCCAAAAAAACAGTGGTGAATATTTGAACGATTTTATATTTCACATAAACTGGCAATAGGGCTTTCAAACGAATACAAAATATAGTTGAATGTTAACCTGATTAATGATTATTATCCGTTTCCCAACATTGTCTCTTGCCTCGTTAAGTCGATTTTCATAAAAAAAGCTAAATTTTATAATCCTAACCTTACCTTTTAATAAATATTTTAACACCCTTCCGAAAACTTCAAACAAAAGCACACATTTTTTAAATTGATTTTCAAGCATTGCGCTCCTAAAAATCATCTAAAGGGGTTTCCAAGAACCGAGTTCTTGGCTTAAACTTAATCTAAATTTCCAAATCATCCTAAACACCTCTTCACAATCAACAATATTGAAACCAAATCTCCTGTAAAATACCTTCATTTTCCTCCTACGACCCCAATACTTGTGCCCTTTTAATTGTAATTTAAATGTTAATTACCCGTAACCGTGAATTGAATATTCAAATATGCCCAGGTTACCTATACACCAGTCAACATAAATAAAATGCATTAAATATCACTACTTACGCGCGCCCGGCGCGACGAACGCTCCGTAATGGTGTTCGCTGTCCGAGTTCAAGGCACGAGTCTTTATTATTATGACTGTCAATTTTGATTTCGATTTCGATCTTGCATTGAATCGAAACATGTTCTAAGAGATACATACATATATCTACTCGTACAAAACTACAGTAAGTCACACACTTGCACTTACACAGTACATATGTACATACTAAGCCTTCAACTTCATATTACAAAAAAGAAGAAAAAAAAATCTATAATATAGTATTGCGGATTATCATCACCAACAACGGTAATGACTCTGGTGATGTCTCATCGTTCATCCCATCCCATCCCATCATCTCATCAAGACACCATACATCCCACAATCATTGGAGGTCACCATTTATAATTATTATCATTTGAATGTCGCGATAACCCATCAACAACTGTCATCGATGATGGCACTAATGACAGATCCAACAACCAACGGACGAACTGTGGACTCGGGACCATTCGTTTGTTGAATCAATATTTATGCGTGCATAATTGTTATGAGTTAATTCAATAAAGTGACAGTTAATGTACTAGCAGAGAGTGTACTCACCAAACCCATTTGCCACCGGTACCGATGCGATCCAGTTCCTCGGAGACGATCTCTTTCAGATCATCCTCCTTCATGGCGATAAATGGTTTCTCTACTGAGTTAGCCATATTTTGCTTTCACTGCTTTTTCTTTCTATTCGAATTAGTACGAGTAATTATATTATATCAGTTTTTTTTTTTACAATCTCAAGAACACTTAACACTCAAAAAAAAAAAAAATAACGGAAATAAAATTCAAATTTAAAAACTACAACAACAAACTAAATGAGTCTAAAAAGGAAGGTACACCAGGACATAGTTGGATGCACTCTTATTTTTAATTATTATAAAAAATAAAAAAAAAGTAAAAGACAGAAACGAGAAGTCTTTAAAATAGCGATCACTGCCAGCAGAAGTTTATTTGAGAGAAGAGATCAGTCTTTACCAGACGACTGCTTTGGGGCTACTGACTGAGGCGGGACTCCGACTCTGAATCTGACTCTGATTGCACCACAAGAGAGTGAAGTCGGTGCGAGTCTCGTCGTCAAGTCGCCGGCCGTCCGTCGTAGTCGTCTGTCGGTCGTCTGCGGGATGGGAATAGACCCGTTTAATCACATTAATGTTGAATTGGCGTTCCACCATTTGTGGGGTCTCACGATCTTTTTTTTATTTTTTTTTTCTTCTTTTCAGTTAAACATCGGTTGGAGTTGGACTCATAGTCGAAGCACGAGGAGATCTCTGAAGTTCGATGAGTTTGGTCTGCTTGGCGAGGCGATGCATTACGTTGACGTTGAATGTTTTAGAGCAACACGCACTTCTTTGGCGGTCAGCAACGGGCTTCGCGAGACGCAACGTTCAACGAACGGATGGATTTGGATGGCCATGATCGTGAACAACTTTTGTTTTGAACTTAGATGTGATCTACAACCAGCTACTTTTATTTTATAGCCACCACCAGGTGCGACGTTTATTGGTGACAAAAAATGCATTTATGTGTGTTTTGGGGGGTGCTTTCACTTTTGTAGAGTACAGAGATAATGTGGGTGGGGGAAGATGCAGTTTTATTATTTTGTGCACATGCTGTTTTTTTATTACCTTAAAAGTGCACAAGAAGTACCACATGAAGGTATAACAGTTACCAGTTTAAAATCTGTGGCCTTTTTTTAATTGAACTTTAGAAGTTAATAAGTAACATTGATCGAAACGAAACAAGGCAAAAAGGGGAGTGTTCCGAATATACATAAATAAAATATGAAATACTAGCTGCTCGTCCCAGCTTCGCACGGTATAGATAGATAATATTCAAGAAGCGCATCTATTATAGGAGTAGTTTTTGAGTTGAGTCAAAAGTCTGTTTATTAATAACTAGATGGCGCAATTTCACATTTTTTATAATAGATATTAGTAGTATAGAATTATTAACTTAATCAAATTTGGCAAAAATAATTCATTTTTAATGAGAAGTAAGAAATAGAAAACAAAAAGGTTTCCCATGTCAAAATGTCAGTATATTTTGTTATAATTATCTACTCATGTTTCTTTTAGTTGATGTTAAATTTAACAAGACGCACTTTTGACTAACCTGCCATAATAATTTAAAATTTAGTAAAAAGTCTTCAGTTTAAATAAAAATTGACTAATTTATGTATAAAACACTTGTTTTATTGAAATTTTAAGAAGGAAAACGTTTAATGTACAAACAAGGAAATTTTTCTTTTAAATTAATGTAACATCATTAAAGGTTCCTAAAGTAACGGATGTTTATTGAACTATGTACAAAAAAAAATGGAACGAAATTTTTTAGAACTCGTCTTGATGACGTCACGCAGTGCAATTAGAATTTTGACAGTTAATATATGTACTTAAATTTATATGAAACTGCTAGTAGTTGTGTTTTTATGATAAATGTTAATTCATGTTCGTTTCATTATTCTAGGGTGTATTAATGAGTAAAAATATTTTTTACCTTGTTCCATTCACCAATTAAAAAATCAATCTGCTTTTATTGGAATTCAATTTTATTAATTAAATTATTTTCCAAAAATGGTTAAAATTGCATTACAACAAAAGCACCAAAAATTGGACTTTCATAAAGTTTTACTTCCACAATAACTGATAAATTAAAAATCTACAAAATAAAACAGATTCCTTATGAGGAATACAATCAGAAAAATAAAAATTTCAAGGAACAAAACAAAACTTTTCTATAAAATTGTGCTGTAATGTATTTTAATAGTAGTTAACACTTTTAAAAAATTATAACATTAATCGAAAAAAATAATAAAATTAGCAGACATCTTAAGTAAATAAATAATTAAAAGTTCAGAGCAAAGACTTGAAAGTGTTTTTCAACAAAAAAAGATATGTAGGTACACTACATGTATGCAAATATTTACCGATATAAAAAATAGACAGTAAGCCAACAAAAAAATCAATAATATTTTAACTGCCTGTTTCTAATCTGTGAAAAATGTTGTTGACGTAGGTACATATGTCAATCAAAGTGTAATTTCGATACCGAATCTCCATTGACACTCTTGGATATGGTTCTCAAATAAGTTTTCATGTATAAAATGACATTAGGAATGTATAACTTCAAATGGTTGAGAAAATGCTATTTCGTAGCAAAATTATGATTTACAGCAATCGTTTTGGAAACTTGTTGAGTTTATTAAAAAACAAAATAATGAGAACATTGAATTATACAAAACATCACAACAACTTAAAAAACAAATCATAACAAAATTCTCAGTGTGACAATGTTTGATGTTTTAATAATTGGTGCGGGTCTTTCAGGTCTAACGACGGCATATAAAATTCTACAGAAAGAATCATCGCTAAGGCTCAAAATTCTTGAAGCGACTGATACCATCGGTGGACAAATCGCTTCGTCATCAAAATCCAATGAAGAACTCGGTGGACGGTTACTAATTGCTGATCAACCTCACATTTATAATATACTAACTGATTTTGGGGTACATATGAGGCGGCGTACACCAATTTCAAAGAATCTTCAACGATCTTGGTCACTAGATATTGGTCCGTTTGCGTTTGTAGCTAAATTTGAACTGCAGCGTTATATGAACGATTTGGATCTCAAATCGAAACTTTTTCGACCAGGAACTTATGAGTGAGTATCTGTTTCTTCAAAGAATCTATAAAGGGGATAATTTTGAATCATATTTGTTTAATCAAAATTAGATTGAAGCCAGAAGAAAAAAAATATACAATGTGGCATCACATAAGTAGCAGCTTGTTTTTCGAAACTTCCCGACAATTTATGACGAATTTTGTACGGCTTATTGTAGGTGTTGATGCAAATGACATAAGCTTCGTTGAGTTTATGAATGTTTTACATAGTTGTGGCGATTTGAAAACCCTTATGGAATTGTAAGTTTGTACATTGAATTGACGAATATCATATCCTTATTTATGTGTTGAAGATTCAGAGAATGATCTTGATTTTACTAGAATTTTATTCCAATATTTTACCTGAACATATCTAAATGCAAAAAAAAATATGACAGTACCAAAATTTGACATGATAGATCACAACTCCTAGACCTAGTTGACATACACGAACAAGTCGAAAATGACTTACTGAAACAGATTGATTGCATCATATGATTCGTTTTGACAGCAAAACTTAGACATTTTGTAGAGGAACCATCTTCATGAAACTGAGACTGTATTTTCCTCGATAATAATTATTACGTTTCAAAAATATACAAAAAAAAGTGTGGAGGTTATCTTTTCTGTGGAATCGTGCTTATGTAACTGAATTGGCTGAGATTTTTGGGATCGTACTTTTATTTTTATATACTTTTCGATCGTAAATATAACATTTAGGGCCACAGCTGTTTCAATATAACTTTTGCACCTGACTCTTAATTCTTTCTAAATTTAATTATACTATTTTTATTCAACCTATTCAAGGTACATAGAGCCATCACAAAGAGTATTGGAATTTTCTTCGGAACAACTTCTTGCGGCTTTCGAAAACATTCTCGAACCAGTTTCGATAAAAAGACAGTCAAAAGTCATCGAAATTCGCCATCAAAAAGACTATGTACAAGTTAGTGAAACAAACGGAACTATTCACACTGGAAGAGTAGCTGTCTTGGCTATTCCATGCAACCAAATTGAAGATATCTTTATTACTCCACCGATTCCCGTGCAATGGGAAATACCCTATCTTGGAGATAAATACCTTATTACTTCGTTCAGAGTTGATTACGATGAGCCTCATTGGCGTCGACGAGGATTTTCTGGCAGTTTCTATTCTGCCGATCCAGCCATCTTTGCCCAACAATACAAACAGACTTCCTTAGTGGGATACGTATTACATGGGCAGGGCTTTGAGTTGCTCATCAGATCAATTGTTCTAAAAAGTCTTGCCGAAAGATTTGGTAAAGAAATGACAGAACCTGTCACATACAATCAACAAACTTTCGAACAAACGTCACTTTTGAATCTTCCTTATACCACTCCCTGGAATCGTATAATTTGGTCATCAACATCGACGGCTACACTTTATCGCGGCTGCTTGAATGGAGCCGTTCAAAGCGGATTAAGGGCAGCAATTCACGCCCTACTGATTTTGCGACCACAAAGTGTTAATTGGCAGGATTTGGCAGAGATTCAAAAGGCAAGTGTCGTTTATCGATATCCCAGTCATTGGGATTTGCTGAAGAGTTCATTGAATGTCTACAATACAGTAGTGTATTCTACAATTGCAGTGGTAGCCTTTTGTGTGTTGAAGTACAGAAATAAAATATTCAATTAACGCCCTCTTATCATAAGTATGTATAATATTATATTTCTTGAAAGAACGTTAGATTTTTACGGACTGACAATAAAATCGGCAAGATGAATGAGCGCATTCACAATGCATCAATAAATTATACAAAAAAATCTTAATTTTTTTGACAATTGGATTTCTTTCAAAAAAAAAAAAAAAAAACAAGTAGGGGAGAAGAGAAAAAGTTGATCTATCCAATTACATGCAGTTTTTTTTATTTCACATATTTAATACGCCTGATGCTAAGAACTTAAAAATATTAAGTAGAAATAAAATGACACATTGAATCATAGGTATTTTATTCCATTTGTAACCTATCTTAAAAATATGAAACTTAAAACTTGTCTGAAAGGTAACTTCAAATTTCTAAATTGATCCACGATTAAGCAAATCCCTTTTAACCCCATAAATTTAAGCGAAGACTTCTGACATTTTATTTCCTCGTAAAAACAATGAAAGAGATTTGTATGGAAACGTCAAATAAAAAATCTTTAGCAACTAGTTTCTCCATGTTGTTGTTTCAATTTACCGCCTTAAAAAAAAAAACAAATAAAGTCAACGAATCTATGAACAAATAATATTTGCCGTCTGCTTATGTTTACCTACTTATGAAAATGTATTTTGTTTTAGCATTTGTTTGTTTTTATATTTTTGGATTCTCATTATAACATTCAAATTTAGAAGACTTTCAAAATTCACAGCTTTAACGGAAGGCGTCAAACTAAAATTTGTCACAATTGAAAAGTTCGATTTTCGTTCTTGATGTTGCGCAATATAAGACCCCGAACGGAAAATACCTATAATTAAAAACATATCCAGATGGAGTGATTGGAGTCTTTATATAAACATTTTTAATTTAAAAATAAAATTTTTAAACAACTAAACAAATAATATTTATCAATTTTATCATACATTTTATTAAAATATTCGTAACGACGCTTCTTGCATATACATAAACTTAAAGTTTGTTACTTTGGCAAATGTCAATTTCTAAAAATCATGGTTAGAAGAGATTTTTCTTTTAATTTTTTTTTTTTAATTTTGACTGAGATCTAGATTAAATGCTAAAATGCCAAAATGAGTCATCTCAATAGACAGTCTTTATGTTGGACTTTTTGAGGCAGCTCGTTTTGATGTTCCAATATTTCATCACGCTTGCACTAATTTTTGTGTTAAAAAATCTGAACATCTGAAAATTAGCTTCCAGCTGTCAGTCAGACCAAATAAAAGTATTGTTGACCCATTAAATTCCCTCTAATAGCAACTTCTGAATTATGACTTTTACATTCTTCTATGTTCAATCACTTTATTTTCGACAGTAAAATGTCAAACATCAGGCTTGAAACCGATGTGCAAGCCTAGTAGTTAGTATGAATATTTTAATTCAAGTTACGCAAGCCACACAAAATTTGTCGGAAAGGCAGTTTAAATTTGAATTTGAATGAATTTGAAAAAATTTTGGTTTGTAGTGTACTTGAACGAAAGTTCCATTAAATATGCAACAAAAATGAGAAAACGGAAATCAAAAGAACAACAGGAAAAACCAAACATTACAAATTAGCAACTGTAAAATTAAAGGCGCACTTGTATCACTGTTGGACTACTAAGTAGCGGGCTAAGGGCTATCTGCTGAAAAAGATAAGAACTTTGTAAAATAAAATAATTGCTTTCGAAGGCTTACAGCTAATATATAAAAGGTCAACGTCACACAGAAAAAAGTTTGTTCGCGGTAGTCATTTTTATTTAAGCTTTCAGTCAAAATATTTATTATAATGTACATGCGAAAATCAGATAATTTTTTTAAATGTCTTTGCACAAATAGATAATTTATACTGTGGGTGTCTACTAATTTGTTAACGTCATTGGATATCGATAAAATAATAAAATGAAACATTTTTGATAAAAATTCTATTTTATTAAATTTATATTCGGTTAACACGTTCCGATCAGGTAGTTGAATTCAATCATGTACATATAGCAAAATTATAATGACAAAATTGTATATCTTGATTCTTTGGACGTTGACCTCAAATATAAGCCATCTGATTTTGACCATTCAGGAGTTCTCAAATATCACGTTCTTATGCAGAATTGAGGCAATCATTTTGGGCGACTTCTTTTTATATATGTAAGTTGTAATGTTCTCCTTTTGGCTTCTTAGGCCAAGTTATATGATTGTGCATTAAGTTTTTTTGAACTAAAATCTAATAATATAAAAAAAAATAGTTCTACAAATGACTCTAAAAATTTGGGTTAAATTGTATGGCTCAGTTTAAATGGGGCTTGAGTTAAGAAAACTCTGAAGTTGAATTTAAATTGGTTTAAGATAAAGTTCTATTAATGTCCAATAAATTAAATTCACATTTTAATAAAATTGTTTGGAAATGAACCGATCTTCATGTATTATCTGTCAAGTTGACACCTTGACCTTATGTTTTCGTAATATTTGTAATTCCACTCCGTTCCCTGAGTACGAATGTAATGAATCGAAATTGTTTTATTAGGGGCTAGTTACAGCTATCGTTGGTTTTCATCATTGAAAACAATCATAGGAATTTTTTTGACAAGTTGGTTATAATTGAAAAATATCTGTCATTGAAAATATCTCTCATTGAAATAAAAAACTCTGTTTTTATACCACCTACACTACTTGGAAAAAAGAACAAATTAAAATTCTAACAACAGTGTAAGTATAATATATTAACATAATTTTTTTAAAAACACGATGTACAACTGCACAATTCAAAATAAAATAAAAAATACTTAAACAATTTTAAAGCATTTGAGGTTAAAGTTGATCATTCAAAGAAAATATGATCATTGAAAGAAAAACTGACAAGTGGGAACACAAAGAAAATGGAATGCTTTCATTGGAACGATTTTGTTCCAAATCATAAAATCAAGCATCAGCTGTTCATTGAAAACGATTACATCATTGAAAAAGTAAAATTGAACTTAATTATTTGGTATCTGCCTTCATTTTGATACCAAATATTACAAATTTGACTTTCTATATCGCTCTTAAATTTTCCTTTTTCCAAAAGCAAGTATTTTCTGATTGGTGAGAAATGCCAAAAAACTGGATTCTGTACAGTTCAAAGAAAAAAGTTCCAAATGAAAAATTAGTAAAGCAAAACTCAAAATAATCGTATTGGTATTACATTACCCTTTAATTTTTGTTCTTGAACTTTTTATGTAGCCCCGTACATGTTTTTTGCAGTAAATAATTTCTCTAATTCTCTGCCGTCCATTTTGTTTTATTAAGTATCGGTTGGAGCAAATTGTCTGTGTTTACACTTATGTTTACATGATAATTTATTTCTGGCTTCGTCAGAAAATAAAAATTACTACTATCACTTGTAAGCGCCGCCCGTTGCCACTTGAATATTTACTTTCCTTATCTTATCGCTTTACTTATACCTATAGTTAAAGTTATCTTATCGTTATTAGAAATGTTTATTCAGACTGATCCAATTAGAATAAAACATACATAAAAGGTGTATGTAGTATCATCTAAGTTAATCTTTCATTTATGTAAATATAAACAAAAAGAAGAAATTTTTTATTCATCAAATTGCTACTACTTTACTTTCAATGTGTGGACAATTTTGATTAATACAAAAAATTAAAAAAGATTTAAATTTCAATCACATTATTTAAAGGATGGGACAAATCATCAAACAGACTTGAACATACATATTTATTAGAATTCGTTAGTAAAAAATAAGTAAAGTAAAAATAATGAGTAAGTTTATCCCGCTTTAAACGCGACAACGACAATCATGTCACTTTGCGCTCAGCCCAATTACGTGTCTATAAAGTTGTGTTATTGATCGCAGAATAGCGCCATCTACTATTTTTCCTTTTTACTTCTACACTCAAAATGTCTACCCGGAATTTTCAAAGCTTCACAATTAATTTCCCAACCTTACTCGTACATCGTCTAAAATCATCAATTTTTCGATTTTTCTTATTTCTCGAATTTTCCAAAAAATTCCATAAAAAACTTCTCCTGGCAGTTACAAAACAAATGAAAAGAATTTAAGCTAAATAATAATAATAATTTTTTCACACTATTTTTATATGAATTCTCTTTTAGTTTATTTTTTTTACATACATATATGAACATACAACAAATATAAAACCATTAAAATCGGTCCAACCGTTCTAAGTTTTTTTTCTACATTTTATGGTTAAATAAATACCATCAGTGCCTAATATGGGGCACTCTCTTCCCCTGGAATTTTATATTAAAAACTAGCTGTTCCCCGCGACTTCGTCCGCCTCAATTTATTATTATAGCAATTAAGATTAATTTTTTTAAAAAATATATTTTTAAGTACTTCGTAAAGGATATTTAAGTTTTATTTTCTTATGGTAGAAGAACATAATACGGATTTTCTCTGCAACCCGATTTTGACAATGGGACGAAAGCCCTTTAAGATGAATAATTTTCTTAACTTTTGCAACATTTTACACTGATTCTTCGCCAATATTGTTCGCAGCGTGATGTTATATAGCCTATAGCCATCCTCGACAAATGGACTATTCAACACAAAAAGAATTTTCAAAATCGAACCAGGAGTTCCTGAGATTAGCGCGTTCAAAAAAAAAACTCTTCAGCTTTATATATTAGTATAGATTGATTTTTTATTTTATATTAATAAATATTTAAATGTTTCAAAGTACTTCAACTTCTCTAAAAGCGAGTGAATCAAACCCAGATGAGCATTTTATTTAAAAGACTCATAAAATGGAAGCTTTATAATATGTTAACTTAGCAAATAAAGCTGAAGTGTGTTTGCTATTACACTCCAACCTTATCTCCCCTGATGATAATGGCAAATAATTTATTTAAAAATATATTTATGTGACATGATATGTAATAAACGTGTTGATTTAAAATAATTGTAAATGTGTCAATATGAATGTGTATGTGTATACAAAATCTTAACTAAAAATACCATTTACCCAATAATGCAATTGATGACTTGATTGGCTTCATTAAACTGTTCTGTTTTAATTGAAGCTAGAATATAAACGGATAAACAGATTTCTTTTCTTTTTGATTGGCCTCATGCATTCTTCTTCCCTTAAATACCCTTCACTTCTAAATATTTTTTGCAGATTCTTGTATGGCAAGCATAGGGATGCTCAAAGCATCCTTTTACTACTTTTGATCTACAAAATGTCTTTCCATGGAAACATAAGTTGAAGCCTACGAAGAAAGCTTCACTCATTCTTTTAAAAAACTAAATAACTCGCATATGAATTTTCTAAAACCTTAAAATCTTAATAATAAAAAATGTTTTCTTTCATACCACTTTTGCTTTTTCAAGCCCATGGTCCAAAATTGACCCACCTTGTACTAAAAAAAAAACATAAAAAACATATTTATTTTATTTTGTGTTTATTTTGCGAATTTCAAAAAAAATTGCTACTCACAGAGAAACACAGTTTTAGTAAAGTTTTTTTATTTTTTTTAATTTTTAAGTAATATCCAAATAAGAAGTTTAATTTATTTCAATTGTTAAGTTTTAAAATTCTCGACAAATTTTTCCTCTTTTTATGATCGTAAAAATAATAGAAATCATTCACAATTTTAAATTGAATATATACATACTTACTTTTTTCATTATGCTTGACTGGAGTCTTAAAAAAAGAGTTTATACGCGCTTACGTTATTTGATTATTTTTTTTTTTTCTAATATTAGGCGCGTTTTATTGCTAAACTTAGGTTAGCTTAGTAATAGGAATCGTAATAAAACGCTATCCTTAGTTTTAAACTGACTTTCATTTTATATTTAAAAGTTGGTTCCCCTTGAGCTAAACGTCAATACTTTCAAGAGAAAAAAAGAAAAACAAAATCAAATTAAACGTCAAAACCTGTCAGGGAAATAAACAAAATATCGCTTTGAAATAAAAATAATAAAATGTGTCAAATAGCCGCAACATGTATCCTTAGTAAATTACTGAGCTCGATTACTACCTTGTTTCTCCTCAGTTTTCGCTTGTTGTTGTTTACTATGTAAAATTTTACTAACCTAAGGATAAAATGAACAACAAAACGCGACTATTGACTCATTCAATACTGACCTCAATTAATTTGGTTTCTATTTGATGACATAATACATATAATACTTCTTTTTAAAGTAAAAATTGATTAAAACAAATTTTCATATTTCAATTTACACATTTAATGCGCTTTATTTATTTAGTTTTGTGCATGTTTATGTAAAAATTTATGAATGTAAGTGATCTTAAAAGCTAAACATATAAAATTATAAAAAATGCAAAGTGGCAATATGAGAGAAATTTAATGTTAAAAGAAATAATGAACATTTTTAAATAATTCTAATAGTAAAAGCTATAAGTACATGTATGTATATATTTTTGATCTTATAAATAATGTTTTTTAATATCTATTCGCATACTCATACATTTTTCAAGGTGAATAGTTTTGTAAATTAATTAAGTTTCTATTAACTTCATAATTATGTTGGTAGGTGTGATACTTATATTATTTGACAAACGCAAAACATACTTCTATCAAACACGATTCTTACAATTAACTCTTTTGACTTGCTTCTTTTCATTGTTGAAATGTCTCAAAAACACACCGTGAAAAAAAAGTTTTTGAACTAATAATCTTAGATAGGGGAAACGTGTTACTATTTTTTATCAGAATCGTTATTTATAAGAACTAAAAACACATTTTTTTAAGTACGAGAATAACTTTTGATTAAAAATTACAAAACCTAATATTCAAATACAAAAAAAAAACTGTAGGAATTCAAAATTAGAAAAGCAACATTCTCTATATCAAGTATGTATCTAAATTTCAATTTTAAAATGGTCCGATTTTGTCAATCCCGCATAGATCTTTTGTTTTTACAAAGTTCACTCTTTTATGACAGTTTAACAACTTTTATTCATCCATAATCGTTACACAAACACTTTCACTTAAAACACCTGATTTTCAACTTAAAATATCCTAAGATTGCTTTAAATACTGTCATCGATGGAAGGAACTGTCAAAATCGGAACAAATATTAGTTTTTTGTGTCTTTGTGTGTCTGCCCAATTGAAGTTAACAAAATATTTGTATAATTCTTAACACTAAACGCTGAACGGTTTGTTTCCTCTAATCGAAACTTATGTTTTCTAAACAAAATTTGTCAATTCTTTAAATTTCTTAACTATAGAATTACGAATAACTTCGAATCCGTTATCAGAGAGCAATATTATAGTCTATAACTATAAGTTTGTCTACTATAAAAAATTGTAGCTAAATATTTTTTTACTAAAATGTAATCAACGATTAATCACATTTGAAGATTAAACATGAAATTATATCTGTGAGATTATAATAAAACTAAAAAGTTTAGTTACTTATAATTTTGAAAAAAAAAATTAAACCGAATAAAGTACGATTATTTAATTTACGATCGTAGAATTCACGAAAGAGAAAGGACGATTTTTGGAAAGAAGAAAGAAGATAGAAAAAAAAAATCTATTCTTTTCCTTCTTTCTAAAAATAACCCACAAAACTAATAGTGGTTTGCTTTCCATTTATTAATTAATTTCGTTTTGTATCCACTCAACAATTAAATTTGAGTATTCTCTTCGGTTTATTATTATATCAGCACAATTAAAAATTTACTAACTGCCTACACACTAATTAATAAAAAATGTAATGTGAACTGCTACTGCTTCATCCAGATCATAACTAATGGAACATACTTTAGATGAAAAACCGGTTGGTATTACTAATTTATCTTCAACTTTATAACACGAACTACAAAAATACGGAAAAAATGGCAAGTGTCATTTTATTGTTTCTAAATACATTTCTTGATACACATTAAAATAAATTTAAAAAATTGATCTTCGATCAATAAATAAATCTACTTATAGGTTTTTCCATTGGTATGAAAGAATTTCAACAAAAAAAGTGCTCTTTCCCATAGCACATGGAACTACTTATTAGCAAAAAAGATGCCGATGTATGTTCATACATAGCTGTCAAATTTTCATTCAGATTTGTTTGTATAATGTGTATAAATTAATAATAAATATTTTAAAAATATGGTTTTTACCATGAAACTTAAAAAGTTTCAAAAATTTTCTAAGCGATCTATTGATTCGATATTTCACATCTGCTCATCTAATGTCATAAAAGACAGAACTTGGGAATAGTTTTAGTTTTCTTAAATTAGGCATTCTATTCGTAATACCTTCAGAATACATACATACAATACATACATACATATTTCATATGTGTATATGTATATCAATCTTAATTTGTTTTAAATTGATACAAATTGGCAATAACATATAAGAGAGACAAAACAAACAGAGCTAATAAAAAAACAACTCTAATTTAGCTATCTTCACCATAAAACATTCTTAATCACCACGTCATGCTAGAATTTGAAGAAATTTTGCAAGTTAACCTCCAAAATTTAAATCGCACAATAAATGTTTCCATCAATTAATAATAATTTTACTTTCAATTAATCTACACAAATTTTGAGCATGAATACATTATTCACGTTTCATTAGCTGGTTTCGAAAAATTGAACTTTATGTACTATATGTATGTACATATGTAGGTACATAATTATGGTACATATATACTAGTAAATTGACTTATTTTTCAGCTAGATAATAGATTAATGTATTTTTACTTGAAATAGTAAAAAATGAAATTAAAATAAATTATGTATATTAAAACAAAGATTAGATACAAAGCCTATAATTTTCTGTCGATTACAATTTTATTTCGAGTTTAAAGTGAAGTTTAAAAACGAAGAAATAGTTCATTTCTATATGTCTCCATAACTGTCAAATTGTTACAGTTTTAGTTTAAGGTTCTGTCAATATATAAATTGACAGTGGAATTGATGACACAACTTGAAGTTGGTTGTTCGTTTACCATTATGTCTTCAATCAATCCAAAGTCCTGTCATATAAGAAAAATAAATTGACAGAACTTGAGACACAAATGTACATACAATAAAAAACACCGTTAAAAATTAGCTTTAACTTTGTTTTATAAACTACATAACTTAAATTGTGAAAGAAAACCGTTCAACATTTTGAAGTAATGTTATAGTTTCGCTTAAGAAATTCTAATAAATAAAGTTATAGAACTTACATACATATTTAAATAAAGGTTGATCTATGTATATGCATATTCTAAACATTTCCTTATAACGATAAATGTACGCTTAACTATCTTTGGCCACTCCATTGCCATTTGGCACTGCATTAGCCTCTTTGTCTTTATTAACTTCTTTCAATTCTTCACCTTGTTCGAGAAGATCTTCGTGTCGCACCTTCTTGCCGAATCGTTCGCCATCTTCGATAGTTTCCAACATTGGTTTGTTGTGCGTTTCGGGCAGCAGCAATGACAGCAATCCCCCGATAAATGCCATTGCTCCGAAAATTATCAAAGGCAATGGTTTCCAAATTTCGCTTAGCAAATTGAAATATGGCGCTAGAATGCCACCAACACGAGCAACCATTGATGAGGCACCCAAACCAACATTTCGAATGACAGTCGGGAATTGTTCAGCTGAGAAAATGTACACCGTCCCGTAACTCGATGTTATGGCAAGTTTTCCGATCATGGCACAAACTATAATCAGCCAATTCATATCGTCCGGCACAAAGATTGTCATGAGCAAGGCAGTTCCGGCTGTCAACATGCATCCACAGAGGATGGACCGTCGACCAAAACGATTAAGGGTGAAAATCAAAAAAGTATAAGCCGGAATTTCAACAGCTCCGGAGATGACAAAATTTAGGAGAACATTTCCACCCAGATTGTTGGTATTCCAAGAAAGACCATAGTAGGTTCCACTATTCACGAACCAATCGAAGAAAATTAGTAGTGTTTTCCGCCGGAGATTTGGATATCTGAGTAAATCGAAGACTGATGGTTCTCGCTTGGGCGTGTCGAGGGGATCCTTCTTCTCCGTGGTATCCTCCAAAAGATTGTCCAACACATCGTCGGGAATCTTCACCTTGTTCACCCTGGCCGCCTTTTCAATGTTGGCAATGGCATCCTGTTTCCTGTTCTTCGACAACAGCCACCTTGCCGATTCTGGAATGAACCAATAGTATGACATAAACAGCACTCCCGGCAATGTCAAACCGATTTGCAACCACCGCCAGTCTGTTATGAAATAGGCAAACGCTGCTGTCAACATGAATCCCACCGAAAAGAACATCATAACCACCACTCCGGCGAAGATTCTATATGACGGCCCAACCATTTCCATGGCTATCACATAAGCCACCAAAAATACGCCCGACGTCGTGGCACCAATTATTATTCGAGATATTGTGTAGGTTATGAATTCTGGCGAGACAGCCGCAAGAACTCCAAATATCAATTGTATGACCAGCGAGGCGAAAAATATTGGTTTCCGTCCATATTTGTCCGACATCTGGCCGAAAATTATGCTCCCCAGGAGCACGCCCAGCATAAACAATGAGTCCGATGTTGCACTCAAAAAACTCCGCCCACAAACCATATTCCATTCGGTGACAGCACTGTTTTTCCACGTTGACCTGTCATACACGTACTTGTCACAATAAACTGTTGAAACTCCGCTCGATGGTGGCGAAGAACCGTTAAGGTAGTCCGACGTATAGCTAACATTATAATATTCACAGGTGAGGTATTTGTTGGTCAAAGGATCTTTGGGGTATGCTAATGGCCACACATTATCCGGAAGTTCGTAGGTGAGATTGTCAGAACCGAATTCAAAAGGCAGCTCGCATCGGAAATCCGGTTTGGCGAGTAAAAAGACGCCGGCAAGCTTGTGAAAGGCACACGATATGGCAGGTAAACAAACTAAGAAATAAATACGCTTCTGGTATTTCCCGAAATCCCCCAAATGAGTGATGACATCGTCGTAGCCCATCTCGAAGCCGAATAATGTATACACAGTCAACAGTCACAGTCAGATACAAAAAGAGACACAGAGAGGAAATGAAATTCACTAGCTACTTGTCAGATTCACCGTTCGCACTTCGCACGCCTTTTATTTATTTTTATCTCTTAAATGCGACTATGCAAATTTTGGAAACGTCACTCAGCACACCGGCGCGGCGCGTCGTTTTTGGTTTATTTGCTCATTCAAAAACACGTCATTTTCGGTTGGTATATGAGGAGAAAGAGCTAACACAAAAATTATGCTTACAAATGCCAAAAAAATTATATTTCACTATCACTGTATTTCCATTGGCGTGTTTTTTGTTATTTTTGAATTATGTAGCTTTTGGTAACTTTTGATTGATTACGCTCTTATAATTCTCTGTTTTATTATTATCAAAAAAAAAATAAATAAACTTTGTACAGAATTCGTCTAGTTGTTGTTTTTTGTGGTTTGCGAGACCGAAATAAAAATAACGACACGACTTATCTTCGCCAACCGTTCCTACAAACTATTCGCTACTGACTGACGGATGAATTCGAAGTGTGTGTTCAATTTTCATATATTGCCTAATGTCCACGTTGTACAAAATTCATACCTCCTCGCCTCATACGCGAGTTGGCGCAATAACTGAGTTCTGATTCTGAGTTGGAATTCACAAGATTTTTCTCCCAGTTAAAGAAAAATAAATACAACAGCGCATATTCCATAAAAGTGGAAAGAACCCTGAATTCCCATTCTTCGTTCTTCGAAAATCAAAGGGAATGGTTCAATTCAGGTTCAATCATCCAGATGCAATTCGGGTCTCGGGGTGGTGTATTGTTGTTCACTCAATTTCAATGACATTTGAGTAGAATGTTTTTTTAGGTCATTCCTCCAAGAAGGGTTACGCTCTAATCGTATTTTGTATTGGTGTATTAAGTCAATATAAACATGTGCCATAACACAAACACCAGTGAAGAAAATCGTATGTTTTTCTTTTGAGTGATTATGGTTCGCAGCATTTAAGTGATTGCTTGACTTTAATGCCAAGTTTGGGATTTTATTTTTTACATTTTGTGCTAAAAACATTTTTTTTATAAAAAAAAACTATACCCAACATTATTGCGAAGATTGACTCTCAACCGAATATTGGTATCGTGAAAATGAGTGAGAATGAGAAGTTGAATGGTCCTGTTGTCCATAAAATGGCCAAATACTTTAGAATTGGAAAGTCAAATGTCAGTCTAATAGTTTCGATACAGTTCGTATTGTTGTAATCAATTCTTCCTTTCTGTGTGCTATAAATACGAATTCGAAGTGATTTTTTTATGTTCTGGTATATAAAATGTCCAAATTAACATTTCATACTTTCAGAGTTCATCGGATTTTAAAATATGTAGATGTAAATAAAACTCCATGCCATTTAAAGACAAATTGACAAATTTTGACAAGATGGGAAAAACGACAGATGACATGTAATGTATGTAGATGTATATAAGAACCCACATCACATCAGGGGTGGAATCGGGCTAAGCTGATAGTTGACTATCAAATTTGGCTATCGTTTTGGCTTTCAAATTTGATAGTATACACTTTTCCGTCTGTGTAAGATGATCACTTTTGTGTCACTTTTTTTGCATAGATTTGGTATCACTTACAAAGAAACTAATTGTTATTTTTCAAGTTTAAATTTATTTGAAAACAAACCTCTGAGAATTCCGAAGGAAATTTTTAAAATGTAAGTAAATTTTAGTACCAAATTTAAAAAAATAGCTTAAACATTTTAATTTATGCCTAGGACACACGCTAATAAACACCAAATGACCATCATGGCTAATTTCATGGAGCAGCATTCCGATTTGGCCAAATCATTTGCTTCAGGGGAACACCATAACGAATTTACTTTTGATCAAATTGACAGCTAAATAGGTGTCACTTAAAAAAGTCAAATAAAATTTGACAGTCAAATTGACTATCGCTTTACACAGATCAATTTTCTTAAATTTGACTGTCAACTATCAAAAATCACCTTACACGATTCCACCCCAGGTTAAATTTCGTAGTAAGTGTCAGTGAGTGAAGAATAAAACGAAAAAATATAATCCACAAAAAGTTGTGTAGGTTTGGGTACCTACCTTATCTCTTTTCAGACTCTCATCTTTCGCAAAAACAAATTGAGTTTTTTTCCCGATTCGCTTCCGAGATTACACTGCACCTTATCACAATTTTATTTGGTATCGTGTGTTTGGTTTTAGTGTGTTTAAGGTTCTGCAGCAACCAAAGGAAATAGTTGTTGCTTGTTGTTCGCCTGGCAATTGGGTTTGTTGGGTCGGCCGGCATGGCATTTGCAATTGCAACGTCACGTGGCGCCGATAATATTGAAGCACATAAAAAAAACATATGTCTACATAAATATGACAGATGAATAAAGAATCTTTTATTTTTTTCATATGGGTGCATTCAAATCCATGAACACAAAGAATATTAAATTCAAAAAAAAAAAAAAAAACCAGCCCTTATATGACACGAGTCCGTTTATTTTTGGTAATTGAAAATTTTTTGTATGCATATTAAATATTCATCTAAAATATAATGTACATGTTTCAGTTTCACACTATTTTGTCTCTGGTGGAGACAGTTAAAGATTTGGTTCACAAACAGCTAAAAAAAAAGATAAAATCACGAGCTCATGAGCAAATAAAATTTATATGAAGTTATTTGTTTATTGATTTTAATTGGTCTGCACTCTCCGATTTAATTTCGAGCGGAGCGATGGTATGCAATAAACAGATTCGTTTTGATTGTAAATAATATGGGGGCCTCAATTAAAATGCTTTAGCAGCAAATTATAATGGAACAAACTATAAGATTTGAAATATGTAGTATAAATACTCGTACAAAGACATACATACATACATATCAGTATACTATGCTGGCTATTAAGGATATAACCTGGGTGGTTCCACATCGTGATTCAATATTAATTTTTTTGTTACAATTAAAAAATTAGATAATGTCGTTAAAGTCCTCTTATCTGAGGTTTCTGTAATCATAACTTCAAATCGCCGGACGTACTAAAAATGTTCAAAGCAAAGTCTTGAAAATAAATTTATAACAAACTAACGAACCTGGCAAACTTCCCCTAAATTTGGGATCTATTTATTTATTTTGTTAACGTTTCTTTCTAAAATGCACGATATTCACAGGTAATCTCGTTATTATCAAACATTTTTCAAGATTCACAATTTTCCAAAATACGGTGATAAAAATTTGATTAAATTTATTTTACGTTTAACAGGTAGGAATAGTTTGTATATTTTGCTTTTTTCGATTTTCCGTGCAATTTTCCCATAAATTCTCTAATTTTTATACATTTTGATAGATTAAAACGGAAAAAAACGGCTCAACGATCCCATCACTTAAATTTGTCCAGCCAATGTTAAAGTAATTAATCAAATATAGGTATAGTATTGTAGTTTTTTCTAGCAAAAATATTTGTGTAGGTTTTTAAAATCAAAAAATTTTTTTTTATGTTTTAAGGCAGTGCGAATTGGACCGATTTTCTAAATAACGAAGAAAATCAAAAATTTCAAACTCACAACCGAATTTTAAACTTCATTTCACAAGTTAGTGATGAATTACTTACTGACAGATCATGATTGTTGCATATCCATGGAGAGATTTTAAATTTAATTATGGCTATGTTTTTTTTTTGTTTTGTCTTTAAATTCTGAATTTATTTGTTCCATTTACCTCAAACAAATTTCGGTGCATTTGCAGAAGGATAATACTGAAAACTTATTTGGCAACGCGAACTGTCATCACAATTCCATTTTGTTTCACATTTGAAGATTCCTTTCTCATTCTATTTCAATCTTGTTTTGGCTGGCTGTTTGCTGTCATCAAAATGTCATTCAAAAGATTTTCTTCTTTCGCATTTTGTCCACTCTCATGACACGGCATTTAAAAATATAAAAATAATTTAATTCCTTTCGCAATTAATTTAATTCAATTAGAAAATATTACATAAATAGCTAAAATGCATTTACAAAAATGTGCTCGTCTTTCAGGTAAGCTATCAAATAATCCATACGGAATTATGAGAGAAATTGAAAATCTATTTCTAGCTGCTAACTTATTTCGTAACTTCTCAACAACCGGCAATCAGAATGCCTCTCCAAAAACCGCGATACTAATGTTGAACATGGGCGGTCCCCAGACAACCGATCAGGTTCATGATTATCTCCATCGGATTATGACGGATAGGGATATGATTCAATTGCCTGTGCAAAGTAAGCTTGGACCGTGGATCGCCAAAAGGAGAACACCTGAGGTGCAAAAAAAGTACAATGAAATCGGTGGCGGATCACCGATTTTGAAATGGACCAATCTCCAGGGTGAACTTATGTGTAAGCAATTGGACCAAATTTCACCAGAAACTGCTCCTCATAAGCACTATGTGGGTTTTCGATATGTGAATCCATTGACAGAGAACACATTGGAGCAAATTGAAAAGTATAAGATCCAACTTATATCTAAGATTCCAAGAAATGACTTTGTTTTATTGTAGAGATGCTCCTGAGAGAATTGTGCTATTTTCACAGTACCCCCAGTACAGTTGTGCAACTTCTGGGTCTAGTTTTAATTCGATTTACTATCATTTTAAGAATAAGTGAGTATATTTCTGTAGATTCCCGCATATTTATATTTCCTTATGACTTCTTTGTACAGAGCATTTCCATCAAACATCAAATGGAGCATGATCGACAGATGGGGATCAAATCCACTGCTGATCAAAACATTCGCCGATAGAATCCGCGACGAACTCAATAAATTTGTTGAGACTAAGCGAAACGATGTGGTCATCCTTTTTACTGCACATTCATTGCCCTTGAAGGCTGTAAACCGCGGTGATCCTTATCCTTCGGAGATAGGCGCTTCTGTGCATATGGTAATGAATGAATTGGGTTCATCGAATCCCTATGCTTTAGCTTGGCAATCGAAAGTTGGGCCACTACCTTGGTTGGCGCCTGCCACGGATGATGCTATTAAAGTATGTGTATTAAATCATTTATTAGATCGAATTATAAATAAATGTGGGATACATTTTTGCAGGGCTACGTTAAACAAGGAAGAAAAAATTTCATCCTAGTACCAATTGCTTTTGTTAATGAACACATTGAGACCTTACACGAACTCGACATCGAATACTGTGATGAACTAGGAAAAGAGGTAAGCAAATTAATGACTTGAACGAAAATCTTAAATTACATTTTGACCATAGTTTGCCAACTAAAAATGTTACATATTCTTTGGGATCGGCAATAGTAAATACGCTATCTAATGTTTTTGTTTTCCATCAATTCATGCAAAAATTACTTTAAATTTTAAAATGCAAAAGGAATTTGGAGCGAAGACATGTAGCTTAAATAAAATAACATCAAAAATCGAAAATCCTGATCAAAATTAAAGGAAAAGAACTTCTATTGTTGATCATAATTTAGTGTGCAAATATTAAATATGATAAAATTCATCAATTCAATTTGACCTATAACCGCTCGCTATTTCTTGTCTATTTCTAGACTAAAAAAAAACAACTTAAGTAATTAATTAACAGTTTCATTGTTCTTATCAAATACTACGGAAAGTAATTAAAGCATTGTTCTTTGATTTCACTTGCACATATCAGTATCAACTTATATTTATAAAAAACTATACAATTTTAAAGAAATACATTTTTCAATGTATGACGAAATTCTTTGATAAACAATATTTAGACTGCCATTGATTTTACTCCTTGGAACTTATATTAAACATTACTAAAAACATAGTATGTAGGATCGACCATCTGTTCTTTCCAAATACATACTACTAAATTGATATACATATGTAGAATATAAAAAATATTTAAAGCTCTAAACAAAATTCTTTTCCATTTTAGGTGGGTGTAGAAGAAATGCGACGTGCAGCTGCTCCAAACGATCACCCCCTATTTATTAACGCTCTCAGCAGCATTGTTGCGGACCATTTAAAGAGCGATATGCAAATTAATCCAAAATTCTTAATGCAATGTCCAATGTGCGTTAATCCACGTTGCAAGGAAAGTAAGAATTGGTATAAAAAAGTTTGTTCATAATTTTAAGAATTAAAATTTGGTGAATGATTGAATTTTGCAATAAAAAAGGCTGTCTGTTGAAACGTATACGTGGTTGTTTTTTTTTATTATTATTTATTTACATTTTATTTCAAAGTCAAATCCTAAGTAACTGTTACGGCATTTGCATTACTATTAGCATCTGAATCTGGCCCACTAGAAAAAGTATTCCCCAGTGCTACATTAATTGTTTTACCATTGGGTAAATGATAAACTTGACTTAGGGAAGCGCCTGCAGTTGCTTGAATTCCATTTGCACCAATATTGAAGCTCTGTGATTGTGAGTTGGCTGAATTTGCTCCGAATTTGGCTGATTGGCCTCCACTGTAAAAGCCCTGAGCTTGTGCATTGGCTGCCGATGCTCCAAATCCATCTGGTCCAAAGTAATTGCCATTAGCTGCTGCATTGGCACTTGACTGAGATGAATCATTGTTATGTGGACGTCTTTGTCGATGTTGTCGCTTCACTCTAAGACCATTCTCACTTTCGATACTAACATCCTGTGTATCCCTTGTTCGTCTCGCTTGGCTTTTTTTGTTTTTAATGTGCAAAGAGGATTCGACAATGACCTCATCTAGTGGGGCACCTGGTTTAGCTACAAAAAATCAAAAAAAAAAATAAATAAATAAAACAAGGAACAGGTATTGTACTATTTTTAAAAATAACTGCAATATCTTTCTAATTTATGTAATATTATTTAGCAGAGAACCTGTATGCCTCCGTTTTTATTGTTAATGGCATACACATGGCAAAGTTTTTAGGAAATCAAACGTAATTCCATAATTAACAACACGGCGTATTTATGTCATTAAAAGTTCATGTTATCAGTTAAATAGATGTTTGTTGAGTGCATACATGTTTATATGTTAATTAATACAGATATAACGGTGCAAAATCCCCAACTACTATTTCTATTAACCACAAATTATGATAAATAAAAAAACAAAATACAATAAACAAAAACCTACGCAATGAAATTGATGCTCCTTGGTTATTATAATTAACCGGCAGGGCATAAATGACGACGGCACATGTTAAAAACGTCCATAATAATAAAAAAGACTTCATTTTAGACTGTTTTAAAAGCTTAACTCTTTTCTTACTGATGGTATAAAATCAACTGACGATTGAAATCGAAGATAGTAAAATGTTAACAATGGATCTCGGGTATTGACTTAATATAACTAGTTTGAGGAAACTTGTTTGGGAAGTAGAAACACCAAAAATAAGTGAATAAAAATAGAAAATCCCCCGGATCGAATCTCATGTATGGTGTTGGTCTGGTAAGCAAAGGAGATTGCTCTGTGGCTTAATGGAGCGCACGTTTAAATGAATTATGTCCTAGGCTACATGTTCAGTTGCAGATTTCTTGAAATTACATCAACTTAATCGATAATGGTAACAAATGAGTCATACCTACCTTTGTTATAGAAATAACGTGCCTGGGTTTAAAACGTCTAAATATATTTATGGTATATTATATTATACATATGGATACGTATGTATATGTGTATATAATAAATAATGGGTTCAGTTCTAGATTTTTGATAAGTTTGTGTTTTTGAATAATCCAAAATAAATTTTCTGGGCAACTGCAAAACAGATCTAAAGGCACTCTTCGTGCCTGTTAGGAATAGGGTATATTGGAAGAGAGTATGGTATAGGGTCAATAAGGATATGCTAAACTTTATCAAGGATTTTGTGCACCTGGTTAAGTTATAGTGACGAAGAGGAAACAATTTTTTAAATGTAAATGTTTTCCTACAACAAAAGACAGGAAGATACAGGCAGAAATTTGTTTTCGATTCTCAAGTTATTATTGAAAAGCATGAACTTTGGGAATAGAAAACCGTATTCAGAATAGTTAAAATTGTTAATGAAATTGCACTCGGCATTCACAATTTCTCTCACACGATATATACACGAAAACTTTCAACTTTTAGCTCTTAACTGATTGTTTCTGTTTTAACTCGGATTGTTTGTTTAGTTTAAAACTAAGGTAGTCTAGCTTATCCCTGGAAAATTAAATAAGAAATAAGGTACTTTTTAAAATGCACCTACCTAGCCTAGAAGCACTGATATTCTCTAAAAGGTAAACATAGATACTCTTAGCGAATTATGACTTCACAAAACCATACTTCACAAGACTTATCTAAGCTATTCCTTCAATTTTAATTTCTTAGTTTTACTTACTATCCTTGGTTTTATCTAGTCCTGCAAAAACTTCCGATACAAAACTTCGGTTCACTGAATCTTCGTCGCCCTTACGAATGCGTTAGTAAAAACTTGTGCGTGAAAACAGGTGCCAAAATGTAAAAGGATCATGTTTTAGAGTTTTTTGAAGGATTCAACTAGAACCCTTTTCAATTAAGATTCATGGATATTTCAACAGGACTTTGTTCCTACAAAGCCAAAACCACACAGAATTGGCTGGAAACAATATCTCATGGGTTATAGAAGCAGAAGATTGGCCCTCTCAACCTTTATAATAATCAAATTAATTAAATAATTTTGAATTCAGTATACCAAACAGGTTTTCTTTTATGACTTCAATGTTTGTATCACTTTTGGAAGGACTAAATACATACATAAATAATTTCTCAAATCATTAAGAATGTGAACAAAATCCCATTGTGGATAGGTACCTTGTTTAATCGGTCTTCGAACACTAAACAGCTGTCAACTATTTAATAAAATTAAACAATCAATTCGTGTGTTATTTCTGCAAAATGAACAATAAACTGAAGATATTTTTATCTTTAATATTAATTTGTAAAATATCAAAACATTAACGTTTATGGAACGTTTATATTTTCAGTAGAGTAGTTGTCATGTAGTTCAGTTGTTTTATTCCAGCTCCGATTAAAAAAAAGAATATGTACAACCTAAACGCTCTGTTTAAAAGAAAACGCCTAATTTCAAACACAATATTCTCGCTATCTTGAAAAACTTAACTTAACCACTAGTGTCAAAATTTAGCCTGCTCCGGAACAAGATTTAATGGAAAAATTTAATCAACATTTTAACGCAATTCTGACACCGACTTAAATTGCCAATACATATTCTGCTAAAAGTATATATAAAACAGGTAATAAAGCTTTGATATTACACAAAATAATTCCAAATACTTTTGTTCATTCTGGAGTAGAATACGAATTCGTTGCTTACTTTCATTAAAATAATTGAAATCTGAACTAATGTTGGAAGACTTAAATAAACAAGCTACCAAAATTGCATTCTACGTAATATGCACAGCAAAAAGCTAAATACTATTCCATTTTTTTAAAAACGTCTGAATTTAAGCCAGGTAGAAAATGTAACCAGCATTTTAATGCAATTCGCAAACGGCATAAAAACTAAACTTGAGCTAGGATTAAATAAAAAGACAAGTCAACAACCCAACTCTTGGGAAAATATTTCCAACCCAATTATTTTTGGATATTAGTGTACTCATTTTTTCTCGTTTCGTTTCACTACTAGAAGAGAAAAACGTCACTTTCAAATCAGCTGATAGGGGAGCACATGCTTATGATGTCACAGCTATATTTGGTTTTCCTTGTCCAACTTTCCCTGTCCATCTCATTCTTTCTCACACAACAAACACTAATTAACGAATATCGAGGGAAAAGAAACCAAAAAAAGAGCCGATATTTATTTGCTTTTTCTTCTCTCACCACAGTTTGGCTGTAGCTGTCAAAATGGAAATGTAAAAAAAGCTGAAAAAAGTGTCGCTCGTTCCGTTGGTGTTGTGTATTCTCATATAATCTCGTGAAATTTCGAATCTCCTCGATGATAAATCAAATCTTCTTTAATTTATTGCCAAATTGATATAAAATTTAAATTTGTGTAGATTATTTTGTAAGCATCTTTGTTTTGGATCGTTTGTGAAACAATATTATGTTAGCTTGAATAATTTTTCATCGCATTACGTAAATTATTGCAATTCAATTGAAATTTATTTCGATTTATGCGTAAACCAATTTTCATTCATCAATGTAGGTTCGTAAATCCTAATCACTAATCAGCAAACAATTGCTGTCGGTTATCAAAAGAAAGGTGAGTCAAATTCTTTATTGCAATACACTATTTATAAATACTAATCAATGTGGTCAGTGTATATTAAAGAGTGCTTATGTTTATAAATAATTAAAAATAGCAATTTCTGATAGCAGTGCAGTTTTACTTTTTGCGGTTTTATATTTGCATGTCTACAAATCATTAAGCTGTTGGAAAACGTTGAAGCAGATACCTATTAGATAACAAAAGATATTTATTAATGTTAAGGCTGCCTTTGTTATATGAAACTTATTGGAATATTCAATTGATTTTTGCACATCTTGGTCCCCATAGGAAACGTTGCCAAGTGAAAAGTTTTTGTTGATTATTTCGACAGTCTCGAAACTCAAGGTCAGCTTGAGCTATCAATTTTCAAGAAAAAAAAAATCTCATGTACAGGAACCAATGTTCTTCAGAATATAATGAGAATGACTCAAGTTCGCGATTATAAAGTTCTATTTAATGCATGAAGCTGATTATTACAATTTTGTTTTCAAAACTGCAATATCGGTGTAGGTATACGAATTTTAATTATTTGTATGTTTATACATAGGTTTACCTTGTATAAATAATAATAATCATATAATTTCATAGGTATTAACTCAATTTTTTGAAAATCGTTAAACAAAAGGCAATCCAAGACTAGTATCGTATCTAATGAGCTTACCTCAATAGGGCTTTTGATATAATGGGATACATTACACTTATTTTTTAAATAGGAATTTTTCTAATAAGAACTTTGAAATTGAAATTTACTTATACAATTTGAGCTTAGCTTTTCTTAAAATATAATTTATTATTGAAGTTAGATTTTTAAAACTAATAAAAATGTGTGCATTCTTCTAATAAACTGTTTAATACGCTCAAGATACCAATTTATATGGTTTTTAAATTTACTGAAGTAAAAAGAACACATATTATGTAAATATAAGTAGGTACTTTGTAGGTATGTACTTATGCAAAAGGCTTCTTTAAATTTTAATTTTAAAGTATGCTACAATATGCTGTAACATGTGTAGGTACTTTAATTTTTAGATTCAAAACAAATACAAGGGCATAGGGTACCAATATGTATAGTTCTAGTGGGAATTTTTGAAAAAACAAGCATATATTAATTTTTGCTATATTTACTCATTTATTGTACAAAGTTAACTGAAACAAACAAGTTAAATCAACATAAGTTTTATATTTCAAATTATTAACTATGTACAATTGTACATGTACATATCTGGAAACGATCCAATACTGAAAAAGGAATCAAAATATAAATTAGTGCTGGTAGATAAAAAAACTTTCACGCAACATATTTCAGTGTCTTGTTAAAAAGAAGGGTTTTTGTTACTAGCCAAATTTGTTTGTTAAGGAAATAGTTCAAAATCTTTTTAATACCAAACTATTACGTCCAGATACTAAAAACATTTTTTGATTAACGAACTTTTTATAACATAAATTTATAGAATTATTCAATTTTTATTATTATTATTATTATTACATTAAATATCAAAGCAATACATTAAGTATCGGGATACTTGTGCATGTACCCTAAATCATATGATTTTTGAAAGCTAATTTTATCTGTTGTTTTTGACTTAAAAACGTGAGACATTTTTTGTTTTGTTCATTGTTTACTAATAGCCCGTTACATTATTCGGTATGAAGTACATATATACAAAATTAAGAAAACGATTTTAAAGTAGTAGGTATCTATTTTCATTTAAGCTGCTAGGGTGATCAAATAAGTTTGACCTTTTAACATTTGAAATTAAGACATTTGTGATTACTGTTCATTTAAATAAATTTCAGTACCTAGTTTTAGACCCACTGACTGGAGAAAGTTTCAACTTGTATCTGCATACCTAGACATATGTATTTACATACATAATGTAGGTATGTGTTATTGTATTTATGACTTTCCCAAAAATAGTAGTAATTTTTCAATTTACATTTAGCTTGAGCTATTTTTTTTTCTATTTCAAATTAATTCATATAAAATACTCCTCTAGAAAAGAAAATTAAACGGAAAATTAAAGAGTTCTTAAATTAGAAACTACATGCAACTAGATTTTTGTTTAATGGATTTAATTTTACTATCTTCCTATACCTTTCATTAAATTGAACGGCACTACTCAATTCAGGTAGAATTAAAAAGCTAAAAGTCTTGAAGTAAGTAGTATAAGTCCCTTCAAATGTTCGACATTGACTGAATATTCAAATAATTTATGTACAGCGCTAACAAGTTGATATTTTTCAATTTTATTCTGAACGCAATTTACTTAAACATTTTCTTTACAAACTTCTCTCCCATTGTGTATTTATAGTTCCGGCGTTAGTTCACTTAATGATTTATTTTTTTTTAGAAAATTCGAATACAAATAAAAGTTTACGTGACAATTAGTTGGTTAACCTCGTGTACCTGATTTTATTCTTTTCTAGAAGCTTATACTTTTAGTTTTATCTTATTTGTTGTACTAGATTGCAGAAGCAAAGTAAACAAAAAGATAGTTGTCAGCAATTTTATCTGTAGTTTGTAAATAACTAACAGCATTATCTGCAGTTTATTAAGAGATAAAATACCTCATTTCAAAAATTAGGGTGACGATTACGATAGATAGTTAGGTAGATACTTGGTATTTATCTTTTAATGAAAGATGCATTTTTTTAATTGACTTTTGTATTGACGATTGTTCTAAAAGTTTTTTTTATTTATTCAATTAAATCGTATATGTATTACGTGTTAACAAATATATTCAGCTTAGGTATGTGAATGTGGCAGAGAATATGAATGACCCGCAGTTTGTTTGGCTTATACAAAATGTTTTACGATGAGTTTTTTTTCTTCATTTTGTGAAGGTACAGTCATCAGTCATCACATTCAACCTATAATTTGGGGTAAGATAAAACCGGTTTTATTTTTGCAAACAAACAAAAACCATTATGTTCGGTGTAGAATTTCACTGTTTGAACTTACTCAACCGAAAAGGGAAAAAAAAACAAACGAAAAACTCAAAAGAAAGCTTGAAACCAACAATACTCAAGCAAACAGCAAAAAAAAAAACTTGCACAAAAATATTTAAATCAATCACCAAGCTAAAATTGATGTGGCCTTCATTTGAATCTTTGATTATGGCACAAAGCATATTTTAGATTTTTTAATAAAACATTTTGAATTTTTTAATATTTGTTTTTATATATTTTTTAAAGGGTCTATGAGTGTGTATTTTGTTTTACTCATAACGTGTTTTGAACGCATTTGCATTCGTCGAGTTTCTAGTAATTGTTTTTTATGGAGATAATATTTACTCCGAAGTCGATGTATTGCTTAATTACTTTGACGTTAATGTTATAATTAGTAACATTGTGTCTTAATCGGTTTTTGATTATTTTTTTTTTGTTACAGTTGTAAATCCTTTTTGACTTTAATGTCGTTTTCAATTGGCAATCCGGAATGAGAAGTAGAAGCAGAATCCCAATTGAACACTTTTTGTGAATTCTGAAAAATTTGAAGTTTGGTGTGACTGTATTGGTAGTTTTGCAATCTTGGCTTTTTGGAAAACTCCTGCAATAGAAAATTAACTGCATCACTTGCATCGTCATCACTTGATGAAGAAGATGTGGAAGATGACTCCAACAATGTTTCTAACAAATTAGGAACAATTGCTAAGATATTGTCAATATTATTATCCATTTTTTTATAGTTTAATTTTAATTTCAAGCACTCACTTCACAGTCTGCACAATTTGTTAATTCAAAAATATGATATTTGTCAAGTGTGACATTTAAAATCTTTGAATGTGTGAGTGATTCTGTTTTTGCTTCTGACTTCAAATCCAGAAGAGAAATCTCTTCTTTTTCAGAATTAGAACTGTCACTTTTGCCCAATTGAACGCTTTGAGAATGCTTTTTTCTGATTCCAGATTGCCAATTGAAAACAACATAAGATCATCTTTTTTCACCTGTTCACCAATCGCATAGAAAGACTACATATGTATAAGGGGTTATTGGAAGCGTCGATGACATTTTGTCATATGGTCAACCTGTCGAGTCGAAAGCCACATTTAAGTTTGCTATCCTTCATTTATACTTTTTTATTTTGATACAATCAAAGCATAACGTCGCTATCGTGTTTAAGGAGTTCAGCTGCTGGTACTACTTAAGGTCTATGCAATTTCTCCAGCTTAAGCCTGGATTTTCATTTTATGTTCTACAAATCCCATAACCATCCATATCAATTCTCTGTATACCGCTTAGATCCTCACTCTCAACACCATAGTCCTGTGCACTCGTATGTAATTGTAACTTTAAAATCTTAGTTTCTTATCAGAAAATGGCACTTAACTGTTGTAGAGAAAGTCTTCCACTTTGTCGTATTGCAAAGTCTTAAAAAACGTGTGAGGAATGTCAACAGGTGTCGCCTAACTGTTTTAGGTATGTTAGGTATGGACCAGCTAAAAAACAGAATTGAAACAAAAATATTTCTTGCCTCATTATTTGTCAATTTAGTCAAATATCGATTTTGACGATTGTTTTATTTAATCGGTCATTAAATTTGTACAGAAGTCTTATAATAATATATCTAGTACGGACAGAGATTTTATAAGAACAACTTCAGTGTTATCGACTTATCGGTCAGGTAATTAACAAACTATAAAATGATCACGTTCGGCTTTTTAAGTGGGTATCATTGAAATTATTGCAATCTTAAATCAATTGATAAGTGTGTAGTGTACCCCCACTTTAGTGACAAGAGTTTTTTAAACAGGGTGTTTCTTAATGAATGTTTGCCTTGCTCGGATATATGTAGGAAGTTAGTTTATTCGAGCTCATGATTCAAGTTCTATGAACTCTCCAAGGACAACAATATTATACAGTTTAACTTAAATTCCTTTTACGAATAGTCAATAAAATACCAACTTTATCTGAACTATCATAAATACGGTTGACTAAGAATATTGGGGCTATTCGTTTAGGTATTTGGTAATTTTTATTGCTCCGGCAATCGTGTACTTTAAGTTACTCTCAGGGTCTATTAATGTAAGTCTATAGTTTTTTTTTTACAAATACGAAATCAGTGACTTTACCTTAACCGAATCTGGAAACCTAAAACCTATTTTTTAATTAAAAAACAAAAATGTATGTATATAAAAAATAATGATATAATGAATAATTTATTTTAATAAAAACAATAATTTGTAAATTATTAAGAACATCCTGTGCTAGAATTGTACTTGGATACATTCTTTTTACTTATTTATACATAATTAGATGATGTGTCCAGTAAGCCAGTACACTTTAAGTGTAAGTAAGTAAGTACACTTTAGTACCGATACCTGCTCTTATGATCAAGTTTACCCAAGAACATGGATAGAAAGTGTTTGATCATTCAAGAGAATCACTTAACTGTTGCAAGACACATTTTAGTTGATCTGGTCCTGAAGTCAATGTGGAAAAGAAAAATGTTATAAAAATTCAAACATTATTTCGCGTGTGTATTAAATTAAATAAACTTACTTTTATTGACATCAACTTTTTTCAATATATAAATTGAATTTTTGGAGGTGAGTTCATAAATTTTTAAATCTAAATTAAGCTCGGATAGCAGAAATCTTCCAGGACGTCCATTTATTGTGAACAATTTAGAAATTATTAAAGGCAATTCTTAAAAAAGTAAAAAACTCAAAAGGTTTATTTCAACATCAAAACAAAAAATGTATTATAAAATAATTCTCTCCAAAGTCAGTTGTTCAAACAATTCGAGGACTGTCTAAAAATAAATATTTCTTACTCCTGAATTTGAACTGCACTGCCATCAGCTTAATTAAAGAGAATTAAAATGCCTTCTGGGAGTTTTTGGTTTATAGACGTTCGTAGAAGGTATTCCTTCCTTAAGTAGCGCTTCTACATTTATGTAAATTAAATTAAGTACTCCCTTTCTTGTTATAGAATTTAGATTGCTTGATTTTATAAAAAGCCAAGGTTCATAAAACTCTAATAGAATAGAATAATAACAAAGAAAATAGGGAAATTTATTTATGATTATTTTAAGACGCATTATTTTTATCACTAGATTTTTATTATTTGATCTTGTTATATATTTTCTAGATTCCAGATCTGGTTTATCATTTTATATAATGTTAGCTTAATATTAGTATCCATATCTGTTTTTCTATTAGATTGTGACTAAGCATAACGCCATGATAAGGGTTTTCAGAGTAAATATGTGAAGGGGAACATCATGAATAGAAAATTAGTATGTTTACTGACACTCCGAGCCTAAGAAAATTAGTTCCATTAATATTTTCATTAGTTTCAGATTAAAATAAATATAGATACAATTTAAATCTGAGAGCCGAGAATACTTCGGAGAATAAGCTCAAAACATTATTTAAGTTTAAAGTATTATTCATTTGGAAAAAAGATTGTGAAAATAACTTAATTAGCTTTTGTTGATGTGTCTTAAGATGCTTTTTTGTAGAACAAGAACTCCTATGCCCAGGTTAACAGCTCATGTTCTAAAATTTACAATTTAAGATCTCACGTCAATGTATAAAATGTTGCACTGTACCCAATTAGATACAACACGAGATTGTCAACACTGAAGGTTAAAGTTTGGTTAGGTGCGATTTTAGAATTTTTGTTTTGTTTTAATCAAGTCATCAATTTTAAACCAGACAAACTCGAGTGCGGTTGAATATTTTGTTGGTTTTTTCCAAACGTTTCGGTTTTCTGCGATTGAAAGATTTGTGAAGTATACCTAGTGACTAACTAGTTCCCATGGTTTAATTTGGGTTCTTTTTAGTGTCAATTGAGCTGAGATTTTTTCTGCTCACCGTAAACAAAATAAGACAATACAAACTTTTGCGACAACAAACCGCAAATTAAAGTTGACCTAAACAATATTAACCTCAATTAAGCGACATGGAGTGTCTGATAAGTTATGTTTCCAAAACACATAAATAAGCGTTTAATAAAACAAAACAAAACCGTTTTCCGTATTTTAGTTTTATTATATTTGCTTGGCAAACAATTTTATTAAAAGAAAAAAAAAAACCAAATTAACCATTGATGTCACACAAAAAGCAAAATTTGCTGATACAAATTTATTGTGTAAATCAAAATGGAAAATAACAGTTCCACCCAATTTAGGTTCCTTTCATTGAACAATCTAAAGTGGCAGCGACACAATTCAATCGATAGAATTTCGACTCGTTGATGGTGTTCCTTTGTGGCGTTCAATTTTTGTTTTTTCGTTTTTTTATTTTTTGTATTTTAAATTAGAAAATTGATCTTAATTGATCACAACCATTCACGGTCGGTGTCACTTTTGGTTTGCCGTAGATAACAATTTACCATGCATCCCCTGACATTTCTCATGTATTGTGTTTTGGCAGTTATAATTTTTGTAAATTTATCACTTTTTTACACATATGCATTTTTTTATTGCCTAACGATGTCGTGCCACAAGCGCATTACATCGCAAGTTCGACGTTTAAAAGTTCGGTTTGTGTATAGATTCAAGTACGGTGAAATGAAAACAGTTGTTAAGTGAAAATAATTATTTGATTAAGATTTAATTATTTCAAAGGAAAACTTTGGGGGTTTTTGTTTAAAATATTTTAATGTGTATTATTTTGAAAAAGAGTTAGTTAAAGAACACAGATTGTTTTTTTTTTTTTTTGAGTTATTTTTATAAACAACAGTTTCAACAAGAAATTCAAATGAGTAACCTAATATTGTGAGTAACCTAATATTGTATTCTTAAACAAATTTCTTGAGATTGATTCCATTGTAAACAATAATTTTGTATAAGATTAATTTTACTGAAGATACAATTCTAAAGTTCTTAGAAATAGTAGGTATGTACATATGTACAAATATGTATGTATGCATAAGTATATATATTATTTTATTTATTTATTTTCAATATTGGTCTTTGACTTTGAATAGAAATTGTTTAAAATATGAAGTTTGAGTGTGTCGTCTGTTGTATATTTATAAAGTTATATTTATTTTTTATGAAATTCAGTTAAACATACATTTCGAAAAAAAAAGATTTAATAGGATTAAAGACAAATAACAACGGGTACGTGTAGAAGACCAAAGAGACTTCATATGCTGTCAATTGCATTTTGTGAAATTTAAATGAGTGAAACAATTAAATAAAAAAAAAATGAAGTTCAGCTTTTACTTGAACAAAAGAATTCATAATCTGCTGATAATGTTGACACAATTTACAATCGATATGAGGGAATGTTTTCTTGATTTTATTTCAATTTATTTTTAATTTTCCACATAATTTCATTGCAAGTTTACATACTTCTCTCAGTGATGCTCTCATCTAACATAGTAGTAGGTCCAAGTAGTAAGTGCTCGGCATTTTGTCTCTGTCCTTAGAGTGCTGAGGGAAGAAGAAGTCGCTTGATGATCAAGCAGGTCAAAACGTAATTTGTGGATTCTCGCCATGCTGAATTGGAAATCTTAATTCCAACTAAATACGCGGACAGCTTTTTCATGCTTAAATCTTAATTAAATATGTGATAAACACGTTCTTTGGTCATATTCATGGCGTCTGTTATTTCGCTCATGTTAACTCGTCGTGGTTACATTTTTTGGACGTCCCCAATGTTCATCATTTCCCAAGGTGGTACGTTCACGTTTATATTCAGCTGGCAAACATTTCACTGTGGTAAATTAAGATGCAGAGTCCCCGTATCCAACTCATCTTTGATTTGCTTAGGCGTATTGCTCACTTTTTATTTTCGCCACACAAATTGTTTGAATACAAATTTGAATCACAGACCAAACACTTTTTATCCAAGGTAATTTTTCTTAGCTAATAGGTGTGTTCAACCAGTTGCGCTTGACTACTCCGTGCAGAAAAGTGCAGCTTTTTGGTGTTCAATGAAGAAACTTCTACACTGACTCGCACTGATTTAGTGTTCAATGAGATGAACAAGAGTACACATTTGAGCTAGTGCAGGCTAGTGCAAGGTTGATGAAAACTATCAAAATCAGCAATGTCATTTTTCTATACTACTCAAAACAAAATAGGGTCCACAAAGTTGTTACTATAGCTTAGATTAGTAATAATAAGGAATTGAGTATATGTATTTATATTGTTAATTTTAATTTAATTTTTTGTTAATATTTTAGTTGAATAGTATTTTTTTGAGTAGATTATTAATATCTCTACCATTTTAATTGCGCTGACATCTGACTTATGACGTCTTTGCTTGGACTTGCTCTGACAGTTTTCATGAATCTAAACTCCACTATATTACTCTACACTAGAAATTTTGAGGTTGAACAGAGCTAATCTTAAGAACTGTTTACAGTTAAAAATTCGAATTTGTATTTGAATGAAATATATGTTAACCGTCAGTTTATTGAAGCTTACTTATATGTAGCTTTTTAAACAAAGCTACTCGTTACAGTTAAAACTTAAATTTAAGCATTCTTTTTAACAAACTAACACATATGCAATTACATAATAACTTTTTCTTATTTTCTGTTTTCTTTTTCTTTTCAGATAATCATCGAATAATTGTTTATAACTTTGTCTGTTATCAACAAAACAAAACACTATCTAGCTATCGTAAAAAGTTCAAGATTGTATTGCCTTAACGTTAATATTAGAAATCTCAAAAATGAAGTCAAATGATGTTGGAGAGCCTGACATTGGCCACCATGAGACAGTCTACGTAACACCGCACAATCGAACATATTCGTCTGAAGCGGAATATCGAATAAGGTGATTAATTCAAACGTGTTTTATTGTTTTTTTTTTTTTGTTTTCTTTAGAATTTTATTTTGTATTGGTTTTTGTTTTTTACTAATTTAATATTTCCTAAAGCTTTGATTTGACAAATATGACGTTGCATTTGTTGTAAACTTTATAAATATTTTAGTTAAAAAATAAGTACTACACAAAGTACAAGTTTTTGTGGGTTCCAACAGGGAACTTTATTGTTTTATTTCGTTTTGTGATTTCACTTTATATGCATAGAAAATTTAGTTTGAATTAATTATATCGAACAGGTGTGAATGTTTACTACATATAAGGTTTCCTAACTAAGTTAGATCTTCTCACAAAGTTTTGGATTATTCCGTAAAACTTATTTTACTATAAAAACAATTAGTGATGCATTAAACTTTTCCTATAATTTTGTGAAGATTGCAGCGCTCTCAGTAATGTCAATCAACTGTCAATTACTATGAAATGCATGACTGTATCTTTTTTTTTCTTAAACATCAAACAATTTTTGCGCTACCTTACATTTGGAGGATCAAAGTTTGTCTTGATTACGACGGAAAAATAGTCTAAACAACTCTATTCAGAGCACGAATTATTAAACGTCAAACATTGCCATAGATCAATCTGTTTTTTTGTTGGAAAAGTTTTATCATGAAATAGTTTTTGAGTGAAGTCGAGATATCGATCAAAATTGACATAGTTACAATTATATAGTGAACACAAAAAAAGATATGTGTGGATATGCTTTATTAACTTGCCAACTTAATATACAGTGGCTCACAGCATATTTGATACAGCCCCTAGTTTAAAATTAAAGTTACAATATCTTCCAACTTTTAAGGGTTATTAATAAAATTGCAATGTCATTTGAGGGAAAAACAAATGCACTTCAACAATGAACAACGATTTATTTTAAAACGTAGTTATTTATGAAAGTTAGAATGAAAAACAAAAAGCACTGTTAAATATATAGTCACAGCTTATTTGATACAAGAGAAAAATATAACACTTAGGTAATAGATAAGGTTGGTATTTTTAATATTTGGTATGAAACCCTTTAGGCTTTTCAAGGGCTTTAAGTCTTTTTGGTATTCAATCTACGAGTTTTTTGTTATTTCCGGTGTACATTTTTGCCACTCTAATAAAAGTGTCTTTTTGAGGTCATTTTTGTTTGATATTTTCTGTTTTTGGATGTTATTGTCCAACATATGTATGTATATGTAGCACACAAGTTATCAATCACATTCATGTCTGGTGATTGTAACAGAGGTGTCATCAAGTGTGGGCAGTCCCAAATGAACCAGTTATGGACGATTCCTGACATGTGCTTTGGATCATTTTCTTTTAAGAATCGAATACCCAACTTTTCAGCACTTTAAATTAAATTATTTTTTAGAATATTGAGCTATACAGGCCCATACCAGTAGGTACGCTTTCTTTGCAGTTGAGTTTAGGTTCTCCTTCTTAAGCCCTGCATTTGGCTTATTGCCATACGTAAGACATCCCTTCAAAGCCATTTAGTTCTGATTCGTCTGCGAAAATGACGGTATCCCAGAATTCAGATACTTTAAGAATTTGGTCCTTAGCAAAAACAAAGTCGAGTTTTTTTTTTTCTGAAATGGGGCTTCTTGCAAAAGCAACTCGCCCATTAAATTTAGGTTCGCGAAGAAAACGACGTATGGTCTCAGTACAAGACGTCTTCCTTAAATATTGCTGAATCTCTGTTACTATTTTAGGGGCCGATAACTTCGGATCAGCTTTAATTTTTCGCACAATTAATAATCGTTCGTCAGACGGATTGAAAATTTTATTAGGTACAATTCTTCCTTTATCTCTCACACGATATTCATGAACGAACCGTTTCACGATGTGCTGCACTGTAGTGGAACTCAAATCAACAGAAAGTGCAATTTGGCGAATAGATTGTCCACTTTTGAAGTGGTTAATAACTCACTTGCCTACTACTGTTGTTGTGGGGCTACGCATTTTTTAAAGACATGAAAATTGTTGTTCGGATAAAAGATCAAACCTGAAAAATTGATCATAAAACAAACTAAAAGTTAGAGTAAAACAATAAACATTATCTAATTGCTTATCTTTTTTGAGAAAAGGTGCGCCATATTCGCCATATCAAATAAGCTTTGAGTTGTTTTTCAAGTTTGAATTTATTATTCATATGTATATTGTTGTCGAAATAAAACAAATCCAACGAAAAATGATATTAAGAACAAATGAACGATTCACTACAAAATGTTTTATTTTGCTAAATTACCAACTGTCCTGGGTGACGATCGAATCCAAAAAAGAAGATTCGCTCGCACCAAGTTCACTGCTAGGCCAGCTGTTAATTTCATGGTACAAATTTCCAAGAGAGTACAATAAGGAGTAACTGTGTAATATTGGATTTGATAAAGAGTGTACAGTTAAAAATTATAACTATGGGACACTTGATTTAAGAATATTATTTTAAATTGAGTAAATGTTCTTACAGTTTTAAAGTATAGGGTAAATAGTGACTGTTAGGCAGTGTGAAAGTAGCCTTTGTGCTATAAATTTTCCTTTAAAGTTACTTTTAATAGGAAACGAAATTGATCGCGATTTAGGAGAAAGAGTTACTAGCATTTATGATTTAATATCGAAAGTGTAGATATCGTCGAAATAGAAAATATGGATATTATCAATGGATGTGTCAAAGGGCAATATTGGCGTGAATCAGTCAGGAACGGATAATGCCATTGACTTGAAATAAATTTTATTGTATACAATATTATGTGGTACAGATTTGCAAACTGTTTCTTGACTTGAATATGTCAAGTTTGGTCAATCATTTTAACTTAAAATTTATTTTATTTTTGCATAACACGACTGTGAACATATGGTACATTTTTGACAAATATCAAAGGGACTTTTTTCACAAAAAAATAAAAATCTAAAACTAAAATTTACCGAAAACACCAAGCAATGTTATTATGACTTGAAATGTATTTTTTCATTATATTTTCATTATAATGCAATACCTAAATTATAAAATGTTGACGAATGAAAATTGACATTTCTTACAATAAATAAAAACTACAAAAATCTCTAACAAAAATTTAGTTGTTAAAAAATTGTTATCAATAAATATCACAAGTAAATCGACAGAAACGCCAAATTTTTTAAATTATGAACAGTGGGAAGTTATCAGTGTGGGTCACACCCAGTCTCTTTTTAAAAACATAATCTTAATTGAGATCATAATAATCCAAATTGAAGCGGACGAAGTCGCGGGCAACAGCTAGTATGTTATAAACGTTCAAATTTTGTCGAAGCTTTTCTTTTATCTTCACGTTTTCAAAATGGTTTTAAAGGAGGGATCTTACAGTTTAAAAGTGATATTAGCATATTAGGATTCCTCGAATACTTACTAGCGACGGGGCTTGAAATTAAACCTTTCACTAGAAGAAACATTAGACAGACACCGTTGTTGACATTAATTTTCAAATTTTTGACTCACATTTTTTTTTTTAATGTTTTAAAAACCGGATTTCACATAAATTGTGTTCTCAAAGTAATAAAAGCTTACGTAAAGTAATTCTTTGCCCAGTTTGACAAATTTAAGTAAAAAACTTTACAAAAATAAAATTGTTTCCTACAAATTTTGAAGGCAAAAATTCCTCCTCTTTTCTTCCTCGAATATACCACTCAACTGTCAAAAGCATGTCTAAGAGCTTTACACCTTCTGTTGGCAATTGTATTGACGTGAAGGAATAAACTAACCGGTTATGTCAAATTCTTTGTCTTTCTAGCGAATAACTCATTTTGTTTTCGTTTTTCGTGAGGTATGACAGAAGCAGACTTCGACTGAATCTACTGATAGATCAGTTCTTCAGTGTGTTTCACAAATTTGTACATATATCTACATATCTATGTACTCAGTACTTTGCTCAGGCCTGAGCTAAAAAGAAACACAAATCTTTTTTGACAGCTTTTTTTTTTGGGTAAAGCTACAGCTCGTTATGAACCAGGGCCTAGTGAATTAAACTCTCAACCATTCCTGTGTTCGAGTAATGTCAGGGATGGGAGGGGACCTTCAGGTCTTATGCCGAATCCGAACGGTTAATTTTGAGAAAATAGGTAGGTACTTTTCTTGACAAGAATTACTCCTGGAAGATTTGTCTATTCCTCGCAAGAGGCAGTACCAATGCTCTTAGCTTAAAAAGAAAAATTCCCATGGTTGATATCCAGATTTGAAAATTCTTCCCAATATTTCATAGAAAAGGTCTCGTCTTCCACGTTTATAAATACACTCTTGATTTCCTACACTGAATTATTTATTATATTCATAAATATTTTGATAAAGTTTAATAAATTTAAATTAATAAAGCTTTATACGTAAATAGTTCAAATTGCAAACAATTTGTATTTATCACGGGCAATTTTTATAAAAAAAAAATCGTCTAGAGATGTATGTATGTATGTACATTTGTAAATACATATTATGTATGTATTTCATTTTTTGCAAATTAAAATATGCGTTTTTTTGCAATCTTTATTATTTTATTTTGTATCCGTCACCTAATGCCCAAATTTTAAATAATCTGCTAAAATTAAACATATCAATAAGTTTGTTCACGTTTCAGACATCATAAAAGTAATGAAACAGAAAAGATTAGTGTACAACTTTTAAATATTGCTCAATCATTCAAGTATTTATCAGTTTATTTATAATTTTGTTTCAAGATTTTGATTTAATTTTTTGATTGACAACACTGATAAGAGTTCTAAGTCAACATTCTTTTTCAAAATTCCGAAATCCTTTTCGTAGAGAAATTACAATACTTAGTTTGATATTGTATTAAATTTTTTTGGCTACCCACATATTATCGCCAAATTAGATAAAACAACCTTGCTATAAATTGTTAAGTTATCAATCAGTCAGCTTCTGCTGGGCCGGAAGGAATATTCTCTGTCCATTTTAAACAAATATGTCTTCGAAACCAAATGCTCAAAATAGCTAAAATAGAGAAACGGATCTACACAGTATTGTACGTGCGATCGAACATTACCTCCATTATTAAGAGTATAATCTAGTTGTTAATTTCGTGGATATAGAAGCAGCTTGTTGACACATTCACAGCCGCATGTTCTCTCAATTCGTTCATTATTTAAGAACACGTCTTCAAAAACTTCCAGATCTACCTAAGAGAGATCTACCATAAGATAGATGGATTCATTTTTACATTGACAGACACAAATTCTGAGTATCAAAAAAGTCCTTTCTCTCAAGATATCGACAAACGATGGACGCTTCTTCTCATAGAGTCAAACAGCAGACACCGTTCTCACTAATTTCATCATTTCTGGAGACAGCTAACCAGTTCAATATTCAACTCTGTTCAAATCCGGGACGAAGAATTACAAAGATAGATTAATCGTCACCCTCATCAGTATACCCTCATCTTTGTGTAAACTTGTGTTTATGAAAGATACCATTAGCTCCATCTGCATTTGCGCATCTCAAATTACAAGTTCTCCACAGAACTCTTCTTCAAATGACACCTTCTATGAAAATAGTTTACCTAGTGATCTGACTTATTTTAAAGACCTCCAAATGGTTTAACGAGTAGGAAAAATCCTTAGTTCCATGTTGACCAACGGACCAAATGTTGGCCTACGTGAAATTACCCACTGCCAGTTTTACCAAATTGAGTTTGCCAATAAATCAAATCATTTATCATAGCCATATCACTCAATTATCAAGAAAACAATTTCCTGTTTTTAATGGGTTAATTCAATTGGTAACTGATCTAATTTTGATCGCTAATTTTCTAAACAAAGAATTAAAAAAAAACCTAGATTTATTTGTATGTAGTCACATAATCAAAATTTTAGTCTTTTTACACAGGTGCTTAAAAAAATATCACTTCTTACATATTATCTTTCTACGAAATCCTATTAATAATTAAGGATAGGTATGTAATAAAGTGAGAATGCAGATCGGACTTAAGAAAAAAGAAATGACCAATACAGTCACACCATTCTCATTCCGGATTGCCAATTGAAAACGACATTAGATTTATCTTACAAAACAAATAAATCGACCGATTCCATCATGCATCGTCAAACCTCTGCTAACTCTTTTTCAAAAACTTAGAATTCAAATGTCAAAATATTCTTTTTCCTATAAAATATCTTTTCTCCAACGTAAGTTATTTCATTTTATCTATGTTAAGACATTAACTAAAGCATTAAGATAAATTATCACGTCACCGGTAGCAAAAGTTTTTACTCTTTGAAGTGCATTCTTTGTCGCATTCAATTAGCCGCTTTATTTCCTTCCCTAAATGAATCCTTATCAATAGTCCAATATAAATTAACTGATTAGCACATACATATAATATAATTATATTATCTTTTATTAAAGATAAAGCAAATACATTAATGAAGCTTATAAAATAATTTCACTTTGGTTATTATTTCCAGACCTTCTGACAACGACAGACCAAACGAAAACAGTTCCCTCCTCTATCCAAACATGCGAGAGAAACTGTGGAAATATCGTGATTTCATCAAGAATCGAAGCCTAATCGTTGATTTTCTGGCAATATTTTTTGGCATTGGAACATGGCTTTGTGTCAATGGAACATTCCTTCAACTTCCGCTGTTGGTTAAAACAGCTCCTGAATATTGGAGTCTGCCATCATATCTCAGTGTTGTAGTGCAAATAGGAAATCTGGGACCAATAATTTACACAGTCCTTCAAAGCATCTCAAAAAATAAAATAAATGAATCATTGGTTATCTATTTTCTTCTGGTAACAGGGACCATTTCGACAATATTGGCTGCATTTTTCTATGATCAGACAGCAACTATACTAGACAAGGAATACAGTGTGGCACTTTATATATTTACATTTTGCTTTGCCCTAACAGGATGTACGAGTTCGGTGTTATTTATGCCTTATATGGGACGATTTAAGGAAATTTATTTGGTAACATATTTTGTGGGTGAAGGACTCAGTGGACTGTTACCGAGTGTTGTGGCTTTGATTCAAGGAGTTGGTGGCAGCACTCAATGCATTCTAAATCAGACTGAATCGGGACCAGTTTGGGAGAAGTACACTGCACCGCCACTTTTTGAAACAAAAGATTTCTTCATAATCAGCTTTGCTCTGATGCTATGCAGTTGTATCGGTTTCCTGCTACTGGATCGTCTTAAGTTAGCCAAAAAGCAGTACGCTAACGTGACAGTGACAACCGGAAACGCTTATACATATGAAAAGGATGAGAGAAATGCGGGAGCAATTGAAGAGCTTCCACAAATCTCATCTACTCAGTACAACTGGATGTTGCTGTTAATGGGACTGATTGGATTCTTCGCCAATGGCATGTTCAATAGCATTCAATCATATTCGACGATGCCATATGGCAATCAAGCATACCACTTGGCAGCTACGCTCAGTGTGATAGCCAATCCCGTAGCATGTTTCTTGGCTGTCTTCTTGCCCCACACCAGCTTAAAGTCGATACTTTCTCTAATTGGCTTTGGGTTCATATGTACAATTTACGTCTTTGTGACAGCTATCATGAGCCCAAGCCCATTTTTGAAGGACAGTACCTGGGGCAGTGTACTAGTTGTAAGTAGTACATGTTGCATATTCGATATAGATTTGATTAACTTTGTATTTCTTGTTTTTCAGATAATAGTATGGACTCTCCTGATTGGAATCGTCAGCTATGTCAAATTATGTATAACATCGGTGATGCGTGCTCAAGGAGGCAAATCTCTGGTGTGGACAGGGGCCGTTGCACAAATTGGCTCTGCTGTTGGCTCAATATTAATATTCGTGCTCATAAACTACACTTCCAGTTTTAAGTCGTACGAAGAAACTTGCGGCTAACACTAAAAGTAACATTGATTGTTGAAATGAATTCAATGACTAAATGTGATACTCTCTAAATATTCAAATTTTGTAAAGTTCATAATAATTAACTACATACATACATTTTTTTTTCAAAAAGAATTAATGTAAATGCAATTTGTCATAATGGCATACATACCTACAAACCCTTATGAAAATGATGATAAAACTGGAGTAGAATCCAAGGAATTATCGAAATTAGTTGTTCAAATTTTCTAAAATTCTAAAATGTAAGAAATTTAAAAATTGTACTTAAATACTTTTTTGATAGAAGAAAACAAAAAGCAAGCCTAGTTAAAAGAACGATGAAAAGTATAAAATAATATTAAATATTATATTTTTAAATGTTAAAGACACAAAAAAATTGTTTTCCTAAAAGAAAAAATAAAAATAAACATATGCAATCAAGGATACCACCTAAATTTGGGGGGACTTCGTTCAAATAAATACGAATGTTTTTGTATTATAATTTTAATTATTTTTTCTGAAGCACTTGAACATGCAGGTATCTATGTATGTAAGTACAATTTATTGAGAAAGTTTTTAGGAGTGATTAAGAGAGGTAATGTTAATCTACATCTTTGCCATTTTACCAAGCTGTAAATATTAAATAATCACGCTATCGAGGCATCGGCAATATATTATTTCATTTTTATCGTATGCAGTACACATGATAACAATAATAAAGTAGATGATTGTTATTATTTGTTGGTAAATTAACGAATAAAAATGATTTAAATGTAGTATTTGGTAAACACCGACTGACTGTTTAAAGGTGAATTTATAATCTAAATACATACATCATTAAAAGACTACTTTCCAAAAATGAATTGTGTGTCAATTTTAAAGTAAATTCTTCCTTGCCGCCAAATTATAGAAAAAAAATTATTTATCAACATCGGGGATTAAAATTAATTTTTGTATGAAAAGTAAATTTGTTCTTCCTTGCCGCCAATTTATAGAAAAAAAAATTATTTATCAACATCGGGAATTAAAATTAATTTTTGTATGAAAACTTTGTTTTGCTTGCAACTGTGAGTTTCATAGTATAAAATATTAAATTAAAATTATAGTATAGTTAAAAAACAAAACGGACAAAATTATTGGTGGAAGTATCTAAGATTTCAAATCTTAATGAATGAACTTGAAGTACTGGGTCTGCTATTTGATATCGTCTTCATTATTTCATCTCGTGACTAATGTATTGCCTACATTGGCTACATAGCTCATAGATAAGGATTTCGGACAATTTTCTGCTCCTAACAAATACATACCTTGATAAGCCAGATTACATGGGTATAACAAATTAACTTTCCTTCGGAACAAAATATGATTTTTGAGGGTCTTATGCGTCATCGGACTTTTTCAATGGATATTGACAAAATTTGAAGAAAAAAAAAAATGAGCCAAATGAAATTCTTCGAGATTATCTTCCATTTGAATCTTCTTATGCAGACAGTTCTTACCTCATATATGCATATATGTATGTACATATACACAGGTGTAAGAACTTGATTAAAAAAAGCATTTTCTAAGGAAGCAAATTGAAATACATATGTACATACATATATTTTTTGATTTATTAAAAATATTGATGATACGAATTTTTCATTGTACTTAATTGACCTTCAAAAGACACTCGACCTCGCGATAAATATGATCTCTTAGCTTAAAAAAATTCATAAGGATCCCCACATTTAGAAAAGGATTTGAATGGATACATTATAGATATTGCAAAATTAAATACATAAATGCAAAAATAAAAACATTTTTTTTAATTTACTTCAGAATAAAGTTACAAAATAATTTCATTCATGTAACGTATTTCCAACAAGACAACAAATGGTGACAAGTTCCGGTTCCCATTTCAATTCAATGCCCAATTTCAAACAGACATCTTGCTAACAATCAATGCCTACATTTCCCCTGAAAAATAAAACGTAAACAAAGAATCAGCTGACATTTATCAGTGGCAATTTAATATACACACAAAATAAAATACACTGGACAAATCATATGTTGGGGAAGGAGAACAAAAAAGAAAAAGTATATAAAGCCGCATGAGATGCATGTGAATTGTGGAAAATGAAGGAATACAAATAAATACTGTGCCCACATCGAGGAAAAGAAGGTATGAAATCATTATTTGCATCAAGGTCTTTCATGTTAGCACATTCTAGAAATAGTTTTGAAAATGGAAACAAAATATTAATTTTAGATTTTTTTCAAAAAGATCTGATTCGATTTATTTAAATAATTTCAATGTTAATTCTTATAAGATATCATTGAGATTCTGATTTAAAAGTCAAAAAAGGAAGCAATTAAATAATCTAATTTTGCGGTGGTGACAAGCTAAAATCTAACTAACTACAAATGTATATTCGATTTTCTAGTTTTTCTTCTTGTTGGGATCCTTGTCCAGAATAATTTTTCACAGTTTCAGCCCTATTTTTGAGGGCAACATATTTTAAATGTTCTTTCGGATGATGTGCATCGAGTTTTGAGTAAAAATTAATTGTTCAAAAAGGTGAATGAGGACGCTCATAATAACCATTAGAGATGTTGCTAAGAATATCTGCATATCAGTTAGTTAATGCCACCAATTTCTTCGCATACTTTGGGTCTGAAGAGTGTGGCAATAAAGTTTATCTCAATATTGATCAATTATGCCTCAGCCACGTAGAACGGAAGAATTGGAGCTGTGCTGGCGATATATATGATATGATATAAAAGTTTTTCATGGATTGGACACTTTCTGCTGCCTAACTATTTATCCGAATCCTTTAATGTTTTGATAAATATATACCTTCTTGACAACATGATTAAGGGTAGTTGGCATATTATAAAGACTCAATTATCTCGGTAACGAATCCCGTTTCTTCTCGCTTATAGGCTACACAAAAAAATTCTTAAAATGTGCTTCATAATTAGGCTTTACCGCTTAGTCTGTTCAACTCAGTAGTTGAACTACAAAAAAAGAGCAGATACTATATAGAGGGGAATATATACATAGCATCTACTCGAGTAAATAAGCATAGAATAAAATAAAAAAAAAACAATTGACAATTCCAGAAAATTGAACAAAGAACTTCAGTACTATCGTTTACTATGACCCAAGTTTTTGAAAAAAGTGATTAAACTTTATTTACTTTTCAAATACATCAATAAAATCAAATAAATCCCGAAAAAATTCTCCGAGATTTGAGACTGGCAAGAAGGCAAAAACAAGAACAAAAACGGTCCGCAGACTTTTTTAGCTGCCCCATCATCGACAGCTCATCTGAGGAGAAAAAGGTCTCATTTCATTTTCCGTCTGGTTGGTTGGTAAATCATTTTTCAGAACGTCGTCATCGTCATCGTCTTTTAGGTACTTGATACTGGTTATTTTCATACAACCTGTCTGGTCCTGGTGTAGCCTTATCATTTCCATGTTCTTAATGATAATGTAATCTGTAATTATATGAGCATTTAATTGCCATAGTTTGCTAAATCTGAGTCCCTAAAATCCAAAGTGAAAGTGATTTTTTTTTTCTGCCCAATGCAAACCGAATAAGGTGCCCCCAGTTGCGAGTTGAGTTCTGTGGTCGCAGTCGTAGTCGTAGTCGTTTCGTTCGTAGTCGTGGTCGTGGTGGAGGTTGAGGTGCGGTGACAACGACAAGAACGAGAGTGCACAGAAAGTACATAAATAAAGTATCAGCTGAAAAAGCAGCAGCAACAAAAGTATCTAAAAACACCAGAAATAAAACAATAAAAAAGACGCAGGAAAAACGAAATGCATTTAGTTTTCTTTAAATTTTGACATTTGTTTTCAACTACATAAGAGAAAAAATGTGAATTAAATATTAGACAACATTTGGGTATATTCTACATTGAAAACTGCCTCCTTCGATGAAAAATTTCGAGTAGGAACTTGAAAACTCGATTAAGTTTTATCAAATTGAAATACGTATCTTTGCTTCCCCGATTTCGTATTGCTCGGCGCATTAGACACTCGAACTCGACTCCACCTTAGGACGGGTTCCTCCAAAGAAGGTGTGAATGTGAAGCTGAAACTGAAGCTGTAAGGTGCTAACAAAAAAAGAAAAATCACCAATTTATTTATCTACGTCCGAGAAATTGATTGAAATCCGCTGACAATGTCGAAACCAACATCGACGTCGCAACCGTCGTCGTCGTCATCGACATCGACATCGTCTCCATCAGAGATTGGACCAAACCTGCTAAAGCAAATTGTGGCTAGACAGCTTACACAGCGTAGCCCTCAGGCCTTCCAATCGCATCTGTTTCGTGAGCGACTGCGTTTGGCCAAAAATTTGTATAAATTCGATTTGATTGCTCACTATGGGTGTGTAAATGCGATCGAGTTTTCGAATGGGGGTGATTTTCTGGCTTCAGGTGAGATAAAATGTTTCATTTTTCTTTATTTTATCATCAAAATGTACCCAAATATTAATTTCTTGTGAAATAATGACTTGGCTTTCAGGGGGAGATGACAAACGCATTCTTATATGGGATGTGGAAAAAGCTATTGCTGGAATTGATAAACCTCGGGTGTTGGACTCGGAGCATACAAGCAATGTTTTCTGCCTGGGATTTGACCGATTGAATAGAAAAGTATTCTCTGGTGGAAATGATGATCTAGTTATTGTGCACGATAATGAAACGTAAGGTCCATGTTTTTATCATGTCAGCATTTTCTTTTTTAATTTTTTGGTTGGGGCTCTGCAGGACGGAGAATGAAATAATAATTAATAAATTCTATGTTATTTTTTCTAACAACCTTCCATTTCTTGTCGAAGGGAAAGAGAAGGAAGTTATAGGACTCGACATTATTTTCAGTGAATAGGTTATTTTTAGAAACACGTAGGTACATAGAAGGTACCTATCTACCCAAAAGAACATATCCCGGTATCTGCAGGGCACGAAGTAACTTTGGATTTTATTAGGGGTGCTACATAATATGTATATTGTGTTTTTTTATATATACCTACAGATAAATATTGTGATGTAGGTACCTATCAAATGATTTAGTGAATGTTAATGTTGCTTTGATTATCCTTATTTTCTGGATATAATTATTCAAGCTGCTGTCTTTAATTTAAAAATCATGTTAAATTGAAAACTAACATTCAATAATTTCATTTAATTTGTTTCTATTTTTATTTTTTCGTTTAATGAACAGTGTTTTATAAAAATATTTTTGTAGTCGTCCTGCAGAATACGAATTCAAAATAAATAACTAACCTTTAAACTAATCTTAAAATTAATATTAAAATACTAGGATCAGATTTATTATCTTTAAAAAATATTATATGCAACAACCTCACAAGTAACAAAGTAAAAAGATGTCTTCATCTTTGTATAGAAATGAAAAAGCAAAGTTTATATTTTAAGTTAGGAAGAATACCTTTCAACCCTAGTTTTCATGGTTTTGTAGGTCTTAAAAAAATGATAAGGGTATAGAGTGTGGCACTGAAGTTTCATTCATTCATAAATGAATTCATTATAAAATTTTGTGGTATGTTGGTCATTGTTTAGAGGTATCGTGATTGACATTACATACATACAATAAACTGGTCCACTTCGTCTCTAATTTTCTTGTAAATATTTGAAATTGTGATTTACTATTAATTTCTTTACAGCGGTAAACTCCATAATGTATACAAGCATGAGAAACCAGTCTATGGACTTTCGATTGACCCTACATGTGATGATATTTTTGCGACAGCATGTGAAGATGGACAAATACTTGTATTTGATCAACGTATTGATCCAGCCGATCCACTTGTAGTAGCTAAATATCGTGCATCATTTCATGCCGTTCAATTTCACCCATTCGGTGGAAATTTTCTGGTCACAGCCAATTCAAAACGTGGAGCTGCTTTCTGGGATATTCGAAAACCCCACAGGTAGAATTAAATTTAATTAGGAAAACAGTAAAATTTATGAATTTATCCTGACATAGCCCTGTTATTCAATATGGATTCGATGAGAGTCATCCAAGCTACATGAGTGTCCGATTCAACAGTTTTGGAAATTTAATCCTAGCTCTTCGAAGACGACTGCCACCGGTCTTGTATAATACATTTTCGTCAGAGGCAATTTGCCAATTCTATCATCCGGACTACTACAATTCGTGCACCATGAAAAGTTGTACATTCGCTGGCGAAGACGATGAACTGGTGCTCTCAGGGTCAGATGATTTTAATTTGTATGTCTGGCGTGTATCTGATGCAGATTGTAAGTTAAGAGAACTTCTCGAAACAGGTATTGTAATAATTTACACATATTTTTTCAGTGGAATTAACTGATCAATGGATCGAATCAACACAAATGGTTCTTTACGGTCATCGTTCAATAGTTAATCAGGTGCGATACAATCGTGAGAAATGCATCTTGGCTTCCTCAGGTGTTGAAAAAATTGTCAAGGTATGAAATTCTTTATCCTCTTCTATATATTCTTCATATGTTTTATTAACAACCATCATTAGCTTTGGAGTCCATTTAATCAAAAAGACTGGACCGGATCTCTTATGGAAGAAGCCACTTGTTCTGAAAATCCTCGAGATCTCTTCTCGCCGTTCACTTTTCCTTCGTTGACACCACAAAGCTGGTCCCACATGCCACACGACTACAGTAGTCGCAATACAAACGAAGATCCAAGGATGATGGCATTTTTTGACTCGCTCATTCAACAAGAGATTGAAGGCTGGGATACCAATAACTCATCAGACTCTCAATTGGCTTCGGATGGCGGCGGAAGTTCACACAGTCCAAATAATAGTTCGATTGAAGATTCCGATGAGCAGGAATTGTTGCGTTATTTTGTTCGAAAGAGAGGTATTTCACAAAATTGTATGTTCCTTTAAGAAAGTAGGTATATAACGCAATTTGTTGTTTTTGTATTGCAGAACGTCAGCGCAAGAATTCTATACTAAATAAAATGAAAATTCAAACACACAGATATGCAAATCGTATAGCTTACCTTATTGCAACCAAACGCAATACATTACGCCGATTGGCACTCAAGGGAGCCTCAAACTCAAATCGACGTCCACAGCGACTGAATATGGCCGGAAGAGGTACTTCTCAACGGGCAGGAGCAAGTCGTATTACCCACAGCTCTAAGCGTAACGGTCGAGGGAGCCACTACGGATATCGTGATCGTCAAGGTCCTAGCGGAAGTGGTCTTTCGAATACCAGAAGAAAAAAGAACAAAAAACAAAGAAGAATATCTGTAAATGTGACATCGTCTGACGATGACGACCAAGTTCCTTTGCCAAGCAATCATCTTAATGTAGCCATCCCCAGCACGAGTACTGGAATCACTTCTAGTGGAAAAGGTAAGAATTTAATTGAAACACACAAAATAAGTTAATATTTCGAAAAGTTTTGGCATCTGTTTGAGGCGTGCTCTTAAATTGCTTCCTGGTTTTTTGCGTAACCAGCAACACTGTAATACTTTTGAAAACAAATCACAAATTGTACCATTTTAGATGCAATTCTTCGCCTTCGTCAACAGCAACTATTGGTTGAAGATTCTGACGAAGATGATGATGATGACGAAGTTATTGTTCCAATTGTACCCGTGCCAGATGTTAGCCACATACCAATCATACCAACATCGCCAGCTGTTAAAGTTAATGGTTTTGGTCATGGACACGATGACTCTCCACAGTCGCCACCGCCTGTACAGACACGTAGTAATGTCAATCGTCGACGAAGAATCGATTTGGACATATATTCTAGCCATTCGAATTCCCGTTTATCGAATAGCAGTTTCCTAGACGAAACGTCCAGTTCCTCTACCGATTGCAATCACCATCTATCAAGCAAGCGGAGAAAATTCACAATTACCACAACCAATCCAGTTGCATCTGATGCTGATGTCATCACCACCGCTAACAATATAAATAATAACAATAATAATAATAATGTTACTGATAATGGTAGCAACAACTCGACTGATATAGCCAAAACTTCTAGCAATAGTATTAACACTGATTCAATAGTCGCCGGCACTTCGTCGTCCTTTATACTAGAAACCGAAGCAAATAATAACAATAGAAGCAATAACAATGAACAGCTTTTGCAATCAACTCATCACCTTCTTACCCCAGATAGCGGGATAAGTGAAGCCACGCTAACACCAAATTGCAATGCTCCAGAATGTCGCAATCCTACAAGAACTCCATGTGATCATCATAGCAGCAGTGGTAATAATAGTGGCAATAACATGGTAAGCATGAATTTGTTTCAACAAAAAGTTTCACGTGTGCGAAGAAACTATCGAAAGAAATTCGCCGATGAGTCTGACAGTGATTAAACAAATAACCAGCATGGGTTTAAGTTTTAAGTTTTGTTCGAGCAGAAGCTGTGATGCGTGGACGCTTTATGTTGTGTGTCATTTTATTAAAAAAAATTACATCAATCAGTTTCGTTTTACTTATTCATGATCAAATTTTAGTTTTATTGCAAGCTATTTTCATAAGAAGTGATTTTTCTAAAATAGACAGCAAAAAACAATAATTAAATACTAAATTGTTTAAATCAATAATGTGTTATACTTGAATGTAAAATTCTTTTGATTTATTGTAATCAATTTAACTTTAATATGAATTATTGTTAATATTATTTAATTTTTTTATAGGTATAAGTATTGAGAAAAGAAAAACCCATAAAATATTTGTGCTCTAATTAATTTTACTGGCTAATCGACTTAAATTAAAAACAAAAAACTGATATATGTAGATATGTATAAAGGGCTCATTCCGGCAAACTAAGATTCATACAAATTTATTCGTATTATAGAATTTTTGCTTAGTTTTTGGGCTTTAATATAAAAAAAGAAGAATTTCTCGTTGATTTAAATTTCGACTAAAAATATGAAAACATTACGAACGCAACGTCTTCTTTGAAAAGTTCAGTTATTGTTGAAAACTAAGAAGACGTAACTTAAGATCAAATACATAAACCAGTCCATAATTCAACACAAAAGTGTTTTTTTTTTTAAATTGGAAACACCTAACTATAATTTAGAACTAGCTTTATTTTGAGTCACAACTTCCTCGTTTCGATTTTAGATCTCTTAACTAAAAAAGTGCCTAAAATCTTACATTTAAATTACTTGCTCCTTCGACGACGTGAGGTTGATTCTCAAGGAAGAATTAATTGGTGTTAAAATAAATGATCTCCTTTTGCGTACAAAATTGGTTCATGTTTTTCTCGCCTTCGTGATTTCTGTGGGAAAAGTCCCCCTTTTGGTAAGAGAATGACAAAATAAATCTTCCCTGGTATTCAACAAATGAAAATTCCTTTATAGTTTATCACCATGAATTAGTTCAGGAACAGTTTTAATGATGATCGAAAACATTTACAAAGTTCTGTAATATGAATATTTTTTATCGAATTCTTATAACCAATAATTAAGTATGAGATCCTTTCATTAAGTATAAAACTTTTGATTCTCTATATGTAAAGTAATTTTTATCTAGATGTATAAGTTAAGAACAAATTTTTTATAACATTCAAATTGAATAGATGAACCAAAATCAATAAAATAAAAATTACTTTCCTATAAATTAAAAACAAAATAATATGCAATTTGTGTTATAAGTACCTATACCTAAAGAAAATACATATGTTTTAGTTTTTGTCTACATAACATAGATCCATTCAATTTCATTTGAATTTTTTAAAGAAATAATTGAAAAAAAAATTATTAACCGTGTACCCATCATTTTATTAAACATTTAACTTTTTTTGTTTTAGTTTACCTGAAGCGCAGACATAGTATTTTAATTTAGATTGTAACACAAAAGAAATTTGTAAGATATAAAATAACAATTTCTTTTTAAAAAATAAAAATATAAAAGAAAATCGATATTCGGAAATCGAAGAGAATAGTTTTATATTGTTTTCTTTACTCGAAGTACTCGGTACTCCAAGAGATGAAGTACATTGCAGTTTAAGTGAAATTGATCAACATTAAATTGTAATAAAGTTGTTTAGAGATTTTAATGACACATAGAAGAAGAAATATGTAGGCGTCTGCTCAAAGCCAACAAAACCTACTACAGGCTGTTAAAGCTCTTTAAATCCAGAACCCTTACCATTACTTCCAAGCTTCTGCTGTACAGGACTACCACTACTACTACTGCCACTGTCAGTACTCATATGGATTCGAGACCGAGTGCTCAGTAAAAGGCACTCCGACCGTTCGAGAGGAAACTCTTACGGAAAATTGTTTGCCCCGTGTGAGGAATAACGATTCTGGAGACGCATGAACTAATGCAACCTAAGATATCATGAAAAAATTTAAGCGTGGTAGAGGAACCAGCTCGGCATGTTCCTTATAGTACATTTAATGACAGGCGACAAATGGAGAAACTTGTTGAATGAGGCCACGACCGGATCCCAGTTGATGATGATGTTTTTTAATCCACTTCCTATAAATTTAATGGAATAAGATTTCCAAAAAATAAATAAATAGTTCTTTATCAGAATCATGTTGCTTGAGAAGACTCTGAACTGAATTGTTACCGTTTCTTTTAGTTTTTCTGTATTGTTATTTCTAAATTACCTATAATTTATAAAAACGGAATACAATTTTGATTATTATTATATTATTGCATTTTGACAATAGCATACTTGAGTAAATTGTACTCACATCAGTATACACCAATATTAAGGACATCATTTTTCAATTGATAATTTTTTCAAGTGTCAGCGAAAGTTTATAAAGAGAAAGTTGAGTGGGAGAATTTTTGGTCATACACACTTTTCACTGTCTTATATTTTATTTACCAAATTAGTTCACAACAAAATTTCGTTTATCAAAATAAAAAAGACAACATTTCTTACATTTTCCAAAATTGAAAAAGTAACGAAAACCTGAAATGAATGAATTCTGATTTCATTGGAAAGGAAGGGTCTAATTACCAAAACTTCATTGGAAACCAACGTTTGAAATACATACGTTAGTTAATTCGTTTAAAAATTATAAGAAAAAAGTTTGTGTTTTAGAAAACCACAAAATCAGATCGAATAGACCAGTAAATAAAGGAATCAGTAAACGAAGACCAAAAACAGTGGCAAATTGATACCAATGGGGGACATCACCATTGCCATATGGACAACAAAATAACGAAACTAAGAAAAAAGGAAATCAAACGATAATTTACTTGAGTTGTAATATTTACTATACGTATATTTTTATATATTTTATTTTAGGTTTATCCTTGTTCAACATAATACATACTCATACATATCCACTGAATTTTGTTTTATAAAATAAAATAATTCCTCAAAACAAATTGAATTTCAATATCAAATTTATCAATTTATCGTAACGGGCGTGTATTTTTGTTTCAATCCACCATAAAGCCATTTTTCAAAATATAAAAAGAAACAATAACTTCGAAAACATCAATAGTTAAAGAAATATACAAAAAAATAAACATTGTTTTCTTTAAATGTTCTAACTTTTATCTATGCATTCATATGCGCTATAGCTAGTTATACTTAAAAATCTTAAAACTATAAATTTAGCTCGTATGTTAAGGTTTAAATTTGCACTCATACAAATTCTTTTGAATAATAATAATATTTAATGAATACGTTTTTTATTTTAATTTACTATATTACATTAGGTGTGTCCTTTTATTTTAGAATTTATAGATGTAGTATATAATTTGATCAACATAAAGGAAGTCTTTGAAATAAAATGCTTTGGATTATGGTTATGAAATCCAATACGCGCACTTTTGGACAAATGCGATTCTCATATTGTATAACATGCTGACTAAATAAAAAACATCTTGTAATTTTGTGGGGGGCTTTCAGTGGTAGGAGATGAATCCATATCACTGGCCTCGTTGGCTCATAATCGATTCATGTCAGATGGTTGAAATGGTAGATTTCGTTCCTTACATCGCTGCATGACGAATTTTTCCAACGAACTACCAGCTCTAGAAATTTTTATTCAATTAATCATCATCAACAATTTTGACAACAGCAAAAAAACAAAAACAAAATAAAAAATACAAAAAAACAACAACTTACTCGTAAATTTCATTTCCCTCCTGATTGTAAATGTCACAATTTTTGAACACCAATTCAATGTCCTTTAAAAGTTCTTCGTTAATTGTATACTTGCCCATATTGAGCTTGGATTTAACTTTGGCAAAGTCCATTGGTTCTTTTATTATCGTATGATAATCAGGAACTTCAGAATGAGTAACAGGTCTTAGGAATGGCCAGGAGTTTTCATTTTTCATAATATCATCTAGAAGATCATATAACAATGAGCTGTTTAGTGGAAGATTTTCGCCAGCACGTCGGCGGCGATTGTTGTTGTTATTTGAACGAATAACATAATCAGTTCCATTGCTAGTAAAACTATCGTGCATTGAATTACGTACAGAAGATCGCTTGCTACTACTAGTTGATGAGCGAGCACGTTTAACTAAAGGTTGATCAGAATCTTCATCTTCTGCCGATGAGTCTAAAAACGAAGATAATTCCACTTAAGAATAATTTTAAGTTAATTTGTTTGTGCAATTCAGTTGAACCAATTAGTCAAACGGACAATTTTAAATGTTATGTGTTGATATATACATTTATACAAATTATTACGTTTTAGAACACTGTAACTTAAATACTGGTGGTTAATAACAATGTGATGGTGATTAAAAAAAGCTTCTTAAGCTTTTTGTGCAAAAAGTGTGAGTTGGAAAATTATCGTATATGGCCGAAAACAATAAAATTTTAATGTCAGTAATTGGATTTTAAAATTAAAATAAACCGAATATTTTAACTCATTGGTATCACATTTATTCAGAATACCCGAAATAATTCAATTTATTATTCCGATGGTTGTTTAGTCAGTACGACTTATTCCAAAAAGCCATCCGTTAAGCATAACAATTAAATATCCCTTACTCAACAAATTAACGAAAAGGTGAATTCCTATTCCCATATTTGTGCATGAAAAAATTCAGTCACTTTACTTTAATCAACAAAATTTTATTTCTTCCCCATTGTAATGTTTTTTAAATACAATTTTTGCGAATTCCCTCTTATTAACTAATTTTGAACATTTTTAGTACATAATTTGCAATCTTAAATACTCGTGAGACCATCCGTTCAAACAAACCAAAAATAATAATAAAAATAAGCTATTTCTTATAAGAGACTTTTATTTAAAAAAAAGTAAACTCAAAAATAAATAGGACCAACTATAGTTGAATTTCGAATACCTTAAAATAACTCAGCACTATGTGCGGTATACTGTGCTTTATTACAGAGGAATATAAAAGATATGCATTAGTGTTACATACCATTTTAGAGAGGTAAAGCGTGGCTTAAAGCCCTGGAAATGTAAATACAGAGTTCAAATTTATTATACTTAAGTCGGAAATTCATATTTAGGGCATCATTTCAATTTTTGACTCTTACTTAAACTCAGTCCCAGAACTAATTGATTTCGAGTTTTCTCAAAAAGAACCTTCGTCATTAAAGATTGTTTATAGTTTATATATCTAAGTATTCCCAAAAGTATCTTAATAATTCAAATAAGAAGAAAAGAAATTCAAAGCTCATTCTTTCTGACTCAGGCATTTTAATAATAGACAAAAATGATCAAATCATTTTATGTAATTTAAATTTCATTTTATCCAGAGTTAGCTCAGCTAAATTGATGAGTTAACTTGAGATCTTAAATTGAATGAATCATATGTATGTTACCAAAGTTTACTTGAGTTTGAATGTATTCTATGAAGACGACAATGAAAGTGTAAAATAAATTACAGAATTTGTTTTTTTTCCTCTAGAAAAATTTGTATTGCATAATTTGTCAAGTTTGCACCTAAGCGAAATTGTTTATAAGCTCATGGTGAAAGAGATATTATAAATGCAAGAGCGCAATTAAGATTTGAGATGTGTTAATGCTCAGTGGGACAGTGTGGTTAGATTTTTGTTATACAAAGAGTGGAACAGAAACAACAAGGGCTTAAATAAAAATGCAAACAGTAAACTAACCAAATAGCTGTGTTAATAACAAAGATAAATAATTGAACATAAAAACATTTAAAGCCAATTTTTTTGTCTAGTTTTCTAATTATTTTGTTTTCTTTTTCGATGTGTCTTTATTAACGATAAAAAATATGTAAAATTACGAGCATTATATAATAATAATAATTTAAACAAAAAGTGTATAAACAATTACGTATTTAAAAAAAAGCTTATAATGTAACGGTATTTTTTATATGACAATGATGTGCGCAGATGATGAGCAAATAAACGGGTTTTGTTAAAAAAGTAATTACTAATTCTCAAACTCACCGTTTTGTTTGCTCTTGCGTTTTTTTGTTGTTTCTTTTCGGCAATTCTTACAATTCCAGCTATTTCGAGGAGGTCTTTTCAAATCTGCACAGTCCAAGTGATAAACTGACTTGCAACCAGTGCAAGAAATCTCTCCACCATCATATGAACAGACTGCGCAAATGTCATCATCCCTGTAACGATACATACGAGTATAAAATATAAACGAAATTAAATAAGCAAGTGAGATTTGTTGAGCTCTTAAGTTTTCGCTTTTAGAAACCCACTCGGTTCTTTTTTTATTTGAAACAGGACTTCTCAAAAGCTCGTCCAAACCACGCATCTGTAAAAAATTAACTTCGACTTTGTCTTACTCGCAGGAATTTTCTTCATCCATCGAATCTTCCATGGTCTTATCGCACTCTGTAGTATCCATTTGCTGGTTGTCTTCATCAGATCCCTCCTCTTCTTCAACTTCGTTTTCTTCCACTTGTTCCTCTGCTTCCTCGTCATCCACGTCGTCATCATCATTGCACGGTTCTATTTCCTCGATTTCATTATCCCTACTTCGCCTTTGCCTGCTCCGTCTGCGACTGCTAGATTGCGATGAATCCAGACTGGCGTTTTCTTCATCGTACAGTATAAAAGCTCGTTTCCGTGCGCTCCTCTTGGGTTCATTTGACAACCCCAAATTGTTGACACACTTGAGGCAATACCAATTACCCTCGGGAACTGTCTTCATTTTGGGTTTCATACAGAACATATGTGTGCCAGCATTACACTCATCACACAGTAGCATCTTTTCAGGATCTGTACCACGGCGACAAATCGCACAGAGCGACTTGTTGGTCGATCGTTGCCACTTGATGGCATTATGCAGGATATTTAAATGCAGAAAAACTTGCGAGTAACTTGTCGAATGCATTAACGATATCTCCCACTCCTTAAGACGCTCACGACCCTTCTCTAACAAGGGATCCGATTTCTTATCGTATATATCTTTTTTAACACCAAATGGCTCCTTCATGAATTTCTGCTCAATACTCTGTTCGATTTGTAACAGGGCTGAGGCCAGATTCTTTACACATTGACGTAGTAAAGTAGAATCATGGAGCGATATACCTTCATCGGCGCTGTCTTCAGAATCGATTTCCAAAGTTTCACCTAAACTTGCCCCCGGATCTTTGTAGGATTTCTTTGCTTGTTCACCACCCCAGGTAAGCTCGCTTTGTGGATCGTAGGTGTTATTATGAATATCTTCGCGCCATTTCTCGATGTCTTTGATTTTGAGTTTGCCCAAATCACCAGATGTGATGTCTATTTCCAGTTGGAGTACACGATCAACGAGCATAGCATACATAACCTGAAAGTATGAAGAGAAAATTACGTAAAGTACATTTTTAAAGGATTTTCGAATGTATGCTGAATATAAAAGGACTTTCACTATAAATCAAATGATGTCTCATATAATAAACTGAATACAAACCTCATTCAAGTCATGATTTTCTGGAAATCCAAAATTAGCTGCATTGTATTTCTTCTTGGTTTCATTTTTTATTTGTAGTTTGAACCGCGAAAACTGTGAATTATTCACCGACAACATATCAACGGGGCACTTCTTTGTGTGCCGCACAATTAATTCGCGCATTGTCATCAAATTCTCTTTTAACTGACTCTCCCTCTCGCCGAGTGTATTTAAACCATTGATAACTGCATCGATGTCTTCTTCCTTGTAGAAGTATGCCCATCTCTGGTGATCTGGATTTTTGGGATCGTGTACGAAACAATTCTTAGGATCGCCTGTACACATCAATAATTCGTATTGAGTGGGAGGCTCTGGCGGAACAACAACAGGTTCGGGTTCGACTTCGCCTTCTACTTCCATCTTGGTGGCATCACCATTTAATTTGACCTCACCATTTACGACAGCTTGATTCTCTTTGTTCTCCTTATTGTCTTGCGCTGCAGACGAATCGGCTGGGGCAGTGGCAGTGGCATTTGGGATAGCTGTTTTGGACTTGCGTTTCCTTTTGTTTTCATCCTCGGCATATAACTTTGATAAATGGCTTCGAATCTCTTTTAGACCCTTTGGACAACCCACCAAACGGGGAACGTTTTTAGGCGGATTTTCTAGACACACGTCTAACGAGTCTAGCGGGTGCTCAACAAATACCCCTGGTATAGACTCTAGGACATAATACTTTCTGTAGGCACGGTCTCTTCCCAAGAAGACCATATAGTCGAACACACTGCTGTTGAGCTTTTCCAATTGGTTGTCGAACTTTTTCTTTTCGCGAGCGCTCAACGCCAGCATTTCGGCAACTTTTTTGTTAAGCTTCTCTTCCAGCTGTTTGGCTTCTGCGGGTTGCTCCAAACACTGGGTAGCAAATTCGGCAACTAACTTTTTACGTTCGGCTTCGACACTCTGAGCACGTTGCTTCTCTGCGGACAAAAGCGCTTTCAAATCTAATTTGGCCTTCGCTGTCGCTTCCATACGCTCTTCGATGAGATTTATGGTCGATGAGTAGCTAAGAATCTGTGCTATTAAAGTGTTTATGATTCTAAAGATTTCCAACATTGGCAGCTGATAAACAGTATACATCTTCAACGCACGCAGCACATGCGGCTGCTGCATCCGGAACACCAGACCGGGATCTTCACTCGAATAGTAGCCGTTACGATAAGTCAAACGATAACGCTCTGCTTTCTCATTGACATTTGCTCCTGATGAGAGCAAATGCAGACGCAATACCTCGCTAATAGTGTGAGCATCCAGTGGCAATTGATTGACCTTGAACGAGAAATGACGTTTTACAAACTCTTGTGTCTCAGTCGCTTCGTCAATGGTTTTAAACGGCTGCTGATCGTAGTGCTTCATTCGCACATATTCCACGGCACACTCAGATTCTTCTTCATGTTGAAGCGCAAATATTGTGCCCATGAGAATCAGGATTATGTCACTGAGAGGTCCGACAATTTCTCTTGTTGTGAATGCTCTCGTCAGCTCGAAGAAACTAATTTTATTCCTGAACACATTATTACTGCACAGGACTCCCGAAAACGAGTGCATGAACTCATTCACCACTATAGCATCTCCGAAATACTTAGTGGGGATATTTGTAATGACCGTTTGGTACTTGGGCAGTAATTTCTGGTCGAACCGCTCGAGATCATCGGTTTTTCTAGCCAACGTCATAGCTTCCTCGTCAATCTTTGCCAAACGTTCGGCTTTTTTACGTTCTATCTCTGCCTGCTTTTCCTCTTTCTCTTTTCGCAAACGTTCCATTTCTTTTATTAGATTTTGGGCGCGTTCTTCGCGTGCGGCTTCTTCCACCGCCAGTTCAGCTGCCGTCATTGTGACAGGCTCAGCTCCATTCTTTGTCAGATACTTGGACATTGTTGATTGCTTCTTGTCTAAACTTCTTGGTCTGCTCCGTTCAAACTGAGGCATATTTCCAATAAACAAATTTGAAAATGTGACCTTCCTATCGGTTATGTATTTCTTGTAAGATTCTGGTTTTGGCCGCAAAATGCCTTCCACTCTAACAATATTGTCTTCGATGTACATTCTCAAGCTATCATGACTAAATGTGAACTTCGGCCGCCGAATATGATCGTGTGGCATCGTATGCTCACTTCCATGATTAGTGCCATCGATTTTTCTAAGCGTGTACATTAAATTACTGGGATCGTAGACAAATCCTTCGGGTTGTGATTTAGAAGGTGATGTCGGAGCGACACTACTAACGACATATTTACTCCATGATGATTTGTTTGATGTTCCCTCCACCTCTTCGTTTATAAAGTATCGGGGCCGTAGAAATCCGTAAACAGTACGGCACAGAGTTTTTATAGAAGCCTGTTGTGCCTGTTCTATTATCAATAGTACGATAGGTCGCAGATAATCTTTGAATTGTTCTCTTTTCTTTATTGCTCGTCGTTCACTTTTTACCGCTTCTGCGTATGTTAAGTTTTCACGTTTTGTTATTTCACATTGCCAAATTGTGGAATTAATGACCATCACGTGACGAAAGTAATCTCTGAAGTTAAAAAAAAGAAAAAATCTGTTCGGTATATATGTTTTTTAATTTATTATCAATATTATTTTTTTGAGTGTGCTTTCAAAAATAGGAACAATAAAATGAAGCATAAGTGTTCTTAACAAATTCATAGAACTTAAAATCCTTTGTAAGTAAAGTTTATCCTGTCTAATATTTTAAATATAGAATATTTTAACGATAGAACAAAGAAAACCGGGTCACACATTTAAATTGTGTCAATAAATGTTCTCAAACGAGCACAGGTTCACATTCCAAGAATTTTTACTTTACTCTGATGTCGTTTTCAATTGGCAATCCGGAATGGGAAGTAGAAGCAGAATCACAATTGAACACTTTTTGTGAATTCTGAAAAATTTGAAGTTTGGTGTGACTGTATTGGTAGTTTTGCAATCTTGGCTTTTTGGAAAACTCCTGCAATAGAAAATTTACTGCATCACTTGCATTGTCATCACTTGATGAAGAAGATGAGGAAGACGACTCCAACAATGTTTCTAACAAATTAGGAACAATTGCTAAGATATTGTCAATATTATTATCCATTTTTTTATAGTTAAATTTTAATTTCAAGCAATCACTTCACAGTTCGGACAATTTGTTAATTCAAAAATATGACATTTTTCAAGTGTGACATTTAAAATCTTTGAATGTGTGAGTGATTGTTTTTGCTTCTGACTTCAAATCCAGAAGAGAAATCTCTTCTTTTTCAGAATGACAAGAGCTTCTTCTTGATGGCCGCTGGAAACAAACCCAAATATTAAGCCAAAATGGTCAGGATGGTTCCTTATGCAGTAAAGAAGGACGTTTCCAAAGACGTTACAATCATTAACTGTATGAAATCTAACTGAAAGCAAAAAATTAAACTATGTAGGTAACTCCTCCAGTGAATAGGTCACCTAGCTGGCATGATCGAAGAGAAACCAGTAAGAAAAGTCTTTTGTAGTACATTTTATGGTAGGCAAAATGGTGGTAGAGATGACATAGACCAGGTGGCTCGAAGTCCACACTCATTGATATTAAAGTAGGAGTTCCCTTCAAACACAAATGCATGGTGATTGATTTAAATTTAAGTTACATCTTTTAGCCTTACTTCACCAAGGTGTGCACATTCATTTGCTCTCATTTTGGCAAGTACAGGGCAGAAAAATGTTCTTATTTTCTTTCAAGCTTTCAATAGGTGTGTGCTAAGAACATTTTACGAAAAATCAATTTTTGAAGTCTTAGAGCGCAATAGTATATTAAATACTGCCTGCATTAATGAAGTCGTTCAAGTGCAGAAGGATTCTTAAAAATAAGTACATATATGTAACTGAAGTTGATAAACAGATGAAAAGGTATCGGTAGTGTAGAATCGTTGAATCCAAGTGGTGTCCGAAGTAATTTTAATTGTATGTAACTTGACATAAATTGGAATTGGATACAGTCAACAACTAAAGACTTATTAACAAAAAGTCACCTATAAAAATTACAAACGGAGAATAAAAGCTGACCATAGTTCACAAAAAGTGCAAATGGTTTTAGTTTAATTTATCCTATAAAACAAAATCTTGACATGTTTGATGACAAAACAAGCCATTTTTCAAACGTTCAACGTAAGGCGAAAATCTGATTCGCTTATTATGTCATTTCAATGAGTAATTACATACTTGCATTATCATAAAGATGTAAACTTTATCTAAGAGACTTCTGCAAGAAAGATTTAAGAGATCTAGCAAATTCTTTGAAGCTTTAAAGGTGGCTCCAATGTTTAAACGAGTAGAAAAATTCTTCAAAAATTGGTAGGATTTTTTTGGCACAAAATCCACATCTACCTAACCTAATCTACTGCTAGTTTATAGCCCCTATTAAAATATGACAAAACTTACAACGCATAGAAAATATTTGCATAGCTAAGTTACTTAGTGGACAAAAAGAGATATTCAACATGTTACAAAAACCTTCTCATTTTACTTAACCAATTGAGCCGATTTATGTTATGTCAAAAACTGTTTTATATTAACTTTTTTTAACTGGTTGATCAACTTGTAATTAAGCTATTTAAGTTTTAAAGAGCAACTTTACGATGAATCAGAATGTTTCATAGTGAAATAATTATAATTCAATCTGTGCGTAGTTTGTATTCTTTGATTTAAAAGACGAAGCATTTGGAAAATTACGAAGTACCCACCTAATTATTCTGTTTACTACATACATTTTAACTTTTTTCAAGCTCATGGAATATCTACATAGATTCATAAAACTACACAAGTAGGTTCCCCTAAGTAGTTAGTCATGCAAACAACAAACAACTTAAGATAATTTGTATTGCATCAAGAAGTTAAGAAAAGACGACATCAATAGTGAAAGATGGAAGACACAAAAATGACAAGACGAACGCGTAATCCAACACCGCAGATATCTTCTTTATCATCACCAAAACTCATCCGAAGTCTTCTTTGCAACAACATCAGTTTTTGTATGTCAAAACATTCGTGCATAAAACCATGCTCATTAAATAATGTCCTTCGTATCCAATTACCCTCTGGTCTCGCAGTCATAGGAGGTGTAATGTTTCACGTAAGGAAAGTTCATTGTTTGTCAGAAATGTCGAGTTTTCATGAGCCCAACACTTTTTGAGGCCAAAAAAGTACCAGCTACCAGACCAGCATCGAACTTTGGGTTGAATGGATGGGATGGCAAAAGCAGCAAGCATTAGCAAGGTAGCTAGTCTGGCATCACCATGTCATCTCTTTCTGTTGCCTAACAATCGAAATTAGAACATACTCTACCTTCCGCACTCTCTCTGCCGGCACACAACACAAAAAAAAAAGTTCTAACACTGCGAATGCGAAGACCAACACTGAACTACCCCAAAGCGTTGATCTCCTTGTGTTCGTTCTTCGAGAAAGATAACCAACAACTTGGAGGAAGACTAGGGAATCGCAACACCACCTGCCCATAGCTAAACATTTCTTACATCTTACAGACGAAGCATACTCACTCATAGTCACGGAATATCTGCTTGGTGGTCTCGCAATAGAAGACCTTTTCATTGTCATGGAATGTGTTCCGCTTCTTGGAATTGTTGTTCTCTGAGAAGTTCTCGAGTCCTTCGCGCTTGCAAATCGGCATCTTGACAGCAAGGTTCTCCACCTAAATCCAAACCCAAACACGGAAGTTTATCAGTCCCAACAATCCGATGATGGATGCTGACCGGAGAGCCACTAGAATCGGAGTTAGAGTCTGTCTATCCAAGTGCTCAATAAGATTTTTCTTCTTCCGTCTTCGATGGCCGATGTCGTAGTAGTTAAAGTCTTCGCCGTCGTTTTCGTTTCTATGCGCGCCAATCAAAGAATCCAGATCCAGAAATGAAAATCAGTTTTTTTTGCGACTTTTTGGAGGGAATTTTTGTTTTTCTTTGAGTTTTATAGCTTAAAATTTAAGTGATTTTCAATCCTTATTATAGCTACGGTGTAAAAGATAAATTCAATAATAAATAAATAATAAAAAATATATGTTTTTTTCACTGCCAAACACCACAAAACAAGATTAAATTGGAGTCGTTTTCTTTCTTTTCTTTTGAGCGAAAAAATAGAAGAAAATTGCGAGAGAAGCACACGCGCGCGCCAACTATTTTTCGAAAGTGTTTGCCGTCGCCTTTGATTTTGATGGTGTTTGCTGCATGTTGGTGTTGTGGAGAGAAGGAGAAAATTAAAAAAAGAAACGGTCGTTAGAGGTTAAATCCAATGGGTATGAGAGAGGAGGATATAGTTTTAGTTTTGACAGAGAAGTGTTGACATAAGGAAGGAAGTAGTAGATCACATCTTTTTCGGATGAAATCATTCAGTGTTTGGTTTTATGGTTTGAGTTAATGCGGAACATAAGGCCGAGGTAACATGGCTATCCAAGAAATAAATTTGAATTCCATCATCAATTTCGATTTGCAAGGATAACGTTATCTTCAAAACTTTTTCATCTATTAGCTTCGGGATTATATGTATTACAATTAGGAATAATGAATATTCGCTAGTTTAATCTTCAACTTTCCAATAATATAAGATCAAACCAACTGAAGTCATACTTACCTTATATCAGGCCCAATAGTATTAAATATAATAGCCGCGTTTTATTATACACGAAGAACCAGTTCATGAAGAACTGGTTCAGCACTTTTCATGTATTACAACAACACTACATGATCTTGATATTTTTCTGGTTCAATTTTCGTGAACCAAGTTTGATGCCACCATCAAAAGAAGGTAAATTTTGCATTTGAAAGGGGTAGTGTTTTTGTTCTGAGTTGTCAAAACGAGAGTATTGCCATATACCATGTTTTATGATACAATCTTAAGTTGAGTACTGAACGGCAGGATACAGACACATCGTTGCTGCAGACCAAAATATTTTATTTTTGTGAACATAATTTGCTCAGACCTCCTGTGTGGTGTGTATGCATGTCGACTATTTGGAGTTAAAGCCTGTGGGGATTAATTTTTGTTTTTATTTTCTTCGTCTGCTATTACTTCTCTGTGTCGAGTACGGGCAAGATGTTTTTTCGGAATATAATTAAATTCCAATAATCACAACGGGCAACATCATTGTAAAAAAGTGGGAAATTATGATCCGTATAGTTTTATTTTAGTGATCTGAACCAGTTCATCTTATGTGCATAATAAAACGCGGCTAATATAACATTCAGAATATGTCTTGACTTTCACTCTTTCAGTTCTTAGTCATTTCCTTTAGCTTAGATAGTTTCGGGTATAACTTCTAAATTTAATCAATCGAAATTTAATTCACATGGAATAATTAGGTATTTTGATTTCGTTAGAAACGTAAAACATGATCATTACTTTTTAAAGATTCGTCAAAGAGATTTTGTAAAGATAGAATGGAATAAGGAGAAACTAGGGGAACAACGTTTTAAGTAACCTTTTGGTTTGTACTCAAATGTTTTTTTGATTTATTGGTCTTTAATCGTCTCTCCATATCTGCTCATTAGTTTTCGATGGGATGTAAACCCTGACCTTAGGCTGGCCAATCCAAAATATTAGTTCTTGTGCTTAGTTACATGATATTATCATTCTACTGTTTATTCTTACTAATGGGGCAACATCATGTCTCGGGAATGCACCTAAACCATTATGTTTCGGTTTCCTCCAAAACAACCTCGGTAGTTTTAGCGAGACCTCAAAAAAACAAGGATAGATACTAAATCTTTTTCCTTAAAAAAAAAAAACGTTTTTACAGAAACAGAGACGCTAAACATCAAAGACTAACGGTCCAAGCCAAACACTGTGGTGCTTAAAAAAGTAATATCACTGAACATGTGCATTTAACATTGTTGTTTCTTATTGTGTTATACCACTGAAGTTGAGCGGGACCCTTTCGAACATTTCATATTATTCCTAACTACTAAGAACGGCTTCTTCTAAACAAAATTAAAACGACAGGGATATACATTTTATTAAATGTCTTATCAAAAGATATCCTTACCCTTGTAAGTCTCTTTCGTTGTTTAATGTAGGATATTTTTGAAGATATCATGTCAATAATAATCTTAAATTAAAAAAGCCTTCAGTTGGACAACTGAATGGCAATTTAATGAAATAGAAAAGTAAGTATACGCCTGGGTGTACCACACATGCATATTCGCATTTCTTTCGAATAAAACTAAACGAACGGCATATTCAACACAGCTTATATAATCATTGGGTAAAAAAATATTTAAATTACAGGGGCCCAACCATGTTACCCGATTCTATAATAAAAATATTCGAATTCGCAAATTCTGGACTCTATAACTCTTTTAATGACGCTTTAATATGCGATAATCGAACAGCTATAGTGGTGCCAGCTTGGTTTTTATGTACTTTCGTATAATCGGAACCACCTAACTCGAAAGTTATGTCAAAACAAAGCAGACATCAAATGTGTTTGCGAGCAGATCGTTCGAAAATCGCAAATTTGTTGAAAAATGCTTGGCATTACTGGCGCTCTATTCTTTTTTCATACATAGTAGCAATTGAAAGTAGAATTGCAAATAGGTTTCGAATAGAACCAAAATTAGAATTGAGTTACATAGTAGGGCCCCAGGTCTACTTAATCAATTATTTTTAGAATGAGTCATTTTATCTAATCAAAATATAACGATTCTAATTTTTCAAGATTAGAGGTGAATAAATATATACGTGACTTCTGTTTCGGTGAGATTATATAATGCAGCTGTTAAAAAAGGATGCATTAGTAGTTTCTCACCTTAATTCTTAGTCTCATACTAAAAAGATGAATATTCAAGTTTCAAGACAAATCAGAACACAATTAAATTAGTGTATTTCGAAATGTTCCATTTCAGTTTATATTATTTTTTTCATATTTTTTGTTTTTATAAATTAATTACAAATAATTTATTTACATTAATCCTAGGTATTAACATCTATTCGCCCTTTTTATTCTTTCTTTGATTTTTATTTTTTTTTGTTGTTGTTTAAGACATTATTTTTTATTATTATATGAAAATATAAAAGAATATTTTCTTCTATTCTCAATGATTTTGCCTAAGAAAACAATTAATTAAAATTATTGAAACTACACATAGTTTAATTACACAATGCATTTCATTTAATAATGAAAAATTCATAATTTAAATTAGAATTCATTTGTTTCATTACTTTAATTTTTACATTTTGCAAGGATAACATATAGTTTTTTTTATTATTTATTTATTTTAGTTTAGTTTAGTTTTATTTTATTTTCTCTTTCAGAATGAAAGATTTCCATTTTACACAAAGAACACACAATTTTGAAATGATTACAATTTTTCCTCAGCAAAAAAAAAAAAGAAGAAGAGACACATCACTCAACAAAATGAAGACAAATTTTAAGAAAAACCAAAACAAATAAAATTTATACATTTTCTTTTTACTATTGTTTTCGAAAAATAAAAATAAAATAAAAAATAATTTACACAAACAAAATATATAATATATATGTATAATATTGACAACGGTGGACAATAACAAAAAAGGAGTCGCAAAAAATAATCACAGATTCAAATGAAATTAAAAAAAAATCAAACACAAATTCCAAAACCGCATGAAAGTTAAAAACTTTTTTTTCGTAATTTCTTTTCTTTTTTTTTTTTGTTTTAGATGCGATGAAATTTGCCAACACACTCACAAACAATTGTAATAATAATAATAATAAAAGTAATGCATATAGGTCCCGTATTTAAAAAATAAACTACTAAGAAGAATAAGATACATTTTTTCAATTTTTTTAGAAAAAAAAACTGTCCAAAAAATCCATTTGACTTGGTTTTACAGCTTGTGGATTGTATGTGGATCGTAGATTGAATTTCTTCGAAAATCAATCAGATTGTTGTATTGTATTGAAAAAAAAACTATGTATTTTTTTATAATTCAAAGTGTTTTTTGTTTTAATTTGTTTTATTTTATTGCATTATACATATATTTCAAAAAAGCTTTGCTTTGAAAAAACATTCTTTTTCTTTAATATTTAAAAAAATAAGCGTAATCGTTTTTTTTTTTGTTGTTGTTTGTTGTTTTTGAAGTTTATAACTATAATTTTTTTCTTTACAATTGCTTTGGGTTTTTGTTTTTACTAAGATTTTGTACTATATATCCACTGGAAACCAAGCAAATTAAATTTATTTTACATGTTTTTTTGTTTTTGTTGTTTTTCAAATAGATTTTAAAGAATTTTGAATGAGAATTGTTTTTTTTTTGACAAAGTTTTAGATGTATAAAATCATTTTTTTTTGTTTATAAATAATCCTAAAATAATTAGTAATGCACACATTTTTTGTTGCTTGTTTGTTTGTTTGTTTTTTTTTTTACAAAATTTTACTAAAAAAATATAAATATATTAAAAAAATTTAATTATGAAGTCCGAAAAAGCTTTGAAAAGTTTTATTTCGTTTTTTGTTTTTGTTGTTAATTTTTTTTTTTAGTTTTCAGTTTTCAGGAATAAAACTTTAAATTTCTTATCGAAAATATAATTGTTTATAAATTAATTTAAGAAATAATTTATACACAGAAAGAAGAAGGAAATATAAAATTATATAGTTTGTTTTTTTGTTTTTTTTTGTTTGTTTAAATAATTAATATAATTTAAATAGAAATACGTACTAATAATTAAAATTATAATAGCCTACAGAAGTAAACGGGACCTAGATTTTTTTAAACGACTTGTGGTGCCACCTAAACCTTTGACATCACCATTCCAGCTCTTTGATTTTGCGCGGAAATGTCTGTAGGCTTCTGCGTAGGAGGGTTCCAACATTGGCCGGTATGCAATTGGATCACAAAGCTCTGAGTGGTTTTCGTAGAATTCTTTGTAACCACCATGGAGCAGATAGATCTCTGGATAGTGTAGGGCGGGATATGAGTTGCGTTCGCGATCGTTATTACGAAGGAATCGGGATCTGGAAGGAGAAAAAAAAAGAAAAAAGCTCATTAGTAAAAGTTTCAAAAAGAAAAGTTTTATAAAAGCTATAGGAAACTTGATATGAAACTCAAAAGCTCATAACAACTTTCCAATGCTCTCCTATTCATGATGAAGCTTTGAAAAAGCCCATCAAAAGCTCTTTTGAGCTTTCAAAAAAAAAAGTTCTAAAAAAACTCTTGTATACTTACAATTTTGGTCCCCGTTCAGACGAGAATTCACAATGGAATACAAGTATATGTCTCTTTGGTCCATCAGCTTCCACAGCAGGTGCATCAGTCTTTGCATTTATAAACTCCTCCATTATCTGTTCCTGGGTGTACAAATTCTTTGCGCCTCGAATATGGCCTCCTTCGAATTCATACGGATATCGGCAATCGATGATCTTATACGAAGCCACTGAATCCTTGTAGACTCCATTAACAAGATTAGCCATCGTGTGACTTGAAATCGACTTCAAGTCCCTATGACGACCATCCATGAGGGGCAGGCAGAAAGGTTTACTTAAGTCTCCAATAAGATCAGGGTCCGATGAGGATCTCGACAAAGCGCTCATAATATCTGCATCATTCATTGACACATACTTTCTCAGCACGGGTCTAGCTGGTGCCTCAACTTGTGCTGCAATTGGCAACAGGCCATGGCCAGCGTTCTCCTTCTCAGCCGAAGCAGACAAATAATCGCCCTTGTATCGCTTATTCTGCACTGGACTAACTGTGGTCGATGGTGGTTCGGGACGTTTAAAACAACGCTCCGCCGCCATACGCGACGAATACGGTGTGGTATTCAGCGAAGGTGATTGATTGTTGGATGTCAAAAACGAAATCCGATCTTGTACTGTTCTCAGAATCTCTGGGGTCTTTGGTTCAAATAGTGAAGTGCGTGCTCTATTCGCCGAGCTATTATTCTCGGTCAAGCTCAAGCATCGACGCACTGGTGGTCTCTTCATCAGCTCAGGGCTGGTTTTTGTGGTCTTAATATGGCCACTTATCAGCGAGTTCAAATTACTCGGTGCATTGCCATTGCATTCATCGTCCAATGATTCCATCTCAAACAACTCCATATACTCATCGTCCATTGTGGATTCCATCGAACCCGAACTCAGGCTATGGAATATTCTGAACGACTTGGCCGATGGTGTCATAATTTGCGCCAATTGATTCGATGATGATGATGATGATGATGCCAATGATGGCTGCTTATTTAGGCGAGGTGATGGTTCCAGAATCTTACGACGGCTCTGTTGTAATAATTGTTGTGGATGGTGTTGTTTGTCCATTATTTGCGATTGAATTATTTGGAAACGCTGCGGACTGCCTTCGGGCGATAACAGTCGATCCTCATCCATGAGAAGTGTGTTGGCTGTTGGGCTGGATGAGGCGAAGGCATGTTGACTATCGTCATCATAGAATGTCAATTCGTCCATCATGCCAGCACTGTGCATTGTGTTTGTTGTTGACGAGTTGTTGTCCATCAGAAGGCGACGTCCACCGCGATTACTGCGTTGGAATGCATTCAAATCGAAGTTATTTGAAACAACACTGCAAATAGATAGAAAAAAGGATTCATTTAGTTAAAGTTGTTTGAGATGTGGAACGTAAAATTATTTTAAGGACATTAAAGATTTTCACAATTTAACACTTTTAAGAGGATATTTGAATTAAAATGGGTTCCACTTGTCAATTGGGAAGGTTTAATGAGATAGGTCACAAAATAATGATGAAATGTCACTTTTAAGGATGCAAATATTTTCGAAAAAAACTTAATTTACATGAAAAATCCAGGAATGGTGTGTTTGAAAACAACCAACAGCTTTAGTTTTCTCCGGTAATTTTTATTACTACTTGTCATCTTGTGATGTTTTCAAAAAAATACGCCGCGAACGTCCACGTCCTTCTCAAAGGACAATACAAATAAAACTATCGTCCTAAACAACGTACAGTCACGCTGCAACCTTTGTAGAGGCTCTAAAATTATGTTACACCATTCGACATCGACACTATCCAACCACCATCGCATTTATTTGTACCACCAGCCAAGCAGACAGGCAACAAGGCAGCTAGGTAGACAGCCAGCGCCAGCGTAAAAACTCAACTCTGGCTCTGGAAACAGGGACAAGTTCATTAAACTCAATCAACCATCCAATTCATCCTGATGGCTGTGATGTGTGTAGCTGTATAGAGTCGAGTTCGGAATTGGTGTATGAAATGCACCTCTCTTCTTGTCCTAGGACAGATATTTTTATGTTTGTGTGTATGCAATGTTGTAGGTTTTCTCTTCCCCCGAAATAAACAGTTCCTCATTTCAGAATATACGAGTCGAGTATTATTATTATACAAAATTAAACACCCGGACATTTTTTTTTTTCATTTCAATAACATCAAAATTGGAATAGAGCTCGAGCGAGAGACGAGGCAGAGCCACCAAAGCAAATTATATATGAACGTGAACGAACTGACTCAGGGGAAACAATGATGTATGTATTTTGAAACCCTCCGGAGTTTTATAGATCCATGAACTCGATTTGACTCAAAATGCACAGGAAAAATGTTAAATTTTATACCACCATCAGGAAAAAAAGAGGGTTGCTATTGATGCATTTCAAAATTTCTATGTTTCTGTGAACGAGGGTAACAAATGGATAAAAATGTGGACAAAAAAAAAAAACATTCCCTTCCCGAGAACAGATGTGTGTTGTGTGTACTCGTAGCTGTTGAGTTCGGTGTACTCGTTTTAATTGGAGAACTTCAAATTATTTTTGAAAAAAAAAAAAATTGAAAAAAAACACAATTGGGGTTTCGTCTGAGAGAGCCCTGAAAACTGTCAAGGAATCCCCCAAAACGCGAACCAAAAATTTACATAGAGACATAAGGAAGTCCATCGGCAGCGGACAGTACAGAGTTTCAATGAACTGTCTGCTGTCTTTTGTCCCTGTTCCAGAAATATTAAGTAGGCAACAGGAAGGTATACATAGGTAGAATATCCTACATTATATTCCATGAAAAAAGGGCAAGACAAAAAGAAGGAAGGTTTTATGCGCTGGGAATGACCCTAGCGGATGTCTTAGTATGATTATCAACTTCTTTTTTTTTTATTGAAGATATTTTTTTCTTGGCACACGTTCTTGGGACAGATAAAAAATGTTCAGCTGTGTTTTCATTTTTTTCTTCTGTGTGCGTGTTTTTTCTTCAAGGAATTGTCATTTCCGAAGTGTCCTGTTTTGGAATTCTAAAAGAAGGCTTATTTTATTAGGTCAGGTCGGTAACAGAAAATGCCCTCTGGACAGAGGTGTAAAATAAGAAACATGAACATAAGGCACACATGGTGAAGACATGTTGTGGGTTTTTTTTTGTTGTTTTTAATGTGACCTTATTGGTAATGAAAAGTTAACATTGCAAATTTATTCTTGAAATTCCGTGGGAAAAAGAACTTGAAGTAAATTTATGTTAATTGTAATTTTGTAATTATTTTTTTTTTTAAATGAACAAAAATAAAATACCTTGAAAATTTAAATAAATAACTAGAAATGTTGAAACTTTTTGGAATTAGTTAGGAAGACTTTCAAAAAGGAAACAAATAATATTATGAAGTCTTTAAGAATTGACAAAATTTTGGAAACTAATTAAATTAAATTCTAATAAGAATCATATTTTAAATTTTAGTCAAAAAATCAAAGCAAATCAAATGCACTTTATGTTTGTGATGTGCCGCAAGGCTGCATCCTTGGGCCTGCATTATTTCTTAATATTGAACTAATTTCTTAAAGTTCATTGATTAACAATAAAAAGACAAACAAAAAAAAATCAATCTTATCAACATAAATTTAACCGTTAAAAAATCCCTCATTCAACACATACGAGCAGTTACTTTTTTTTTATGAATCAATTGAGAAACCCCAGTTTCCACATGAGGGCATCACCATCGCCACCAGAAGTAAATCTGAATAAAAAGCGAAATTACTTTTGAGACTTTCGATTTCATTTGAAACCGAGACCGAGACTGAAATAAAATTACAAAAAAAAAGAAAGAAAGAAAAAACTAATAAACGAGGCACTAAAAAAGCCGGCAAGAATCGCAGTCAAAAAGAAAAAAGAAAAAAAAAGAAAAAAACGTTGCACACAAAATAATCTTATGAATGTGCGAATTCACGAAGAGTCTCTCTGCAACGAACGAGGAGCCTCGTCTCGAGCTCAAGAAAAGACCCATCATCATCGTCATCGGAGTCTTATAAAAAGAGGCTATGGCACTGGCCCACTGATTTAATATAACGGCATGGAGGGTATAATAATAATAAAAGTAATTTCAATGATATAGGTTTTAAAGCGGTTGATCGGCACAGTGGATCGGTCTCAGGGGACCGACCGACCGTAGACTGGACGGACTGAGATTGGAGTATCTTATTAAGTGGCTAGTGGGGCTCTCTTTCTCTAGTTGAACTTGGGCTATTCATGCGTCGTCAGATTACCGGTAATCGACTGGCATAGGTGGTTCTTGAGAACGAAGCAGAAAAATGAAATTAAAAAAAAAATAAATATCATTAACTCCCACTTAATTCCCTCTCCCGGTCTCGGAACACACGGTCTTGTATTATTCATTAATTAGCACTTTTATTTTTTATTTTTTCGAATTTTATTTTATTATTTGTTGATGTTTAGGTAATCCAGGTGGTTTTTATTTTTTGTATTTCTTTGTTGTGATTTTAATTATAGTTTATTTTATTTTTTTTTTTTTGTATTTATTTAAGGAAGTAAATGAGATAATTACCTTGTACAATCCATCATATCGCAGGTTTCTTCACTTATGCTTTCCCACAACATTTTGGTAGATTTTTTTGTTTGAAATTTATAATTTAATGAATTTTTTTCTGATGATGAAATTCGAAAAAACGTAATTTTTCGAATTATAATTTGATGATTTTTTTATGGATTTAACAATTTTTAAAACAAATTGTTTTTATTTGAATTTTTTAAAACATAATTTTAGTTTTTTTTTTGATTATTTAGTCCACGACACTTGTAGTAGGTTGTGTATCCTTTTTGTGTTAAAATTTTTGCAGTGTGTTATCCTTGCAAAAAGTCTTCTTATTTTTCTCACAAAACTTTTTTTTCACAAATAAAGTCTTAATTTAAGTTTTTAAAAATAAAATCACTTAAAAATATATTGCATTTCGGTGTGTTGTGTATAGATATTTAATAATAATTTTTCAGAGTGTCCTTATTATCATTTTTTGTCCTTAATTTTGGTGTTTTTTATTTTAAGTACATTTAAGGATGTTTCGAATATGCACTGATTTTTTCTTTTTGTTTTAAATCATTTTTCACTGTGATTGGTTTTTTTTTTTTCTTTGAATATCCTTCAAGTTTTTAATAATTTATCGATTTTATAAATGCCACAAAACTTCTCTCAATTTAAAATAAAATAATTCTTTAAAACAAATATCCTGAATTAAATATTTTCCTTTTTGAAGTTTTTTGTTCGGAGAAGAGAGGGCATTTGCTACAGAACGATAACTAAACTCGAATGACTACGGATTTGTGAATACACTCGGCTTTTATCGAAACTCGCACTTCTTCCATAGATAGGGGTTTGTTGGGAATTACTTTTATGGTTTGGTGGTGTGGAATTTGTATCTGTGTGAATGAAGAAGAAGTAGAAGGAGAAAAAGAAGATGATGAAGATGGAGACGAAGAAAAAACTGTATCTCTCGTGTAGAATATAGAATGAGAGAATGCGTGAATGTGGATAGTGAATTAAAATATAAGTGGAAAAATCATATGGTTTCTCTACACAGATGCACAAATGTATCTATATGGCTCTATATTTGTGTGTCATGTTAATGTATGATTGTGTGCGTGTTAATATTTAGTCCTTTTTGATATTATCCTTCGGTACGTTTGATTCTGTGTGTTATGTGCGCGGCTGTTTCTTTGAAGGAACATATGATTTTTGTTGCTTTTTTGTATTCTTTTTTTTATTTAATTCTTCTCTTCTCATTTGTTTTCTTTTTTCATTAAAAGAGTGCACAAGTGTATTTTTAAGATGTGTGTTTTGTTTTTATATGTGTGTGGTGTTGGTGTGTATCTTTTATAAAGTAAAGGCTGAAACTCAACCTCAACCCCTTCGAAAGATATTTTATGAGATGAGATTTTTGTTTGCTTTTTGATTTTCCTTTCGTAGTATAGGGTATAAGGTATAGGGACGACGACGTAGGGTATAATTGTGTGAAATATTATGGAGGAGAGAATCACAGAATATTATGATGATCAACTTTTAAGAATAGAATGTGAAGAAAGCATTGATTTTTGTTGTTGTTGTTGTTGTTGTTTTTGAATTCGACTCGAAAAGTCAGCTGAGCGCGCAAAGAGGAGGACTTTTGTGCCTTTGCTTTGGATTGCAGTGTGTGTTAGTTTTTTTTTTGTTTCTTATATAAGTACATGGAATATTTATCTTTAAAAGATAGTTTGATTTTGTTTCTTTCATTTTATTTAATTTTTTTAAATGAAAATTCAATATACCAACTTATAGTTTTTGTATATAGGTAGAAGACAGGGAGTGGAAGTATTTTAAGGGGCAAATCAATAGAAAAGATTGAAGATTTGAAAAAAAAGGGGATACCTACTCAATAACTTACATAAGATATACGAGTAGGTACATATATATCTAACTACATTGGAATTTCTGGAAGGGAATTATGTATTATGTGAAATATGTTTGTAATTAGGAGATTTAAGTGCAACAGGTACATTAGAGTCCTTGAGAAAAAAAAACCATAGTCAAACGGGTATATGAAGAAGAAAAAGGGGGGTTTAGGTGTCAATAAGTAGGTACATGGAAGTGTTCAAAATAGGGTATGATGAGAATGAGAATCAACCAATGAAGAACATAGGAATCTACGTAGGTAGTTACATAATGAATGTATGTTCTTATCTTCTGAGAAAAATAGAATCAGTATAGGTAGGCACCTTACAATTCAAAAGTGGATCCAGAAATAATGATCATTTTGGTTGAATGCTTCAAATAAAAAAAAAGGATTGGTACCTATCTACTTTTAATATGTAACTGATTAACTGATTAATACATTGTCATTGGTATAAAGGGAATCTTTAGCCTTGAAAATCAATATTCAAAATGAAAATTTAATGATTCAAAATGTTGGTTATGTCCTTAAAAAGTTCCTGTATTATGATAATTTGTGAGCTTTGTCTTTGAACTTGAAGTATACTACATAAGGTCAATGATAACTTAAAAAATCTTATATGAAGTAATGCATCTTTAAAGTTCCGATGTTTGATTTAAGTTTTTAAAAGTAAAGATTAAGAGTTAGACTCAACCTTTTTAGTATGAAGATCAACCTCCAAGTTTGTCTTATCTTTATTTTGGTTAAACTCACAACTGACAGAAAACCAAATTAATAATTTGATTAAAATCAGTTACTATACAACGTTCTAAAGTTAGTCAAAGGATCCATTGTTTTACTGATATTTGATTTCAAAACAAAGGATTAATGTAAGATTATCAATGCAAAATTTGATTCTAATCGTATTGAGCCGAAAGATTTAAGTGATCTTAAGGATTTCATTTATTTGAAGATATTTAAAACACAAAGGTTTTTCATAATCCCATTCAAATTTATCAAAAAGATAAATTAAGATAAGTCTTTCCTATTTTGACAACAATCGAATCAGAACCAGGACTTTTCAGTTACAGTGTTTTAATGACCAAGTATCTTTATCAGAGTATCGATACTTCGAGGGCAAGAAATTGCTTGAAAAGTCCTTTTCATTGCTTCCAAGTTTCGTTCTTTTTGTAGAGCATTCAAAAACGCTTAGTTACTTTTTTGCTACACCACCGTTTATATGCCAAGGTAACACTTTTGAGTCATGATTTATCCTTTCAAAGTTAAATTTCCATTTTTAAAAATTTTTTTAAATCCCACGGGAAAATTCATATCATAAAACTCTTTTTGCAAATGATGCAATTTTTCTAATGACTTAAAGATTAACAGAGTTTACATTCACCTACGTAAGAGTATCTAGGTATAATATTTATGTTTCTTTTATGATTTTGATTTTTAAAAATCATTCAAGGTGTCATAAAAAAGGTGTACATTCCTTAAAAAATACCCTAAAATTAGGTTGGTACATAGGTACACGGATTGTTTGATTAATGAATGTACCTAAATACAAAGAACAATCGCAGGTAGTAAATGTTTTTTTTTTTTATGACAATTTCCAACAATTCAAATTATTTTAATAACTCTCTAATTTTATTTGTTTACAATAAAAGAGTGAACAAAAAAGTTTCAGCAAGGAAACAAAATGGAGACACTTTTTCTAATCCATGTCAATTTTCGAATTGCAAAAAATGTCAAAATAAACATTTGATGAATTTTACGGAAGCTGCCACTAAAATCTCACTTTAATACTCCATCATTTTTATTCAATTATACACAAAATAAGAGTCTTTTAATGTTTAAAACAAAATATGATAAAAAAGTACTGTAAACAAGACAGAGCCTTGAGGCATACCACCGAATTTATTTGTTTCCTGATCATACAATTCATATTATTGATTTTTCTGAAGACTTTTTCAATGGACAAACTAATTTATTTCACTATTTGAACAAGATCGATTTCAAAGTATTGGAAAAAATTGATTTTTAAACTCTTTTATGTTCTAGCAATTGTTTGTTAAATATTCAATAGTTTGAAAAATTGTACTAGAGTAAATCCAAATGACTCTTCGTCTCCAAGAAGTTTAAAGTTAAAATAAATTTTAAAAACTTAACACAAAAACGACTACAGACAACATAAATAGTTAGGTATAAAGTATTATGTCCATTACAAGCTTTTTAAAACAAACAAGTTAAGGTACAAACCTTTAACGGCCCTTGAGATTTCCTTTTCGCTCAAGTCTATCTACCTACACAAACTGACAAAGTCTACCTACCTGTTGCCTGTTGGGGACAAAGAATAAAATTTCAAGCCCCACAAAGAAGAACCTCAATCAAACAAAGCAAAACATCGAGGCTCAATACAAAAGTTCTTCTTTTATTCAAGCTTTGTATTTTTTACATTCAAGGTCTTTCCAATACCTGACTGTGAAGCTATTGAAAATTTCGCGTGAATTTTCGTATATAGTCAGTCGGTGGGTAGGTATCGTCTCTCTAAAGACACATGATCACATTCATTCCTGAAAACCAAATCTTAGAAAAAAAAACATAAGAACGTAGTTGGATATCATTGGGCATAGAGGAGAGCTATAAATTCATAAAAAGTCACATAACTGAAAGAATAAAAACATAATTTTGATAATTTTTGCAAAATATCAAAATTTCATCAACATTCATCATCATAGTCTCCACCGTGTCGTCGTCGTCGTCGTCTTCATCATTCTTCATTTTACAAAACGATCTTGTAAGGTGATCTTGTGAATTTTTCTGCAAAGAAGAAGCATCCATATCAAATCAAAAGTATCTTCCATAGCTTTTACGAGCTCAAAAGTTTCGTATTCGTATATTTCTTCAAAGAAACAAAACACTCGCACGCTATAAAAGCAAAACGATCGCTTCCGAAAGTGATCTTCACTCGAATTGAGTTCCACAACAATTTGCGCGGTTCTTTTATACCCCATAGGCCCCAAACCACTTGGGTACCCCAAAAGCATTCCTCCACCCATACTAATACAGATCAGCCACCCAATTGGAGAGCATAATTCCAACTTCCAAGACATATACTCATATGATCTTTAAACCGTCAACTCAACAAACAACAACAACAACAAAAACGGAATGAAAACCAAATCAAAGAAAGAAACGAAGCAAGAGATAAGAAATGAACACAGAAGAACCAACAAAAAAAAAATAAAATAAAAATACATAAATATAATATATTCGTATCGAATAATGCAAAGGAATGCCTCCCTCCTTATCCGTTAAAAAATCACGGACAAGAGAGGCGCAATGTTGGCGCGTTAACATTCAAAAAAAGCCGGTCAGAAAAAAAGGAACAAAAAAAAAAAACAACTGAAAATAACGATCGATTTGGGCTTGAGATTGAGATTCATTCTCTGGAAATGTATCCTCTTATACGAGTATATATGTATGTATGTGGTAGGTATTATCTCAAAAACTTTACACACATAGCTAAAAGGAAATGAATAAATTATTATCAAAAAGAAAGATACGGTTTTTTTGGGATTATTAGTAGGCACGCAACCGGACGACAAAAAATTCAAACCCAACATTGTTTAGATCAAAAGGTTACTGAGCTTCAATAAGCACACACACATTAGCTATGCCCATAGCGCCCGCCAAAAAAACCTACAATTCAGATGCCTCAAAAAAGGAGAGGGAGGGGGGGGGGGCAGAATAGGGGATGAGTCTCTTATTTTTTCGAACTTAAACATAAATTTTAAATTAACTTCTATTGTAGATTCGTATGGATTTTTATCTGTGCGTAAGACACAAATAAACAATGCGTAAAAAATGTGTCACAACATGAGGCACCATATTAATTGATTCTAATAGATACAATAACCAAAAATTATAAACGACCAAGAATAAGGGTCAAGAGTTGGATGTCTCGAGAAAAAAATTAAAAAAAAAAAAAAACATGGAAGAAAAAAATTCCGAATATTTAAAACGATTTGATGTGGTGTGCGGACAAATGCGGTGCGACGCGACGCAAGGCGGCGTCTAAAATAGTGATCGTGTTTGCAGCAGTATAATTCCACGTACCAAGTACTTAGTAGTTGTGGAAGGAAGATACGAAAAAAAAAGTCAGAAGCAAAGATCTTGAACTTCTATATCTACAAGTGCATTGGAATTTAAGAACGTTACACCTTCTTTATCCCTATTTACAAGGTATCTCGATATCGATACGCATTTCAAGTTAAAAGATACAGGGTGCATGTAAGGAAGTTGTAATTCTGGGGAGTATTCCAGTTCGGTAATTAAATAAATCCAGAATCCCTCACTTCATTGTTGAAATTTACATATCCTTGAATTTTCTAGTTCACATTTTGCACTAAAAAATAAGATTTAATCAAAATCCTAAAAGGCGTTTTTGAGAACATTATGTTATGGTTCCAGTTCAAATATGATATAAGAATTGTTAGTAGATGATTAGAATGCTGATCTAGCATTACACCAGGAGAGATACATCAAAAAGAACTAGGTAAAAGAAAGTGGCCCAAAATGCCCACCTTGAGGAACACCAAATAAAAATTCTTATTTCAACCTGATTTGACTTATATATCAAGACAGACAAGTTGAGATTAAAGTCAGGAAGATAGGAGCTACTTGCACTAACTGGTTCTTGGTTCAAGTACTTAAGTATTCCTTTGATACCCGCCTTTAGCCCCTAGCAACATTCAGTTCTGTTCCATTGTGTCTTGGAAGCCCATTTAACTTCGAGGCCTTGTCTAATAGATTAGGCTGGTATTGACACAGCTATACTGGGTCACTGGACTATTCCGATTGACACTTTTGCAAGCAGGGTACCTTGGAACTTCCAAAGAAGCTTCGTTTAAGTTTCCATAAGACATACTATCTCTAACTCCTTTAGAAACACCCTGTAGAATGTCTGTGTGAGGAAACATAAAAAAAAAACGAATAAATAACTAAAATCATAGTCAATCAGCTGAGTATTAAAAAATAAACATATGACTAAAGCGTGGAATCGTGGAACTGATATTTTTTTGTGTTACCTCCACAAACTATATCATAGCAAAAGGACAAAATTACTTGGAACCAATGAAGAGGAACACGCAGCGGCGCAGGGGACAATCCCAGGCATTTGCCACATACGTCGTCGTTAAATATTGGTTAGGTATATATTTATCTATCTATAGCCAAGACACTCTCAAGAGGCCCAAGAATGTAAAGTTGGAAGATGATGATGATCTTCATATAGGGTTAGGTTTGTTGTAGGTAGTTTTGGTGCATATACTCGTACTCATATGATGATCGAGAAGTTCTTCGTTTTCTGTCCAGTTTTATAACCTGGAGTACGATTATAGGCATATAGAAGTCAACTTCGATGGGGGTATTACAGACAATTTTATGTATATGTATGTATGTAGGTGTTTATTTGGATAACATGAATAGGCAATCGATAGTGAAGTGGCGATCGAGTGGATTACAAAAAAAAAAAAAAAATAAGACGAAGAAGACCCCGAAAGGATCGAAGTCAGAGTACCTTTAGAGGGTTAGGTAGAGTTTGGATCTTCAATTATATTCACTTCGATGATCAATATTGTGTTTCACATTATAAATATCTGAATATATGTTCCTTCCTTAATTAGTGTTGATCAAAACTGGACTGACTTTCATGAATGCCCTTATATCGAGTTTTTTCGAAAACCTGACTCTTTGTTGAAAACTAACTTTACCCATTAACATGGACACAATTACATACCTACTAGGTAAGTTGATTTTTGAAAATTCAAATCAAAGTTTTTAATGATGATTAGGGAAAATGCACACTCGGAAAATAGAAGAAGAGTATTAGTTGGATTTCTTCTATTGAAAGATTTGTCGATGTCATTTAGTAAATTTTCTTACACGGCTAAATGCAAAATTTAGACAAAGCTTTTTAGAGAAGTGGAAAAAGAACAATATCGATTTGTCGTGTTTGAAAGGGAAATTGTGCAGCGAAATCAAAGACTGTCAAAAATTGGTATAACGAGTTTTAATGTGGTAGCACATCAGTTGGTCATCATGTCCAAGAAAATTTGGGCATGAGAAAACTTTATGTCGGCGCGATTTTTGCCGCTTTTTCTCACACAAACCGTGAGATCACTTCAACCACTTTAGAGCAGTGTTTGAAGCTGTTAAAATGCAATCCGAAGGAGTTTCTTCGTCGTTTACGTACTGATACACGCCAGAGACCAAGGAACAGTCGAAACAGTGGATTTTACCCGTTAAATCCAATCAGACGGAAATGTGATGGCCACCTTTTTCTGGGATTCCACAAGGTGGGATTTATTTCGAAACGAAGAAACGATCACAGTGCACTGTTACGCCAAAAATTGAAGAAAGAACGGCTCCACGTTACCACAAAAAATTCGATCTAATTGCACTACTGAACGAATAAAGATCATCGCAGCCAATGAGGCCCACTTTACAGACCTTGAGAAAGCCGAACTAGAAGAACAGTTGTTGAGAAATAAAACGCTGGCCTTCACCTTTTTCATAAAGCTAGGCATTTAAGAAACTGCCTTGAACGAGAACTTGAAAAAACCTTTAACCCTTTACATTTCTACTATGAAATGCTTCTAATTCAAATTGGTGGAAAAATTAAAATTTTCTTCAAAACCTGTTTTCAAAAAAGTTAAAAGTCAGTCGGAACTAAGGACAGGAAGGTCTCTGATACTTATGTCAGAAAGGTTCAGAAAAGTAAACGAATTAGTGGTCGTTGGAGCTCTTTTCCATCGAAAGCAGAAGTTTAAAAATAAATGTGCTAAATGCAAATACCTAATCCGTATCATTTACAAGAAGAAATCAAGAAAGTCAAAGGGTTAGACTGCAAATAGTTAAACTTAGTCTTTAAAAAGATTTCAAAATGTTGAAGAAATGGATTTTCAAATCAAAGTGAATACCTACCAAAAGTAGATCCCAAACTAAAACAGTCCTCTTAGTCATTCTAAATAGCTTTGTAGCAGAAGTTTCCAGAAAATGTCAACCCATGTAATTATCTATTCTAACCTCACTTGGAACTTGAATAAATTCCTCGAGGATGCATATTTCCATAAAGTCTCAAAACATATCCTTTACTTTGAATAAATTAACATTGAATCCATCTCACTGACTTTACCGTCTTCTTTTGACATGCTCCAAGTCAATATGACAGTCCACACGTTTACCTCTATATACCTATTATTTTATGTAAGTGAATACAATCTTGGTGTAGGTATTTTGGTTTCCTTTTTTCCTTGTGGCACTATGGAAAGAAAAAGACATCTTTTCCAAGTTCGCGCCTTAAAAAGGTTTCCCAATAAAGGTTAATTTCTTCTTCTTTGCCTTCTTTCCTATTTGATTCGAAAAATTCCAACACATGGAAAGTGCAACCGCAAAGTAAAGTCTTGGAATCAACACATCATCATCAATAGGAAGGACACCAAAAATGTACCTACTTCTACACCCATACAACGCAACGCAAAGAGTCTATATAATGTTGTGTATCCTTATTTGTATTCTATTCGAGAAGAGAAGAAATAAAGGATACCGTTTTCTTTCCTCTTCCTTATTATATAGTCATCCTTTCATCAAACGAAGAAGGCACGAACTGCTACAAACTCAGCTGAAGAGTTGGACGACCTTGCGAAATCAGCTGATCCACAGGACACTCACAATACACAATAACACATCAACACACATTCACTCACCCAGACACGACACGGGGTGCAGTTATTTTAAAATGTGATGGTGTTTTTCTTTTTCTTTTTGTCGTTTCCTTTTTCTTTTGTTTGAATGTGTCATAGTAGTGTGTTAAGAAAGAATGAAGAAAAAGGACACACGAGAGGGGTGATGATGAGAGGAGAAACTAAAACGAATTCTTCTTTCTTGAGACCTTCTTCTTTGGTGGATTATTGTTGTTGGTTATTCTGCTGGGCATACGAATATTGGAACGTGTTATATGCTCCTGCTCCTACTTTTGCTCCTGCTTCTGGTGCAGTGATTGCGACGAAAATAATAGGAACGAAGATGACGACGAAGACGGCGGCGAAATGGCGCGAGGATAATTTTTGTCCAAGTATTGGAGAGCAAAGAGAACCACAGTGTACATAATATACGTTACCTACCTACCAGGAACCAACAACAGTAGTTGGGAACGAATGTGATGTACTTGACAGAGGGGGTTCGCGCCAAAATCTATCTAAATTCTGGATCTTTTTTTTTCATACCCAGATTCTACATGTGGTTTACCTAACCTGGAAGAAATAAGCAGGAAGAAAAACAGAAAATAATGTGGAATGTCCATTAATATTTTTCATTTTCCAATCTTTTTTCAGAAAATCAGTGCCTTTCTTAGATTCCTGGACGATAGAATCTGTCATTCCGGATTTGGAATCACAGGTTGCCGGAGCTAGGAGCTCTAGTTTAACCAGTTTCTAGTCGTTTCTTTGACGCAATCATCATTTCGTAGGTCATTTCTTGAGGGTTTTCGAAGAAATTTACGTAATTTTTTTTTCGGTGATGGTTGATATCTATCTATATTAACTGTTTAAAAGGAAAGATACATAAGTTTGAATTTATCTATCTTTTCGTAACTACCTAAGTTTGTATTTATTTTTGTAATTGGTAAATTTAATTGATTCGAAGAACTGCCAAGTTCAACAGGTAGGTACTTACCCAGATAGTTAGTTAGGTAGTTAGGAAATCGCGAAAATCCATTCATATTTAAATATCATTGTAAATATTTTGGGAAATTCAGGATCAGGATTTTAGAAAAGGCAGGTGATGGAAATTCCTTTTCTTTGTGAATTTTTAAATCTGAGATATTTTTAATGAACTGACCTACCTGTTCTTATATAGATTTCGAAGAAAATATTTTGTGAACCTAAAAGAGTCAAAGGCATGAGCTACTGTTTCTTAAGAATTTCTAAATACATACTTTAATGGGTAGTGGTAGGACTTTGTTGCAAAATGTTTGGACATTAAAGGACGAATGTTTAAGAACTACCTAAATACCATACCTAAGTATATTTAAAACATGTTTTTGAAGTAAGGAATTTTTGTATATTGGTTTTAATTTGTTAGCTGAACAGTTTGATAATAATTGACGACTTAAAGTATTTCGAATTTGTTTTCTGATCATATGTTCTTAAGTAACTTTACTAAGAATTTTGATTTTGAAGTTGAATTCAAGTTGGAATTTAACTGCGGAAGTTCTGAAGCACTTTTGATTTGGATTCTTCATGAGAATAATGTTTCATTAAAGAACCTTTTCTTAAATTGAAAGATACGATTCGAAGTTTTTGGAATGTAGAAAGCTTTTGAATTTAATTTTTCGTTGAAGGATTTGAGAGATCTTCAGAACAACTGCTAAGGAGTTTTGCGCCACCACTTGTGGAAGATAATTTCAATAAGGGACTTACAAGTGTAAACAATATTAGAATCACAATGACAAAGTAAACTGGCACTGATGGGATTCTTTCTGAGTTCTTCAAAGTTCAAATATACTACCGCTGAAGTTTTGAATATTATCTTCAATTTTGCTGTACTGTTTCGATGAGGCTATATTTAAAAAAGGTGATCCAAATGATCCCAAGAATTTCAGGGGGATATCATTTCTTAATGTCAGACAGAAGAACAAGCTGGATAATCTTAAAGGGGAAGTTGAGTGAGGATTTTGGAAAAGTTATTGCTGATAACATTTTTGTTCTTATATTGTCTAATACGAAACAAACTTAGCATATATAACTTTAAATTTCTTCGTTAACTTCAAGGCTGTACTAGGTGTTTCATTAAAGTGCATAAAGCCCTTGAAAAATTGTACAGTGGTTAGGGTTCAAAACAGTTTTGGTAAATCAGAAGAGATACGAATAAATGGAATACTACTGAAGAATGCTGTAATCCGAGTTCTGCTAGACATGAGTGTTTAAAAGTTTTAGAAAAGTCATTCAGTTTTCTGACAAACGTCAATAATAAATCAGTTAAAAACTCACATCTTTAGTATGAGCCCTCATAGGAAGCAAGTGGTTTTTGGGTTCAGAATATAGGTACTGCCTTTTTTCAAACTTACTTGCTAAGGACTTTTGAAAAATGCGACCGTTTTCCTGTCTTAAAGGTTACGACTTTCGATAGATTGCTTCTTTTGAGCTTATACTAAAGTTTTCAAAAATTCTAGAAGATATACTGGATATATAAACAAAGAGCTACAAAAGAATCGACTGTACCCAAAAATATAAGTATGTACATCTTTTTTTTTTCTATCTTCTATCATAAGGTTAAAAACCTCTAGCCGCCAAGCTCTTCTAAATCAATATTTACATGCGTATTTTATAACGATTGGAAAAAAAGCTGTTTAAAAAACAAACATCTTATAAAAATATAACCTAGTCAGATAATCTTAGTCAGATAATAATCAAAGTCGAGAATTTGACTTTAAAAAGTATTGTAAAGGGTGTTCATTTTCTAATTGATGGAATATGTGAAAAGCCTTCATTGATGTTAGGATCTAATGAAGTGGGAAAAGTCAGCGTTCTAACTTTCTGACTTGTCATACTTTCATATGCAACTCTACAGATTTTCGTAAAAACAAATGTCATCTTTAGCTCATTTGGTTAGAAATGGTTTTGAAAGAGATTGACATTTTTTTTTTTGATTTTGCTGTCAATCGTATTTACTTTTCGTTTATAAAAGTCAGAAATGTTATTTTAGAAGAATGTTCATTATTCATTGATTGGTGTTCACACTGGACTCCTTTGAGGTGCCTCATTTTGACGTTTAATAATTTCATCTTTCAGACGATGTCATATTTATTTAGACTTTTTTTTAAATAACTAATGACAGCGAGATAAAAATTGGTATAGCCCTTAAAGAACATAATGTAAAACATGAACACATTGATTTTTGGCTACTTCGTTCTCAAAGTTCTTGGTGCTCACATAGACTTTACCAACATTCCATTTTTTTGACAGTTATCACGACTGGAATGTGCATGGTCCAACGAGGCTTTCGATAGTATTGATCAAGTACAAATCGATAACTGTCAGTCTCGTCTTAGTATCTGTCAAATATCTAAATTTGCTTCCAAATGTCACATTGTAAGTTTTAAACTGCTATTTATGTGGAGCAAATAATACACGACGATAGTGGTACGAGACTGAGACATTTCTCTCTTCCCTCTGCAATATATTCAGCCAGTAATTCATCATCAGACAGAAGAAAAAGTTTGACTTATATTTGACTTTGTTATTCTGGAATCTAAAACCTACAAAGTTAAAGAAAAAACACCCTTTCAAAGTTAACCTAGAAAAGAGAATCTTCAATGCTTCTTCAGGTTGGTTATCAGTTTTCCACGAAATCCCCCCTTTTAAGTGTGTTCCCCAATACCTCGACCATTTCTATCAATTATTGTCAAACCCCAACAAAATTCAAACATCAATTTTTTCTGTAAGTTCAAATAAATATTGATTTTAATGTCTTTTAATTTTTTTTTTTCTCTCGAATAAAAGTCAAGGTTCGCGTCATGTAATTGAACTCTTATCGAAATTTATGCTTCCTGTCGGTTTTTTATACTTTATGCTTGTTTAGGTCTCGTCGAGAAAAACTTTTTATTTATTGTTAAAAAAAAAAAATTCTGTGACTTAAATTCCAAATGCATTCGAGATAAGAAAAATTTTTTTTATTTGTTTTTTAAAATGTCACTGAGAAGGGTTACAAACGGAATTGTATTTTAGTTCAGTTCTTTTTTTTAAATTCTTTGATGCTGCGGTTTTTCCTGATAAGCATGGAGCTTAAACAATTTGTGTGTTTGTATGTGTTTTTTTTAATCAAGTTGAATTAAAAACAAAAAAAAACGTCACTATACTAAACACTCTTTTTGTTGTAGTTGTTGTTTGTACTCTCTCTTAAAATGGCATCTTATCAACGGAAAACACAGGCGTCCATGAATGGAAACAGCATTAAATTGACTATTTTCTGGTTGTTCTTGCGCGCTTCTGGGAATCGTTATTCATCTTGGATGCGACTTGATGGAGCATGGAGTATACGAATACCAACTGTCAGCTTCGTTTTACATCAAAAACAACAACAACTTAAACTACAACTACAACTATACAACTGTGACAACAAGTGGATGAGGGTATCTAATAAGTTGCCATTTGTTGCGCGATGGACCGAACCGAAGATTCTCATGATGACGATGATGATGATGATGGGGGCCTTTTTTTGTATTTCGAGTTCTCTTCCTCGCAAACGGCCAAGAAAATTATTGTGAAAGATATAAATTGGACAAAACACAACATAACCAATTGAGAATACAAAAAAAAAAAAATGAAAATGTGAAAATTCGTTACATAAACGGAGAATGTTTATGCAAAGACTTTAACTAATTGCAGTATGCAGGCGGCAGTACACATTCCTTAGATAAAAAAAAGAATTCCTTAAGAACGTTCAAAGATGACTCACAAAAAAAAATATCTTTAATTTAATTAATTAGCTGAAAGCGGTTAATTTTGTAGTGTAGGAATTATGGAAAGAAAACATTGTAATTGAGAACTCAGAAAAAAATTTGACAGAGAACTATTGAAGCGTTTAGAGCTGCAATCCAAGAAATGCTGCAATATCGATAAAATCAAGACACATTGGATGCGAATGACAATATTGCCAGACGTTTTTTTTTTGTACAAGTTATTATACGGAGAACTGCGTTTGACATTTAAATAACGTCATATTCCACACACAATCTTTAATTTATCTGTTGTTTATCAATTTTATTATTCAAGTGTGAGTACTCTTTCCTATTACACGCTCATTATAAAATTTTATATGACATACAATCTATTTTATGTTATTTTGACAGCTGTCAAACTGGAATGTTATTCAACTTAAGATTAAATATCAAAAAACTAAGCTTCGATGTGTACACTATCATACTAAGACTAGAGTTGAAAGAAACGAGAGTTTGCATGGAAAATGTGACGTTTGAGGTGTCAAAACTTTAGTTGTCAAAAATCATCTAAGTACGGCCTTTAAAATAACTAAAAAGCTTGACATATTTCTCAGAATAAATGTGAATTTAGAAACATGAAATCGAAATATACTCAATTCAATGCTTACTCAAATACCTGTCAAAAAAATACACGTCAGACAGATGTTTGACGTTAATATGAAATGTTTCGCCATTTGACAGACTACAACCCATAAAATCTTTTTAATGAAACTGAGATCAATAAGAAATTACTTTTCGAAAAATGCTGTCTATTTTTTACGATTCTTTAATAATAAGCATCTGACATCTGTCAAATTACATGATGTAAAAATAAAAACCTTAAACAATCTGAATATCTTTATCATTATAAAGAGAACGTTCTAAATATAAAATAGTAAAAAGTTTAAATGAGAACTCTTGAAGAACGCTGTCAAAAGCTAAAGGGCCAACTATAATAGACTTAACCGATCTTAAGTCAATTTAAGCGATCGAGTTTTATTATATCACTAACCATAATAGACATTCTACTCAGTTTCGTTAAATTTCGAAATTAAGCAAGAGCCATAGGATTGACTCGAACTTACGTAAATGTCAAATTTGAATGGCATTTCAACTCAGCGCATGTTTACATGTTGTTGTCTCTTACTGTCTTACGAATAATCTCTGTCCCTTATCTGTTTTGCTTGTGACGTAAGCTATTATCAAAGAACCCTTGCTTAAGCAGCCAGAATCCAGTATGGTTACTTTATGTTTTAACGACAACTTTAGGACACTTTTCGTTCGGTTTTGACATTAGCTTAAGCTCGGTTAAGTCTATTATAGTTGACCCTTAACACTTTGACTTAGTCTGTCAACGAAACGTCTTTCAATTGTTTTGTTAGCATAATTATATGGTTAAAAAAGCACAGCTGTCAGCTTATATTGACATAACTTTGACTTCAGAAAGTCAAAACATAGAATGTCAAATCATACATTCACCAAATGTCTTCTTTTTCTCTGAATATTGTCAATATTGGCGAATTTTCTAACCCTTTTGAAAAACTTGAAGAATATTGATTAATGACAACTTCTTAAATTACATCGATGCGATTTATCTCTTCCCCCGGAGTGTGAATAATTTGATTAGGTAAGTAAAACATTCAAAGTGACCATCACCAATCTATCAAAATAATCCTTCGACACGTGCTTGACCTATGTCCAATGTCCATCTATCTCCAGCCACTGCTGACCATTGTCGTTCCTCTCAAGATGTGCAATCAAATAAAACTGCATTCCTCCAAATTTTCATAAACACATCCTCGTACACCGTTGTACTTTATCCTGTTTTAGTTTTTGATATCACAGAATGCAATTAAAATTGATAACAAAGGATAATTGAAGACATCATACAGCCCTTTTTTTTTACAATCTCAGACTGAGATTCCTCAAAGGTTTAGAGGTGCATTTGGAAGAGACATCACTTCTACTTCTATCCCACGGTTGTTCGGGACCATTGCCCACAAATCAAAGGAACAAATTACTGACATAAAGTGAGTGTTTTCGAGTAACCCTTTTCACTTGCTCCGTGATGGAAAAAGGATACTATGACTACGACGACGACGTTCGTTGACCTGGAGTACCTACCTTTTTTCCACACCGAAATTGATTTTCTCCAGGTACAAGTTATAGTTTGTATCTCGGGAAACACAACAACAAAAAAAAGGAAGAAAAGTCATATCTCATGGATTTGGGCTATGGGGACCCTGAAAATGTATCAGATGACTGTTTTCCTTGATGGTTACTCTAATTTTAATTTATCAAATATTTAATTCCCAAAGGATTGGAATTGGGCTTGGGATTGGAAAGATTTGGGATTCATCATAGTCATCATCATCATCATTATTCTCAGCTGTCCCCTCTTGTTTAGGACACACGATGAGATTACGATGACGACGACGATGGGAGAATGTCTCCGATGTCCTCTATACAGGGCACCTAATCTCTTTCACTTCCTGGGAAACTAATGAATTTCAATTTGATATACCCGTGTTTTTCGACTTACCCGAAGATTCGACAAAAGCAACACTTTGAAAATCTCGAAAATCGATTTTTAATTCATCTCTTTGATTTCCCCAAAGGAACACTCTTGGAATCTTTAATCAAGTGTCCATAAGTGACTTCTGATGGTGGGTGCAATTAAAATGCTTCGAACGACCGATTTGCGATGTCAGATTCGCGAATGAGTTCGGAATCAATAAGTTTCTGGCTTTTTTTTTTGTTGACAATCAAATCAAAGAGAAGCTTCTTGTTCGAAGGCGGAGAAAATTGCCATAGTTATCGTTTATGGTAATTTGGAGAATTCAAAGTAGGCATTAGGTACAAACACTGAAAGCCTATTAGGCGTGTGTGTGAAATGACTGGACAATAAGTTCGATGGGAATTTATGGATCGTTTTTGGTAATGACGAAGACGACGACCGCGACGACGAAGAAGAAAAATTATACGACGAAACTTAATTGACGACTTGTTGTCGTTAAGTTAATATTTTATTGAGGAAAGAAATCCAATGACCGGAATTTTGAATTACAGATTTACAGTCTGTCAAACTAAGAGAATTTGAATGATTCAGAATTTATTTTTGATTAACATTTTGTGTGAAAAGTGAGATATTAGAAACCCAGGATGTAACCAGGAAACCCTTAACCATAATGTGACTTTAAACCAATATTATAGAACTTGCTAAGAAGATTCGGATTTAACAACATATTCTATGATAGCCTAGCGGTCCATACTTTCGATGGAAAAAACAAGAACAGGCTCGCAATGAAAAGACTTCTTGAAGGGCCCCTGTTTTTTTAGACGTGTGATTTTCAAGAGGAAATAAAATGCATATTGTTTAATGTTATGGCCAAGAATTAAACTTTATTTTAAAGATAAGGGGTTGCCATTATGTTTTAAAAATGATTTCGGGCAAGTATGAGCCGCGGCTGTTTCGAATAATTTCCAGACGAAAGGCCCAATTTTCGACCAAGTTTTGCAGCAATTGGGGCAGGTACATATGTCAGCTATAACTTTGCTAATATTTTCTTCCTAGGCGTCAATGGTGTTGGGCTTATCTGCGTAGGCAAGCAACTTCACATAACCCTACAAAAAATAGTCCAGGGGTGTTACATTGTACAATCTTGAAGGCAAACGACGCGCTCACCAAAAGTTTCGTTCAATAAATTCATTGTTTCGTTGGTCGTCCACATCAACATCTTCCAATTCAGACACGAAAAAGTCATTAATCATGGCTCTAAAGCGTTCCCCATTGAGTATAATATTATGACCGGCTTCATTTTTGAAGAAATATGGACCAATGATTCCCTCTCCCCATAGAGCACACCAAACAGTGACTTTTTGAGGATGTAGGGTCTCAGCTATGGATTTTGGATTATGATCATTCCAAATGCGACAATTTTGCTTACTAATGTACCAATTCAACTTAAAATGAGCTGAACCGCTGAACAAAATTTTCTTCTAAAAATCGGGATCAGTGGCCACTCGTTTTGGGTCTATTCACCATTATTTTGGTAATAAATTTGCACTATTTGCAAACGTTGTTCTAAAATAAGTAAGTCTTTTCATTATGAGCATAAACCAAACCCAAAGTATTGCCAGATTGAAAATTACATGTGTAAGAAAAATACTCTTTATATTTTGTCTAAAAATTGGACCTTTTAAAAATATATATGTATATTCCATTAGGATTAGACTAATGTCAAAAAAACACAAAATCGACTCTCCTGAAATTTAGCAAATATTGGCTTACATTTGTATGGAACTAAGGCAAGAAAAAAAAGTCCAAATTCTAGAAATTAGACACCCATTTTGCATTGAATTAATATTTCATGGGTCATTTTTATTACATTTGTCTTAAACTTAATGATATACAATTTCTTTTGCCTAAAAGCCGCCCACCTCAAATAAAATTCTACGTCACAAATTTGTCCCAAAACCATAACGATTATAGAGAAATTTTTATCTTGATCGCCGATTTAAATTCCTATAAAAAATATCATTTAACCAACATAAACCGCGGATTATCTGAATTAGAATAATTTATCCATCAAGAAATTTGGATCAAAAGAATTCGGAATCAAATGCCGATACATTTAGTTTGGGACATAGAAAAATTATGCAATGTTCATCTAATTTGTGAGCGTAAAATATTTTCAATGAAATTTTAATTTATTCCTTGTACAAAAAACTAAAAAATAATATTTTAATGATTTTTAATACCTATCACAAATCAGATGTCCGAGCGGGACCGTTTTTTATCTTTTCGTGTTTTTTTTTTTTTTTAGATACTGAACTCATTTTTATGCTAATCAATTGTTGATAGCGTGTGTTGATGGTCGTTTTCTTTGTCGGAATTTGAATTTGAATCTTAATCTTAATATTTCCCACGACCACTGATAATCTTGCGATTATGTTAATATTAAATGGTTTCCATTTCTTTGGAAGAAATCTGACTATTCAAGCGGTATTTTGTGTAAGAACCTGTTAGTGTTTCAATGAAATAGCCAAAATGGATTTAGATTAAGTTGATTAGTTTTATCAAGCTGATAAATTAGTTGACAAATGATGACACTAGCAGAAATGAATTGCTTAAAATCTAAACAGTTTTGTTTTACCTGCCAGGGATTAAATAAATTGACGAAATTTCCCGATAATGATTTCTTGATCCTTGAGAGTTATGAAATTGCAACAAGCACCTGTCCTAGTCCGGGGTTAATCTAGAGTGGATTGATGACCAAGTATTTTAACTTTATTACCCTTTATGTATATTGACACAGTTTTAATCTTAATCTGGTAAATTTTATAAACACTCATTAGTGTCTTCAATGAGTAGATTATTTCTTAGGGTCTTTCTTAGAAGATTGTGAAATTTTTTTTGTCATCTTGTGAAATAGATTTTTAGGATAATTTTTTTAAAGATATTTGGTTTACTTAATTTTAAGATTCACTAATGAATACCAACTAAACTTACAACAAAATTTTCAATAATATTTTTAATGGTTTTAAGAGGTTGAATTTTCAAATCATTTTGAAGTTGAAAAAGCTATAAAATTCGAAAAAAGTAGTAACAGGTTGTTGATTTATAAACCGTGTTTTTTAGACGTGTGGTTTTCAATATGGCAATACTTTTTTGGAGTTGGTCTTTTTGACAGCTGTCATTTGATTTATGATCAATTTGGTTTGCCATTTCATAATGACTAGACTTACTCCTGAACAACATTTGCAAATCTTGCAAATTTACTACCAAAATAATGGTGAATGGGCCCAAAACGAGATGGCCACCGATCCCGATTTTCATTAGAAAAATTAATGACTTTTTCATATCCGATTTGGAGGATACTGATGTGGACGATCTTTGGTTCCAAAAAGACGGCACTACATGCCATACAACCAATGAAATAATTAATTTATTGAAAGAAACTTTTCATGAGCGTTTTATCTCGCGCCGTGGGCCTCCAAGATCGTACAATGTAACACCCCTGGACTATTTTTTGTGAGGTTATGTGAAGTCGCTTGTCTACGCACATAAACCCGGTGCGATTGACGCCTTAGAAGAGAATAGATGTTATTATTAAATGGTCGAAAATTTGGTTTCTCGGCTGGAATTTATTCGAGCGGCAGTCACTTCCCCTAAATCATTTTTAAAACACAATGGCAAACTCTTATCTTTGTAATAAGGTTTAATTCTTGGCCATAACATTTCTTTATTTCTTCTTGAAAACCACACGTCTTAAAAAAACACCCTTTATTTATGAAAAAACATTGATTTTGACGAGACCAATATAAGTCTAGCAAAAGTCTTGCCAATTGTCTTCTCATTGCCATCCCTGTTACTGTTCATTTCCATTACTTTTTTCATACGGCTTCACTTTAGTGGAAAACCTGCAGAATTGAAATTGGAATTGCATTTTTTGTTGGGTTTGACAGGATTAGAGAAAGGTTTCTGCCAGGACAACTTTAAAAAAGTGATTATAATCAGCAAGTTTGATAAATTTCGTACAGATGATCAAAATGTGCCTAAATTTTGATTTTTATTTGGTATATTCATGAAATAGTTTCTAATTTTAAGCCATTCATTGGCTTAAAACGATAACTCAGGTAAAAATTCCATAATATAATCCATCGAGGATAATGACTTTTATAACTGTATACAAAAAGAAATCCCGCAATAAAATTATGTACACAATGCACTACAAATGCCTGCTTAAATAAACTCTTTTTATTGGTAGATAATAATTCAATAAAAAGTCCTTTTCAAATCGTCTAGAAATTTCTAAGAATTCTCAAAATTTTACATGCAATCTTGCTCAATCTTTCTCAGGCAAACATCAATCCTTTTTGAGTCTTAAAATCTAAACGCGATAATTATTGCCTATCATAAAATGAATGAATGCCTCCATTAGCCTCTTACTTCAATAAAATTTAAACAACTTAATTAGTCTGGACTTTTAAAAACAAGGACGAAACTTGCATCAGTGAATATTAAAGTTGATTACAGTCCTTTGAAGAAAAATCACAAAATCCACCTGAAGTCCTTAAAAAAAAATCTCACTCAATAGGTACGTAGAAGAAATAATAATAATAATATAATGATAGGTGTTGATTTAGTAATAAAAACACCGATTTCTTCAACTCTCATCCTGGAAGATCCTTTTTCGAGAAGACGAAGAAAAAAAAAAAAAACGTGTCCATCAGCAAGTCAGTGCGGATTAACAACCAAAAGCAATCTTTGTTGACTAATAATTACAGGTTAGCAAATGACAAAGGACGAACACAATGACAGAGGAATAAATAAAAAGATGAAACAACAACAAATAATAAAAATAAAATAAGATATAAATGAATATCCTTGTTTGATTGATGCCAAAGAATTCCAAAGATGCATTTATATAAGGAAATAAAAACAGAAAGGATCAATAGAAATAGACAAGGATTAGTGGGCGCACTAACAAAGAAAATGCGGGAAACAAACTACGAGTATACATAAGAAAGAAAACCTTCTCTCTGTCAAAAAAAAAAGAAAAAGGACCTTTTCTCCGTCTTCGTCCATTGTTGCAAATTTTTATTGAATAGGATGAGTGTTTATTTTTGTTTCATATGATTTTCGAATGCGTATTGTAAATCCTCATCATCCTCATCAGCAGTTGAGTTGTCGGTTTTTGATATGAGGTGGTGTTGAAATTTTTTGGCAAGGATTTAAGGAGGCGGTTGACTTTAAGGATTAAGAATCTATCGTTCTTCTATTTGCCGTACATCAGGTGAATTGCCAGCCACCGAGAATAGGGGCATCTCAACTAGACAAGGATACTTTTTTTTTCTGTTGTGGTTGGGTATTTTTGAGGCGCGCCAGAATATAACTTGATCCTTTTTATATCTACATATTTGTATATGTGTTTTTGATATGTGTGCAAAAAAAAAATAGTGAAACCCCTTTTTTGGCGCGCTTTCGGGCAGCAAGTAAAGCCGGTATTTATTTCATTTTTGGCAATTATACGCTACAAACATTTTTCTTTTTTTTGTATCTCTGTTTTTATTGTTCGCATTTAAGGACTTTCCGTCTCTGTCTTCAAGGATCTTTTTTGGATGACAATAGAAGAAAAAAGCACAAAAACTCGAAGGATGTCTCACAACAATTAAAAGGTGAACGACGGAATGATCCCTCATTTTCATTTTCATTCGCAAAACGCGGCTACCTAATAATGCAAATTGTTCCTTTTTTTTTTTAAAAAAACTTCGTCCTTGTTGTTGTAGTTTTTGTGTTGTGTGCTGATTGTCAAGTAGAGCGCGCATGTTCAACAAAAAGATTGAAAGGATTTTGAATAATTTTTGTTTGTTGATTTTTTTTTTCGTTTTTTGCAAACAATCCTTGCCGTTTTTTTTTTTTTTTTTCTTTTCAAAACTCAGCTGATCAGCAGCGAACAATTAAGGTTCAAATGCGCGCCTTTTTTTTAACTACACTATGATCGTAGGTAAAAATGGTAAATCACTATTAAGAGTACAATTTTGGACAATTTTTGAAAAACTTAGTTCGCCATAAAAAAATAGGAAGAATTCATTTACTTCCTGGTTCTTATCATCAGGTATCCTCCCATCAGCAACTTCAGGAAGATACAAAGATGTATCTCTTTTTTTTTGGTTTTTTTTTTTTAAGGCGGAAGAATTCTTATGACATGCAAATGAAGGGTTTGTATAAAGATTTCCGCGTGGTATGGTAAATTTGAGTGTGAAGGGCTGGCCGTGTGAACTTAATATTTTACTTAAATTAACCTTACAATATTTTACGAACATGTTTTGGATTCACAAAAAAGTACAATAGTCACAAATTTTTTACTGAGAATATAAATAAAATATCCAAATGATTAATTGATGAAATTGTATCGAGTCGAGTTTTCCAAAATCTACTTGTTCACCTTTAATGCTTTTAAATTAGGGGAGAGAGTATTGTAAGTTCACATAATTAGTATACAATTAACACAAAATTTAGGAGAAATTTTAAAGTTCCCTTGAAGAAGTTATAGTTTCTGAAGAAAACTTTATTTAATTCGTTCATTCCGAATCAGTCATCTGTCAAACATGCTGTCATTTTCTCACGTTTCTATATACGTTCCACTGTATAATTTTCTCAAATATCGGGGAACTTTTTAAAGACTTAAAAAGACAGTATACCTGCAAAGTTTTTTGTAAACAAATACGTTAAAAAAGTTAATTCATTCAGAAATGAATTACGAATAAGTCTTAAAAAACTTGTCAATTTATCAAATGAGTGACTTCTCATTTTTCCTCGAAATCTCAACTCCGGGTGTGAAATTTAAAACTCTTAGTTTAAAATAACATACAAAAATAGTTTAGTAAGAACTTAAAAATGTCAATTTTATATCATTCATAATAATTAACCATCCAGACATTCGCAAACACGATGGAAAATCTTTATTTTTAATTTTAAACAGAAGTGGCCCTAAACGGTTTCCTTCAGGCACACCACAATACAAAGGTTTAAATGTATTCTGCATTCCTGGAGGAAATAATGTTTAAAATTTTGTTTTATTAAGGCAAGTTAAAACTAAGGGGCGTGACATTTGGCTTTAGAAACATCATCTATCTCTTAAGTAGTTCAGGCCCTAATCAAACTTGAACTAGCTGGGTCTAGTGCGATCTATAATTTGACGATATCTTGAAAGTGATGTTAGTTAGTGTGGAAGAAATAACTTAGCACAGTTGGGATTGTTTGAAGAATGTTTGTGGTTAAAATAGCTGTGTTTTATTCACTGATGAGTAGCTAGCACAGTAAAATTTCACCCGGCAAACAACAACAATTTGATTGTTGTCGAAAAAGAAGTCAGCAAAATTAATTGCAACTGTATATGGGGATAAATGTAAAGTGAGTTTGATCGTTTTATTCACTTTAATGCTGCACTAGGTATACAGCAGTGAATAAAACACAACTAATGTACATGGCAGTACATATTTGATTACATTTTTTTTTTGCTCTTGGTAATGCAGGCCCAGAATTTTGTACCCAATCCAAGATGTGCAAATAATCTTGCACATATGATTAGTCGAGAACAGTTCTTAAGGTCTTAATTTTTGACAAGGCGTATTTTAATGATGAAAGTATGATAATAGGTTGATCTCACAATTGCGGAACTATTTATATTTGGATGTATTTTCCATCTTACAAAGGTTGTACCAGGACTACTTAAAAAAGGATACGAAACCGTAAATAAAAAAAAACAATTCCTTAGACGTTATTTTTCATATAGCTCTACCTTTTAGACCCCTTTCTGTGAGTTTTTTCTTACAGCTTGATCAACAATCAGTACTTTCCATTTAAACGATTTTTCTTTAATGTTTTTCTCAATTTTAGATTTTACTAAAATTGGTATTTAAAAACCGAAGTTGGTCATTTTAACCGCCAATGAAATATGAAACCATCTATTGAATTTTTCTACGTTTCGAAAAGCTTTATTTGAAAAGTTTTGAGATTTAAAAATGTGTCATGTTCAATCTTTTCCAAGGTGAATTTTAAGCACTCGTATATTTGACTAGTCAATTTTTTTTTGAAACTCTTTAGTGTAGGGTTTGAAGAGAAAACTTGACAAGCTAAGAGTCAAATTTTAGCCCAATAAATATTGCACAATGTACATAACACATGATTTTAAAATGTGTTTTCAATTATTCCATCTAAAATTTATAGAATCGTAGCTAGTTGGAAAACAACACTTTAAGGCAACCCAGACGTATACTTAATTTTTTTCCTCTCGATATTGCGTCTGCCCACACCACGCAATGCTTTCACAATATCGCTTAACTTAAATCATTCGCAAAAGGGCTGAATTAATTAATTTGAATTTATTGACTTTAAATTAAATTGACAATTCAAATTTAAAGGGTTGACACCTAATAAGCTCAAGTTAGATGAGCTTCAAACACGTTTTGATTATAAATCTTGAAGACCTTCATTATTTTGTTTTTTCTCTTCAGTTCACACCATTTGTTTTATCTTTTTGTTGAAATATCATGTAAAGTGATAAATCAGCAAAAATGCTAATGCTTCTGGCCATTAACTTTAATTAGGGTATAAAATGTTGTAAATTACAATGTAATCCGTGTTTGTTTTGTAAAATATTCAGTATTGAAAGCTTATACATTAAATACTAAAATAAGAGATCTTTATATCTTTTGAATAAAAGTTTATGGGAGTTAGGGGTTTTGTGTCTTTTTTTTTATATTTCAACAAAATCGGAATAATATTTTTAATTTATTGCATTTTAACACATACATTTTTAGGTTCTTTCAAAAATGAAACACCAGTTACCACATTTGAAATTTGATGCTAATTCTTTATTAAATTTCCATTTCTGACTGTTTCCATGTAAGAACGACAATTTAGTCCTTTAAAGAAATAGTTTAAGCATCATGCAGACTTTTGCGATCGTACATCGTTCGGTGGTTAATATGATTCACTCTAATGGAACTCTCTAGCGTGCTTCATCCTTCCAATGGGGTTCGAGTCTTAGACCTTGTCTTAGGTCTTTAGATCAGAATTTTAATCAAAATTATTCTTTTAAAGTTGATTTTTTCCCTCGGCCTTGTTCAACTTAAGAGTCTGTAATTACTGAACTTAACATAAAAATGAACAAAACAATGAAACTCATTACCATAACATTTTTATTCCGCGCATCTGCCTTTTATATCGCGATACGAGGACATCCATAACAACAGGATTAATTGCACCAACCAAATTCGAAAGCATACACCTCTCCAGTAGCTCGAACACCGCACTGCTTGTTTAATCACCCAGTATTTGATTGAAAAATCGAAACGGTACCCTCATAATTTTTTATACAAAACACACGAGTACATACTCAACTCATATCAAATCCGCTCTCTTGATATTAATCATAAAATAAAAACGAACAAAAGTTGCAATGAAAGTGCGCGTGCGTTAAAAAAAAAGCCGACTAATGTTTTCGATATTGATCCCTGATCCCACAGCAGCAGAACGGAGCGCCGGGAACGGGACACCAGCCATCAGCACCTGCCTTTTGCTTCACCATTTACCATTACCAACCGGGATTTTTAATGTGTACTCAAATCCACATGTGCATTTGTTCACATGCAATTCTGAATTAGAAACAACCCTCTTTTCCAGGACAAAGTATGGTGCTTCAGAGGATAATAGTCATCCCTTGCCGAAAGGACATTATCCACAAACCACCCTCTCTATAGTCTCTAAGGCAGTGAAAGCTGCGCGCTTCCCCTTTTTCATGACAGCAAAAACACCACCACCACCCGGCACCAGCACCATCATCATCGTCATCACTTACAGCAAACGCGGCTGGTTTGGAATCCCGCAGCTCTCTTCACTTGTTTTGATTTAGAAATTCGTTGGAACCCCAAAAGGATAAGCATGCGGATGACAAAACGGTCCTTCGTTCAACTCTTGGAACATGGAAGTCATTGCACTCGATGCTCGGCTTCGTCCTCGGCGTATTCTGTTATCCTGCATCATCATCATCATCAAACGAAAAAAAACACCATCATAGGGGTTTGATCAAAAAGGATCTGCTGTCCGGAATAAATTATCCTCATCCCAGATCCAGTCACTCGTCCCGTCCGTCATCCCTTAAATTCGCGTTGATTATTTTTATAGCACATACATTTTCTGTCGTTATATTGCCAAAGGAAACACTATAAATGTGGATTGTGGATGTTGCCAAGGATGTGGCAGGTGATGTCGTGCGGTGGTGGTTTTCTTTTTTCTGGAACGAATAGTATCAAAATCCTTCGTAAGTGGGTTCATAGATAGGACTAAAGTAGCACGTGCCATTGTGATAGGATTTAGTGCTAATTCCAATTACAAATTTCCTTTATGAGTCCAATTTTGATTATTTGTTCAACCAGAAAGACAAATAAAACGCCCCGCCTTGTTATATTTGCTTAGCTGCAAATGATGAGTTTTAGGTTAGAAAATCATAGGGTCCAGGGAAGTTCGATCAGTAAAACACCCTTTTTTACAGGAAAAACTCGAATCGATTTTCAACGTTCGAATTTTCATTTTTTCGAATTCAGTCAGAAACTTCAAATTCACATCATTTACTAGAATTTGAAATTTGACAAAAATTTCAACTATATAACACAATTGGTTCGCGAGATACATTATTTCAAAAATCGCAAAAAACCCAAAAACTTTCACCCACTGACAGATCATCAAAACTATTAAGCACTAGCTGACCCGGCGAACTTCGTAACGCCCTATAATCAAGAAATATCTGTTACCTTTTTATCTGAATATATGGTTTATATTCCGCAATGTAATGCTAAAACTCAAGCTTTGGAAAATATTGTTGTTGCTTATTCGATCGTTGGTAAAAATGACTACGTTCATGCACACAAATGTCTAACGTTATGTCTCAAGACGGGAATGCGTACAAACTGACCAAAAACTAACAGCTACTGCTTTATTCGAGTGAAACGTCAAATGAAAAGTATGGGTTTTGAGAAATCAAGAAAAATCGGAAATTTTCTAAGAAGGAATCACAGCTTAATTGGATTTTTTTTGGCAATTAAAAGTATGTGAAACTGTCCCAAAATTCACGATGGCTTAAGGCAGACACATAACCTAAAAACTTTCACAAACTTTTCATACATATATAGCTGAGCACCTCCTTTCCACTTGTATTTACTTTACAATCCAATTAAGTTGGTCGCTTAAAAACTAAATGTTATAAAAAAAATAAATTTGACAGCATTGCCAACACTAAAAGCTGTCTTTCTATTATTATTTATTTTTAATAAATTTTCCTATATACATATCAAATTGGCAGTTTTTTCAAACATTAAAAAAGTATAAAATAATTTATTAATTTTCTTAGTTTCTGTGCACTTTTCCTAATTTTTTTTATTTTCAAACCTTCTAAGAAACATTAGAAAACATTTATGTAAAAGAAAGATGAACGAAATTGGTTTAGTCGTTCTTAAGTTATAGCGTGACCATTATTTTATTAAAAAAGTAAAATATTCTTGTTTCCTGTGCAACTTTCGTAATTTTTTCTTACATAAGAACCTTCTCCTAATAATAACAAATACAACCAAAAAAATAATTAGTGAAATCGGTCCAGCCATTCACGAGTGATGCCGTGACCAAGGGAAAACGGGATTCATTTTTATATATACATATTACATATATAGATTTTCAGAATTGAATTTAGGTTTTATAGTAGGAAAAAATCCAATTTTTGAATTTTCTTTTAGGGGGCGAGGTATCCACCCACTTAAATGGACACTCTCAATTTTTGTAAATTTGGCAGTGTTACGTATAGAAATATTTACCCACTTTTTTGTTTGATAGAATTTATATAGAACAATTCTATATATGTATATCATTTGGTAAATTTTGTGAAGTGTATTATTATTATTTTTTAACTGTCTTTTTGATTTTAACAATTAATGTTTTTGTTTTTAACTATTGAATTTAAAATGTATCAGTTGTTAAATATAAAATTAAAAAAAATTCAAGTTGATGTAATTTTTGCTCGATATTTGAGTCGAAAACAGTGTTCAAAGATTTGTAGTAACATAATTTTGCTTACTTTCTTTCAGTTAATAAAAAAAAAATTGACAACTATTTTTTTTAAACATTACGAGTACAAAAAGTTGAAAATATCATTCTTCTTAACGAAAATGATTTTTTGTATTTTTTTTTGTTCTTTAAAAACTAACAGTAAAATATGTAAATATTTGTAAAAAGTTATCGAGTTTTTAAAAATATTATTTTGTACCAAGTTTTTTTTTGTCAAAATCTGGCAACTGATTTATTTAAAATTTTATAAATGTCAAAAGTGTATTTCTTTCTGCTATAAAAACAAGACTTGACAAATTTTACATTTTTGATACCTTGAACACCAAGATATATCAAAATTTAAGACTAAATCATCTGGGAGAGAGGTTCGAATTTGGAAGGCAGACATCCAAAAAGTTGCTACAAAAATCCAGACTTAAATGTGATCAAAAACTAAAACTGCAAAAATGAATGAAAAAGGTATCTTCAAAGAATAAAACACGGAATAGAGATTATTTCTGGAAAAGACCAACGAACTTCAAGTCAGAACAGATAACTGAATTGTATTTTGAAACTCTGGATAGACCTGTGCCTGGGTATGAATTTAGACATGTGTATATAGGAAAATGGTATTCCCAAAAAGTTTAAAATGTATTGTGACAATCTGATATTTCTTTAATATTGGCCAAAAGCAGATAAAGTGATGCATAAGGAAACAATGGAACCTCATATTGGGTTTTCATCGATGCAATACTTCTGCCATTACCAATTTCCAATTATGCCAATCTTTTTAAGAGAATAGTAATGATACCAAAAGAGTAACATAAAAGTCTAGAAGACCAAACAGAATAAACATTAAACCAAATATTTCGAGATATTTAAAGAGTTGACCCTACTTGGAGCAATCTCCAATACTAATGAATGACAAATGATATCCTATAGTAAAGCATTTTGCTGCTGCTCTTTTCGATTTGACGAAACAGCTCCAAAATGTTTCCGAAACCCCCCTGCTTTGGCCCTATAGCGCTATGAAGTGCTACATTTTGATCTATAAAATCCATAATTTAGTCTTTACATTCGTTCAATAGGTACCTATATTCAAAGCTTCATCGAAGTTCATCACTCTTTCAATGGATGAGACGCACTTCACTGCACTTTACAGATGCTTCGTTTTTTGGCGGCATATTTACACTTCCAATTCGAGTTTTAATTCCATCTGTACCGCTTTTAAGTCCAAAATCACCTACTTTTGGTTTTCAATAACAATAATTGTCAACATCAAACCTAAAAGCAGGATTATACTCCATTGACCCAAATTTCAATCATCAGATGAAACCGCCAATGTCATCAGTTGTTATGCAATCACTGATAATATGAAGAAAAAATTCCATTGCTCGCAATAAAATCGATTGAAGTGCTTATCCCAAATTAGTTAAAACACTACGTGGCTTTTAATAGTCCATAAATAACCACAAGGACCTTTTGTACAAAAAGTCGCAGCCGCCGAATCGCCATCAGTTGACTGCTGCTGCTGCTGGTGATGATAATGATGATGATGACCATCAAAAAACCGCCATCATCCCGAATCAGTGAAAGTGAAATTACGTATCAACGATGAACGAACACCGTGACGTGACAAAATCCTTCGAATCATTCTCGAGACAATTGCCAATCTAAACGAGAATGGTCAGCAGAGTCCAGAGGATATACATATGTACTTGTGCTAATAAACCTCAAGAAGCAATGGGACAGATGTCCTGTCGTAGGCTGACGACGATGCACGGTGACGAGGATGATGATGATGATCCTACTACTGCAAAAATGAGCCAACACAATAATATCACAATAAAAAGGACCAAACAAATACGAGTACCCATCCTCGTATCTGGTATAAAGAAGGATAAAAGTGTAATGCGCTTTTCTTTAAGAATTTATGCGTCAAGATGGCACGAGCTATAAAAACACATCCTACAACTAACCGACTGCAACAAGGACGAAAAAAAAGAAGAAAAAAAAAACGGTGTAAGTGCGGATCCTTGCAGGCGTCCAGGTGACAAAATTGCATCGTGTCTTCTTATTTTTTGGCGCATCCAATGGGATAATGATTTGGATTTGGGATACAGGAACAAGGAAGAGATACACATACGAGTAAATGCAAGGAAGAAAAACTGTTGTCCTGTTTCAAAGGAAATTAATGGATTTGAAGTCAATGATCTGTGAAGTCAGATGTGCTGTTTGCGTAAAGATTTTAACTCATATCTTACGCCAAAGAGTGTTTTTTTTTTCTTTACTTTTGGGGTGATTCGTGAAGGAAGATACAAAATTATCTTAAGACATTAAAGAAAGATACAATGGCGCTTGCAGGATTTGATTATGTTGGGTAAACGAAGTTATGTGAGTTTTTTTTTTTTGGTTTGTTTAGGTTCGTAAACATTTAATCCAGATTTGTTCCAAAAAAAAAAAAGATACTTTTTGTAAAGGATGTCACAGAATTACGCCAGATTTGTGTAGTAATAAGTTAAGTAAATTTTAGGAATACCTTTATTATTGACGAGAGGCTTTGCCTACAGAGTTTTCTGTTCAAATCGGACCTGGGCACTAGGAAGTATTGCTACCATTCCAATTTGCCCATGTCGATTTTGGAATTTTGCACGAAAACCAAAACAGTTTTCCTTGTTTCTTCCAGGATAACTCTTTTTTAGCTCCTAAACAGGATTTTTTAACGTCATTTTACGAGCAGCCTGTGCCGTATGATGTTGTTATTGTCCATACAAGACTATATTAGAGTTGGAAGAATTTGTTAAAATTCCAGTCCAGAGTAGAACAGGATTCAAGCAATTAGATGATAGACCACATCCTGGTGAGTAAGAATGTACCTTAATTCCAAAAAACAGAAAGATTAGAGTGTTTTTTTTTAGACGTGCGGTTTTCAAGAAGAAATAAAATACATATAATTTAATGTTATGGATAATTCTTCAGCTTTATTATAAAAATAAGTGTTTGCCATTATGATTTAAATATGATTTTGGACATGTGCCTGCCGCGGCTGACTCGAATTCCAGCCGAGAGAACCGATTTTCGGCATCTTTTTGCAGCAATTGGTCAATGCAGCAAGGTGTCAATCGTCTCGGGCTTATCTGCGTAGACAATCGACTTCATGTAACTCCACAAAAAATAGTCCAGCGATGTTAAATCGCACGATCTTGTAGTCCAGCCACAGACCCCGACCAAAAGTTTCCTTCAATAAATTGATTGTTTCGTTGGCTTTATGGCATGTAGCACCGTCTTGTTGGAACCAAGGGTCGTCCACATCAATATCCTCTAATTCAGACACGAAAAAGTTATTAATCGTGGGTCTACAGCGGAGCGTTCCCTTTTAACTGGACTGTTACATCATGGTCAGCTTCATTTTTGAAATAATATGGACCAATGAGTCCTTCTGCCCATAGAGCACACCAAACACAGATTTTTTGATTGTGTACCGGTGTCCTAACAATGGTTTGTGGATTATCATCACTCCAAATACGAAAATTTTGCTTATTAATGTACCCATTCAACCAAAAATGAGCTTCATCACTGTGAAAATCGGGATCGGTGGCCATCTCGTTGTAGCAATGAATTTGAACAATTTGAAAACGTTGGTCTGAAGGAAGTTTACTCATTATGAAATGGCAAATCAAACAGAACTTAAATCAAGTGACAGCTGTCAAAAAGACCAACTCCGAAAAAAGTTTTGCTAGATTGAAAACCACACGTTAAAAAAAAAAACACCCTTTAGTTGGAGCAATGATCTTCTTGAAGGTTTTTATAAATCACATGGAAAGGGATTGCATACAATATTTTTAAGTTTCATTTCCTCATTGATGTACCAAACAGTATTTCGAAAAAAAAAATATATAAATATGGTAGGTAATAGTTTTGGACAATTTAAATCCTTTTATTCAGGAATTTAAAACCACGACGTAGATTTTAGGGCATTTATCAAAAGTCAACCTTTTTATTAAGAAAAGAATTTCCTCCAAAAAGCTATTCCAGCAACCCTTTTCCATCATTCTAATATTTTTTCCTAAAGATTAATATAATTTTCCTGCCCATAATCCTTTAATTTTTTTTCTTCATCATATCCTGTCATGTCTTTCCGGAAAACAAAATCACTCCAATTTGTCACATTCCCACAAAATACACTTTCTGGGATTTTATGTGTTTCCCTAAAAAAAAAAATAATAAGAAAAATAAGGAATTCGTTAAGCCCAAAGCCTAAAATCTTTTCTTTTATCTTTTTATCAAACAACAATAATAAGATCAAGAAGAAGTAAAAAAAATAGGAATCTCTTTTGATAGCCCTTTCACTTTTATAGTCAGTCAGATCCTTCCATCGATCACATCAAATCACCTCATGTTGCATGCATCACAGTCTAATGTCTGATGTCTCAGTCTCATCTTACCGCGTCAATTCGAATCCCAATAAAGTTCATTGCCTTATAACGAAGGACGAACGACGACGACGACGATGATGACGAGGACGAGGACGCGACACCCATCCATCGTCTAATAAATTTCCATCCAGCCAGACTCACACATCATATCGCAAGGGGATCCCGTTCCCTCTGTGCCTCTCCTGTATCCCTGATGGAATCGTCATATCGCTGAAAATCCTTGCAGCTACAACATGCCCGGCGCAGCTGGTAACTTGTAGGAATCACGAAAACAAAAAACAATCCCTCTTTAGTTTCGTTTTCGTTTTTTTTTTTTCTTCATCTTCTTCCAAGGAAACCTCTGCTTCCATATGCGTTTTCTTTGGCGCGAGCTATACGGCAGATCCTCAAATTCACATATTGCTCAAGATTCAACAGGGATACCCATATACCCACAGGCAGCAAGGTGAGTCCTATATAGCTGAAGGTAGTACGAGTAGGTACCTTGAGACCAAGACGAGGTTTACAAATCGCGCGCAAATCACTCAAACTGCAGTCTTGGCTGTTCCTTCTTTTTGCTTCTCCACCCCAGACTTAAAACAGTTCATCAACAGGAACACAACAACAACAACAACAGAAATAAAAAAAAGGAAAAAGAAGGAAGAAAAGAAAGACCAAGTCCTTCTGGCTGTTCTCCCTTTGATTTGTTGTGCGGTTTTTCGAGAAGAGCACCACACCACCTCTTGCTCATGAAAAGGGAACCCTCTTGGGTTTTTCTGCAACAGCAAAACACAGGAATATCAGAATATCGAAATATCGTCCTTGTATGTTGATCCTGGCTCGACATGAGCCCCTCACTCTCCCCGACGACGCACGATGTCTTGTGATATGTTTACACAAGCAAACGTCTTCCGACTATTCATCCAGGAAAAGGACATTAAAACCCAAGATGATGCAACATGAGAAAAAAAAAAAAAAATAAGATCCTATTTGGGAATCATCATCTCTCGTCCATAATATCGAAGAAGGGAATTCCTTTTATGTCCTTTTTTTTTTTTTGATTGCTACAATTTTTTGCGCAAATCATAATCAGAGCATCAGAGAAGAGCATCTGTCCAGAATCCAGGTTCCGTTCCGCCGCCGCTGTTCGTTGCGATAGGGTAATAATTTTATGCAACGAAGGTCCTTTTCTTTTTATAAGGACATTTTATTGCATTGCGCGCCCATTGTTATGTAACAAATCCTTCTTCAGTTGCGCGCGAATGATTTAAATGCTGGATTAATCCTCATTACACACGGTCTTAGGTCTTGGCCAATAAAACAATCTTCGTCCTTTGGGTCCTGCAAATCACAAAAAAAAGGATACAATTTACAAGTCCCTCACTTGAGAATTGTTATACATCAAGGACCCCTGACCAGATCCCAACAAGATGAGCAAGGACAATAGGAATGCTAATCAACTGGTGATTAATATTGTTCCGTTTTCCGTTCTTCCGGGTTCTGCATTGTCTTTGACGATGATGTTTTGTTAGGATATTTACGATTTTTTTTTATTATCCTTGGAAGAGGGAAATTCATGTGTATAGGAAGACATGGACAATGGACACCATCATCGCTCGCCATCTCGATCAGTGACCGTGGAATATGAATATTTGCGTATCCCGGAAATATGCGGTTTTTTATCTTCTTCCTTGAGGATATGAGGAAATATGAAATATGAGAGTTCATATGTCCTTGTTTATCTTGTAATCCTGTTTAAGATTTAACGGCGATTTAATTTTGTTGTTATATTTTTTTTTGTGGTGCTTCGCTTCTTTTATGGCCTCATTTGGAATCCAGGATATTTGATTATTCGTTTTTTTTTTTAAACCGCTAAGCACACTTTCGATTTCGGTTTTATTTTTGCTTCAAGTCCGGAAGTCCTTTAACTGCGCAGAAAAAATAAGTGAGGGGGATTTCTCAACGGACGAATTGGATTCACCTGTGTGTTCCTGTCAGATGAGTGATGTGGATGTAATTTGAGGAGTTGTTATTCAAATTCGACCTATGTATTTGGAAGAATTCAATAGGTGATCGATCAAACGGAAGAATCCTTAGAAATTAAGTTTAAATACGAGTCCGATTAAAGTGAGTCGCAAAAAATCAAGTTAATTACCCTACGGTGCATATTAAGGTACAAGATTGGAACAGAGTTTTTTTAGAATTGTGGTTTTCAAGAAGAAATAAAACACATATATTTAAATGCTATGGGTAGGAGTTCTATTTAAAGTTTGCAATTATCTTTTAAAAATGATTTCGAGCAAGTGGTCCGTATGTCAGCAATACCGTGGGGAATATTCTTATCTTGGGCTTATCTGCGTAGCCAGCGACTTTACATAACCCAATTAAAATAGTCCAGGGATGTTACATTGTACGATCTTGGAGGCCCACGGCACGAGATAAAACGCTCACCAAAAGTTTCCTTCAATAAATTTATTTTTTCGTAGGCTGTATGGCATGTAGCGCCATCTTGTTTGTATTCAGGTACGAAAAAGTCATTAATCGTAGGTCAATAGCGTTCCCCATTAACTGCAACATCATGTCCAACTTCATTTTTGAGCACATATGGACCTCTCCTATGGCTTTTGGATTATGATCACTCCAAATACGACAATTTTGCTTATTAACGTACCCATTCAAATAAAAATGAGCTGAATCGCTCAACAAAAATGTTCTTCTGAAAATCGGGATCGGTGGCCATCTCGTTTTGGGCCCATTAACCTTTAGTTTAGTAACAAATTTGCACGATTTGCAGACATTGTTTAGGAGTAAGTCTATTCATTATGAAATGGCAAACCAAACTGAGCACAAATCAAGTGACAGCTGTCAAAAAGTCCAACTCCGAAAAAAGTATTGCCAGATTGAAATCCACACGTCTAAAAAAAAAAACACCTTTTATAAAACTTATTAAATTTTATGGTTCGGCAGATTTTATGATCAAGGATCATCTTTAACTTCTGTAAATGACAAACTCTGCAAGAATTCTTGTTTTTGAATGGATTAACGGTGTAATTGGCATCATTATCAGGATACACTATCTTTCAGACGATGCTAATACAATTAATCATATCTATAAAAGGACGACTCCTTTTTTTCCATCAAAGTTCATTGCCCTGAAAATCCTCGTTTTCCGTTTTTCCTTTTGAGTATGTATCGGTGGCACTTATTTCGTTTTCCTTCAAATTCTTACATGAAATCATTAATCACATCCTTCTGTGTCATCATCGTCTTCTAGCGCCATCAAAATTCCTCAAAACAGAAGATTTACTTCCTCATTCTGTTCTTCTCTTCGTTTGTAGGTTAGGGACAAGTAATATATCCTTTTTTGGAATCTTTCTAAAAAGATGCAGATGTTCGAGTCCTCTTCCTTTTACAACTATGTAACTCTTCGACAATTAATAACTTTGGTTTTTCCTATAGATTTTCCCTCAAAATTTGAAAAAATAGTAACTTAAAAATAAATTTCTCTGTGGGAATTTGGCATTTTCAACTTTCTCGTATAAAATTTTTGCATAACCAAATACCAAATTCTACCTCCGAAGGTCCTTACCGATACTTTATGGGCTGTGTTACATAAATTCGTATATTAATTAAGGACATCTCTTCCAAATGTAAACTATATCATCGGAACGGATTAAATTATCCCTCTTTTTTTCTTCCTTCCTGTTTCTAAAGATCGTAAATATAAATTTAAACGATTCTCTTCGCCATAAAAATTTATTGCCATCTTTGCAAAATCAAAAAATTCTGCATCCATTCTTATGCGGCATAATGACATGACAAATCCTACCTTCTTCTTGAATTAAAAACCAAAAGAATAGAAAAAGAAAAAAAAAATAAGTCCATCATTATCCTTTGCAAAATACTGCGTCATATTCCTTAAAGATCGAGGGGATCCTTCGTCTTCGTCTTCGAAAACAAAACAAGCGAAGAGCAAAAAAATAAAATGAAATAAAATAGAAAGTGATTTGGCAAACCAACAAATCAAAAATTGCATCCCCTTTCGTTGCATTTCGGGGGAAAATTTGTATCGATCCTTTTGTTCGATTTCATTCGATTTTCAATTACAACAACGTAACGTCAGGAATAAAAAAGGAGTTCCTTAAAGAAGGGATGCATCTATGTATGTTAAGACGAAGAGGGACTTAAGATTTCCCTAAGAAACTCGAAGAACAGAATTAATTGAAATTTCTTCGCTTCGCTGGAAACTCACTGCTGTCAGAATTGTGTTTTGCTTATTTTGAATGCATCACTCTCCTCTCAAGGATATATCGATGTCCTCTTAAGGATGCAATAACGTGTGACAAAATTTTGCACAAAATATTTGGTTACGCTCCAACGATGATAAATTGCTAAAAAATCAAAGGCAACTCGATATATTTAGATTTTAATTGATTGTGTGCTAAAAAAAAATTATATCAAGAGTGTGTTGCATATAAATATTAAATGAGGCCTAAATTTCAAAAGAGGGATTTATTAGAGCGCGCATATTAAAGGCGTGCGTTTTGTGTTTTGATATTGACATGGCCCTCTGTATTCGATTCGACGAAAATTAGAAAAACTGATTTTCCGTTCATTCATTCAAATCGCAAATGAAAGGGAAAATGCAAATTTTCCCCTTTTCAATTGGATTTTTCTATTATTTTCTGATTGAATTTTCCAATCGGCTGCATGTACTCGAATGCAGCAATAAGCAGGATGCAAATGTTTTTTGTGAGGCTTTTGTTCGAGAGCTTGATCACGCAGCGAACGGTGTTGAGATGACTTTTGAACAATATTAGCGGAAAATTGGCTTTTGAGAGATTTTGTTTTGTGTTTTGTGTTTTTTTGGGATGGAATGTTTTTTTTTGGCGCGAGGACTCCCTTCGAGGATAATTTGACTAATAATGAAAAATATATATGTATATGAACTTAAATGGATTAGAGCCTTAAGGCAATACGAATATGGTTTGATTAGCATGGTGTTAGAACTAAGAGACTTGCTTTTGTGGTCTAATTGGGTTGGAATTAGCATTTTGAATAAATTTTATAATTTTGGTCGGATGGTGTTCTGAAAGATTTCTTTAACCGAAATCAGTTTTGACAAATTGCTTAACATCGTCATAAGTTCTTTGGTTCTACTAAAAAAGTTTTGAATTGAAGAGACTTAATTACGAGGTTAAAAGATTTCAGACACACTTTCAGTGGAACTGCACCAGCTGTTTCGAAGAATAACCGCTATTAACCGTTATAACAATGGCTGACCTAGTTTACTGCGCAGAATTTCTCAAATGGAAGTTCAAATTTACAAGAAAGGAGATGGTCAAACATCAGATGGAAAGATAAAGGGTTCAGCGTTGGGCGCCATTTAGAACAAAGTACGAAAGAATAGAATTTCTAGAAGAAGATCTGAACTGAAGTTATTAAGTTTGACTTAAAGTTCATAAATAAGCAATTCTGGTAGTGTGCCAATTTACATGAACTCAACCAAGGGACAGAGCAAGTCCAAAAAGTCACTAAGCCTTGTCAATTAGTGTCATCTCATGGATCATAGTCAAAATTGATTCTGTCACAAAATTATTACCTATCAGAAGGTCATGCATTCAAGTGGGAAGAATGCTCACACTTACAGAGGGCGCTACTATTAAGTTTCTATTAAAGTTGATGGTATATGCCTGTCCCAAAAGGCTTCGGATGTAGCTTGATTGTTAAGAATTCCTGCTTTTGGAAGATTTTTGAGCTAATTGGACTCGAAGCAATCTCAAGAACTTTTATTAATTTGACCTAATTTAATGAAAGTCACACTTGAAGAATGATTCCCTTTTTGGATCAGAAGTCGGAATTGAGTTGACAATTGACCATACTACATTGCCAGCTGTTAATACATTTTTAGAAGGTATTTACTTAATTAAGTCCTTAGATCTAGGAAGTCCGTTGGTATTCTCTAGTGGGACAAAGGGTCTCAACTCCTCCTACGTGCCAACGACTGTTCTGTTGAGCTAATTGGAGCTTAAACTCTCTCCAGCTCTTTCCCAATCCGGCAGATTTCTCCTCCAAGTGGTTCTTGGTCTACCAACTCTTCTTCCTTCTTGGGTAAGAGGATTCCACTGTATTGCCTGGCCTGCAATGCGGTCATTAACAATCCACTGCCACTTGCAGCTTCGTGTAATGGTGTCGATGGGTTCCTGAACTGTTCGCCTATATAGTTCCTTGGCTAGAAAACCCGTAAGTTGTTACGAAGACATCAGCTATTAACGAAGATTTGCATCTTCCTGGTTATTGTTGTTGTTATTTTCCAAGTGCTGCCTCCATAAAGCAAAACCGTTTCGACTTTACAGTTAAACAGTCGTAGTTTTGTGTTCAAACTGAGAGATTTATTTCTCCAAACATTGGACAACATCCCGAACGCAGCCTTCGTTCTTCCGATGCGGCTGACGATGTCCAGTTCGGTTCCTCCTTCAGTAGAGACGATACTTCCAAGGTATTGGAAGCTCTCTACTTTCTCTACTGCTTGTTGAGCAATGTTAATAGGAGCGGATGACTGCAAGCTCTCGAGACTGAACATCTTTGATTTTATCAGCCCCACGATTGCTGCTTCTCTCTCCACCCTTGTTGCCATTTGATGGAGATCCATGGTCTTATGGGAAAGCAAGCAAGATGTTAAAGGTAAGTTATCAGAGTCCATCTTATTCCTCCGCTTCCTGTCAAAGCCATCCGCAGTACATCACTTATCACCAATAAAAACAGGATTGGTGATAGTATGCAGCCCTGTCTCACCCCGATTGTGAATTAAAATTCTTCTGACAACTTACCTTCATGAAAGACGTGACATTTAGATCCATCATGAGTCGCTTTTATAATAGCAGTGAGATTCTCTGGTATACCCTCCTCCACAAAGCAAGCCAGATAAACTCCCTGTTGACACTGTCAAAAGCCTTCTAGAAATCAATGAACAGCAGGTGAAGTGGTGATCGATATTTGATACACTGTTCGATTATTATGATCCTCAAGGTATTGATGTGATCAATGCAAAAGGACCCAGTGCGGAAGCCGGTTCTTTTTTGACAGCTATAAATTGGTGTGAATGTCATGTCTTACGCAGATTGTGAGGTTAGTTCGAAGTTCAAAATGGAGACTATTTTGAAGATGTCCTAAATGTCCCAAACTAGAATCATTAAATTGAAAATTAGGAAAAAAAAACTTCAAAACCGGTTTGAAATTTTCTTGAAATCTTTTTAAATATTTGAAAAAAAAAAAAGTTTAACAAATCCCTATCCGATCCAAATAACAGTCAATTAAACATTCATAAGACGAAATAAATCTCAGCTTCTATCATGAAAATCTATATCCAAACAAAAGGATTAATTTCGACGTAGTATCACTTCAAGCCCGAAGGCGAAATTTAGTCTCCTCACACTCGTCGTCGTGATACCCTCAATTATTATTCATTGTCTGTTTTCTTTTTTTTCCCAAGTTTTTCCGACATAAAAACTCCCAATCCTTTATTTTCTCCCAAAAGAAAATTGAGGAAAAAAACGCGGAATAAAAGACAAAAAAAAAAAATTAAATCGCCTTGAGCGTTTATTTTAACACCAAAATCGTTTTGTTTGACAATTTTTTACCAATTTTCATTTGAACAAAAGACGAAATTTAAGACTTTGTCGTTATATCACTTACTTTGAAAAAAAAAAAATCTAAGACATCCCTTCATTACACAAAATTATGTTATAAATTAAAAAAAATTTCACGGTGAGTGCAACCAAAAACAAAAAAAAAAAAAAAAGAAACGAATTTGTTAACCCTTTTGGAAAAAAAACTTCTCCCAGGAACAAAAGAACCCAAGACCCACAGTGTGAGGAAAAGCCAACCTCAAAAACACTTTTTTTTTCCGTTGTATATTTCCACTCAGGCAGAGACTTTTCCTTGACACACCACATTTTGACAAAACGGTGCAATTGACAGGCGCTGCAAGTCGCATATTTTTTAGTGTAAAAAAAAGAACAAACAAGACAAAAAAAAATCCCGTGGGTTTTTCTTAACCCCTTCTTAGACTTTTATAATCACTATCACAGGCACACAATGATCCTGTCAAGAAAAGAAAAAAAAAAAAAAACGAGTTTTACCAAAAAAAAAAAATGACAACTAAAACCGTTACTGCGATGCACTTCTGCGATGTGATATGTGGAAGCAGGGATGCTTACTTTATCCTTTGAGGGGTACACTAAGGTGGAAGTTTGGGTCGCGGCAGCCTGCTTTTTTGACATTAAGGTGACGATTGACGAATGCTATTTCAAAATTATAATTTTTTAAACCTGATGATCGCTACCGTAGAACCAAAATCGCTTCAGATTGTCCATGACTTTGAAATTTAATGTCACAATGACAGGTGTCATAATCAACGGCAGCAACTAGGTCTGGCTATAAATGAATGTCAGTTAAACAAATATTTGTTTCCAAATGTCACTTCGAGACTCTAGAATTGCTTTTTTCTGGAGCAGAGTTGATTTTCAGCTTTTATTTTAAGGGGACATATTTTTTGCAGTATTATATGTCATCATTTGACATCTGCTGTCAAATTTCTTTGAAGACTAGCTACGACTTAGATGCATTCCAAACTTCCGAAAAAAACATTCATTTCTGTTTTGGAAAACGACATTTTTTTCTTAATATTTTGTTTCAGAAAAGAGCGATTTTGAAGTTTTGAAGTGACGTTTCGATAAGAAATAGTTAAATGTTTGAATATTTTGATATATGAGTCGAAACTTAATGAAACGCGATCGAGAATGATATTTTAAGATTTTGACAATACCAAGATGAGCTAAGTTTTGTCGGTTCCTGTCTCGTTGCAAGTCTTAATTTTGACAGATGACAGATGAAAAAATTTCAACTTAAGCGTATGGAAAGATTTCAGGGATCATTTAAAGCCTTTTTCTCAAAGCTCGAAGTAAAAAACCGAGTAGAGTTTGACCATGTAGAGAAACGCTCTGACTAGAGTTTGAAGCACTGAACTGTCAAAATTCGTTTTCTTCTGTCAGCTTTGTACATTCAGTAGTTCTGTCATTTTGTTCTGAGCTCATAGAGATAGAACCTAACGTTTGATGTGTTTGAGCTAAAAAAACGAATATCTTTTTTTGATAGTTCAGTTTCCCGCTCTTGTTGTCTAAAAAACGAACTTAAAATGTCACTTGAATATGTTTTCGAAACCAAAACGCACCCCTAAGACTGATTCACATATCGCAAGGTAACAAAAAAAAAAAAACGTCTAAGTACCAACACCATAAAGTCTCTTACCCCACCAAATTTTAGTGATCTCATACTCAACTGCTGCTGCTGCATCCGAGCCACCAAGGACCTAGCACCAAGGACGAAGGATTATGTGAAAAAAGATCACTGTGAGTATAGACTACATTAGTTACCTACCTAATTTTTTTTTTGTCCATGATCGTTGTTTTTATGGGTGATGATCAAGAGGGGTTCCTCCTCTTTAAGGGTGACTCTCGAATCAGAGTAAGAATTTGAAAAAAAAAAAAAAAAAAATACATCTCAGACTTAAATTATGTATGTACCCATACGAAGAAGAAATATGTAAATCTTCAATTTTGATCACTTTCACACAGTACTCGCCGTTGCGCGCCCTGAGTGACGGAAGATCCTTATCCTCACGAAGATACACGATTAAGTGAAGACAAAAACAACAACAACAACAAAAATAAAATCAAAAACCGGTAAAGGAAGACAAAGAAAAAAAATAAGAGCCCATCACTGTAACACCTAATGATGATTTTAAAAAACTTTATTACCTCACGCGGCCTACTTGATGATGTGCATTTAAATTTCTTCATCTTTATGTTCTTCCATCACTCATCTAAATTTTTTTTTCTTCACTTCAGTTCTCATATTCTTTTGTTTTGGTTTGGTTTTTTTTTTATCTGGAGGAGATGTAATGTAGGTACAAAGTATATCCTTTTAAAGGATTCCGTAATCTCAAAGGAATGAATTTATGATGGTGAGAAGAAATAATGGCTTCTTAGAAAAAATCAGTTACATATTTTATTTCAGTTGGGGGTTTATTCAAATAGTTTTTCTTTTTTTTTCAATTTTTCAAAAACATCAAAATGCACTCGAAGACGGTTTTTGCTTAGTTTTTTTTTTTTCGGAGTAACGTATCATTAAATGAAGTACTCTAAATAATTTACGATTATTTTATGATAATTTAGATAATAAATATTTTGTGGAGGTTTTTTTTTGTTTCAAAAACATCCAAAGGTAGGTAACTCTGTAAAATTAAACTGCGCCATTTAATAAGTTTCAACTTCTGAAGTCTCATCGTTCTAAGAAATGTTCACTAAATTAAAAAAAAAAACAAAGTGTTCTTAGCGAAAATCCCAATGCCAACCCTGGATTTTCAGTGACAAGTTCTAATTTTTCTTAGAAGATGGTCGTTTCTTTACAAAAAACTTAGTTGTCAAAAAATTATGAATCTTAATTTTTAGAAAATGGCCAGCAAACATGCGCGAAAAGTGGCTATGTTTGAATAACCACTTTTGTAATGAGTTTTGATAATTTTAACGCGATGTTTGACAGTAAGGCGATCTATAATCGTATCGTAAATGAGAAATATTCAAAAAATATTATGACACTTCAAATGGCAGCTGAGTTTGACAGGTGTCAAATGTCAGAGTTACGATAACTTGAAACCACAAAACGAATACTTAAAAAGAGCCAGAGACTCTCAGGACGTCCCACACGTGTCACTTTTAGAAATGTCATAGCTCGAGAATGACATTTGACATTTGGAATAATATGAATGTCAAACTATAGTTTGTTGATAATATTTAAATTCATAATAAACTGTATAAAACTTTATTTAATGAATTTTCACTTTGGGATGCCTTAACTTCCATAGCGTCACTTTTTGTTGGTTTTACTACAGGACCCAACGAACTTTGTTCCGCCCCAATTGAGATCTAAGACCACACCTGGCTGTTAGTTGGTCGATATGTCACCAACCGATAAAAATTTTCTTTACTCTCGGAACTTACAAAAAAAAAACAGTTTATCTATCAAAAATTATTTGAAATGTATCAAGTTAAAGTTCGTTTCTTCCTTGGAATTTTAAGACCATTAAATCTCCGGCGCTGAAAAACAGATGATAAAAGATTTTAATAACTGTTTAATGGTGACAATAATGACAGGTAACTTTACGTTATCGTTTTACAGACGACTGAAATATTAAAATTTGTCAACCCACTGACAATCAAAAATATTTTATTTTTTTGCAGTAAGAACAAATTGTATGTGAAAATGAAGTTGTCTCAATTTTTACATATTTTCTCACTTTTTAAACCTCCCCTGGACTACGACAAACATTCCGAAACCAAAATCAGGCAAATCGGATAAGCCGTTCTCGAGTTTTAGCGAGACAATCAAACAGAAAATGATTTTTATGTATAGAAAGAAGCAAGAAGAAAAGAAGATTTTAAGCTCTTCGCATAACAAAATCAGAAGAAGATCCAATTAAACGTTTAAGGATAATAATTATCATTAGAATTTATGGAAATTGAAATTAATTCCAGACAAATTCTTCAAAACTGATTAAAATTTTATCAGTTTCAGATGAAGATAATGGTTCTAGTTATTTAAAAAATTATACAATGTGTAAATATTAATTTTCAAAAACTGTCCCCCACTTGAAAAAATCCGGCTCGAACTACCAAAATTTCAATTTTTGATTTGTCTTCAAATAGGTTTCTGATAGCTTTTCATCACTTAAACTTTTTCCAAAACGAAAAATTCCTTTAGTTCTTTTTATTCTTCACACAGTTAAGTAATATTTACGCATCGATTTTGATACTTAAGAGTAAAAAATGCTTTTTGAAAATTAATGATTTTAAACTAATTTCACATCAACTTCCTGAAGACTCTAACTGGTTTCGAAATTAACTTCCATTTTCTATTCTGAGTAGCTATTTGAGCAATTTTTTCTTATAATGTTTCAGTGTCAATTATTTTTGTCATTTATTAAGGACTCTAGAAAAGTGTTCCTTTTTTGGTCATGGTACTTTCTAAGCACTTTGAGTTCCCAATTCATTAAAGTTGAGTTTGATGTCGACACAATTTGGCATTCTTTATATCGAACCAAAGACTTGAATACTTTAGCAAATGTTCTTTTCCAAACTATCCTGTGCATATTTCATCTAGATCCGTTCAGCCATTCTGGAGTGATTAGAAAAATAAAAAATAAATCTACTCCGAAAACCATACATACTACGGGGATAGAAAGTAGCCTACAGACTGTTCTAGACTTTAAACTGTCTCTGTGCCAAATTTCAGCCAAATCTGTTCAGCAGTTCTCGAGTGTAATGTGTAGTTAACACAACTTTCTTTTATATATTTATATATTATAAATTGAATTACAACAAAACAAATCAAGTAACTAATATCTAATTACTATATTTAATATAAACCTTAATTTCCTAGCTTCATCTTAAAATTTGACATGAACGTCAGAATCAAGTCAAATAAAAAAAAGTGGTATTTATTTATTTTTAGAACAGGAGCATTTTTGTAGTATCTGTAACAAGGAACTATTTTACCATAATTTTTACCATTTCCGTTCTAAATTCTTCAGTCTGCTTTTAATTATCTTCTAACTAGTAAATTCATAGCCATTCTTTTGAATTATTCAAAGAAGACACTTCATGAAAAATGAGCCAAGTATAAAGTGAAGACAAATCTCTTCTTAAATAATACCTCCTAACCTAAGCTTCCCCTCATTCAATAAGTTAATGGAATACGTATCTGGTAAATACCAGCTGGACCAACAACCAATTTATCTGTCCATCATCCAAAAACCAAAAAAAAAAAACAAAACCAAAAACCCCAAAGAAGACGATTCCAAGCTTTATAACGACCCTCGACCGCGGATAAGGAAACAATATAATTATTATTGTTTATTTAATGCCTCATAAATTTCAGACTTGATGATTGCCCAACTTTCAATTAAGAAAAAAAACAGTTCCCATCTGCATATTAATTTTAATTGAAAAAAATCCTCCCTCAATATTTCCATCTATTCAAACCTATACTTCAATCCAAAAGTGGAGTCGCCGGAATTTATCTCGATATTTTGACTTAAGTGTCTCGCCGTTTGTCTCGTGGAGTCTCGATTTCTAGTTGTGTCTTTTTTTCTTCTAGACTTTGGAGCTGAATTTCAAACCATCATTGTGACATTTGAAGAACAAAATTAATTGAATGGCTATTTGATAGTTCAGCGTGTGGACGTCAATGTCAACGTCAAACTTAAACCAAACAAACGCCCATATATCGAGAGCCAGACCTTTTCAGTCCGCTTCACCATCACCCATAAAGATTCACTTGGAGTTCATCAGGCGATATGACGGTGGTGTTAGGAACAATCAAAAAATACGCCATTCAATTAAAATATTTTCAATTCAGTCCTTATTGTGACTTCTTCGACTTCAACCGTGAATGATTCATCATTAGACTTTTTTGAAGTGGTTGCCTTTTATTGGCAGAATATTTAAACTGACGTATCGTCGGCAATTTTGTTGATGCATCCTGAACCGTGATCGTTTAATTGTTTTGCGTTTTACACCCTCTGAATTGAACGAAGTTTTGACAGTTCATATATAGCCGGGTGCAGTCTGTCAGCCCAGATTCATTCCACACCCTCATATTTCAAACCCACCTTCGTCAAGACTAAGTCCACCACCATATTAAAACACAGTTCCAGGATAATGGTGCATTATAATGTTATGTGATTGTAAGAAAGCCATGAGCCACCCTTAACCTGGCGAAACGGGGTTGAAATTGAAATTGAAACTGGCTGCTCTTAGCACGTGACTATTTTCTAAGATCGATCGATATTTCGGTTAATTTCCGTTAACTGTTAAGAAGGAATAATTCAAACTGTTAAAGCCGAATGTGGTGTTACTAGGACAACGGACATTGAGCCACAGCGGCGGCGGCGCTAAGGGTTGATTTCCGATTTCACCCTAATGTTAGATATACGAGTAGAGGGTGTTTCGTAGGACTTCAACAAGTCACGCATGTTTATAACGTGTTACTAAGCAGCGCAGCAGTTGCTTAGGACAAACAAAAACAAAAAATAGAAGGGGGTGCAATATGAACAGGACACACCTAAGGCTACGAGGATACTCTTCGTGCGATATCAAAGGACGTTTTTATTTTAATTTGGTCTAGCATAAGGAAAAACCGTTAAATATTTTCCATTTTCATTATTTTTTTTTTTCTTTTCTGGTTTCGTGAATTAGAGGGTGACTTATGGCGGTTTAGTGAAATGATGACGAGCACGCGCTTCTTCCATACTTTTCCACAGAGAGTCTTCCTTTCATCTGTTACTAATTTGTTATCCTGGAAGGAATCGCGTGCGCGGGTTTATGTAAGGTTTCTACATGGTAGTTTGAACTAATTTAGTTTATCGAAAATTAAGGATCAACATTGGACGAAAAAAAAGAAAATTTATTGCGCGGTCTATAAATTAAATGCGTTGTTGCCCAGGTGGCGATGACTGCTATCGTGATGGGGAAATTTAAGGTACTTCTATTGATTTAAAAAAAAGGACTTTTGGTTGTGAGACACTGCAGCCTATTTCCAAACAGAAACTCAACCGATTTTCAACCCAGCTTGAACTTCAGGATTAAAAATGTCAAGACTTAAAGTCGATACTTATTAACTCTCGATAGACTTGAAAGAAGAGTGATCCACTGCGTATATTGCAGCAACTCTACAAATTTATGCGTCTGCGCAAAAATAAAGACTAAAGAGTGTTTTTTTTAGAAGTGTGGTTTTTAAAAACAAATAAAATTTATAAAATTTAATGTAACACCCAAGAATTCAGATCTATTATGAAGATGAGAGTTTGCCATTATGTTTCAAAAATCATTTCGGGCAAATGGCCGCTACGGCTGGCTCGAACAAATTCCAGCCGAAAGGCCCAATTTTCGACAACTCTTTGCAACATTGGACCTTATGTCAGCAAAAATTGGACGAATATTCTCTTCAAAGACGTGAATCGTGTCCGGCTTATCTGCGTGGACAAGCGACTTCACATAACCCCAAAAATAGTCCAGAGTTGTTAAATAACACGATCTTGGAGGCCACTCCACAGGCCCGGTCAACCAAAAATTTTCTTCTGAAAATCGGGATCGGTGGCCATCTCGGCTTTGGGCCTATTCACCAAACGTTTATGGTCTTTTAGCTTCGATTCTTGCACGAGTTGATTTTTGTAAGCCTGCCAACCAAGATCCTTCCGCAAAATCTTCCATAAAGTGGATAGACACAGCTCCAATTGGTGACCGCGACGGCGGATGGACTCATACGGGTCTTCTTCGATACTCTGCTACACAGGAGCAAAGGGTCTTCGGTGTGCACTGTACAGCGGCGTCTCTGACTATACGCATTATCTACTAGCATAAATGAAGTGACAGCTGTCATAAGGACAAACTCCGAAAGCATTGCCAGATCGGGAACCACACGTTTAAAAAAAAAAACAATCTTCATTTTTAGATAAAACATATGGAAATTGTTGAATCACAAATTAACCATATTTCGATTGGCGAATGAATCTTAAAACTCATCGGTAAAGAAGGTTAGGATTTGACCTGGTTGGAATGATTTTGATTCCTTTGAAACTGATTGTCATTAGCCCCCAAGAAATTTGCTATAAATAAAACAGGAAGTCGAATTTCATTCCAATTGAGAACCTTCACAATCAGTATAACAATAATAACACAAGGGAACAAAGGTTTGACAACCAGAATAGTAATCATATATTTTTGTTGCTCTACCCTCACCTTTCACTCATCAAGTCATTAAAGTTTTGTAACAGGTCTAATATCAGTTTTATTTAAAGTTTTATAATTCGCTAGTACTAGCTTTCTGCATACATTTTCTCATAACGCATTATTCAAAATATTTTGAGTTGACCAGTTTTGTGTGTTATTACATAAAGTTAAGTTAGTTAGTTAAGTTAAGACGTTTTGAGCATAAAAAATGGCTAGTAATCAAAGGATGAAAGGTAAATAAAAGAAAATGCCTTTTGCAGTTCCTATGCTGTGCGGAGAGCCTTCGAATCATGTAGATGGTTGTTATTTTTGACGATATATGGATACTCGTAGAAGGATAAACAAAAAATAAAATATCCAAACTTGTATGTCCACGGAGAAAACTGTCTTGTACCAAGTACACCTTCCACTTCATCATCTTCAAATTTTAGCGCAGAAGAATCATTTACTGTCACTTCAGGCATACTTGAAGATCCACCATATGAACTTTCAGGAACATTAACACTCCAACTTGTAAACCAGTGTGAACTGAATGATTTAGCTAGAGATTTGGGTTTATCAAAAGAAAATTTCGAATTATTGACTTCTAGACTTCAAGAATGGAATCTTTTAGCATAAATTCTGTAAGTGTCTTCATTTAAAAAGCGTAAGAAGCCTTTTAAAGAATATTTTAAAATAGAGGGAGTTTTATATGTATGTCACAATGTTGATGGCCTCATAAACCAGCTTGATATAGGCCACGATCAATGTAAACTGCACCTTTTTATCTACTCATCAAAATATAGTTTAAAAACAGTCAGTAACCAAATAAAGCCTGTACCTTTAAGCTTCAAATACCCTATATTTGTGGACAATTCAAAATTAATGCTATTATACTAATTTTGTAATGCTTATAATTTATATCTATTGCTTAAACGATTTTTATATGCAGAGTTTTGCATTTTTTTTTAAATCGCTGTATCTTAAAATTTAGACCTGTTACAATAATTTCACTTTCAGTTTTAAGTAATGCCATTCAATTGTAATCCGAACCAAAAAAAATTTTAACAGTTGTATAAAAAAGTTTTAAATCTGTTCCCTTGTGTAATTACTCTTCAATAAAATAAAAAGAAATTTCTTCAAACATTTTAAGCCGACAAAAACTGACATTCAGTTTGTGTTGCTGGGTGGTTTGGTTCTTGTTTCACATGAATTATCACATCTTTGAGAGATGCCCTTGCCCCTGTCCCCTTATCCCATAAACAACAACAACCACGGCAACATCCCTAAGGCTGATAAATTACTTTATTCTCTGCAAATGATGGCGAGTATACGAAAACTCCCAAACCCGAAACCGAAATCCAAGTCCAAGTCCACAGACTCAAAGGAACTCGACTTGCAAATTGAACTTCCTTCCTTCGCGTCCGCAGAGAAGAGTGAGTGCAAATTATAAGTTCACATGCGATACTGGCTGGAACTCGGACTGACGAACTGATGAATAGACCGTGTTTGGTGTCCTTGCGGACTTTCGTACTTCATTCAATATTTGGGTTAAGTTCATAACGATTCACATGTTCAACTAAAATCTGTGCATTTGTCTTCCTTTTTGTTTGCCGAACTCGGTAACAGTGGACAGTGATATGGCGATATGTGATGTGATGGCGTGGCGCCTTCCCAAGACGCAACAACGTGCAATTAGTGCATTTGCGTGAAACTTCAGTCTCGGTCACTCGGTGATCACTTACTCCGAAATGATGAGACTTCCCAACTGATTCACTTGGCAACTTGATGGGTTTTCAAAGACCAACATTCAACAAAAAAAAAAAACATCACACTAACGTGTCATAAACCTTTTGCCTGCCTCTTTGGGACCTTTAGGCCATTCATGTCCAGTCCAGGTTAGGGAAGGCAGAGAAAATCAGTCCCAGAACTCCTTCCCCTTTTGGAATTCTTCTAACGTTTTGAAGTATCCAAGACAAAATAATGAAGACGAAGAAGAAGAAGCGACTGTCGCCCTTGGAATGCTGTCAGACTTCTTTGTCGTTCGATTCTCAGGAAAACGAATTATTTTTGCATGCACTGCACTGCCTTGCACTGTTCGAATGCAGTGCAGTGCAGTGCAGTGCAATGTTCTTTAAGGTAACATGCAACAACAAAATTAAAACGGCCCACCATTCTTTACCTTTTTTTGAATGGAACAAGAAGAAGAAAAAAGGATCTTTCTTTTCCTTTTTATTCCTTTTTTTCTCGTCTCTTTTGAATTTAGCCCACTTGGGCGCTTTGTCGTGTCTTGACAGCAGTGGCGGCAGTGGATGACGGTGGCTACAGCACCAGAGCGATAGAATGGTTCCTTTTTTTTGTTGTTGTTGTTCCTTATTTTCAATATAGAATGACTTTTGGAAATAACGATTTTTTCGGCCAACTTCGCATATGATTCGCTTTGGCATTCCTGACATGCGGCTCTCCCAGATCTCGTTGGCCAGATCTTAATGAGAAACCACGAAATGCCGCCTGTAGTCTTTATTTTTACAACACGTACGAACATAAAATATAGGAACAAGAAGATCCGGAATGGTTTAAATGGAACGGATAGAGTCGCATATCTTTGCTCATTATGGAATTAGATTTATAAGTGACATTTGTTTTAACGCAAACGAAGTGTCAAACGCACTTGTCAAACTGAGTAGGTTTTTAAATTAAAGATGGCGCTCAGATGCCAAAATCTTAACAGAAATTTTATGGACTACTGAACTGTCAATTAAGCAATCTGTCTCTGTCATATCAATATATCATACAAATAACAAATGAAGTTAGCAGCGCTTTGAGCTATTTACTCCATTAGTTCTGTCATTTTGTTATAAGCTTATAAAGCGCGCTCTGTCGATTGAGGAAAAGAAGCACAATTTGAGTGCTCTGACGTGTCGGAGCTTAAAAACAAAAACGCCCAATATTGCGTAATGAAAGCTCATTTAACACAAATACTTTGATGGAAAAACCAAAATGGCGGAACATTTCTTTTGAGAACTTAAGTTGTGTTAGACTCTGAATAATGGCCTACAATTTTAATCCTAATTGGAAGGATTGATTTGAGAAACACTTTGCTACATAATTACCCTTGGAAGACTCCTTGTCCGTGAAGAAACTTTTACTTGGAACCAGCGAGGATTGAAGCAGAACTTTTGAATGACAGTTCTTCGCATTTTCTACTACTAATTCGTACTGTCCCTAAACATAAGGCTAACGGTTTAGCTGTTTGACACACTGATGACGTTCTTAGGGGCAAAAACTTCTGCACCAGTTGTTTCAGAACTTCCCGAGTCAAGAAGAGCTTAAATTTTGATACCTGGAATGAGAAACTTCAAAAATTTTTGGACAGGAAATTTAACAATTTCAATGCGTTGTTGAAGTGTGAATCGTTCCTTTTTTAGTAACGGCATAGTTTTTACTTGTCAAATGTCAAAAAATGATAGCTTCAAATGTGACAGCTGCACAAATAGCGGGATGTTCTAAATAAAGCTTTGTAGATTAAGAAATTCAGCCTTTAAGAATTTTTAATAATAAATTTCGTTGCTTCATATTTTCTACAACAAATGTTTCATTCTGTCAATGAAATTTCTTCATTGTAGTTAACAAATCATGGGATAAATAATAATATCAAGTATCTGATATTCTTTTCGTGTAAAAAGCTTCAATTAAGAGCTTTTTGCTGACCAATTTAAGTTCATCAAAGCTTAGACTTGCAACTATTCTTAGACATGAATCTAGTTCAATGAACGTTCATTAATAATACGAATCAGCTGTTCATTGGAATTTCATTGTCAATTTTTTTCCTTGAAACCAATATCCATCCTTAAAAAAGTAAATTAAAAAAAGTAAGAGTCTGGCATGAAAGACGATAATGACGATCTCCTCATGACGATGACGATGTTCAAGACCAAAGAGCACACAAGAATCTTTTAACTAAAAAGCACAAAATCAGGAAAAGACCAAAGACCAAAGAACAAGAACCAATACTAATACCCTCCACCACCGTTCGTCGTCGCCGGTCGTAGTCGTCATCAAGTCGAACTGAAACCAAACTGAAACCGTCAACCTTACCCCCGCACAAAAGTCAAAGAAATATGCAGTTGGACTGGTTTGGCCAGGTCCTTCTCACCTCTCGCTGGCATTGGCATTGGTGAGGCATAAAATCAGTGCATTTTGGCGCCAAAATTTCTACAGGTTTCCCTCTCATCTTCATCACGATCTCTCACAGTGTCAGTGATGCTGCAGGCTGCAGGCAGGACGGAGAATGGAGCTGTGTGTAGGATATACCGCTTTTTAAAGGCTTTTAGTGCCGGTCTCCCTTTGCGATGTTGTTTTATGTCTGGCTCTGGCTCTGACTCCGACTACCACTCCGACTATGGGATATCTGGGTATAGGTATAATGGAATGGCGGGGCTATTGAGAGAGCCCGCCAGGCCAGTCCAGACCAGCCACATCCCATACCTTGTCTGCCTTTTTTGGATTTGGTTATATAATTAAGACCATATGACAGGAGAAATTAATGATTATTGAGTATGTGTCCAGCGAGAATGTGCGTTGGACATGAATGCGGCTTCAAAACAAAAACAAAAAGACAAAAAGCCCATCATCAAATCAAAGAGCGCGGAAGAAGAGAGAAGAATCAAGACGACATACTCAACTCATAGAGGCAGGGAGACGAAAAAGGAGACATATACGCGAGAATGCGAAAGAATTCAAATTAGGTGAGTTTGAGGATAAAATTAAGTGGCCAACTAAATTGTGAGATTGCAATATTGGATTTCAACGAGGTCCTTATTTTTGATGACATTTTTATATGCGTTACATGCACTCCTTCTCCCCCCCCTCCTGTAGACATGTACCTTGACATATATCTACATACGATACGGGTGGATTGTTGCTGTACTTGTATAAGAAGGAGTGATTGGTTTTATTTTTTTCCATCATCCATCGGGCATCCTCATTCCTGTTGGAACCAGGTTAAGTTTAAGTAAGGAAGGGAAAAAAAAAACAAAATTTTTGAATTTTAATTTGATATCACAGCAGATGTTGGTTATATTGTTGGATGAAAGCGGCATTTTGGATGGTTGGTTTGAATGAAAGGAGATAATCATGACAGGACTTCGAATAATGCATTCCAGAGAATTGATTAATTTTTTTTTTTTTTGACTTAGTTTAGATAGTAACCTGAAGAGATCTGGTTTTTTTTTTTTTGATTTTGGAGATGGTCGTTTAATGGCAAGAAATACATATGTCAGATGTAAGAGCCAAGAACATATACTCTATTGTACTAGATTAATTTGATGCATTTCAGCTACAGAACAGTGATTTCAGAAACAGCAGTGGGATATAATTCCATGACAAGACTTAAGTCCTTTTATGAAAAATAAGAATCTTTTAAAGGACCGAAATATACCGACGAAACCATCCGAAATAAAAGGACGGAAGTCCAAAGACTCTTGACCTTTCCTCGACTGAAAAGTAATAAGAGAAGCACATTTGGCAATGGATGCCAATTCTCCAAGTTTGCAAGAAAAACATTTTCAGGGAAGAATGGAGTAGGCCCTATCTTTTTGATCAAAAATATTATGACCAAAGAAACGTACCTCCAAATATTGGAACACTTTATGCTTCGATTTGCAGGAGACAATCTTCCATTGGTGTGCACATTTCAGTAGAATCATGACCCCAAACTCAATGTTAAGGCGTGAAATGGTGGTTTAAACAATGAAATAAATTGTTAACCAAGAACCATGGTACTGGTACATAAATCCATAAAAAGGTTTTCTTTCTTTTCCATGGGACATAAGTCCACATTCGAAATACAGATTTTAAATACAACTACTAGAGTTTCTTACAAATCAATTTTCTTCAAAAACTAATGGTTAATAGTAAATCAGATAGTTTTTGATAATATCAAGATTGAGACATAAATCCACATTCTATTCATAAATTTAAAATCCCTAGCAAACACACGCACATCAAAATTCGTAATTGAATTCTAAAAAATCATTTGACATGAGTCCATAATTTGCAATAAATAAATTGGAGTTAATGTCACAATTGAATTTTCATTCGATTTTTAGAAATGCATATTTTAAAAGATTAAATGTGAAAAATTCAAAAAGTCAAATAAATCTTTACTTCTTTAAAGTTTAAATTAAAATTCATAAACAAATTTGAGTTGGGACATAATTTCACATCGTTTCTTTTTAACCCACAATAAAATCAAACTCATTCCTAGTTGAGACATAAATCCATAATCAACATTTATTGAAAATCTATGAAGTAATGACCACTTTCCCGATTTAAGGGTCAATGCTGGGGAGCCCAATGGGGAGGAGTCCATGAGTCTATAATACTGCTATGGACTCAAGTTCATTATTTATCTTTTTAAATGGGGACGTAGGTCCACAAATTGTTCAGTCCCCATTATGGGTTTACAGATTACAAGCTACTCACTCGTAGTCAAATTATGGATTTATTTCACAGAAAAGTAGCACAAAGTTCTTATGGACTTATGACTTAAGTATGAATTTTTTTTTGGCAATATCAAGATTGAGACATAAATCCACATTCTGTTGATAGATTGACATCCCTTCCAAGTAGATTTGACCAAAATGTATGATCAATTCTAAAAAGACATTGGACCATAATTTTCAATAAATAAATTGGAGGTTAAATAAGTCACAATTAAATCTTAATTCGCCGAACTTTTCATAACAAGAAATGCAAATTTTTAAAAGTTAAAGATTGAATTAAAAAAATAAAAAATAGGTACTTAAGTGTAAATGAAGATCCATAATAAAGTATTTGAGTTGGGACATAATTCCATATATGCAGTTTCTTTTTTTTAAACCACAATAAGATCAAACTCACACCGAGTTAGGATATATAGAAGTCCATAATCAGCTTTTTTGAAATTCTGTGTAGCAATGACAGTAATCCTGATTTAAGGGTCAATGGGGAGTAGTCCATAAATATTAAATTCTGCTATGGACGTAAGTTCATTTATTTAACTTTTTAAAGGGACATAATGTCCATGAATTGTTCAGTCTTCATAAAGGCACTTGGTTGGTTTAAAATGTTTATGGGCTTACAGCTTACAATCCACTCACTATTTTTCAAATTGTGGATTTATGTCCCAGGAAAGTAGCACAAAGTTCTAATGGACTTGTGACTTAAGTATGAACATTTTTTCACAGATGGATTTACAAAAAGTTAAATCTTGACTGAAGAGGAAGAAAGTAAGTTTCAGATAATGAGATTTTAAATTTAAATTTTCAAGTAGATATCAAAGGTAGCAATTTTTAAAGACTGAAGAAAAGAAACTATAACTTTTAGGCTACAGCTGCAAAGGGTCATGGACCTCCTAGAAACACCAACCTGTTAACTGCTCTGAATTATTGGCTCCTAAGGTCCTCAGGCTTAGGGTAGACTATTCTTGCCCAGCTTAGTTCGTTTAAGTGAAGAGGATTCGTCACCGAAAGTCCTTTGTACCAAATTATACGGTAGACTATAGGAAGCTTATTCATTTATCTCGTATTAATGTTCTGTTTTGTATTGCCTGATAGACTTCGACTCTAGGATGCAGTGTTAATACTTCGTAGAATAATTGTGAGAAGAAGACTTACGGGCCACTTATGTCCCAAGACAAGAAAGTAGTTGTCAATTTAGACATTTTGGGATCTGTTATTTTATTCCTAAAGAGGTTTTTTACTCTCACATTTGAATGTGACCATTGCGCTGTTCGTCTTAACAATCTAACAAGTTCTTACTTCCTAACGTTTTTTTTAATGACTTTTCACATGCCTTTACAAGTCCATCAGTGTTCTAGGAATTCACAAGAAATCTTATAAGACAGTCTCATCTTTGAAGCAAGTCGTGATTCGTGACCATCACCAAGAAGGAGCAGTTAACTTTAATCTTCCTTAATGCTTTGTGAAGAACTTACACGCACGCACAATTCATCTGCAGCAAAAGAAGATTAAACAAGTTGATCTAACAATGAATGTCTCTACGCATCATCTCCTCAATGAAGATTCCTAATTCCTAGAAAATTTCATCTGGAAATGGTCTTAACGTTTTTAATCAAATTGTTGATGAAATTTATGTAACGCTGATGATAAAAACAAAAAAAAAAAACACAGGATCCTGTCCAGTGTCCATGTCCCTGGTGTGTGACACAAAATCTTCTACAACTAGAAATATTAATTAAATTGTGAAGCCTCCAACCAACAACATAACCAATCTGATCTTACAAAAACTTCTTCTTCTTCTTCTTTTGCATCTTCTTGGAACTTAATCATCATCACCAGGGAGAAGAAGTGGCCCTGATGGCCAGTGCCAGTGCCAGTACGAGTATTCATGGTCGTGATGCTCGATGTTTTGTTCATTCGTAACTTCTTCATCTCTCGATCTTTCTCCGGTCGCGGCGGCGCGGCGGCGGTTGGTGATGTTCCAAGTTTTCTGGAGTGTTTCTGTTTCTGTGCGTCAAGTCGTTTCGTCGATGATCGTCCTCGTCCTCGGAGCTGTTTTGTGTTCTCTTGTTGCTCCCTGTCCAAGGAATGTCCATTTAGGTTTAATGTTTGCTGCAAACAATGAAACAATCTTCACGGCGGCGAAAATGTTCACCAGGATGGAAATGGAAGCAGCAGAAGAAGGTTCCTCGGGAGACTTGTGTAATTTTTTTTTTTTTTGCATAGATCAATCGCATTCCGACGAGCAACGATCGTTTTTTTTTTTTTTATTTTTGTTGGTTTGTTGTTTGTTACTTGTTGCTGATGATGTTGATGTTGAATGTGGATTTTGTTGTTTTCGTAATGATGTATATCTTTATCTGCAACCACAGAGGAGGAGATGATTGCAAGTTTGTTGCGATTCAATTGGACGCAGAACAGTGATGAGGTAGGGTGTAGAAATAACAAGAAGATTGATAGATAATGGAGAAGAAAACTAGAAGAATTACTGAAACTGAAAAAGTAAACAAAAGTTGAATTAAATAATTATAAATAAATTCACGAAGAAATACAAGGTGATGCAGAATGTATCACCTTATCGGAGAATGTAGTATTTGCAAATGGCGTCATACATACGTCATTTTTGACATTTGACAGTACGTGTAAATTACGGACAAACTATCTTCAATTTAAACAGTGAAGAGGACGATTTTTTCATCATTATCATGAGTGACGATGAACTGTGTCACTTAAGAGGTTATGTCAATAAGCTATATCTTCATTTCAACGCAATATCTCCCGTTTAAGGGATTTGGCATGGACAGTTAGATCACCACGCCTCTTGCTTGACATCATGGGATTACGACAGAAATTCGAAAAGTATTTGATCATGTTTGGGATAAATAGTAGGGGCCCTAAATGACTACCCTGAGGAAATCCACTTTTAACAAAAAAAAACAGAGTTAGATAAAGAACTTCTAAATTATGTACATAGTTTATTTTGAAGATAAGAAGAAATCTTTGTGGTGTATTGAGAAGAAGCACTAAGAGTCTTCAGCTTTACCCGTTCTGATATAATGATAATGTTGGTAGAAACACAAAAAATTCTTCTTGAGTTAGTTTTAGACTTTTACAATAACTTGCTAGGTATTGTCAATTTCGATTGTAAGACTTGGGGTGTGCTACTATTGACAATTGACAATCAAGATTTTTGGAATAGTATCATCTAATTCTGATTAATAATCATTTTTAACATCATGTTAACTTTGACAGGTTTAAGTTAAAGTTTTTTTTTTCTTTATCAGTTTAGATTTTAAGCTCGATAATGGGGTAAGTATTGTAGTTAGGAAGTCTACTAGAAACGTTGATGAATTAGTTCGAAATGATGAGCAGCACTTACTTTGAGTTGAACTTAAAGAGTTTTAACATTGTTCGAAGAAATATCTAGGTTAAGTTTTTGACAGTAATAAGAAGTGCAATGCTTGAGCTTTATCAACTGATATTTCTCTGTTCTACAAAGACCGTCAAGTATTCTTTCTATTTTGCTTGATCAATGCTCGTTCTTGGATTGACGAAAAACAAATTAAGTTTGTTCAGATTTCAGTTCTTCACTAAAGACTTCATCTGAAAAGTTTACATAGACTTACAATTAAAATGACAACCACTTTTTCACTGGATTTAAACCCAAATTCTATACTTTTTCAACCTAAAAAAGCTTCCAATTTAAGTATTTGACGAACTTTGCCATTGATTTGAAAGAAATCCTTTTAGTGTTCATTAACATTTGATTCGGAAACGCTGCTTGAAGTACCAAACAATTGACTATTAAAACTTACTTTTAAACTGTCACAAAGTCACCTAACCATGTGGTTCTTAATCGTTTTAAGGCCATAGAAATCTTTGACTGTCAAAACTTGTCCAAAAATTTTGAAAAACGTTAGCTAAAAAGCTCCCAACTCTCAAGTTCAAAGCTACTCGTTATATTCTCGCGACTAGTTCCTTCTCCAAACGTCACAAATGTCACCTTCTAATACTAAAATCGATCTTTTCTAAAGCACTAAATTAAAAAAGGAAATTGATTTTTGAGAGCAAAAGTTTTGAATTACTCGTATTCAGATGATTGTCAATATTTTGAAGTCGTACTATTCTTCAAAGAAATTTGACAGTTTATGATGACTTCAACTATGAACAGTAAACCATAGTTCAGTAACGTTGTCATTACATCAATGATATTAAAATTTTTATAGTCAAACTATTTAGCACGAAAATACTGGAGAAATCGTTGCTTCAAAATATACATTCGGGTGGATTATCGACTTTTTGGACAATATAGTCTTGTTCTGATGAATGGAGGAAGTCATATATTAAAGCAAATAGTTTTTTAAACCACCACCAATAATTTCTTGTACAAATCAAAGGCCCATGAATGACAAACCGCGGTTGTTTTTAAAATTCTTTGAACTTGAAATATACGTCTCTTTTGCTGACTGATACTTCTAGACTAGCTTTTGACATGTTTCAGTTTCATTCTTCAATTTGTTTATGTTATGACGGCCAGTTGAAGAAATATTTGTTTACTTATACTAAATGGCGCCCGAGTAGGTGGGTGATTTTCACAGCGGGAGTTCGAAATCGCAGTTGTTGCGGTCAAAACACCGGATACAAATATACTGTGTCCGCAGATTTGTATAGCTGAGATGTATTCTTTTTGATGAAGACTTTGATCATGACAACGACTCCCGACAACGACTACGCGACGACAAGCTTCTTGGCCGTCCGGTGTTTCTTTTGCTTTATTCAAACCCATCATCATCATCATCATGGCATCAGCAGTGTCTATCTCATCGCAGACTTCTGAAAGAATCCGAATTTAATTCATAAGAGGAGCCAAATTAAGGACAAGGTTATCTTCGAATGATGCGGCAAGCACTTTTTCCCGTTTCAATTAAGAAACCCAAATAAAAAAAAATTGTTTCTACAACAACAACAAAAAAAAAGAAGAAGAAAGAACTCAGCGCCACTGAAACAAAACGCCAGGGATCCAGATAATGAAACTCCATCATCGGACGACAACGACGACGACACATCCGTTCCTGGCAAAGTGTCTTTTTTCGTAGATCGTAAAGAATACCCCACGTCTTCGAGTAAAACAACTCCAACAACAACCAAGAAGAATAAGATGGGGTTATGATGTTGATGTTCATGAAGATGACAACGTCGAAGACAACCACCTCGACGACGACGGACGGCTAAGAAGAAGACGACGACGAGGTTGGGGATGCACGGAGAGATGAGTAATCATGTTCCCATCACATTTCCAGCAGCTCATAAATTACATTTCTGATATTGAATATGAATTGGATGCAACAACAACGACAACAACAATAACACCAAGTTCCAAACACACCACAACCCTTTCAATTTATTTGTTGTCGCATGGAGCAACACTTGACTTGGCCGACGACGACGCACAAGTGGAAGATGGAACATGGATGGGACCCACGAACAACAAGTGGTGCCTGCCTCAAAGTAAGACTAAGGCTTGGAGACCCTGCGCAGTTTAGTTCCAGACCCGGCAGAACAGAACATCACACACACATGTCGGTCGGGATGACTCTCCTTTTTTTTTGTTTAATTTGTTTCTAAGCTGACAATTGTTGGGCAATTGATTCCAGCATTCCAAGAGATGGGGATGGATGGGGGATCCCATCATCGTCAGAGGGAAACGATTTAATGAAATTTATTTTCATAATAATTTTAATTTAATGGAAACAAGTGTTTTGTCGTATCTTAAGTTGCCATTGAACTTGTAATTAATAAGACTCGTGGAGTCGGGTGCTTCGATGGCGATGGCGACGACCGACGACGAACGCGACGATTAATTCATCTTGAAGAATCTCAAGAGGAATTCAATTGATTTCCTTCTTCTTTTTTTTTTCTTTAGATTATAAATTAGAAAGAAATAAGTTTTAAGTCAATTTTTTACACATTCATCTATTTTCTTTTATCTATGGGAATGGAATTTATGAAAGGACTCCTGTGGAGAACGATTCTATCGGGTTATGTATTTTTAATTAAGATGTGCATTTTCATGAAGGGAGAAGGACAAAAAGTATTTCCTAGAATCATGTTATAGTCGAGAAACAAAAAAAAAAAAATAAAGTGCACATCCGGTGTAAATAATAGAATAATTTGTAAGCAAGATGTACCACAAGGAAGTCTCTTTAGTCCCTTTTTATTTATACTAGAGCTACTGTTAATTACTAACGACATTTACTACCACGTCCACTTCTACTTATAACATTGTCTTTTGGTCCTAAAGCCAAAGAAAATGTGAAGAATCGGAACAGCTTTTTTCGACACTTGGAAATGTTGAAAATAAAAGACTTACCAGGTGCATGAAGTTCCATCAAGACGTTTTTTAAGTATCACATTCGATTGAATTCCATCAGGAACAAAAAAGAATGGAACGAAATTCACTTCATTCATTCACATGATTTCAATTTCAAATTCCATACGTTCCACAGCTGCGTTCAAAATTACGAGAATATAATTTTTCAGATGAAATAATCTTATGTTTAATAGATTCTTTAATTCATCTACAAAGTATTGTACCCATTCTTGGAAACTGACATCTTTTATTTTGACAGATTGAAAAAAAAAATACATTTTGACATCTAAATACTGTTTCGTTCCAAATGTCACCCAAAAGCTTTAAATCGATCAATCAATTTTAAATATTTTTTTCTTATCTTTGAGTAGGTACTAATTTTTACGAATTTTGCAATTTTTCTTCAAATTAAAATTCAAAAACATTAAAAGAAAAATATATAAGAAAATCTTGTTTAAAAATTTGCCCTGTGAACTAACTTAAGACGTCCTCAAAATCAACTCAAACCTTGCTGAACGAATTCATCGTACTTAGATTGCTACTTAATATACTTAACTCAGCACATGGGGGAATTGAATTACAGTGACTTCAAACATTCACTGTGAACACACCCTTAACAGAATGTCAATGCCAAAAATTCGAACGAATACAAAACATTACCAAAGATTTAACTTTTTAACAATAATTTTCGACAAGGCACATTTTTGTCAAACAAGTCTCACAAATAGGCCACTAGGTATAGCTACAAAAGCATATTTATGGTGTGCCAGAGGGTGGTGTCCTTTGGCCGCTTCTTTTAATCATTAATTAAATTTAACAACAGAATTCTAATAATAGATTGCAGTAATTAGACATTCAAAACATTATGATTCTAAGAAGACAAAGCTAGCCCCCACATGGGAAAGCACTTCTGTCTAAGACGTTTAGATCAATTGAATACCTCCTGTCAAAGTTCATTTATTAGGAACCCAATTTTAGGAAAGGTCTTTTGGAGAAATTTTAGCAAAAAATTAAGTCCCCGGCAAGTTTAGCTCAGAAAATTCTTTAAGCACATTCTTTGGAAGAAGACTATAGTAGAGATGGCCTGGACTAGGAGGCCTCAAGATTTGTGATCGAGATTGTGAGACTTGTTGAAGAAGTCCCTTGTTTCAGACATTGCATACAAAGTTTAGCGGTAGATAGCGTTCAGCTTTTAAAATTGACTGGAACTAACAGACCTGAAAAACTCGTTAGCTCTTCTTCTCTTTGTCACCCTTTCATACAGATACATTCTATCATCTGATAGCATCAGTTGCTAGAACGCAGTGTTTCTACTCCGTGTATGGATGTAAAGAATACGAGTAGTATGAATTTTTTTTGAAAGCAAAAGTTTCAAACTTCTTGTTCAAAAATCTGATACACAAAATCTTTTGACAAGTCATCAAAATTTAATTCCTAATGATGTAAATATTTATTACAAAAATTAAAGAAGATAAGATCTCAAAGAACACATCTTAATAGCCCTTACATCCGCAAACGTTCCAGTTTTATTTGTCAATGGTGTCCGCCTAATACTTAAGAGAATCTCAAAAACCACAATTCCAATAAAAATAAAAACGTCACATTTACATGACATCAAATTATTTTGATTGCTTCTCCCGCAGTTCGCTCTGAAGATAGTATATTTATTTTGATTTCTATACTCTACTATAAACTTGGCGGTATTTTTTCACTGATCATGCAAAAAAAAAAACAATAAGGTATCAAAAAACACGTAGTAGAAAAATTTGCATAAACCTAGAATAAACCTCATCTCATATGCGAGTAGTTATGGGGGCTTAATGAGACTAGAATCGAGATTTTATGACTAAGAGACGGGACAGGCAAGTCGTCGTCGTCGGTCGGCGAGAACAAAAAAAAGAAATTAGTTGAAAAATCCAAAAAATTCTTTACTACTTGCGGGCGGAAATGGATTTCGTAAATCAATGACAGGCAAAGAAGACGCCACCTATATGCGAGTGTTATAAATTTATGAGGCTTATTTCGAGATGTAAGTGATGCTTCGTCAGCTTTTGGCAGAGGACAGAACAAGCTACTTGGAGATATCATAATGGTGCTTAAGTTTATATGGATGATTTCTTGAGAACTGAAGTGAGACCTAATTGGCATTATTTTTTTTCCTTGTTGAAACCGATTGAATCGGATTGAATCATACATAAACAACAAAATTTCTGTTTCTTGTTTTTGTTTCTTATAAAAAAGCGAAGGGCTTATACACGCTTTTAATTTTCTCACAGGAAAAAAAAAAAAAAACAATTTGAACCCTTTGTAAACGAGTACGCAACATTGTAGTTTTAGAAATAGGGTGACACCTACTTTATAGGATTTGAAAAACTACATAAAATTTCAGTATTGAAATAATACAAAAAGTTACAATTTTCAGATCGAAATAAATAATAAACTAGCGGCCCGTCCCGGCTTCGCATGGGTGGACAATTTTAAACAATTTATAGTAAAAAATATAGTGAAAGAATTATCGAAATCCGTCCAGTATTTTTTGAGTTTATTTGCAACAAACATACAAAAGTACGTTTCTTCTTTATAATATTAGTATAGTTATAGATATGGCGCTAAAATGTATACCAGTAGCTCTCTCAGGAAGTACGTTTAGCTTCTTTACTTTTGTGCTAAACATTTTTGAGTAAGTTGTCATTTACAGACGTCAATACTGACAGATATATTAATTCTCATATTATTTCCAAAGGCCGACTCTTTTGAAACTACGTTTCAACCCTGTCTTTCAATCTTCTACGACTTCGAGTCTTCAATTACTGTTTTTTCCGAATTCATTTTAAGGCAATACGTTTGAAGCTCTGGAAAATAAGCTTCATTAGGTAAATTTCTAGAAACATAGTGAAAGAGTAAACATGATTGGACTGAGGATACATCCTTGTGGTACAGTTGCTGTCGTTAAAAATCAATTCGAAGTCTATAGTCTATCCCCAACTGTTGCATGAGCTTGACACAGCTTTTTCGGTATTCCAAGTGAAGTCATTTTATATGATTGACAGTGTCAAATGGAGCTTCTATGCCAAGAATTATAGCATACAATATTTTTTTCTTTTTAGATACACTTGTTAACAATACTATAGATAGGGACATATTCGACTGTGCTCGGGAGGCATAGTAAGATAAAAATGGATTCCAGAAATTGTAGTCCATGCGTCTAGGAATTTTTTTTAAGCTTATCCAAGGTATTTCTTGCACGAGAATTGGTAAATAAAAGGTAAAAGTTTCTGAAGCAAATCAGCATTTACCACACAGAGACTGATAACTGAACTGTCATGCATCATTCAATACCAATACCAAAACCCGAAACCCTGTAAGCAGCAAATGGAACTGGAAGAAGAAGTCGAAGATCGAAACGGAAGAACTTGAGGCCCAGTGATGTTGAGTCTGGAGCACAATTAAGACTGAATTTAATTGACTAAAGGCATAGCCCGTATTAGTCTTGAAGACCACTGTGGCTTGGAACTAATTCGCATAGATCAGCGACTTCAAAAACCAAAGAAAAAACAGTCAAACTGGGTCAAATCCTGCAATCTTAGTGGTCAATTCACAATACCTCTTCATGCTCTTAAATCGCTTGTCTAAAATGTCAAACGAGGTGTGATCTGTGTGACACATGCAGCCACCATCATCTTGTTAAAACCACTATGCATTGGCACTCTTGAATATCATGTAGATTTGTATCATTCCAAATTTGACTAAGATGATTGTTAGATACAATTTAAGATGAGTTTCCAACTGACTGAGCTTCTTCAGCGACCACACTTTATAGTCCTGTTCTATGAACACAGCTTCTGAATGGTAAAATTCAATTTCGTCAGGTTGTGTACTTTCGAAGACTCTTTATTCTTCTGCACAATATCGCGGATAAGGGCGATGTTTTCGACACATCCACTGGATACCAAACAAATACTTGAAATCAACTTAAATTCGTCCTACTAATGATGGTTTTATCTAATGAATTTTAGAGTACTACAGGAGTGCCACAAGGAAGTCACTTGGAACCTGTTCTATTTTTTGCAGCTGAATATTGAAACCAATAACTTCAAAAACAAATTTCATGATCGATGTTTGTGGATGACATTTAAGTTTTCCGTAATTTTATGTCAATTATGTTGATCGTATGATCGTTATTGTCTGTTTAAATTTGCTGATTAGCTCTTCTTTAATAAACAAAATTAAATATTTTTGATTTGATGAAAAATGTGTACGTTACTTGACATTTGACAGTAAAATTTAGACTTGACTGTCAAAAGTCAAATTATTGCTGTTTTAAGTGTTGCCAATATTTCAATGCACATTCTTCATTAAAAGATCAGAACATCGAAAAGTTCGTACAAGTCACAACCCAAAAGATATACTAAAAAAATGTCAAAAGTACATTAAGACAGCTGTCACTATTGCTTCTATGACATCTAATACGTTTTATTACTTTTTTTTTGTAGTAGACTTTTGCTTTTTAAAGCTTTTGAAAATGTGTTTTTTTTAACAATCTTTTATTGAATCACCCTGTAAAATGCATTTAAAAAAAAAAACTGATTATAGATAGTTTTGTCGTCTGCAATATTATACGCACTTTGTATTGCAAATGCACATATGTATGTACGCAAATTAATATAATGCTTTTTATTATATGGTTTTAAAAAAGGTTTATTTTATTTTTTAAAACTTAAATAATAAAGCTTAAGTTATTTGGGCAGGTTAAAAGATTAATATTACTAAGTGGACTTGCCACTTACGCGAATCTCTAAAGACTGACTGTTTATCGTCAAATGCAATTTCGAAAAAGATAAAATAATGATAAACATATTGATGTGCAGCGATCGCCTACAAAGGAAGTGATGATTCGGCGATTCATTGCGTGGGTGCAAGAATGTATCAATGTCCGTTATTTTGCTTATCAAATATAGTGTAGGAACTTCTGGATGGGTGGCATCTCACACTCAAGTGCATTGGATGAATATGATTGTTGATTTGCACTTTTGGGTGGCATATCGTATGACGCCGTCGGATGATAACTCCCCTCTTTCTTAGATGACGTGTCCCGCGTCTTGTGTTTCTTCAGAGAGTTTTGCTATGTTCTTATTTACTTTATCTATATAAATTTCTCTATTTATTATTTGCTTAAAAGGTTGGGACATTACAAAAAAATATTTAAACATTATTAATAATATAATAATAATTTTATTATTATTGTTCCAAAAGTTAAGCTATTCGTTATAAAATGTTTGCTTTTAATTTCTTCAATAATTTTTCTATTTTCAATATTTTCAAAGTGCAATTCTGGTAAACTCACGTTTACGTTAATATTTTTAATTTTAATATTTTTAAAAATCGGAAGGATAAAATTTTCTTTAACAATTATATTTTCATAAATATTGTTATTTATATTAATTTTACAATTTCTAAAATTTATTATAATATTTCCAGATATCATAATTTCATATTCATTACAATTATGAATAAGTTTAGTTTTCGGAATATTTTTAGTAATTACAATATTGTTTGTTAATTGTTTAATTTCGATTTCTTCATTTTTAACATAGTTACAAACAGGATCTTCCTTTAACAAATTCTCAATACATGTATCATTTAATTTCTTTAGATTTTTTTTCATTATAATTTTTTCTGGAATATATTTATACCAGGTATCTTTGCTTAATATTAATTCCCTGTAGGGTGTATCTATTTCCAATTTATTTTTATTTGGAATAGGTGCTAAAATGATTTTGTGATACGTTTCATTACAAAAATTTGGAATCATAATTACAAAAATTATATTATTGTTATGAAGAATGGCTGAACTTTTAATAAAAATTAAATCTTTTAAGGTTATGTTATAGGTCTCATAATCTTTTATAGTTAAAATATCTCTACCCAAAATTCCTAATCTACACATCATAAGGTTTTCTTTAATTTTTTGAATTTGTTCTTTAAGAAGTTGAATATCATATTGAATTTGGAAAATGTGTTGCATGTGTTCCATGGTCACATCTCTAGATGTTCTTCCAAGGAGATTTGTCAACTGGTTGTTAATAATTTTTTGTTGTTTATTGACGTGGTCTGTTACTGCTTTTATGGCAGTATTGAATTGATCGTTTATTTTTATTTGATCATTTAAACCATTTATAGTTTTTTCATTATTTTTTTCATTAATGTCCAATCTTTGTCTTATTTCAAATTCGTCGTCGGCATCCATTGTGCCCGTTATAAATTTTAAAGTATTTCCTAAAGCATTGAATAAACCACGTTTTGTTCTTTTGTGTTCCGGTAACAGATTGTTTATTTCTTCCTCCAATCCATTAAAATTGTGAAGCATAGATGGGTAATGGTTACAGAAGCTAAAGTTCGCAATATTATTTCTGATTAATTCCAAGTTTTCTCTCCATAAATCTAAATCTATTGTATACAATATTTTCCTATAATTATCAATAATTTGTAGTTCGTCACTTTTGATCATTGTCAATCCCTGTCCGTTGTTTAAATATTGGACGTCAAGTCGTTGACCTTCATTAAGTGGTAATGCAATAAGAATTATTGCCAATATGAAAGATAGCGCCATTTTGTTCTGAAATAATTCAAATCTTAATGTTATCCTTGTGAATAATACGATTGTTTTTGAAAATTCGTACTTTATTTCCTAAATCTTCCTTTATTTTTTGTTTTCTATATCTGGGTTGAAGTTTGTTTCTAACCCCTATAATTTTCTCATATATAATTTCATTTTCTTTATAAGTTTTTGCTCCCTTATTGGGTTTATTTCTTTCCAACATCTTTTTTTGAGCTTGCAATAGTTTTGGTTCTAAATCCCTGTGGTCTAACTTATTAAACAAGACCTCAAATGGTTTTTTCTGTGTGACTGAATGTACAGTCTTATTGTATTGTTGTACGGCTCTAAAAATTGATTCTAGGTCGTTTATTAAATGGAATTCGTCTTTTAAGCACCTAGCTATTTCAATGAGTGTAGAGTGAACTCTCTCAACTTGTCCGTTTGTGGTGCTGTGTTTAGGATCACAGAAATACATTCGAATGCCTAATCTCTGCATTAACGTTTTAAATTGAGGTGTTGAGAAACCTGGTTCGTTATCAACACATAACTTTTTTGCTTCCGGGAAGCTCTGTAAGAGTTCTAAAACTTTTTCATCTAGTTTCGTCCTATCGTCTATTTGTTTTATAACTAAGTATTTTGAATACGAATCTATACATGTCAAAAATTTTAATTTCTGGGCAAAGAAAATGTCTAAATGCAATTGCTCCCCCTCTTTCTTAGCAATTGGAGCCTCTCCAATTGGGGCTTTATAGGGATGTCTTTCATATTTATTCCTGTTACAAACTTCGCAGTTTCTTACAAATTCTTTGAACTGTTTGGCCATTCGTGGCCAATAATACGATGCATAAATTTGTTTTAGATTTTCTTGATAACTACGGTGTGCCCTTACATGTGTCTGCTGTATAATAATTCTCTGGTCATCTTCGTTCGTTATGTCAATGGGAAAGTTTTTTGTATATAAGAAGTTGTTGTTAAAAGTTTCCTTTAGTTTTAGTTTAATGTCATAAAGAACTTCCGGTGTGCAATGAATTGCAACTGTTCCGGGTTTTAAATATTGTTTTAAAATTATTACTAAATTTTCTGGGTAATCGTATTCGATTAGATGTCTTGTTTTGTTGAAATTGTTAATTTGCTCATGAGCAGTAAATCGTCCCTGGCTTAAAAGAATTTGTTGCTTAAATTGATTAAGAGGTTTTGTTGTTTCTCTAATGTCCATATTATCGCTGCTTTCGGCAGAGTGCTGTGTAGCAGTACTAAAAGAATCTTCTTCAGAAAGATGATTCAAATGTTGTCTAGATAAGGCATCGGCAACTACATTTGTAGAACCTGGCTTGTATATCATTTTGGGAGCAAACTCCTCAATAAACGCGTGCCAACGTTTCATTTTGGCATTTGGATTTCTTACAGATACAGCGAATGTAAGTGGTTGGTGATCCGTGTGGATCTCAAGGTCAGAAACTCCATATAGGTAATTTCTTAGATTTTTTAAACACCAAACAATAGCGTATAACTCTTTTTCGTTGGTGGCGTAATTTTGTTCTGTTGTATTTAACGTTTTTGATACAAAAGTTATGGGTTTCCCCTCTTGAGTTAAAACTCCTGCTATTGCATTATTAGATGCATCAGTTGTTAGTATAAATTTCTTGTTAAAGTCTGGTTGAACCAATTCGATTTGGTCAATTAACAGATCTTTTAAAATTTTACAAGCCGAAATAGCTTCGTTATCTAATGTTATAATCGTTTTTTTGGATAAATTTTTAGATATCCTGCCGTTTTCTCCGGCTAAGTATTTTGTTAATGGTTTTGTAACAGAAGCGTAATCTTTGACAAATTTACGGTAATAACCGGTCATGCCTAAAAAACTGCGCAATTGTCGTAACGTATTTGGTATTGGAAAATTTTTAATTGTCTCTATTTTCCTCGGGTCTGTTTTAATTATGTTGTTACCTACTATGTAACCTAAAAATTCTGTCTCTTTTTCATAAAATTTAGATTTCTCTAAAGAAATCTTCATGTTAGCTTTTTTTAATATATCTATAATATCATTGAGATGTCTAGTATGCTCATTCAAATTCTTTGAGTATACTATTATGTCGTCCATATAGACGTGACATACTTTTCCTATATATTCGCGCAGGATGTCGTCCATCGCTCTTTGGAAGATACTTGGAGCGTTCTTTAAGCCAAAAGGCATTCTCAAAAATTCATATTTGCCATTATTTATGCTAAAGGCAGTTTTTTCAATATCTGCGGCTTTCATTTGAATTTGATGAAAACCAGATTCTAGATCTATCGTAGAGAAATACTCGGATTTCCCTAAATTTGATAATATCACGTTACTCTCTGGTATTGGATATCTATCTGATATAGTCTTTTCATTCAATTTCTTGTAGTCAATTACCATCCTAAGTTTTTGCGTTCCATCCTCGTTAGAACCTTTTTTGGGCACTACCCAAACTGGTGAGTTATATGGTGACCTACTGGGTCGAATAATATCGTTTTCTAATAATTTTTTAATTTCCTTATTTATAAAATTGTTCGCACTGAGTGGATATGGGTATTGTCTAGACCATATCGGTTTATCTTCAGTTGTTCTAATTTCTGCCTGCACATCCGTTCTAAAGGGTAAATATGTATTTATTTTACTGTGTTCATCCATAATATGAGTAAATATCCTTTTGCGAAGTGATTCTATATCTGTTTCATTTATATTATTTATGCTAAGAAGATCATCAAAAAATATCCTCTCTTTCTTCCCTCTGTATTCTATCATATCTTCAGCGTAATTTATTCGGGTTCCTATTTTTTTTAATGTATTAGAACCAATTAAAATATCATATTCCAAGTTTGGAATTTCATAGATGCGGATGATTTCATCGAACATCTGTGCATCATAGTAATCATTTATTACAATTTCACCATTGGGAGTGAAAACTCTTTTCTTAATAGCTAAGGGGTTTTTATAGTCAAGAACACCTGCTCCACAGTAGTTTGCATTAGCTCCGGTGTCTAGTAAAATTTGTATTTGTTTATTGTGAACTACTCTTCGTAAGTGTGGTAGTCCACATCTTGCCCTAAAAAATGTTCTTTTTCGTTTATATTATTTATCCTTTGGGTCTTAGCTGGTGGTTGTGTACTATTCTGTCCACTAAGAGGCCTTTTATCTACGTATACATTTCTCGGAACATTATTAAAATTGTTCTGATTATTTCTGAAAGGGTTAATTCTATTACCGTTATTATTACTATAGTTGTTATTATTATAGTTATTTGGTCGCCAGTTATTATTATTCAAGTTTTGCCTATAATTGGGCATCTTCATATTGGAACTACCAAGTACCATTGGTGTTGGTTGCGGATGTGAGTGGCGATAATGATTTTGATTTGGATTCGGTTCCCAGACAGATCGTTTGGGGAATCTCAGATGATTATTACTATTTTGATTATTATTATTGTGATTATTACTATGCAAATTATTATTATTCGTGTTACTTCTATTAAATTGAAGGGCAAACTGAGCCCTTTGGTTATTTGACTCTAATTCTTGTGCTTTCGCAAGAGCACTTGGTAAGTCATTAGGACTAAGTGAAAACATTATATTGCTTAGCGGAGCGTTAAGTCCTGTTATAAAAACACGTAAGGCATTTTTCCTATGAGCTTCATTCAGCTCTCTTGTCAAACTGTCTTGACCATGAGTCATAATTGTTTTATTTACTAACAACGTCAATTTCTTATTGACTATATTATAGTAGTCTATCAATGACGAAGAGCCCTGCCTCAAGATACTTAACTCCTGCTCTATCATGTGAATCGGACGTTTGTCCGCATATGCGAAATCAAGACGACTCAAAATCGCATCAAAATTGAGAACCGTTCCATGGTTCGTCAGTGTATCATTTGCATTTTTAATGATCTTATTTCTAAGTATCGTTAACGCGGCGAAATATTTTCGACTACCTCTCGTGTAGAGAGTCATTGAATTATTAGCTGCTTCCCTCCAGCTAACATACGAATTTTCGTCTCCTGCAAATTCGGGTAGAGATTTTATAACGTCGAGTGATTCAGTGCAATTAATATTTTCATCAATTGTCTGTGGCTTGTGTTCAGTGACGTTAGAATTTGTTGTCAGAACAGAAAGTTGATTCCGCAAACTTTCAATTTCATTTTTTAAAGAAGCCAAATTAGATGTTACAATTCTCGATATAATTTCTTCATTGTTCGTCGCCATTTTTCCGAACTTTTCTATTAAATCTTCCAGTTTAATACTATTTATTTATAATTAATTTAATTTTATTCTGGTGTTCAATTTACAGTCAATATTCTTATACAGTATATTATTTTTCTTTCTTATGAATAACACACAGATGAATATAAATAATATATTTTTTTAAATTTCCAACAAATATATTTTTAATAGGTATATTCTTAATATTATAACAAACAAAATAGATATTTTTAAATTTCTTACTCTCTCCAATTTTAAATTGTTGTTTTATATATTCGTTTTTACTTGTTGTTTATTAATTAAGTCTTTATCTGCATATGTATTTGATTTTTTTCTTTGTTCACTTTGTTATTTTTTTGTTATTTAATTATTTTTCTTAAAGTTTTTTTTTTTTTTTAATTAACCCCCAAAATCTGTTTTTTTTCGTATATTTTTTATCAATTTATGATAAACTTTTATTTATTTTTCTTCTAAATCACGAATTCAGTTATTTTCACTGTCTTCTTCCTTTTTTTTTTAATATATATTTCCACTTTTTTGAATGTTATATACGCTCACTCTTTGAATATATATTTTTTCACTTTTTTATAACTTTTTCAATATATAATTATATTCTTCTTTATTTTGAATATATGTTTTTCACTTTTTGAATGTTATATACTCTCACTCTTTGAATATATATTTTTCACTTTTTTATAACTTTTTCAATATATATATTCTTCTTTATTTTTTAATATATATTTTTCACTTTTTTATAACTTTTTCAATATATATATTCTTCTTTACTTTTTGAATATATATTTTTCACCTTTTTTATAACTTTTTCAATATATATATTCTTCTTTACTTTTTGAATATATATTTTTCACCTTTTTTATAACTTTTTCAATATATATATTCTTCTTTATTTTTGAATATATATTTTTCACTTTTTTTATAACTTTTTCAATATATATATTCTTCTTTACTTTTTGAATATATATTTTTCACCTTTTTTATAACTTTTTCAATATATATATTCTTCTTTACTTTTTGAATATATATTTTTCACTTTTCCTTAATTTTCTGAACATATATATTTTTCTTTAACCTTTTTTTTTTTACTTTTTTATTAACCTTTTATTAACCTGCCATTAACCTTTTATTAACCTGCCCCACGTTGGGCGCCAATTAATATAATGCTTTTTATTATATGGTTTTAAAAAAGGTTTATTTTATTTTTTAAAACTTAAATAATAAAGCTTAAGTTATTTGGGCAGGTTAAAAGATTAATATTACTAAGTGGACTTGCCACTTACGCGAATCTCTAAAGACTGACTGTTTATCGTCAAATGCAATTTCGAAAAAGATAAAATAATGATAAACATATTGATGTGCAGCGATCGCCTACAAAGGAAGTGATGATTCGGCGATTCATTGCGTGGGTGCAAGAATGTATCAATGTCCGTTATTTTGCTTATCAAATATAGTGTAGGAACTTCTGGATGGGTGGCATCTCACACTCAAGTGCATTGGATGAATATGATTGTTGATTTGCACTTTTGGGTGGCATATCGTATGACGCCGTCGGATGATAACTCGCATAGTTTGTTGTGGATTAAATAATACAAGTGATCATACATATTTGCTACGACACATTGATGGTCTTCGAGAAAAAGCGGTGCGCGGTGCAGCAGGGTTTTTGATGCAGAAGTCCGTCGTCCGTCGTCGGTCGGTCGTCCCTTCTTCTTTCTCGGTTGTTGCAATTTAACAGAGGAATGCAGTTTGCTTGACTTGTTGTCCAACCAAGTGGACAAGAAGCCATTGTTTACTCGCACCGAGGTCATTGAACAATAATTTAATTGAGTTTGCTGTGAGTTGGAAATTAAAAATATTACAAAAAAACAAAAAATCATCTAATTCGGTATGAAGTCATAGAAATGGAAATGAAGATGAAATCAGGGTTGTTTTGCACATAAGTCGCATATTAAATATGTAGATGCTTATGGGACTGCTTTCAATGTTAGGGGTTTTGAAGATGTGAAAAATACCATGTCATAGTTTTCACACAAGCTTAACAAAAAAAATTAAAAAAAAAAAAGATGCGGTCCTCAAACTGTGTCCTGTGGTAATCCATAAAAACAGATATAATAATCTGCAAAGAAAGTGTATTTCTTAAAAGATGCGGCCCTTAAACCGTACCCAGTGGTACAACGAAAATATGTTTTTAAAAAGATGCGGTCCTAAAACCCTGCCCTGTGGAAGTCCATGAAAAAACTGTTTAGAAACAAAAAATCTCCCATAACCTCCCAATCTCGATGAATATAGTTCTTCTTCTTGAAGACAATTTTATTCCATTTGAAATTCAAGCATCTCCTCTTTGGACAAAAAAAAATTAAAAAATGGTATCCAATTTCACGACTTTTATGTAAATTATACAGAAATGCCAAACTAAATCATCAAAAGTACAACTTTATTACCTATCCTAAGGGATCCTACGCTTGCAGCGCCAAATCTTCACTGCACTGCAGTACATCTTCACCAAATTCTATGTCTGGTGGTGGCGCCCTTGGCTTGGTGTTCAAGTCTTCCTGCACCAAAACAAATTACAACAAAAACAAAAAAAAATCTTCCTGCAAAAGCGCAGACACTAAGGAATTTCATATGGAATATCCACCATGTCTTTTCTTCAGTTGCTTCTTTTTTTTCTTCATTCTTATTCTTCGTTCTTCTTTTTTGGCGTTATGAGCAAATTGGTAATTTGTTCCCGAGCGCATTTATATTACTTTCTGTGTGAATTAATACCTAGGTTCAAAAAATGATTATGGAAAATTATTTAATATTCTGCTTCGGTCTTTTGGGATTGGGATTGTTGTTACTTGTATTTAGCCTTGGCCGTCGTCGAGTATGTACGGTACGTTGATGAATTTTTAGTTTTATTTAATTTGGTCTTAAAGTCTTGACGGAGGAGATACATAAGATTATGTGAACGTTTAAGGAATTTGAAATTCAAGAACTTATTTGTAACTTCAATAAACCGAAGCTCTTCCTTTTGAAAGAGTATTTTTGGGAAGATGTGATGTTTTCTTAATTTTTTTTTTTTGTAATCTTCATCATGATTATCGTTGTCTTGTCAGGTTTTAGGTAGAGGGCTCAGTTGTTTTTGGGGACAGAAATGATGAATGATGGGATGAGTTCAATTTAATTTATGAATGGATTTTTTTTTTGTTGAAGAATTTTAAGTTGGGACACGAAATGACGTCACTCGTACGAAAATACTAAACTTGTACAGGAGTTCAAAAAGGTTCTAAATAGTTTTGAGAATGTATGGTCTGATCAGAGTAAATCAGAAATTTGTCCGATTTCTGATCCACATTTAACATCCCTGCCTCAAACAAATACGTCAAATCGAACTGTCATTAAGGACTTTATATGTATTTGGTTTGAAGTTGAACAAATTAATTTGTTTTACAATGGGCTAAAATTTAGGTACTTAAACAAAAATTAACGAACGACTTAGCAATGTCTTAAGTTAATTCTTGGAACTAGCTAACTCAGTTTGGTTTTAGTTTTTTTATAAGATTTCAAATTGAACTAAGATTTAGATTTAAGGATGACTTTGATTTGGGCTTGACTTAAATGAAGGTTTGGACTTAGTTTCGACTTAAGTTAGACTCAAGATTAAGACAAATACATAGACTAAGATCAAGGTTAAGACTAAGTAGGACTAGGACTAAGAATTAATACTAAAACTAAGACAAAGAACTAAGACTAAGACTAACACTAGTCTTCCGCGACCTTAAATAAGTCCATAAGGTAACTCATGTGCAGTTGGGAGTATGTCAAATTAATAAATATCATTCCATGTAACATTTTGCAATATGGGCTCTATTTTTATTTTATATAAAGAAAGAAATAAAATTGATCATGAAAAATCCGCAGCATCATATTTTGTGATAAAAATTCCTCGACACTAAATTTTCTTACTGATTTATTTCAAAACTATTTTTTTGTTTATTTTTGCCCTTGAGCCAGATACAATGAAACTGTGACCCTATTTCCCACTTTTGAAACAAATGTCTCAGACCCCTCTTAAAAAATAGAAAACTTAATCAATCTTAATCTAAAACCACAAGAAAGCAGATGTAACATTTCTGACTCCCCAACTTAGTTCATATACATAAACAATGAATCAGCATTTATGTATGTGTTCCCCCCCACATTATCGTCGCTGCCGTAAAGTTAAATTAAACAATGTCGAGTCTTTATTAAGCCTAGATTGTGCCTACACCAACTGTGAAGACGATTGAGGAAAAATAAGATTATCTCTAAAAATACCCCATGTGACCCCAAACAATCATCCAAAATTATACACCACCTCCCTAAAATCATAAACATCCCCCAAAAAGTATATACCTTCCGATCTTAAAATAATTACAATTCTAATCTAAGACTTAAGCTAATTTACTCAGCGCAGCAGCAGCGGGAAGAAAGGAAGGAAACCCATTCCGGAACAAACACCTTTTTAGGGCCCAAAATCGAGAGGGAGTCGAACTACAGTTGCTGCAAGATGACAAGACTGATGACACAACTAAAACTAAAACATAAACAAGGGTGCGGTGGCGGCGTAAATATACAATTTTATTTTTGGATACAAACGAAGCATGCATCAGCAAACGGTGCAGCACTTATCCAACACCACTCACAAGCACAAGTCGTATTTAATATCCGGTCTTGGCGCGTGTCTCGGAAACCTCTAATTCGAGTGGTCCCATAACTCTTATCCGGGCTAATTTTAATTTCATCGGGGGTCTGCCCACTTTAGTGGATAATTCGTAATAAAAATAAGATTTACGTTCCTAAAATAGCCAGGACGGACGTACCGCGCCGCGCCTCATCACTAAACAACAACCACGCCGCCATTGACCCCTTAAGTCCGTCTTAATTCGTTGTAATGAGTCCGGTTTCTTGCCGTCATGTCATCTTCTACAGCATCCCGGCAAAAACAAAAACAGGACAAAAATCTAAAGAGCGTGTGAAAATTCGTGATACAACCCTTGTTCCCGTATCTGCATTTTTTTTTTCCACCATTTCCAGATACAGGACCTTGCGATGCGATAAAGAATGTAAATTAGTTGAAGAATTTCACGAAATCCCTGTAAATAGCGTGGACTGCGCTGCGCTGCGCGATCCAAATGCGAGTACGATGCTTCCTTTGTCTGTTCGTCGGATGTCGCTTTGCCCTGTCCATAAACAAGGATAAGCGAAACAACGACCGACGAACGACGACGACGACGACGGCAAAGGTAGAAGAACAAATCCAAACCCAAATCCAAGCCCATGATCGGAGAGGTATAGAAGTCATTAAGAGGATCATGAATGGGATCATTCTGTCCGTGCAGCGCTGTGCGATCATGTTTTCAAGACACGCGAGATAAGCACTGAGCACCATCTCGTCTCATCCCGTTTTCGACTCTGAATTCAAATCCGAATCCGTATCTGAATCCAGATTTCCCTTTTTGTTTTTCCATTGTTTATGGGTTTTCCTTAACTGGGTCCGCGTTTTTTTTTTTTGTCCCATTTTCATGCTTATCGTCCTGATTGCCCTTTGTTTGTGAAATGTCAATGTTATCTGCCGGAGGCTCGGCGGCGGTGGTGCAAGGCAGCGGAGACGTCTAGCAGCTTTTTGCATCAGAAACCGCATTCAAAATTAAGAAAAAAAAAAAAACGATTGCAGCGAGCAACCCTTCACTTCGCCCGGGGCGAGTGCAGCATCTGATGAGGATGATGATGAGGCAGTACCTTCCCAAGCATCGGGAACGGATCGCATCATCTCCTAGGGGATCTTGACCTCATTTTTATGGGATGGTAAAAGCGTCTTACGGGACAACGACAACGAAGACGACGATGACGATAAAGACGATCACTCCTTTTGTTTCGCGCGTTTGCTATCAAAATAAAGCGATCTCTTGTTTTTGTTCTGTTTTCAATTTTTTTTTTTCTGGAAGATGTCCCGCATCCAGGAGAATTATTATAAAAAGGGAATTCCCTAATAATTAAACTGGATTGTTATTTATTCTTTTTTTTTCTTATCTTTTTCTTCAAAAACAGAAAAGGTACAGAATTTGGGTTGTTTTTTGAACGAGGATGTGCATGTGATGCGCGTTTAACTTCCGCGTATTACAAGTCTCTTTTTATATGTCAAATGTTTTTTTTTTTTTAGAAAGGATGACGCGAAATGTCACAAAGGCTAATTGTTGTTTGTTCCATAAAACTTCTGTCAATGGGACAAAGGGAATTTCATTTAATTTTTCTGGTCCTTTTTTATGAGTATATTGTGTTGAGAAAACGTTTTTATGGTCATTTGATGTCATTAATGTAAAATACCGGAACTGTAACGGGATAATTTATATCAATGGAATTTGATCTGGATCTGAGTCTGGATTTTTCATCTTAATATGTGTATCATTGCAATCTTGGTGTGATATTACGTTGTTACAATAATTTTAATCGAAGGAAATGGTTGGAGAAGTAATACATTTGACAGTTCTTCAGTTTAAGGAAGTCCAATGATTTTTTAAAGTGAAAATTGGGGCTCTGGAAAAGAATTTGGAAAATTTGGAAAGAAGAATAGAGAACAATAAATCAAGTCTAAGTCTAAGTCTAAGTCTAAGTCTAAGTCTAAGTCTAAGTCTAAGTCTAAGTCTAAGTCTAAGTCTAAGTCTAAGTCTAAGTCTTAGTCTTAGTCTTAGTCTTAGTCTTAGTCTTAGTCTTAGTCTTAGTCTTAGTCTTAGTCTTAGTCTTAGTCTTAGTCTTAGTCTTAGTCTTAGTCTTAGTCTTAGTCTTAGTCTTAGTCTTAGTCTTAGTCTTAGTCTTAGTCTTAGTCTTAGTCTTAGTCTTAGTCTTAGTCTTAGTCTTAGTCTTAGTCTTAGTCTTAGTCTTAGTCTTAGTCTTAGTCTTAGTCTTAGTCTTAGTCTTAGTCTTAGTCTTAGTCTTAGTCTTAGTCTTAGTCTTAGTCTTAGTCTTAGTCTTAGTCTTAGTCTTAGTCTTAGTCTTAGTCTTAGTCTTAGTCTTAGTCTTAGTCTTAGTCTTAGTCTTAGTCTTAGTCTTAGTCTTAGTCTTAGTCTTAGTCTTAGTCTTAGTCTTAGTCTTAGTCTTAGTCTTAGTCTTAGTCTTAGTCTTAGTCTTAGTCTTAGTCTTACTTATTCATTATTGAATCAGAATCGATCATATTTGCATAAAATAATTTACATACTAAAGTGATAAGCAAAAGTGCGGGTGGCATTACTAATATACAACATATAATCCACACATTCTGCAAAAACAGCACCCACAACATCCTAGCGGATCCCCTGTCTTCAGCGGAACTCAATTCCTCTAAACGGCCACTTATAGTCAATGATAGTAATCTTCAGTTTCCTATTTAAGTATAATAAGTCATAATTTCAAGGATATTGTCATGTCTCCACTCATAAGCACCACCGCCACCACCATCACCACCAGCAGCACGATTTACCCCACCTTTCGGCCGCGGGATCAACTATACGCACCACACCGGATTAAATACTCCGCAGAAAGCCATCACCAGACATCACACACCACACACGTTTAATATGCAAAATACTATTTCTGAACTTCCTCCTTCTGTCACAATCGTTCATCATCTCCCCGAGAAGTCACACATCATGCAACCATATGTGGCCTACGCACTTCCATCATCATTAGCAGAATCCACACACCGAGTGAGGCGGCAGCAGCGGCGGCGGTGGCGGCGGCGCGGCATAACACTAGTAACAACATACCAATGCCACATGAGATGCAAAGAGTGAAGAACAAAAAAACTAAAACGGACAAAAAAACGTACCCCACTGAAGCTGGAGCTGGATCTGATGCAGCCATCATAACATTCAATCATCATCTCTCCTGCGCTATGCACTTCCATCCAATGCCACACACTGCCACCGCCGCCGCCGCCGTGCTAGTGCTGCATGCCTCAGATCAGCAGCAACTGGACTTGGACTGAAGGAGCTCATCTCAAACAGCATTTGACACTTCTTCTTCTTCTTGCTCGTTGTTGTCGCTGCCATCCAGCACCAGCAGTTGGAGGTCCAACTCAATGACGTTAAGATGTTTCGCTTGTTATGAGCCAAAGCAGCGTTTTGATTAGTTCTGCTGCCATTCTGTGCCACCGCCGCAACCATTGCTGATGCAACAGTGGCAATATGGAGCGGGGTAATAGGCGGAGAGGAGGCCAGGAAGCCAGTGGACAATACAAAAGGCAAGAATCCAAACTAAATAATCGGTGTCAATTAAGTTTCATTAAAATATTACTACTTCCCAGGGACTCGTCATCTCGTTTTGTGTTGCATCTCATCCCTTCAGCAGCGGATGCCGATGCTCAAGCAGTTGCTGATGGCTGGGCTGCTGTTCCATTCCATGGGATGTCCCGTGCAAGTGCTTGCTTTGCCACGCCACACACTCTTACAAGCACAGCGGATAAGAGTGCTTGCAGATTAATGTTTTAAGACACTCTTTGTCATTTTGCCTTTAAGACAAAGCCAGCGGAGATTGTTTTGATTCGTCCCTCTGCTTCTTCAACGACAACGCACGGTGACGCCATCCACCAACGCACGAGCATGCAGGCACATAAGTCCACACCGCAAGTAGCCCTCCTTCACTTGCGAAGCTTCCTGCGTTGGGCTGCAAGTTGGTCTTGAATTTTTGAATATCGCGCAGAAATACTCGCACACAAATGCAAGCGGTACACAGAGTGTGAGTGTGTGTCATTTGCGAGGGATGACCGGTGCAATGCGACGGACGACCGACGGACGGGAAGCACGGGTGGAAAAGTCAACTAATTGAAGGATCCGCTGCGTTGCAGTTGCCGGCCGCCACTGTTGCTCGTTGCACACTCTAATAGGGTCGTCCATTGAACAGCGCAGCAGCCAGCGGTGCGTTGTTTTTATACCGAGATGCCGCTCCACGACACTCTACTCCACTCCGCACTCCATCGAAGCTATTTAAGTGCCTTCCTCGCAAAGTGCTGATAGTGGGGAGCGACCAGTGTAGTGCATTTAATTTAAACATTGTCACTTGTTGAATTTATTGAAATTGCTTGTAACGAACGATTATTTGTTTGTCGGGCGGTACTTGCCTCTGACTCTGCTGGCTCTGGTCGACGACGACGACCGATGCACGACGGGATTTGGAGTCAAAATGGCTAGAAGGTTTTTGTTGTGAATTGTTGTTGATGTAATGGTCTGGTGTTTTTTTTTTTTGGTCATTTATTGACGTAACATTGTAAGATCTTTACCAAACACAAATATTGTATAATTCCATGGGAAGGAATTTTATGTGGTTAGCAGGAAAACGGGGACAAATTTTATGATGGAACGTTTTGTTTTTGAGGGAATGATTTTCAGAATTTTGTCATACGTCAAACACGTCAATTTGCTTCAATTTTTGTCACTCAATTCTGAGTTTTATAAGATTCATAGTCAGCTGTCATTTAGGTTTCGATTTTTCACAAAAATAAATTCTTAATACGAAATGTCATTCTTGAGATCAAACTGAAGACATCCAGCATCTAAGGAAGTTTTTTATACCAATTCTCACTTAAGACTGTCATTTAGTGACATTTTTATTTTAGATTTTATCCAGTGAAACAAACTGTATATCTTAGATTTTGATTCAGACACCTTTTAATAAATTATTTTCTTTAATTGCTATTTACTCTTTTTGACATTTGCTGTATTTAGTGACACTATGGTCATTTAGTGACACTATTATATATGTAGCTTCTAATTCTAATTAGTGACTTTTCAGCGCTTTAATCCTATTTAGTTTCTAGTGACATCAAATGTCTTATTTTGTGATGGAGTGACAGTTCATACATTTGGGGTTAAATGAGTTAAAACTTCTATGATATGTCAAATCGTGATTCAGTGACACCTTCTGTCTAAGACTCTAATGAAAACAAATCGATTCCAACATTTTATTTAAAGGTGGTTTTTTTCTCTAATAGTGATTTAGGAACAGTTTTAAAACTTAGAAAAGTTACCTGGGTAATGTATTGTCATTAGTGTCATCTATCAAATTGTGATACAGAAACATCACCGGATTCAATTTGTGATTGAGTAACAATTTCAATTTTGAACTCTATCCAAGCGATCTATTTCACAAAGTTTCGATTAGTGACGTTTGCTTTATTGGATTGTAATTTAATGACACTCTTTGTATTTAATTCTGATTTAGTGACATCATTTATTTTTGATTTTACCACTTTAATGATTAAGTGACATTATTCAGTTGATTCTGTTTCAAATGCACTAAAATGACATTTGGTTTATTAGATTCATAATTCAATCCTATCTCCAGTATCATATTGCGTTTTAATGACAATCTTATATGTCACATTTTGAATCAGTTCTTTTTTTAAGTGTAATTTAGTGACACTTCACACTTAAGGCTTTTATTTAATGACATCTATTCAGATTGTAATTCAGTGACGATTGCTAATTTAAAATGCTATTGATTTACATCATAACTTCGATAAAATGTCATTTTTTTTTTATTTATTTAAAAAGTGACGTCTTAAATGACACACAAACTTTATTTTGATCGCAACGTTCTCACTCACATAAATAATGACTAAGTGACGTTTGTAAATCTAAGTAAGACAAACCTTTAATCTAAAACTGTTATTAAATGACATTAATGACAGATAGTCATTTAGTGACATCTATAAAAAACTAGAGTCAATTAAAATATTTACTTCAAAGTTTGTGTTGTATGCATATATCAATTTAAAACGTCAATAAGTGGAAAAGTCAAGGATTTAGTGATTTTTAGTGACATTTTTTTGACATTTCAAAATGGCATTTTCTACTTGACATATTACCCTTTTGACTTTTGACTATGGAACTCTTCAGTGATTTGACGACTGGGTCGGGCTGTAATTTAGTGACATCTAATATTGTGATTTTAGTGACAAATGGTTTCTTAAACTAGGATCTTATGACAATCAGTGACATGTTTCTGTATAAATGTAAAAGTGACAGGTTGTGATTTTAGGTGTAGATAACAGATGTCGTTATTTCAGACAGTCATTTAGTCAACTCAACTACATATGTGATATTATATTTTTGTCAGTTCCAAGTTTTCTTAATACCTTAGTAGCATTCTATAAACTTGCACACAATACAGTAGACTAAATTGTCTTTCTTCAGTAACATCGCAGCCTGTCAAGTTCATCTCGTGTCATTTAGTGACATTCCCGACTGGACAATTGTGACAGAGTCTTTCTTTGGCAATTGTATGCAAATCATCTCGTGCCCTTTTGCCCAGTGTCCAGGCCCACACAACTAGACGAATGGCCCGTGCTTAGAATAGAAGACGTCTTTCAAGGAACTTCTGAGGAGCATTATCATTTTTCTAAGACGAAGAGCACATACATATACATATATAAAATGCAGAACACTTCGTTACAAGTTCCACAGTAAGACACTTTGTTTTTTTTTTCTGTCGAGACCAAATTTCAGTTGAATTTCACGGTGATCCCTGATGATGATGGAACACTATCATCGGCAGAAGAGAGGAGGGTACTTGTTTTCATTCTTGAGAATTTCAAGGCACCCACACCACATGTTTGGAGGTCTGTGTTATAGCTCCGAGTTTGTTTATGTTGTTTCCCCATATTCCCCGGACAAAATGTAAACATTGGATGTTCCCTGCTGGATATATGGCCGGCATAAATGGAATTAAAGACGGAGAAGGGAAGTCGTTGTCTTGGAACAACATTGATGCTGATGATCATTATCATCATCATCGTAGTCGTCGTCGTCGTCGTCGTCGTCGTCGTGGTCGTCATCATCAGCAGAATCATTATCTGCATCCTTTGCGGGCGCAGAACAATGAAATGAAGGTGAGTTCGTTAGAAGAGCAGCGACGACGTCGAAGTCTTGGTTGTTGTCGTCGTCGGTCGGTCGGCAGAACCACGACGAGAACAACTCCGCCACACAAATCAGAAATGTAAGCAATAAAAGGGAATGTTGCACGATTCCTGTGGCTGAGGCATAAGACGACGACGGCACGGCACTGCACGGCTTCTGCCTGACATCGGAAGACATGCGAAGCTAATGCTGCGGCTCCTTGGCATCTCTTCGGAATCATCATAGCATCGCATCTCGCAGCCGTAGCGTGCCGAGCCCATTTTCTTCTCGGATGATTGGGGGCTTGGAATTGCAATTTGAAGACACCCTCCTGCGTTCTCTGCTTTCCCACCATACTCCTACTGATCTTAAATGCTTAAGGGCCCAACAATGTACACTGCCTACACGCACCGCACAGCTCAGTCTAATTGCAAATGATTTAAAGTAACAATCATAGAGATATTTCATCTATTGCCATTTTGGCCAGGATAGAAGAAACCCTTGAGGGATCTTCGAGTTGGGAACAGAAGGATCCTTGTACCTTCTGCTTAGCACGATTCGTTCTTTGTCATCATCTAAAGTCACAACAATAGCAAACTCTATTCCAAAGAGCTCCAGGCTGATTTTTATCTGTGTGAGCACCTCGAAGAATGGGAAGAGCACAAGAGCAAGAGCAAGAGCAAGCAAGATGAAGAAGAAACCAAGAACTTGTGTTTTGAGTTTCCTGTGACTTCTTGCCGTCACAAAATCGAATGGATTCCTGTGGACGTTAAATATGGGCTTGCTGCATCAACAAACAGGCTATGTGAGGAAGAAGAAGAAGAAGAATACAAAAAAAAAATTAAGATGCCTGGTGTCTGTGCAGCTTCTTCGCTGGGGGGAAAATCGTATTCGTACACAAGAAATAAGCAAACAACAAAAACACACAACACACATTTTTAGTTATCCCCCTCCTTCCTGTTCTTCCTGCCAACTAGACCAGGGTGGGGGTCTGTGTCTTAAAATATCCAAAAGGCAAACTTTGAACTCGACGTTATAATGAATGAATGACGATATGTTATGAGAGTGTTTTTTGTCTCCATTGCATATTACAAAGTATGAAAGAAAGACAAATACAAGGAGTCCCACAAGAATACTATTTGGGACCTATATTATTATTATTTTTTTTTTTTATTTTTTGTTAACAAACAACTGAATGAGTGTGTCTCTTTGGCAAATTATCATGCAACAGACATATTGGAATTAGCAATAGAAATGGCGGCAGCGGCGGCGGCGGCGGGCGGCTCAACTCGTACTGAAGTACCAACAAAAATAGAATCAACAGCTAATCTTTTACTACATATATGCATATACACAGACGTGTTTTTAGATGTTTGAAGTTTTGAAAGAATGTCAATATTGAAGTTTCGGCGCTGTGGCGGCGGCGGTGGCGGCATGGTGAACTATGCAATGCATTGATGACAGAAGGATACTGTGGATACAATGTATTTGCGTTTCGGAAGTGAAGACTAATTGAGCACAGTTGTGCTAATTTGTGTGAAGAATGCATTCCTCATGACAAATGCAGCTTTTTTCTTCCTTGTGTGGAAGAAATGTCTTGGGGGGAATTTTTTTAGTAGTCAACTTGGGGTTAGTGAAGATCAACGGAATTGTTAAATTCAGATAAAGCTCTTTTCGGGTGACTATTTCATTTTACGAGTTTTAGAGTTTTTATCAGGCCCGTCTCTTCCCTTCATTTTCGATCAAAATATAAACAAAGTTTAGTTTCACTTGAAACAATTTATTTTATTTTCATAATAATTCAGAAAAAAACTTAAAATTTCAATTTGTTGGCAATCAAAATTGTCACTCCATCAAAGTTTGATTGATTGCGATTGAAGAGAGTTATTCTGCATGTTTCTACTAAAGTATTAAATCATTAAATAGACCGTCACCGCCGGCGAGAATTGGTGAACAATTTGAAGAGATAACAATAATTAGTCCTATTAGACAAACCAATGCGTGTTTAATTGTGAACATTTTGATTGTTAAAGTTTATATTTGGTAAGAACACGAACTTCTTGCGATGAGAGCTGAGGAACTTGTGATTTTGATCAAAAATTTCTCAAGCTTTTATATTCCCAGCCAAATTATTTCAAATCAAATATTAGAAATTATGATAATGCGAAATAAAAACCGTTAAAATAATGCAAATATGCGTTAAAAAAAACAACGCAATTAAAGTTCATAAATTCAAGTAATTAACTTTATACTTTATGTTTATTCAAATATGGCAGTTGAACTAAATTTGCTTTATTGTGATAACGGGAGATTAAAACAATTAGTAAATTAATTCTGCAAGTTGGATAAGTTAGCTTAGAACCGATAACATTGTTTACTTAGAGCCTAAAATTTCAAGTACAATTATAAGCAACAGTAGAGGGAAATGAACTAATATTTTAGTAGAATCTCAAAACGTGTACTTTAAAATGTCCCAAGTAATTGTATCTAACCAAGTACTTTGTAGCACAAGTACAAATTATATGGGATACTTAAGTCCTTGACGTTAAAGTTTAAGACCTAGAAAATGGTTTAGTAAGTACATACTTGGAATAACTTGCCCAGCACTTAAAGTAATCCCTAAGATATTGGAATTGAACACTTTCCTGGTACTTTGAACATACATATACTCAAAAATAATTGAAAAATCATAGCACTTGACTTCTTCAAGTTATCAAAACTAGATTACAGAAGTAAAACCTGAAGTTCTTCAGAAGGCTGAAGTTTTAAAATACTCAATTACTTTACAAGTTTGCGTTATCGAATACGTTACGTTTCATGGCATTTCTTAATTAATTTTAGTTATGTTCCGACAGCTGTCAAAATGAACAGTTACTTTCAGAATTTTCTGAGATTTTTACAGTAGGTAGTGTTAAATTGTGGGAAAAGTTTAATATGAGAACCTAAATTCACTAAGAAGACAGACATTTCTGCGTATTGAAGATAACATAATCTTAGAATCGAAAATGGTAGACAAGTGTTAATTTTCTTTTTTATTTTGTACCAATACTTGTTCAACAAAGAAATGAAACTCATTGAGCACGGACTGATAAGGTATTAGTATTTTGGCCAAAGAATATTCTTCCATCTCGGACAAGACCAAATTGTACTTTAGCCAACATAGTAGTTATAGCCTCAGCTTACTTCGCAGGTGATGAAGAAAACATTCCACCTGTAGAAGTACAGAAGCTGGTTAGCTACTGTAACCAGAGAAGATTACCCCTGCTGATTGGGTGTGAACGTGAAGCAAAAGTACATCACACAACATGGGGAAAATTTAGAGATTTTGAATGTAGGGAACACTCCGACATTTGTCTTTGGCACGACACAGTTAGGTAATCTAATAAGGTTTTGGAGAGTATCCAACGAACTCTCAATGTCAGACCATAGGCTAATTTTAGAAGGCGTCCTCACAGAGAATATCTCTAGAAGGAACCCTAAGAAAACAGCCTGGGAACTATACAGTACTTCTTGATTTTATAGGCCCAGCCAGCACTACAAATAGTCACTTGGAACTACAATTTAGGGTCAATGAGTTAAGTGCAGTTATAAATGAGGCTTATGAACTCAGCTGCCCACTCAGAACTAAAAGAAGACAGAAAGATGTCCCTTGGTGGAATCAAAATCTGTCCAATCTAAGATCCAAGGCAAGAAAACACTTTAATGAGGCAAAAAGAACGGGGGAATGGCTAAGATACTCCACAAGTTTAACTGAGTATAGCAAAGGACAAAACTGTCATATCATTAGAACTCAGGTTTGATGATGGCAGCTTCACAGAAAACGAAGAGCAGAGAACCACACTGCTACTTAAAACACATTTTCCAGGCAGTTTTCCCCAAGAAGGAATAACACCAGCGAGAGATTTTCTCTCAACCCAAATAGACAGGACTGGAAACTAGCAGCACTAGACTGGGCACTAAATATCTTCCAACCATTCAAATAACCAGGGGTAGATGAGAATACTCAACACATGAACTAAATTACTGGGGTCATGGATACATTTCAGGTATCTATTATGAAGTTATTAATGTAGATTCGCATATGTTAGATGATGACAAAACTAATTTTAGGATAAACACTAACAATTTCAAGCGCAACACAAAACGATCGAGATATTTTTGGGGAAGTTGGAAAGTTTCCTGGGACTTTCTAAATTTAATGGAAGGATAACTATAAGCCATCGTTGCAATACAAAAAACGAGTGCCGTTGAGTTTAATGGATAAACTGAAAGCAAAACTAAATGAAATGGTTAGCCAGCAGATCATTGAACCTGTTGAGTATCCAACAGAATGGGTTAATAACATGCAAATTGTGGAGAAGTCTAACGGAGATCTACGAATATGTTTTGATCCAAAGCGGCTTAACAAATGTATTCAACGTGAACATTTTTTAATTCCCACAATCGATGATTTTATGTCAAAACTAACAAAGAAACGAATGTTTTTCGGTATTGGATCTATCCAGTGGGTTTTGGCACATGGAATTAGACATGGCTAGTTCAAATTTAACCACGTTCATGACGCCATTTGGAAGATACAAGTTTAAGCGAGCGGCGTTTGGCATTTGTAGTGTGCCAGAAATGTTTCAACACAAAATGGTGCAAATTTTTGGAGACATTCCTGACGTGTTGGTTTATTTTGATGACGTTTGTATAGCCGCTGAAAATGAGGAAAGTCATGATAAGATCCTGTCACAGGTGATTGATCGTGCTAGAGTTAATGGAATAAAATTCAATCCTAATAAAGTTCAATATAAAGAATCGGAAATTGTATTTATGGGTCATGAATTATCGGAAAACCAAATCAAACCAAAAATTAAGCACCTTGAAGCCATTTTAAACATGGAAAGACCAAAAACAAAAGGTGACGTAATGCGACTCTTGGGTCTTTTTAAATATCTAGGAAAATTCATTCCTGATCTTTCCAAATCTACAGCGAAGCTGCGACAACTCACTCATAATAAGATACCATTCAACTACACAGCGGAACACGAAGATGAGTTAAGTAATCTTCTTAAAATAATAACTTCTGGCCCTGTGTTGGTTCCATATGATCCAAGAAAACCGGTGATAATACAAACGGACGCATGTATTGATGGGTTGGACAGTATATTATCACAAGATGGTCATCCGATAGCATTTGCTTCATGAACGCTTACAAAAGCTGAAAAAGAACTCCTGGCAATAGTGTTCGCATGCTCAAGATTTCATTTTTACGTCTATGGCCGTGAATTTACAGTACAGAGTGATCATAAACCGTTAGAAACTTTAGATAAATGTGACATAGACAATGTATCACCCCGGTTACAACGTATGTTCATGCAATTGCTGAAATACCCCAAGCCAGGCAGGGAGATGCTAGTAGCTGACTGCTTATCCCGAGCGCAATTGTAGGATTGTACGGAAAACGAGGAGTTGACGGGTATCATACACACAGTTACCAGATCAGCGTGTTTGTCAAAAGCTAACTATGACTTGTATTGCTTGGCTCTAAAACATGAGAAACTCTCAAAAATAGCACAATTTGTCCAAACTGGATGGCCTCCATTTCATCTTTTTGATGATTTTGGAAAGGAATTTCATAAGTACAAGTCTGAACTACATTTTGAAAACGGATTACTATTCAAAAATCATCGATTGGTTATTCTAGCTGAGCTGCAGGGCAATATAGCAAAATAATAAAACATCCAGTCATATCATCGAAAAACTTAAAACAATTTTCAATAAGGTCGGATACCCAACGGTTATTAGAGCTGATAACAGTCCATTCGAGTCTGGTGATTTTGAGAAGTTTGCAGAAAAACACAACATTGTCATGAGGTTTTCAAGCCCACGGTATCCACAGAGTAACGGATTAGCAGAAAAGGTTGTGGCAATTGCAAAAAACATTTTAAAGAGGTGCTACGAAGCGCACGAAATCCAACACTACCAGTACAGAATATTGAAATATAACACCATACCGGTTGCAAGCTTGGGACTTATGTCAGCCCAACTGTTTTTTGGTAGAATTATTAAAACGAAAATGCCTATATCGAGTTCATTACTTAAAAGGGAGAAAATAGACGAAACAATTGTTCAGAATAAGATAAAAAAAAGAGCAACAAAAACACTACTATGATCAACACGCGAAACCATTGACAGCGTTGGCTTTAGGGGATCTCGTTATTTTCAAAAAAAATAACAAGGAGTGGAACCATCGTGGGAAATGTCAACGATAGATCATACATAATAGAGGATTCCTTCCATAACATCTTCAGACGAAACAGAAGGTTCATTGCTCGAACGAATAATACCGATTTTAACACCAGTGATTTGCTTCTTGAGGAAAACACAAAGCCTTTTATAACGAACCAAGATTTTTTCAAGGACAGTCAAACTGTGCCGCCTAACTACGTATCAAATCAAAGATATAGCTACCCCGACCAATCACATCAAGTACAGTGTCCACCGAGGGAGCAGTCGTCGACGTATAACACCATACCGTCTTCATCCAATGAACACGCAACCACTGGCAACGACGATTTGGAATCGGAAAATATGGTCAATAAGGACAAGCCCCAAACTAATGCACATAGTCAACAGATCACAGGCCCAGATCTATATAAAACACGAAGTGGCATATCGGTGCGTCCTCCAAACTGGTATGGTTGTAGCTAAATTAAAAAAAAAAAATGCGTGTAATAATATCTCAGAACACATAAGAACAAACGAACCTTAAACAAACTTTTACACCTGGCAACACCGACTATTTCCCGAACGTCTACCCACTTCAGCAACCACAAACAACTTCACTTTTTACTTAAAAAACCTCTGGCTCGTTTAGTTTTGTCCTGTCACCATCTTATCAAAGAATAAAGTTTAGAATTAATAAATTTAAGTACATTTGTTATTTTTTGTTAAATTGTTGATATAATTACGCAATTATAACAGTATATTCCCAGCTCTTTTACAAAAGGGAAAGGAAGTCTTTATTCCCCATTTAATTAGCCTACTCCGAAGTATAGCATAGCTCTTGCTTATATACCAATTACCGAGCCTATGGAGGAGGGCTAAGGTAATCTTCTTACCTAAAATTGGGAAAAAAGATACAACTCATCCAAAGTCTTTCAGACCAATAAGTCTAACATCCTTCGTTCTGAAAACTTTAGAGAAATTAATTGACAACTTCCTACGATCTGAAGTACTATCAATTAATCCGTTAAATCCGCGACAGCATGCTTACAGAGCAGGAAGATCTACAGAAACTGCTCTGTATGAACTTACTAACACTCTACATAAAGCCTTGGATAAGAAAGAAGTAGCCATTTCTGCCTTCCTTGACATAGAAGGAGCTTTTGATAATACCTCTCATGAGGCGGTTAGCAGAGCTCTTGTCAGGAAGGACGTACCAACCACTTTAACAAGATGGATAGGCGAAATGTTAGGAACAAGAACGGCTGAGGCACTAGCAGGTACAAAAATCCAAAAAATCACCACAACCACAGGATGTCCACAGGGAGGGGTCTTGTCACCTCTGCTATGGAGTCTGGTAGTGGACGAACTGCTAGAAACACTAACTTCTATGGAAAAAACATATCAGAAATGACGGTTGAGAAAGCCACAAAGGCCCTAATGATTTCCAAGAGATTTGCAGGAAAATCTTGGGGATGCAAACCCTAAATCCTGAGATGGATGTACAATTGTACACCATGATGGTAAGACCAATTTTTACCCATGGCGCGGTTGCATGGCATACTAGAACCGTACTAAAAACTACTAGGAAATCACTAGAGAAAGTACAAAAGCCCGCATGTATATGCATTTCAGGAGCAATGAGAACATGCCCCACCGCAGCAATAGAAGTTATTCTTCAACTATCCCCTCTACACGAGGTCATTGATAGTGCTGCAAAGGGAGCAATTATGAGATTCTCGAAAGAAGGAATTGGACCAGGAAAATGCATTAGCCAAAGAGCAGGAATCCGCATTCCAAAATCTTCTGTTGTGGATCTAATAGACATCCCATGGGATGGCATGCATAACAAATTTTCCTTTGACAAGAACTACTCGACAAATGTAAGCTGTAAAAAGGAGTGGGTAAGCGAAGCTACCAACTACAACCTTAATACAAATGCCATCAGGTGGTATACTGATGGGTCGAGAACGTCTGAGGTAACTGGAGCAGGTATCTTTGAGCCAAGAACCAAAATTACAAGTATTTTCCAGGCAGAAGTGAATGCTATTGCGAAATGCGCTAAACGTAATCTCGAAAGAAGCTATCGTAACCAAAACATAGCCATAATGTCAGATAGTCAAGCAGCTCTTAAAGCGCTAACATCCTACACGGTTAGTTCAAAAATAGTATGGGACTGCATTGACACACTGAATAAACTCGGTAAGGTAAACACGGTCACTCTCTATTGGTTACCTGGACATGTAGAAGATCAGGGAAATGAAAAGGCAGACTACTTAGCGAAAATTTGATTAAAAACAAAATCAAAAAAAATGAGGAAGCTAAAAGAGCAAAAACCTGGAAATAACTTCCTCAAATGAGGCAGGCAAAAATGTTACTTGACAATTACTACCAAAAACGTTACACATACTGCATGAAATTAAGTATAGGAACAACCTAAGAATAGTGACAAGCACACTCACTAGTCACTGTAAACTAAATAGGCATTTAAATATCCTTAGCCTAGCATACAACGCCCTTTGCAGGTTTTGCCACAATCATGAAGAAACACCTGACCACATTCTTGGACAGTGTGAAGTACTCATGCCACAAAGGAGGAAATTACCAAGTAGAAGAACCAAACCTTCCCTCTCTGACGGTGAACCAAATTCTCAAATTTCTAAGGGAAATTAAATTAGAGGAAGCATTGTAAATGGGAAAATCCCCAGTGCTAGTAGGGGGCACCATAGATCTTACAGGTACAGGTCGCAGTGCACAAGCCCCAAAATTATATTCATTCATTCATAGGGTTAGTGAAGATCAACGGAATTGTTAAATTCAGATAAAGCTCTTTTCGGGTGACTATTTCATTTAACGAGTTTTAGAGTTTTTATCGGGCCCGTCTTTTCTCTTCCTTTTACATCAAAATATAAACAAAGTTTAATTTCACTTGAAACAATTTATTTTATTTTCATAATTATTCAGAAAAAAACTTAAAATTTCAATTTGTTGGCAATCAAAATTGTCACTCCATCAAAGTTTGATTGATTGCGATTGAAGAGAGTTATTCTGCATGTTTCTACTCAGGATTTCCTTTTACACCACTTAATATACTGGAAAGTAGTTGACAATTTGAAGAGATAACAATAATTAGTCCTATTAGACAAACAAATGTGTGTTTAATTGTGAACATTTTGATTGTTAAAGTTTATATTTGGTAAGGACACGAACTTCTTGCGATGAGAGCTGAGGAACTTATGATTTTGATCAAAAATTTCTCAAGCTTTTATATTCCCAGCCAAATTATTTCAAATCAAATATTAGAAATTATGATAATGCGAAATAAAAACCCTTAAAATAATGCAAATATGCGTTAAAAAAAACAACGCAATTAAAGTTCATAAATTCAAGTAATTAACTTTATACTTTATGTTTATTCAAATATGGCAGTTGAACTAAATTTGCTTTATTGTGATAACGGGAGATTAAAACAATTAGTAAATTAATTCTGCAAGTTGGATAAGTTAGCTTAGAACCGATAACATTGTTTACTTAGAGCCTAAAATTTCAAGTACAATTATAAGCAACAGTAGAGGGAAATAAACTAATATTTTAGTAGAATCTCAAAACGTGTATGTACTTTAAAATGTTCCAAGTAATTGTATCTAACCAAGTACTTTGTAGCACAAGTACAAATTATATGGGATACTTAAGTACTTGACGTTAAAGTTTAAGACCTAGAAAATGGTTTAGTAAGTACATACTTGGAATAACTTGCCCAGCACTTAAAGTAATCCCTAAGATATTGGAACTGAACACTTTCCTGTTACTTTGAACATACATATACTCAAAAATAATTGAAAAATCATAGCACTTGACTTCTTCAAGTTATCAAAACTAGATTACAGAAGTAAAACCTGAAGTTCTTCAGAAGGCTGACGTTTTAAATAACTCAATTACTTTACAAGTTTGCGTTATCGAATACGTTACGTTTCATGGCATTTCTTAATTAATTTTAGTTATGTTCCGACAGCTGTCAAAATGAACAGTTACTTTCAGAATTTTCTGAGATTTTTACAGTAGGTAGTGTTAAATTGTGGGAAAAGTTTAATATGAGAACCTAAATTCACTAAGAAGACAGACATTTCTGCGCATTGAAGATAACGTAATCCTAGAATCGAAAATGGTAGACAAGTGTTAATTTGCTGGTTTATTATGTACCAAAACTTGTTCAACAAAGAAAAGAAACTCATTGAGCACGGACTGATAAGGTATTAGTATTTTGGCTAAAGAATATACTTCCATTTCGGACAAGGCCGAATCGTATACTTTAGCAACTTCATTGGACCTTTTAAATTAGTTCTAGATTTGAAGATAAAGTCTATATGTGACGTGGTTTTGTAGACTTATAGCACAGCTTCAGAAGATGCCATGAGAAAAAGTCACAAGAAGTCAAATCACACGAAATTGTCGTTCAAAGCTTCAAATTTCCATGACAGTGATGGTCTGACCAACATCCTTCTCAAAAAATATGAACCGATGACGCTAGCAATCTAAAATTCACACTAGCCAGTGACATACATTGAAAGGTCTTGAATGGTCACGTGGATATCGTCCCAAATTCCACAAATGTTTGTTTTAATGACGTTTCCATTCGTCTGGGAAAGAGCTTCATCATGAAATAATTCTCGATGAAATTTAAGATCGGTTTCCAACTGCTCCAGTGTCTACGTCATTTAGTTTACCATATGAGCACCAGGTTGCGTTGATTGTTAACGAGTGCAGAGTGCACAAAAGTGACAGATGTAGTGTCAACACGTGGAAAGTCACTATCAACTGTCAAAATTAAGATATCCCCTTTATTAAATCAAAAGTGTTCTCGACCCTTAAAATGTTTTGACCTAAATAATTGCCTTACGTGTCGTCTCTCAACCCACCACTGCCGTTGAGCTTTATACATTGCTAGATATTAAAATTCATAAGGGGGACTATTCAAAATCAAAGTTTAGTCATAAAATTCTATTTTGTTCAATCGCAAGGCCCTCGAAGCTTGTAATAACCTTGAAGATGTGTTTTTTTTTTTGCTTCTATGAATTTTTATTGATTACTCACTTTAACGAGCTTTAAAGTATCTAAGTACTCAACAACTCACACCCATCACCATCATCTTCAAAAAACATGACACCAAACATTCCTCAAACAGAAATGTCAATTTTTCCTTCAAAATTATTCCCTTTTGGGCAAACTAAACAAATTGAAGACACCCTCCATCTTATAAGTCTATTTTTATTGAAGCTTAAGTTTTATTACGGCAATTTGTAAATGCTGATCTGAATTAAAATTTTGTATCAAAAAAAAAAAAAGAAGCACCACGCTTCTTAATTTACACAAGGGAGCGGTTTACACAATAATAATGTATTAGGTTCCTCTTAATGTATTCAAGACTTGTCGCTTTAAGCACATGCATATGGCGTCCATTAAAATTCTTTTCAAGGTCAAATTTCCAGCCATTCAAACCCCCCGCCCGTTCTTACATTCTCAAGACTGCATAAGAAAAGACCGCAGAGCCACAAAAAAAAGTCATCAAGAATATTTTTTAGGGAGACATTCGTGGAGCCACTAGCGAGTGTCTTCTTCTTCTTCCTCGAGAAGCCCATATGTAGAGGCTAAGTTATATCGAAGACTGAAGAGTATAGTATCTATTTAAAATGAAGATACTTTTTCTTGTATATAGTAGCTTGATGAAATGGAAATCAATTTAGGTATCTTATGTGGATGAGTTTTGACAGGCATTCATTGTTTCTATTAACGAGCGTTTTTTAGTTCTTTGGTTGTCGGTTGGTTTGGCGTTCACAAGACTATTATCATTATTGAGGTTTCTTCGCCACCGCGGTCGTCGACGAAGCAGCCGCTGCCGCCGCCATGCTATTATTGACAACGAACTATTCGTGGAGACGTGGCCGACGCCGAAGAAGACGACGACGTCGTCAGTTGCAACGAACATCATTGTCTCCGTCAACATTCATTAAACTACTTGACATATGATAGAACGGCCGGCGAGTTTAAGACAAAGTTCTTTAAGAACGTCGTCGTGGGTACGTCTAAGTTAAATGCATTCGCCAAAGCGAGAAAACGAAGAGTATAGTGTGTGTATTGTGTTTATAGAACATGAATCCTCCACTAGCTTCCAGTTTAATGAACCGTCACGTCTTCGTTGTGGGATTCGTAAAAAATATAGGTATATTTTCTTTCCAAAGAGCGGATAAAAGGTTTAGTCAATGGGGGAAATATTCATGGCCGTGTCTTCACTATTCTTCACTCATTTTTACTTTTGCTCATTCATCTAAAGTCATGCCTCAAGGTTGATCTTCCAGATCAGATGCTCCTTATCTCCAAACCTTTATCAATTGCAACCAACGTAAAATACTTTCAATCATGCATCTTTAACCTTCTTTAACTATAATCAACCATTTCAATCATCCTCAACCATCCTCGACTATTCTTAACCATCCTCAACCATCCTCAACCATCCTCAACCATCCTCAACCATCCTCAACCATCCTCAACCATCCTCAACCATCCTCAACCATCCTCAACCATCCTCAACCATCCTCGACCATCCTCAACCATCCTCAACCATCCTCAACCATCCTCAACCATTCTCAACCATCCTGAACCATCCTCAACCATCCTCAACCATCCTCAACCATACTCAACAATCCTCATCCATTCTCAACCATCCTCAACCATCCTCAACCATCCTCAACCATTCTCAACCATTCTCAACCATCCTCAACCATCCTCAACCATACTCAACCATCCTCATCCATTCTCAACCATCCTCAACCATCCTCAACCATCCTCAACCATCCTCAACCATCCTCAACCATCCTCAACCATCCTCAACCATCCTCAACCATCCTCAACCATCCTCAACCCTCCTCAACCATCCTCAACCATCCTCAACCATCCTCAACCATCCTCAACCATCCTCAACCATCCTCAACCATCCTCAACCATCCTCAACCATCCTCAACCATCCTCAACCATCCTCAACCATCCTCAACCATCCTCAACCATCCTCAACTATCCTCAACTATCTACAACCTTCTTCAACTATCTTAAGCCATCTTGAACCACCCTTAACCGTCCTCAACCATTATCCACCATCCTCAACCATCCTCAACCATTCTCAAACATCCTCAACCTTCCTCAACCAACCTCAACCATCCTCAACCATTCTCAACCATTCTCATCCATCCTCAACTATCATCAACTATCATCAACCATTCTCAACCATTCTAATCCATCCTCAACTATCATCAACTATCATCAACCATCCTCAACCATCCTCAACCATCCTCAACCATCCTCAACCATCCTCAACCATCCTCAACCATCCTCAACCATCCTCAACCATCCTCAACCATCCTCAACCATCCTCAACCATCCTCAACCATCCTCAACCATCCTCAACCATCCTCAACCATCCTCAACCATCCTCAACCATCCTCAACCATCCTCAACCATTCTCAACCATCCTGAACCATCCTCAACCATCCTCAACCATCCTCAACCATACTCAACAATCCTCATCCATTCTCAACCATCCTCAACCATCCTCAACCATCCTCAACCATTCTCAACCATTCTCAACCATCCTCAACCATCCTCAACCATACTCAACCATCCTCATCCATTCTCAACCATCCTCAACCATCCTCAACCATCCTCAACCATCCTCAACCATCCTCAACCATCCTCAACCATCCTCAACCATCCTCAACCATCCTCAACTATCCTCAACCATCCTCAACCATCCTCAACCATCCTCAACCATCCTCAACCATCCTCAACCATCCTCAACCATCCTCAACCATCCTCAACCATCCTCAACCATCCTCAACCATCCTCAACCATCCTCAACCATCCTCAACCATCCTCAACCATCCTCAACCATCCTCAACCATCCTCAACCATCCTCAACCATCCTCAACCATCCTCAACTATCCTCAACTATCTACAACCTTCTTCAACTATCTTAAGCCATCTTGAACCACCCTTAACCATCCTCAACCATTCTCAACCATTCTCAACCATCCTCAACCATCCTCAACCATACTCAACCATCCTCATCCATTCTCAACCATCCTCAACCATCCTCAACCATCCTCAACCATCCTCAACCATCCTCAACCATCCTCAACCATCCTCAACCATCCTCAACCATCCTCAACCATTCTCAACCATCCTGAACCATCCTCAACCATCCTCAACCATCCTCAACCATACTCAACAATCCTCATCCATTCTCAACCATCCTCAACCATCCTCAACCATCCTCAACCATTCTCAACCATTCTCAACCATCCTCAACCATCCTCAACCATACTCAACCATCCTCATCCATTCTCAACCATCCTCAACCATCCTCAACCATCCTCAACCATCCTCAACCATCCTCAACCATCCTCAACCATCCTCAACCATCCTCAACCATCCTCAACCATCCTCAACCATCCTCAACCATCCTCAACCATCCTCAACCATCCTCAACCATCCTCAACCATCCTCAACCATCCTCAACCATTCTCAACCATCCTCAACCATCCTCAACTATCCTCAACTATCTACAACCTTCTTCAACTATCTTAAGCCATCTTGAACCACCCTTAACCGTCCTCAACCATTATCCACCATCCTCAACCATCCTCAACCATTCTCAAACATCCTCAACCTTCCTCAACCAACCTCAACCATCCTCAACCATTCTCAACCATTCTCATCCATCCTCAACTATCATCAACTATCATCAACCATTCTCAACCATTCTAATCCATCCTCAACTATCATCAACTATCATCAACCATCCTCAACCATCCTCAACCATCCTCAACCATCCTCAACCATCCTCAACCATCCTCAACCATCCTCAACCATCCTCAACCATCCTCAACCATCCTCAACCATACTCAACAATCCTCATCCATTCTCAACCATCCTCAACCATCCTCAACCATCCTCAACCATTCTAATCCATCCTCAACTATCATCAACTATCATCAACCATCCTCAACCATCCTCAACCATCCTCAACCATCCTCAACCATACTCAACAATCCTCATCCATTCTCAACCATCCTCAACCATCCTCAACCATCCTCAACCATTCTCAACCATTCTCAACCATCCTCAACCATCCTCAACCATACTCAACCATCCTCATCCATTCTCAACCATCCTCAACCATCCTCAACCATCCTCAACCATCCTCAACCATCCTCAACCATCCTCAACCATCCTCAACCATCCTCAACCATCCTCAACCATCCTCAACCATCCTCAACCATCCTCAACCATCCTCAACCATCCTCAACCATCCTCAACCATCCTCAACCATCCTCAACCATCCTCAACCATCCTCAACCATCCTCAACTATCCTCAACTATCTACAACCTTCTTCAACTATCTTAAGCCATCTTGAACCACCCTTAACCGTCCTCAACCATTATCCACCATCCTCAACCATCCTCAACCATTCTCAAACATCCTCAACCTTCCTCAACCAACCTCAACCATCCTCAACCATTCTCAACCATTCTCATCCATCCTCAACTATCATCAACTATCATCAACCATTCTCAACCATTCTAATCCATCCTCAACTATCATCAACTATCATCAACCATCCTCAACCTTCCTCAACCTTCCTCAACCAACCTCAACCATCCTCAACCATTCTCAACCCTCTTCAACTATCTTAAGCCATCTTAAACCACCCTTAACCGTCCTCAACCATTATCCACCATCCTCAACCATTCTCAACCATACATAATCAGCCAACCTCAACCATAATCAACCAACCTCAACTATCTTCAACTCTTTCCACCCAGCTTAAACCATTCTCAACCATCCTTAAGCATCTTAAACTTTGTCATCTTAAACCAAGTTATATCATCGTAAGCCATCGTATAGGCTATTTTAAACCACCTTAAACCATCTTCAACTCTTTTCAATCATTTTGTTCCATAAGGCACCCTCTCTTTTCAAATTTCAAGAATTCTCCGACATCCTTCATCTTCACTCAACCTCACCCAAACTTTACCCCCTTCTATTGTGACTACGCACCTGGTTTTCCCTTGACTTTGGTGTAAAATGAATCCTCCGCAGATAGTTTAGTGAACGATCAAATACTTCATTCTAATATTCCAAAGATAGATCCTCTGCCTGCGTGGTTTGGTTTGGCGTGCACGAAACCTTAATACACATACCAGGATTCCTTCGTCTACGACTACAAGTCTACGAGATGGGTGTCAGCTTCAGCATCATCAAAAGCAAAAGTGGGCAACATAAATGGAGCTGCATACGTTTGTAACTGGAGCCAATCTCAGAACTGGCTGCCTACTCTAAAAGAATTCATTTGGCTATCTATGCAGCGATTTATGTGCGAGTTGAATTTCCTTTGCGCTTGTCGTATAAATCTGCGTTGGTTGTATTTGCCGCCTTGGCTCTCTGGTTATGGGCTGGGATCTAGAATCTGGATCTGGATGGATGTAAACAAAGAAGGGAACGGAAGTCGTTAAAGGGTCCTTGGCTTGTTATTGCGGCTAGGGCAGCTCAGCTCAGTTCACAGAGCAATGCAGGTCTCCTCGATGCGAGTAAGTGCGTTGGCCGGCATGTGGGAATAGAAGTTTTAAATTGCCAGCAACAGCTGCAGTTTCTAGGTTCCTAGATGGAAGATGGAAGGAGGCTGAAGACAAGGGGAGGGCGCAAAGTGGGCGAGAATTCTTGTTTACGATTGTAATCGCGGAACAAGGAGTTGTGTGTGTTCGGTGACGCTTCTTGAGATTGTTCTTGGTTCTTGATTCTTGGTTTTGTTTTTGTTTTGTTTTGAAGATTCCTCTTCTTCCGAAGGCTACTCTGAGCATATGAGCCCAGTGGGTTGCGCATTACAAGGTTTTTGTGGCTCAGAACAAGGGACATTAACTAAGAGTATAAGAGCCCCAGAGTAGGTACTGACGGGGATTGTTTTTATTTCAATATCCTTAAGGGGGTTTTCTGTTCGTCTTCGTTTTCGCATTCTAAGCTAAATACCCACTTGGACTTTTTGTTTTGCTTCTTTGTTCTGTTGTGGCATAAGTGCCCGGCACTGCCGCCGCTCACTGCTGGGGCGGAGAGTCGACGACGGACGGACGCGACGACGTGGTGGAATGGAATGGAATGGGGGAAAAAAAGGAAGTGGCAAATTAACGTCGGCTTAAATAGAGGTTTAAATAGAGTTTGAAAGCATAGGGATTTGTATAGTGTGTTTTTGATATCTGATGTCAAAAAGTATATTATTTGACTTTTAAAAGATTCCCCAGAATGCGACGACCGAAGGCGGCGGACGGCACATGTCGGCTGCGGCGATGACCATGGCGCAGGCATCGCAGTGGAATTAAGCACTTGTAAGTACTTGTAGCAATGGACGGCCGCGGACATGGACACATAAACCTGTCGATAGTTGTGGTTACGAGAACAAATAATGAGTAAACAGGATGTGATTGTTTTGTTTTTTGTTTTGTTCTTGTAATTAAGGATGAATTAAATATTTTATTAGATCTTCCTGTTGCTAGGAATTATTATTTATTTTAAGTGGTTTTGTTATGATAAGATGTACAAGTTTTGAGGTTAATAGTCTTTAACTTTGACAATTCTAAGTTGTAAATAACACGTCATGGGCACAGCAGTATTTAAGAACATAGGTTTTGAAAATGTATCGTAAATAAAAGATCTTCCAATAGAGAATTTCTAAATTTGACAGTTGATATAGCTGTCATATTGTATATTAAGATACATCTGTCAGATTAGCTGTCATTACTCCAGTATGTGTTCCTAAATCACCATATATAAGCGTTAAAGAAGTCGCAAGGTGTTAAATGCCAAGATCTCGGTGGCTTATTGTGATCACCCCTTCGTGAAATAACACGGGCTGAAAACTTTCCTCGTAAAAGATCGATGGTTTCGTTTGCTTGTGTGGCACTTAGCGGTGAGCCATCTTGTTGAAAGTAAACGTGGTTGTCCAGATCAATACCATCCCATTCCGGACATAAAAAATAATCATCTCTCGATATTGCAATCCATTCACAGTAACTGTAACTCTAGTCCCATTTTCGAAAAAGTATTGTTCAATGACCCTGCCGAACAATAAAATTGCACCAATCAGTTACAAATTTTCAACAATAAATCATTGGCTTTTCCGAGCTCCAGATGCGACAATTTTGCTTATTGACGTAGCCACCGAAGTTGAATCAATCATCAGTCAAGATGATTTTCCGGATGATCAAATTCCGAATCATTTTCATGCATTTTAAGGACCCAATCAGCAAAGACAAAATGCGTTGTTGAAGCCGGTATCGTTTCATTTTTATTAATGGCGTAGTTTTTACTTGTCAAATGTCAAAAAATTACAGCTCCAAAAGTGACATCTACCGAAATAGCATGCTATTCAAAATAACACTTCTTATTGGAAAATCCTTTTACCATACGAAAACCTTTCCGAGCTGGTTCCTCTTCGATCTTACGAACTAGGAGTCTTCTGAGCCTAATTTTTGTCACGATATCTGCTTCGCGATAGATTGCAGCATATAGGGCAACATTTCCTTTAAGACTCTTCTCTCCAAAACTCGCCCTAGAGCTCGGAGAGTTCTGCTCATTTAGTACTGGCAGAAAAATAGACTGATACATCCACAGCTTAGAAATGATGGTTAGGTTTCTGGATTCAAAAATCTCTGACAGGCTATAGAATGCTCTGTTGGCTCTGAGCAGGCACCCACTTATTTTTTTTTCTATATGTTGTTATCGGCTGCTTCTTTTGACTCAAGGTATTTGAAGAATTGCACTACTTCGAACTTTTTCCACTCTAATTTTGACAGCTCCACCAACTGTTCTTCTTGCAGTCAAACGCAACCTTGTTCTTAGTTTTTCCCTCACTCATGTGCAGCCCCAGATTTTGTACCAATATGTGGCTGGACCTGGTTACCATGGATGATGATCTCTCTCATAGATTTTTTCTCCAATTCAGAGTCCGTTCTAGATGTTGATGTTGTGTCAATTTGGCTTTGTACAGTTCTACTCTGCTTTTGTTGAAGTAGGCGGCCTTAAAGTCTATAAACAGATGGTTTAAGGTTCAAAAAAACATTAGTGATTCTTGATTCCCAATTCTTTGAAGTTTTGACTTATTTTTTTTTTTTTTTCAATTTTCATCCGACAAATTCTTTGCCATTTAGGTATGCTAATTTCTTGAGACACATTCGTTTACAACATGAATAGAAATGATTTACAATTTCAAATTCGCAGGGTCAAGACACTAAGTCATATTGCCATCCAGTGGTCAATAAATTTAGAGCACAATAGATAACTTATGACAAAAGATACATTTAAAATAGTTTCACATCTTAACGACAAGATATACCGGAGATACATAAAATTCCCATAAGATGATTTATGACAAAAAATGTTACTACAGTACTCCCCCCCTCCACACCCACCACCTCTCCTCCTCTTTCTCGCCCTAGAACCTAACAATACAATCACAAGTAAATATTTAATGACCATCTCAAAAAAAAAATAAACTGAGCAAATGACTTAACAAATCCATAAAAATATGAATTTTTAACAAGACAACAACAACAACAACAACAACAACAACAACAACAACAACAACAACAACAACAACAACTCATGTGTGTCATTTACATTTTTATGTTCTTTTTTTGTTGTTGTTGTAGTTTGTTACAACAATAAAAATTATATTCTCGCACATCAGCAAGGCAATAAAAAAAATCAATTTATTCTAAGCTCATAGGGAGAAGTTCTTTGGCAGGTACACTCCTTGGTTTAACAAATAGTTGGTACCGAACGTTGGAGTACCTACTTTGCTATTCATGAACGAGAATGACCAAAAAAAAAAAAAATATGCCTTGATCTTGAGATTTGTATTCCGAATATTTATTACTCAGCAAATATCGATCATCTTAAAGCGCCGCCGCCGCCAACAGAATCCAACATTTTTAAGTACGACTATTTACAAATCCATTCTTCGAAACATTGTGTTAAATGTTTCGTTAAAAAAAAAAGAAAAATATCGATTTAGTGATTTACTGATCCCAACCAGATGAATGGTCCAGCTGTGAAATACCGCCTCGAAAAAGGTAAAGCGGATCAAACAAATCTGTAGGGGTAAATATTTGCTGATTCAGAATGAAGTCTTCAGATACAAAGAGTTTCTTTTTTTTTTTTGCTGTACATCTCATTATACTCGACACAACTCACAATTTTAAACAAGATCAAAAAAAAAAAAAATTAAAAACTATTTTTGCTTGAATTGAATTTGTTTTAGCAAAAATTAATACTTCATTGTGAATTTTAAGAATTTAGTTTTTGTTGAATAAACTAATTTATAATTTGGCAATTAAGACTCTAGGCTTATTCTATGAAAGCGGCACTCTTGACCAGACTTTAAGCATTTAGAACCATTAACGGTATGAGAAAATTGTTAAAAGTTATCATGTTTGCAATTTTTCTTAAAAAAAAAAGAAGAACGCACTAACCATTTTTTCTGAATTTTGAATATTTATTAAGTAATGTGTCTTAAGTGGGCGTGTCAATGGGCGGAAATTGTCTTTGATTTCACTTATTAATTGTTTTCTTTATCATGTTTGAAAGTCTCAACCAATTTAATGCAGAATATGCAGCAGTAATTCAGTTAAACTCCAACCGGTGTGTGGTGGCGTATACGTAACATTTTTTTTTTTTTTTTGCAAACAGTCCATAACCGACATGTCGTTTTAAAATTGAAGCTGAATTAGTAAATTAATTATTTCTTTTAAGATGCCATGGTTCGAAACTGTGACCTAAATTTAATATTTTCCTTATACAAATCGGAGGAAATTTAGTTAAAATATGGTTTGGAAGATTAAGTGTTGTTGTGAAGTTTCCTCTTTAACAACTTTTGATGATCAAAGTTGAGAAACATCGAGAATTCGAATACTCCTGTAAGGACAAAAGATGCATTGAAAATATTACAATTGTCTTTGATAGTGTCCAAGGGATTCTTAAGTATCCTGTTCTTCCTCATCCACAAGAATTCGAGTTTCAGGTTGAAGAATGTTTGACTGGTAATCAACTCATACAAGGTCCAATTTATCCACAAACTGTTGTTTGTTCTCTTATTGAGCTTCTGACCATTTGGGAGATATTGAAATCTTAAAATTCATTCGAAAATACAATTTCAAATGGACTAAAATTTTAGTTTTTTGATGATTTTTGTCTTTAAAAAAGTACCTATCAGACTCCACAGAAGTAACAAAACTGTAAGATTAGAAGCACTCTTTCTTCACGAAGAATGCATTTCTAGTGGTCCTTTGCACTGCACTTATTTTTGATCTGACTTGACATTTCTAAAGAGGTAAATTCAAATTCATTCAACATTTACAGTATTTTGATTTTGAACTTTTTTTTTTTAATTAACCCAAATAATCCATTTAAACGTCAAGTCCTTAGAAGCTTGAGAAAAATGTGGCCTTTTCAACTTTATAACAATTTTACTAGATACTAAAGTTTTTATCAATTGGAAATTAAAACGCCTGACAGTTTATAGTAACCACATTGCTGAGCCTTGATCTGTCAAATCGATTGTCATTAGTGTGACACACAACTGGGTGAAATTTAACTTCGTAACCAGAGTCTTTTTTGATCAATTGATGTGCGCAGCCTAAAAACGCTGTTTGACACAGTAAGACGTTCCTTTGTGGGAATGCTTAGAGTCGCAGATGTATACGAATAAGCCACTGACAAAAACCGATCTCAAAGCCAACAAATTTAAGCCTGATTTCTTCCAGGGTCTTAAAAGAGTTTAAGGGAAATAGAGAATGTTTTTTAAGGTGTGTGGTTTTCTATTTGGCAATACTTTTTTCGGAGTAGGTCGTTTTGACAGCTGTCACTTGATTATGCTCTGTTTGCCATTTCATAATGAAAAGACTTACTCCTGAACAGCGTTTGAAAATCGTGCAAATTTATTACCAAAATAATGGTGAATGGGCCCAAAAGCGAGATGGCCACCGATCCCGATTTTTACCAAGGTCATTTATGATTTAATGGGTACGTTAATAAGCAAAATTATCGTATTTGGAGTGATCATAATCCACAAGCTATATTGAGACGCAGTTACATTCTCCAAAAGTCTCTGATTGGTGTGCTCTATGGACAGAGGGAATCATTGGTCCTTATTTCTTCAAAAATTAAGCCGGACATAATGTAACAGTCAATGGGGAACGCTATAGAGCAATAATTGATAACTTTTTCGTACCTGAATTGGAGGATGTTGATGTCTACCATCTTTGGTTCCAACAAGACGGAGCTATATACCATACATGCAATGAAATAATTAATTTATTGGAGGAAATTTTTGTCTGACGTTGTGGGTCTGTGGCTGGACTACAAGATCGTGCGATTTACCACTCCGCTGGACTATTTTGTATGGGTGTTATGTGAAGGAGCTTGTCTACGCAGATAAACCCGAAACGATTGACGCCTTGGAAGAAAATATTCGGTCGAAAATTGGACCTCTCTCATCTGAAATTTATTCAAGTCAGCCGCGGCGTCTACTTGCCAGATATAATTTTTAAAACATAATGGCAAACCTTTATCTTTATAATAAAAATAAATTCTTGGCCCTAACATTAAATTACATACGTTTAATTTCATCTTGAAAACCACATGTTTAAAAAAACACCCTTTATAACAGTTGTTTTTTGAAATAGAAACCAAGATATGACGGTTATGACGGTCTTAAAAGAATTGAAGGAAGATAAAAAGGGTTTATGTTCTTATTACATGTAGTTTTTAAAGTCCGCAATCTTTGCAATAACATTTTAACTAATCCTGGAGCATATAGAACAGAAAAAGATTCCCTCCATCCATCTCAATTTGCGACATATTTCTTTAGCTGTTCTTCATTGCGTTCATGGTCTTCCAACTCTTCCTACACCCTAAGAATTCAACAAAAAGCGGTGCTTTGCTGAATTCTCATTTAGTTTTTTTTTGTAATAGGTGCTGTTCCACAATTGGACATTTCTAATGATGTGTGGTCAATGAATCTTCAGAATATATCGAAGACAACCGACAATCGATAACAGCCTGTAATAAGTTCAAAATATCAGTCGAGTATTTCCAGGTTTCGCATGCGTAGCAGAGGACGGATTTAAAGTTGTCCTCTTGGTGCGTATATAGGACACAAGTATTATACTGGAGTTCCAAACAGGAGAAGCCATTTCATGACCTTGATTCTATTTTGTGAATCGTGGCGTCTCAATTTACCTGCTCATCAACTTCAAATGAATTTATCTAATTAATAAAAAAAAACCTTCATTTACTTTAATAATAGACACTGCCAACTTTATTGGCTCCCATTATCAAAAAAAAAACCTACCCACCTCCTCTACCTCAAATCTTTTGTCATTTTAAATTGAAAAATTAAAACATTGTTGAATGCCAACAAAACACAAAACAAACACAATTGAATGAGCAGCAATTCGGAGCTCATTAACACGAGTAAATCATTTTTTAAAAGCGTTTCCCATTTAATTAACACACACAATCCAACAAAACGAAAAACACCAACAACAACAACAACAATTCAATCGCAAATCAACACGAAACGAAGATAAGTGAGTGAATTCGCGCGAGTAAACTCTTTGATTGAAAAATAAAAAAAAAATATTTTTTTAAAAAACTTTTTTTCTTCTTTTATTTTCTTTTCCATTTAAAATCCTTCATTCTTTTCATTCTATGTACGTACGTATGTTCAGCATTAGGAACGAGAATAAATTCTGGCGGTCAGAAGATTTTGAAATTAATTTGCGCGCCAAAATACATTTGCTCAGCGGATATTTGAAAATCTCAAGTGTTTCTTCTTCATCGTTTTGTTTGAAAAATAAAAAATAAAAAATCTTATTCATTTTTTGGTTGTTGGTTGTTGTTGTTGTTTTTGTAGATGACATTGTTATATCGATGTCGTTTTCATGGTAATTTGTGTGAAATTTTTAGTTAACACAAATAAAAAAAAAATAAAAATAAGAAAATAAAAATATTATGCAAATCATGGGACAATTTATTGAGCGTTGGAGAAGTTGAAAATAAACGTCGTCGCTCGTCGTTGGTCGTCTGGTTCGGCTTGTCAATCAAAAATTGGCATTTGAAGAAAAAGCGCGGGATTTTTTGGCTTCTTTTGGTTTTTTTTTTTTTTTGTTTCTTCATTTGTTTTTTGAATGAAACAGTGTTAGGAATACAAAGGATTGAAATGTTGATTTATGATCCATGAGTGGATGGACTGGACATACCGAACCGATAAAGTGATGGTTGGTGTTTATGGAATGATAATGGAGGGAAGGCGGTTTACACAATATACATAAGTATCTAAGAAGTTTTAGGATGTTTTTTGGGGTGAAGAAGTTGAAATTAGCCATGGTGGTAATGGATTAAAAATATTCAAGGACATTATATTGTTTTTTTTTTTAGTAATATTCAAGATTAATACAAATAAAGACAAAATTATGATTATGATGTTATTTACTCACTTAGATGATTTTAAATTGGTGATATCATATCTGAAAAGAACAAATAAAAAAATAAGATTATTATCTTAATGAACTATTGTTTTATTTAAAACTAGCTGTTACCCGGTGCACTTCGCTACACCTTAATCGAATAAAACTTAAGGATTTTTACTTTGTGTCTTATTTATTGTTGTAAAAGGCATTTGACAGGACTGCTGACCTGCCGAACTTCGTCTCGCCCAAATTTAACATAAAAAAATCGTATACAAATCTGATCAATAGTTTTGGCGTAATGTGATTCTAAACAGAGTTTTTAAGAGGTTTAGAACTTAAAAAAAAAAAAAAACACACAAAATTCGAAAAAATGAATGAAATATTTATTTGAATCGATAGTTTGAACCTTGCAATTTAATGTTTAAAGATAATTTCATGCAAATGTTGACCGCGGCTGCGTATCAGGTAGCCCATCCGCTGAGTCCAATTTTGGCATACTCTTTCACACATATCGGCCGGTATCTCACGAATGAATGCATGGATGTTGGCTTCCAGTGCGTCAATCGAAGCGGGCTTGTCCCTATAGACATTAGCCTTGACATACCCGCACAAAAAATAGTCTAATGGTGTCAAATCGCACGATCTAGGCGGCCAATTGACCGGCCCGAAACGTGGAATTAACTGTTCACCAAACTCGCCTCGCAATTGCGCCATTGTTTCGCGTACTGTGTGGCATGTGGCACCGTCTTGTTGAAACCACATATCATGCAAGTCAAGAACTTCCATTTCGGGCAAAAAAAAGTTTGTTATCATCGCTCGGTAGCGTTCACCATTGACAGTAACGCTGCGATTCGCATCATCTTTGAAGAAATATGGCCCAATAATGCCGCCGGCCGGCCCATAAACCGCACCAAACAGTGGCTTTTTCGGGATGCATTGGTAGCTGTTGCAATGCTTCTGGCTGATCTTCACTCCAAATGCGGCAATTTTGCTTATTTACGTACCCATTCAACCAAAAATGAGCCTCATCGCTGAACACATAAAATGGAAACAGCGCGCGATGAACATTTCGAACCGAGCACGAATTTTGATAGTAAAATTCAATAATTTGCAAGCTTTGTTCATTTGTAAGACGATCCATGGTTAAATTGCAAACCAAACTGAAGCTGTTTGACAGTGACACAAGGTACTAAACACACGTCAGCTGTCAAAACCAGTGTTGCCAAAACCAAACCAGCTAAAAAATCACCCGTTAGTAGTCTGAATTTTGGTACCTTCCTACCCTATATGTTAAGTAGTGTGATGGAATGTCGCTAAGTTTCGATCCAAGTAAAACTGTTAAATAAAGACAGTTGCATCAAAATTTTATCATAAATACCTTTAATTATGGCGCCTACCTACCCTCTAAGTTAGAAAAGTGATCAAATATTAACTTGAAGTCTTAATAACACTCAGTTAAAAAAAAACATCAAAATCATTTCAGTAGATCACGCTAGATTTCCGCGGGAATGAGGTATTTTCCCGCCGTAAAAAGTAGCCTGTGTCCGTGCCTAGGATCCTATCTTTAAATTAACCAAGTCTTATAAAAATCCGTTCAGACGTTAAGGCGTGAATGAGGTAAACTTTTAAAACAAACGATTAAAAATCACTAACTCAATTTAGTTTTCTGCCCACCGCCTGCCCCCTAAGAACGATGGCGTGATTATTTATAGCCTATGACCATTTCTAGGTAATCATCTATCACCATACCAAATTTCAACAAAATCCGTTCAGCCGTTTAAGCGTGAAAGAGTAACAGACAGACAGATAGAGTTACTTTCGCATTTATAATATTAGTATGGATTAGTATGGATATGGATACTAGCTGACCAGATATACGTTTTTCCGTCTTTTTTTACCTATTGGAAAAATCAATCTGAATTTGAAATAAAGAATCTATATATGTACATAAAAGAAAGTCGTTATAGTTACACTATTTATAACTCAAGAACAGCTGAACCGATTTGACTGAAATTTGATAAAGAGAATGATTATAGTCTGGATTAGTCTTGGTTCTTGGGTTCTTTTTATATTGGTAAAATATATTTTCCGCGGAATAGATTTTTTTTTTTTTTAATTTTTCCAATCACTCTAAAACGGCTAAACGGATTTAAATGAAATTTGGCACAGAGATGAATTATTATATTCTCAAATACCACATATGCTATTTTTTTTAAGTAAAATTTATTTCATTTTATATTTTTACGAAGTATACCGGGCCATCTAGAAACTATAAAAAAATGTAATGGAATCTAGCAGTGTTGATTTCATCGAACTCTAATATGAAAAAATATTTTCAAGTCAAAATAGCAGATGCTAAGCGAGCTATATGTTCGATTTGGGGCAGTTGTATCCATAAGAAGTTGTTCAACTGCAATTTCAAATGAGCAGAGATTACCTAAAAATAGAATGGAAGAAACTTGGTGGTTACAACTGAAGAGCACTGGAAGAATTGCTGAAGAAAACGGGAAACAGAATGTACCAAAACTTCATGGAGGAAGTTCTGAATTCACAGTACAGATGGTATTATAGTAAGTTGAATCACTACTTAAATGAAAGAACCTATTTTTTAGAAGAATATTCGACGGAATTAATAAGCATAATCTTCCGATTAAGTGGAGAACTATTCGACCACAATTTTATACCAGACCATCCTGAGTTATCTATTTTTTGTACTTTATGTAACCGTAATGAAATATATTGATGAAAAATATCGAAATCGTGCAAAAATTACAGTCAAAGCGCTTGCTCGTTACCTAATAAACTTTTCAGTAGCTGTTACGGTTGAAAAGTGAGAAGTTAAAGAGTGTGATTCTTCAAATTTAAACAATTTAAGATCTATATTTTGGTTCGACTATAATATCACTTCATCAGTATTGTAACTTCTTTAGTTCTATAAGTTCTTATAACTACATATTCAGATTCTGACTTAAGCGAAGCAGATTTATTTAAAATATTAAATTTGAGTATTTTGAGAAGAAGAGGACTTATCACATCTTGACCATATAATTTCCATTTATTCAGAGAGAGATTTTCATGATCGTTTAAGCTATATTTAAAGTCATGAGCTTTCTCCATTTTGAAGGTTTACCAATTACAAAAAAAAATCTAGTTCGATAATGTTTTTCAAGATCGATATCGATATTTATGCAGTGATACCAAATTAAAAGTCAATCATCAATCTAAAATGAGTCTTAACTTTAAAGGATTAACTGATCAGCACTGAAAAATTAGGCCTTAGTGTTACCTATACTTAATTAATTCTAAGAATTTATTTGTTCAATTTAAAAGTGCACCAAGAAAAATCGAAAAGTTTCGATAATTTTTTTTTAATAAAAACTTTAGAAAATCAAAACTTTTTCTCTCAGTTCATTATAGCCTAGAAAATCACATGAATGCACCACCGCAAGTCTGACTTGGGTACAGACATTTTTATTTTCTTAATAAAAAAAATAAATTATAGAAAATAATTTATGATATATGAAATTCATTGATTTTCAAATTTAAATTTAAAATGACATTAGTTCAACATTTCAATTTTAAAATTTAAAATCTATCCTAATTTTAAAAGTCATATCGATATGACTCTAAATTTTTTGAAAAATCGGATTCATATACAATTTTAGGTACAATTAAAAATTTAAAGTAAAATTTTAAAAGAATAACTTTCAGAACATACCCACATTCACCTTAAAATACCTTAAATCCGAAAATGTTCTCTCTGGAACTAAAATGTAACGAATTCAAAAAAATCTGACAATCAAATTGCTTTCAGACATAGAACTAAACTGAATCTATTCAAATTAAGAGTTTAAGTATGAACCTCAATGTAACTCTTATTTAATCCCAAATATCGAGCAGAAAAGAGAGCGTTTATCGTTCAGTTTCCTGCTTGGGGATCCGAATCGAAGACTTTAGGGGACAAAAAATTTGGATTGTCCATTAACTTAGACATTGGACTTACATTTTTTAGATCATGTCTATGTCACTTTATAAACCATCTCGTAAATTTGTTTTGGGCAGCATTTGAGTGATTCTGTGGTATTGAACTGATGAGCTCATTAGGGTCTTATAAAGGGAAGCTATGTTTTTTAATCGAGAGAAGTCTCTACTCACAATTACGGTGTAGCCTGGAAAAATTTAGTTTTTTGATTACCTTAAAGTTATGTCTAAGACGTTCATGTTGAAGACCCTTCTTCGGCGAAACTTGTAGTGTTGAAGAACGAATTTCGGTCTCATTTGAGAATTCTTAAAGACAAGTTTTCCAAATCAAAGTTATACCTGCTACAAAAACCCAACTGCCACTTGTCATACAATCCCGGTGGTCGAAATAAAAATAAGGAATAAAAGGGATTACCAACATAAAAAAAAAACCTACAAATCTGCCCACAATCTCACCAATTTGCGAAAATACATAAAAAAAAATAAAAACATAGTTGTTAGCAACATCAACAGGATACCCCACACATTAATCCGTATCTCATGACAGCTCTTACACAGATTATCAATGTCCGACTTCCTTTCATCGGACAATGGCTAAAAAAAAAAAAACATTAACGACCATATCTCCGTTTAAAAACATCCCATAATTGACGTGAATGATGTCCATATTCAAGGATCAGCCCATCATCATCTTCATCGTCGTCATCATTCGGGATATTGATACATTTTGAAGGATTCACAAGGACTCAATGTCAATGGACTAAAAAGAGATGCGAAAAAACACGTTACATTTGGCAAAGTCCTGAGAAAAGAAGAAAATGATGAATCAATCTGTGAATTTCTGACCTAGAAACCAAAGAAAAAAAAAGATATGACAATTTAATCCAAGGATGGAAAGAAGAAGAGGAAAAAAACTCATGAAAAAATTAATGAATGAAATCAAATAAAGGACGAAGGATAAAGGATACTCACAGACCGATCGATATGGCGAAATTTAATCCGGTTATCATGGTGATTTGGATCTCGATGGGAATGATTGCAAAAATAAAATAAAAACTAACATAATTTTATGGTTTCTTTTCCTCAAAAACTGTAACAGAAAAAAGGGAAACTATTTTCAAGGAGATAAGGATATTTATCAGTTTCATTCTTCGATCGAATCGATATCGTAAGGAAGACGAACCTTCCGCAAAGGGGGACCACAAAGGACACTTGATTTTTTGTTTCTCAGTTTTTTATTACAAGGAGTGGAGGAATGAAAAAAAAAATTAATGTGTGAGAAAAGAAGATTTTCCGAGTTGATGTGATGGACAACTCAGTTTTATTCTATCGGAGTTCGGAGGGATCCAATCCCGTTTTTTTTCTTGGATAAAGAACTTTAAGAAAAAGAGACAAAATTATATAATTTTAAAGAATTTGAATCGTTAAGGGAATTCATTAAATTAATCAAAGTAAGTTGGTGGTATAGAAATCCATGAGGTAAAGGCAATTGTTCAATTTGATAGAGATCGGTCCGAGCGATAGAATTGTTGTGTTTTTTTGGGCAATGACTTTTATCTTTTCTGGCTCTAGAATTTTCGATTCGTCTTATAGAACCACTTTAGGAAATCGAAATACATAGGAATGCTGGAAACAATATATTGGAGAAGAAATGGTATTGTTATGTTTTGGAGAATCAGGAACAAAAGACTATTCTCTCGGCTGCGGATTAGAGTAAACTATTAATTTTAGGTTTAAGATATTAATGAATTATATAATACTTGGCATTTGTATACATATTTATTGGTCTTCGACCACTTTTTATTGTTAAAGTAATTTGTTGAATATTATGATTTTGTTTTTTTTGTTTATTTATTTTGGTAGAGAACCAACGCTCTACGCTCTCTTATCGAAAAGATCCGAGGCGCATACATTGTCGTTAATTACCTAGCTTTGTTTTTTCGCTAAACTATTTGATTACAAATTACCATCAAAAACTTTAATACAAATTTCTTACATCAAATGTGATTAGGTGATTTGTTGTAAATTTAAGTTTAGTGATCCTTAAAACAAATGGAAACAGAGAATGAAAATATCGAATTTTGCACAACTTATTAATGACTAATTAATGATAAATTAAAAGAAGTAAATGGTAGAAATCAATTCTCAAGATATTTTAAATTTTCAAAACTAATTCAAAGCCAATTAAAATTTTAACAAAAAATGTACATATGTATCTTATAAATGGCAAATGAGAAAAGAAATAAAAATTTCGGACGTACATATATTAATGCGAACATCCTTGTTCAAATTTTGGGTTCTAGAAATTTTAAGCACTAAAGCTTTATAGCTCAAGAAAACAGAGAAACAAAAAAGAACTTAAAAATGTTTTAAATTTTTAAGTATTTTTTTTTTAATAACCATTTCCATATCATTGATGGTGAAGATGAAAAGTAGAGGGCCTAAGTGGCTACCTTGGGGAACACCGGCGATAGCAGGAATAGGGTACGAAAGTGTGCTTCTGAAACGAATTCTGTAGAGTGCCGAAATAGAAAGCTTAAAGTTATAAGTTTATGTGATATTTTGTCAACATTATGGAAAAAAGTCTGGGATGGTTAGATCGGATAATGCTTAATCCCAAAAATATTACAACTGTAGTGCCTAGAAGATTTAGCAGTATTGTAGGTTTTTTCAAAAGTGTAAAAATACCGGTACAACGCTTTAAAAAACTAAGACTAAGAAGTCATTTATCCTGTCCCTGTATCTTTCGCCAATAACTTATCACTCCTGGCTCATCGTGCCTCCTGTAATGTCCCAGAAACGACGGTTGTAAAAGCACCTAATCGCTCTTCGTTGTTGGCATTGATGATGGCTTGACAGTAAGTCATACCCACTTCAAAGCTCGTTTTCTTGTATACTGAATTGTCTTATTCCCAAATGTCAAACATATACATAATTGACGTTCGACGCCATTTGCAAAAATTACAACATCTAATAGGGTGATTTATTTTTAGCCATATTCACCACATAAATAATGCGTATCATTGATTAAAGATGAATATTAAAAATATAACATGGTTATTGTATTTTACATTTCTATATGACAAAGTTCGAATAAAATATTCTAATCCAATCGTTTTTTTTTCGACAAATGATTCTTAATTAATTTGAAAGTCATAAAGTAAAAGAAAATCTTTCAAAATAAATGTTGGTGTGCCTCAAGGGTCCATATTATCTCTCGAACTATTTCTTACAAATAGCTTTAACTTTTGTTCTAAAATGCTCTCAAAGTGTTTAGACGCTTAATAGGTAGCCATAACCCTTTAAGTTTGCTTCAATCATCAACAAATTTGCTCTGACGGCACTGTAAAAAAATATACTGAAGCCATGAAATTCGACACATGACATCCTTCCAAACCCACTCTTTTCTATTTTTAAATGTTCAAAACTTCCCGCGCAATAATTAAGGATTATAAAAAGAGCCTTAAAAATCTATACAAAATTAATGTCCTCACTAAAAAAGATAAAGTCTAATTTATTTCAAAACATTTGTCACCAGAACCATGTTTTTTGGCGGGATAAAATAAAATAAAAAAAAGAAGATAAACATTCCGTTGTGTGAGTTGAATGTTGTACTCGTTTACAAGTGATTTTCAAACACTATAAACTCTACCAATCTCGTATCAAAAAATAATTCATCTCACGAGATATCAAACTCATAAAAAAAGGATCATCAATTTCGTCCCCCTCCGATGTAAAAAAATAAAATGGTTAATTTTTGATTATTCACGCAAGTGAAATACAAATATTTAACCAACAAAATAAGAATGATTCTGATTCTGAGAAATTCCTCCCGTCAACCACTTAACTCTGAAACGGAACGATTGAACCCTGCCGCACAATGAGCACCACAAAAATCTAAGGAGCGCTACATAAATAAATTTAGATACGTACTAAAGACGGATGCATTCAACCATCGCCATTGCTTCGAACGGACTCGAATTTCTAATCACGTCCAGCTATAAATTCAGGAATTATATAGCCAAAGGTAAATGCAATCAACAACAGGTAAAAGTGTCGGATCGGTCTTTTTTGGTTCTATCCAAAAGACTATGAGACTACTAAACCGATCCGAACCCGAACAGGACGGGATTACTCAGCAAAATTTGATAATAAAATTCTCAAATCCCGAAAAAAAAGATATAAAGGATGTGAAAAGTCCATTTAACTACTCTCTCTTGCTTTTCAGTGGATCGATCGTGGAGAAAGATCGAAAAATCCGAATTGTGATGTCACTAGATTGACAAAGTGCCCCAAAGGTTTGACGTTTGACCAAACGCTCAGCAACATTGTTGCAATTTTCTTCACATTTCTCTCGCTTAAAAAAATCCCTTTAAAGAATTTTCGGAACTCTCAATCCTTGGCGGTGTCGTTGTGGTTCCTGGACAGGTGATTTGAGGTCATTTGAGGAGTGAGCATGATTTCGGAACCTTTTAACGTTACAAATCAATTGTTTTGCCTTCCCAAAAAACCACACACAGGTTGACATATTAATGTGTTTCGCTGATGCCCTCTTGCGGGCATAATCTTCAACTCAAAAGAAAAAGTATTTTCTCTTTTTTTTTTAATCACCATTTCCAAGGTGCAAATAATTCCGATGGCCACGAAAAAGAAAAAGAAGAAGAAGAAGGAATTCTCGGATTCTCATATTCCCACAGGATGAGATGAATAATTCAAATTAGCATGCGGTCGACGAGACGATGGACGGTGAATGACGGTGGACAGACGAACGGACGGAGGACGGACGGACGTCTTCAGTGCCAAAGCCAGAACGGATGAGTTTTTAAAGCTTTCGTGCCAGCAAACGAGCTGAATATTGCTGATTTTGTTGTTGTTGTTGTTGGTGTCGTTTGCCGCATTAATGTGCCATCACATCAGGTTGTTCTTCCCGTTTCGGAGTGTTCCTTGTTTTTTTTGTATTTGGTGTTCTTCTGTAATTTTTGGAATTTCATTCAATAAAAGTTTTAGTGCATCCGAAGTTGTTCTGTCACCGTCCCCTTCCCCCTCCGTCCCAACATCTGTGAATTCTCCTCCTGTCAGTTCTTTATCGGGACGTTGTTTGCATGATAATCATCCCGACCGGCGATATGGAGCTGATGGAGGGAGTTAACCAAAGCCCATTGGAAGGAGGCTTGGCAGGAGGAGAGCTGGTCAGTGTGTCTGTTCGTCTGTCTGTCTGGTGGTCTTCCAAAAAAAAAGGGAAATACAAATTTTGGATGATGGAATTTATGGGTATGATTTGTATCTTTTGTGGATTTTTTAATTTTATGATTTCAGTTTTTTTTTTTTCGTTTTTTGGATTTTCGGTTGATTAATGGAAGCACATTGGATGTAGCAAGTGAATTGGGGTGGAGTTGAGGGTTATTATTAGTATGAGACTTTCGGAAAAAGGATAATGGAAGAAGTGAATTGCTGGAATCTTTTGATAAACTTTCATTCATTACATGAAAGAATTGAAAAAGAGATAAAATTAATGCTAATGAATTGACAATGTAATTTGAATGTGATTTTAGAAGCGTTAAGTCTATTGGGTGGCCTTGATGCGGCAATAATTATTGACGAAACAAAGGATGTGAAGATCTTTAAGAGAATGTGAAGTCTAAATTAAGTTTTTAATTAGTAATTTGTATCTTACGTGTATTTTATATTTCCCTAGATAAATCAGACAGAAAGTTTAGTTTATAAAGTTCTGCCTTTGAAATTATACTTTTTCTGACATCTTCCTGTAAGAAGTCACCTCTATAAAAAAGAACTTGTTACTTTGCAACTCAAAAGTTACATTCTTTACATAATTTATTGTATTGCAGACTTTTAAGGACTTAAGTCTTTTAGTGACTGCAGTTTAGTCATGAATCCAAAGTTTATTCGACTGCAGTCAAAAAATTTTGAAGATCACCCTGTTCAAAATAAATGTTTCATTTTTAATAGATCCTTATTTTGACAGCTGTCATTTTTGATTATGTCATCGATGACGTTTTAGAAATAAAAACTATGACAGTGATAAAAATAGAACGATACACATTTTTACAATACTTTAAAATGATTTCACCTCAAATATGGTGAACATTTTTAAATCAGTGTTTGCAAAGCATTTTTGGATCTTCATGAAAGAACCTTTACCTTTGAGATATTGAAATTGAAAGATAGAAACCCAAATCGGTTGATCACCAATGACATACTGATTAGTTCCTAAAATCCATGAAATTCATTGAAAATCAGAGATGAGCATCAATTTCACCTCGAAGTTAATCTGAATAGCTGAGTATGTGGGGTTTTGAAAATCCAAAAAATCATTGTCGAAAAGCCTCCCGTCCTCAACAAGTTTTTCGATAAAAATCAGATTGTGCAACTGTTGTTTTGAATTGAATTTTTATTACTGGAATTGGAAAATATCGAAGCCATAAAAGTTTCCTAACCGAAATATTTTTTGGAAAAGGTGGCTACCGAGATATTGGATTAAATAACTTAGACATTTTTTTCTTAGGGGTTACTTGAAAGATAAAGTCTATGCGAATGCTTCAAAATCAATTCAAGACCTTTAAAATGATATAAATAGGCAATCTCCTTATTGGAGAAAAAATAATTGATACTTACTCTATAGAAATTACCATTGAAAATGATTTTATACAACCATGAAGCTATTTTTATCATTTGAATCCCGAATTTATCATATCTATGCAGCAGCAATAAACAAAACATACAAAATAATGCTCATACGCCCGAGTGTCCCAAGTCACAATGTAACATGATTAAACTTATTTTTTTTTTGATTTAAGAGCATCAAAGTATTTATTTTTTAATAAGCAATTTTGTTCATTAATACCTCTTACTAAAAGTTTTGTAAAATTAAATGATATTCTTTTAAAAAATTCAATTCTCCTTGTTCAAGGCTTTCAAAAGAGTTATAAATACATATGTAGAATAAGAAACGCCTTAAATTTTATTTTATTACTTACTTCCCATAGGGAGTTATTGTAATCGGTCCGATTTGTCAAATTGAATTTTTTTTGACAAATCTGGACGTTTTAAGGTTCCTAGAATCTTAATTCGTCATTTGTTCGTACGTTCCTACGTTCGAGATACTCTTTTTCGTTCACGGTTTCTCAAGAACGAGAAGAGATATCGATTATAACTTCAAAAGAAGCTGAAAGGACTTGCATAAAAATTTGTCGAGCCATTTTTTCACTATAGTAATTTAAAAAAAAAAAAAATAATAAAAATTTTGGTTGGTCACAAATATCTCAAGAACGGATAATGCTATTGACTTCAAATTTTATTGTTTGCAATGTGATGTGATAAAGATTTGGTATAAATTTGGAAAAAGTTCAACATACCGTTAAAAATTAAAAACTAAAAAAAAATGTTTGGTGCACAACAGGACCGCTACAAAAGTAGAGCGACAAAAGTAGAGGGACAGCAAACGACGCCACATTTCTTGCCGCTCTTTGGACTTTTCTCTACAGCAAGGTTTGCTATTTCATGATGAAAAGATATACGAGTCAACAACGAGTCAAAATTATTAAAATTTACTACCGAAATTCGGAGTTAGTGGTCTCAACGTTAAGAGCGCTACGTCCAAATTATGATCAGGCTCATTTCTGGCTGAATGGCTTCGTCAATGAACAAAATATGCGGTATTAGTCAGGCAGCAATCCACACGTACTCCATGAGTCATCATTGCATCCCGAAAAAATTACGGTTTGGTGTGGTTTATGGGTCGTGAAATTGCAGCAGTATCTGCCGATTTATGCTTGAAAACTGTCGAAAATTGGGTTCAGCGTCTAGACTTCTGCAAGCGTGCCCGTAATGACCATACAAAAGAAATTGAGTTCCATACATAATGGCATCGAACGTTCTTTCACAGGAAAAAAGAATTTCATTGATATCCAAAACCGTTTTTGTTTTATTTAAATTAAACTTTTGTAGCGCTCTTATTGAAAATTTTTTTACAACTGATGGCATACGAAGGCTCTGAAAACTGACACTTACAGTCATCGAAAAATCATTGAGACATATTTCTTGATTGATTCTCTAGAATTGTCAAATTCAAAATGAAACCAATCTACATAAGATTCAAGATCGTCAAATGTATCCTATAAAAAGGACACTCTTGGTGTGAATTTTGTGACTTAAAGCTGCAGCTTCATCGCTCCAAACGTTTTGGTCTAGGTTATCACTAGGTTATCAACAGTGAGTGATGATTACCAACTTCGTTTAGAGTAAATTGGTTAATATGAATACCAGCAAGAGATTCTGAAGCCTGGTTATCCTTACACATTATTTAATGTTACATATGTGTCACATTCATTCTGATGTATGCGCCAGAATTATGGAAAACTTGATTTTACGGATGAGTACCGTCCTGGAAGGCCAAATACAATTGTTTTTATCAATTTACTATTAATAACAATTGAATAAAGGCGAGACAAATAATAATTTATGATTAAACATTTAATCACCGCGCCCCTTTGGTTTATTCTGCAAAAACTCCATTTCGATGGTGGTCTTTCTTTGCACTTCCAAAAATATCGTGGGAGGATCCTGAAATTGCGCCTTTTTTCAAATAAAAAAAAACTCTTTATAAAAATACACAAGCAAAAAGGAATAAACCTCAAATTAGCTCCATAACCACCTTCCGATTTCGTCACAGAATCAAAAATAGACCTGCACTACACATCACCCCCGCCGCCGCCACCACTGTACGTCGCACCATGTATCAATCCCTATTTTTAGACAGGTGAAATCTAGAAAAAAAAAATGATTCCAGAATTTCATAAAGTGCCTTGCACAAAAGGACGTCCCGTCCATCCGCATCATTGCCACATTAGTGTGTGTGATCTCTCAAATCTGACACACGCAAAAAAAAATCAAAAAAAAAAAAACGATCACTTTCAAAAGTAAACGATCGCAAAAGAAAAGATCATCAACAGCTGATTGCTCAAGAATTTTCCCATAACCCAAAACATTAAAAAAAAAAAATTGAGAACTGGAAACTCGGAAGGTGGATTCCTTTCTTAAGTGTTTGGTTAACAGGACGGGCAGTTGCCAACGACGACGACGACGGACAGGTCTCTTGTCCTTGTCGTTCTCTCTCTCTTGCTGGCAAAAATAGACCATTCTATAACTGCACTCTGGGAACCAAAAGAAAAACAAAGAAAATTGATCTCGGAAGATGGAAAAAATGCACCTTCCAAGTGGCTAAATTGAGCAAACAAGTTATCCGTTATCTCAAAATGACAATTGACTGTCCGTTGGTTTGTGTATACATATGTATATGTGAAAGATCCTTTAAGACATTTTTATTAATTGACCATATACAAACACAAAAGGCAGGGGAACAAATTCGTTTAAGGATCAACTTTCTTGCCGACTTCTTCGACTGCGACTCTGAGTTCTTTAAGTGAAATGTCCTTTCTCCTAAGAAGAAGAACTGCACTTCAAAATATCGAATATCACTCCAAAAACGGTAGTTTATGATCTTTCTCCGTTGAAATTTGGTTATATTTACTTCGGGATACCAATATAACTGTTTTTTTAAGGATTTGCTGTGGTCAAGTGTGTTCCGAGAAGATTAAAATCATAATTTCATACATGACTCAATGTTAGAAACGGTGGGAAAATATTTTCAAAAATTTCACCCAATAATTGGAGTTCTTTAATTTGTTTCAAAAAGGACATAAGGATATAAGTATCAATTGAAGTGGCCCTCCTTGAAGGATTTCGATACAACGCCCAAAGGATATTGCCAAATATTTTACAATCAACATGGAACCTATACGTAATCCCTCTGTGGTTTATATCCCTCAAGGACCTGCTGTTGCAAATAATAGGTACACAATTCCAAATCCAAATCCGTATTTTCTCCAAAACATCGATCAAAACATCCTAAAGTGCCTTAAATCCGTTGGATTATTGGCACTTGAGAAATTCTTTGCAATTTCTGATAATAATTCCTTATGAGGATAATAAATGATGAGAACATAAACATTCCCATCAGCATCAGAGCAATCAGACGTCCACTTGAGCAAAGGAAGAGACTCCTTCGCGGGGAATCCAAATCCAAATTCAAATCCCATATGATCCAGAAAAGTAAAAAAAACCGAAGAAATAACCGCCAACAGGAAGGACGGATATGGACATGGAAATGGACACTACACTAATTCTGCGAATTTTATTCAATCGAATTAAGTTTATTCTTCAGGATCAGGATGTCCTTTCTATGGACTCTCTGATGAACAATCTGAAAAAGATATGAACTCAAGTTGATTTTTACAAATTATTTTGGAGTCTCCATTCATAACCAAAACCAAATGAGTTTCTTTTCGTCTGCTCCATGATTCCATTGATAAATAAATTCGTCTTTTCTCTCGCATCAAAAGGATCATAATGTAAGGCAACAAGGAGGAGGAAGGGTATGATGATCATTGGTAAAATTCTAGGAATTGGAGCAAATTATATTTCGTGTATTGTGTGTGAAGACAAAACTAGTCACGAGTGTGTGTGTGCCAAAGCGGCGACGTCGACGACGACGATGACGACAAGGTTCTGTAAAGTGGTCCCAATGTTCTCCGTCGTCGTCGTCGTCGTGTCGGTTAAGTTCTCATGGGATTTCACTTTGTCCTCGGATCCTCGTTTTCAATTTCAGATGCACTTTTGGTAGGATATAGACGAGAGACGAAAAAAAAGGAAGAAAAATTGAATTTCGGAGATTGAATTGAAGATGAAGGGAATCAGATGTTTTTGTTGGGTTCTAAGTTCGAGGTTCGGGTTCGGTTTCGGGTTGGGAATCTTGGTTTGATTTTATTTTGTACATGAGGATTATTTGATATGTGTGATGGGAGGGTTGGTAATTTATTTTACTTTATTTTATTTTACTTTATTTTATTCCAAATGTACATTTATCTAGATCAACCTCTATTAAGACCCCGGAACTGGAGGAACATAGATCTTCAATTTAAGAAAGATTTGTTTGTTGGTGGAATATATACTTTTTCATTATCAATGTCAGATACAAATTTAAAAGAAAAAAAAAGGGGGAAGCAACTTTTGGAATTACATTTATGTATCTGAATGAAATTAGTCTTAGATTAAATTATAATGCGGTATGACTTAAAAGTCTGAAAAATTTCAGGACTTAAACTTTTGCCATGCAAAATAAAGGGAGTCGAAATTGTGCACAAAGAAAACGATATTTTGTGAATCCGAGACTTTGTATAGAATCTGATTAAAAGAAATTGACAGAAGAACCTTTTAAAACAAAGTTCAAATTGAAATTTTAAGGACATTTTAGTCTTCACAGGAACTTGAAGATAATCCAGAAATATTTTTTTGGCAATCTGCTGAATTTGGCATTATCAATTTGGGTGTGAACTAAAAGTGCCAAGGAAGGACATTTCTCATTTATAAGAGGAAATGCATGTTCAACAATCGACTACTGTCTGTTGCGCGGAAAATGGCTTGACCTGAAAGTACGAGATATAGTTTACTCCGACGACCTGCCAATAGCAATCTCTTCAACAATTATTGAAGAAGATAAGAGAAACTAACTGGTCGTACAAAAATATGCGTAAACTGAAACAGAAGTCTTATATACAGTATCTGTCAAGATCTCTAGAAAATAAGGTTCTAAAACAGTTACTAAAAACACTCAAATTGAAGCAAATGAGTGCTCATTTTTAAAGGCTTCTAAACTCCTACAGTAACTCTATTCAAATTGAATACGCTCCTCCTTATCTGTTATCTGCATGTGCCTTCTTTGGACAGGAACATAACAGTTCAGGATGTCAAAAGGGTATTAATCAGATGCAAATCAAACAAAGCCCCTAATGAGATCGTATTCCATGCGAATTTTTCAAAAACGCAAAGGAAAGAAACTCTTTGTACTCTTCGTTAATTTCAAGGCAGCTTTTGACTCCGTTGACAGAAGATCTCTCTTTTTAAAGCTTATAGCAATTTTGGCTTATCATCAAAAATGAATTAAATAATTGAAAGCATCTACGAAGAAAATAACACGGCAATTTGGGACAGAAGCAAACTCTCGGAATGGTTCCGAACGGACTTAGGAGTTAAACAAGTTTGTCTTTTAAGCCCACTTTTATTTTCAATATATTTAGATGTTCTGGCTACGTTCTTGCCTGTAGGAATTGATTTTAATGGAATCAATATCAAACGTCTTCTCTACGCTGCCGACGACATTGTTTAATTTGCCCAGACCCCTTCCATGATACAAATGATGATAAACAAGCTTTATCAATACTGCACTTTGTGGAATCTCGATGTAAATATCAGCATGTCAAAAATCATGATATTTCGAAATGGAACTGGGAGATATGCACATGATGAAATGTGGAAACAGTTTTACAGTGAATGGTTGACAGTGGGTTGATTGTGGGTGAAAGCTTGACTCTGATAACTAATCTTGAGAAGTTACTATAATGAGGATTGAAGAACACACTCATGAAATGTTTAAATTGCAAGCTCATCAAATCGAATTTAGAGTAACCTATAAGCTACTTCATCATCATCTTGGAGAAAATAATTATTTTCACGATCAATACAGTTTGGATCAGATATCAACGATTTTCAAGGCCAGAGGTGAAAAATTGGGTTTGAAGGTTTGATTATCGACATCTCAATTGATTGGGTAAGTTTTTGGGGAAATGGTTTCTTGGGGTTTCCGCAATGCTTCTCTTGACGGTTAATTGTTGTATTAGTTTGTCCGTGTCCTGAATTCAGAATATGGAACCTAAGGTAGTGAAGAACTATTGCCCTAATGAATTCGAGTAGATCACCTTTATAATTGTTCGTCAGCTTGTGAAGCCTCCAAGCATTGGAGACTGTGGACAAATGCTTGGATGTTCCATCACCACTTTCTGCTCGAATTTGAATGGAATAAGTATTTATGGTATGAATTGGTTATGGAGGTCCACACCACCCATATTTGTATTATAATTTTTGACCAAGTGCTTGAGGTATATTCATTTTTTTTTTGTTTTTGCTCCTTGCTCCATTTTGTCACAACACCACACGGTTCGATTACATTACAAGGTTTTACATTTTTAGCTCCACAGTAGTGTCATCTTTGCTAAAAAGCATTCAATTTTTGAAGCCAAATACTTTATCATAGACTCATCTTTAGATAAGTACATAAAAGTTGACTGAGTGGTCGAAGTTTTGCCATTTTGTCGTTCAAGTCAAGGTGGTTATTTTCATCGAAATGTATACATCTTTTTATTTATTGAAATCTGTTCCTCGAATTACTATAATTGGCAATAATGGGAATATGTGTATCGGCAGACTGTTTCCATTACATGAATTCCCTTGTCTCGGTATGATAGCCCGAAAACAGTAAGACTCCAATAAAAAAAATTAAATCCTCATCATTGAACGAAAAGTTGTGTTGGTTTTCTTGTTTTGCATAAATAGTTTGACTTACAATAAGTTGTCTTACCTCGAGATCAAACAATTTTTCAAAAAAATTGCAACTTCGTTCATGCAGAATAAATCCGAATATACAGTTTTAGATCCTACCCAAAAAAATTTAATTTCGTTGGAACTCGGTTTAGGAAATTGATTTTTTCCATACCGGTGGTGTAGCAATCGACTTCTTCAACTCTGATAATGGAATATAATCATCGCTGTCAAATAAGTAGTCGCCAGCATTTAAATAAGCTTCCACAAAATCATTAACCTCACCTGGAACATCTTGTGGTAAATATGTTGTTCTCATATTGTAGTCATCTAAATCCAATTCGTCCGTACCGTAGTTTACCGGTGGTGAAGGAATCAAGATGATATCAGCGTTGACAATATGTGTATTAGTTTAAGAACAGATTCAAGATTTAAAAAAATATTTTCCATAAAAATGTTTGACAGGGATAGTTTGAAATTCCATTTTGAACAGTAGAAAAATAATGTATGCATGATCCCATTGTAATTAAGTACATTATTTTTTCAAAAATTTGAAAGGGCTTATAACTCTCGTATTCTTTCTGTTTGTTTCAAATAATATCAAGAAATTATTTTTAAAATTTTGTAAATTGAAGTTTAATATGACTACAAATGTTTTTGAATGAAATAAAAAGAGATATTTTTTAGAATGCTTTCTATGCAAAGACAATTGGACAATAGCTTACTATACTACTACTAAAAGGGTAACATAAAGGTAACACTATAGTTCTTAAAGACTATTTTCGTAAAAAATAGCAAAAATATTAGTATTAGTATTAGCTTAAACACAAATGTTTTGCTACTAAAGATATTAATATAACAAATAAGTAACACTTCAGTTTTATTGTTACTGATTTTAACATTTACTTTACAAGTTACTCAATTGCAATTATTTTGTTACTTTGATTTCTGACATAACATATCTTATGTTACTGACTTGTTACCACTTTGTTACCTTCATTGATCGAAAAATTTAATCTTAAGTTTGAACCCTGATTTCAAGTAACAAAAAAGTAACTATCATGTAACATATAAACTATTTCAGACCAAAGCAAAATAAAACTTATTAATAATGTTTGACACAAATAATTTTAAGTTACTTTGAAAGCGCTTTATGGGTGTAGAAAGTCATATTTTGTGTAACTGTAACTGTGAGGGTTTTGAAAATAAAGTTTCCACATGACCGAAACGCCAACCTAAATAATCACTCACAGTTGTAATTACTTTATTAATTTGAACCTATGTGAAGAGAAAATTGAAAAAGTGTCCATTATAAGTTTTGTTTATTCCTGTGTGACAATAAAGTAATAAAACCTTTACATTTTTGTTTCAATTAAGTAACACAAAATTACTTGAATGTGAATGTGTTGTCAATATTTTTAGTAACATTGTTACAATATTGTTAATACTTTGTAACAAAAATTTAGTGACAAAACTGGAGGATTTTCTTGCTTTTTTTGGTAAAAAAGCAATCATTATGACTCATTTGTTACCATTTTGTTATATTCAATCAGTCACAAGAGAGTCCTTGTGATTCAATTGCTACAAATTAAAATGCATGCAAATTAAAGAATTATATATTAAATGATTGCAATCAATTGATTGAAATGGTTCGGCAAATAAATGATTGCAATATTTTTACGTGAAATGATTTGTGATGATATTGAAGTCCCAAGAGATTGCACTCCCAAATGATTGCATTCTTCTACAAACCTGTTAGACGGTTGTACAGAGTCCTGAGCTTGCTGATTTGACTTTGAATATGTTCACTGGACATTCGTAGCCAATATTGTCATTATTGACTATTTAAGGCGTCTCGTGTCATGGACACTTTACCGGGCCCTATTTCTTTCGAAATAAAGAGTGACATTTACTGACTTTCACATAGCAGAGTTTGACAGCTTCGATATATCTGACAGGTGTTTTTAAAAGACGAGGCGGAATTTTATGAAGTGACAAGAACATTCATTAATTTAAGGGTGTGGTAACCCTGTTTTGTAGGCGTTTCAGGGGGTGTAATTTACTCAAATAATTTTGGAATGGAAATATTCGTTGTCATTAAAATTTAATATCAAAAAAGTCAAAACAAGAATATTCCGCAAACTTAACTTATTTTATGTTTGATTTCGAAAGATTTTTAGACTGAACTTTTTTGTTTCAGAAATTCGGGAAGATTTTGACCTCATGTAAATTTTAAACCACTATTCAATCGAAACCAAAAAAGATCTAACCTTTTTTTTATTCATTCCGACAGTTGTCAGTATTTGTTCCTATTATTTTAAACTAATGTAATTGCCTATTTTCCCATTCAACGAAATTCTCCCCCTCCAAAAAAAAATGATCTTTCAAAAAATTTAGTTCAATCATTTTTTTTTCAAGTGTGTTCACAGCAATTTCCTTCCGGATTTTCCCGTTTCTTGTCAAATTTTCATGTATCGATATTTGCATATATACAAAATTCAAATTCAGACAGATGATGAACTTCACACAAAGTGTTTGTCACCCTAAAACCGAGATATGACAAAAAACAAAAAAAAAAGAAAAGAACTCAGTGACATTTGCCAGGCAGTTGCCGCTATCACAAAACAAGGAAACGCTAATAGCAAATAAAAAAGGTCATGAGAACGGTCAGTCGAAGTGCAAACAAGGAAGTTCGACCCCAGAGAATTGAACTTCCTTTTCTATATTAGTTCCTGGTTTCGAAATGCGTTTTTTTCATCTTCATCATCATCATCTAATTCAATGATAATAATGATGATGATGAAAAACTAAACGGTAGATGAACTCAAGGGGAAAATCAGTGGACCAAAAATGATGATGAGAAGATTCCTTGTTTTTTTTTTTTGTATTTTATGTTTTTTTGAAATGACAGCTACAAGGAAAGTTTCTCTTTGACAGCAATTGAGGGGGTTTTTTGGGTCGTGAGAAACTAAGGAAAACAATGTTGCACCTAAAAACGAAAAACTATGATAACCAAGGAGGACAAATATCATTAAAAAAAAAAAATAAACGATACTCGTACCTTGGTGTATTCTCAGTCAGCTGATTGTGTAAGCTGAGCTGTAAAAAAAAGGATCCCGCAGGTAGAACCACTTTTTTTCAAGAAATCAACAAGTTTTTGATTCTTTTTCCACTTTTCTTTTCTAAACACACACATTGCAGCGATAGTGACACCACTTCGACGTCGACGTCGACAACGGACCGAACGGATCAGCTGGGTTAGCGGTACGATCATAAAGTAAATACCGAAGGATCTTTCGTTTTGAAATCAGCTGATTTTTGTTTTTGTACGAAATCGACAAATTTTTTTTTTTTATGGGTCAAACGAGGACCTTTTCTAAAAAAAAATGTTGGCGTGTTTGTTTGGCGATAAGGATTCTGAAATCAAATTGCACCGCAACAACTCTCACATAACATCACGTCATAGTGAAGACGAAGACGAAGGATTTTTTATGACCGTGAGACCGAAGTGATAAGGTTTATTTGAAGTCTTGGGAAATGGAATTTGACAGTTTAAAAGTTGTTGGCTATTGTGACTTATCTTAGATCTTTAAATATGTTGACATTGAGTATTAATTGAGTTTAGTTTCGCGCCATTTAGTGTTTCGTTACACTCTCATCTTTTTAAAAGCGAGGTTTGTCAAATGTCATGTGTCATACAAATTGCAATGACTTCTTTTGAAGTTTAATTTTTTTTGTGAAAGAATTTTAAACTTCTTATAAGTTTTAGAATTGATGATGCTAACAGGTACCCGAGATTTTTTTAACTCAGATGTCCTTGACACTATTTGAAGAAGAATTTTTGCTATCCTGATTTTTAGATACTAGTACTTAATATGACCTTAAAATGGATGGTTATTTATGCACTTTTAGGAGACACTTAAGGCCTCGATTAAAGGGCGATTGCATAGAGCAATCTCAAGGTTGTTGAAATCGAATGATTCGGATATCGGAATGGCCTGGAATCTATTTGGATATTTAACAGTTTTTTGCTCTTAAACTCTCGAATTTGAAGGCTTCAGTGTTGGAAGTATTCTTAAAAATTGTAAAATTCCTAAGGCGCGTTTTAGACATCCAACTATGCAATTGACTTAAACTTCCTATAAATGGTGTTTTTTTCGACGTGTGGTTTTCAAAACGAAGTAAAACGCATTAAATTTAATTGAATGGCCAAGAATTAAGCTTTATTATAAAGATAAGGCTTTGCCATTATGTTTTAAAAATGATTTCAAGCAAGTGGCCGTCGCAGCTGGCTCAAAGAATTTCCAGGCCAGAGGCCCGATTTCCGATAGCTTTTGGCAGCAATTGGGGCCGTATGTCAGCAACTCGCTGCTCTTACAAGGCATCAATCGTCTCGGGCTTATCTGCATAGACAAGCGACTTCTCATAAAACCACAAAATATAGTCCAATGGTGTTAAATCGCACGATCTTGGAGGCCATGTCACAGGCCTACGATGCGAGAAAAAGCGCTTATCAAAAGCTGTATGGTATGTAGCGCCATCTTGTTGGAACTAAAATTGGTCCACATCAAAATCCTCCAATTTAGGCACGAAAAAGTCATCAATCTTGGTTTTATAGCGTTCACCATTGATTTTAACATTATGGACCAATGAGTCCCTCTGCCCATGGAGCACACCAAACAGTCACTTTTTTAGCATTTAACGGTGCCTCAACAATGGCTTGTGGATTATGACCACTCCAAATACGACAATTTTGCTTATTAACGTACCCATTCAACTAAAGAGCTTAATCGCTGAATATTAAAATCGGGATCGGTGACCATCTCCCGAACGTGCGATGCGCTTGATGGTTATTCGGTTTCAATTTTTAAACGAGTTTGATATTGTAGCCCGCAAATTAAGATCTTTCCGCAAAATCTTCCATAAATTGGATGGGCACAGCTCTAATTGTTGCCCGTGATGCCGGATGGAAGTATTGGGGTCTTCTTCGACACTCTGCTATACAGCATCAATAGCGTCTTCGGTGAACACTTTACGGCCTTTTTCAGGATGCGTATTATCCACTAGACTAAACTTGGTGCGAAACAGATCCATGGTTGCTAGAATTACAGACTGCTGGAGCATTATGTCGACCGAATATTGGACACACTGCGAGAACCGAACCATTATTTTGGTAATAAATTTGCCCGATTTGCCAACGTTGTTCAGAAGTAAGTCTATTAATTATGAAATGGCAAACCAAACTGAGCATAAATTAAGTGACAGCTGTCAAAAAAACCACCTCCGATAAAAGGATTTCCAGATTGAAAATCACACGTCTTAAAAAACACCCTTTACAAAACTTTTCTAATTGAAACTTTTATTACAAAAACCTTTAGTTACATTTCACCCTTAGAAAATCATGACAGTCAACGTCAGATAGACTATTGCTCCGAACGATAAAACCAATATTTTCCCAATTGACCAAAAATAAATAACTTCAATAGTGTTGATGAAAATTTGTGCCAATATTCTGAAAGAGAATCTCCAATTCCTCTTCAAAAATTCCTTACCTAACACAACGATCATTAATTAATTAAATATAATTTAACACTTATTTATGTGCATAAATTCTCAAGCCTATTTATTTTTACCACCATTACAAACTGACAACTCCACAATTTTTCCACTTCCTCATTTGGCAAAAGACAACAAGTCATTGAATTTTTAATTAATTGACTGCACAACTAACAATAATTGACAGAGACACGAGACGGAAGACGAACTGGCAACCCTGCAATTCAATTACCCACTTCATCATCATCCAACCAACATACTCATATGTCATTCCCATTATACCCATTCAATCATCAATTCAAATGTTTAGAAATTCTTTTCACGACTTTTTCTATATACATAGACAAAACCTTCTCTTACATAATCCTTTTAATGTTAATTATTTATGTCCATAACATTGTGAGCACAAGTAACGCACAAAAAATCCCAAAATTAAAAAATCCAATTCAAATCACACAAAACATCTCAATTCAATAAATTATTAGAAAATAACAGAAAAAAAACGAAAAGAATCTTTTAAAGAATCTTATCATCAGCGCACATCGCAGCTTAACGAGTGTCAAATGTATCTTTGCGCCCGAAATCCTATTCGACAACAAAAACAATAACAACAACAACAATACGAGAAATTGATAATACAAAATGAATCTTTTATTCGAGAGTGATGTGTTGGTTTGGGTTGGTATTAGTGGGGTATCCAGATCCACGTTACTCCATGACAGTAACGGTCGGTCGTTGAAAAGTCTTCGATGCGTTCAGTTCGTTGGAGTTTTAACCGCACCTCAAGAATTTCGTTTCGTTTCATTTCTTTATTTTTATTTTTTTATTTTTTTCTACTTTTGTTCACATTCAAAGAAAATTCAAATATCAACGACAAAATAACGGCTGAAAAGAACGAACCCTAACCGGGCAAGAGAATAGAATTATTCTTGAGCTCCTTCTTTTACTATATGTACTGTACATACTATATGGGGAAAGTCAGCGGTGTACACTGTGTACAGTGGGGCTGATGATGGTTGAAATTTAAAACAAACACAAATATTGTAATATCTCGGGAAACGGAGACGAGACGACGGGACTATCGTCAATCTTGTCAGAAGAAAATATAACTGATGGATATGTCAAAATTCAAAGTCCTAAACTAAGTCATGGAATTAAATTGTTTTCTAATTTAATTCGTTTTTTAACTTTTAGCTTAGGACGATTTGATGATACGATGTGACATTAGACAATCGAGATTTTATAAATGTCAAAATTCGGTGTGTTGTTTACCTTCAAAGTCATGAACTGTCAAATTTCACTGTCACTAGATTTTTACTCTAGTGGATAAAACGCATCTTCAGAGACGTCAAAAGTGAGCACCGAAGACGCTGAAGAGCAGAGTTTCGAAGAAGACCAAAATGCGTGCATCCACCATCGAGCCCACCAATTTTATCTGTGCCCATCCACTTTATGGAAGATTTTGTGGAAGTATCTTGGTGTGTGGGCTCACAAACTCCAACTCATGCAAGAAATAAAGCCGCAAGACTTCGGTGAATGGGCCCAAACCGAGATGGCCAACGATTCCGATTTTCAAAAGAAAATTTTGTTCAGCGATGAAGGTCATCGAATGGACCTGTTGGGAGGCCTTCAAGATTGTGCAATTCAACACCGCTGAACAATTTTTTGGAGATTTATGCGAAGTCGCTTGTCTACGCAGATAAGTCCGAGACGATTGACGACATGAAAGAGAATACTCCGCGCTATTTTGCTGACATAAGGCCCCAATTGCTGCGAAAAGTTATCGAAAATTTACCCTCTCGGATGGGATTTATTTGAGCCAGCCGCGGTGGCCACTTTTCCAAAATCATTTTTAAAACATAATGGCAAACCCTTATCTTTAAAATAAAATTAAGTTCTTGGCTATAACATTAATTTATATGCGATTTATTCTTGAAAACCACACGTCTAAAAAAACACCCTTTATAACCTTTTTTTTAATTTCTGAATAATCTTTGGGAACCCTTTAATAAAGGTTCCTCGGAGTTAAAAAAGTATTTCATATAAGGAAACTTTTAAGCGGGTTTTTTAAATGAGAAAAATTAAATTTTGAACCGAAAATGTTCTGTTAAAAATTTAGAAAGTGTCAAAAATAAGTTTTTCTTAATTTAAGATCCACTTAGAGTCATTTAATCAAGATCTTGAAAGCTGTTTTTGAGGCACTTAGAAATACACTACAACAGAAATGCAAATTTTCCCTCCTTCACTTTTCGGATTTTCCTCATTTTCTCTCTCGACTATCCCACTGTGAATATGAAGCTCTTGTAACCGTCAGTTGCGGGATTCAGATTGAGCCCTCGCATGTGGCTCAATATGAGCTCTTCTCCCACCACGTTTCTTATTGTTTTCTTATTTCCTCAATGTTCGTCTCTTATTCGACTTCTTTCTGTTTTGTTTTTTTTTTTATTTTTCTATATAAAATTTTTCTAAGACTTCTACTACACTCACACTCAAATGTAATGTACCTTCCACCTAATTTTATTTTTATGTACTTTTTGGGGGCCTTCGCCTTCGCCTTTGTCGTTGCCTTGCAACTTGCAACCGAACCGACGAGTTTTGTGCCTCATTCGAGTAGGTAAGGTATACACGGTATGCTATACTATATGCCTGCTCTACCCCCATGGTGGTGGTGTGGTGTTGCGATGGATAGCGTGCGGTTACATAGAGCGGGAAGCAGGCGAGCATAGCGAAGTATATATTACCGACAACGGCAACTATACTCATTTTGAGCTCTATGCGCTCAATGCTATCGATGTGGTGGTGATTGTGTGTGTGTGTGGTGTTGGTTGGGCCCTCTCGTGGTTTTCTTATTTTTAACGGTCGTTTCGGCGCACATGAGGACGAGGAGTGAGTGGGTGAGGCGTTGAGGCAGGGGAATGCTATTTCCATTCCCATGTGCGCCAACGGTCGTTTTTATCGACAACGACGACGACTCACAGCTCAACGGCACGAAGTGGCGGTGGCGGGCGAGGCAATGGGTAATTTTTATGAGCGCTGTGTGTGATAACGTATATACAGCCCATTCCACACCCTCCCCCCACCCCCCTTTAAAACATATTGGGGGCCGCTCAACATAAAATTGAGAAAGAAAAATGCAAAAAAGAAAAACGCTCAAACACATGTTCCGTGAGATACAAAGCAAGCGATACGATTTTTTGGAACAAGACTCTCGCCTCAATGTTGAGTCTGTGTTCTGTGTTCTGTGCATGGTCGTGATGGAGCACTGTTTTTTTTTTTTTTGAGCACTGTTTTTTTTTTTTTTTGAGCAATGAGATCTGACGATGTGGGCCAACGGACAAATAAAAGAAGGCACAATGCAATCTGAGGCTGAGACGGAGATTGAGTGTGTGTGAGTGTATCTGTGCGTGATGTGTATCTATCTATACGTGAGGCTGCTGAAACGGCCGTTACAAAATACAGCGAAAGACCACCCTATTGAGCCGCACGCCCCGCTAGCCGCACTCCGGAGCGCCGCCTCTCCAACAAATCGAGGAATTTCTGGCCGTTACGTCTTCGGTCGTCGCTCGTCGCATTGGTCGCGGTCGTCGATGAGGCATGAGGCGGTTGTCCGTGAACTTTTTTCTCAATGCCGAGAGATAACCAAAGAGAATGTAGGTAGAAGCTGGAGTTGGAGTGTGAGATGGCGGATAAAAAAACTAAACCTACATAATTTTGTATAAAATGTTAATTTAAGAAAAAATAGTAGGCACTTAAAAATTATGATAAGGAATTCGAAATTTTAGACAAGTGTTGTTTTAAATATAGATGGAATTATAGGGTGTTTTGTTACAAGAAAAGACTGTGCCTTGAAAAACTTACCGATGCAAAATGGGGTGTAATGTCAGGGATCAAAAATATGTAAGATAACCTTAAAAGTTTTCCAAATTGGAGTCTTGGGGGCACCAAACTCAGTTAAGTAAAAATCTAGTTTTAAAGTAATTGACTGAACAAAAGAAAAACACGAAATGAATAAGTTCGTATTTTCATTGAATTTTTGTCGTTAAAAACAATTACGATTATTCATAGCTTTCATGAAATAAATTCATAACTAAGAATTCCCTAAATATCCAAAACAATGGGGCAAATTCAAAGTTCTATGATAAGTTCTTGTTTTGTCTCTGCTTAACTAAACTCCAGTTTATGTTATTCCTAGAAAAATTAAACCCATATTTAAACGATGACCTGAAGTCTAACTTTAAAGACGACAGATAGTATGTTTAAGATATTTTTAACTCTATAAGACACCGAATATAAAATAAACAGAGAAAAGAGTGATTTAATTTGAAGTTCTTATAATAAATAAATAAAAAAAAAAACAGCACTGTCACTTTATTTTAATACCAGTGATTTAAATATTGATCAAAATTTTGACTGGATATTGATATTGGTCTTTGAGTTTCGGGAATCCCTTTCTGCATCTACCAACTCTACTTTTTGAGCAGAAATCATACGAACTGTCAGTTTTTTTTTTTTTGACAGATTCAAAATGAAGTACGATTGTAGTAGAATATCCTTAAACCCGTTTCTAGCTAAACAGTGCTGCCAAACTCTTTATGAATAGTTTCTGACCTGGGTCATAACTTTAGTCTCCGGTTCAGTTAGACTTGTGTTTAAGATATGACTATGAATATGACCAAAATATGTTTAATTTAAAAATTGTTTAAGAACTGAAATTTTAATCCAACATATTTGGCACTGAAAAAGAACTTAATTTGTGCAAAACTTAGTTGAGTGAAAGTTAATTATTTCAGTGAGTATTCACATTGAGACTAAGCAAAGAGGGTATTCGAAAAAATTAAAATCTTGAGTCAAATCTGGTTGTATTAGGTTATGTTGGATTAGCCTAATTGAAAATTCAAGGTTTTTGTCTTGAAATTATATGGTAATCGCCCTAAATTGATACTCCATCTGGCGGACTTAAAGTCGCTAAAGGCTATTACAGATTATGTATGTGGTCCTGTTGTACGCAGATTATTTGGTTTTGTTTTGCGGATACTTCAAAACGCTTACAAGGTATGATCAATCAATATAAATAAATCAAAAACGATGGTTTTTAAATAAGGCGGAGGATGGTACACAGAAAATGAAAAACTCCTTTGATTTTTCCTTTGAGATTTCAGGGTGCAGGTTTCTGAGAAATTAGTATTAGAGGAATCTGAAATGGAAATGATTTTGAACGCCACTGACTAGAATAACATATATACAACTATTGTCAAAAAGCACTAAAATGTAGAAGAGGTTTTATTAGAGAACCTTTTTAAATATTAACATACTCGAAGATACCTATTTTAAAACTTTGTCAAACATGGGCAGACGTTTTTCAATAGTAATGTCTTAAAACAAATTGTAAAACTATTTTGTAAACGAATTTAAAATTAAAAATAAAATACCTATCTATCTAGTTCAGATGAAAATATTTCCAACGTTAAATTCAAGTTTTTCATTAGATAAGAAAAAGTATTTGAAATAGTGATTTGAATATTTTTCACTTCTTAAGAAGATTTCAGTGAGCTATTTAATATGTAAGTTATGGAAATACATTTTTTTTTTCATTGCTTTTTACATATATTTGTGGAACTAAACAATTAAACAATCTATTGTTCTTCGAAAATCAATAAAGAACTTTATTAACATCATGAAACAAATCGTTAGACAATGAATATATAACGGTAATAAAATTATTGTAACATCCCAAAAATAGTCAATCAATTACATTTTTAAGTCACTCTAGGAATCAAATTTGAAAATTTGCGAAAATGTATTAATTTTAACGATTTCAATAACACTAACAATAAGTTTCGTTGAGTCAATAAAATTCATTCGTTATGTTTTCGTATCTGAAGAATTTTTTTTGTGAAATATATTTTACCAATTTTATCCTTTGAAATAAGTAAAGGTTTTATTCTGTCAAGTCCAAAAAGGTCTTCATGCAAATCTACGTGTTAAAGCGACTTACTTCTGTTACTTAGAAGTGCTCAATTTTTGTCTAATTCAATATCGTGGAGTTTTTACTTTGCTTCATAACGAAATCAATACACTGTGATAAAATAACTAAGTACTATAAGTATTCAATTTTAGCGCCAAATTTTCTTTCTTAAAATTCGATTCCAATGCTAGAACTCGTACATTGTATCCGTATCTCTATCTACATACAATCGAGCACGTGTTAATCAACATAAGTTGAACTGAATCATCAGAACTCATGTTTTATCGTTATTTGTTTTGTTTTAATTCAATTCCTCTTTATTCCTTATTTTCCAACCGTTACTTCTAATCGCCTTTGAGCAAGATTAGACACATGAGACGAATTCGAAACATAATTAAAAAAAATGTTGTCAAAGAAACACAAGAGAAAAAACCGTTACAAGTTGCAAGGTTTCTTTTATGTGCCTTCTGTTCGTACAACGAACGACAAGGCGAACGTTCTTATGATATAGACACGGGGGTAGAAATCATATAAAATTACTCGGACTGTGGAATGACACATTAAATTGAAATTAAAATTAAACCTCGGTTCCAAAAGAGAAATACAAAATAAAAAGTAGGTCAGATGCGAATTTGAGTGTGTTTTGATGAAAAGAACACAGAATCGCAGTCTCTACGCAATTCAATTCAAGTTTCAAGCTTTGGTCAAAGAAAACATATCAAACTATTGAAGTGATTACATTTCGAATTAAAAGTCAAGGTTTTGAGATTTAACTTTCAATATGGAAATTTTTCAATGAATCTTATCATCAAAAACGGAAAAATCTTGAAAAATTATTGAGTAGGGAATGAGAGTAGATAAAATCTGATTCATAATACAGGGCTCATAAAGAGCTTATCTGCATTTTTTTTTCATAATAAGAAAACTTGTTTTTGAAACCATGTTAAAGTAGGTGGCGTAGAACGTATGTACATATTTAGTATGGAGAATGCAAATCGTGCTATTTCTCAGAAATGGTAAAACTTGGAGAAAAAACTGTTATAATATTTCCTTTAGATAATTTCCTGGTCTACAATTTTTGTCTAAGCTTTTTTATTGTAAAACTAACCGTTTGAGCAAAAAATCCATTTTTGTGACTTTAACCCTTGAATACAATTTTTTCCACACACGATTTGATTTGATAAGAGTGGTATCTCTTGAATGTCTGAAATTTTTTTTGTAATTTAAAAGGTAACCATTTTTTCTTAGCTAATTGACAAAACCAAAAACAAAAAAAAACAATTTCAATTGATTTTGAATAAGCATTTTTGGACATTTTATATTATTTAAGAGTTTTACATCAGTCAAGTTCTTTAAGCATTGCAATTTTTTTATAGCCGATTTGCATCAACCTCCCTTAATTCATTGCCAATAAGAAATCGAAGTCATACATATGAGAGTTGTCATATTTTAGCATTACAGAAGAAGAAGCATATAATTTAATATTATATCCAAAAATTTAGCTTTATTATAAAGATAAGGATTTGCCATTATGTTTTAAATATGATTTTGGACGCCGCGGCTGGCTTGAATAAATTTCAGCCGAGAGGCCAAATTTTGAACCATTTTTTGCAGCAATTGGGGCCGTATGTTAGAAAAAAAACCCGCCGAATATTCTCTTCCAACGAGTCAATGGTATCGGACATATCCGACTTCAAATAACCAGACAAAAAATAGTCCAGCGGTGTTAAATCGCACGATCTTGGAAGCCACTCCACAGGCTTTTTCAACCAAACAAAATTTTCTTGTGAAAATCGGGATCGGTGGCCATCTCGGTTTGGGCCCATTCATCGAAGTCTTGCGGCTTCATTTCTTGCACGAGTTGGATTTTAAAAACACACAATCTAAGATCCTTCCACAAAATTTTCCATAAAGTGGATGGGCACAGCGGCAATTGTTGTGCGCGGTGGCGGATGGACTCATATGGGTCTTCTTCGATACTCTGCTCCACAGCAGCAATAGTGTCTTCCGTTTGCACTTTACAGCGTCTCTGAGAATTCGCATTATCTACTTGACTAAACGTGGTGTGAAATTACCGAATTACCGACTTTGCTGGGCGATTATGTCAACCGAATATTGGACTCACTCCGAGAACCGAACCATCATTTTGGTAATAAATTTGCATAATTTGCAAACGTTGCTCTGGAGAAATTGTATTAATTCTGAAATGGCAAACAGAACTGAGCATAAATCAAGTGACAGCTGTCAAAAAAATCAAATCCGTAAAAAGTATTGCCAGATTGAAAAACACACGTGTAAAAACAAAACACCTTTTATACGATAATATCTGCTTATTTAAAATCACTATGAATGGACAAATAAGTCCAAAGTAAATAGAGACTGGCCTAAAAGTCCTAACTTAAATTGAGAGACAGAAAATAGCATTTGTGACATATGTCTCCTACCATCTAAAGTTTGACAGTGCCTGTCAAAGTCTCGAGTTTTATTGTTTTAAGGCAACAGTTTTATCACCATATTAGATAAATATTTCCTTTCATAAATAACGGTTCCCAATAATTTGGAATCTTCATACAATGCCAAATTGGATTTCTTCGAACGCCTCTTCGAATACCTCTAAAGATCCAACAATTACACTGTTACTCCTACTTGTAACTATTTACTAACGACGACCTAATTACAATGGAAAACATTTGTGATTGTCATCGAAACAGAATCGCACTCCTTGTGTCCTAAGTGATGCGGCCAACAGGACACAGGTTATATTGACGGACGCACGGACCGACCAAATGGACCAATGGACCATTCATTGGGACAACCCGTGGATGGGAAGAAAATCTAATTTTCATCTTTAGCCAAAGATGATTAGATGGATTTTACTTGATTTTTTGTCTTTTCTTCAAAACACACACACTTCATTGTTCGATGGTGAAGAGGTCCTGTCTTTGTTGTTCATTGTGAGCTCCTTTTTTTAGCACACAAAGTCGACATTATAATGTCCTTCTTATGTTGGACATGTGCACTCACTTGCAATGCAGAGAGAAAGGATAGCAGAACACTTGAAGTGAGATTTTTTGTCTGCGAGCCAAGGCGAGGACGTGACGGACTTGCGTGAATGTGGTGCATTCATACTATGTGAAGGCAAACAAAAAAAAGACACTTTCCTTTCTATTTTAAGGAAGATTTTGCAATCTAGGTTGAGATTCCCACGATATGCAAGTTGGACACAAGAAGGCACATGGACATAAATTCATCGAAAGGACCAGAGCCTTTTTTTTCTTCTTCTGTTGGAAGGGACCTTAGGTGCAAGGAGTCAGCAGAAAGGACCTGTGTCAGGCATGAGTGCATTGATGCACTTGATGTCCTGCCGATAATCGGGTGCGCAACAAAATCGAGAAGAATAACGAAATTGCAATTACAACCGAGATATGTCACAGGTTTTTTTTTTTTTTTTAAGTTTCCTTTTTAAAAAAAAGAAGGAATAAATGAAAATTATTTGTTTTGTGCAATTTTTGTGTGGATTCTTAAAGATCAATTGATGGGATGGGAATTTTGGTGGGAAGAGATCTTTTTCCACATTAATTTTGTTACGTGACACACTTTATGCACTTTTGTGGATGTGAGAGATAACCATCTGGGTCAGAGGTCTGGGAATGGGAAGGCGACACAATTTAAGATCATTATCGTGCTACTGTCGATGCAGAAATCGATTTTTTGAGATATAGGAAGTTCTTTGGAATTTTGCTCTTTTTGTTTTGGCCACGTAGCTAAAATTTCACAAAATTTAGTAATTTTTAGCTTATATTCCAAAGTATGTATATCGAGCCCTTACCGTCAAATTATCGTAACCGACAAAAATCAAATTTTACAAGAGAAGGTTGTTTTTGAATAACTTTAAACAGAAATATGTTGTCATGATAGTTTTAGCACATGCTATGATAAAAAATGCATTTTCAACAGAAATGTCGCTTACGATAAATTGGCTGTAAGGGCTCGATATTTTGATCTATGGAGAGTTAATTCGTTTATTTGTTTTAAACATTTTCTGACGATTCTCCAATTTAAAATAGAGTAGTTGCAAATTGACCCTCTTTTTATTCAATTTCTGGATGAATAAGTGACGATAATTCACATGAGATTCAAAAGAGTGAAATGCATCCGCAAAACCTCAAAATAACATAAATATAATACAAATTCTATAGTATCTTACGCACGCTTCGTTTTAATTTAGAGATTGGAAACGCTCAATAAAAGGCCCTGTATCTGTGTTTTTTTCAAAAGAAAACTTATATTCGAATTTCGTTAGAAATATAAAAGGACAATTTGCAACATGAACAATATCCAACAACTTAAATTGGTACACTTGGGCGTATAAGCACTTTTTTTAAATGTATTTACTTTTAGCAAACTTGTATCTATTTCTGTTTGTAAACGCTATGTGTTGTGTATACATTGAAAAAGCTACTTATGTATATATATACATTGGTACACTGACAATCACTAGGATGAGGCCACATATTTTTTAATCGATTTTCGTTCTTTATACCTGCTGGAAATTTCGTACCCATAAAAATTTACTACATTTGAGTAGGTAGATATTTTCTTTAAAAAAAGTAAAAAAATTAAGGGGTTAAATAGAAAAAACTGTTGGAATTTCCCTACATTAATTAAAGAGCTACTTAAAAACAGTATGAAAAAGTGCGTCACTTGGATGAGGCCACATGAAAAATCTTATAAAATTTCAAAAAAATGAAATAAATGTTTACAGTTTTTGGTTTTCAAACATTTAATTATTAAGTTTTTCTCCATTAATAATGAGTATACCCCCCTTTTTAGGATATGACCTCTATTAGACGGTTGGGAATGGAATCATAAAGGTTTTTTTTAAATAGTCAAGTGAAATCTCGTCCCAGGCATCATGGATAGCTTCAATTAAGGAGTCCTTGTCTTCAAATTGTCTACCGCCTTCATAAAGTTTTCGAGATAGCCATGCCCATACGTTTTCGATTATGTTTAAGTCCGGTGAATAGGGTGGCCATGGCAAAAGCTCTACGTTTTCTGATAAAATCCAGCTTTTGACAACCCTCGAAGTGTGGATAGGGGCATTGTCTTGTTGGAAAATCCAAGGCAGAGGTCCAAAACTATTTTTCATCTTCGGAAATGACCGTTCCAACAAGCATTTGTAGCTGTTTCCGTTCATTGTTGTATAGAAAGAAATTCCATCTCGATTTTGCCATAGTAGGTGATAGCTCCCCACACCATAACACCTGATGTACGGCTGTGATGTCTTCCCAAAATGAGTTCCTCTTTTCTTAAATCATGGAAATAAAAGTTGTAACCATCGGGGCAGTCAAGGTTAAACTTTTTTTCATCCGAAAGGCAACGCGTTTCCATTGACTGCTCCAAGAGACATGTTCTGTTGCAAAGTTCATTGGCAGCTCCTTGTGTACTTGCTTTAGAACAGGTTTCTTTTTGAGTTTTCTTCTCTGGATAGTACCATCTTTTCTTATTATCCTTCGGACTGTCGAAATACTGGCTGATACTCCGCTTTTGGACCTTATTTTAGTAGCTGATTGAGTAGAATTTGAAGCAATACGTAAAATTAACCGCTTTTCTCGGGATGTTGTTGCTTGGGCTGTGCGTCCTTTTTGGTTTTTTCCATAGTTTTGAGGATCAGCAAGATAGTTGTTTGAAACTGTCTTACTTCTGTTCAGCTTCCTTGCTATTTCTCGGCTTGAGAGTCCCATTTCTTTGAAAGCATCGATTTGTCCTCTTTCTGCCACTGTCAACGTCTTTCCGGAACCCATTTGTAATTGAAATTTAATAAAAAGAGTTATTTGTAAAACGTTCTTAAATATTGCAACCAAAATTTTGAAAAAAGTTGCTAATGTGATGGGAAATTAAAACGGTCTTTTCTAATTAACCCTATAATTGTATCACTTTGTTTTAAGAAAATATGTACCTACTCTCATGTAGTAAAATTTTCCGGGTTAAACAAATTCCAACAGGTATACAGACCGAAAATCGGTTGAAAAATATGTGGCCTCATCCTAGTGATTGGCAGTGTATATGTTGTCGTTATATGCCAACTTGATAAAAATGCAGAGTAATGGCTGAGATGGAGTTTTTATGCCGAATCCGAAAGAGAAAATTTTTCAGAAAGCAGTTTTCATGACAAGAATTACTCTTGAAGCATTTGTCAATTCCTCGCAATAGGCATTACCCGTAAGAACTTTCAGGTGGCACAGCCAGGTATTGAATTCCAGACCCTTAGAATGACAGTCCAACGCACTAACCATCACTCCACTGGAGTAGGAGCATACACATACACTTATGATTATAATTTCCGTTTTGTTTTTGCTAAATAATGTCAACTAATTTCGTGTAGAGTTAAGACCTTGAGGGCTGATTATATAAAACTGCACTCTTTTTATTATTATTTTATAAACGCGGTCTAATTCGAAAACAATGTTTTTTATTTATATAATCCAAAACTAACGTGAAAGCCTAGAAAAGTAATATTTAAAAAACCTTTTTGATTCGAAAATGATTATTTTCAGCCTCATTTTCAAAGAAAAATATTAAAATGGGACCATACTGCCACTCTCTATGGACGTCTTAGTTTTTTGGATAATAACGGGCGGGTTTTCCAAGCTCCCAAAGGAAGCAATTTTATATTTAAATGCAGAAAAGATGATTTTGTTCCCAAAATGGTTGTCCAATACAATCTGCTATAAGACCCAATCGTCGTCGGTTGGTGACGCAGCTTCAAATGCTTCGTTGATTGCATCTAGTTAGCGAATAATCCGAAATTTTTTTTTGAAGAATTCTTCTCAGGCTATAGTACATGAAATATTGAGCTGTTGTGATCGATGCCTAGTTTTTGTTCATGATTCGAATTTCACACACGAAGAAGGACCATGAGTGTCGTCTTTGTATTGTATATTCATTATTTGAGGTACACTAATTTTGGAAATTAGTTTTCAATATTCTTTAACGTTTTTAAGAAAAACGACGGTTCGTTCTGCTGAGATATGATACCAATTTTTTAAATAAAACTAGATGGCCTACTCTGTATTATATAAACATTTTTCCAACTTTAAATTTCAAGTAAAACTGGGAGCCCCATCGACTAAATTCCACATCTAAACATTAATAATCAATACTCGTACAAGGGAATTTTTTTAATTAATAAATTAAATCAAGTTCTTAATGTATTTTCCGAAAATTCCTTGTTATTCAGCATTAATTAAATATCAAGATTAAGGTACTTAACTTTTTTTTCTTCTATCAACTTGTTTTGGTAACAATTATGTATTATTTTATCATTCTACATTTTTTTTTTAGCATGGCAAAACTCAATTTTAATCATGACCCATGATGGACTTCTTGTTGTTGGTACGAGTAAGCGTTGAATTTTGGTGGTACAATTGCTCTCAAGATTAAATCACTAGTTGTGTTTTATTAACTGATGTATACCTAGTACATCATTGAAGTGAATAAAACGCTCAAACTCACATTAAATATGTACATCGCCAGCACAGGTGCCATTAAATGCTGGCTTCATTTTCGCCAACAGTCAAATTTTTGTTATTTACCGAGGGATATTTTGCAGCGCTAGCTATCCAGCAGTGAATAAAACACAGCTACTAACTTAGTCCATTCGTCTGTGAGTATTTCCTTTTTAAATTTTCATACTACAATTATAGATGAGGATTGCAATCAAAGGAGTAGAGAGGTGATTTCGTATGAAAATTTTACAAAATCTTTGGCTTCATCAAATTGCAAATATAGGTAGAAAGGTCGAATTAAGTTTGAATTAAAGTTTATTTTTCGCATTTTGAGTATCATTACATTGAAAGTACTTTTGACATGATAAGAAAAACCCATCAAGACTCCACAAGTGCAAAAAACACTGATGTCAAATTACGTGTAAGTTAAAAAAGATTGTTTTTACCAGTTTCTAACTTGTCCCAAAAGAATGAAAGCCGTTCCAGTTAGAAGGAACGAATATTAAAAACTACACGTGAAAAAAGTGACTCGCTATTTTTACGTTTTTTTTTTAGTGAATGAAAAATCTTGGATTCGACTCCCTCATCTAAGTAAAGTGACTGATGGACAATGAACTTGATTATGATAAAAAGGTCTCAATCCAGTTTCAAGATATGTCAACCCTTTTCAAGTTTTTTATTTAATTTTTTTTTTACAATTGATTCGGTTGCTTCTGCTTCTGGGTGGTAAGTGATCCTTCTTGCAGTTACGGAAACGAATTTACGAATATGCTAATCAATAAATCAATTTTTATGCGTTTTTTCATAAAATAATAAATTAACGGTTTTGTTGTGTCGAATGCGTGTGAAGATTATAAATTGAAAAGAACAAACAAGACGTTATTGACTTGAAGTAAAACAAGGTGGATTAACTTTGTCCTAAAATTAAGAGCCTACATTTTTTAAAAGAACTCAGTTTAAATCATATGGAAATGGCGTTTTTTAGTTTTCAAAACTAGAATTTTGTAGATTTTGACTTAACTTTCTGGTCAAACAAGACTTACAAAATAATACTAATTAAAAATTTGCTTTTTCCAAGACTCTGAAATAACTCATGTTTCGCAGAGCTGTAAAGATTGCATTACTTAAGTACTGTATTCAATTAATTCGCAGTTAATTGCCTTATTAGTTCCAATGAAAGTTAATACTGTGTTAGGTACTTTAAACAAACCAGTTAACAGTCACTACAAATATTCTGACTGTGCAGTTAAAAAAAGCAGTCAATTGAACGCAATACTTTTTAAAGACTTCAGTTAATTGACTGCAGTTTAAAGACTTTTTCAATATTAGCCAAACCGTAAAAGTACTGAGGACTTTGCAATGACTAAAATACTGGAACCAGTCAAAAAGTACTGCAGTCAATTAACTTACAGTCTTACTTACTATATTTAACTGCACAGTCAGAGTATTGAAAATTACTGCTGACTGTATGTAGTATTATAGTTAAAGTCTTTTAGTAAGTTAAAAGACTTGTGAAAATCAGTATTTTTATTCAATTGACTAAAGTATCTAAAAGACTGCAGTCTTTACAGCTCTGATGTCTGGAATATTTTGTTTGTAAAAGCACAAACGAAACACTTGGTTATTAGTTAAGAAACCATTTTTAGCGGGAAATAGTTTTTTTTATGATTATCAAAAAATTCAGTAATAAAAGTCCAACATTTTTTTAAAAATCATTTTTCGAATGTCTTGGCTTAAGTTCATTTTGGAAACTACATAACTTTTGCAAACAATTATAATTAATTGAGTCTATTGAGTCTAGAAAAAAAAGATATTATATTGCAAGCTAATATCTGAAACAGTTTTGGAAACAACTTTTTCTCAAACTTTAATCCATAATTTTTGGTCTAGGAAAAATAATTAAATAAACATTCATAATCTTTAATTTATATAGAACTTTACTCAGGTGCAAACTTTCAAAGATCACACAAAATACTTAAAAACAATTTTTTATCTTCAAGTGTAATAAAACATGTTTTTGAAGTTCTACTAAGAATAATTTCCTCCAACTTTTTTAAAAATGTATATTTTTTGACCAATCTGGACGTTTTAAGGTCTCTAGAATAAACATATGTTCTTTCGTCGCGGATATCCAAAACTCGGAAAAACTGCAAAAAATTACCTTGTGGCTCAAACATCTAAAAAACTCATGATATTAACTTCAGAATGATTTTTTTTGACAATTGGTAACAATTACAAAAACTGACTCATAAGTGATACCCATATTAGGAAAAAATACATTTCTGAAGCTTTGAACTGTCTATAAAGTTCAACTAACCAAGTTCCGCCAAAAAAACACAAGTTTAGACCATTGGTTTCACTTTACGATAGTTTACGAGCTTGATAAAACTTGAGTAGGTACTGATCGTATTCTATCATATTCTAAATTGATATTCTGGCTTTTGATCTCAAATAAAATTAAAATAAATATGTAAAACTTTATAAAATTTAGTATCTCTAGACAGAATTTAACCGATTTTGATACGAGAACAAGTTGAAGTCATCAACTCAAAAAATATCTACTCTAAATTGCTGAAGTTAAATTAAAAGTTAAGTTAAGCTTACTATAGCAAATCCTTAATGGGGATCAGTTTCATTGATAAACAGAATAGAACCCAATTGACTGCCTTGTGGAACACCAATATTCGCAGTAAACAAGAGCATTGTTTCCAATACTTAATTACAACAATAAAAATCAATAACTTTTCGAAAACGTAATTTTGAAAAACCTAGTAAGTGTTTAAATAAACATCATCCTGAACTCGTCATTGAAACGATGAACACCTGAGCTGAACAGGACGAAAATAAGGAACCGTTCGAGAAGTGCCTATTTACCTTGAATGAAGTATTAACCAAAAAGTAGCAAAAAACCATTTGCATTGGACTCAAAGGCTTCTTCAATGGCAACCGCTTTCTTCCTTGGAAGCAAAAATTTTAAGTATACATTCTTAACAACATAAAAGACTTAAAGTCCTTTGGAAATATTATCCTTTTTCAAATTACAAATATACGTAAAAACACTGAAACTGATTGTTGTTGAGTAAATACAATTTTTGCACTTAAAAACTATGAATAAGAAAATGTTTTAAAAAAAAATGTCTTTTTTTTTTTGAAAAAACTAAACTCAAAAAATTATCCTTTCGACATTGACAATCGAACAATAAACATGAATGAAATGAATATCCTTTTCGTCATTCATATTTTTTTTTGTCTGACTTTGTAACACTTTCAGGAGGACAATAACTCACACAATGACGCAATGGTGGCGGGGTTTATAATTTCAAAAAACAACAAAAAAGAAAGAAAGCAGAACAAGGATAACCCAAGCACCTACCGCTGTGACAAAAATGAAATTTTCCGGTCAGTTGCAATTGCATCAATTTTTTGTTTTTGTTACAATTTTATAGCACGTGCGGGTATATGAAAAATTTTCGCGATCTACATCATTTTGATATCCCTTCAAGGATCCTTTAAGGATGATTATGATTGCAATTTAAATAGATTTACCTTATGTGCAAATTTGCCCTTAATTCAGTGTCCAGTGACATTATGTGAAATTACATCTAAATGCCTTCCAAAAAAAAAAACCTATCGATGAATAAATTGATGACCTGCTGATGTGCAGGTCCTTCGGAAAAAGGACCTAATCTTAATTTTCCATTGTGTGGAAATTCTTTTGTACTATTTCCTCACTTAAATGAGTTTCTTCTGTAGACATTTATGCATTGCAAGGTTGAAGATGTTTCATATTCTCGAAGATGTCCTTCACATGCCGAATGCATGTGATTTGAAGAGGAACACAAATCCTGAAGTGGAATTTTTGGGTACACAGAATATTGTAGTGTATTTTCTTGAAGAGAAGTCATGGTGAGGTATTCTTTGGATTTTTTGAATTTTGTTTGACAGATTTTTGCAATAATTGACATGCGGTATTCCAGTAAGAGATATTGAAGAAGTACTTTACCTTCTTCTTCATGTTTGTTCCCAATCAAGTGTTCTAATAATAGTTGAATTTTTTTTTTGAGAAAGAACTCATTCAATTTTGTTTTCCTCTTTTTTGTTGTTGTTGTTGTTTTTGTTTCATTATGAAGTAAGGTTTTCTTTTTCGCAGATGCTTGATCTTGAAATGTTTTTTTTTGTTGTTGTTGAAATTGTAGGCGTGTATTATGAAATTTTGTGTTCATATCGCACCAAATATACACACATACATAAATCAATCGAGATAAGAAATATAATTTGCGGTTTAGAGTTGAATTAAAATGTTTCAGATTTCTCTTTTTCAATTGATAAATTAATTTTTTTCTAAACATGAATTTGACATTAGAAAAAAATCTAACCACAAAATTCATTACTAAGTTCCTGATTTCTTGATTTCTTTTAAATGTGTGCTTAAAAAAACATATGTGTTTTGATTAAAGGCTTTGAGATAAGGTAAATTTAAAATGTTTTTAATATGAGTAAAAAAAAATAACACAAATTATTGTAAGGTTTAGTCAAAAGACAAAGTGTGTGGCAATTTTAAGAATTACCTAAAATCATTGTTTTTGAAATCACTCTTAAAAATGACATCATGGTTTTGATAAAAATATACATTGACCATTATATGAACATTATATATGGCATAGGTGTCAAAAAGTAATTTTGGTCTTAATTCAGGTCTTAATCGAAAAACTCCAAAATAAAGGTAGTTCTTTGAAAGATGGAAGAAGTTGAGAACGAGTTGGCGAAGCAAGGAAGGTCAAATGAATGTCAATTTAATGGCAGTGAATTATTGGAGCAATCATCACTTCGAAGTGTTTTGTCAAACTTCAATTTGTTGCTCTTTATGGCATGGTTGCATTTTTGGACCCGTTTAATTTTTTTGAATTAAAGAGGCACAATTTAGGTCAATATTTTGTCGAACTTGGCAAATAGGCATATCTAGGCTTTCAGTTGTTCGGCTTAGTTCAAGTTTCATGCATTTAATCTAACATCAAACTGAGTTTAGGATGATGTTGGTTGGAGGGAAAGTTTTGCAACTGAAATTTAAAACAGAAAGTGCTAAGATTTGAATGAAAACAAGGGGACTTTAGTTGCTACATTGAGGAACACCAGAGGTCGCAAGACAAAGTAAGAAGGGAATTGATCTGAAGCGAGCATTATAGACGCGGTCCCCTAAGCTATCTAAGTAGACTTAGATAGTTTTTAGATTGCCACATCTGTCATTGACATTCTAAGTTAAGGTGATTCTTGGCCGGAAAAAGACAAAACACTTAGTCCAATAATAGGTCTGTTCTCATACCGCCAGGGATCATTAAATCTTCCTTACAGGTCAAGCCACTTGGAGCTACCAAGGAAGCGTTGGAGACAGTGAATGTCGAAATTTCTTAGATCACTTGGATCATAATAAGGGATTTTTTTGAGACGTGTGGTTTTCAATCTCACAATACTTTTTTTCGGAGTTGGAATTTTTGACAGCTGTCACTTAATTTTTGCTCAGTTTGGTTTGCCATTTTAATGTTTTTAAGTTTCGCACCACGTTCGCACAAGCGGATACTGCCCATCCTCAGAGTCGTTATACAGTGTGCACCGAATACGCTGTTTCTGCTGTGGTGCAGATTATCGGAGCACACCGTTTATCCGTTAATTTATGGGCCCAAAAGCTAGATGGCCACCGATCCCTTTTTTCTCAAGAAAATTCTGTTCAATTAAACTCATTTTTGGTTGAATGGGTAAGTTCATAAGCAAAGTTTTCGTATTTGGAGAGATAAAAATCTACAAGCCATTGTTTAGACGCCTTTATATCCTAAAAATGTCACTGGTGTGATCTATAGGCAACAATTGATGCCTTCTTCTTGAAAAATGCAACCGGCCACAATGTTCCAGTCAATGGGGAACGCAATAGAGCCATGCTTGATGACTTTTTCATGCCTGAATTGAAGGATGTTGATGTGGACGACCTTTGGTTCCAAAAAGACGGCGCTACATGCCATATAGGCAAGGAAATAATAAATTTATTGAAGAAAACTTTTGGTGAGCGCATTATCTCGGGTCATTTGCCTGTGAGGTGGCCTCCAATATCGTGCGATTTAACACCATTGGACTATTTGTTTGTTGGATTATGTGAACTCGCTTGTCTACACAGATAAATCCGAGACGATTAAAGCTTTGGAAGAGAACATTTGATTTGTTATTGCTGACATACGGCACCAATTGCTGAAAAAAGTGGTCGAAAATTTGGCCTCTCGGCTGGAATTTATTCGAGCTAACCGCGGCAGCCAATTGCCCGAAATCATTTATAAAACATAATGGCAAACCCTAATCTTTATAATAAATCTAAATTCTTGGACATAACATTAAATTATAAGCGTTTAATTTCATCTTGAAAACCACACGTCTTAAAAAAAACACCCTTTATAACCAAATTCGTATGGGGACACTGTGGCGTATAGGTACTTTTTTGCTTGGGAATAGAAAAGGGTTGAATTGATAAGCAACACAAAGATTAATTTAAAGTAACTGCAGCCAATGACATCTCTATTTTATCTTTTTTCGACGTAATGAAGTTCAATATTGAAAGTAAATCTGGAATACCTCAAGGTTCTGTTTTTAGTCCGATTCTTTATTATAGAATTATTTTAAATTGCAAATTCTCTTAGAATTCTTGTCGATTTAAATTTCTTTGCAGTCAACATTATCTGATTTTCAAAATCACTTTTCGAAATCCTAACATGTTCAGAGGTTCCAAAATAAACCGACGCTAAGTAAAAAACTTTGGATTCACCTCAAACTAAGATCTAGCTCTTGGTGTTGAAACAAAAGGTATGTCAAAGGAAACAACTTCAATGCTTAAAGATTCTAAACTTAATTTATGTTTGAATTTTCCTCCAACATAGTGATAAAAATTTATCCAAGGAGGTCCATTTACCATCAAAACATCTAATTCAAAAACATCACATATGTTAATAGTTCTAAACTCAACTTAAGTTACCTTCATAAAAATCCAACCCGCATCGTTTTTTTATTTACCCACAATAATCTCAAATTAGAATTTCAAAACAAATTTAAAGAAAAAAAATCATCTTCCCATGCCAAGAAGACGACGAAGACGTCCAACTGAAACTTCCCACAACAACGTACATAAATCCCAAATCCATAAAGCACTCTCCAGGAGAGAATCACATCAACTCCGTATGAAAATAAAAACAACAAAAAACTCATAAATATCAAAAAAAGACAAAAAACATTTGAAAATGTAAATCAGTCCGTTTTCGAGCTACCAAGAATTCACAAAAATAGAATTTGAAAAAAAATTACAAGTGCCATCACAATCATCATCATCAACCACGGATCATGAACCCCGTCAAGAGTCAAGACCAACCCGACCAAACCATCACCATCACCGTCACCGTCACAATCACCATCGCGATGATAATAATTATGATTACCCTCAAATGTCAGCAGGAACCATCTCTCTCTCTGATGCGACATCGCGGATCCTCGATGTGGTCTTTGGTCTTTCGACCTGGGTCTCGATCTGGATTTGGATCTGAATCTGGATCTCTGGTATTTCCATTCTGGCTTTCGTATATTGAAATCGTAAAAAGAAGCCCCAAAAAAAAAAAAAACGCAACGCAATGAACTCAAAAATGAGTCGCCTCTGTCGGACTGTCTAACTTATAAAACAAGGACATAAATTCTGCAGCGCAAGTGAAGGAATGCCCACATAATCACTCCCTTTCTCTGTCTCTCTTGTTGTCTGTCTCTGTCACTCTGAGTATGGGAAAAAATTTACAAGATTTCAAGAGATTTTTTTTTTAAGTGGTTTTTTAGTCCTTTTATTTTTGTCCATAAGACCAGTGGAAGTTGAGGAATAAAAAATGCGGTCTTGATGCCGCGCTGCGCCGTCGTCGTAGTTGTTGGAGATGCAAGTGAGGGCGAGCGCGCGTGCATTGGCTGCAGGTTTGGCGCAATTTTTATCATTTTTGTCTCGTCCCCATTTTATAAAAATTAAACAAAAAAAAAATAAAAATAAAGGAATAAAAACTGTTGGATTGGATTTGGATGTGCGCGACGGACGTATAGAAGTCGCGCTCCGACGCTGAGAAAGAAACGCTGACCAACATCGTGTCGGGCAGGCTAAGATGTGTTTGTTTGTATCTTTCGTGGAAGAGATACATGTACCTAAAAAACCATAATAATAACGACGTCTTCAACGAGGACGACGACGACGCGACGGTCTAACAACAACAAAACGCAGACACCAACCAACACATACCGCCGCCACTGCCACCTCCTCCTCCTCCGAGCTCGTGGTGGAAAGATATCACATTCACATTAAAGAATGAACACAATTGTTCATTCCGTTGCGAGAGGAAAGGAATGAAAATTATAATAAACAATCCAAGTCTGGTTTGGTTTTATTTTCTGGGTTCTCGATTCTGGATTCTGGGGTTCTTGAGATTGGGATTCATTTTTTTTTTATTTTTTGTTAGTTTTTTTGTTTTCCAATCTCCTCCTGCTGAGATGCAATTTTTTTCCAAAAGGATAGACATCACAGAGCAGCAGCATGGTTTGTTTTCTTCACACACCAAACCGATTTCTGGAGTCCAATAGCACTTCGAGGGCCTATCATATGGACCAACCGACGACGACGATCGTACCTGAAGAAGGAACACAAACAGCTCTCAGCATCATCATCAGGGAGATAAAAGACAAACGACAATTTAACACTTGAAGTCCGGTATTCCAGGAATGCGGTTGTCCAAGTCCAACATCAACTCGAACGTGGGATGCAATCCAAGGGTTTTGATGGATGTCGCGGTCCAAGTCCAAGAGAAGGTAGCTGATCTCTAAGTTACTTTATTTTTTTTTATTTTTGGTTTTGTTGTTGTAAGGAAATATTTAAGTCAACCTACTCATAGCTAATTAGAAGATTGTTGACATATACAATTTATTAAGGCTGCCAATTTCAACAGAGTTCACGGGGTGAATGTCAAGGGAGCCTTCATACAAGTACATTTGAGTCCATGATGAGTTCAGGAGTCTAGTCAGATCGATAGTGGGTTATGAGTAGGCGAGATGACATTGATACCTCATATATTCTGACTTCAATGATATCGAGATGTACACTTTGTAATCTTTCATAATTCGTATTGAAAGCCAAAGCGACTGAGACTATCAGATGATACAATACAAGACATTAATATTTCAAAGATTGGCAAAGTGAAGAAAAAACACATCTTATGTTATATTTTCTTTAAAATTTTAATATAGGAACTTTAGTAACTGCAGCTTGACTAAGCCTTTAAGACGTCAAAATAAAACTTGTCAGCAATTGGTAACTTTTTGCAAAATTTTGAGTTTCCGAAAGCCTGAAATGTTGCGCAGTTTTGAAGTTATGAACTGACCTTAAACGGTGAAAAGACAAATTAATGTTGGAATTTCGCTTGTCAATTTAATTTGACTTTTTTATCTCGAAGATTAGGATCAAAATTTTAAAATAGAAAGTAAAGACGATAGAGTTAGTATGCAGCCATTTGACGTTAACTTTCCTCTTTGATTTGTCAAAATGAACTAGAAAAGTACATCTATAAAGTTCAAAATACAAATACTTAAGCTGGAAATACTTCTATGTAATTTTAGTCTAACATTGCTGCTGTTCAGTGAGAATTGTTTTTAAAGGCAAAGTAAAAAAATGTTTAAAAAGAGATCGGGAGATAGTACAAAGCCCTGAGGCACCCCACATATTATATTTATTATATTCCGAATTTTTGACTTTTGATGAATGATCTCGAAATGAATTTATAACCCAATGGAAAAAGTGGCCAAATTCGTGCTGCTTGGCTTATTCGCAAGGATCTGAGACTTCAGAAAACCCTACAAGACAAAGTCCAATTGGACAAAATCACACACAGTTCATATTTAATTCTCGTGAGATGACCATGCCCTCGAATAGTTTGTGTAGAATTTTCAATATGTCAGTATTAGCGTCCAGTTGATGACACATGTCCAATTAAGGCCACAAATAGTTGACATTCCATGACCTACAGTGCTTGCCTTTGACGGTGATGATTTGGTCAACATCCTCCTTAAAAAATATGGACACTGGCACCACTAATCTAGAATACACACCAAATTCTGACTTTTCGGAATCCATTTGACGCTCTAAGATCTCACGTTGATTCGATGCGTCAAAAATTTAATAACTTGGTTTGTTGACGTATTCATTTATCCAGCAAACGGTTTCCAACTTATCCAGAGAGAATTCAATGAACCCCAGATCGTTGGGTAAATTGTCAAATCAATTTATGATTCGCTAAAAATCGAGTTCTTGTGACCGATGTGAATTCGAATGCCTCGGAATCTTCTTCCCCGAAATGGCAATGGAGATATGTGATCGTTTACTGAACTTATGTACATTTATTTACTGCACTGCAAATGGTACGACGATATTTGCGAAACTTAACCCCAATTTGTATAACAGTTTTATTATTTGCAAATGTCAGTAAATATGACAGATGTCTCTAGAACAAAATGGCCTCTCTGTTTCCTTAAACAAAATGGCAGGTATACCACCTGTCAAAGTTCGGAAAACATCTTTTAGGAAGACCTTCTACAGGAACACAAGTCCCCTTTTTTCTTGTTCTTAGAAATGAGCTTTATTTCACATCTCAAGATTTTCCCAACAGTTGTTGAAATGTCAAAATAAAATCACAGCCCAAATGTCACTGCTTCCTCGTGTAAAGCCATTTTAGGAAACTTGTTGACGTCTTACAAACTGAAATTGACATTCCGTATGACATTTGATATCATTTCATATTTTCGGAGTAAATATTAACTTTAGTCGTATCAAAAAGTATTGAATACGTCAAACAAGGGTTTCTGTCACAAAGTCAATTTTTCTCACAAAGAACTATTTATCTTTATCTCGAGCTGAAAATAAGACCAATTTATGTGACAGTTAGCAAATTGTAATACGATTATTATAGTTTGACAGATTTAAACTCTCTGAAGTTGGCACCAGTTTAAAGAAAGCTCGTATACGAGCTACTGCAATGTCTAAACATCAAATTCTTCGATTTCTTCCTTTTTCAATTTTTGCCGTTTGTGTAAGTTTCCAAGAACTAATAATTTTTCAAATCTGTTACCAATTGAAAATTAGTCAGATTCTTGAAATAAAATAAACAAGTTTGTATTGTTCATTAAGTTGTTCCTTCCTGGTTAAATGTCAATCATAAATGGTATTGAAACATGAAATTCAAAACCTTCGATCGAATTTCAAAATCTTGTCTGTTAGCTCGAAAACGAGAACATAACAATTATTATATTATGAAACCAAAATTAACTTCAAGTGACCACCAAATCCATATTACCCTCTGATAGTTGACATGACAATGAGTAACATCCGCACTTGATTTTGTTGTCTTTTGACACAACTCATGAAACCGAATCTTTTTCCTCAAGTGTTTTTGACATTAGCTATTTTTCACTTGAACTTCAAAAACAAAAAGAAGAAGAGACTGAGACTGCATCTTGACTTGATCAACCGATAATTATTGTTTTGTATCTTCTTTTTTTTGGACAACGAGATTTATGACGTGCCAATTGACAGAGAAGGTTCGGTAAAATTGCATTTGGAAATTCGTTACGGTTTCGGTTTTTTGATAGCAGTTAGCTGAACAGCTCTTTGCAAACGTCACGACAACTTAAAGTGGGTGTTAGCATTATTTCTGTAATTTGATTCCCAGGCTTTGGACCAAACAAATCGAGAATTGTTCACTTCATCCTTCTTCGTCGTCGTCGGTCGGTCGTCGTGGTTCCACGGTCGTCTCTTGGTTCAAGATCAAAGATTCCACTCGATTCGACTCGACAACGAGCCAAAAGATGATGATGGTGAAATGCTCTTTAGGTATCCATAGGCAGCAGGCACATATAACTACTCGTAAGAATGTTGGGGAGGGCGGAAGAAAAAATCCTCCTCCTCTCGTTCGTTCGTGATGTTGATCGCTTTCTGGTTGAGTTCTGGTTCGTTTCAGGGTTTGTTATAAATTTAGTCCTGCGATTCGCATTTCACATGCCATCTCATTTAACATCCAAGTGGAATACCGATTCCGGACTTTCCTATATATAACCACTCCAACGTATACATACGAGTATATACGTTAAATGCTGCGTCTCCATATGATTCTCAAAGATTTTAGGATGCACTTCGAATGAAATATTACGTCTGGGTAATCACTGAACGGCATTATATAAATATATACACGTATGAATTCCAATGCAATTTCTTTCTTTCTCTTTGGCATTTTTATGTTAGTTCTTTTTTTATTTGCACATTTTTGTCCTGCAAAATTTTTGAAGAGACAGTAAGGATAACAAGAATGTTTTCACATCCTTTTTTTGGCACATCATCGAGAATACACTGGAAAACCAACTCGATATCAGGAACCTAAAATTTTTTGATTTCTAACAATATCAAAAAAGTGGGATATTCGCAAAACAATGTGTGCGAGAACTGTCAAACTCGCAATCAAAGGTCTGCATTTCTGAACCTTTGATTTTTTAAATCCCACAAATACAGTGACAACCCTCTTTATTACACCCGTAAGAACCCTAACCTCCAAAAACCCATTTACGACAGTAAATTGAACTTACTGATCGAATATCCCAAAAAGACATGGGATATTGTTCTTATGACCTTGAAGCATTCAGGCAACTTTACTGACACCCAATTACTATTTGTGACAATTTACTTTGGGTTCTTTGCGAATATCCCACATGTGGGTTTTACGGGTTTTTGACAAATTCCTAGTGAATTCTTCTTGTTAGAAAAACTGTAGATACCCTTCATCATGTTCGTTTTCCTTTTTTTTCATTTTTTCAATGAAACAGCGGACCATCAAAGGCTCTCCAAAAAGGCCCAAAATCCAAACCAAACCTAAACTAACGATCCAAAACCTGGTAAGGCCAACCTCCTTCAGGGTCTTTCAATTCAGATAAATGCAAAACGATGAAGGGAACCCAAAGAACCAAAAACACTTAAAGGAGAAACGAAAAGACGATAAAAGATAAACACAAAAGTAAATTGAATATTGTTCGTTTCGGTTATGTGATGGTGGCGACGATGACGACGATGATGAACGGGGACCTGGACGTTGAGCGTCGCGCCGGTGGGCTGCGGCCGCGCAATCATATGTTTTTTGTTTTGGAACGAAAGATGGAAAACTGGACAGACTGACTACCTACAATATTTATAAATGTATGTATCTTTTCGTATGTGTATTGGTTTGTTGATGTATCTGACAGTTCCTTTTTATCCTTTAACACAAATAAATAAATAAACATAGCACCAGCACAGCAAAGTCCGTGTTTTTTTTTTCTGTTCTTTTTTTTTTTGTATTTGGATTTGTGCCTTTTTTTCTCATTTTTGAATGACTGCGCGCATCCAAACATATGACGACGAGGACGAGGAAGACGACGACGAAGAAGCAGTAATCTCTTCTGGCCGGGGGTTTTCTTGGAATTTCTGTGCCATATAGTTGCGCTGTTAAAGCGGTACGTTCCACCAATGTATGTAGTAAACACCATTATCATCGGCAACGGCAGCAAAAAACACTTTGTATTCTCTCGTGGTGGCATTGATTTGGTGGTTTATTTTTATAAGAGCACATAGGGTATGTTTGTCTGAGTTGGCATTTTCTACGAAATTTGTTATCTCCAGTGAGTGGTATTAAATTACTGACTTATTCATTTAGCAACTTACTGATTTAATGTTTTAATGACTTAATTACTTAATAACTTATTGACTTATTGACTTACTGACTTACAGACTGATAATAAAGTTACTCATTAACTTACTGACGTACTTTAGCACAGAGTAAATGAATAACTGAATTAATGACTTACTGATTGACTGACTTAATAACTTACTGGAAAACTTGCTTTATTATTGACTGACGGACGGATAAATGAATTAGGGAATATCTCCCTGACTGACTGCGTAACTAACTGACTTCACTAACTAACTGATTTACTGCATGAATGATTGTTTACTAAATGAATGACTGACTGACTGTTTAAATCCCACTGATTGCTTGTCAAACTTATTAAGTGACTGACTGACTCTCTAATATAATTGACTTAATTAAGTGGTTTGATTAACTTAATGATTGCTTGACTGAATAACTGGAAGAATGACTGTCTGACTGATTTACTGATGGAATAACCGAATGATTAACTGGATACATTTTTGTATGAATGTTTCACTGACTAGCTGTTTAACTTGAATGACTAACTGTCTAATTAACTTAATGACTGTCTGACTGATTTATTGACTGACTATCTGAATGACTGCCTTACTGACATACTCGAATAACGTCTCACTGGCTATCTAGAGATTGAATGGCTGACTTACTTATTTCCTGAATGGCTCACAGTCTAATTGATTAATACTGACTGGCTGAATAAATGACTGCCTGATTGAAATATCGAAGAACATCTTCTTCATTGATTTACAGACTGACTAACTTTTTGTATTTATGATTGACTGACTGTCTGAGTGATTCACTGACTTGACTAACTTATTTAAACGAATGAATGAATAACTGAATGACTTGACTAACTTATTTAATTTACGACTGACTGAATAACTGATTGACTGTTGAAATGACTGATTAATCGGTTGACATTGACTGGACTTTCTTCCTCAGTCAGAAGGGAAGGCAAATAAAGACTAATCCACAATGTGGCTTTGTATTATACCGAGGACTGAATAACTAAATGACTGGATGCCTGATGAATGATTTATTTACTTACTTACTGAGTTACTAACTAAATGATTGACTGACTGACAGGTTGAATGAATGACTAAAAAATTGATTGAATTACTAGCTATCTCAATGACTGAATGACTCGAATTTACATACTTTTTTCAGACTGACTGACTATCTGATTGAATGACTGACAGATTGACTGAAATTTAAGTAAAAGTGCTAAAAATAAGGTATGTTCGACTCTTGCCAACTATGCCATTGTACTTCCTCTGTTTTTTTGAGTCTGTATTTTTTAATCAAATGAAACTGCATGCGCGAGAAGACTCTGAAAAATCGGTTAAAAGACCGCGAACCCATACACATAACATCTATTCCATTGCCAGAGACGGTAGGGACAGGTTATTTGCTGCTGTTAGTTAAAGCAGTTCCTTCAGATCACATTTATATGTGTTATAGACTTTTTTTCTCCTCTTCGAGTTTATTTGAAGCTACAGCTAAGTTTTCCCGCCAAAAATGCAAAAAATTTCCGATTTGGAGAAGAAGGAGTCGCAAAAAAAGCCGGCTAAGTGGCAAAGTGTCGTAGTTTTTTATTTTTATAATCATTTTTGTGCTCAGTAATGCGGCATTCTTATGCTGGCTGAAGTTGATAGGAGGTTTTTGTGTTTTTTTTTTATTTTATTTAAGTTTATTTATCTTCTTTAAGACTTGAGAGTTTTTCAAGTTTGAGAACAAGCGATTCAAGTGTCGGATTGGTTTGCTTCGACAACAACTACCATCACGATGATGATGGTGGTACATTCAATGAGTTCAAAAAAAAAAAAAGAGAAAAGTAAAAGACTTGAAAAATGGAGTATCGTCTTGCTATTAATTTTCAGCTTATATAAATTAATAAAAACGCGACGAGGAATAATGTGACGTTAACATTTCAAAAAATATCAAGAAATAATTCAGTAATCTCGTTGAAAATGACATTTTATCAAGTGAGAATTGCAGTTTTTCTTCTTTCAAACTTAAAAAAAAAAATTAAAGTAAGGGACCTAAGGCACTTTCTTGATGTACACCATTTTCGGTTTGAAATTCTTCATAGCTTGCTGGTCAGACAAGGATTTTTGATTTAGTTTTTTAAAAAGCAAAACATGTCCATTATGATCTGTCAAAATCACTTTTCAGTTACTAACTAAACACAATTAAATTCGGTCGCAATAACTGTCAAAACTTGAAAATAAAAACATATATAAAAGAACATATCGCAAAAAAAAATGTATTATCAATATATTAAACAACATGTCCAAAAAGAACTGTCAAACTCTACCAGAATAATTCATCTCTCTTTTCGAACTGGCTAAATACAACGCAGATATAACTATAGGTGCGGCAACTGTCAAAATATTAACATAAATAAATAAAAGAAAACAAACGCTACAAAATCAGCAAAACTAAAAGCTGATTTAACAACATGGCCAACATAAACTGTCAAAATATTTCATCACTCTTCAGTTAAAGAGAGTAAAAAAGAAACTGCAGTTGTCAAAATATTAAAACACATGATTCAAAGAAAAATGTTATTAAAATGACAGCAAATGAAACAACATGGCCATGATGAACTGTCAAACTCTACCATTTCTTTTATTGGTTACAGATATTGGAACTGCAGTTGCACCAACTGTCAAAATATTAAAATACACAAATGAAAGAAAAACAATATCAGTAAAACTGAAAACTGATTTAACAACATTGCCATGTGTCAAATGTTATAATTCTTTCATCACTTTGCAGTTACTCGTTAGAGACGGTGGAAATGGAACTGCAGACGTAAGAACTGTCAAAATATTACACGTACATATGGCATTACACACGTTATTTAAATTTAAATTTAATTGAATTGACAGCAAATAAAACAACATGGCCATGATGGATTGTCAAACTTCAGAAGAATCTTACATCCCTCTTTTCCAACTGACTGAATACAACGGAGATGCAACTTTTAAAATACTAAAATATAACAAAACATAAAACAACATGGCGACCATGTACTGTCAAACTCTAATATCATTTTTCTTTTATTAGTCAAATACACTGATAGTGGAACTGCAGTTGCAACAACTGTCAAAATATTTAAACACACATGTAAATAAAAATACATGGAAGATTATTTCTGACATTTCTGTAAGTTCATGCATATTTGCATTGAAATTCATTTAACTGTCAATTTAACTCCAGTTTGCTTGAAACTAACTTCAAACTCTTTTCAAGCCTCAAATAAACGAATTATTCTCTAGAAATTTTGAGTTATTTGTGGAAAGCTTTAAAGCAAATTCTTTGACAGACATTGCAGTCTTCTGAATTTTAATTATAAGGAACGGCAAATAATGACATTTAAAGTAAAACCTACATTCGTCACTGAATTACTGTTAAACAAAAAAATACTGAAACTGTCATTTTCATCTTTGAAACAAATGTTGACATAAAGATAATGATTCAATTTGTTTTCGACTCACAAAAAATGTCTCGAATTTAATGATTTATACAAAATTTGGCTTATACCTAAACTGTGGCAGTTTTAAAAATATCAAGGTCCCAATTCCCAGATAACATTTTGCCTGGCATGAGCTGAGGCATGATTACTTTATGTTTCTATATATAGCACCCTAAGCTTCATTAATTATAAAAGTTTATCGTCAAAAAGATATCGCAGAATTTCGAAAACATAATTTTTTTTAACTGTTTTTTTTTTTTTGCTGAACATATGAAAAATTATGATAGCATCCTCTCATAATTCCATAAATAAACATAAAATGACATCATCCCGAGATCATAATAAGAATTCCCCCCATGACATAAAAATTCTGGAACCTTGAACTTTTCTGAATTTGAGAAACACAAATTAAAAACAAACAACAACAAAACTATATTTATTTATGTTCTGGTTTCAAAACAACCGTGTAAATATTCGAACTCAGCTTCATTTGATTCCCTCTTCGATATTATATGGTGTTCCCAGTTTATGACATTAATTGATTGACATCTTTTCGCTAATTACAAACAAAGCCGTTTAGGAATTCCTAGAATTGTCTCAAAACTTCAGCTGTTCTCGAGAAACCAAATGATGTTTCAAAGTTTCCCATCGTCCCCGCCGACACGCCAAACTTTAACCGATCGAGTTAAAAGGGGTTTTAAGGTTTTTTTTTTGCTCACATTATCAAACAAATCAGGATAGACAGGGAAGAGGGGAATGCTTTGGGTGTCAAATGATGTAAAAATTCACAAATGCTCCACAACATAATTGACAAAAAGTTTAATGGAGTTTACTTTTTTTTGTCATCCTCTTACTGATAGAATTTCACTGGCAGTGTACTTTTGAAACCTAACCTGGATAAGTTGTTAATTTTAATCTTGTTTAAGTCTTGTCCCGAGGATATTCTTGGTTGACCTACTCAACCAGTGGTTTGTAATTTTGAACCTCGTATCATTTTATTGAAAAAATGACCATTGAACTGAATAGTGATTAAAATATTTGCTTAAACCTCGACTAGTTTACTTAAACAGCAGTTTAAAATATTGAACCAAGTATTTAAGCTTAACCATATGCTGGAATATTGTTCCTTTTCTATGTACTTAAGTATGGTTCAACTTCTTCTTAAATAAGAGATTAACTAGTCTTCGCCTCTTTTAGAAAAACATGTTTGCATAAATCCTTAATCTTGGTTAAATCTCGATTAATCGTACAAAATTTGTGGATTAAAATTATTAACAGCGGCGAATCAATTAACCTTTCCACTAAACCATGTGCATATCAATATATTATCAGAACCTATACAATTTTGAACTTGGGATAAATTTATGTTAGCTTACTTAATCAGTGGCTTAAAAATTTAAACCACGCATCGATTGGAACACTGGCAGGTTGAAAAAAAAACAATAGCTCAACACATATAAAAAGCTGACCACGCCCACAACTCATCCATTAAGTAGTGAAACAAAATCAATCTGTCAAACCTTTAAAAAAATACTCAAGTATCTTCCGCAAAACACTGATGAAATTCTCCTTTCCTTCGGGAGGAAATGTCAAACAAAAAAAAGAATGCAAAAAAAAAACAAGGAATTCAACAATTTTGGCGCCAAAATCTCTACCAACACCGACACAAGACAAACTTAAACCATATGATAAGGAACAACAAAAAAACGAGTCTTCAGAAAAACGAAGAAAAAGATAAAGAAGATGAAGAAGAAGGAAGGACTTAAGAAAAGAAGAAGACGTGGCGACGATCACAACCGTTTAATTATCACTGTGTCAACAGTTTTCGTTATTTTCATTCCGCTAATGTGTATGCGCAAGCGCAGCCACCCGCTTCTAACCCTCCGCCCCTCCTCCACATAAATGTACAAAGTCTGTCCAGACCTGGCTCTCCGCACACTGCACCGTCACGTCACACAGCTTCAGATAGTGGATCACTCTACTCACCAAAAAGAAGTGGCGGATGAAAGCGAGCTATTTATGGATGACCAGAGATCTGTGGTTAGGCAGGGGGATGGCGGGAAGAGGAGTGAAGATCGGCGGGTCTGAATTTGAAGACCGCTCGATGGACAGCAGCAACAACAAATTTGTTGTCGCTGTCGGCATCCATCGACATAGAGGATGCCTTCAGAGATGGACAAGACGCAATGCGTTGATGCGGCGGCGGTGACGGTGACGGCAACCGAGCGAGGGAGGAATGAAGAAGAAGGCATCAGCATCAGCTTCAGCACCAGCATCCCCATCTACCGCTCGTTCAGTGTGGTGATGATGACGACGACGACGACGGAGGGAACGATGAGCGACGACGGCGATAGTGTTGTTGGTTCGTCGGTTTTTATGTTGATGAGAATTTATGGGACTCTGTTTGGGCTTAACGAGGTTTTAATGTGAAAAGACAGTCCTCGGCCGTTGTCGACTTGTTGGTTTATCGGGAACAAGGGGGGTTTGAAAGTAGATTTACATTAAAGAGGAAAAAACTCGGACTGGGCGGATGGAGGCAGAGTAGTGCGTGCAACAAGTGCATCCGCGATCATGAATGAAAACGTCTGTAGATCGAGACGCAAAGAGTGTTTCCTTAAATACATACCACAATATGCTAGTGTATGTGCATATAAGTATATGTATGTATACTCGTATGTATTTAAATTACTTTCGGCAGCAGCGACTGACGGACGTTTACATTGACGACGAACGACGACGACGAGCGATGTGGGAATAAATATTATGCAACTTTCAGTTTGCGGTTGTTGTTGTAAAAATTGTGATGGTTTTATTTTTGGAAATAATCACACATACGTAATAATACATATGTATGCATACATGTATGTATGTATGTATATTAAAAGCCGGACATAATAAGAAGATCGAAATGAGAGGGTGTTGCCTTACCTACATACGAGAGCAATGACATTGAAACCACGTTGCTAAATTTATTTATGTCAAACCGGTTCAAAGGGTCGGATTTGTTTCGTCTTTTTTTTATGACCCATATAAAAAGGGCTTTATTTGCAAATTAATCAGATTTGACAATTGACAGGAGATAAGTTAAGCGTATTCAAATTTATGACATTAGAAGGTTGCACATAAAATTAGATTCGTGTGACTTAATCAAAAAAAATAATAATAATAACAATCTGACATTCGTAGGCTCTTAACATCGTTTGGTACAAATTCTTAAATTGAATTTGACAGTTCATGACTTTTAAGTAAAATTAACTAAATATATTTTGACATCTAACAATACTCTGTTCCCCTTTTCGATTTTCAGATAAAAATGTCTAATTTTTACTTAAATCCCATGAAGTTCGTTGTCACTAAGTCACTAGAGGTTATATTTTGACATTTTAACTGTCAATAAAAACAAATTAATACAACAAATTTGTAATGAATTCGAAATCAGAAGAGATTGTCAAGACAAGCAATTTTTGTTGTTCCAATATAGAGGGTATGCCATCTAGTGATAACTTTTGAAATCACAGCTTGAGGAGAATTCTGAACAAAAGATCCCGGATTATTCGCTTACAAGGTTCAACAGAATTATTAAATTTAGGCACACGATCACCCGATTCGTTATTGCTAGCAGTAGGGGCCTTAGAATAGAACAGCTTGATTTGACCAACTATTTTGATCGAAAAATCATCTTTTCTGACGAGGAAATGAGGCTGGGAACAAAGTTTAGGTCAAGGGAGTTATGTCAACCGACTTTTTTTTACTAAAATTGAAGATGCTGACGACCTTTGGTTCATGTCCATATCACAATAGATTTTTTTGGCAAGAAATTCACAAATCGTGTTTTCAGTTGACCCCCACGGAATTCGATTTGAAGCCTTTGGACTTTCTTATGGTTAACCGGGAATGACCAACAAGCAATATATGAGATTCATCCCCAAACCGTCAATAAGGTCTTGCAAAATTGGAGTGACAGAATGCGCTATTGGACGAGTCAACTTAAATAATAAAGCCCACCCTTTACAGCTTCTGCTTAGAGGCTTTTTGTGGTGTATGGACTTATCTCAGGATTATAGGTATTTTCCATTTTTTAACTAATAGCAAATCACTGAGCAGAGCCTGAGCACTTCAGGTCCCTCTAAACACAATTTGATTTATTTATAAAACACACTGAATAACTGAACTATCAAAAACAACGTGTCTCTATCAAATGACATACAAAAACAGTGAAGCTATTCGGTACAAACTTTTTAGTCTATTAGCTCGATAATTTCATTCAGAGCTCAATATAGAGCCCGCTCTTAGCCAGCTCTGACTCCGATTGAAAAAAAGAAACATTAACTAAACGGTCTGACATATCTGAACTAAAAAATAAAACAGAAACATGGATCTTTTCTTGGCAGCTGAATTCCATGACCTCAGCCTGCAAATAGAAAAACGCCTCATGAATTTAGACAAGGACTTGCTCATAACCTTATATGAAAAATCTTAATGCTAAAAGGGTGATGTTCCTCAAGGAAACCATTTAGGGCCACTTCTTGTTACTGTAGGTGTTTGTGAAAAATCAATCCTATTATGTTAGATATTTACGATATGAATCACTTTGATTATTTAATCGAGTAATAAGTTTTCTGAGCCGAAATTTTAGGATTTATTTGAAAAATTTTCATCTGGGACTTCAAAAACCCCTACAACAGTTTGGGTTAAATTTTACTTCCTTATAAAAATCAAACGACAAACTTTCAGTGATTTATGGATAGTCCCGGTGCACCCATGGGTTTTTTTATGCTGCGGTGACGCAGGGATGACGCTAAAGTGTCGCAAGAGTTTATAGCTTACGGTTAATAAAAAATTTAAGAATTGAAATTAACACGGAAAATTGGGACCCCCAAAAACTAAAAAAAGAAAACATTTTCTTGTACGTTCGTATTTTGAAAACGGTAGACTCAAAACTACTGAACTGATTTTGTTTATATGTTGTTCCTGTAACAGTGTGTTCTTCAATGATTTCAGAAAAACCAGACAGTTTTTAATAATTTTAGGTTTTATAAACCTGAAACTTTAACTGAAGACATGAATGGTTGTTTTACAGATTTTACGAGTATAATGAGTTCTTTTTTTTAATTTTGGAAACATTTAAGTTAATTTCAATATTTTACTTCCCCCCCCCCCCATCCCCCTTACTCCTTCAAGTCAATAAATTTAAATTTAAAATTGGGCCAATTCAGTATTGCAAAAAAACTGAACACAACGAGGTTACCAGGTAAATACAGTAGTGGCCAATCTGCATTTTTTATTATTTTCTGTACCTGGAAGGTGAGCTGCTATAGCAACAAAGCCTAAATTTTTGTATTTTTTCACCAAGTAAAATAAAGGCTTGTTGCTATGTCGTGAAGCTAAAATATAACAAAAATATAACAAAAAATTTAAAGTTCGGTTGATTTCACAGCTCACCTTCCAGGTACAGAAAATAATAAAAAATGCAGATTGACCACTATTGCATTCACAGCCTCAAATGACTTTGTTTTGTAAAAAAAAATCATTCAAAATTTAATCAAAAATCCCAAATTGAAACAAGTACCTTAAATCCTTGTCAGATTTTAAGATTTTAATTCTAGTACAAGATTGCTTACCCATTTTTCGGATCATCACACCTGAAATAAAAACGAAGAAGAAAATCATTATCAAATTATTCGAAATCATTCGCTTGATTCATACAATAAAATAAAATTTACAATTAACAAATTTAACATCAATCAAGCATAAAATTTAAAAGTGACCTTACAATTTGATATGGCTTCCCACACTAATAAAATATTTTCTATATTTTTTTTTCGAAAGTAATTTTTAACAAAAGGATAATCAAATCCTTAACCTGATTATAATCGACATAAAATCTTTATATAAGAACTGGTTCGTTATATTACATCATAATTATAGATGAAGAATGTTTTGGATACAATTTTGTTTTTTTTTCTTCTTTAGGACTTCTTAAGATTCCCATCCTTATTCCGGAGCCTCTTTTTTTACTTTTGTTTGATTGTGTGAGTTTTTTTTTTTTTCGTAGGAGATTCATTAAGGAAAAACTCACATTAATTATTGTAGAAAAAAAAATCTCTAGATTTGGTCCAGTTTGCCTTAGGGAGTATTCGTTTAATGGAAGGGTGCTCCTTTTTTTTTTTGCTGCCATGGAGTCCCCACTTAATCTTCTCATGATACAAGGTTATAAGGTTTTTTGATCTTCCTTATTTTTCTTCTAGGAAACACCTGATTTCAAGGAGGAACACAAAACATAACATAACATAACATAACACAAAGAATGCGCCAGAGAATCAGTGAGTTAAGATGATGGACAGAGATTAAAGACGTGAGATGTTGGCCAAGTCCAGTCGTTACTCGTTAAAGACGGAACATCCTTTCAAGACGGAGCGATTTTTGTTTGTGATAAAATTATTGTTGTTTGGTTTTTTTTTGTGTGTTCCGTAGATTTTTTAGTTAAGTCATGATAATAAATGATCGATTCAAATTTGAAAAGATTATTTTATTTTGTGCTCTTTTAGCTTATGTCAAGGCAAAGTTTTATTAATTTGAATTTAATTTTTGTTTTCAACTCATTGGATCTTATACGTCTTTCTTCTTAATTTAGTTCGTTCGAAATTATAACAGCAATGTTATTGCTGTAAATATCACCATTAATGTCAAAAATTCTCAGAAAAACATAGAATCTACCAACTGTTATACTATAAAGCTGTAGAGAAATCAAATTAAGCACTTAAAACATAAATCGATTTTATTAGATATAAAAAAAAGAGATAAAAAACATAGAAAACTTAACTGCCACAATGTTACATCGCTAAATAAATATTCTTTGTAAAATAAAAAATCCATTCCTAAAGTAACATTCTAATGAGAAGAAGGAGCTTTTTAAAATCCTATTAATTATTTACACATAAAAAAAAAAACATAGAAAACATAGAACTATAAATTAACAAAAATTTGTATAGCTAAATGAATTGTTAAGCAATAAATAATTAAATTTAACACTTTCTTTCTCCTATCTTTAAGTTGGCATACTTCGCTCAAGCGTAATCAGCAAAGCAAAGAAGCTATACAAAACATAGAAAAACAATATAAGAAAAACTTAAAATGCACAAAACTATTTAGTTGTATACTAAGGGCTATACAATATTACAGTTCCCTTTGTAGATACAATCTTTGTCAATTTCGTTTGAATTAAGGAAACAAAAAAAAACATAGAAAACTTTGACAGGCCAAAACTTAACTTTCACACTTTACGAATGACTAACTGACTTTTATGGATATAAGCACCAAACATTTAAAACTTATAAACGTTAACACCTAATGGTTTTTCGTTAGCAAATCAATAGCTAATTTTCATACAAAAAAAGTGCACGAAAAAAACATAGAAAATATCATTTTTGAGAATTGTTGATCTTTAGAATGTTTTAACATGGCTTACAATTTTTTAGCAATTAATGGTTCTATATGAGAAGTGACGATTTTTCCATTTTTGAAATTATGTTTTGTTAAATAAGCAGAGAACATAGAAAACATAGCATTCAAAATGTTATGTTTTTAAAGCTAGTAGATAATATAAAAACCAACAGCAGACAATTGAATATTCAATATATAATTGAATATTAGCCCATTATAAATTGAATTCTTTTTAAATTCCATATGAATTGACAGAAGATAAAAAACATAGAAAAAATTGCTTTTTTAAACTGAACTGCCCTAAATTACGAATGACTTGTAATTATAACTTTCATTGAAGTACTTAAAATTTTAACTAAGCTTTAACATTTTGTAGAGAAAGGGTCCATGATTTTTCTGTCATGAAAATAACATAGAAAATATTTCTTTAAAAATTTATTATTTTTAGTACAACATAGTCCAACAACAAACTTTGCAGCATAAAAAATTAAACCTATTATGAAATCATGATGTATGCTTTTAGTAGGCAAAGAAGCAATACAAACATAGAATACGGTAAAAAAAGGTCTCATTTGAAGAGGAACCTTTGAAAATTGACACGAAAGAAGAAAAAAAAAACATAGAAAAATTTAAAAATACATTGAAAATTGCCACTAATAACAAAGATCAGATAAGAAGTTTTAAAAGTAAGTAAAACTTTTTTTTGAAGGAGAACATAGAAAACATCGAATAACAAAATATTGACTGTCATAATAAATTTAAAGCTAGTAAAGTTCCAAATACTTTAGAACGATTATATTCAATACAATGAGGATGATCTGATGTTTAGTTGCCATACAAACAAAAAACATAGAAAACCTAGAAAATTCGAATATCCTATTTTTTTGTCAATTTTACAGGTATGCAACTTGTTTTAAAGACACAGACTTGTGTAATGTGCAATCAAACCCAAAGGCTTCAGTAAAGTTCAATGCAAAAATTATGAGCCATTCAACTTTGAATTCTTAATTTAAATATTACAAACTTTTTCCACTTCACTCAGATAACACAGTTTACTCGTAAATTAAAAAAAAAAAAACCACACGAAAGAATTTCATTCATAAAAACGTTCATTGCACCGGAAGCCGTTTAAAATTTTGTTATCAAAAAAACAAGAACTAACTGCATCAAGCCTTCCGTCAGATTCAAATTCAAATTCAAGCAAAAAAAAGTTTGCATACAAAATTATTTCTTCATATCTCAAGACTCAAGGACGTTATAAATCATATCAATGGCATGCGTTTGCCCTCAAGTCCACAATAAATTGCAAAAGATTCTTAATTCTCAAATACGCCTGCTGTATTTGCATTTTGATAAAATGAAAAAAAAAAAAAACTTTACCGCAAATCAATAAATAATTGTTTGCGGTGTTTCAATAAAAAAAAAGATTAAAAAAAAAAGATGACGAACAAGGCACACTTTTCAAATATCAAAATGCCAAAAAGTCATTCATAAATTCGAGTCGATTTGAACAAGATAACTTAAGGAGTTAGCAAATATCAAAGATACGAGTACATCGTACATTGTTTCTTATCTCGCAAACAGCTGATTTGGTTTTATTCTCGGTCTCAATATTTAAATATAGGATCACCATGCGTTCGATATGGGTACGTTATTTCCGTTGAAAAATCTCGCCGATAAGATACAAGTTCCAAGATCCAAGATACAAAATCACATTCGCTTAGTTTACTGTTTAGATTGTGTAAAAATTGTGTATGTCTATTTTTATTGACTTTTAAACAGAACAAAATTTAAACGAAAAGATTGAATCTAGGAAGGAGTTTTTTTTGAAGAAAGACGAATTCTAGGTATTTGATAGATAAAATTTCATTTGGGTTCTATGATTATTTAAATGATGGCGAATGGTTGTTAATAAAAAAACACATGTTTTGAAAATTAGGTTTTATTTTGCATAAGTAAACAAATATCATAGCAATGTTACATCAGTCGAAAAGTAATCTACAATATTGGTTTTTGGGTTCTTGAAAATGTATTTGATTGACTCTTTTACTGTTGATGATGGAATTTGGTTCCTAGAAATTTAATGATTTCGTGAGAAGTGTTTTTTTGGAAGGGTGAAATTGCATATGTTCGGCTGAATGCAGTCGATGGTGCCATGAACATATCTCCTGGTACTGTCTCAACTGTTACGTCAATAAGTAATAAATCCAGAATTTAAGTTATGTCACAGTTATTTGGGACAAAACTCCACAATGATGAATGAAACTATGTTTCTTAAAAGCAAAATATGATCAACATTTAACAATCGATATCGATATCGATAAATACTCGTATATCAAAAAGCTGATCACTTAATTAACAAAGATTGTTAATATACTCCCAGTAAACATGGTTTGATCACTTGGCAAAACATTCGGCATTATCATCGGCTTGACAATCGGGCTCATTGAACAAGTCTAGTATTATCCGATGATAGCTTAAGCGTATGGCAATATCCGTTTTTCTAGGATAGAGGAGAGTACCTTATAGAAGGTATTCAAGAGCTTGGAATATCTGCACGTAGTAACATCTCCCTTCTTGTGTATGATACCTTTTCGCCAGTCTTCTGGAATTTCTTCGTATTCCCAGAAGTGCACTATAATTTCATGAATTGCTCGATGTAAAGCTGACATGTTCGATCAGCTCAGCTGTAATGCCATCGGCTCCCAGGGCTTGGCGATGTTTAAGCCGATTTGCAGCCTTCTTACTTTCTGGGGGATTCTTCTTTAAGTGATGGAACCTCCATTTCTTCGATGAGCTGACCGTCTAGCAATCCATGAATGTACACTTCCCATCGCTCTAGATGGGTAATCAGATTTCCCTCGCCATTCTTGGCATATGTGAAAGACGGTTTCAGATAGATTGGTAGATTTTCTTCGTCTGATACTGACTTCTCTAGAACTATTCTAAGTTCACAGATAAAGTTCTTCTCTAAAGCTGACTTATACCGTGTGTAAAGAAGTTTTTTTGTTCTTCTAAGCTTTTTGTATCGAAGCAGTCCCTCTGATCGCTGCAACTGCTGCCTAAGACGGATTTAGTAATACTAATGACAGTATTATTAAGGCGTATTCACTTCTTATTAGACAGGAATTGAGGGTCCTTTCGAGTTATACGTAGTATGTAAGTCTATTTCTATGAGCTAATCGATTGTTCAACATTCTCAGTAACCTTTTTTTTTAACAGTGTCGAAATCAATCGTCTGCGAAGAGCTTCCACCACTTTTTAACACTCAGCATTTGATACATTCATTATTTCAAGTGTTTCCATTTTTTTCGGAATCATTGATGCATTTTTTTTTTTTTTTTTTTGACAGCTGAAAATTGCCGAAACAATAGAATTACTTCTAACCTTAATGTTTTCCACACAAAAATTTGATATTGTTTTGTTTCTTATAGACTTGAAAAATGAAGGGTAGAAGTTCTTCCAAAAATGTTAAACATTTTGAATTCAGTCACTCAAGAAAACCTAAACTATTTCATCAAATTCGTAACCAACTCTGAGTGTTTTAAAGAAATGTTGATGGCTGATAGAACTGCACTTCAATTATCAATAAGAAAGATTAAAAATGGTTTTCTAATCCAAGACCTAAAGTTGATATGAACTGTTACAAATTTCCAAAAACAAATTCATAAATCACGAAAAACTTTCGCTTTTCCAAATCAACACCGCACTCAATATATCCACTCACATTTTTTGGAATTCGTGTTAAAATTTATTACCCCAAAACAAACCTTGCCACACCTACTCAAACTATAAACATCATCAATACAAACAAAAGTACAGATCCTTGTAATTTGCGAATTCATTCAAACCACCATTATATCCTTTTTTCCAGGTCATAAACTCCTAATGTGTCATTTATTTATTGACGTCATAAATGATTAAGTATATTCAAAACTATTCCAATATTAGACTCGATCAATATACAACACACCTACTCGTACACCAACAAATCGTTTAAATTGCCAAATCATTGACAAAAGTTCCATTCTTCAATTGAAGGACATTAAAAACAGAAATTCACAGGATACCTGTGGAAAAACGTCTGCTAAATATTTGGCGTTTCCTTTGACACCTTTTTTTGTTGTTCTTCTGTTTTTTGGACGTCCGAAAAAAACTCACATATAAATCAGTAAAATGTCCTTTCGATACTAATTGAACTATTTGTGCAAAAGGATGTTTTTTTTATTTTTATGATTTTACAACAACCATAATTGTGGACAGAACAAATTTTATAGAAGTACCTTCGAAAAAAGTAAGCAAAAAAGAATCATTTTCAAAAGGACGACACAATAGAAAACTCTGACAGACTGAAAAAACGTCAAACCTCTTGAAGAGGAAAAGACGTTCGTTCGTCGTCTTCGTTTTGGACGATAACTTTGACATGAAATATGAAGGAGGAATCTTCGAATTGGACACTTTCCCATGGCTCAAAAAAAAACAGAATCTAAACAACAAAAAATAAACAATATCCTCGTTTAATCCTGTGGGTGAAGAACTACCAACAACAAAAAAAGTCGAATAGAAGACCAAACAGTTGATTCGAAAGAAATCATCAGCTGATTTGGGGAGAAGTATAGATTTATTGTTGGATTACATTGTCTTCCTACAAGGTCCTGCATTCGAATACAATAGTCCTGGGTTTGGTCCCTTTGGAATTAGTAGCTCTGTCCTCCCTGTTTCCAGTCGTCTATAACTTGTCGGATTTAATGTACTCGTACAACATACACTTTGTAATAAAACACACCCAGGAGGAATATTTCGCGCCTTTTTTACCCCGAAATTGAACCGAATATGAGTAAGGTACTTACTACCTGTTGCTGCTGGTTCTGCAGGTCTCCTTGTTTGGGAGAAGTCAAATTGAAAATGAAAAGAAAATTGAAATTAAATATCCAATACCGACAGCGACACAGGTCCTTTATGTGTCCCTTGTGATAAAATCGTTACGTTTGAAGAATCTTTCCACAAACTAAAAAAAGAAATCGAAGAAGAAAAGATATTTATCCACCATCCGTTGGTCTCCTTTTTGGTGAGTGAGGTTAAGTGATGATAAACCCACAACTGTAAAGCGAGGATCTAACACACAATAATAGGACCCACAAAGGATGCATTCTGAAGAAAATTAGAAGAAGAAAAAAATGAAGATTCCCAAAATCAGCTGATTATGGGAAAAGTATCTTCACCCAAGATCCATTCGAACGAACAGGTTCCTCTGTGATTTAACGATTATTGGCTTTATCCTTTTGGAAAGGATAACGATGGCGATGGTGATGTTGCTGGTGGCGGCGGATTTTGATCATTGAAATTTCATTAAGATTCTGAATACTCCGAGAGGAAGGAATTCCCGCCGTTCATCGTCGTCGTTGTCGGTTGTGTCTTAAATTATAGAGCTCGCAGTCGGATACCTGTTTGGAATCCAGTTTCTTCTTTTAAATATTTATGTTTATGGTACTTTGGGGGAATTCGCGTATCTAAAGTCGTGTAGAACCATACAAAATTGATCCTTTACTTTATTAATGGTGTGGCACCCAGGAGAGTGTGTGTTTCTTGGAATTGGATGGAATATGTATACCTCTAAAAATGGACACAAAAAAAAACTGAGATCTAGAATAACCAAATTCCTATGGTTTTATGGATATTGGAGGAATTTCGTTCGTTTTTTTTTTTTTTTTTGAATGTTTTCTTATTGTGACGATGAAGATTAGGTGAAGGTGATGCATCTTGGTATAATGTAAGGTACCTTGATTCCTATAAACAGATACAGATATACACACTTTGGAATGATGTCAGTCTTGTGCCATTTGATTTATCAGGTGTCATAGAAATTGTGCGGTACCAATAGGTAAGGAATATGGAAAGGAGTGGATTTATTGGATTTTTAGGAGCACCCAAGATTAGGCTTAAAATATTTATCAAGATGATAAAAGAAAAGGTGTAGGTTTTGGAAGGTGTTCTATACTGGGATTCATTTGAATATGTCAAAGGGGAATGTTTTCATTTATTATTTTTTACAGCAACATTTAATTTAAGGTATCTTATATCTTGTTTTTTTTGTTTCATTTGAGGGAGGAACACTTTTGACACCTTCGATTTTTCTTTAAATGATTTCACTTTTTAGGTGGAAGAGTTAGGGTGAGTATTATTGAAACTGAGTTTTTGGTAAGGGCCCATTCGGTCTTAAAGTTACAGCTAACAAAATACTTAGAAATTTGTTCTTAAATTTTAGTGTCAAAAAATAATTTTAAATTCTACTGATTTGGCAATTATTTTGAAGATAATCGTGTAGAAAACTAAAAATAAAATTGTTTTTGAAGAAAAGTGTCCATTTCGAAAATTCCTCCTTCATATTTCATGTCAAAGTTGTCGTCCAAAACGAAGACGACGAACGAACGTCTTTTCCTCTTCAAGAGGTTTGACGTTTTTTCAGTCTGTCAGAGTTTTCTATTGTGTCGTCCTTTTGAAAATGATTCTTTTTTGCTTACTTTTTTCGAAGGTACTTCTATAAAATTTGTTCTGTCCACAATTATGGTTGTTGTAAAATCATAAAAATAAAAAAAACATCCTTTTGCACAAATAGTTCAATTAGTATCGAAAGGACATTTTATTTTACTGATTTATATGTGAGTTTTTTTTCGGACGTCCAAAAAAACAGAAGAACAACGAAATAAAAGGTGTCAAAGGACACGCCAAATATTTAGCAGACGTTTTTCCACAGGTATCCTGTGAATTTCTGTTTTTAATGTCCTTCAATTGAAGAATGGAACTTTTGTCAATGATTTGGCAATTCAAACGATTTGTTGGTGTACGAGTAGGTGTGCTTTATTGTTGATCGAATCTAATATTGGAATAGTTTTGAATATACTTAATCATTTATGACGTCAATAAATAAATGACACATTAGGAGTTTATGACCTGGAAAAAAGGATATAATGGTGGTTTGAATGAATTCGCAAATTACAAGGATCTCTACTTGTGTTTGTATTGATGGTGATTAGTTTGAGTAGGTGTGGCAAGGTTTGTTTTGGGGTAGTAAATTTTAACACGAATTCCAAAGAATGTAAGTGGATATATTGAGTGAGGTGTTGATTTGGAAAAGCGAAAGTTTTTCTTGATTTATGAGTTTGCGTTTGGACATTCCTAGCGCTTTATATCAACTTTAGGTCTTGCATTAGAAAACCATTTTTAATCTTTCTTATTGATATTTGAAGTGCAGTTCTATCAGCCGTCAATATGTCTTTAAAATACTCAGAGTTGGTTAAGTATTTGATGAAATATTTGGGAAATAGCTTAGGTTTTCTTGAATGACTAATTCAAAAAATTTTTGGAATAACTACCCTTCATTTTTCAAGTCGATAAGAAACAGAACAATATCAAACTTTAGTGTGGGAAACATTAAGGTTAGAAGTATTTAGAGTGTATTGGCAATTTTCAGCTGTCAAAAAAAAAAATAAATGCAAACACTTGAAATATTGAATGTATCAAACGCTGAGTGTTAAATAGTGGTAGAAGCGCTTCACCGACGATCGAAAACAAACGACTTAGCAAGCCAATACAAATATTGAATCTGTGACGAAGATTTCGAGACACTGTAAAAAAGTTACTGAGGATGTTGAACAATCGATTAGCTCATCCAGTGGAATATTTTTTCGGATAATTTTGTACTTCATCATCGAATTGCCAAATATTGACATTGCTTGTTCGAAATTTTTGGACCACAAACAGCACTGAATTAATCAAATAGTATACCTCTGTGTCTTTTTACTGCTTCCAAGATTGAAGACATTCAGGAAAAGACACAATTTAATCAGTATATACTGAAAAATGTATATCAGAATTGCTTTGAGGTGAAAAACGAAGATACTTTTTCACACAAGATGGCGCTACTGTCCGGGCTGACTTGGGCCTCAACCAACACGCTTCTCCAGCCAGCTCGGTTCCTAACTATGTTAGATGTCTCCAGTTTCGTCTTCTAATACCTTGTGTAAGTCACTTGAGTCAAGATCTTCTTCTAAGTCGTTTGATTTTGACAGCACGTACAGACAGGACTAAAAATTATTCGAAGAATTTCAATCTCAAAGCTCTCATCCTGCCTTGACAAGATCCATGAGCAATAAATAAGAACTGAGATGATGATGATTTTACAAAGAACTAGTCTAAAGAAGCAACGAAGATCCTACGGTGACAAAAAAAAGCTTAAGACTTAAGCAAGGCTAGAAAAACATCCATAAATTAGGATCATTTTAGTAAATCTTTATCAATCTTTGAATTCACAAAAAAGAACTTTGAAGCTCGTTCGATTTTCCAGCTCTATTGTATACTTACCCAAGGCTATGCAAATTGCAGTTCTCATTATTCATACAATCAAGGTCCCAAACAGTTCTCAAAATTACACATAAGTTCAATGAACAGAATTATTCCTTAAATCCTCTTGAAAAATTATCTACAATTTCACATTGATTCATCTAGCAATTGGTCTCATCGCTAAGGATAATATTTCGATGAAGATTAGGGCCAGTTTACAAGGTCCTGTTCCAGAGACCAATTAGTGGAAACATGTCGTTTTCTGTGATCATGCACATGCAGCTATCAGCTAGAATATTGTACAGGTACAGATCCAAAAGTTCTCGCCCTTAAACTGACAAGTTTTTTTCAGCAATGCAAGTTGATATCTTCTGAATTAGTGGACTCCAATTTATGCACCACAATTCGAAGGGCCTTCCCGGAAAGACGATTATTGCAATCAACAAATTTCAATTAAACAATTTCATCATTTGCAATTGTTGTTGAACATACTTCTTTAATGACAGTTCATTTGACATTATCAACTGTCAAAATTCAAAAAATCCTACTCGAACACTTTTATATGAAATTCTATGACACTCCCTCATTAGTCGTGACTTGTGATTCCCAAATCTATTTTGAAATAAAAAAACAGATCACTGGAATGTGGGACATGACAAATTTAAAATATTTTCAAATGTTTATCTGAATCAAAGACCAAAAAAAAAAAGAAGAAACAATTCACACGCATGAAAAAAAATCGAGTCAATCGATGACATCATCCCATATAAAGACGAATTAAAATGTGATTTATTAAAAATAGGCAAGGTAAGATCAGGTCCCACTCCTGATGAGAAACGAACCGAAAAAAAGCCTGGTGTCTTCTCTCTGTAAGCTCAGTTCCAGAGTTCGAACTGGAATGGAACCTGATGGTGGATATAACAAAAAACGAACACAAAACCCTCTTCATCATCTCTCACATTCACATGTCGTTTTGACATATCAAGAGTGTATCTTTATGTCGTTCGTTCGATACCCACTCTCTATCTATCTATTTTATATCCAAAAACGAAAAAAGGGTCTTTCGTGAATTTCAGGTATAACCAAAACCTCAGCTGATCACATCCAAATACTTGCCCCAGTTCAGTTCGTCTGTGGTTCACTTTATTCGCATATCATCCCGTTTAGGGATGTCCCTAGGCCCATGTGAAGGATAACAAGTAAAATGTATCTATGTACGAGCGAGTATATACTCGTATCTATGAAGTTGACACAAACTCATTTAATCAAATTTATTTTGTGCCTTCGTCTTCGGGAGAAGCTTGTTGTGAAGGAAACAATCTTTAATAATGCAAAATAATGCAGATGGGCAATATAGCACGATCGAAAGGGAATAGAATAGAGTGTCCCGTTTTCTTTTTTCTTTCAAATGGAATTCCGGTTCTAATGTCCCATCTCCTTCGTCCCGTTTGAGGATCGGTTCGGTGTGGTTCTTCTTTTTTCCTTCTCGAAGATATTGAATACAGTCGTACATGGGATGGGAAAGGATTTTTTGGGTTCTTGGATCTGGTCTCACATATTGAACCGAAATCAGCATAACTAGTTTTTGAGCCTTCGTCTCCGTCTTCATCTATCTAAATGAAGGAAAAAAGTTCGTTTTTTTTTCTTTATTCTTTGGTTCCAATTTATGCCGGTTATGTCAAGTTTGAAGACATTTCCTTCAGATTGTCAAACATAACCACAAATGCTCGAAATTCGAGCAATAAAAATAAGCCCGATCGGGATTTTGGGACTCTTGTTTAATGTCGGTGAGTACATAATGTCAAATATACGAGTACGGTGTCATTTCGAAGGAGACATTGGACAAGCGAGAGGTTAAAAGGTCATTTTTCGCCAAGGGATGGGATGGGATTGAATTGGATTGGATTAGATTGGCTGTCCCAAGGCCGAAGAATCCAAATGCGAGTCTGATGGGAATGAATGCGTTTCTGTTTTTTTTTTTTAACTTTTTTTTGACAATTAACTTGTTTTCTTTTGTAATTTATAAAATTAAAAAATTGAAGCAAAGTTGCAAATTTATCATAGTCAAATTGAATACTCTTGTTGTATTTGTATTTTTTCGAAGGGGGAGGGTAAATAGTCCGATGTGGTATGGTTATGGGTATAATGATACTTGTTTCGGACACACATGTCAAATTATAAAAATAGATACGTTAGTTTTAAAAGGGGATTGAAAAATTTGAGAGTTGATTTCTTGAAATGTGGGTTTAAACATTTTATTGACGATAAATCTGCGAAAAAAGAAACTAAAACTTAATCACATATAGGGTTTAGAATGACGACTTTATAATTCAGGTTCAGTTTGGTTTGGGATTTTCGAGATTTATATCTTCTGTGAGAATTTAGTAAATGGAAACTTGACATTTGAATTGAAGTTTAACCAAATTTCATCTCAATTGGTATTCTTTGTGATAAAAAATGGGATTTATGACACTTTGAAAGATTTCCAGGACTTTATTTCAAGTATCGAAAATGAGTTTTCAAATTTGATTCCAATAGATAAAAATTATGAATATTGAAGAGTTTTCAACTTCTTGAATGGTTGAATTCTAGCTGCATGAGCAGTTTCGTTGATTGTTATTTTTTTTTGACAGTTGAGAATGGCAAACTCTATTGACATTTCTATTTCGTAAATGTCATGAATTGTTCAACGCCAGAATAAAGCTTTCAAATTGTGGAATTGTAGAAATTTACTCTGATAAGTGAAAAGTTGAAAATGATGAGTGTAATTTGCAAAGTTTTTGCAATTTTTATTTTCACTTTGCAATTTCTGTTCTACGTACCTACGTTTTTTTGTACAAAGTGCAAAGTTAATATTGAAAAGTGTAATTTGCAAAGACTTTGCAAAAATTATGCTGTTTCGTTCCACAAAAACTTACAATTCAATTTTTGCAAATCGAATTTTGATAAGTTTATTAAAAGTTTGCAAAGAAAACGATCGCTTTGGAAATGCATATTGATGTTACCAGTGAAGCTTAAAAGATCTTAACAAGATGTTACGACGACCGACGTGAGATTTTGATTTGACTTATTCAAACAAAAACTACAATTTTTTTTAGAATTTTGATTTTGCAAAGTAATGCAAAGTGAAAAGTGATAAGACAAGACTCTCACTTTGCATAAAGTGCAAAGTCCTTGCAAAAATTCTCACTTTGCCAAAAAATCAATTTGATAAGTGCAAAGTGAAAAGTTGATAAGTTTTTTTTTTACCGAAGAATGATGTTTAGCATTGAAACTTATTTCTGGTTAAATGGTATCGTCAATAAGCTAAATTACCATCTGTATTGAACAAAGGGAATCTTCATCGCAATTAAAGAATTCATTGAAGTTGACTGTTTTGTGCGGTTTACAACACCCTAGCGGCATTATACATATCTGTGTTCAAAAGGTAAAAGCTCTTAAGTCTATTTTCATAGTTTTTCAGAAAGTGGATTTCTAACTTGCTATATTTGTGTGAAAAAAATTAAAAATGACATGAAGATACATTTTTACTAACTTTGACTTTATATATACAATTATTTTGATGAGTGGAGTATTTAATACATTTATTAATGTTTTTTTTTTTTGCTTAAGTGGTTTTACCATACATTTTTTAGTTTTTCATATACTATATATCCTAAGATGTTCTTCCGATTCGAATTTTTAATTTATTTGAGTTTTAAGTCAACTTAAGCTATTTTACTTTAATGGAAAAACAAAATTTTCGAATATAAGATATTTTGATTTATATCGAACATACAAACAACTTAAGACATTTTACCCAAATCATTTCTGCCTTTTATCTGATAAACAAAATAAATTCACACATAAGATGAATCATCCTCTACTTAAGTTATTTTACCTTTTACAAAATTTTACGAATTAAATTTAATCTATCATACAAAAGGTCATAACTCTCTTGTTTTAAAAGATTTATCAACGAGGGTAAAAAATAAAAATAGTTTTGTGGACAGAATATTTAAAAAATGGATAAATAGCTAAACCACTTAAGTTGACCTAAGAGCCTTTACCTTTTGAGCACAGGAACTTGTTTCTTTGGAAATTGAGAAAGACCTGCAGTTACAACGAATGGCAAGTACTGTCAATTCATGGTGACTAATTTTTAACTTTCCACAGGGAGTTGTAGTAATCGGAGCGATTTGTCAAATTGAAGTTTTTGACAAATCTGGACGTTTTAACGTTCCTAGAAACTAAATCCGTCATTTCCAGAAAGATGTCTTTGTGTTTATGGTTTGGACTTCAAATGTAATGCATTTGTTAACAATACCTAAATGATAAAATGTGGAGGAATATTGACATTTTTTTTTCAAAAATCTTAAAGAACTACAAGAAGTTCTAACAAAGCTTGAACATTTTTTGGTTAGAACAAATGTAATCAATTAATATCAAAAGTAAATCAATAAATATCAAGAATAAATCGATTACATAGTTTTTACAAAAAATTACAAATTCACAAGAATTGACAAAATTATGTTATGCTTGAAGACAGAGAGACAAAGTCAAAATAATCGATATTCTGCGGGATGATTCTGACAAAAGTGTATAGTATTGTTGTACAAGACGAGGCCGAAACATGAAAACATAAGGTCAAAGCTTTCCCCTCCCCAGTCTCAAGCCTTAAACAATTTAAGAGCTTTAAAGGTTTAGGTGCAAAGTGGCGAATTCATATTTCAATTTTCGCAGATCAAGGTCACATACATAGATATATAAAATTAAACTATCTGTGTCATTGTAAATTCTCTATCACGTCAATGATAAAGGTCCTCTATATGACCCTGATTGTCTAAGTGCTTCAATTCCGAGGACGTTGATATGGTACAAAATCAAATGTTTTAATTTTCATTTTAATTATTTCGAAAACCTTGAACCTGAGATAAAAATTAAGTTCACCATACATTACTATTGAAATTAAAATTTTTCTTATTACCCTCAACATTTTCTGAATTGACTTTGAGACAAATCATCACTTAACGAGCTTCTCTACAAACACGTTGAAGACTTAATTCGAAAGACAATATACATACTCGTATCTAGGTACAAAACTAACGAATTATAGCTTTTCTTTTTGATTTTTTTAATTGTATATAAAATCCCACAACAAATCAAGCAAACATTTATAAAAGTATTAATTTACTAAATAAAAAAAACAATGCCGGCCATCAAACGTCACCTTCTGGCACCCCATATTTTCCACTTACAAAAAAACAAAATCAAAATTACAAAGATATAGAATTACACAATTATTAATTCGCAACTCCATCACGCTATCACACCAACGCATTCCACATTAATCCTGTCAACAATCATCTCTCATCTTTCCGCCCTGGCACCTCACCTTCATAAAATAATCTCATAGGTAGGTAGGTACCTTTTACAAAAGTCCACGTGTGGGCGTTTGAATTTAATTTCTCTCACGCCATATCGCAAATCATCGCACTCGCAATTCGCAAACTCGCAACTCGCACTCGCACCCTGCAATCACAATATGCACATACCTACAAACATACAAAATACGCTTTACCTTGTGTGCTTTTTTTTTTCTTTTACTTTTTTTCTCTCTCTCTTCGCATTTATAACGACCAAGAAATTCCAAATTTTGGCGCTTTTTGCTTTGATTTCCATTTTCGTTCAGTGTTGTTAGTAATCCATTCCACTGTACGAGTATGTATACATACAGACATAGCCGTTACTCGTATAATGTGGAATAAAGTGAATGAATGAATACATAAAGGGCTCAACGGGAACACACACACACATTCCTGTTCCCGTCCCTTTTACCCACTCGTGATCGCTTTTATAACCGAAATTTCGATCTGGATTAAAATTGAATAAAAAAAAATGCAAATTGGCAAAAAAAAGAAATCAAAACTCAGAACAATGTAATAAAAATTTAAATTAACAAACAATTTTTGGGACTCGATGTTTTTATGGATCAACTAAGAAGGCACCCTCCCAACAACAGGAGGGCAGGAGTCGTTGGTTGAAAAATAAAAGTAAACTCTGCACGAATTCGGGGAAAACACAAACCGGCTGATCCAGGCTTAACTTTCCCATAGCCGCAATCCTCAAACTCCTTCTAACCCATGAGTGGAGTGGAGATGTATATGAACATAAGCATACCTCTGACTTCCTCCATTCATCCAGATCCAGAGCCAAAGCAACGCGACGACCGCGACGGTTGGTGGTGGTTTAGTTGTCCCGTGCCCATCCCACCGCATTCAGGTTCACTCAACAACTTGATCCCAGTTCGGCACGACTCAGCTGAGTCCAGGCGCATTTGATTCCCACCAAGTAGGTATCCCGGTCTTCCAGCTGAGATTGAACGAAAGGAAACCCCAAAACGAAATTGCTAACGTATTTTCATTTCCCACTCACGATGGGTGTGGGGGGATTTACGGGCTCACCTCCGACGAAGACGACGACGACGGACAACAACGCACGATGTTGTTAGTTGGCTTTGTAATGGATGGGCTTGCCCCTGACCTGACTTTAACTCGACGACGAGTTCTCGCTCCAAACTCATCCACAACAACAAACAACACTACCAATAACCAACGACGGATACAATGTTGCAGAGTAAATAAATAAAAGATATCGATTTAATCGATAACACACAAGAATTATATTTAATGGACAGTTTGATGGGGTTTCGTTTTCCAACATCAAGGGGAAGGTATAAAAGAGCTTAAGACAAAGTTTATCTTTTGTGAATTTAGGTATGATCATAAATTTGATGAAAAAATTATCAATTTTATTTTTGTGTTGAAAAAATAACTAAACATAAAAGGGGCGAGTTTTGAATTCGATAACAAAAATAAAATAAAAATAACAACCTTGACACTCTTGAGGGAAGCTTAATAAAATTGAATACTTAAGCAAGCTTAATTGATGAAGCTTCTATGTCAAAATATTTATTTGATTTTTTTCATATTTAACGCATTTTAATCCAGAAGAGTAAAGTTTTATGAAACTTTTTAATTTCACAATGTCTTAATGTACAAAAGTGAGTTTTGGAGGAATTGGGGTCCAACAAATTAACCAGGGATGGTATCGACTGAAGTTATTGGAGGGATTGCCACGTTCTTGGAAGTCAAATTTGATAAATTTTCAAAATCTTCGTCTGTCTCTTTAAGGGGGTTTAAATAAATTCAAAGATTGAAGAGTTTGTCAATTAGAGTTGTCAAATTAATATTTGACATATTGTAACAAATTGCCTTTTTTTCCATAACATTCGAATTTTTTGTTTATATCTTTTCAAAGTGGAAGGTTTTCAGATTATCATTAGATCCATCACCATTACATCCATTAAAATTAACTGTTTTGTGCGGTTTACACGATAGCGGCATTATCGGTTCATATCTCTTTCGAAATTGAGAAAGAGCTGCAGTTATGACGAATAGCAAGCACTGTCAATTCATGCTGATCGGATGAACATCGACGACATTTTGTTCCAACAAAATGGTTCAACTTGGTATTTAGCGAGCTTAAACTTCAATTAACTTCAAAAGAATACAAAAATGTTTGTTTAAAATAAAAAAACCGATCAAATTTGTAAGCATCTGGTAACTCTATTTAAATCACTTTAGAAACGTCAAATTGCTAGAAAGTGACAATCAAACTTGTGATAGTTATTAAGCTGTCAGTTGTAAACATAATCTTTTACCAACGACATTGACTGATCTTGAATTTATTATTTACCATAAGTCACCTTATCACCTGACGATTGTCACTTTCTAGCGATTTGACGTTTCTAAAGTGATATAGACAGAGTGACCAGATGCTTACAAATTTTGTGATCAAAAACATTCATGTGTCCAAGATAAAGTTTAAACAAAACGACACTCGGTATATTCTATCAATACATGATACTCTAGAAGTTATGAAGAAGAAATTTGACAACTGCAAACTCACGCCGAACTGTCATCAATTGGTTGTGGCGATCAATTCATAAATTGGTTGTTACAATCATGGTTCTTGACAGTTAAAAAGGGCTGAGAAAAAAAGCATCAATTCTTTAATAGAATTTTGAAGCAAAACTGAACAATAGGGCGTTAGCTTCCAAATGTCAATTCTAAACTTCAAAATCGATTTTTTCCAAAGCAATATTTAAAAACTTTGAAATTTCATATTAAAAGGTCAGATTTTTTAGATAAACTTTCATCCTATTCCAATCGTAATAATCCTTCCTCTTGAATTAATTTGATAGTTAATGGTATAGAACAAACAATACTTTGACAGCCAACAATTATACCGTTTCAAATGTCACTTTGAATTTATCGGTTTTTTTCAGAGTTAAAAAGAACATCATCAAGAACATCAACATAATCTGTAATGCTTTGATATTTGAGAACAAAGTTTCTAATTTTCAGCACATTTTAAAAACTAACATTTTGACAGTTCGAATACTATATCTACTGACATTTGAATATTAAATTCAAAAGGCTTGGAATTTCGGAACTAAAACTATAAAACTCAAAATAAAATTAAAATTGTAAAGTCTCGTCTCGCTTCAGATGCTTTTCAAATCGTATATCGTCTCTTTCTTATTATTTGACAAGACGAAACCGAAAAGGTAACTGATAAGCGAGTCTTTACGATTCCATTAGTGCTTTATATACAAGGCTTAATTCAACACAACTGAGACAGAAGTTGCAATAAAAAAAAGTAAAAAACTTAAAAGTAGTGGCCCAAAAACTGAACCTTGTGGCACTCCACATAAAATGTTTTTTTTTTTATTTTATTACTGCACCGAATGAATTTGGTCAACTCGTAGAAAATGATCTTGGAGGGATTTGAACCGGTTTTCTTCTCTATAACCTGCTTCAATGCACCTTATTCCACTGACACTGATTTTATCACAACCATTTTCCCACAGCCTACAAAAAACTATGAAAATTTTGACAAGCTACTATAAATCATAGTTGAGTTTCAAGGTATTAGAATCTTTTAATATCTTCCGCCTTCAAATCATAGAAAAACACTCTAACATCAAAAATATTGCGAAAAAATATGACAATTCTAACATAAAATTTTCCCCAAAGATTTCTACGGAACAATTTAGGTACAATGTCCAAATCTAATTTGAAAATACATCCTTCTATTGATTCAATAAAACGTCTGTACACTTTTGTTAAGAAGATTCTCAGAATTCAACAAAATAAATCCCTGCATCTCCCAGGACACCCATTAAACATTAAACATTAAACATCCTTTTCAAACTGTCAAATTGAAATTTTATGAATGAAATGCCATTCAAAAAATATTCACTCCATAATCAATCTTCGAGAAAAAAAGGATGAATGAATTTTTAGTGGCTAATAAATAAACAAATAACAATTTAAGTCTGCAATCTTTCAGTAAAATGTCCTTGAAACCTGCGTAGAAAAGATAAAGAGTTGAAGTCTTTTCGCACCTCAATTTGCATAAACATAAATATTTGAATGAGAATTATTCTCTTCCGGATGTTTGCGTAATTTTCTCAAAATAACTTCACACAGGTGTTAACTGTTTTCTAGGATATGACCTTGCAGGACTCAAATAGAATAAGGACTTGAATGGAACTACATGCTTCTATTATCTCATCTCACGTGCTGCAACGTGCAATTTGGAAAATTCTTCAAAGAAACTCCCGCGCACAATTCACAATAAGCTAATGAACATGTTTCACATCCTTTTACTATTTTATATCCTTTTCAAGGATATATACTTTCATTGTACTCGTATTAATAATTCCCAACTAAATACTCGCTTGTTAGTAATGAACCAAAGAAACACAGTTGTTAACTAAGGATTAAACTCAAATAAGGAGGATAATCTTTTGACAAACCAATCGAATCGTCCTTTCTCTTCTCTGTGTGCAAAAATTCATATATATGTACATATTATAAACTTGTAAAGTTGTTTGCGGAAATATTTCATTGATCCTGTGTGTGAAGGTGTCCTTAACAATAAAGTACTACAAGGATCTCCTCTAATATAATAATAAAGGAATTCTTCTTTTTATTTGCTTCAATGAAGTGAAAATCTCGTTGAGGTCACGTTTCGGAGATAGTTTTTTTTTCCCAAATGGACCACCACATCGAGAATCCATTTCTGAAGTAAAGATTCTCAAGGATTCCCATCCCATCCGCCCTCACTTGTTTTCTCGGTACGTTGTTTTATGAATGAACAAGGACCTGAATGGTAATACGAATCTCAGGAATTTCTTCTGGTTAAGTAAATTTCGAGGGAAAAATTGCGGCAACACTTTGTGGCAATTTTTTTTTTTTTTTTCTTTTTCAATTTTTTTAAAATCCTGTCCTGGAATGTGCTACGATGGTCGTTGCAATTTTGTTCCCAACATCACATCGGATCAAAAATTAAGCCTCCAATAGAATGATAAAAGGAAGAAGAAAAAAAAAATGATTATTTGGCAAATATCCTTCCAACGAAGATTCACATGTTATGATGGAATCGATACTATTTGGGTGTTCCATATAAAAATTTGAGTCTCTCAAAAGACTGACCCAGTTTTGAAGGTTGGTATTGTTAACCTTCCTTCCTGGAAGGATTTTTCATTCACAGAAAATGGGGCTCGTCGTCGTCGGCTTCGTTTCTTATCGCATTGATATAAATTCTTGTTAAAAATCTCAGGAATTTTTTTCTTACAATGAGGACATTCATTAGTTTACACGACGACGACGGACGAGGCACGAAGACGTCTATCAACGGTTTTCTTCGTCATCAGTTGTTAAAAAAAGTGTGGCGCTTATAAAAAAAAATATTATGTGTAACAGGAAATTGTTAAGGGAAAAAAACAGATTACAAAATAAGGGGACCAACGTCTTTTTATCGAATGAATGAAATCGTTGTTGTGGGAAAGACGAACGTTTTGATTTTTCTATTTTGATAACAATGCAAAGGAATTTGCTTTATTGGTAAGTTTTTTTGTGTAATAGATTTCTAAAAATTCTTTTAATTTAGTCAAGAGTTGTTTTTAAATTTTGAATCATAATATTTAAAAAATCCGAACAAGCATTGAAAAGCTTCCATTACAGAATATGACGACAGACAGTGGGACAAAACAGTGGTTTGATGATCTGAATTATTTTATGATAAAAGAAAATAAGTTGCTGAAATAATTTATTGTCGAAAATGAAATGAGGGTTGTTTTTTTAGACATGTGGTTTTCAATCTGGCAATACTTCTTTCGGAGTTGGTCTTTTTGACAGCTGTCACTTGATTTATGCTCAGTTTGGTTTGCCATTTCATAATGAATGGACTTACTCTTGAACAACGTTTGCTAATAGTCCAAATGTATTACCAAAATTGAGCACTGCATCCAATATTCGGTCGAGTTAATCACTCAGCAGAGATGCCCACCGATCCCGAATTTTGTTTAGCGATGAAGCTCATTTTTGGTTGAATGGATACGTTAATAACGAAAATTTTCGTATTCGGAGTGATAGTAATCCACAAGCCATTCTTGTTTGATGTGACCTATGGGCAAAAGGAATCATTGTTCCATATTTTTTTTACAAAAATGAAGCCGACCATAAAATTGCAGCCCATGGGAAACGCTATAGAGCCATAATTTATAACTTTTTATGCCTGAATTTGAGGATATTGATGTGGACGACCTTTGGTTCTAATAAAATGGAGCTACATCAATTAATTGAAGGAAACTTTTGGTGAGCATATTATCTCGCGTCGTGGGCGAGTCATTACTGACATACAGCCCCAATTGCTGCAAAAATTGGTCGAAAATTTGGCCTCTCGGCTGGAATTTATTTGATCCAGACTCGGTGGCCACTTGCCCCAAGTTAAATTTAAAACCTAATGGCAAACCCTAATCTTTATAATAAAGCTGAATTCTTGGCCATAAAATTACATTAAATGCGTTTTATTTCTTCTTAAAAACCACACGTCTAAAAAAACACCCTTTACAACAACTAAGCCCACTAATGAAACTTGCTCCGGTATAAGAGCCAGTTGAACCACTTGGAATCTATTCACCAGAAAAGATGAGGCTTCGATTATATTACGGTATTTAATAAGTGACATTTTTGTCATTACACAACAAAACACGTGTTTGAAAACTAAAACAAGAAATAACTGAAAAACACTCATAAATATGTCCTTTAACAGTCCTCCTCCTTCGGCTTCTGTAGATACAAATGGTTCCTTTAATTTTTATTGTCCTGGTGGAATTCTTAAAAATTAGTAATAAAATACAAATCGATTCTTTTTTTCGTATATCAAACAAGGCGGACACCCACACAGCATATAATAAAAACGCACCCACTAAATACGTACCGGTGCGGTACATCCTTTTATTGACTCGAGAACCGAACAGGTACCTGCGCATAAATCTTTTGAAAACATTTTGATTTCTTTTGACACAACCAAAATACTAAAAAAAAAACAAAATGATCATAAACATCAACACGACAATTTCTTATCTTTGACAATAAATCGCATGCAACAATATTCTCAAGTCTCAAGAGTCGAGTCGAGTCGAGTCCATAAAACTGTCGTTTTCAAATAAAATTGTGTGCATGTGTTTGTGTGTGTGTCTGTTTGACATGTTATATTAGAGGACACCTCTTTCAACTTGGCACACATTAAATCCATTCAAAAAAAAGAGTCCAAAGAAAAAAAATATAATAAACTGTGGTGTAAGATCTCGTCCTTAATTCCGAGTATTTCGAGTTAGATTTTTGGGAAATTGAATAATTGTCGGCATTTGCAAAAGTCTCGGTGAGAGCAGACAGTAGAATGAGGTTTGAATTGTTTTTGTCATTTTACATGAATTGGGCAGCAACACAACTCCTGCTGATATTATGTTATTTTTGAAGTAGCTACAAGGAACCTTGCTATAGTACGACATCCGGTTAAAGGTTAAGTGGTGTGACTTTGCTTCTAATTTAGAATTCGCAGTGTTAATGTGTAACTTTTGACCAAAAACATTATTTCCAACTTAAATGACTGGATTACCAGGCATTACCGGCCCGACCCGGAACATTAAACTTAAAGAAATAGAAATTCTCGACATTTTGCAGGAATCCCATCAAACATCGTTTTGTTATATTTTCAACGGATTTGGCAGAATTTCGTCTATAAAAGTCATGTTTCCACCAATTTCAACAAAAATCTTAACAAACAAATAAGGCACATAAACCATTCTCAATAACCATTCTGTCCAAAGTACAAAAGATGACGATTGCATGAAAATTATTTCAGTAGTTTTTTAGATTATCTCGAACATACTGACTGACAGACAAAAACGGCGGGAAAACCAGACCTAGAAGGAAGTGTATAAAATAGACTAGCGTAGACCGCCTGGCTTTGCTTGATTGAACAAATCTAATAGTCGTCCAGTAAATTTTAACTCGTGTTTCGGCAGGTCAAACTTGATCAGTCCCCAATTAAAAATATTAAACCTTGATTGTACGATTGCCTCGAAGGTTTTGTACTCAGAAATCCATTTTTTATTTACTTAGAATACAAGTTTGACACATAACTCAGTTAAACATTGATACCAAGTTATTTCATCAAATTTTAACCATACCTGTCATAATTTAAACAAATAAAATGTCAAATACAATTATTTTTCGTCGCTGACAGTTTCTGTTTATAAAATAACTTGAAACGTGTTTTGAAGTTTTTAATAGTTCCTTTGTACGTCACTACGTCAATAATTTGTATGAAGTGTTCCATACCAATTATACATATAACATCAATGGGTGGGTGCCACGCCTCTTGTGTGACAATCTTGTTATGTTATGAATTTTAACTCCTATATTAAATTCATGTTTAGTGTGCTTTTTAAAAAAGCTGTCGTTCCATAAGGATTAGTAAAAATGTACAAGGGTGGTCTGAAAATTTTCCAACCTCAACGTGAAGATGTCAGTAGTAGTGAATTAATGCTAGGGAATGTGGTTGTAGTTTTTTGACAGGTAGTCAAAACATGTCTGTCATTTTAAACGCGTTTCTTTTGACAATCTTTTAAACGAGTTGATATGAATGTTTTGTTAAAATAAAAAAAAATCTAGTATCAAACTGTCATTAAAGTATTTGTTTTTGAAAGACAATATGTCTATGCAATTCAACACTAAAATTTTTGACAGCTGAAGCTTTTATACGTTCGGGACTTCCAAAAAACTGCTACCAATGACTATAACATCGCTAAAGTTTACTTAACGGTGATAAACGGCCATCGAATTAAAGTGAGAGAGATAGCAGAAGCTAAGAATATGATTAAAGAACGTGTTTGTCACAAAGTTTAGGCATGAGAAAGCTGTCCGGGTATTGGATACCACGGAGTATCTTTTTAAGTCGGAAACTTTTTCTAAGAATAATAATTTTTGGCGGTCTAAGTTCCAATAGCTTGATATTTCTAGACCATCACTTACACTATCACTACTTGCCAATATATAGCTTCTTCAGAACCTAGAGAAAAATTGGCTGAATTTTTAATTCTCTTCTCTCTCTGTCTTACTACAACTATTACTACTTAGGTCCTCAGACCTACTAAGTCCGTTGGTATTTCCTAGCGGGGCATAGGGCCTCAACTACTCCTATGCGCCATCGTGTGCGATTTTCCGCTATCTCCAGATCCAATCTCGCAGATTCCACCTAGACTATTCTCCTGCACGTGCTTCTCGGTCTACTAAATCTTCTTCCTTTTTGTGACATTGGATTCCACTGCATTGCCGAAGTGGTCATAACTTTTTCGAAGCTTGTGTCCAATCCGGTGCCACTTGCGCCTTCTTATAATGGTATCGACGAGGTCCTGACCAGTTCGTCTTTATACCTCAGTTAGACCAGAAAAATCGTAAGATTTTTCACCTATTTACGAAGGTTTGCAGTTTTCTTGTTATTGTTGTTGTAACTTTCGAGGTGCTGCATCCATATAGGAGAACTGATTCGACGTTAGAGTTAAACAGTGGCAGATTTGTGTTCTAGCTGAGAGATTTGTTCCTCCAAATATTGGACAACTTCACGAACGTAGCCTTTGCTTTTGCTATGCGGCTGGTAATGTCTAGTTTGTTTCCCTCTTCAGCAGAGACGATACTTTGAAGATATTGGAAGCTGTCTACTTTCTCTACTGGTTGTTGGGCAATGTTCATCTGAGCGGATGATTGCGAGCTCCCGAGGCTGAACAACTTAATTCTTCTCTGTTTAACTATTAATTTATTTTTGGTTAAGAGTTACCAATGTTAAGGGTTGCCAATCTTCATTTAGTTTGTAGTTCATTTCCTCTTAAAAAACTCATTCATCACTGAAGCTGACGAAACATTAGGGATCATGTATAAATCAATAGAGAAAGTTCATTAGGACTCTTAAATTCTAATCCTGACAGACTGGGAAGAAAACTTCAATAGTTCTAAACCCCCTGATGTGGATGCGTCCCAATGATCGAAGTCTTTTTCGTTCAATTTGATGATAAAATCACATATATTAATTTGGAAGCACTCAAGGTTGCATTTTGTCACCGATACTGTTTCTGTTATTCAGTTATTAAGAAGAGAAACAATTCCGTGTCGAATCGAAGTCTTGGAATTTACCACGTCTTTACTTCATTGTTTTTCCGAAGAGAAAACGAACAATAGCAGTAAAAAATAACAATTTTTACGACATAACCTAAAATTACAAAAACATAAAATTCTTTGTATTTTGTTGTTCTACTTAACAACCCTTCAAACATAAACAAAATCCCAACAAAGACTAACGAATTAGTTCTGGCCAAAGAGGAATTATTTTAACGATAACTACTAGTTTATTCATAGCCTAGGTTAACTTTTAACCATCAACTAATAATCATTAGTTTAATGCTTCAATATACATCGCTTGGGCAATTTAAAAGCCATTTTACTTAAGTATATCTTGCCTCTTAAAGAAACACAATCTCCTACCGCACACACCTTTTAAACTTCAATCTTCAACTAAACTTAACTAAACCAATGCAATAGGGGCAAGATTACAATTTACAACATGTCCATGTCCCCATCAGCTGCTGATGATACTGCCTCTAAGGAGCAGCTACTTCCTTTGCAGAAAAAAAAAGAAAAAACCAAGATCAGTTTCATTGCCCCATTCGATGGGTCTCAATGTGTTCAATAACAACATTAACCTCGTCCCCATCAGGATCATTGAACTAAGTCCGGCTATAAGTTATACCTAGAAGAGTAGTTCCTATTGCTGGAAACTAGACACTGCTTTGGATGGTGCGGCAGCCAGGAGAACTTCCACATCCTCTTTCCACATCCACATCCCAAGTCCAATCAAAGATCGTTCGTTGGATCTAATGTTTGATGGTGAAGTAGCAATTTCTGCGGCTATCTTCCATCTAAGGGAATTCTACACAAAGCCCAACAACAAGACGGGGGAAAAAATGTAATTTAACGAACATAGAGCATCCTGCTTGGGAAGACTTTGGGAAGAGTTGAGTTCTCTCGCCATAAAGGGTTTATATTCCTCAAGAACCACTGATTATGCAATTACAGAGAACTACAGAGAACTCCTTGTGGGATGGATGGAGTTTTTTGTTTTTCTCTGACGACCGACCGACCAACGACAACGACGTTCTGTTTTGTTTTGTTGCAGTCATCAGACATTCCAGTTGCCGCAGCATCTTCTTTCTTCTTCATCTTCTCAAACTTTTCGTGGCCATTTCTATCGTCGTAATGTGTAATAAATTCGCACTGGAATCCTCTCGTTTTTTTTTCTTGAAATTTAATGATCTTCCTTTTTATTCCCGGTAACGTTTACATCCGATCGAGACCGACCGACCGTTCGACTGTTTAAAGAAAAGTTGTCGTCGTCGTTACGTTTCTGGATGCATCTTTATTGTCTATGTTTATGTTTTCTAAGTTTTTTTTTTAATTCTTTTTTGTTTTCTTCGTAAGAAGAATTTAACGATTTACGAGATAGAACATTAAAAAAAAAAAAAGAAGAAGAGGAATCCTTCTTCTGTAAACGAGATCCTTTCAACGGGATGCTGCGTTGTTTTAAGTATCACCTCCGAAACAATGGCATTAGATATTCAAAAACAATCCTCACGCTATTCCTTTGTAGGTTTTTTTTTTATTTTTTTGATAATTCGGGTTAATGGGGAAGGAGGCACAAATCCTTCGCACTTAAACAAGGAATATTTTTATCCCGAAAAAAAAGAAGATATTAAAACACTTTTTTGTTTATCCAGAGATGTGTGATTCTTTTTAAGGAAAAGAAGATGATGCATGATGCTGATGCATTTGGGGTTTTCGGATGCAAAGGGAAAAGGGTCGATTCGCTTCACCAATTACATATATCTCAGGCAAAATGGAAACCTATTAAAAAATTCTATTATCGGAGGCTTACTAAGCGTAAAAGTAAATAAAAATTAAAATAAAAAAAAAATTAAGAAAATAAACGGAAATAAAATTAAGATGCCTCACATATGGGGAGGAATTTAGTGCGCGATGCGCGTTATTTTAGTTCCCTTTTTTTTTTGTTTTGAAAACTTATTTTGGGTATAAATCCCGGAAGATGAGGATGGTGATGGTGATGATGATGATGGGATGCGGAAGTACCTGGCCAAGCCCGTGAAGTAATTTGGGTGAGTTTATGTCAAAAAATGTGCGTGTTTTATTATTCTCTTCTGATTTATGATTTGGTTTTGATTTACGCATTTAAGTTAGAAAAGACGTTAAACATTAACAGACTGCCATCATAAGACTTTGTTCCTGTGTTATAGGATACATATTTCTTGGTTATCAAAGTTCCGAAATTTACACACAAATTTACAAAGTTGGTGATTTAAGGAATCAAAACTCAGTTTGAATAGCCCATAAAGAATTTAAAGAATCTTTCGCTACTCTTGACAAATGCCACTTGATGTACATGGCATTGATAGAGCAGTGGCTTTAGCCGATGCACCGCTCGTTTGCTTGGTGTACCTAGAAGCACTATTGGGGATACCATAAGACGATTACGAGAGACTGGCTCATATACGAGGAGGCCAGTTGAAGGTTGTTACCGAAGCACTTCAGTTAGGAATTATCACTGTGTCGTCATCGTCAGTAGCATACTCAGAAATCCGTTTGGTACTGCTCCTGAGGCTCGAAAACATTTTTTTGGAGTGAGAAATGTCAGTGTGAGTGAAGAATCTTGGCAAAATTAGCTTCATCAGAGCTTGCCGAACTGCGAGCAACCCTGAATTCCTCCTAGAGCACCGTACATCAAGACTTCTTCAACTGCAGTCAACTGGACTGCGGACAAATGGAAGGATGTACTAATCTCTGATGAATGCAGATTAGGCCTACGAGGGCCAGGTAAGCGTTAGCGTTTCTAAAGACGAAAGAGTTGCTCCATGCACGATAACGGAAACAGTGGACTCCCAAAGTGGTTCAATTAATATGGTTTGGGTCTTTGGGAAGGTATCAGTTCTGAAGGTAGTGTGAACGCCCAATTATACGTGGAAGAAGTTTTGGAAGACCATGTTATTATGTATTATGGTTTAAGGTTTATATATGTAGGTTAATGCATGATAACACACGGTACCGCAAATTTTGTAACGAACTATCTTAAAGAGGTCGGGATTCCACTTTTAACTTGGTAATTACGAAATCCAGATCTCAACCCTATCGAACATATTTCGGACAACCTCAAAAAACGTGTCTAAGCAAGACCTGATGCTCCTACAATTCTTGGAGGGCTTAACATACCTGCAGTAGAATTCTTTTTCATTTAAGTTTTTAAAGTGTTAAGTTTTTGAAAAATACATTTTTAAAGTTAAAATTTTGAAAAAAAAAAATTGTAGTTTTTATTTTTAAATATATTCTTCAAAAAGTTGCTTTTATAAGTGGTATGTTTTTACTAAATTTTCAATATTCTTACCAAGTGCAAATATCGTTTTTGAGCTATTCGAAACAAGAAAAGCTTTTTGTAAAAAAAAAAATGTTAATAAGGGGTCTTCCAATAAGAGGTGATATTGTAAATAGTCCACTATTTCGGCAGATGTCTACCATTAAAGCTGAAATTGTTTGACATTTGACAAGTAGAAACAACGCCATTAATAAAAAAAGGAACGATACACGCTTCAAAAATGCATTTTGTATATGCTGATTGGGTCCTTGGAATGCATGAAAATTATCCGGAATTTTTCATCCGGAAAATCGTCTTGACTGATGAGGCCCATTTCCACTTTGGTGTCTAAGTGAAAAGCGCTTCTCCGTCCTAAACTGTAACTGTTTGGAGCGGTTTATGGTCCAACGTGTTCATTGGACCTTACTTTTTCAAAATTAAGGCTGGAGCAACAGTTACGGTGAATGGATTGCACTATCGGGAGATGATAAATAATTGAATTCAATGGTATTGATCTGGACAATGTTTACTTTCAACAAGACGGGTGAATTTCAAGACCGTGTTATCTCTCGAAGGGGTGATCACGATTGGCCACCAAGATCTTGTGATTAAATACCTTTGCGACTTCTCCCATTGGAGCTACATGAAAGATAAGGTCTACGACAACAGCCTACTGTTGATTCAAGACTTCAAAGATGGAATTCATGAAGCTACTTAGAGTATAGTAGCAGCGACTTTACGATTTCATGAAAAGGATACGGTTCTGTAAGCGTAGCCGAGGAGGTCATTTAACACCTCTTGCGACAATGAATTAGATGGTCGGTATTCATTGAAGCCATACGTTCCCACGAACTCTGGAATAACCACAGCCACTACGATGCTCCTACTACGGGGGCTTATCTCATTGATAGCTTATGGGCACCATAAATGCACAGACAAGCACAGGCATGTGTGGCTAATTAGCAGGAACTATCTCCCGTAGTACCAGTTTTGCCCCTGGTTAGACTCTCAGACTTGTATATTTCTAGGTTCCTTAAAATCAAGGGCATATACACCCTTTTCCAGTCATGCACCACCAGAATATTAACCAAGGCAGAAGCTAACATCAATGATGTATGACCACAGCCTTTGGTTTAGCCAAATAAGATCATTCTTTGTTTCCGCAGTAGCCACGTGGAGGCACCAAATAGGCACATCCATCATCTTCAAGTTCCGTGTCAAAATTTAAAAAGAAAAAGACCAAAAAGTTGTCATTCTACAGAGCATACGGATGGCGGTCGCCGAGAAGGCTAACCTTCAGGCGGACCAGACCCATTTGCGTGTAAGTTGTGCTTATAGATTTCAGACTTGTCGGTCACTAAGTAAGTACAAAATACCAAACGGTTTCTTCACAAAAAGATTGAATTTATTTTCCGCTGAGCTTAAAACCACTTGTCAAAAATTGTAAGATAATATCAAACTTTACAATTAAAGCTTCATCGATTCAAAAGCTTTCATTTGTACGACATTCTTTAACCGGAAGCTTATATGAAACGTGTAGTAGACATTCCAATAAGCGAATCTACCCATTCAAAGTAGACAATCTAAATGATAAATACTCCTCGTCCTTGTCAGATATCAATCAAATCTTTGGAAGTTGCATAATACAGATAACATCTCAGCGATACGATTTGGTATCAGTCAAACTATTGCATAGCTTCCTGTCAATTATTGACAAGATCGAATGGGATATAAGTTGAAAATTTTTTTGGTAATATTGACTATGCTCCGAACTGTCATGGAAATACCACTTCGATGTGGTTAGTTCTTTTACTTTTGAGCCGATTGATTCTAAAACGTTTGTTTGATCTTTTCGATGCTTGTCCGGTTTTGAAGAAAGTCTGAGCATGATGCAGCAAGTTTTACAAAAGTTTGTTCGACTGATTTCGTCGAAATGAAATAATTGACACCCATGTCCAAGAGCTCCATAATACATTTTTAACGAAATACTCGCATTGTCATAAAACTTGTATTGATCGAAGTCAAAACCATAAATGCAAATTAAATAAATAAAATTTTGGGTATCTAACCAAAAATACTTTCTCTCTCAATATAAAATTCCAGTCGAAGACGCACGATACCAACCCAACCATTAGTCAGATGTTTTGTTATCCAAAAACCTTCCATTTCATTCATGGAAAATATTTATGCAACTTCAATTAAAAATAGACATCGAATTCGTGATCAAAATACAAAAAAGGATCAACACAACCATCAACAACAACAAAAATACTTTTACTTCTCTTCTTTACTTTTTTTTTTAAGAACACTGAAAAATTGTAAACAAAATACCTCAGTCTTTCGACAAGCAGTCTTTTGGATTTGCATACAATCACCGTCTTCGTCAGTTAGATTATGAAGAAAGGAAACCCCTTGCCCCGTAAACCCCCTTTTCCAGCATTCGTTCTTGATATCTACTGAACCGATGCAAGTTAAAACACTGATTGTCTTCGTCTTCTTCGTCAGTATTGTTAGTTGTTGTTGTTGTCTTTTGTATTCTGATGCATTTTATTATTTTATTCGTATTCAAAAGAAACACAAATAAGATTTTCCAAAACAACATTCCAATGCAACGCGCAAGGAGAAGAGGAAATTTGATGCAAATAGCTGCGGATGATTGCCTTACACGAGGTGCATAAATTAAAAACAACTTTTCACTTTGGGTTTTCGCAGAGTGGTGGTGGCAGAGTCTTCTCTCATCGTCATCAGTCTTCTTGTCGTCGTCATCTTCGTCCTCGTTGTCGTCCTCGTCCTCATCTTCGTCCTGGTTGGAGGCAAAGTTGGTAGAAGATTCCTTCTTTCGTTCTGCCCCCGTATTTAACATGAAGACAGTACAATGCCTTGAGACTTTTGCTTCTTCTTCTTCTACTTTCAAAGAATAGGTAGGTAACTGACATTAACTTCAATTCCAAAGAGTTGCAATCGTTACGTCACGTTACTTAGACTGAGTCCAAAGGAATACACCATCATCATCATCATCATAGAAATTGCACAAAGGAAGAGTCTTGCTTCAAATTGCACCATGATCGTTCTAACCAAAAACTACGACTTTAAGGGAACCGTGGAGACGGATGGATGAATGAATTATCTTCACCTTGCCTTGGAGCAAATGCTTCGAGTTTCCTATTTTGCATACGAGGAACATAATGCGCATTGGATTGGATGGGATATTGGAATATCAGAAGCCAGAAATCGAGAGGGTTTTTCAATTTCGATTTCAATCCTTTCCTTTCTTCCTTCAACAACTTTACCGGGAGTTTGGTATCTTTGCCTACAAAGAACTTCGTGCCAAGAGAGATGAATAATTTTGAATGGATAATAATCGATGGAATGGTTTTAAGTGAGTTTCCATTCAAAGGCGGTAGATTAAAAAATTCAATGAAAGAAAAAAAAAGAACGAAATAAAAGGACTGCTGGATTTTGTCGGCATTGTTTGTGATATGGGATTTGAATCGAGTCTTCGAGGCAGGAAGACACGAAGACAATGTACACGTATTAGAAATAGAAATGAATTACCAATAATTTATTCAAATTTTAGAAAATGATAAGAAGTTGAAAGACCCTAACTCATTTGATAGGGTATTAACAGGGTCTTCTATTTAGCGCTTCCTATTTTCGACTTTGGATAAAATAAAGTATACTCGTATGTCGATGATATAACGTTGTATCCGAAATGTCCAGTTCTCTTAGTGGGCAAAATGTTGTCGATTGTAATATGAGTTAGAACACCCTCAAAGATATTTTGGCAAACTAGACGTCTGGTGGAAAAATAACGTCTATCGGATTAATGCCTTAAAATCCAATTCAATCCGTCATGAATAGCAACACCGTACTAAGACATAGTATATAACATCAAAAATAGCAGATTTGACACTGATAAGTGTCTCGTATCTTGAGAAGTTTCCAAGAAGATACTTCTCACAAATTAGGCTCAAAATTCAATTCAAAGGTGAAAAATGTTGTATTTCTAAAAGTCGGGAAATGCATTCTCAAGATCATATCTCCTTTTTCAAGACTATTAAGATTCGTAATGTGAACTTCCGCTAGCTACTGCACATTCTCAAAAACCCCCTATTACCTACTCAATGTTAACTATGCCGTCCAAAAGTATAAATAAGAGCCTTTGTGGGTATTATATTAAATGACGACAATTCTCAGAATTAAAATTCCCTATACCACAAACAGAATGTTTCCTTCTGCGTGAAACTTTTAATACCTTTTTTCAATAAAATTAAATTAACAAAAAAAAAACAATACCGATTAGGTACACCCACAACAGCAAATCCCCAGTAATAAAACACATGTAACCCAACCATAGGCTCCACTATAGCCGCAGCCTAAGCCGGCAAAAAAAAGAAGACAGGCATTAGATATACAATCCAAAGGTTTGAAATGTAAAATTCTTGAGAAATTAATTTGCGGAAGAGACATTTATACAAATCTATGAGATATACCTTTTTTCACCCATAAGATAGATACGGGTATATAGAAGTATCTATTTGCTACGTATTTTATTTGCGTGGGCAAAAAATTCAAATCCATCGTCAAGTCGTCGTCGTCTTGGTCTTTGTTTGTGGCATTTCACCCATTCGTAGGTATATATCCATGTCGTAGATATTAGATACGACTTCTAAATCTATCCATTACTTTGCATAGATAAAATGCAAAAAATCCCACAATCCAACCATCATCGGAGTTCGAGTGACAGCGAGCCCTTTCGTTTCGAGTAGAAGGGTGGTCAGGTGAGAAGGGTTTTGTCTACAGAGGAGTATATATCCCTAGCCCCAGATTATTCTGGTGATCCGTAAGAGGGGGGCTTCGTGTGAAGAATTCCCGATCAGATTAAGGCGGGCGACGCGCACACACGACAGAAATTACAGATACCTGATGAAAATACTAAAAAAAAAACGACAACATAAACAACAAAACAAAAAGTAACTGCCAGTTCTATATGCAAAGCCCGTTCTACAGGCTCTAAATACACTTATAGGGCTTTACTGACTCTTGTCAAATGACAAGGGGATACATTGTAGAGCTGATAGTCTGGAAGGTTACAGTTGGAGATTGACAATCTTAAAGAGAAGAACGTTTTCTTTCTAGCCAAAGAAATTTGTAAAGCAGAACATGAATGTGGGATATTCGGAAAAAGTGGGATATTCGCAAAAATGAGGTGAGTTTTTTATTTGTCTATAGATATATGTACGTCGCCAAGCAAAGATGAAACAGCGAGCGGTTGAACCCTTAAGTAATCAAATGTTACATGGGATATTCGGAAAAAGTGGGATATTCGCAAAAAAGATGTGAGTTTTTTTTGTCTATATATATATGTACGTCACCAAGCAAAGATGAAACTGCAGTTGAACCCTTAGGGTAATCAAATGATTCATACCATTATATGTGGGATATTCGCAAGATTAAGAAGATATTTAAATTAAATTTCATCATTAAGTCCATATGGCCATCAAGCTATTAACTTTCTATAAAGATTTTGTCTCCTGAATTTAAGTTGTATATGTATACAAATTGTTTGTTTTTGAATATCCCACAAATAGGAAATAAGGTTTGAAAAATGTCTGCTGTCTTAAAAACTTTGAAAATTTTTTGAAACAACGTTGACCCCCTAAATTTCTTAAGAAAAAAAAGCTTAAGCTTCTAAATTTAAGTTATTCCCAATATCCCACTGATTACTGAAATTCTCTTTTAAGTCAAACAGTTGATAAGAATGTGTCTATTTGATGGCCAGTGGGTGACTTTAAGGTCGAACAGTTAAAATGTTTCTCTTTATTGCAATAACCCAAATATAAGGTACTAGTTTCTCAGTTTTTGAATATCCCAGTATTAAAAGTTGTAAAAAGACATGAATTTCATAAAATTTCAACTTATCAATCGTTTGACAGACGAATAACTAAATTAAGTTGAATACAATTTAACAATTTTTCGAATATCCCACATTATATGAAACAGTGGTCTTTGATTAATTTTGGTTTTATAATTTCTTACGTCGATTAGTAAACCTGTTGATGGATTTTAGACCTGCAAATTGAAATAACATTTTAAATCCATGTAACACAAATTGCTACCAAAGATTTTCGAATATCCCACAAATAAAGTCCTAAAAATCCCCGATAGATATATCACTTGCTTGAGTTAAAAATTACTTTTTCTGACTCCTTGTGTATCTGACCACGTGTTATTAAATATTTTTTTTATTTTTATTAAAATCCCTCTTGTGGAATATACCTAAGCATTTTAAATGTGGGATATTCGCGAAAAAAGTGAGTTATATTAAAAAAAAAAGCTATTTAAAACACGAGTCAGTGGTTTTTTAAGCACTCAGAAATTGTAACCCACTATTCTTATATGGGATTTTCAAAAAATATCCTAGAAATGGGAAATAAGGGTTAGCCTTTCGGAATACCTATCTTGAAGAAATCTTTTGACATTTTTTGTATGGAAATTTTTTTATTGAAGTTTAAATTTTTTGAACAATTTTTCGAATATCCCACTTTTCAGATATGTACTTAAAATCCCTGATTTACTCTTAATATGTTCCATTTTCGAATTTGAAAATTTTTTAATTTTGCAACATTTCTTTCTTAGACTTTAAAAGGTAATCAACAATTTTTACAACCGACCACGTTCTGCGCGCCGGGTATTGTGTAATCAGTTTTCGTTTTTTTTTTTTTATTTTATTTTGTCATCAAGTCGTCTTCGCCGCACTCCCTATCGCGCCTTTTTGCCGTTGTCGTTGCCCGGTAGGATATTTGAATATTTTCACGTTGGCATCAAATGGCTGTTAGGTATCTTCATAATACAAACGAGTAAGTTCTGATGGTATGGAGAATAAATACCGACACCGGATGATGGTCATTACAAGTTGGGCGAGGCGGGACGAGACGACGGGACAGACAGGGGAAAAACTTACGCGACTCATTCATTATTTTTGTTCAACATTCCATGCGGTGCAGTGCTGTGGGGGGATAATAACATATCAGTACCTAACAAGGTAGAACTTAATTGAAGTTTAGTTACAGAAATGTGGAATTTGTTTTGAGGGAAACACTAAGAAGACGCTCCTATTTGGAAGCTGGATCACAACATTTCCAGTTGATCAAAAAGTGGGTTTTTCCTATTTTGACACTGACAGTTCGAATGTGACTTAATATTTGAACAGAGCTTTATTTTAAGATGGGTTCGTGATTTTAAGAAGCTTTACGGAAACTCAAAGCCAAAAGCTGAGCTTCGAAAAAAGCTTCAATATTTCTTAGGGCCTTTGTTCATTTGACACTGACAGAATCATAATTGTTTCGTTATTGAATGTTCGTAATTGACAAGTGTCAAATTTCCACAATGTCCTCTCACGTTGGCACGAATCTCCAGGGGATTATCTTCAATGACTCTGTGGCACAGATTCTACTGAATTTAAGTGACAGTTATCTATGTTGTTGACATAAACGTCATTCATTGGCATCGATCTGGAACTTCAGAAAACTTCACAAAAAAAGTCAAACTTAGGGTCATAGGGTCTCTTCATCTTGAAGGCCGTGTCCGACATAGACAAAATCTAGTGCACTATGTGTCATGTAGAACGGTCCTACTAGAAACAAATGACATTCACACCTACTGTCAAAATAAAACTTCCAAGAGGTTTTTGGACTTCAATTGCATTCCTATCCCCAAACCAATGAACCCAGGAAGTTCAAAAAGGTACGTCTTTGTACCATGTTATGTTGACTTAAGGCAAACAAAGAATTCTATGTCAACATAACCTACTCTCTCAGCCTACGCACTTTTGTGGAGACTTTTCTAAGTTCTTTTTGTTGTTTCTATTTCTGTTTTTGTTTCGGTGTGTGTTTTTCTGTTTTTCAAAGCAGAGCAGAACAGATTTCGCGCATTCCATTCTAATCTCTTCTCGGGGACGATGACAAACTTTGTTCCTAACGAAATTATTCTTTTTTTTTCTGGTGCGATGCATTTAGATATAGGAGAGTTACATTTTTGTGGCATGCAACACTAAAGTCAAACAGGTTACGTCTCTTGGTGCTCCCCAACTATTTATGTATATGTATGTTTATCAATAAACTAAAGAACCAAACAACAAACATAACACCAAGTGCTGTCCGACCCCGCCTCCAGTCCCGTGAGTCTCCACCCTTCTGCCGCCGCCGATACAGCACCGTCTCAGTGCCGCGTCAACATCGATAGTGGAGGCAGAGAACATTCTATTCCCGATGATGCATCTAACCTGTTCGTTTGATAAAAGGGAAAAACGCGGGAGCGGCAAGCGTGTCTTCGCCGCCGCCACTGACTGTCGGCCCGCGCGCCGCCGACTTCATCGAAGTCTTTCTCTAACGACTTTTCCAACAGACTTTCCACCACCATCGTCATCGTCATGTTTATCGGGGTTAATGAACTTTTTGTACGTTAGGTTGAAGGTGCCTGCAGCAACAACAACAAAGACCGGCATTTGTCCGGCTTCAATTGAATGGAATGACTTACAACAACAACAATAAAACAAAATAACATAGATAGATGTTCCCTTAATGGGCGCATCATGGAGCTCCGAGAGTTGGCGAGTCTGGGAGTATAGTGAAGCCCCTTTGGAACTCGAACTCGTAAATGGGAAACAAAAGGAGCAAACAGACACAGAATCCGAGAAACGTGATCAAGAAATGATGTTTTTTTGTTATGTTGGGAAAATTTGTTTGATATGCATTTTATGTACAATCCCACCATCAGATACATTGATGCTTTATATACAACTCCACTATTTAGGTATATAATCTCAAAGATTGTTATTGTGAAGTCTGGAATGGATGCGATCTTGGATTTTACTTTTTTGTAAACAATAGGCATTTTAAGGGGGGAGAGAAGGGGGTGGTTATTTTATGGGGGAAAATGTTTGATTTTTAACTCCAAATTTTCAAATTAGGTTTCCAAGGCTTAGCTCCATAAAAAGTGGAGTCTGTTTTACAATGGTTTCATTTGACTGATCAGGAAACCAAAATTAATGACATCAGGGAAAAAAACCCACGCAAGAAACGTCACTAAAAGTCAAAGCAAGTTTCTTATACCCGAGCCCTTTCAAATTTTACATGGTAACAGTGTTAAGTTAAGAAGTCGCTTAAGTATGTTCTTTACTTTATTCTGCAATTTTATTTAGATCTGGCAACGATACAAGAAAGATCTATGATTGGTCACATCTCATAAAATTCAATTGCGGCAATACTCCTCTAAGACATAAGAGACGAGACTTCATAATTTTGAAATTTCGAGTTTGATAAAATCTTTTCGGATTTTATCTGAAGAATGACATTTGAAACGTCAAGAAATTGATATTCGCAGATATTTAATGTCAAAAACTGTCAAATTGTAATAAATAACGAATTAGTTGGGAAATTTTTGTATTCTTCAATTTTTTTCTTTAGAAAGCAACAGAACAAAAAACTACGAGAAAGAGACAAAATTGAGCTACGTGAGAGCGATGCCGGAACCTCCTGACATTTCTTGAGTTTGACAAGCCAAAAACGAGACTAGCAATTTGTCAATAAAAGAAATCTCTTTTTTAGACAAACATAGTTCAGGGTGCTGCTTTTTTTAAAAGATGTAATAAAGAGTTATTAAAAGCTAGTGGTTTTCAATCTGGCAATACTTTTTAGGAATTGGTCTCCTTGACAATTTGTTCGGTTCGGTTAGCGCGACGCAACGCGACGTATTGCGGGCTGCTTCAAATATATGGTCGACATTTATTCAAGTGGTTAACAGAAATAATCGTCCTCAAAGACGCCACCCGTACAGTACCAAAGACGCTATTGCTGTGGAGCAGAGTATCGAAAATGAACCCAGCAATGATGGAAGCTTTTACTGCAGGACATTTGTTTGAGGGCTTACAAAATTCAGCTAGTGCAAGAATTGAAACCGAATGACCAACAAGCGAGTCTCACGTTCTGTGAATGGGCCCAAAACGAGATGGCCACCGATCCCGAATTTTGTTCAGCGATGGAGCTCATTTTTGGTTGAATGGGCATATGGGGTCGTGCAATTTAACACCGCCGAACAATTTTTTTGAGGCTATGTTGTCTACACAGATAAGCCCGATACAATTGACGCCTTGGAACAGAATATTCTGCAAGTTATTTCTGACATAAGGCCCCAATTGCTGCAAAAAGTGGTTGAAAATTTGGCCTCTCGGCTGGAATTTATTAGAGCCAAACGGCGGCGATCACTTGACGGAAATCATTTCTAAAACATAATGGCAAACCATTATATCTATAACAAAGCTAAATACTTGACCATAGCATTACATTATATGCGTATTAATTCTTCTTGAAAACCACACGTCAAAAAAAACACCCATTAGTTTGAATTAATTTTCACCTTTAATCATCATAAAGCTTTTACCTTTGTTGCTTGGGTTTTTTGTTTAATTATTTTTATTTTGAAAATTGTATTAGTTATCATAAAAGATCTTTATTTAACCAATACGAAAAGGCTTATTTCTGCACACGAGGTCATGAAAATCAATTTTCCCATTCAGGTGCATCCAAACGATCTGCATACACTCCCAAGTCGGTTGTGGTGAATTTTAAAAAACCCTCAAACCGAATTCATTTACCCTCTGACATGAATTGACCACAAATAGCCATAACGTCCGTCCGTAGGAACGTTTTATGCGCAATATGCGTTCATAATCTTTCTTTAAAGGAATGACCAGGAACATCATTAATTTTTATTATAGTTAGGTACTTTTGAAAAAAGGATGCACATACGCACATCAAATGCAGCAAAGTGTGATATGCTGCAACCAGCATGGTGGCCAGGAACCACAAAAAGGATGCCATTTCGCTACTCTTTAATGGTCTGACGGATGATGGTCGGCAATATTTGTGACGATGGAAAAGTGCGTTGTCATTTCCTTTTTCTTTGATTTTCTTATTTTTAGCAATCCGATCTTGGAACGGAGCAGAGATTGATGGATGATGGATGTGGTCAGCAGAGCGGTGATAATATGCGAAACAAACACCCAATGACCCGAAGTCACTGGGTTTTGACCGCAAGACAACAAGACAGATTGATTCGAACTAGCCGAAGGTATTCAAATTAATAGTCGTTCGGTTTGACGGATGAACGGAGATGGAACGAGACGTGTCGGTCGATGACTTTTTGGTGACGTGTTTGAGGAGTAATTTGCGGTTTTGACCATTGAAGATTGCCAATTGCTGTTTGCAGGAAGATAAAAGGGCTCTGGAATGAATGAAGAGGCGTTATTTTGAATGGAAATACACAATCGATTGATTGTGCAAAAGATGTTATCAATTGTGGTCTCGTCGGCATCTTTTGATGGCAGAGATCTAAGGAAGAAGTTCTGGATTTTTTTTTCAGGGATTTGTTGGCAAAATTAATTATTCACAAAATAGTTTGACAATACTTAAAATTTTGTGCACTTTAAAGTACCCTTTCTATTAGTTTTTTACATAGGAAAAATGAAAGCCAATTTTGTCATGTGTTGCTTCTATGTTATATCAACTTTGGATGCAACTTAACTAGAGAAAAATTTATAGGTTAAGGCTTAGATATTAAAGGTTGTGAGTTGAGCATTGATTGATAAGATTTAAAAAGGTATTGGTGTTTTTAAATACCTCGTTCTATGTTTTTTATTATTTAAGAAAATGCACACTTTCACTGTTTAATAAATTTTATTTCTCCAATACATCTAAAAGTGACACTTTTAACGTGCGATGTTTTCTATGTTATTTTTTCTTTTGACTCATTCGGGCTTCTATAGGATATCATTAGATAAAATTAACTACTTCTTATTTCGGTTTCTTAACTGACAAGTTACCGTGAATGTTTAAAATGCTGTATTAAAATAATAACGTCAAATTAGATTCTATGTTTTTTGTTTCACTGTACTAAGGTTAAAAAAAGATATTAACTTTCTTGAAAATGAATTGGACTGCTTTATGTTTATTTTGTTTTTTTAATTAATTAAAAAAATATTATAAAACATGCTAAGCTTAAAAAAAAATGTATGAATGAAAACATAGAAACGATGCACATCAAAATTTCATCAATTATGACTAGTTCACAAACAAAAAATCAATGAAATATAAAAGTTTTTAATAATTTGGATAACGTTGTTCGATGATTTAATACAAACTTATCCCAAAAAGAAACTTAAAAAAACATAGAAAATCATACCTAACAAAAGTGAGTAGACCATTGTGCTATCTACTTTTTCTTATCAAGAGAAACATCACTTATTGTAACTAAGTACTTCTTTTGAGTGCGTTATTAAGTTAACTCTCAATAAAGAAATAACATAGAAAACATAGAATGGACAAATTGACATTATTTGTTTTAGAATAACCATATATAGACTTTTTGAAGAGGAAATGGTTAATTCTTTTCAAAGCAGAAAGTAAGAAAAAAACATAGAAAACACTTCACGACAAAAATCGAACTTGGGTACAAGTTATCTTTTACTAAACAAACAACTCTTCATACAAATATTAATTTACTAAAAGAAACTCTTCTTCTTTAAGATGAGGGCACTTTTAAATGAATAAATAACATAGAAACATAGAACGATCAAATTGGCATTATTGGATTCAGAATAACAACTTTTTATCGCTTTCTGAAAGAGCTAATAGTTACCTTTAATGTATCCAATAAGTAAAAAAAAAAAACATAGAAAACACCTCACGACAAATATCGACCTTTAATACCTACTTATCATTTTCTACTTGGCAACAAGAAATACATGTTAATTTAATAGAAGATATTTTACTGTATCCCGTGCACAGTTTTGTTACGTCTTATTAAGAAAAAAACATAGAAAACATAGAAAACATAGAATGGATAAATTGGCATTAAGGGTAACAAAACAATTACTTTTTGCTGTCTATTCGAAGATTTAGAGTATGTTTGTCTTCATATCAAAGATCACTAAATGGCAAGTAGCACCTGAATAACATAGAAAATACATAACTGAACTTCCTATTTCAACTAAATCAATTTCCTTCACATCTATCACAAATTTTAATTGTCTTTAAATCTTGGTCTCAAATTTCTTCAATAATAATAATCCTTCCTCACAAAATTTTGAACTCATCAAATTTATTTGATATTCCTCAGATGCATGACAGCCATCATTAAATTCGAATAATTCGTTTCAAATACTTTGTAATCGTTAAATGGTATGTCTTTTCTAAGAAGTGTCAAGAGACGAAAAACATACACAGGATACACGCAGCAATACCGCCTGAAACTTGCCGTCCATAATAATTTCAACAAAAAAAAAAAAATAAAAGACGCAAAAGGAAAGGAACTTCAGAGCCAAAGGAACATTTCGTATACAAAAATTGTAATTCAATCCAGATATGCTCGTAAACAGCAACAACAACAACAAAAACATACATAACTGCCGCCTGGACTGTGATGCATTCCTCAGTCAGAATTCTAATTGCGTTATATCAATCAAAATATAATCCTTTACCGATGACGTGGGTCGCTGACGCTCGCTGTTGCTGCTGCCGATGCCTTAAAATTCTTCTCCCTCCTCTCCTCCCCCTGCACACCAACGAAGAGACAATGGAAAACTATCCCCACATTTGGCTTCGCATCCGTGATATGATTTCCACTTAAATCCCTTTTTGGAAGAGATTTTTTCAAACTATGTTAGAACGCAGACATTGTTCCCATGGAATCATTTTACATATATACCAAATGATGTACAACAGGTGATTGACATCATGTTTCTGGGGCGAGGAGGGGATGAACTCAAAGTGGGGTAGCCATCTATATATATATGCACATGGAAAAGCCAAACAAAGACCATCTCCACCAGCCATAAACAAAATCTCAAACAAAGAAAAACCACGCGATAAAGGAAACCGAACGCTTTTCGATGCGTGCACTGTACGCAGACGCAGCAGACGCGCAGACAGACAGGTTTTCCCCATCCCCCATATATCTAATGTAAGCTGTTTGCATCCACAGCTGGAGCGAGCTGTGTCGATACGTTGATGACGACGACGGACGCCGCCACCGACCGCAAACGTGGATGGGCGTCAATTTTATCACGATTCTTGAAAACACGCACCTGATCTTAATGGATCTTTGGGGCTACGAAGTGCATCTGGATGCAGCTTCACCATCACCACGTTGCATTTATCGCATAGTAAAATCGTGACGATGCCTTTAAAGGTTGTCTATGTTTATGACTATATGTCTATGGCTTGAACTTGAAGCTGCTATATGTATGTTATATAGAAGAGGGGCTCCAGTGGGAGGAAGAGTCGGAAAACATGTTTTTCTATTCGTTTTCTAGCGTTTTCCCTTTTTTTCCAATGATGCATCTTTGTGTTTTCCCCCCTCTTGTCTTACTGTCTGCAAACCCAAACTTGGGACTTGGGGAAAAGGAATCTTAATGACGATCATGTCGATGAAAACGAAACAACGCAGCTTCTTCTGATGGCAACGACGACGTCTCTAAGGTTTAAGGTTGTGGAGAAAAATACGGAGTCAAGAATAAACAAACAGGAAGGAAGAGGAGCAAAGGAGGGTTTGGAGAATGTTGGGAAAATCGTTGTAACGTTTTTTTTGGTTTGTATATTTGAAATACATTTGATTGAAATGGTGGAGTGATGGCGTTGGGTTTTTCCTTTCATTTTGTGAGTATTGATACAAAGATTTTGATGCGGCACCCTTTAATGTGAAAAGACAAAATTGATAACGTCTGTTGTTCAAGTTTAAATCATAAGCTTTTAACTGGTCATTTTGGTCATTTTCAGTATTGTTGACGGATTTTTAAAATATTTGACAATAGCACACAATTAATTTAAAATTCCAGCGATCAGGTAGATACACCAATGCATCTCAAGAGGGAGTCAATGACCCCATGTAATGTTGGTACTGCTGTAAAAAGAACAAGGCGTTGTATTGCAGAGTTAAAGGTTTTGAATCAATTGTGGAGCATAAGTATCTTTGACAAAGTTTCCGGTGGACTATTGACCTCACCTCTTTGAGAAATTACACGATCAGAAAAATTTACGTGGAAAATTGCAATCGTTGAAACACGTTCAGGATAAAAAGGTTTTCCGAGCCCTAAAATGCGACAACTTTACTTATCAAAGTATTCATGAAAATGGAATTTCCAGAAGCCGCGAAGACACTATACGTTGCCAGTCATCTTTCGGCTTAAGTTCTCGGGCTAACTGAACTTCAAAAGTATTTAGACTTTCTTTTCTGGTATAAGCTTAATTCCAAAGATGGACAAGAAGGGGTTTCATCATCACTACGAACTGTAGAGGAAATATTCTCAGTTTTTCTTGCGCAACGCTAACTGTTTTGATTCCTCACTGCCTTACAACAGCAAGTTCTCCCAATACCTCAAATTCTTCTACCAATTTTATACTATTGACAATTTGAAATGAATTTGAAAAATGTAAATGAGTTTTTTTTTAAAGTGTTTCGTTCCTTTAGTTCCTGTGAGTAATGGCGTTTACCTGTCAAATGTCAAAAAATGACAGCTGAAAAAGCGACACCTACCCAAGCAACTTCAAGAACTTCTGAACTTTGACATATAATAGAGAGGTCATATTGTTAAAGCTACGTCTGTCAGTTTGCTGTCAATTATGAAGACTGGCTGTCAAATCAATATGGATGAATATAGCGTTTTAATAAAATTTGAATCCATTAGTTCCGCAGTAGAATCCAAGGCTGTCGATATCGACTCACTCACAGAACTCTTTATTTTACAGATGACAAGTTAAGGAATTTTTTGTCGTGACTTGGTTAGAAGCTAAAAGACCGTTGACAGAGATTGACGTGAGTTTGTTCAATGGGCCTTGAAAACTGAACTTTCCATTGAAAAGTCATCATCAGCGGCTGCACAGACAAGAGACCTCATATAACCCCACAAAAAATATTCCACCTGTCATGGGCCTACAGCGTTCCCCATTGACTGTAAAACTATATAAGGACCAATGATTCCTTCTTCCCATTCAGCACACCAGTGATTCAACAGTATTGTTGAGACGGATTGTGATTGTGATCACTCCAAAAACGACAATTTTGCTCATTACCGTGCCCATTCAATCAAAAATGACCTTCATCACTGAACAAAAAATCGGGATCAGTGGCCATCTCGTTTTGGGACCTTTCACCATTATTTTGGTTATAAATTTGCACGATTCGCAAACGTTGTTCAGGAGTAAGTCTATTCACAATGAAATGGCAAACCAAACTGAGAATAAATCAAGTGAGAGCTGTCAAAACGACCAACTCCGAAAAAAGCATTACTATATTGAAAACCACACGTCTTTAAAAAAAAAATAAACACCCTTTACTGATGACGTGTAGGTTCGCAGAGACTGCACTTCTTTTACCTATTAAAATATTTAGGAAACATGCATGAATTGGTTTTGGGTTCTTTTCCAAGTAAGTTTTTGTTTTATGTAATTTTGTAATGTCAACAATAATAACTATAATAAAGTGTAATTCATAAATAGATTTAACTCAGTACTTCTTGTAAAGTTGTAAGTCAAACGAAAATGTTATTTACTTTGGGATACCTCAGGAGAGCCACTTAGGTACTGTTCTTTTAATTTTATTCATACACTTTTCAATTTTTATTACTAAAACTCACTTAAAGCGATAAATGGTGGCTTGAAACCTTCGTTAGTATTATCATTGGGATATCATTCAACATATTTATTCAATCTACAGAAGTTCTCTTCAAAATTTTGAATTTCCTTTAAACTTTTCAGTCGAGATTGGACTGTACTTTTGAATGTGTGTCTAAACAAACTTTGCTTCTCTACCTAAAGTTCTAACCTTCCTAAACTTATTCGTGTACCGTTTTGTTTACTCAAGATAGATGATGATAACTTGCCAGAAGTGTTACAAAACGAATGTAAAAAGTATCTCTATGTACATAATAATCATTTTTCATTTATAATAAACGATAACTTGAACCATCATCCAACACAACCCGTTTGTTTGTTTTTCTATTTTCCTTCTTTTTTTTCATTTTTTTATCTTTTTGTCCAATGACACGTGTTCCCGAAAACCACTTTACAACAACGAGTACGAGTATCTAAAAAAGCAAATCCTATAACGATAGATAATTCCCTGATCAGCAGCAGCAGGAAAAACTTTTAAAAGCGTTATGCGGGGTGGTTGTTTAGGGTGTACAATGTAATGTATTGTATCTCCTCATGTTCATGTATGCAGTTTCATGGAATATGAAGCAAAACCGGTGCACGCATTTGTGTCTATAGCTTTACAACATTCTGGTTCCAGAACCAACCAACCAACCACACCTCAAGGCAAACCATGAAATTACATCCATCCCCAAATGGATTCATGTAACGGAACAATACCAGTAAACCTAAATCGTCTGTGTATATGATAATGACTATGATGACGATAATGACAGTTCTTTTCTGTCAAAAAAAAAAAAACATACGATAGTACGACGACCAGTACCAATCAAGTCTTCATAAAATGACACCCTGATGGCCTGGATGAAGAAGGAATGAATCTCTGACGGGGTGACTATAATAAATCTTGAATCATACTCATCCCCGCCCTGCACTACTTCCATTCTCTTACTCGTACTCGCACTCGTATCAGTCTTGTCCCAAAAAACCGAACGATTAGAAACTGGTTAGTTTTTTTTGGAAAATAATCATAATTAACGATAGTTGCACGTTTTTGAGTGACGAGCAGATGTGCAACAAGATGAACGTTTAGTTGTTTTTTTATTTAGATGAAATTTAAGTCATAAGATTTATTCATGGGGCGTTACATGAGTCACAAAGTCAGGGCGAAATGTCCTGGATGCTGCTCGGTTTTCTTTAATAAAACAATTAAAATGTCTATCAAAAGGAAGCTGCGCAGCGCTAATGTGGCTTAGGATATAGGGATGCATCTCGGTGTGGTCAAGTAATGGTAATATATTCATAATATATTGTTGAGATTTGAGAGGTCAAATGTAATCTACTTGACCCCACGAAACTGTAAATTTCGACAATGTTTACATTTTGTTTATATTCAAATTATGTTTTTGTTTTTTAAGATTTGACAGTCGTTTTCAAAACAGCCAGTGTTGGCTTTCGAATCATGATTAACGACTGACAAACAAAACGATTGGTAAGGTTGTAAAAGAATGCAATCTTTTACAAATGTAATCTTTTAAATTCAATCATTGAATTCAACTCAAAGAGTGTATTCAATTCATTGTATTCACTTAGAGAGAGATAATCGAACTCATTCGAATTCAAAAGGATTGCAATAATTTGACTGCAATCAATTCATACGAAATTTCATTGCATTCATTGAAATTTTTTTTTTGCAAAAGATTAAAAGACTGAGCAAAGACAGCAAATCAGGGCAAAAAATGAGTTTAAAGACTCTAAACGAATGAAAATGAACGAATGAAAACTGAAATGATTGAAATCAAATTATTTCATTCAAATGATTGAGCAATGAAATATTTGTTTCAAAGCACTGAACTGCAAGTTAAAGCTTCAGACGATTTTATCTAACCCAACAAACACCTGACAGTTGTCAATTCATTTTAGAAAGACAGTGTATTTAAACGTCATCGTCAGTCCGGTGTTCAGTTGAGCTTATTTTACTTGTGAGCAGTCGAATTCAGAAAATTTACATGACTGAACTGACAACTTATGGGAATTCCGTCATTTTTAATTTCAGTTTCAGTTTTTGTATATACACATTAGTTTAACTAAAAGCTCAACTAAAACTGAAATGATTGGCAAAATGTTTAAAATTAAGTAAATATTTTGACACAAACTAATAGTTTTTATATCTTAGGAATGACATTTGCAACAGAACATAAAATTAATGTCAAAATTTGAATAGTTTTATTGCTCTAAAACGATTAATAAAAGAAAACAAAACTCTGCTCTTAAAAAATCAATTCTTTTCAATTTATTGCTTCAGAAATGAGTGATTTCAGAATTGACATTTTCAAACAAATATTAGGCACTAGGGATATTTTTTTGAAACTACAGACGACTTTAGACTGAAAAAAACCACGAAACCGAAACTTAGAGATTGACATTTTTAGATTTCAAAACTAGTCTGACAAATTTCTAGTCAAGGTTGCCACTTTAAGAAAAGATTCAATTTTTTCGAAGTATATTTTTGAATTTGGCTATAGCCAGCAAGTGGTTTAGATTCTTCCGCTGATTGTATGTTGCTATAATTTTTAGATATAGATCATTTTTCTGTTAATCTTAATATATATAAATCTCGTGTCACAATGTTTGTCCTCAATGGACTCCTAAACCACTTAACCGATTATAATAAAATTCGCACACCATGTGCAGTTCGATCCAACTTGAGAGATAGGATAGTTTAAATCTCAAATTATAGTCGCAATTTTAATTTATTGCTAATTATTTGTCTGTTATTATTTGACAGTCACAATTATCTGTTACCTCCAAATGATTCTAACAGATGTCGATACCTTTCGATTGGGTTGAGTAAGTAATCAATAGATGGCGCTGTTATGGTAAATCTAGGAACGTGTCATATATCTACATTTTAACAGCATAATTACCACGTGTTGTTGACGCTATAATATTAATTAAATTTATTTTGTAGTGAACGAAATACCGTATAATTCAATTATTTCCACTTTTTAAATTTTTGGTGTTAGCATATCTATATATATAAAAATGAATCCCGTTTTCCCTTGGTCACGGCATCACGCGTGAACGGCTGGACCGATTTCACTAATTCTTTTTTTGTTGTATTTGTTATTATTAGGAGAAGTCTCTTATGTAAGAAAAAATTACGAAAGTTGCACAGGAAACAAGAAGATTTTACTTTTTTAATAAAATAATGTGTTATGGCAGTAATATTCACGTAGTTGCCATTAAAAACAAAGAATTGTAGTTTAAATGCTCTTTGCAAATATAACGGTCGGAGTTGGTCTGTGGTCGGAATTATAATAACAAAATACTTATATAATTCATTTACCATTTCTTAGTGTACTTTTCACATTGGTTTCCATAGGATAATTTGTAGTGTGTGTTCATTTGTGAAGTGTTTGTTCAACAAGGTTAGTCAAATTAATATAGTGTTTCAAAGTTTTGATAGACCATTTTCATACTTTTACAAAAGAATACGTACTATAGTATTTTGTTATTTTCAGTTGAATTTTTGTTTCTAAAAATGCCGGCAATTAGATGTACAAACTTAAGTCACAGAACCCGTAATGCTGCAAGTAAAAGAAATACAAGAGCAAATCAAACTGATGAGCAACGTGAAACGCGGAATGAAGTTGAACGGAATCGATGGAACCGACATTAACAAAATAGAAGTGTTGCGTTTAACTCTTATAGAGCTGCATTGACTACAATACACTGCATATCGTTGCTATTGGACCAATGAACGTTGTTTGTCAATATTGCAAGGCATTAAAGTTTAAAAATGAAACCCCTGGATTGTGTTGCTCGAACGGTCAAGTCAAACTGAGGCCGTTGGTACCGCCACCAGAGCCATTACATTCATTGGTTTTCGAAAATGGACCAGATTCTAGACATTTTTTAACTGATATCCAGTAATACAATAATTGCTTTCAAATGACATCATTTGGCGCTACAAAAGTTATTCAAGAAAATTTTATGCCAATATAGGTGTATACCAATTAATATACAATCACAGTTAAAAACATTCTCTGTCGGGTCAGCTTTAGGTACTTAATAAAGAAATTAACTTTATTCAGATAAATAGGTAACAGATATTTCTTGATTATAGGGCGGTACGAAGTTCGCCGGGTCAGCTAGTAAACACATTTAAATTTTAAATTCATCAGAATTTCAGATTCCCGTTTGTTTCAACAAAAAAGAAACAGAGACAGACGGATTCATTTCATGATTGAAAGCATTAAAACAAATTCATCTGTCATTTTAGCAAATGGAGCCAAGTTCACGATGAATTGGATTCGTTCAGGCGAACTTAAGGAGATCACCGCTGTAACTTACAGCAGTTATTTTTACGGGTGCTCTAAAGCTGCAAAAATGGAAAACTGGAATAAATTGGATTTAATGGCAAGTTGGCATTTTTCCTAATTATTAATTGAAATTATTAAATATCAAAAGAAAGATGAACAATAAGGGTTTAGATTTCTTGTTCAGTAATATTCAAGGATTCACAAGCATTGAAAGGTTTCAAAGATAATTATTTCATATTCCAAAATTGTCCTCTTTCATTTTTTTTTTCAATTCCAAAAATGCACATGCAGAAGCTTATGTTTAGCTTAACTTTGAGCTCATATTTCAAAAAAAGACTAAACAAATACCGACTGATCCTAATTATGAAAATTTTTCCAATTTCTCTTCTATTTTGCAAAAACCACAAAAATGAGCTACCTATCTGTGCCAAGATGGTCGCTGAGCTAAAGAAGGAAGGTAAACAAAGCCACATAGTTTATCTTATCCACCATTAAGTTATGATCTTTAGGATTAACTGACCTCTGATTATGTCAATTGATTAGAAAATCTATATCTCAGATTGTTGTGCATTTCGTTTCCATTTGCAAATAACTGTCATACCTGCGACGAACGACGACGAAGACATTATTTTTTCCAATTTGCATTTTTGCATACCTTTACCTTTCTAGAGACTCATCAAAGACCATTGCTAATCCTTTTTCTTTTTTTTTGCAGCTACAGAAGAGTTACCTTTTTCTTAAAGGCAACCAAAAGGTGTATCTACATACGTATGAAAAGAAAAGATAGATTAACGCCTTTGTTGTGGGTGGCATGGTCTTTTTTTTCAGTTTCGTTTGACAGGACGAATATTTTAAAGCATTTTTAATAAGAAATTATCACACAAGAATGCCCAACAAAAGGATGCAATTTTGACAACAATGAACTTGACCAGCAGGAGATATATGGGAAAAGAAAAATTCAAAAAGGAAGTCGTTTGTTTTTAGCGCCAAGTTGAAGAAAAACACTTTTGGCGGGAAATGTCATAATTCAAATTTTAAAGATCGATGATGAACATGAACTATGGGCGATTTTTCTATATGTGTATATTTTGAACAAAAGTTAACAAAATTCAAATGAGAATATAATCGATTATCTTGTGGTATTTATCTTTATATTCTGCATTTGATGAGTTTCAAATTTGGTTTTGTCATGATTTACAAAAGAATGACCAACCTGTCAGCGCATTGAGTTGAAATGATGAATGATTGACCATTGGATGAATTCTTAAAGGCATAGAAGGAATATTGAACGAAGAAAGATAAGACATGGTCTCGCCTTGAAATAAAACAATTCAAGGCTAACATTGGAATCAGATGAACTCAAAACAAAAGTTACAATTTTGTGTCTACTTGCCAATTTGAAAACCGTTGACACTAGTAGTGTTACCAGACGTCCTGGTTTGTTAGGGCAACTTTTGACGGGTTATGCTTCCATCTTAAGGAAGAACTTTAATTAAACAAACTTTACTTAATGAAGAATATAGTTTCTGTAATCTGACAGCTGTCAATAAAATTTACAAAATATTAGTTAAGGAACATATAAATTGGTGCCCTTAGCTTATTTATTAGACTTTTTTTAAAGAAACTCTTAACAGTAAGATCAAATTCCAGTTGTCTGAATATGCCTCATTTTTATGATGACTTTGAAGTCTTGAAATATGTCAGATTGAGATAGCTTTTGGGTACGCTCCATATTATATCTTACGTCTCTTAAAGTTTTATTAGTTGCACATGTTGCTCTTCGCTGTTATGATGAGTTGTCTTTAGTGACTGACAACATGACCACTACGAGCTGTCAGAATCAACCCGTCCCTATTGGAAAATACTGACAACATTGCAAAAGCCCTGATGGAACAACATTTTCTATTTTTAAAAACTGTGAAAATGACTTGCCAATAGATGCGAGATCAACAAATTCAAAGTTAATTCTGGAGTTCCACAAGGTAGTCAATTTGGGTTTATTCTTTTAATTTTATTTATAATAATCGATTCACTGTCTGTGTTGACGAAATTTAAGAGAATCATTCATGCACACGATGTTAAAATCTTCAAGACTATTTTAAGAGGAATTTGGGATGTCCAATTATTTCTTCAAGACCTGCCGTGATACTGAAAGGTCAAGTTGGTCAAGTTAGTAAGCTCACCTTTAAATATCAATTGTAACTCATGTTAATTAAAATATTAAACTTGTTTTATTCGTTAACGAATGTGTAGCTATTTCTTTAATTACTGTGCTGGCTATAGAGGTTTGAAATGCAGAGGGCGCTGCTGTACGGTTTCTATTGTAGTTTTGTTTTTGTCTATTCTCTGCAACAAACCGTAGCTGCACTTATAAAAGGTTTTCGTTACATAAATGTTTAAAAGAAAAAAATATTTAATTATTTCATTTTTTATTGCAAAATATAACATACCTGGTCGACACATCCCTGGTCTTAAATGACAAATGGCTTTTAAGCTCACGAACCTTCATATAGAAAGCGCGTGTTGTTTACTTATTTCTACTGCACTGTCTATAGTCATCAATAAAACATGGCTACTAAAACCACCCAAGAGTTCGCAGTGCATTTTTTCTACGTAAAAATTGCATACTTTTTATCTCTAAGGTTCCATTTGTAACGGCTCTCTCCTTGCCCGATGACATCTACTTTCTTTTCTTAAGAACTGAATCGAATATTGGTCATCAGAAGTTATAAAGATGATTTAAAACCGGAAGACTTTGTCGGTATATCTTGACCTCTAATGGCTACTTTTCTACTTAGGAGGTTCCGCCAAGAAACTCAAATGACCACCACCACTAATATCCCATTTTATGAAGGACATAAAACTTAAAAAAAGACATAAAACCACCACATGATGAGGATGTGGACCCTCTTCGGCCTCAGAAAATGAAAACTATCTTGATTGAAAAACTACTGCCTGATTTACGAGTATAGGAGTATAGACGACAAAAATTAGTTTTGCTTTTTTCGAATAACCCAACTTGCATAACCATCTCCTCTTGATAATCCCATCTATGATCCATCCCGATACCAGGGTCATAACTCATAGCTGATGGTCATTTATAGGTTCTGCTCTTCGATACTTTTAAAACTCATAAAATTATCCGATAACCAATCTGAAATGTTTTTGCAATTAAAGTCTCTTTTTACAACTCGACCTTTTAGTCGAAATGATCGCAACCATAATCATTTTGTCACTCTCGACAGCTTCACTGAGTTCTTTCATTCAGTCATAGGGCCAACAGATCGTTAGAATTAGTTCCAAAAAAAAGATAAATTTTCTACGCACTGATTCCGCCGCACTCCAACAGAGAGAGTTTTTTTGGTGATAGTCAAGTGAAAAACAACAACAACAACTCCTGTCAAACGCACTTGTACATAAACGTCAAGTTAGTTTGGCGCGCAATTTTTTTTTTCGACTCTGGAAAGGATCGCCAAATGACGAAGTCCCAAGCAGGTATGGACCTCAGTAGAGTGCCCAGTATGCGGTCGATCGCCCAAACCATCCGCCCGTCCTATCTCTTCCTTCTAATCAGGATTAAGAAACAACAATAAATCTAGCTTAAGACTATAGCTCATTTCTGCAACTGGACACTGGTGCCGGACACTGGCTCTCGAACGCAGAAATCCAGAGGAGTATCCTTACTGACAGATCCCGAGAGAGAGAGAAAGGATTTCTTATCTTCATTAAATAAGTAAACAATACGAGGATAAGCGCAATTCATTATCTTCACATTCTGTCCCAAAAAAAAACTCGAGGTATGGATTTTTTGATTTTGGCGCGCTCTGCTAATCTTCGATCTTAAGACCTTTTTCTTTTTGAACATCAGAGAAGTTCTGAGTCCTTTCAAATATTTTTAATAATGTTTTGCCTGAAGTTTTTGTTTCTTTAACTAGATTTGAGCTTATTATTGTCAAGTGAAGAACAAAACACACAAAAAGTAACTAAGGATGTACGTTTCGTCCTAATTTCCATTTTCAACATTGAGAAACATTCCACCTACGTGTATGTCGTCGTCGATGGTCAAAAATGTTGGACTGTTCGTTCAAGATAAGAGATCCTTTTTGTCAACCAAGCCAAAACCAACAAAAGAAGAAGGAAAGGAACTATCCTTTGAAATTTTATTTTTTGGGAAAAATTTGTTATGTTAGGTGGAGAGATTTGTCCTTCTTTGTTTGGTTGGTGTTTTGTTGAAATTCACGTAGAACACGTACGTCGTACATAGCATCTTCCTGGACGAAAATTATTGTGAAATTATTTGGAATGCCAAATGTGTGAAAAGCCTTATTGTTTGTCACATCAAGACTCATCCTAAGTATTGTCTTAGATCACATACGTTTAGATTTTCCAAATGATTGCAAATATTCTTTTGGACATTTGAAGAAATAATTACTATCGGTAAATTGTGTCAAAAAAAGAGAAAGTCTTTTTCTCGGTCACATACATAGTTGACATTGACAGTAGACATGACTTTTTAGAAGTGACTTAGATTAGCAATTTCTTTATTAGTATACAAATCAAGAAGCTGTCATTTCTAATTGAGTTGTATTTAGTTTATCATTCGGTAGCAGTTTTGAAGCAAAGAAACATAAAAATTAATCTAATTCGCACAGCAGGATATTTGGTCGTTAAATTTGGGACAATTGCTTCTAAATCTTATGTCCTATGCCGCCGCACCGCCTTGGAAAAAATTGGCAGTAGACGTTAATTTTTTAGTAACGACAAAGCGAGGCTATAGTTTGTAAGTGGGACTGATTTTTATGAAATTTAACTTTAAAAGGTGTTTCTTTACTGTCTAAACATAATAGGAATGCGCGATGCTGCAACCAGAATCGCGGACGCAATTACTGTCAAAATTTCAAATACACCCAAATTGAATGTCACAAAAAGCAAACCTAACGCTACTAAGAAGCGTGAAAAGCATGCAGTATTTTTTGTTTTTGAGTCGAAATAGAAACGTCAAATTTCTGTGCGTATACAACTCTTTGAAAGGTTTTTTTTTTAGGTCAGCTTCATTGTGTGAATACATCCTAAAACAAGGAGATGTAAGACAATTTTTGACAGGAAGTGTGGTTGCAGCTTTAAGAGCTGGCAATGGAGAGCTTTTTATATGACCTGCGAATGCGACAAAAATATTTTTAAGCGAACTGCAAATGTAAATTCGCAATCCAAAACTTCTGAACGCACTCTACAAACAGGTTGGGGACTAAAAATTCGCAGGAATCTAACCTCAAAAAGCAATTGTGTTGTGTTGCAATGCGGAATTCGCAATGTTCGGCGACCAAAAAATTTACTCATGTGAACGAAATGTAAAAATTCGCGAACATTCGCAATTCACAGTTCGTGTCTCATGTGCAAAGCACTTAAAGCTGCATCCACAATAGTTTTTAAAATATTTCAGGACAAGTCACCCACATTTAAGCTTCAGAAGTGAAATGTTTGATCTTTCAATAAAGGAAGCGTTTTCGAGTCAAGCAAAGTGATTTTGCCTAAATTTTAATTAACTGCGGCTTTTTTGAATTGCCCTCATCATTCGCAAACCTAATTTTCTCTGGCTTAAAAATCAAACAGAATTTGACAAATCAATGGCTGAATTATGTTGGCTTTGAGGGCTGTCATGGCTTATTCGTATAGATGTGCAGAATTTACACTGTGGTGTAAGCTTTTTGGCACGTATGCACTGTCGTGTTGAATGCAGTAGTTGCTTGTTTTAAAAGAAGTCGACTTTAAATACCCTCCATTGGCTATAATGGACTGGACGATATAGTTCTCCAAGAAATAAAGGCGGTTACTAGACTGACGCTATTAGATTTCATGTGGATTGGTATCGTATTCCATTCATAATAAAAACCGATCTCATCGCTGAAGGATGATTATTGGATGAAAATTGGGATTCATGTTTAATTTTTCCAGATTCAATTTAGTGAACAATCCTCTATGTTTATGGTTTTTTATCTTTTAAGTGACAGGCAAAAGTTTCGACCCCAAATCAAAGTGTATTGGTCATTTACTGGCTGATATTTGAAAAATTCTTTAGTTCTAGGTCTAAAATATCTTGCAGTCAACACACATTCTGAAATTATCGACAAACTAAATTGTTACTCATAAAAAGGAATTTTAAAAGAGCAGGAAATAAAGCGGAACCCTGTGGCACACCAAAATTTAATTTCTTAAACTCTCTAGTTCAAATACTTTAAGATTGGTTATAAATTGTGTATTGCCCAAGAAATGCAATGTTCTTGAAATATTAAGACGAAATGACAATGTTTAAATACATTTTCGAATTTTATAAACTTTTAATGTCAATAATATTCACCCCATTAAAAAGGGAGAATAATTTTTCCCGAGGATTTAGACAATTAAAAATAAATCTCATATTTAGCCAATAGTAGATATATTTACAAAGCAATCTAAAAACTAACAGTACTCCCTCTATCGACGACTTCGTGCAACACTATTCCAATACTTCCAAATTCCAATTTGAAAAAAGGGGGAATATCAGTTATCAATTGAAACCTCTCCTACACAATCAGTACATTATCTATCACCATTCATGTTTTGTATTCATTTCATTCACTTGACCAATTTCAGAGGACAACAAGACAACAGAAGAAAACGAAAAAACGTAGGTACAAAGAAAGAATCAAAACAAAACGTCAAACATATTCAACGGGAACTTGTCGTTCTAATACATGTGTAGAGATTTTCCAGTCTATCACGAAAAACCGCTCTGCGAGTATTTGTGTTCGACACACACCTACAACAAAATCTCATCTAATACATCTTCAAAAAAAAAAAAAAAAACAATCACGTTCCATAGCGAGGTCAGGTAGCTCACGACATACGACAAGTGTTCCTTATATTTCCCCTAATCGGATATTCTCTTTCCTGGATGTGGCACATGACATTATTCTCACATGTTGCCTGATGTGCGTCTTTGTGTCCTCACCTCGCACACAATCACGTGTTATACCACACACCAAAAAAAATAAAAAGGTCAATATACCTGTCACTTCTCCTAATCCCCGTTCCTTCTTGGTAACACTTGTTTGTGTTGGATATTTTTGTTACTCCTGAAACAAGTGCACAACACACATATCCATCGGCTCAAGATTTACCAATAAGACATTTTTCAAATATCGCGCCAAAAACTTCGGTCATCCACTTGAATACCTAATTTCGGTTTTTTGTCTTTTTTTGTGAACATCCCTCCTTGGAAAAAAAAGGCCAACTTTTCAAGGGAATTTTGAGGAATCACTCGAAAATCAGTAGCGTGAAACCGTTAAATGGATAGTTTCGATTCGAAGGACAGTAAAAAATTAACAACAACAAAAGACCGAAACAATAAAAACATCACTATCAAGACCATATGCTACGCTTCCAACTAATGGAGTTGAACCGTTATTGAGACTCTACGAGATATTCTATCCAGCAAGAGCAGGGATACACCTCCTTATGTTTACATTATTTGCGATCTTTTCCAAGTTGTTTATTCATATAGTCGCCATCGACATCGTTGCTGTCTCGGTTTCTGTCCTGGTTCCTGCTGCCATATCGACCGCCAACATTGTAGTCCGAACCGAACGTTATGTTGAACCTTCGTGGTGGCCATGACAATGTCGTCGTCGTCGACGCAATATGTTCAATTTGTTTATTTTAACAGTGACGAAGGATCGAATTCCAAGGAGGCATCTCAATCTCTTCATCATCTCCATCAATCGCATCGAACAATGGATTTAGAAAAATGATTGATCAACCAGCCAGAAATTTAATGAAACTTAATGGTGGTGTATTGAAAAGTTGACATTCATTAAATGAAGCAAAAGAGTTTCACTTTTAAAAAACGAAACAGGATACGAGAAGTTTTGTTTATTTTTCCGAAGGGAATTTTAAACCATCCATAATGTTACTCGTTCGTAGATTCAGTGACCACCTGTTGTCATTAAACTTAGTGGCATCATATTCTTCTTTGTTTAAAATTCAAGCACAAAGTTTGCATATTCTCGTACCGTTATTTTTTTTTTTAAATTAAACATTGTAGTCGGTTTGGATTGTCGACATTTTGACAAGTCTCGAAGCTTCAATTTCACTTTATTTCTAAAAGTCAGCTCAGTGACTTAGAATATGGATTTTAAGATGAACGCCTTGGAATCAGATTTGACACCAATTGTATTTCCAATACAAAGGTGTTCAAGAAACTTCAGAGTCAATGACATTTGGTCTTTCAAAATGGTTCTTGAAAAATTCTAAGGTCTGATACTCTGTTACCAATTTTAGACATCAAAAACTTAACGAAAGTTAAATTTGCTCTGAAGCAATGAGTCGTTTAACATTTTGGATAAATCTGTGTTTTGACAGATCTCAGTCAAAAATAAAATGATCTATTCCAACAATGGGAAACATCATAATTCACATTCTTATTCTTTGACATTTGCAAGTTCAGAATATATATGACGCTATATGTACATAAAGAACTCAAATGACAGATGAATTGGTTATTTTTTTTTTAAAACCAAACTTCACAATCTCAGATAAGTTCCAAATCAGAAGCATTTACAGATTTTTTGAGAAAAGACAGAATTATTATCTACATATTTACTCGAATTTTTAAAGAGTAATAAAATTTTATGACATCTTGCAACTTTGTAACACAAGAAGAACATCGTAAAACTTTATTGACTTATACTTTTTCGTTAAAAAAAGAAGATGTACGAATATGAATAAATATTTTATAATTCATGATTGCGTGACGCATCTCATTCATAAAAATTCAGTTTACATAAAATACAAACTAACAACCTTCTTTTATCAATGAAATATTTTTAAATATCTCACATTTACCGTATGCACATTACAAATATACTAGTACATATTATAAACGATAAACTTAATCAAACAATTAATTTGCAAACAATAAAAAAATAAAACTTCTGTATTTAAATTAAGATTAAGGTGGTGCTAAATTTGTAAATGTTTATTTTAAAAGGGCTCATGATAAAATGTTTAATCGGTGTTTAGTGATTTCATATCGGTTCCAAACTTTGATGGAACCCGGCAGGATTGAGTAATCCATTGAAGATCGCTAAAAATAAAATCATTGCCCCCAAGACCCCAGAAGAAGATTAAGAAGACAAAAAAAAAACAAGGAGACCAAGAAGACGAAGCAGACCAAGAAGACCAAGGAGACCGAGAAGACCAAGAAGACCGAGAAGACCAAGAAGACCAAGAAGACCAAGAAGACCAAGAAGACCAAGAAGACCAAGAAGACCAAGAAGACCAAGAAGACCAAGAAGACCAAGAAGACCAAGAAGACCAAGAAGACCAAGAAGACCAAGAAGACCAAGAAGACCAAGAAGACCAAGAAGACCAAGAAGACCAAGAAGACCAAGAAGACGAAGAAAATAGGGTTATGACATGTACGGATTTTTCGAAGAATTAACAAATCCTGCAACTTTGACTTTTGCCATAAAGAAACTACTCTTTTTTTGACATTTCCCAAACAATTGTATTCATTTATGGTACGAAAAAGAGTATTATAGTAAATATTTTAATATTTTCTTGAAATATCCATAAGGGTACGACTTTGAGTTAAAACTCTTTACCATGCAATAAAACTGACAGTTGCGTGTGTCAACAAATTCGCCCGCGCAAACTCAATGATTTATGACCATCCGTCCGATGTGCTTTGTTTGTTTGTTTTATAAAAAGGATGGTGACACTCAACACCTTTTTCGGGATGACAACTCGTCCAACTACTACTACCTGCGCTGCGCATTCCTTCGAAAACAATTTGTGCAATTTTAGTTTATTCTTTTGACAGGTTAGTCCTGTTACTCCCCTTGCTGCCATCTAGAAATCAAAACACTTCATTACACCTGCTGTCAGGACATAGATAAGGTTTAACATTGATCGTTTAAAAATCAAAATCGAAAAAGAAAAAAAAAACAAAAGATTTTCTATAACCAACGAGCGCCATCGCCAAAAACTCGTACCTTCATTGATTTGACAACAATGACACTTTGCAGTTTTGGTATTGCACTTAAGCGCCAGGTAATTTCTTTATGAAATGAAAAATGTCAAATTGAATTTTTCAGAGTCAAGTGCCAGAGCTAGACAGTATTGTGTCTCTTTTGTCCTTTCTGGCGCCTATCCCGTCGTGCTGATGGTTTTTGTTTGAGAGTTTTAAGACAAAAGGAGTAAAAGTATACAAGGATAAAATAATTAGTATTCACAATGGAAGAAAAATTCTTTAAATTGAAATGAGGTTTCCAGAACAAATCCTTAGTCTGTTCTCTATTTTCTATTCTCCTGCTTTTTCGTTGCGCAGTTACGGTGATTTCATACTTTTCAGCAATCTGTTGTCCGTTTTAATGTTCGTTGAGTTCGAAAAACTTTCCAGACTTCTTGGTGGCCCATGTGTTGGACAAAGTTATGTTCCTCCTCGCATCCACCTACGAGTTCGTCCTTCAAGCCAATAAATATCAAATCAAAACAAATAGCAAAAAGTGCACACGTCAAAAGGAACTATTAAAATAATTTCTTTTTTCACCGACGACTTCTTGAAAGGAAGCCATTAGTGCATTCTGACAGTTCTTGTATTGTAACCTCAGAAATTTATAGACCTGTTCCAATTGTCAATTTCGCAAACCTATGTGCACTGTGCAGTGTCAGTGGAGTGATTTTTGTTCTGTTCTTTTGTTCAAAATCAGATAAAAACTAACAATGACCTTTCTCTTTTATTGTATTTTTTTTCTTTTTTAGGAAAGGTATAGGCGATATCGGCGCCATCAGAGAGATAGAAGAACCTTCCTTAAATTTCATTTCATTTTCCCAAAAAAATTCAAATACATAATAATAAAACCAAGCGAAATAAATAAAAAAACTATTACTTTTAATGGTTATACGAGAATACTATATACTCACTTTGAAGACTCCTTGTTAACCTGATCCTCGGGTGTTGGTTCTCCTCTTTCATCGTCATTTTGGACATCGTCATCGGATGACGATGGTTTTGCGGTATCTGTAAGGATACAAAAGTGGAAGACATGAAAAATTGCAAAATATTAATAACCGTAAAGCAGAAAGGTGTCGAGTTTCTGGTGAAAAAAAGATATACAATTTTATTCCTAAAACCTCAGAACTATACACAAAAGAAACACAAAAGGAACACAAAGGACGATTAAGGGCAAAAATGTAATAATTACTGTATTAATCATTAAGTTTATGAACTGAACAGGTCCTTTATTGTAGACGTGATTTTGAAAATTCATTTTCGATTTGAAAATATAAATTGAAAAGTTATTTAGTTGCAAATAATTTTTCATATTATCTTAAAATTCTTCAAGTAATTCTGTAAAAGTCAAAAAGTGACAGCCAATACCTAGGAAAACTGACGTAATAGAATTCTACAACTTGTAGAGGGGTTTTGGTAACGAAACATTTTCTGACAGTTTCTAAAATTAACATCAAAGTATTTAGATAATCATTAACTACAGCTGTTCTTTATTAAATTCTATTTTTGCACTTAAATTTCTCACAGAAAAAAGTGGTAAAACGTCATTTCCCCAAAGTGAAGATTTTGACGTTTGTAAATTGCTATTTCCATCTATGGCAATTGAAAGCATGATCAAGAGGGGTTGAGATGGAGAGACATTATTTTTAACTATTTGAGGCTTTGTTATATTTTGTAGGCAAAGTTTCGACACAATTAAGATATATGGAATTGTAAAAAAAAAATATCGAAACCGTTATGAATTCATAAAAATTCATAAAATTCATAAAATCCAGTTTATTCGATACTACGAGCTGTCAAACACAAACTAACTGACGCAGCAAGTTTTTAATTTTGACAGGAGTCAACTGACAGATGCCTGTTGACAGGAGCAGTGTTGCTGTTTTAGTAAAGAGGTCAGAAATTCAAAAAGTCACAGACTTATTGACCCGCCCTCGTATTTACTTTTATGTGTCAATAATATCAATTGTATAATATCTGATTGCCAGACCTTCGGTTTATTAAGTAATGGGAAACAATCGTTTGAAACCATTTTGCAACTTTTCCTCTTCTGTCAACGCCAAAATTGACAGCCAACACTCTGAAGAAGTGATAGACGATATAAAACAAAATTGACTTCAGGAATTTAACAGTTTTTAGAAAAGAAAATTTAAGTTTCTTGTGATTTTATGAAAATTTTCTTTAAAAATCGGATTGAGTTTAACAGTTCGAGTTTTATTGATACTATTCGTACATGTCAAAAATGTCAGTTGGGTAATTAGATTTGTGACACCAGATTTGGTTAAAAATAAACCGAACAATGATCAATCTATTGATAGATACCATTTAAACAGTTTCATGATGAATTCTTAAAGAGCACATAAGAATTATGTCTGTCAACTTAAAATATAACACTTTGAAGAACTGACAGATGACAATGAATTATGAATTCGTTTGCTAGAAATATATGAAAATCAAATTGCAGTTTATGAAAAGTCAACACACGCGTAATTAAAGTTGATTGATGTCTATTTGACAGATATGTCTAGATATTTCAAAGAGACGAATATGACGTTCAATAAATGACAGCCAATGTGACAGATGTAGCTTCCATAAAATGGCCACTATCAACTGTCAAAGCTCGGTTTCGGTTGATTCTTTTGGTAGAAGCTCACCCTCACCCTGAATGTCTTCATAAAAAGTCAGCATATGTCATACATAACTGTTATAAGAGTTATACGTTTTAGTATGAAAATGAACGCAATTCGAAATATGACAGTTTTATTCATTTCATTCCTTCATTTACGAAGGAACTGTTCACAAGAATTTATAACAATAATAAACAATTTATGATTGTGTCAATTATGACAGTTTTAAATTGTCATGTCAAAACTCAAGTCTTCTTTTTTCTACTATCTATCAAATGTCCATTTTCTTGGTAAAAGTGAATAAGTGTTCAAAGGAAGAAGACCTTTCCGCTCAGGTGGTCTTCTGTCAAGTGTGATTTGTTCCGTTCCATGGATTTTTTAACGGAAATTGTTAATAAAATCATGTTTTCAAAGGCACGAGCGAAAAAAAATAACAAAGAAAAAATATGGTAATTTCTTTCTTATGGACAAAGATATAAAGTTCGTCGTTTTTTTCTTTAAGAAATTGTATCGAAGACTCTTGAAGACGACTTCCCTATATTCCACCCTCAAAAAGTATATTTCGGGAACAAAAGACTCGATTTTTAGTGAAGCTAACTTCCTCTTTATACTTTGGATGAGTAAACAAACAATAACTGGTATACTCTCTTCATTATCGACGAAAAACGAACCAACCAAACGGGATGGGGGCATATTGAAATGTCTTGTCTTGTCTTTTATTACGTTCCAGGAGGATCCCCCTGTGTTTTGATTTCTTTATTCAAGTATTTTTTTTTCATTTTTATTTGCTCTTTTTGTTCCAGAAACTGTAAAAAAAGGGTTAAAAAAGATGACAATACCTATACACTGAAAATCCGATACTTCTGTCGAACTTTTGAATTGACTACACTAAGCCTATGTACGAGTACTTATACATGTTGTTTGGAATCCCAGTCTTCTGGATGAAGGAATTACCAGTGCGTTCCCATGAGCATTTGGTATCCCAAAAAATTTCAGAAAACAACAACAAAATTAAGCAAAACTGCGTAGTTCTACATATCCATTGATATTTCTGACTATACCTTGACAGATACTTAAACCTACTTGAATATTTTTAGTGAATGAGATGAGAATGGCCAATCCAACCTGAGATTACAACATAATGATCATGAGAATTGGATCATATGAAGGTATATTCATTGTGGAAGCTTTAATTCTTAAATTAAAAAAAAAAACTGAAAAAAATTAATGTGGGAACGAAGCCATAGAAGAACGAACTTCCTTCGTATGAGGAGTCTTTTACTCTGATGACAGTGGTTATGCGGTTGCTTGATCTCAATCTGTGTGTGCTTCTTGGTTTGGCATTTTATCGTCTTGAAATTAAATAAAGAATTCATCCTTCGTGGTTTTGAATAAATGTCAATATTAAGGTACAACTCGGAGAGTATAATGATTCGTATGTAGATATACGAATCAAACGACATTTATTGTGCCTGAGTTAAGCTTAAGGTTCCACAAAATTATTCTCAAGAAAGCCAACACCTCTAAGGTGACAAAACGCAATATCTGCCGAAAACATCGATGATGTACGTGAAACAGAAGAATGTGGGACAGTTGTCTTTCGAAGTTCAGTGAACGTACAAAGATCAAATGACCCTGAAGGTTTTCACTAACGAGCTCTGGATCTGTTGGAAATTCATCCTTATTTTCGAGGAGACATATTTCTTTAACGAACTGAGGACGATAACAATCTTAAACATTTTCCAAAGTGAGATTTTATTTTGAATAGCTTAGACAGCTGTCACATCTGAAGGTGGCATATTTTGTCATTTGACAAGTATGATCTGTCACAGTTCGAAACTAAATCACTTTTTGGTAGTGCACCTTCTAGGCCGGCAATAATGAAATTGGTTATAAAATTTGAGGTTTTGGGACAAATAGAATAAGGAACAGTTTATCTCGATCGGAAAGAACTAAAATTATTGACAGTTGCAACGTACTTTTAATGAAAACCCAGCATTGTTGAATTTTTGTCGACGGAAACGCCACACCGTGGCGCATAGGAGTAGTTGAGACCTTACTTAATGCTAGGGAACACCCACGGACTTCGTAGGTCTAGGCACCTAAGTCAGTATCAGTAGGCGTCTAAAACTGTTATACTCATAACTGTTATAAACTAAGAAAAGTATCACTTCAATTCTTATTTTTAATTCAATTTGTTTAAAGTCAAAGGACAAAAGTTAAAATTAACACAAATTCCCTTTTCTTGATTTTTGACATTTCTGTTTCATGTGTCATATTTCAATTATGACATTTTGAAGTTGCTATTTTGACATTTTTGTTGAAAAACCGTTTTCTTATTCAATAGAAACGGATTGATCTAAAAATGACATCAATCAATGACATCTTAAGGTTTAAGTCAGTTTTCAACTAAATCAGCCTGCAACTTCTCTGTTCTTGTTAATGTTTTGTTGAATTTTCATAATTTATTTAAAACGTTTGACAGATGCTCCTATTTTCTCAAAACTGTCTATTTTGACAGGACTACAGGAAAAGTGCCAAACAGGAAAAAAAACAATATGGCTGCTATGACCTGTGGCTATGGGAAACTCTTTTACACAATAAAGCACGTAGAATAACGTACTTTTATGGCTTTTTGACATGTTTTTTTTTCACGGATATTGGTTGCAGGTTTCATTTTATTTCTTTAACATTATTTTCCAATTACATATTTATTCAAATTTATTCAAATTGAATAAAAACATAAATGTCTGAACACATTTTCTCGAAATACTTTAACAGTTATCAGGATATTTTCATCAACTCACGCGGGTGAAGTCAGTGAAATAAATTTTCAATACAGCTGCCCAAAAAAAGGACTATCTCTCTCTTCCTCCCTAAAACTAGTGCACTGCTCACAAATACACAACTGACACCCTACGCGCTGAATAATCATTATCAAATATTATTATTCTACAAAAGGAATTAAAAAGAGAAAAAAAAAAACTACTTATGTATCCATTCTTTACTATCCCACAAGACTGATAAGACTTCGTCCTTAAATGCTCCTTCTTCTTCGTCAACTTAGAAAGGACGACGACCCATTATACGAAAAGTAAAAATAGTTCCATGTGTCTTCGACATCATTTTCATAAAGAGTTCATTCACCGCGAACCTATAAAATAATATCACCATTCTATTCCAAACAAAAAAACACAAACAGAAAAGGAAACATCCAGGACATGGGTATTTTGTTGTTATTTTACATTTGAAGGAGTTTTTTTTTTGAGTGAAGAGCATTCCCCTAGGAGAGTAATTAGCGCACCTTTAAAATTCTAGTAAATTGGGAAATGATGGCACGAGCCATATTTAGTTTTAATGTAATGACTTCCCATCCTGATCCTGATGGTGAACATACACACATGTCGTCCTTTTTCCTTTAGATATGACTGAGACATACACACTCACATCCTTTGATGGCTATACTTTTTGGAGGAATTCCTTGTGCTCCTGGTCGTCAATTCTTTTCCAAATTTGAATTTTCCTTCGTGTTAATTTTTGTTGTTTTGTAAGTTGAGTCGGGTTTAGTTTTCCTTTGCGGAATGGCGCGCGCGTTAATCAGTCTAGCGCGACCAAATTATTCATCTCCAGCACACTCCAATAGCTGGGTAATGGGAATATTGTGGTGGTGGTATCTCTAGGCATCCGAAACGACTATGTCAGGTGTCCATGGTTCTAATGTGGGGCAGTTGAGGTGCCCACCACCGTCAACATCGTCGTCGTTGTCGTTGAGTCATGATGCAGGACAGACGGAGCTGATAATAATAGTAGCAGTTAGCTGTTTTTGTTGTACAACAGTGCAACGGAGCATATCGGAAAATGAGTCTCGTGGCAATTTGCCGTTAAGAGCATTGCATTGGGTGGATACAAAGAAGTAGGAATAGGAACTACTTAAGATACTGCTGGCACCGCCATCGGGACTTTAAGAAAAAGGAAAACAGGTGCTTTTTGATAGTTTTATAGGTTTGGGAAACGGAACTCAATAGGTTATCGACTGAAGGGGAGCTGAAATCTGGAATATTGGAGAACTAAAACTTTTATAAGGTCAACCATACTTTTAGTATTTTAAATGCCAAAAAGACGATAAAAAACATTTAAGATCAGACTGACGTTGGGCGCCAACTAATGAATTTATTAGGAATGGCTGAACATGTGACGATCTAACCGTCAAAAAACGATCTCAGCTCAAAAAAAGTAAAACATTGTGCATAGTACCTATGACTTAAAAGCTCAACAATGACGAAGTTACCATGTAAATCACGTTGGGAGCCAACTAAGAAATTCATTCGAATTTACTGTATGTTTGTTGTCACAACTTAAACTTCAAAAACAATCTTAGCACAAGACAAAAAGTAGAAACCTTGGACGGTTTATGTATTCAAAGCTTTACGATGGGTTAGTCACAATGTCTTATTGGTCTCATGTTGGGCGCCAACTATGAAATTAATTTCGTGTGGCTATATATTCGTTTTTAAAATCTAAACTCTTAAAAACGAGCTATTGTATTTTCTCAAAGCTCTTCGATGAGCATGTTACGATGTACATTGGTCTAACGTTGGGCACCAAGTAAGTAATTTTTTCAGTATTGCTGAATATTTGTTTTGACAATCTTAACTCCATGAAACATTCTCAGCTCAATGTAATGAGAAAAAACCTTTACCATATTATGTCGTCAAACCTCAACGATAAATAAGTTACAATGTCCAAGAAACCTCATGTTGGGCGCAAACTAAGAAATTCATTAGGAATACTTTAAACATTATTGGTGTGGCAATTTAATTTTCAAAAAACAAAAAAACTCAGGACAAAAGAACGCTTAAAAACCTAGGATTTTGACAAAGATTTACCAAGAGCAAGACACAATGTCTCACGTTGGGCGCCAACCAAGAAATTCATTCGGATTTACTGAATATTTGTTGTGACAACTTCAAAAACAATCTCAGCACAAGACAAGAAGTAGAAACCTTGCACGGTGTATGTCCTCAAAGCTCTTCCATGAGTAAGTTACAATGTCTCATTGGTCTCATTTTGGGCGCCAATTAAAAAATTCATTCGGAATTTAAAAAAAAAAAAAACAATATCAACACAAAACAATATGGAAAATCTTGCCTGTTTTATGTCGTCAGAGCGCTTCAATGAGCAAGTTACAGTGTCAATCGATCTTACGTTGGGCGCCAACTAAGAAATTCATTCGGAACTTAAAAAACCAACCTCAACACAAAGAAGAATAAGTAAAAACTAACAAAATTAATCATAGTTCACTGGTATTTCTTCTGAAATTGATACAATCTCTAACAATTCATCAAATTGCTACAAATGTAAATGAATGCCCTTTCTCACTTGATTTGGCATTCGATGCAATCAAATTGAAGGTTAACTTCCTTACTGGACACACCTCCCGTAGAGTCAAATTTAAATGAATGTTCAAATGCGTGTGCGAGTCTGAAGAAATCTCAAAATACGAAAATTTGCCTTTGGCACAGAAACCTTAGAAACTGAGTACAAAAAAAAAAAAAAACACACATCCTTTTCTTATGTGGCTCGTGCTGTGTTCATATGAGAACAAAAATTATTTCCAAAAAGAACAAAGCTGCATAACACCACACACATTCAAATTGCTGATGAAAAACCCCTTGAAAAAAAAAATTCGATCATATACGAATATAAAAGGTCCTGATCCTGACTCCTGGCCTTTATTTAAAAATTCCAACTTTCACGGTCGACGAGCACAGTTTATAAAAAGGACACACTGCGCGCCGAAATAAAAGAGAAGTAAAAAAAAAAACAACACTTCACGGTATGCCCCCGACTTATTATGGGCGGCGCGGCGGACAGACGATGTGGCATTGTTTTAACCAGGCCAGACCAGACCACAGCGCAGCGCGGGAATTGAGGCATTCCGCAACCATATGGTCGTCGTCGTCCAAGAAGGATAAGAAGTGTGTGTGTAACATGTCGTAAAGTTAACTTGGGCATATCGTCTTTATAGAGCGGGAAATAACCTTAAATTATTCCAAAATCGACCCTGAGTCGTGAAATTCACTTCCATAAGGATAAATGCAAGGACATTTGTGTGTTGTTCCTTCGACAATACAAAAATGATTACCAATTGGTTTCTGCTGGTTCCAATAATCACACATGCAATCGAATAAGGTTAAATATTGAGGGCTGCGACTGCGACTTTTGGTGCTGGTTTCGTACGAGTATTTGGTGCTTGGTTCTTGGTCCTGATCCAGGTCCCCGCTTATCGCTTATAGGGGTGGCATATGCAAAAAAGGGTAGGTCACCACCACCACCAGACTGCGCTATTATGGTGCACCTGGAGTTTGGAACACTCTCGACTGCGACTGCGACTATGAATGTCGAAGTCGATGTGACTGCGGATGGCGGTATTGCACACGATTTTCGTGTTGTTTATGGGAAAAAATTGGCAGTTTGTCAGTTTGCTTTTTTTGTTGTGTTTTTTTGAATAAATGCAAATTAATAAAACTCTCGAGATATATAATTCACTTGTTTGGCATTTTTTTCCATAAGGATTGCTTTGTGTTGGACAGGACTTCAATTTTTAAGTTCACAAAAAGTGCATTCGAGTGTGTCTCGAGAGAAGGGAACGTATACTCGTATTCCATATCCCACTTCTTTTTTAATGATGGAGTTTCATATTTATTTGGTGTGAAATTAACATTAAAATATTTTTTTTTGTTGTTGTTGTTTTTAATGCGGGATGAATCTATAAGCAGTTGTTGTAATTTGAAGGCGATATTTCTTATGAAGAACAAAGATGTGAGTTTCAATTGATTGGTGGAGAAGTTCAATGGCACAATGCAAGGAAATAGGTACCACTTCGTCTGAACATCAATCAAGCCGACCGACGACGTTTTTGGGTTTTTGGAGATTCAAGAGTTAGACTTTTGGGTTTCAAGTTCAAGGATGCATGCAGAAGATGTGTTTTTGACAATTTTTGCAAACTCTCATTCGAAAATTAAGTGGCGAAAATTAAGAATGCTTTATGAATTGAACTTCATCAACTTTATAACTGGAAATTTGCTCTTCAAATTTGTTAACATCATCTTTGATTTTAGTCGTCCTGAGATATTACTAGGATTGACCTTGAAATCGAATCAAATTGGACATTGATTGAAAAGGAGTCTTTTGAACTAAGGTAGTTCAGGAGGCTTAATTCTTCTAGCAGCACCAGAACTGGAAGATTCCACAAGTCTGACCATTATTTCCATTATGATTTAGCGTTTTAACTCTGGTCCTTCTTTTTTATAATGTGGCTAAAAACGAGTTTAAGCCAGTCCCACTTACTAATCGCTCGAAGTTTTAATTCAAGCAGCAAAAATGGGTAATATTTTATCAGTTTTTTTTCCAACATCTACTGGAGTACCACAGGGGTCCATTTTAGGTCCATTGCTTTTTCTATTTTTATTTCTGTACTAGTACACTGAAAATGCACCTAGACTGCTATGAAAAAAAGGCATTACCCACAATTTTAATCAACGTTTAATGTGACAGTTAAGTTTGACAAGTTTTCCCTCAACCACCCACACTTGAAACGTTCTTAAGAACTCGACTAGTCTGTCAAAGTTTAAATATAATTTCAAAACTGTCCTTGATTTTACTCGCGTAAGGTCCAATATTTGAGCTTCAAAGTGACATTTAGAATGAAATGCTATGTAAATGTTAAAATATCTTTTTTTAGCCCATATCAAATGTCATAAACTGTCAAAATTTTATTTAGGGGAAAAAATATTCAAGTTTCGGTATGACTATATTTAAAACGAGACCAATTTTGACAAGTCCGAGAGGAGACTTGCAGAATTCTCGTCGGGTTTCGTTTCTTGGCCAGCCCTAAAAATAAAATAAAAACACTCTTGCGTCACCCACTTCGTTCGTGAATTCCTTAACTTGACACGTGCTAAATGATATGGTTTCTTCCATAAAAAAAGGATTTACTAAATTCCACCTTCTTTTTCAATATCAACTCTTTCAGGATATCAAAATAGTTTTACAAAAAAAAAAGTGCAAAACCAAAAAGAACACGTGTGTAACCAGGACCCCAGACAAGTCCTTTCTCCTCCTTCCATCGCATTGTTGTCGATTGAAACCAGAACCATCATCCATCCCAGGGAGACATACGATTTAGAAATTCTTTGAATAGAAAACCAAATAATTCCTCTTCGCACACGACATCCCAAACACATCCATCTCATTAGATTCCAGAATCCTGTCCTTCAGGATTCGTGTTTTGAAATAAATAAAAAAAAACTTTATCATGCAAATTCCGATTCAGTTCAAATCGGAAGTCGGAAGTAATGAGTGTGATGTTATGTTATTTTTTTTCTACTTGATACTAGGGAGAGGGATCCTTCAATTGTAAGGAGCACTCGTTCCTTAACCTTCAATTGTTTGGTTCATCATTTTTTTTTTTCTAGAAATTGGCGGCAAACGGAAGTTCATTAGAAGCAGCACATCACGTCTTGGGTCGTAATTGCGCTTTTTTTCTGTCATCTCGAGAGTTGGTTGTTCCTTTTTTTTTCTATGTCATGTTCTATTGACCCTGACGTTTGTTGCTGGTTTGGAACACACCAACCTGTGCCATTGTCCTCATTAAATGCGCGGGTATAGAATTTTTTTTTTGTTTTTTATAATTTCCAATGGAAATTACATCACGAAATGAAATTAAAGGAAATAAGAAATGCTCATTGCTCAGACACCGTGTAGAGGTCGCTTTTCCTTTGCTTTGCATCATCATCGGGACAAGGAAGGGTCGCCAAATAACCGTCGCCACATAACTACGCGTCTATAGCAATCGACCCTAGGAGTTTCAGTCGAGTGACTATGGTAAGATGTATTTTGGTGGCTCCTTTGACTTTCAACTCGCCACTTTGAACTCGAGGTTCAAACACGAAGGTTCTATGATGCATAAAATTTCCTTCTTGATGGTGAAAGAGCACTTGTTGTGCTCCGAAGGAGAAATGTCGCGGTTAAACATGGAGGGCAGGACCTAAGAGAGGGGGTGTCTTTCTTAATTCTTGACATCTAATTAACCTCTATGTGTGGTTGTGTGTGTGTGTGTTTAGATGAACTCGTATTTGTAAACTGGAAACCACTAAAACAATTTCTGACAGAATGAATGACTGATTTTTGGCGGAATATGGAAAAAAGGCAGGACATTTGGTTACATGGCGTAGGGAAAGGTTAGACGAGGGGCCAATACATATATGTATATACGAATACCTACAGACACTAACAGGTTGATATTTAGATTTGGACGGTTGAGTGAACTTTGAGAGTAAATACGACGAATAAAACGTGTTGGGACAAAAATACAACAATTTATTTTTAACTTAAATTAGTTTTGTATTGAATTTCTTGAAGGTCTTGTAGGACAACTTCATAAACAATACCAGCACAAAAACTCCCAAACATAAGCCTTCAAAAAAGTCTCTTAATTTGTCAATTATCGGAAAAAGACTTTTTGCGTTAATTTGATAAATTCGAAGGTCATTGCATCGTTTGCTTTAGGCCCTTATCTTGGAAAACAGTGAATGTAAAGGGTGTTTTTGTTAGACGTGTGATTTTCAAGAAGAAATAAAACTCGTATAATTTTATGTTACAGCGAAGAATTTAGTTTCATTATAAAGATAAGGATTTGCCATTTAAATATAATTTCGAGCATTTGACAGCCGAGCCTGGATAGAATTGATTGCCGGCGAGTGGCCCATTTTTGAAGAAATATGGACTAATGATTTCATCACACACCAAACAATGACTTTTTGAGGATGTAACAGTGAATCAGCAATGGCTGGTGGATTATGATCACTCCAAATAGATACTATGATTTTGCTTATTAACATACCTATTCAACCAGAAATAAGTTTCATCGCTGAAGAAAAAAATCGGGATCGGTGGCCATCTCGGTTGGGACCCATTCACCGAACGTGTGAGGCGCTGGATGGTCGTTCGGCTTCATTCTTATGAATTGGCAAACCAAACTGAGTATAAATCAAGTGACAGTTGACAATAAAAACCCTCATGTCTAAAAAAAAAACACCCTTTAGTTCTTTTGAAATAAAGAACAGGGTTAAAAATAACATTTGACACATCCCGACAGAAAAAAATATGTTTTCGAAATGATCCAAATTAGCATGATCCAAGTGACATCGAAATTCCTGCAAAAATCTTCCATCAATCAGACATAATAAAAATAATTAGACCGAATAATTTAAATGTCCCATTTATATTGAAATCATCTTTTTTTTTTTTTTAAATGTCTTCCCTCAAACTTAAACGAATCTACACAAAGTCATCATAAGCAATTATTCAGTCCTTCTTATCTGACACATTGGAATTTTGACCTAAATTCTTTTTATTAATCTTGAGTTGATGAAGTTGTACAATTTTGTTTGACATATAAAATAAGTTTGTTTCTATCGCAAATAATTATGTCAGTTTCTTTATTTTATTTTCTTTCGTATTGAGTTTGGGGTTAAAAAGGCCACTATCAAGCCTATTTGTCAATTAGGGCACCATCACATCAAAGTAAACAAAATGTGGTTGCTTGGGGAACATGTAAATCATTATTAAATGGACGATATGATGTGTCAAAGTGACAATTGGAAATATGGAACATCTGACAAGCAAATTGAAATGATAACTTTCGAAAGGGAAAAGCTTATTGTGATCTTTTTTTAAAGCTTATTCATCTTAATATGTAACAAAATGATTTTGATAGGCAAGACATAAAAGATGGGTCAGAATGATAACTGTTTTTAAGGGTTATGGTCACACTTAATGCTTGGTTTAGTCTAATATTTTAAATATCAATGGCAGGGAAAATTTTGCGAATACTCCAAGAGATTCTTCACGTCCTAAAACCAGGATGAATATGACAGAAAATTTATTAAACTAGTTACGTTAGCTTTGAAGTACCCAACTACAGGGTCGGTCGGATGACGTAAGGGTAATAGACTGAAGTTAAGTTCGCACAGGTAACATATGGTGAGAGATCTTTGTCAAGTAGATGACTGTGGGTGAGCTTGGTAAACCTGATAAAGCGTTTATTCATGGTTGGAAACGTAGAGGTTGAATAGATAGCTGGATTGCAATTTCGACTGATGGAAGATGCAGTTTTGATGATTTTGATACAGCTTGGATGTTATTTAAAGCAGTTATTATGGCTTAGCGATCAGGGTTTTAATTGCCTTTAACTCCACTGAGCTGTGACCTGGTACCAATGAAATCTCAAGTCGTTCTCCAAGTTCTCGTTTGTAAACGTTTTCGATGGCAGTTAAAGCTCAAAGACAGTTTGTACATATTACTGTCTTTTTGTTCGATATGTCAGAAATTTGCCTGGGGCTTTCAAAACGGTTAAGATGGTAGTTTTTTTCCGAAGAGAGGATATTGTTGTTTGAGTCAAGGATTGCAAAAAAGTTACCTTCCTCGCACTTAGGCCATCGATAAAGAGAATAGTCCAATTGTTGCCGATAAAGGAGTTGAATCATTTTTGAAAATGATGAAGTTACATTTAGTTCCGAACAAGACCTGTATTCATAGATTTCTTCAACAATAATTTTTGTTTTAATTACTTTTTGGACTAATACAGATTCTACGCACTAAAATTAATGTTATATAGGTTGGGTTAAGTTAGGTTAGGTTAAGATGGTTCCTGGTCAAAAAGAAAGAAGGCCATCACACTTAGACAATGGTCTATTGTGATACCACTTTATCTTTAGATCCTCCTACTCGTTGAACCATTTGGAGCGAAAAATAAAGCATTTGAGACTGTGACCGAGTGTCTACCTTATTTAGATCAGTGGGATCCTAGTACTAGAAGTATCCGAGGTGTTTGCCAGAGCTATAAGCCGTGAAATATGTCTGCCTATTAAGCAGTGACAATCTACCAATCCAGATGAGTTGCTTTGAGCGTTTAGCATCAAGCTTTGGGCAAATTAATTTTGTTGCCAGGCAAGTGAAAGTGTTAGACCACCTGTGATTCACGTTCTTTATGTTATCTTGTTTCAGCATAAGTTTACATGTAGCTAGTGGTATACCGCTATATAAGATTTGTTATCTTAAAGAGGTAGAGTTGTTCCATTTTTTGCAAGTTCGCCCGCTTTGCAATTACCTAAAACGTCTCTATGGCCCGGCACCCAGATCAGGTGAATGTTGAATTGATCGGCCATCTCCATTAGAGATAATCTACAATTTTGGGCTACGATGGATTTTGTGGAGACAGATTCTAAGGATTTTATGGCAGAAGATGCGTATATCAGTAGACGATTTCAAGTTTTCTTGGAGCCATGATAGGACTTCTTTAATGGCAAGAAGTTCTGCCTGGAACACACTACAGTGTTTGGGTAGACGAAAGGAGAGACATAGATGTAGTCTGTCTAAGTATACACCTCCACTAACCCCGTCATTGGTTTTGGATCAATCTATGTAGAAGTGAATAGCTTCTCCTGTCCAAAGTGACTCATTTTCCCATGAGGATCTAGAAGGAATGGATACTTTGAAGTTCTTATCCAAACGAAGATGAAGGGTGATGTAATCGACGACGTTACTAGGTAGAGATCTGAATAAGTTCAGAATATTAAAGTGGCTAATGTCGGTATTAATCCACTGTGTGAGCGTTTGTTTACTAAATATGTTTAGCGGTATGAAATGGAATACAATATCTTTTTCTGCGGTGGGAGTTAAACGAATTACACCACCATAATTAGGCTAGCAGTTCATTGGACTTTGCTTAGTTTATCTCGGTTTGTAGCTATTTTCAGCGCAGCCCACCATACCTTATCTAGAGTTATATAGAGGGCTGATGGTTTCTCAGGTCACTCACAAAAACTCGTGTCTCGGGGTGATTGAACTCATTTAAAATTTAAATGGCAAAAAAGCTGAAGGCTAACGACCATAAAAACGACAAGTGATCGCTGAACTGTGTTTGGAGCAGACTAAATTCAGGCAAAGCTCACATGGACACCTTCCGTTAGAGTTATTTCCACGGTGGGCCTTCCCATATTAACGGTCCCAAGATAACCGTTGGATACGCCCAGTTTGGTTTGGTAACAAAGTAAACCGTAAATTCTTACCGCGCAGTCCAGTTTTGCCCCTGGTAAAGCTATCAGACCTGTGTGAATGGCTTCAGTTCCTTTCTCTCCTCTTTTTAACCATATCAAATATCAACCAATGCAGAAGCGGACATCAATGATACAGATCATAGCCTTTGGTTTAACCAAAATAAGACAAATACAATTAACCATCTTTCGAAAAATCAATATGCATCGAAATATTTGTTGCCCGTGGTAGCCACGTAGAGTCATCTTGAAGTTCCGTGCCAAAAGTTAAAAAGTAAAGGAATAACCAGTTTTACTCTCCAGAGAACATACGGATAGCGGTTGCCGAGAAGGGTAATCTTCAGGCGCACCTGACCCATTTGTGTAATATTGCTCTCTAGATTTCAAACCTGTCGGTCACTAATCGTCTTTAACAGTTGACGGGTGTTAGCCAGATAAGATCCACCCTGGCCAAGCGTTTAAACATCTTTAAGAATCATTTGGTTTACTGCTGTGTTTGGAGCATTTGGGAACTAACCCTTATTTACTTTGCCTAGATATCCACAAACAAAATTGTGGAGTTTGAGATTTTTAAGTCGCATAGACCAAAGCCGACTTTAAAGAACGATATCAGTCAATTTCAGATGCACCAATCATGAAAAATTGGACATTTCGGAATCCGAATGCATATTGCTTTGACTGGAAACGAGAAGTCTGGGTTTTGTATCGGTCTCGTCTCGTTAAACTGGGACGTGACGATACTACTGAAAAAGCTAACGAAACGAGGCTGTATACTCGTATTTTAAACCAAAATATGTTTAGACTCTCGAGAATAGACTTCAAATTGAGACCACATTGACATTTATTCTATTTTGACCCGTCCTAGTCAAAGGAGAATAGTAAAAGTCTCGTCGGATTTCGTCCCGTAAGCAGCCTTATCCTCATATAGAGAATGAGTTTTTTCATTTTATATACAGTGGTACCATCTTAGACCTTCCAAACGAGTAAAAACTACCAAAAATTCAATAAAATATTGTTACGCATACGCCTTAGCAGACCATGGATTTTTTGATTAACGGCTTCTTGTGCATAAGTCTAATCTACCTACTTATTAATTTTCAAAATACATTACACATGTCGAAGCACTTAGGACTCACAAGAACCACATCCTTCTCTATAACTTTCTTCTTCAGCAGGATTTCTCTGAAACACCAATAAATTGTGCAAATAATATTTTAGTAGGCAGAACCTTTTAGCCTCCATAAGTGGGCCCACGCAAGTGTCAATAATATGTTAGCCATGTGCCTTTTCCATCAGACTTTGTTTGTTTAGTTTCCTGTCTCCTGGCTATGGCCAATTTGAAAATGCTAATTATTGTTTTAAACTAACAGCAGGTTGTAAATCCATCAGGATTTGTTTCCCGAAGGAAAGGAAACGAAATTCATTCATAAAAACTCTATTTTTGACTTTAAGGATACACAACACAAGATCCTTGCATCGAAAAACGTAAAAACGTAGGTAGACAAATGGGGACGTGTTGCAAATATGTCAACCAGATTTCTGTCCGTTGAGAGGTTCCTTTGGGTTTTTTCCAAAACAAAGAAATTAGAAATTGAGGCGCCTTCACATAACCCTCACACTTAACACAGTCAGCGTCGTCGTCGTCGTCGTTACAAACAATAAATTTCCTAATTACATCCTGTGGAAATCGAATTCGCAATGCCTGTCGCCCGGGATAGGTTCGTGTTTGTGTGTGTGTCCTGGAAGAAGAAAGTCCCAAAAAAAAAGGGTAGGTTCAGACGTAATGGTGACGGTTTTTTTTTTTTCTTCTTCAAGGAATTATACTTACAAGAATGTAACGCTAATATATGACTTGTCTGATTTTTGATCCTTTATATCCTGGCAGAGAGTCTTATACGGAGACGAGAAAAGTAAATTATGGGTTTAATTTCATTATATTTTTGTTGTTTGTCAAACTTATAGGTCCTTACAATTTTGTTCATCGTCTGATTCGTGTTCCTTATGAAAATGGCACATTATTCACGTTTGGTTGGGTAATCGAATGAGACCGACATTCAGGACCCAGCGACCGACGACGACGACGTTCGTCGGGACATTCTGAGCAAACGAACCAAAAGACTGAACGAAGAAGTTGTAATATGGGCACATTATTATTATTAATAGGCGGGGATAAATTACAATTTATGTGTTAACGGTAAATTTTGGAGTTTATAATTGAATTAAAGAAACGAATGGATTATGAAATGAGGTGTTAAGGACTTTTGTTTTATCAAAAATATGTGTAAACTTTCTCACGATCTTTACAACACTTGGTGGCAATGACTGCTGACTGGTGAGGTGTGTAATGCGATTTTTACACAATTTTTTTTTACATTCAATCAATATTTGCAGAATAAAAGTACTTTCAAGGCATCTAACAAACAATTTTTTTTAAAGGACTTCAACCAAGTAAGCAAAGGTTTCAAATCAAATAAAATTTTTTGGGGTTCCACAAGGTTAACATTTAGGCCCCATACTTTTAATTTTATTTTTAAGCGATTTACCGTCCAAGATAAAGCATTTCTCATATGGAAGATGTGTAAATACTCAAGTGTTGATCTCCTACTTATGTCTGGTAAAAATCAGGACAAAACAATTCTTGAGATTTCCACTTCAGGAATAAGGATGAAATAATTAACATGATCTTTCATTTTGTAAGGGTTTAAAGTAATTGATCTCAGTATTGGAAGCACACATTCTTACGTTTTGTCTACCTTCTCAGTTAAATTTTCACCCACATAAAATTAACATAGTGGTTTACTGGGCGTATGTGTAATTTTTTGAGCCGGAACAAAAAAATTAGAACAGGGATGAGCCTGTCAAGCTGAATAAGACTTTCGAGAATGACGATGAAACCACGAACTATGCGAACTGAACACTACGTGACACTAGTCAAGAAACTGCTTGTTTAACGGTTTAAATGACTACTGCGAATGAATCAACGCCCCAGCCCCAGACTGAGGCAGTCCTTGGCTTGGCTAACTTCGTATTCAAAACTGGAAACAGCAAGCTAGAGATCAAGAAAACTGCTGGAGTCTATTATACTTGGAGACCCCAGTTCTTGAGTCCTGAGTCAGTTACATTTAATACCAATGAGATCCCAACTCAAGACATAAAATGCTTGCTGTGGTTTGAGAAATTCCGAGTTCTTCTTTGCAGTATGCACAAAGTACTTCGTAAAATGAACAAACTCCAAAAGAGACCACCCATTTTGATAAACCAATATGACAAAAGAGATTGAATAAATGACAGCTAATTTGACAGATGAAGCTTCAAAAATATAGACGTGAAAACTTAATTTTGGCTGATTTTATGGATTTTACCTTAAGCTAATGACATTATATGGATGACAGTTAGTAGTTACGTTAAAAAGTCAACGCATTAGCACCTAAACTGAAGTTCTTTTAATATTTTGACAGTTAAATCAACCAAAACAGTGTTTAATATATTGTTGTTGGAAAAAATCAAAGCTAGTTAGTTATTTTAACTTAACATTAGTGAAACAAAACTTAATCTATATAATGTTCATGCTTTTGTTAAATTAAAGTTGCAATCCATTTCCATGCATAAGTTTTATCCTTTTAGTTGACAGTTGTTCCCATTTTTATTGTGCAAGGCGACACATACACTAATTCTTATCATGGGTAGCAAAATAAAACTTCGAACCCTCTTTTGCTCGATTCGAGACTGAATTTAAGAAGAGGGTGAAATTTGTTCTGCTCCTTCCTTGTCATATTATTATACGAGTATGTAGGTTACTATATTACACAAGTACTCGTATCTATACATCCAGATAGTCCTGCAGTTCGTTTAAATTTGAAATTATGTTTTTCTGGTCGATCTGGCTTAGCTGGTCGAAGTTGTCGTCGTTGTCGTAGACGTTGTCGTTACCATCACCACCGTCACCGTCATCATCTTCGTTATCGTCTCTCCTCGTCACCCATAAGGAACACCAAACCATAACCATCACCGATAGTGGCAGATGCAAGAAAGCGCGTCAAGGAACCCACCATTATGCTCAGACTTAAGGAGCGGGAAGTATACTAATACTAACTATAAGACTCATATATATAAGACCAAGAGCAAGACCAAGGACCAAGACGATATGGCACATTTTGAAATGAAATTTCGATTATTTTATGAAGAGTCCTTTAGCATGCGACAAAAACACCACATGCTCAGTGCTCACACACAACAGTCTGTATTCGTATCGTTGTGATTGTATTTGTGTGTCAGGGAAGTGTGTAAGTATAATGCAAGTAGGGACCTTCTTCTATACTCGCTCAATTGCGCCACTTTTTAGATTATTTCTTTTTTTCTTAATTTTAAATAATTGTTCCTTCGATTTGATATCTTTAAGGACACCCTTAGCATAAAAATTATAAGAGTGTTGGTACGCTCAGGACTCACTAGCTTTACTCAAAGTGTATGTTTTTTTTTTTTTGATAAAAAGAAACAAGAGTATAATATAATATTTCGAAGGAGGGAAATCATATTTCTGATGGGGGTCTTTGAAAAAAAAAAAATACTGAGTTCCTCTGTTTTCTTTTAAGATATTTTTAAGGCTTGAGGTGCAATATGAGTGTCGTGTTTTGAAACCCTTAGAGGCAATTGTTTATTTCGAAAGAAAAACATTAAAATCAAAGAAACAATGACAAAAATAATTCGTTAACTCAATGCAAGAGGGTTTGAACATTTTGAGGGTTTTGTAAAAAATTTTATTTGTCACTGTAGATGACAGTTAGCTGTTAGCAAAAAAGGTGTAATCTTGAAGTTTCAGAAAACAATATAATTGCTATAAGTCCAGGTATTTAGCTATAGGCTGCACTTAATCTTGAATTTACTGCAAGAATTTCATGAGATTAACTGAATTAACTGAAGTGAAAAAGCACTTTGAACTGTAATCATATTATTTGAGAAAAATACGAACTGTCACTAAATCATTTTTTTTAAGTATTATAGACGACAATTTGGTAAGCTTCTCGTAGATAGCGAACAGTGACGTTAAATCTTAATACCCAAACAAAAAAGGTATTCAGAGTTTGAAGGAATATCATTTAGTTCAAATCATTACCCAAAAAATAACAGCCAAAAAGACCAAAAGAAATGTCTACATTTCAAAATAATATTTTAATTAAATTTCGCCAAATTTTATTGCTGTCATATTCCTAACAAAATTCCTATTTTGGTAAACATAATAGAAGATAGGACAGTTTAACATTTTCTGTCATTTTTTTTCGGAGTTCTAATCTGTCAAAGTTATTTTTGACACCGAGACATTTTTTTTCTTGGCTTCGTGACATTTTGTTAACAAGTTTATAAGTTTTATGTGTCAATTTTTTGGTGTTATATAATTATTTTGTTTATTTAAGCGTTATTACTATTTGACAATGCGACTAAACGAAGTTTTCGAATTTAAACGTCATTTAATCCGAAATAAATGTCAGATTGATTAAAGTGTGTTTTAATTAATTTTATGAATATTTAGAAATTATACTTGAGGCGTTTCGAATAAGTCTTAACACCGAGAACGTCATCAAATTACAATCTAAGATAATTCATGTCACTAGGAGACAGACTAAGACAGCAATAAAATCACTCATTATCCACCTGTGATGATAAAGTATTTAAGAAAGTTAAAACATTTATATATACGTCACTCAATTAAAATTTAAAAACGCTTATGTCACTACAGGATAGTCTGGCACCCATCTAGAAATTTAGATCACTGATAGTTCACGTCACTGGACTAATGACTACATGACAGTTTGGAGTAGTCACTAATTGACAATGTGAAATAACGTAAAAGTCTTAATCACACTTTGAGATATCAGATTGACAGGCGTTCTTCTGGTAAAATGTGTTGACAATATTATATTCAGAAGAATCATTAGGCAATCACACTTAAGACATTTTTTACTTCACAGAATCACAGTTTGAAATAACAAACGTCATAAGGTAAAAGCAAATGGGTTTAATACTAGTAGCACCACCTATTTGTCAGCTTACAAACTATTCAGTTCAATAAAATATAATGTGATTGAATCATCATTGAAAGTGTCATAAGATCTTGTTATTAAATGACAGTTTACAAAAAACTCACAATTTATGAAGCAAACTTTACTTAATCAAATATTAAAATAGCAAACGTCATTAAATGACTAGTCCATGTAAACAAACGTCACTAACTAAAATCTGAAATAAAAAATAGTAATTTCTGATAACTTATGTCACTGGATGACATCCTGCTATATCCGAACGTCATTCGTTACATAAAAATTTGAGTGATTGAAATCATCAGTCATTCTCAGTCATGTGTTTGTCACGATTGCCTTAACTTAAGAATAGTCTACTACAGCAAATGTCAATAAATGACAACATAAGAGAAAGAAAACGTGACTAAATGACAAAAAAATGTTCTTAAAGTTATTTAATCACCTTCTAAAAAAAAAAAATGATGCCACAATTATATTTTGAAATGTCAGTTTGTGAACGTCAATGAGTGCTGAGACCAACTCTTTTGACAGTTAATTATTATTTTTTTAAAACCAAGCAAATTCGTTTTTTTTATCCATCGATTTATTTCCAAAAATGTCCACATTACCACTCATACTATTTACCAAGAAATGTCAAAATTAAGAAAAAAACTGAAACCAGCTAAAAAACCAAACAATGCCCCGTGCTATTAATTAATTCCTTTTTGTTTCCACCAGGACATTATATTATTCCTTTAAGACGAATTACTTTTTTGTTTTACACATTCACGCAATAACAACAGAAAAATTCAAATTTTGTAAATTCAAAATAAAAACAACAACAAAAAATATCCCGCTCAGGTAACACTTTTCATTTTGCTCAAAACAAAAAACAACAACAACAAAAAATGAATAGTAATGCGCAGCGCGCCAGCTGTGTTTCATGCATAACAAAACGGTAGTTTTAGTACTTGGCACTGCCACAGCACAGTGCTACCGTACGTACGTCATTTTAACGAGGGCACAACGGCGACGACTTGTCCTAGGTTAGGGTGAACGTCAAATTTCTGAATCCCAATGAAAAAAAAGGAGAACAATTTATCCCCGTCGCGTCGTTATCATGTGGAGAAAAAGGACTTCTAGTTGAAGAAAACGAAAAACTGAAAAAAGAAAGGATTATGTGTCTGACAAAGTATGTTTGTATTTTGGAGTTCCCCTATATAATAATGCGGATACGTCACACTGAGTTGTGTCAATTCAAGCCTCTCCCCACATCAACCCTGTTCAATTCATATCCTGGTTCAAATATTATTTGTTTTATTTTTAGATTGTTTTTCTTAAATTTTATTTTGCCTCTGTAATTAAAATCAAAAACCAAGAAAAAGGAAACGCGCACGATTGAGAAAAAGGATTTAAGGAAGTAACTCTGACAGCTCGCACAACAGGAAGACTTGGGTAATTCATTTTCATTAAATTGACTAAAATTAGAAGTTGCTTGAAATGAGAAATCGAAATCACAGAATGTAGTGAATATGGGAATGGGGTCCCCGCGGCTGCTGTGCTGTACGGATACGTGTATTAGAATTTCAGGGAATGTTTTGATGATGAATTCCAAACCAATCGATGGGGGTGTCTTGATGATTGTACACCACCAGACCCACAGCAGCAGTTTAAGGATGTTTTGTACATCCCTATAGTGGTATTTCTTACATTAATCTAGAGTTCTATTTTCGTAGATCAAGATTTTCAATTAACATTACACAGGGGGGTTTCAAATTTCGTAACGGATTTTCCAGCAAACGAAAAAGGATTCGAAATTATTTTTAAATACATTTGCAGTTGAAGGATATATAAGGGTGCGATTTAGTATCAGTATATCAGATGGAACGAAGGATTGGGTAATAATACCTTCATAGAATTAATTTAATGCAATGTCATCAAACGGGTTAGATGATTTTGTTGAAAACTGGTAGAGAGCAGTTTTTCGGAAACTCTTAAATGGATGACAGTTATTATTTAAATTCTTTCAAATTTTCTCAAAAACGGCCAATAAGACTTTATCTAAATAAACATTTTCTGATAAAATTGTTCTTCAATTTTATTCTTCAGTTACTTTGTATCAGTATTCAACTGTCAATTTCTATTTGGTATATCATCAGTATTGAAACTTAGGGCGGGGTTAAAGCACATTTTTTCAAAGTGATTTAGTTTTTCCCAAATATTTTTCCAAAATGTTTTATTTAGAACTCTTTTTGCAACATTTTTTTTTAATTAAAACTATGACGATTTGAACAACTGCCAATTTTGAAACTGTCATCACCCAGGCTTGACATTTGCCAAGTAAAAAAACCACATTCAAAAATTCATCACAAAAATTGGGAAAAATATGCAGTCACAATTCACAATAAGGTCGTAGTGAAGCACTTTTTCAGCGGGCTTAAATAGAAGTGGTGCAAAAAGTTGATTTGTTGGGACAAGTACCTAAATGACATTACACCGTTTTTCGCAGTCTAGTTCACTTAACAGAAGAACTCAATTAACTTGATCACCACTTGCGTCGTATCTTCGCGGATTGGGTTCTTGAGATATGCATCAAAATAATCCGATGATCCGACTCTAGTAAGTAGAACTATCGTGTTGGAGTCGGACAAGATAATGGTTGTTTGAAGTCCTTTTTAAATTTATTGTAACAGTTTTGCACTGCCATTGTACTAGCAACGGATTAATCTACCGATCTATGATTAATTGCAACTAGATGGCGCTGTGCAATTTTGCAGAAATAGTTTTCCGACCGTTTTGTTTCTGGAAGAGACGCGATCTTGTGATTTAACACCTTTAAACTTATTTTTCAGAGCCACGTAAATGGTAAGTTTTTTGACTATACTTTAGAATTGATTCAAGCCCTTCAAAACCGTGAAATTGTCATATAAGGGTGCTTTCGCAAAACGTACCAATGCAACTTTGAAAAATATACAATTGGACTTAACTTCCCACACACAGTTTTACCTCAAACAATAAAAGGTGTCAATTTGAGACGTCATAAGGTGACAAATTAATTTTAAACTTAAAAAAAAACCTAATGAAGGATACTTTCTTAGGTTGATCATAAGTATACAGAACTTAAATTTTTTTGTAGAAGAGGGAAGAAGATACAACTTTCCTACAGTATCTTCCTATTTGAATCCTTTGTCCTTCTTCCTTCAATAATTTGTTCGTTTAACGTTTTCCAAAAATTAAAGTATAATAAGCAATACTTTTGAAATATCAAAAAAAAAAGCAAAGGTCCAAGTATACTTCCTTGGGGAACACCAAAATAGATATCAATTTTGAATGCACTTAAATAGTTCAAACATCATCACCTCAAAAAATGCAAATTTCAACAGAATTGCCTTCTCTAATGTTAAATTATACTTTAACTATATACAAAGTGCTGCGCAATAAAAGCAAACTGTAAGATTGCACTTTGAATCAATTAATAATAATAAGACATCTCATAACTCTATTTCAAAATTGATTTTATTAATAATTCAAATCAAGGCAATAAAATGCATTCGATTCAGAACTGTTCAAAAACCTTTTCGCTACATTTTCCAACCGAAATGAATAGTATCAATTAATTTGCATAACAAAACCTGCTTCCACGATTTTATAAATTATCACTTCAATTCTAAAAAATGAAAAACCCAAATCTCAAACAAACAAAAAACCAACATTAAAAATCGATCCGCCCATCCTTATTGTCCTTGCTCTACTTCCAAAACAATACTCTGTCAATTGGTATGATAATAAATCTCAACACCTCTGGAATAAAAACGAAAATAGATTCCCGCCAAACCTACCGATAAATCAAATATTGAATAATGAATCTTTTTTTTTTTTCTCTTTGTTGAGAAGACCCAAACTGAGAACAAAAGAATTTTCAAACACGCAATTCCGAAAGCAAAGAAAATGTAATTCAACGGAAAATGTCGAAAGTATTCCCGGCAAAGTAAAACTGCATCGGGTTGAGGTCATTCGTCATAATTTAATTTTTCACACTAAAGGTAACATTGGACGACCCTAATAAACCACCACCGCACTTTTCTATCACGCATCACGAAAAATGACCGACCCACCGATCACGACTCACACCAAGCATCTTATATCCTTTGAACCCTATGATCCCATATCGCGAAAGTCATAAAAATTTCGACACGAACAAAAAAAAAAAACCTTAACGTAACGAATTCTCACGGGACCCCAACCCCATAAATTTCCTTGAATCCTTTGCGCAGTTTTTATTACACGTATACGCTAATTTATACGCGCATGCGGTGGTCATTAATTTTAAATCGTTTTTCCACACTTTTTCATCATAAGGACGAAAACCTGTTCCAAGGACATTTTCTTCGAGAAAAATTTTAATTCAACTTTAAATTCAAACTCTCACAACCACAATGACTTTATAACTTTTTATTTAATCAACCAGCGGTTTTTCAAGGAACCATTCTTAACGTTCGCTCCTGCGATGACCCTTTCGCCAAAAAATAAACCATAAAACTTTAAATCCTTGGAATTCGACGAACCGTGTCTATTACATTGTAAATCATTTATCTTTATTGCATATGGAGGACGCGGACGCAAGTAGAGCGGAATAAGCCCTTTGCTTGTGTTTTATAATCAGGATCAGGAAAACAAGGATTCATTTATCTTAAGATGGAAATTATTTCCGAAGGACGAACGCGACGAGGACAACAACGACGAAGACGACTATAAAATCCATCGCTGACCATTCGTTCGTTGGTTGGCGTGTTGGTCAGCGCGTTGATTTTCCTATTCGAATGCAATTTTTCGTAAAACAGTTAAACAAAAGACAAAAGGACCTCTTTTCCTTTTCCTTTTTTTTCTTCGATCGAAAGAGGTCAGCTCTCGAGAGCGCAAACACAGGACCCCGATCCCGATTTTATCGTGTGCTGGTGACCTTATTAGGACCTTATTGAAAATCCTCTAGCCATATCACCGTTATACCTGTGCAACTGATACGATTAAGATCGCGATCCTTGCACACTAAACAAACATTGAATGTTTGGATATCCTTTTTCTGCTTTTGTTCTTGACTTAGGCACGGTCAAGTTATTTGGAGAGGTCATTATAGTGTTTCTTCTTCTTCTTCGTCGTCGTCGTCTTCGTCCTTCAAGGATATCTTCCTTTATTTATATTAGCAACTGTTGTATACTTTTCTAATTTTTCTTTTATTGGTAGTCATAAAATATTATTTGGAAATTGCAGGGAATCAAGTTTTCCAATGTTTGGATAGGATAATGTCTCAAAAAGGAGATTACATCGCACGAGGTACATAATAAACGCGGTATACTTTACCTGTGAAGGTATACAAAATCCTTTTTTTTATGGTTCCTTGATTCGATTATAATAATTAAAATATGTATGCGAGTGAATTAAAGTTCATAAAATTTTTTAAAGAAAACATTACTTTGGTCAAATACGCACATAAAAATGTGGTCAGTTTTGTGTGTCATATTGTGTCGAATTTATAATCGGCCTTACTTTACATTTATGAGTGCATACGAGTATCTTTGTATTTTTTTTTTATGTTTTGTTTACTTTTTGGAAAATTTCAAAATTTAATTAGCGGTTATGCCAAAGGCGCCGGCCGCGCCATCCATCGCCAAGAAAAGAAGACCCTGATTTGAAAGATAAGATTGTCGAAAGACATTTATATCTTCTTTCTTTTCTTTTTGTATTGGTATAATGTGCGATGATATGGGTTTTTTTTAAAAAAAATTCTGGATTAAAAAATAAACTTGTTTTATTCTTCGGTTAAAGGTTTGTGGGTTAGGAGAGTTAATAAACTCTTGAGATAAAGTGACTGGCCGGCGTTTGAGAGTTAATAAAATGTATAAAATAAACCTAATGTAAGGACATCAATTAGTTTTTTATGTTTATAGCTGTTGGCGAAAAACTTTCTCAGACATTTTGACATTTTGTTGTGGTTAATTGTTGTTAAACTTGAATCAGATTGGCGAAATTGGGGTAAGACTAATTAATAACATAAATAGAGTCTCAAGAGTCTCAAGTCTGGAAGATTTGTTTTTTTTTTTTGATGATGTCATCACGTTGATTTGGAGCAGTTTTATGACAACGACGCCAATTTAAGACTCATCAAGTTGACGGAGATAAAGTCAAAAGATATCTTGAATATGAGAATCAATTTTAGGTGTCTTCAGTAGGTTTTAAAGAGAATTGTAGGACCAAAGTTAGTGTCTTTAAAAGCGTTTTATTCCTGCATATGGAAAAGTTTAAAATTATATGAACAAAATGGTGGTGCAAAAACAAAAAATATTAGATGGAGAGCTAGCAACGAATTTTTGTAAGTTATATTTGCTCACAAAAAGCTAACAGCATGCAGAAGAAGTTTTTATGGTTGTTGTCTATGTTCAAAATGAGGAAGAAGCGGCCCAGTTTTTTTGCCAAAAGTCAATCAGCTTAAAATCGATGGCATTTGGTTCCAACAAAACGACAGAACATGTCAATTTAATTCGAAATCAATTTCGTGAAAACTTATTTCTAGAATTGTTTCAGTAAGCCATCCATGACTTTTTATGAGACTAACTAGCTTCTTTTCAAGCATTAAAAATGAATACTCCAGGCACCATTTACGCTAAACGGTTGTTCGTCAGGATTATTGAAAAACGCTATGAATAATTGGGCTGACATATACAGGAAATCATGTTTAATGTGTTCTCCTTAAAGTTTTCAACATCCGTTACAAAACACTAGAACTTAAATCGTTTTAGATGACAAGTTTTATAATCAGTAATTTCATTTTTTATGTAGTTCAAATCAATTTAATTAAACAATTTCCATTGCGATTTGTCAAAATAATGAGTGAATTTTTAAGTGGTTTTGACATTAGATATTTCGATATAATCCTACTATTTTCTAAAAAAAATATTTGATCGAATAGATAAAAATTAAAAACCCAGAAAGTATTGTAGCATTTTTGGAAGCTTCTGGCAACTCTATTCATTTTGAGTCAGAAACGTCAAATGTTTATTGTCACTTTACAGAGACAAAATCGATCGATTTTCATTGTCATTTATCCCCAATATCTTAAGTCGATTTCAGTTCATCAAAATGGCGTCTAGTTCAGGAAATTTTTGTAATAGGTGCAGCAAGGATGTAAATTTGACAGGACTTCATTGATTTCTGTGGCCAGTTTAAATTAAATCTAGGTGTCCTCAAATCAATCGTGTAAAATGTCCAATGTGACGTGCATAAAGTTTTGTTGGAAACAAATATCATTCATATCCATATTATCTAATAAAAGTCATAAGAATTTGGTAACTTCAATTAGTAGGAATTGCCCTCGAGAACTCTCCCTTGCCAAACATCATTCTCAACAAAATTTGGATCGATAAATTGACATCAAAATGAAACTTTTTGAGAGTACAATGGCGTCCACTAGATTTCATATGGATGTGTTCCTAAATTCGACAGTTTTGTTTGCTGACAAACTCATTCTCATTCATCCAGAAATGTATGTACAGATTCACTATTTAGAGTTTATTCAGCGATTACACGTCAATGTTTATTTTCCTTAGTGAGTAGAATTTTGTACAGGTGCTCACTACCCTAATACTAGCCAAGTTGTGGTCTTTTTCCAAACAGAGCTCTCACTTGGTATAATTTTACCATTTAAACATGTTGTTGAAAGCTTTATCCACCCATAACACAAATTTGCTAAAATGTCAATTTGACAGCTGTAGCTTAAAAAAATGATACCCTTAACTGTCAAAGTCTTTCTGATCAACAAAGCTCACCTCAAGGAGAACCACTAAAACAAGATTACGTAAATCTTTTGGAATTTTCATGACTTCGTCTAATAAACTTTGTGATGGAACACTTCACCAATAAGTTGCATAAAGCGTTTAATAAATACAAAAAAGCTTCTAGTCGCATTAAAACAGGAATTCACATGTTGGTACGTATCCGGTGAAAGCTCGGTTTCAACAAAATGCATTTTTAAATCATTCACCTTTTTTTTCTAAGGAGTTCGAAGTGTTGCAAGTGTCACAATTTTGACAGGTGGAGCTACAATATCAATATATAATTCTGGTTTTAAGTTTAGTAGACTACTTGCATATTTCTGCTATCGCTAATTCAAACTTTGCTTCTGAAATTGAAAAGAATATAAATTTCAATGTAAATTCAAAGTTTTTGGCTCTTTTTTGACAGTCAAATTCTTCTTGGTAAGCTGCGCATGTTTCCATTATTTATCTAGTGCACTTTTTTTTCTCTATAGAATTTCTTTCCCTCAATTCAAATGATACCCTAATTTTTGTGAACTTTTCCATTCACTCTCAACTTCTATATAAGAACTTGTCTTGATGAATTTGCGCGGGCTTTGCACCCTAGCAGTTGCCATAAGCAGTTGAATCTGAATTGAATTCAAAATGCAATATCAACTCATTGTCGTCAAAATAAGTAAAACATACATATATCTAACATAAATGGAATCCAGTTTCCCTAGCTTCCATTTGATGATGTCTTCCAATATGATGACCCTATTCATATGATTTTTCATTATCCTCGATGTCCATTCATGACAGTACACCAGAAGCAGCATTAACGCAGTAACAATTAAACAAAAATGCAAAATGGAATTCAAAAATTATTGTATCTTCAAGATTCAAGATTCAAGAAGACGGAGATGCGAGATGTGGAGATGGAAAAAAAGCGCACATCAGAAAACACAATTGAATTGAATTTCGTCAAAAAATGTGCAGCACATTTTGAATGCAGATACAAATAATAATAACAACACCAACACTAACAACCCAAAAGCCCTTCTCACCCGTCAAAATGAAACGAATCCTTATACACTAAACAACATACAGGTCCTTGAAGCAAAACATCTTTTGGAATAATCTTCCTTCTTTAAGATTTTAGAGGGATTTTTGGCGCGCGCGCAAAATTATTTCTTGATACGAGTCTGCCTAAGTCCGTGCGCGGTCAGAATTAAGAATATAATGTCGAGTTGAGTCGAGACAGTGCAATTCAATGGGAACAGGTTGGGTTTTTTTTTGGGTGGTGGACATGGACACGGAGAGTACACGAATCCTTCCTATACCACACTCTTGGCAAATTGCATTAACAATGATGTTGTTTGTTTGAATTCTTTTTTTTTTTTTTGGTTTTTGAGTGAACGAATTGTTAATATGGTTTTTGTGAGCAGAGGGAAACAAGTATACGAGTGTGTTGTGTTTGTCAGGGAGCAGGAATTGTCGAAAAAAGGCGGTAACTTGGCGATGGTGAAGTCAGTCGAAATAAAACTATCGTCCTTTGTTCAGATGAGTTGATGGAAGTATAGGGCTTTTAAATTAGATAATTTATTTGCCGTTTTAAATATGATGGTGGATCCATTTTTGTGAGTGAAATGTTGACAGCAACTCAAGACATTTATGTTGTTAAAACAATTTTGATGGAACTTCAAATATCTGACATCTTCACAAAAATAATTTCATTCATGTAGTCGAATAACATTTTCACCGTCTGTAGGATTTTCGACAAAAGTTCAATAGACTTTCAAATGTGATAATTTTACAAAAGATTGAAGAAGCTCCACCTGGCAGCAGTAATAACAAACTATTTCGAACGAAATCTTGAGACCACTTTAGCTGGTACTGTCGTGTACCAATAACATGACTTTTTATAATTTACTCAATGGGTTATGAATACCCTTTAAATTACATTTACGATGTGGCAGCGCAAGAAGTAGAAGGAAAAGGATAGGAAAGAAGATTTCATTGCAGTGGACACCTGCTGCACGGGTGGAGTCCATTAGAAACTGGAAGAAATATCAGTCAAGCACTTCATCCACTGCACAATGACACCCGTCAAATGAATTTATTAGTTGGCGCCCAACGTGAAACCGGTTGACATTTTTATTTAGTCATCGTAGGAAATCTAGTTCAAAATGCAAAAACACAAAAGCAATGCTGAGAAAGAGTTTTGGTAACAATCGAAGGACTCTGGATCATGACTTCTATTAATTATGGGATATTCACAAAATGGCAATGGCGCCTTAAAAACCCTTTTCTTTCTGTACTTAAAATAAATACTTAATTCAATTATATGCAATTTTAATGTATGTAAATGGTTAATGATTTTGATGCTTTCCGATTTTTAACACATTATTTTAGGTTCAGACGCAAAATGCAACCGAGTCAAAATAAAGGATGAAGAACATAAAAAGTTATTGTAAGTATATGATGTGTGGGATATTTGCAACAAGATTAACAAGTGGATTGTAAAATATTAATACATTTTTAGACCCTTATTTTTGGGGTATTCAGAAATAGGTCACAATCGCTTAATTCTGTCCAGTAATTCGAATATAGTAAATTTTTGTTTAAATCGTTAGATCCTATTTTTTAAAAGTGGGATATTCACAAAAAGGTTTAGAAATTGTTCATAAAAATTGAGTTTGTTTGAAAGAACAATTAAAAGTAATTTATCAAAGTTTTTAAGGTTGTCAGGTATCACAAACTTTGTGCAAATACGATTTGGGATATTCGCAAAACACAACATAGTCATCGTAAAACTGCAGCTTGCTTCAGAACTTGATGAGTGAAGGTTTTTTTTACGAATTTTTAATGATCATAAAGATTGTCAGTCTCCATTTGTGGGATATTGGATATTGGTTTAACAATGAAATTTTTACAACCACATTAGAGGGATATTCCCAAAAAAGACCACAAAATCATCATAAAACTCTATTTATGTTGGTAATTGCTCGATATTAAAAAGTCAGGAATTGGGTAAACAGTAATAATTATAATCTTTGACGTTTAAAAAATAATGTCTCAGATTTATGTACAGCTCATTTTTGGGATATTTGCAAATTAGACAACAAAATCGTCAAAAAACTATTTTTTTCGCAAACATCATATAAATAAAGGGACCACACGAGACATTTAAGCTTGGCTTTGACAAAGAGTTAGTGGATTTTAATCCGTTTACTATTTTTACGAAAAACCCACAAATGATTTGTACAAAATAATCAGAAGATATTGAAAAATCATACAAAAATTACTTTTTTATAATAATTAAATGGACTTTAACACTCATTTGTTTGTAAAGACCTGAAGAAAGATTGGATATGTTTGACAACTCTATATTAGAATAAAAAAATTAAATTTAGAAAAAACAAGATTTGAGTTCAAATTCTTCTCTTGAGTTCAATGCTTCTTAAAATTAACTGTATTTACTTTTATGACATTAAATCTAAATTTAATTGAAGTTGTTGTCTTTGATGTCTAACCCTGTTTAAATGTCAAAAATCATAAAACACTATTAAACGTCAAAAAACGCTGTAAGGTGGAAAATTTCAACTTTACTTGTTTTATTGCATTAGTGTTGCCAATTTCTCGATCAAAATTAGATTCATACTCAAATGTTGGTAGATTTGAAAAGAATTGGCGACCTTCTGCAATTCAAATTTTAAACTTAAAAATAGCAATATGTGGTTTGCAACAGATCGTAATAAAACTTGAATTCGAAAATTCATCTTGAAAATCGTTAAAAGGAAATTATCAGTTTCCTTAAACAAAAAGGCAGATGTTCTGTTTACAAATTCATAAAAACACTCCAATCAAACAACCATCATTCGACCTTTCACCCATTAAGAAGTTGTATTTGTGTTCTTCACCACCAGGTTTACCCGAAAAGGGATAAAAAGTTATGTAAACATCGCACAAAACCATTTCTCTAATGACAGAAGTGCTGTTTTCGGGAATAATTTCCTCTAATTTATTCACGCAAAATTGCCAAATGCACGCATCATCAAATTGATTTTCACGAACAACAAGATGGAGAAAAAAAAAGAATCTCACAGATATTCCGTTGCACAATCAAAACATAACAAACAAAGACACCATCACTTGGCAAATATAAATATGTATATCTGATTGCACATCAAATCAATAAAAAATTAAATTATTTATGCAAGGTTGCATTGAAATGTTAATGTCCTAGTTTTTTGTTGCCTTAATTTCTTGGTTGTTTTTTGCTTTGGATGCAGTACAAGGGATTTGGGATTGATGATGCACATTGTAGTATGATTGGACCAGGTGGCTCCAGAAGAGAGAACGCCATTGGTACGTGCTTAATTTAATCACTGCTTGCATGAGAATCAGGGTTACCTTGGTGGATTTGCAGAGTTTCTTGAAATAGAAAAAAAAACACAAATCTTAAAATAGTTGTTTTCTATGTTTTTTTACCAACATGGTTTGTTGAAGCAGTTAATATTTTGTGGTTACAAGCAACATTTTCTATGTGAATAATAATACATAATATGTTCTATGTTTTCTATGTTATTTTTGCAAAATGTGAATCTAAAAGCGAAAGCACTTATTCATAAAGACTTAAATAAAAAAAAAGTAATTTGTAGTTAAAATTAAATTTGGCTTGCAATGTTTTCTATCTTTATTTCTATTATTGCTTTCTCCGTGAAAAGAATTCAAAAGCCCCCTATGTATGTACATGAATTGTTTAATAAATTACTTAAGATTATAAGTACATATATCAATTTTACCTATTCAAATTTGTGTGTTCTATGTTTTCGATGTTTTATAGATTATTTTCTTGTTTAATATTCTGTAAACAAAGTCGTTAAAGAAAGACTATAAAACTGTTTTATTAAATGGTTTATAAAGTTTAATAATTTGCAATTTAAAATATGTTGAAAGAATTTATACTTTGTGATGAAACATTTTCTATGTTTTTTGTTGGCAGTTTCATGACTTTACATTAAAGGATGTAAGCGCATTCTCTTAAAGTGTTAAAGGTAAGTAATATTTGAAACATATAGACAGTACTGATTATATTTTATTTAAAGACTATACTATGTTTTTGTCGGATCTTTTAAATGTATATGAACTCAGTACAAAGTACACTTAAAAAGGCATATTAAAACTTGAAAAAAAAATTAAATGTTTAATACTTATTCAATTTTGATGTTATTTGCCACGTATTCTATGTTTTTTTTTTCAATTTTTTAAACCAAAATTATTTTTTATTATTGCCTGTAATTTTTGTTCGAACAACGTTTTCTATGTTTTCTTACTGCTTTGCCGTAGCTTGGTTTAAATTTTCTATGTATTTTATTTGTAAAGCAATTCCTCAGGCTTGATTTTGCAAATTAATGTCAAATAACTATATAGCGAATAATTTAAAAATAAACATAGAAAATACAACACGACCAATTCGACAGTTAACAAGCTTAAAATTTTTTAATTAGAGCGATGTTTACCAGTCTTGGAGTAGTGAAAAGAAGATAAGGCTTATGGAAGATAAAATTATGTTTATAAAAAGTGAAATCAGTTAGTTTCGAAAATACTTCTTTGGCAACCCTAATTCAATTTCTATGTCAAGGAAAATTGATTTTCACCCAAGGATTCAATCTTCCATAGATCGATCGATGGCGATGGATCGAAACGATCGTTTGGTGTACATTGAGGTATAATTTCGCCAATCTTCTTGAGTTCCTTTCGATTCGCGTAAATAAATAAATTTATTATTAATCCTGTTGCACACAACTGAACAACAAAAAAAAGGAAAGAAAAGGCTCAACACCGGGTATAAGAAAATGACATTGGCGCCAAATTACCCTTCGAGCAAGGCACATATCGTAGTCGTCGTTACTTTTTATTTTTTCCTGATCATTGCTCCTTCTCATTTTTCATTTTTCTTAATCTTTGCGTGAACCATGACAAGAAGCAGCAACACAGAAGAAGAAAAAACAAAAAGAAACAATACAGTAAAGATCTTCCCTGCGCCATACATTACCTATACTCGTATGTACGTGCTCATGGTCAGTTAAGATTTCTCTAGATCTTCGAGGGGTTCCTCGATGGTGATCACGACCATGGAGAAGCCATCGCCAATGCTGATGGCTATATGTTGCATTAATTCGGCACATAGAACTTTAAGAAACATCATGAGCGTATCTTGTTGCATTGTGCGCAACTAAATTTGATTTCTGGACGGGGTATAGTTTATGTGACATTCCGACAGACACAGAGGAGCTATACGAGTACCAAAGGGGACGACGACGAGTCGAGTCTTCAACACACCAGGACATTCTATTGTCTTCACACATTATTGTCCAAGACAAGACTGTCCGAGATTTATGCAAAAGATACTCGCACACAGGACCTCATCGGATAGATCCCTTCTTCCTCGACATGCAACTAATTCCACTTCCTCTATTCTTCCGGAAGAAAGGACAGTATTCCCCCTGTGCACCAGGAGATGGGCTTCATTTGAAGATTTCCATTTTGATGAGTTCCATCAAAACTCTGTCGCCTTTTGTCTTCCTCGAGGAACATGGAAAATTTCTGATGGATGCAAGTTTGAAGGATAATTTTTGGAAAACAAATTTCCTCGGTGTTGAAGTTCTTTTGCAATTTAATGATATTGTTATGCAACACACACTCACACACAAACGGAATGGAAACAATGCAAAGGTGTTTTTGAAAAACCTAATGATCCTCCAGGAGATAGATACAATTCTTGATACTTGGATTTAATGATATTTGACGAAGGTACTATAAGGTAACGACCAACTTAAGGGTGGGATCTTGAGATGGGACTTTCTTCACTTTCACCATTGTTGATGTTAAATAAATTCAAATACTCGATTAATGCAATTTATGGACTCTTCCGGGTAGATATTTGAAATTTGAATTTCTAATGTTGATGCTGTGATGTGATGTGCAGACGTGAGAAAGTTTTAAACTTAGTTCCCATGCCATGTTTTTGGGATGGGATGTAATGGGATGGGTGCAATGCATGTTTTGCGAAAAAATTATGGAAATGTGTTTTTACAATTTTCAAAATTGCATATCTATGGTTTTCTATAGGTTAATGACCCTTACGGTAATTTATAAGATGTTCGTGAGAACATCCCATTAAAGATTAGGATTTTAATATTAATTTAAAAATTTAACCAGGATTTTATCAAAAGATCGAAGAAAATTTCATCAAAAATGTATCATTTGATCTTTTTCTAGGAATTTTTAGTTTTCGTCAAGATTTAAAAAGGATCAGTGAAGATTATGACGTATTCCGTATTAAGTAGATGAGCTTCTTAAAAAAGAAACGAATTCGATAAATCAATGAATGAATTCAGTAAATATAAATGAATCAATTCAGCAATTAACAAAATAAACTAATAGATAAAATGACGAATCCGTCAAACCAATATTTTAATCCGGAAAATACATGGATGAACTTTGTTTGTGTATTAATTTATGAATGTATGAATCCGCACATCGGAAGTCATCAAAGCGTTAAGAAGAGTATTTTACAATGTCAATCGGTTTGACGTGAAATGTTCGACTGCTAATCTAGAGGTTGTAAGTTCAAGACCAGCTTTCTTCTGTCTGATATCCGTGCAAAATGGAAATGGTTCAAATTGACAGATCAACGACCACATCCGTCTATCTTCAAACTGACCTCGTTAACCTTGGGATGACTACAACAAATCGTTAAATAAATAAACGAATTGGGAGGATAAATACACTAATTCGTCAAATTGGAAAACGAATTTAAAAATCATTGGCTGCTTTATATTTTTTTCATCCCGTGAGGCGCTTGGATTGACAATTCCAATTGCCAGAAAAATGTAGCTCCACCTCATTACTGTCAAAATACACACACATGAAAATAGTTAGTCACTTATAAAATGCAGTTCGCACTCACTCGAATTTTTAAACTTTATCGAATTCATTCGCTTATTAATAATTTTGACAACTTTTCGCAGTTGAAAATCTGGTTTATTTGGTCTACAAATTGACATTGTTGAACACCTCTGAATTGAATAAAATTCGACTGAAGTGTTTGGTAAAGTTTTTGTTATTCATTCCATCGAAAGTGCGTTGCATTTAAGAAATGACATATTTTTCGTACCTAATTGCATTCAATAACAGATCGCGTCAAAAAAAAAAAAAACCATTCAACTGGAAACTAATTTCAAGAAAATTCCACTACAATAACCCAATCGAGAATATCACACATATAACCAAAGTCAATCAAAGTCAAAACATAACAATCAAATTTCCAATTAAATCCAACACCACTTTGGGTTGCAGTTTTCCAAGGATACACCAGATCCTTATTTTAAGCGACTAAGTAAAACTCTAGCAGCGGGATAGCGTCTTGATGGTTTCGCACTTTCAAAATGCAATCCAAATTGATTCATTCAAGTGGAAGTCACCACATATCACAGAAAGTTATACTATACATGTATTTTATTGTCCTTCAAGTTCCATGTACGAATATATATGTCCCCCACAGGAGGTTGACATTTGAAACTTCAGAAATGTCAGAAAAGACTTTTCTCGGCTTTGACTCATACAAACGATCTGTTTCTTTTTTATTTGGTCTCTCTCTCTCTTTCTCTCTCTGTTCGAATTCGGTAACAAAACCACGATATGTCAAATCGATTTGCTATTTGTTTTTATTTCTATAAATCACCACCATATGATCGGTGGTCCTAGCCTGCCATACCATGCATGGCCAGGCAGGGGAGAGAAAAAGGTGTGTATTGTCCATGTGCCAAAAATTCATGAAAGGAAGAATGTTGAACTTGAAGACGTCTGAATCTGAATCAAGGTGATTGAACTAAAAATTTGCGCGCCTTAGTTCGGATTTGCTTTCCTTTTCGCTCTTTTTTGTTTTCCAAAAAGACGACTGATGGCCAAGAAATTGCTCTTAAAAGGACTCAAACTGTGCAATTTTGCACTGCATGTGCTCATTGTTCGTGTTGTGCAATTTGAAAAAAAGGAAGTCCTACTTTGTTGACGGCGGCGGCAATGAGGACGAAGACGATGACGACGACGACGGTATGCTCTGATTTCCAAGTCGTTTATTGTTTCAATATTTTTTTTTTGCTTTCAAAAAGAATGAAACTAAAATTTGACGTCTGGCTTGTTGGATTCGTCATAGGAATACGAACAAATTCTTATTTCGAATTGGGACATTGGGAGAAGTAATTCACATTTTTGATCCCAAGAAAAAGGGGGAATTCAATGTGACTTCTTTTGATGTGCCACACAAAAATGTGAAGCGGGAGAACAGAGAGTGTTCTGTGTCCGCATGTTGTTCAAATACCATTCAGAAACTGTTCAATAAGTCAATTAAAAGAGTAGGTTCTAGGTACACGAAATTGAAGCCCGGTGTGGGCTCGATTTAACGCAGGGGTGTGTGCTCGCTAAAGGTGCAGGAAAAAATATGAAATGAGCTATTGATTAAGGTTATTGTTATTATATACGCCTTTGATATTAACTTTGAAGACTTACTATGGCAAACAAAATTCTTAGAATTCAACTTGTTTTGATTAACTGCAACATTCAAGGTTCTGTTTGACGTAAGACGCAAACTTGGTTTCTGTCAACCTGTGTTGTCAACATTGATTTTCCACCAATTAGAAGGGACTCAACGTAAAGTAAAGAGTGTACCAAATTTGTAACGTCATTCGTGTAGTAAATATTTGGCAGCCCTAAACTACATATGACAGCTGACAGTTTGAAGTTAGTTTAAAAATGAAATATAGCATGAGAGATTAGTTTGGATCCTTAGCTTCATAAAGTTAGAAAATATTTAATTTTGTATTTTTCGACGAGACGACACATTTCGTTTCTAACTTAATGTTTACATTGCACGACGTCAAAGCGGTCCCTTTTTGCATTATTTCATGCAAGTTTTTCGGCACCAGCTTTGCAGCGACACTTCTGAGGTAAAAATCAGTATCCAAAATGTCTTGAACGGATCCAAAAGCAATGTCCACACTTCTGTCATTAGTTGCCACTGAGAGTGTGCTGGCAGCAAAAATGTACTCGACAACTAATCACATGTCACTTATTTGATTACTGTGACATGGTGGTGTCCAGGTAAATGACAGCAGCATTGACAAGGAGAAAACATGAATTAGACCAAATTCTAAATTGAAAATGAGACTTAAAGAATGAAATATCGAAATGAGCCCCTAAAGCTAAGACATTCCAAGTTTTTATTTTGGAAATGATTATTTAAAAAAAAAATGTATGTCCTGTGTCGGCTTAAGTAGAAACAACAAGGGTTCTATTAACTGGCCACAAATATATAAATGTCTCATAACTTCTGGTCATTAGTTACAAAATACTAAATTGTCAACTTACAATAAGTGTCTTTTATTTGCCCTACTCATTTTGTGCTTCTAATCTTCTCCCTTATTTTTGATTCTTTATATAAAACATGGAAGTAGTAATCATCATAAAATTTTTGTACGCGATTTTAATCTCTAAACCGTCTTTACTTATTCACACATACCAACACTTTAAGCAACGAACCTTGATTCCTTTCGCGTCTTATTTAGATACAATAAATAAAAAAAACGCGAAATGCCCCTTTTTTCTGTTCAAGTAATCGAACTCGGTTGGAGTCCCCATCGTAATGCATTTACTTTCCTTGTTCTTATACTGCATGCATTCATGCATGTTCCTCAAACTTAGTATTCTTTCTTTGTATAGGTCTTCAAGAAGATATTACAACAAAGCCCTTTGACCCTACCTACAATGCATTTGGTCAGCGAAACCCATCATTATGACGTGTATACGATTGTGAAATTAGCGTCAAATAATGAAAAGAGGAAGTCTACGAAGTGTTTTTGGTTTTGGACGATCGTCTTTACGAATACGTAAAAGAAGTCGTTCACTTTTAGCAGTCATTGACAATGCTCATGGTCAATCACAAAATAATGCCACCCTTAATGAGAAATGACGTTTTAACTTTTTGCATATATTTTTCTAAAACCTTCGCTTAGAGTTTTGACTTTCTTTGACCTGTACATGGAGAAGAAATAGGCGCGACAAAACGCTTTATATTGTCCTTAACGCCCCTTACTTTTAGGTATAAAGTATTTGAATATTCAACCTGAAGTACTCTTCAATTCAACAGGACTTAAACTTGAAGATGCGTTCTGAGATGCCGAGAGAGTCGCCTTGATTCTAGTTGTGTTTTATTCACTGCTGTACCTATAGCCAGTGCAGCAATCAAGTGAATAAAATGATCAAACTCACTTTAAATATATCGACAGCACAGCTGCCATTTTTTTTTTTTTGCTGGCTTCTTTTTCACTAGCAATCATATTGTTGTTGTTTGCCGGAGAATGCTGCACTAGCTACCCAGCAGTGAATAAAACACAGCATCTATTAGCTTCGTTAAAACTGTTTGACAACTTCCAAAACTAACTGTCCCAATTTTGAAGAAATTCTAAAATCTCAATTTCTAAGTTGTAATATTATTTTTGTCACAAGAACATAATGAGAGCCGGGTGGTACACTGGTACCTCTCTCTTTCTCTCCTAGTAACAACTGTTATTTTCTTTGTTGGAACAAAAAGATTTGGCACGAGTCAGTGAGAGGGAGCCAAGGAAGAACAAAAAAAAAATGAAATAATTTTTGAACAACTTGTAATCAAAAAGGAGACAAAAAAATGTAAAAGAAAAAGAGGGAATTTTCTTGAGCCGCACCTGGAAATTCTTTTTCTTACAAGAGAGTGCCAGGGCTGGTACTTTATTTCGGTAGGTTTAGGGTGGCCGTGTCGTGAAGCCACCGTCACAAGGATATAATAGATTTCTTTTTCTTAATATGTTATACTTATATTTTTTGGATTTTGATATTTTTTGTTTCATTTGAAATTCTGTTACAAGCGGATAATAATAAAATAATAATAATTTTAGAGGGGGGAGATTTGTAATGAAATTTTTAACAACTGCCACTGTTTTGTTTTGTGTTCGACGAGGGTGACATTGGAGTAACATTAGTTCATTCTAGGTGCAATTTATGATTTTAATATAAATACAATCTACTGATGTAACAGTTATAGACTTCTTATATCAGTTGAGAGGTCTTAATAAATACAACTATGAGCTTAATCTACATGTTCAATTTTACACAGCTGAAGTTATTTAACATCACTATAAACTACTCCTTCGTTTTAGCGTTTTTAAAGTATGCAATCAACAGTGATTCATTGAATTCACTTTGAAGCTTTAAATTCGTTTATCGTTTGACATAATTATTATGACGTTAGCATGATCTGGTCATTGAATTGACATTAAGGCCCTTGCAGAAGTCATTTCGACAAGGAATATTAATAATAAGTTGTAATAATTTCAAAACGTCCTTCATTCGTGTTCTTCGACACTGATTTTAGCTAAATGTTTTGACATTGACAGTTTGATCATTTGGTTAAGAGGCGTGTTCACATACGGCTAGACTGTATTTTTGATTCACACTAAAAATGTCACTTTAACTAGGTTTAATTAGTTAAATATTATCTTTTCACGTTTTTTGTTGACTTTTCGTAATTTTATACACTTTATGAAAGAGCCAAACAAATTCTGTAGAACCAATTGCTTTTTTTCAAGGAAACTCATAAATACGGGAACTGTCAAAATGTACCCGTTATAACTAGAAAATCCTTAACAAAATACAACAAATCATATGTTATATTTGACGTTTATAGAAATAAACACGAGTGTGTACCCAACTTCATCATACTCCTTATTTGATTGACTCCTTAATGGACTAACTTTATTTTTGTCATAAAGACTTGATTTACCTACTATTTAAGGTCCTTTGTCAGACCTTATTTGATTTGTTTAAGAAATCCTTTCATAAAAATGTCAATACACGTAATTAAACTCAACTACGAATACGAATGTGTTCCAATACAGGCACCTTTCAAAACGAAACGGTAGCAAAGGACAAAACCCGCGCAATTCGGTATAAAGAGTATGTAGGTACCTACTATGTGTCATTGACACCTGGAAATTCCTGCAATTGACGTCTTTTCTAAGATTATTATATAAAAGACTTTTTTTTTTCATTTATTTAATAATAGTGCATTACACGTCCCATTGCAGGCATACTTTACTTAGGTAGAGAGAAAAAAAAACTCCCTTTAAGACGCAAAAAGCAAAAGCATATAGCATATGTGTGGTAGTTTTCTCCTTAACGCCATCACAACAACAACACCAACAAAATTAAATAACCTTTTGTGTTCGTCTTGCACCCCCGAACAATGGAGAAACCCAAACATTACTCGCACATTGTCCCGACTTCGCCGCCACCATCGTAAACAATGCCCTGAGTTCCTTAAGACCCATAATCAAACAAAATCAAGCCAAGAAGAACTAAAGAATATAAAACAAAATTCCTTTATGCAATGCAGGGTGAAGAAGTCACTGCAATGCTTACACCCCCTTCTTTAGGGAAAAAGAGAGTGTACACGACTCAAGATGCACATAGCACGCGCCAAAAATATAGGAACTTCCTCATAACATCGTGGAAACTCTAAAAAAAAACACAAAAAAGGACGATGGTTTATTGCAGGGGTGTTCAAAAGATGCAACTCTCCCTTAAAAGTAATCGAATGTAATAAGCGAAGCGTTGCGCCATCAGGACCAAAGGAAATCCTTATTCAAATTATGACGACCTACCTTGTCTATTCTTTTTTAAGGATCTTAAAAAAATTTAAATATTTTCCTCTTTGTCAAGAAAAATTGATAAAAAAGAATGAATGTCTTACAGCCTGATGATGACAGATAACAACGGGAATATCCCGCGTAGCACATGTCCTGTCTCTGTTTGTTGGTGAGGTGTTAAAGGATTCTCCATCCATTTAACCATCTGTTTAGTTCCCACTGCATTTCTTTCATTTGTTACAATTTGACAGTTTTTTTGTTTTGTTTTCAATTTCCTTGAGTCAATTTTGCTCTGTCGAAGAAAAGAATTATTGGCCAGATTGCAATTGATACACCTTCAAAAAGATGGCACGAGCCCTGTCTAAATTTTCTTCATCTCGATTCCCTCATTCTGAAGTGAAAGAAATCCTAATTGCAATCTATTGAATGCCAAACCGCATTTCTCTAGTGGCCATCTCAATAAATATATAACTGACCGGTGGTGGTGGTGTGTGCCTACCTATGTGAGTTTTCGTTTGAGATGTCACCCGCACCTGGATTTAGGGAACCCAAATACAAAACGAAAGAAAACAAAAATATGGACATAGCTAAAGGAAGTCGGATCAATTTCTTTTCTTTGATTTCCGTTGTCACGCCTTCGATTTTAGCCAAAGACATTTTTTTGATTAAATTATTTATTGCAATTTATTAGATTTTTGTTGATTTTGTTTGGTAACAGACGACCGACTTAGCGCGGGACGTACGTCGCACATTCCATAGCCGGCTGAAAGTTAATCTTTCAGATCAATTCATATGTAATTCATACAAAGAAAAGGCAATTAATTGATCACAACTATTTGATAAGAAATCGATAGTGGAGGATGTGTTAATTTTTTGTTACATTGGAAGTATTTTCAAATCGTTTGAGATCTTACGCATTTTTTGCATGCATTCGAAGCCCTGGTATTCCGGTATTATTTAGAAGTTTTGGCCTTAAAAGATTTCGAAGCTTGTTTTCAACTCACCAACACACAATTTATCATACCTTCTATGCAACCACAACCTTCCATTCATATTGACTTACATAATTTAATTTAAATTTTATTCCTAGGTCCAGCTGAACTATTAAAACTACATAATTCACAATTTTTGTTTACTAGTATACAATCACCCACAAGAACCATTGGTAAAATGTTATGTTTGTATGTTGCCAATTAATTTGTATAAAAACAATCAAAAGGGGTCATTTAAAAAAAAAACAAAACCTAAGAATATGTGCGTGACAACAAGCGTGGTTTCGAAAATCATCAAGCCGAAAACTTTATAATGACATTGTACGAGTATATGGGGTTTGATAAACACAAGTTGACAGCACCAACATAAATACGTGACCTAATATTAATATTCAGCGCCATATGGTGCGTCAAATAAAGTAATAATAAAACTGCCATACATTCATACATATGTATATATACGAGAAGTATATTTTGTGGATGAATGTTATACGGATATCTTTACGCACTTGAAACATAATATAAGCTATACGCACCCCAAGCAAGTAAAAAAAGAAAGAACCAATATACAAGTCCAAGTGGTTATAAACAAAATTTAAGTTTAATATTTCATAACTGATTCTCATTGGACTTGTAGACGGACTTTAGTTTTATAGGCATATCACACACAAATAATGACCTCGGACAAATGTGTAGTTTCTTTGATGTTAGAGTGAGTTTGTCATAGGTCTTGTTTCCTTGCGAGCTAACGCACATTTGATATGAGCATATTATGTATGTTTGTTCTTTAAATTTGACTGAAAAATAAACATTACTTCTTTGTGGTCTTAAAGATCTGGTTTCAGCACTTTCTCAATCTAAATTTAGTTTAGCAATTTCTGAGATGAGAAAAGTTTGCGTCGTAAGATCACAGTAGCTGATCACCGATGAATTGAAATTGATTAAAAAATTAACCCTTTATTTGTATCCAGAAAGTTTAAGGAAAACCTCCATTTATTACTAGGTAGATGAAAGTTTTAAAAAATTGTTGGGAAAAGAAAAAGTAATTTCTTTATTCTGTTAACATCCTATATCGATCAACTTTCGCAAAGTCGAAATTTGAATTTTAAAATACAAAATCAGAAAGGGCATTTGGCGTAGGAAATCAGAAACTAAAGTGCACTCTAAAAACCTTCATCATGAAATGTTTTATTTACTGATGGTCTGGTGATGATTACCTTTATTGGTGTTAAAAACTTATATGCAGAATATAGATTTAATATTCAATTTTCATAGGTTGGATGGAATATTTATACCAAAAAGCTAAACACATAATGCTCAACGAACTTGAAATATTAGACTTTAAGTAAGTTACACCTCTTCCTGAGAACTTTAATGACTTACAACTATTAACATAAGTATAAGGCTCTTAAGTTGGTAATAAAGAGCAAATCTAAGGTAATTTTTCTGCTTTACGAAGTCGTACTTTGTACAATGAGTTAGTCTACATGACCTTAATATTAATTTCCATAATTGCAATGTTTCCTGTTTGAAAGTTGAAACTGTTTTTGAAATTAGTAAACCTTTTTAACTTCTTATATTACTTGAATTGTTTCAGTTTTTGAATTTAGTTGCCACTGTTAACATACCTATATTGTTAGTTATTGTTAATTTAAAATAAGATAAACGTAACATCCATAATTTTGCACTTAATTTAAAATAAATTCCAAAAGAATTTGCTTTGATTTTTAAAATAATGAGTTATAAACTATTTCCACAATGCGCCACCTATAATGCAGTAGCGGAACTGTTTTAAAATTAGCAATAGGTTCTTATATTTGCTAGTTCATGCACAAAACGACAACCAAATTAACATCCGGTTTCCTCTTTCATCGTTACAAATTTAAAACTTCAATTTCAAATTTTAAATGTGAATCAAAAAACAACTTACCCTCGTCGTTAATTTTTCTTCTTCCGCTGTGATGTTCTCTTACTATTGTACGCAATGGTGTTCCTAAAGATGTGTCCGATAGATTCAGAGAAATTTCCGTTACCGGTGACAATACAGCTCCACCATATTTTTCTTTTGATAAATTATAAATTTTATTTTTTCGCGTAAGTGTGTTCGGTGTTTCCGCATTATTTTGAGCCAGAGAATTCTTAAATCGTTTCATCAAAGGATTATTTACACAATCATCGAAATTGGTCGCATCGTCGCCGTCACTATCTTCATTATTTGAATCGCGAAGGTAATCCGCCGAATATTCTGCAATACGTTTCTGATTTCGCACATTATTTGAATGATTGTTACTATCGCTGATAATTGGGCTGGTGGCGGTGGCAGCACAACTCATGGTTAAGGTAGTTTTTTTTTTTTTAGAAAAATTGAAATAAAAATAAAAAAGAAAATATTCAGGCGGCAGCGCACAGCGCAAAAAAATTTAAAGCGGAAAAAGAATTTGAGACATGTAAGTTGAAAATATATTAAAATAAAATTAAAAAAAAAAACACACGCGCAAAAAATTAATAAAAAGTCGAAAGAAAATATGTTCGCGTCTTCACGAAAGTAAATGCAACTACCATTTAGACGCACAATAATGATAAAACGACTACACGACGAACACAATAAGTTAACGATGTTAAAAGGCTCAATGTAATCGGTCATAAATTGTTTAAAAAATAAATTGTTTGCTTAGCTTGGAGACGCTTTTATAAAATACAAAAGCTGACATTTCCTGCAAATAAAAATTGAAAAATATAAAAATAAAGTAAAAAATGTGTGTTAAGATGAAAATAATGATTGATATAAATAGTTGAAGGAAGTTTGGCTTGGCTTATGCATTTTCCATCAAATGTTTTCTAATTAAAATCGAAAGGATATGATTTTAAATAAATACACTTTATTTTTTTCTTAGGTATGTTCAGGAAAAAGATATTGACTGGATATGTAAAAAGTGAATACCTGTTTAAAAAACTGTTATGACTGATGATAAATAGCCATCAATGAAAGTCAAGGGATGACTTCGGTCTATTTGAGTAAATCAATTCAGTGAAGCAATAACTTAAACTTTCAACAATTCTTGTGTCCATTTTATAGATTGGCAATCTCTTACAAAACATTTGTTTTAAAGATTCAGATGATTCATAAATCATTCATCCCTTATCTGGGAGTCTGGAACCACATAAAAATATACAAGCTACAACTTTTAATCTACATTTTCATTTTGCGAACAAATTTATTTTTCATTTAACGAACAACTTTAGCATAGAATTATTTTAAGCTAACAGTCTGAGTATATTAGTAAAAATATTACCAGAACCTACAACAAATATTGTAAACGTAAACGTTTTTAGGTACGTCTTCAAGGATTAGGGTCTGCATTGATTCCAATCATTAAATTCTATGAATTAATTAGACCCTGTTTTTCGAATCGTAGTCCAATAACAACATAAATAACTCATGTGGTGGGTAGATTGAAATAAATTGAATTCTTTAACCTTAGGTGAGTTATTCGAAGGATAGAGCCATTTAAGGACCATGTAGTTTTTCTAATAAATGTGTGTATTTTTCTTTTAGTTTCCGGGAAACTTTAATTATTGGGGTAAAGAGGTACACTTAAGTACTAAAGCTCTATAAAAGATCTTATTTGATATCTAATGTTGAGAAAAAACAGAAAAAATCTGTTCGCAATAAATAGGTATTCCATTTAAGTATCAATAAACGACTCTGAAAGATAGACTGAAGTTATAAGACCCAAAATCGTTTATTTTATTTCGAATATGTATAAGTTATTCCACAAACTTACGGACCACAAACTTTTTTCTAAATGATCAGGTTCTTAAGCTGAGGATTCTATTTTCCGTCTCGTAGTCTAAAATAGGTTTTCAGTGGGACCAAGAAAATCCAAATTCTGGAAAAATCGGCGTTCGACCTACATTATGACATTAAAATCAATTAGGCAAGTGCTCAAAATGTCTCGTTGCCGGGGAAGGAGTCGTTTTGGGAAAAGAAACAGTACCCGTTCTAGAAAATGATCCAGTGTAAGGCTTGAAAATCTTCTAGAAAACGAGGGAATGAGGGTAAAGTAAAGGTTATGGTTTAGTACACAAATTTAAGCTAAGTTGAGTTGAGACATACAAAACTATTTTTGTTGTTTACTTCTCAGCAAAGTTAGATTGCGTTGCTTTTGTATAATTTACCGCTCGCCAAGGATTATAATACTTAAAATCTATTTGCTTACTTTTATTTTTTAATTCAATTGATTACCATTGGTTTTTAGTTTGCTACCAAAATAAGATCTTTTATATGTTTTCCTTCCTTTGTTCCGCAAAACAACATCGAAATTAAAAAAAAAAATTCTAGGAACCCGATCAAAAATTGCCGTTGGACATTGAATCCTCTCAATTGACAATAACAAAAAAAAACTTTTATTATTATGTCTTAAGAACTAACGACATAACTTAAGAACTTAATATTAAAATAAAATACACTTTGTTTTTATTGTACTATACTATTTTTGCATTTAAACTAAAAACAGAAACACTGAAAATTTAATAAAATAAAACAAGATTTAATTTCAGTAGAACTGCAACTTTTTATTCACCTCTGCGCCAACAACTATGATTTTTTCAAATTTTTTTGTTGTTTCCTCAGATCTGTCTTCTCTCTTCTCTTCTATAAGTTGTCTATTTGTCGGTGGGGGAAGGGGGAATGAGCTGCTAGCCGAAAAGCTTTAGTGATGAGGTGAAAATAAAAACCATATGGTGAAACGGGTGCATCATATGACCGAAAAAAGGCGGGTGACAGCTGACCCCATTTGCGAATTGCATAGATTTGACAGGTTGTGATAATATGAACAGGGCCGTTAAAAAATATATCGACATTTTTGTTTCTGTTTACTTTTTTTTCTGATTGATATACTACACTCTATTGGTAAATAATTAAAAAAAGAGAAAATCTATTTGTTTAAACGATTCAATTAATTGTTTTGTTTTATTAGGATCACCAACTTCCAAAGCCCGCTAAAATTAAATCTTCCACAATATTCTAGTACACAAGTCGCTTATTCCTGCTGACTCGAAACTCACATGGTCTCATGTTGAAACTTATATTCGCAAAAAAAAATAATTCTAAAGCGGCATCATAATTTCGATGATAATTTAAAGTCTATTAATTCATTTTGTTTTATGGCTTCTTTTTCGTCAGCAATCAAATTATATGTACATGGATATCAATTTCCGTTAACGGCCTATTCAAAATCATTTTCTTTTCATCAAATTCAGATTCTATGTCCGTAAGAGGCCGGTTATAGCTATCAGTAAAATCCATCAGTAAAATTTGAAACAGGAGGAATCTGAAATGTTTTACTGATGAGCGTTTATAGCAAATTTACGTCATTAATTCTTTCGATCATAACATCGAGCTTCGCGCCTCAGACAATTTGTTTACTGTTTCTTTAATCAGTAAAATTTTTAATGATGTGATCGGAACAGTAAAAAATTGGAATACCAACAGTAAAACGAAATGGAATTTTTTTGGCTTTTGGCACTCAGCTGTTCAGTAAAATGGAATTTCATCATTAAAAAAATTAAAATGGATTTATAAATTAAATAAAACTTTAAATGAGTTGTTTCTTTTTGAAAAAAAAAATACTTGAATATAGGATTCATCTTATTGCATCAATCTTTTGCTAGAAATAAATCAAAATAGAAATAAGTCAAAATGTCGAAAAAGAAATCTTGATTTCCTGATTTTGTTTACACAGTCGTGTTGAAACGAAATTATACCGCATTAAATTTTAAAAAGCTTTTTTGGTAAAGTTTATTAATTGATCTGTTTACAATCAAGTTTTTATCAGTACAAATTAGACGATTAGACCTGCCGATTAGTCAAATACACGGACTTTCGTGTATTTATAGAATATACGGATTTGAATCCTTGTAATTATAATTACCACTGTATTTCAATTTAACGGATAGCAATACGTATGTTAGGTGTCCGTGCTTTTACTTTATTTATTATAAATGTACGTGTTTTTATCATTTTTATTCAAACTACAACAATAAAACTATTTTTAATTACACATAAACTCCGTGTATCCGTGTTCTTCAAATAAACGTACAGAATCGTGAGCTCTAGTACAAATTTATTTGAAGACTAAAATCTGTATCGAGAAATTTTGATTTAAGGTCACTCCTATTGATGCATTGTTTTTTTTATATGAATGAAAAATAATAGAAAAACTTGATCTGCGATTTTACTTAAGTATGAGAAAAGGCCTTTAGGAACCTTAAAGCTTTAAAAATGACATTTTCATAAATATAGTTTTCAAAAGTTTAAGTGGGTTGTTTATAACAAATTTCTATTGTAACAAAGAACCAAAAATAAAAACTTCAAGTTCCAAATTTTCCATTATTTTATGATTGAAGTTTAGAGAAGGCTCATTTTAATGATATGGGAGTGGAAATTAAGACAGGCTCAATTGTATTTTAGATTAAAGTTTAAATTAGGAAGACTAATTATATGGCAGGTTTAAAATTGCACCATAAAATTATAGATATAAGTTTCATTCAATCATCCCTCATTTATACACTTTCCAATAATGCATGGAAGCCGACTTGGAATAAAGAATAAAATGAGGTACACTGTAAGACTCAAGTCTTAATCAATAAGACTTTCTTTAAACCAAAAGCTTGAACTTTAAAAATAGGTAGGTGAGTGGGAAGAATACATTTATCATACGATGATGTGTTTTATGCAGAATTTTGGCATTGACTATAATTTGTAACATTACAAACCTTTTTTAAATGATTTTATTCGTCTTCAGAAAAAGAATCAATTATATCATAAAAAAATATTGCATTATGTTGTTTAAAATTTCATTCTTTTTTTTCTATTTTTAATGTTATTTTTTATCGTAATGTTTATTTCTAAATCTATTAAAGTATAGTAATTTTTAATTGTATCACAATGCAAATGCTAATTAGTTTCACATTTGTACATTTAACATTAATCTTACTTAGATTATTAACGTTAATACGTTTGTTATATCCATGGTATGATGGTTTACATTTTGTGCTTATGTCAATATACATTACACTATTTACTTTATATTATTTACACATTTTTGGGCATGAACAAAAATATTCAACGTTAAAATAACACTGAGTTATTTATAAATTAAATTTAAACTAATATAATGATATAAAATATAAAATTAATAATATTCATGGATTTGTTTTCGTTCAATGACAAGTACTTCTGCGCAATAAGAATCGAAAATTAGTGTTGGTATTGTTTCATGTTTTTGTTTTTGTAAAGATGTTTCACGTTGATTTTGTTTGTACTTTTACGCATGTCACCTCATTTAGCAATGAGTATCGGTGTGTTAAGAGTATCCTGGCGTGGTTAAGTGTGATGCACGCATATTTTAAATATTTAAATATTTTATTCATTTTTGTTTCCCGAAACGTTTTGAGGAGGATCATCACTTGTAGGAGTTCAGGACTCGAAGAGAATTGTCATCATTGCCATTAACGCAATGCCAAAAATCAAGGCAAGTATTTGTTTGATTGATTCCTTGATATCTTCTTCTTTGACCAGATCAGGTAATACTGTGACTAAAGCGATATGCAGGAAACCGCCTGCTGTAAATGGCATGATCCAAGATGTTCTCGCCTCTGAAAATGAAAATATGGAATATAAGTTAACAAAAACATTTCTGGATATTTTTTCACAAAATAAAATCTTCAACTAGTTTTAAATTATGAAACTTAACATTTCGTTTAAACTTTAAACAATAATACAAAATTATAACGAAACTAACCCATTGCCGATGTAACACCCGATCCGCCAATGGCTACCAACGCTCCCATTAAACCAGCACCAGCAGTTAACAACTGAGCTCTTGCAGCATCCCATCGATTAAAACCTGACTTCAACAGGATAGCAAAATCTCCAACCTCATGAGGTATTTCATGCACTGCCAAAAAAAAAAGTATTTTAACTCGTTATAATTTTATACTCATCATAAGTACTCAAATAAATAATGATCTTACATAGAATAGCAAAAGTGGCCAGCACTCCATGTCTAAATGAAACTAAAAACGATCCAGCAACAGCCAAACCATGAGTAAAATTATCAATCGAATTTGCTAATAAATTCAAATAGCCAGCGACTTTTTTCGTCGGCTCTTTACTTTTCTGTTCTCGTTGGCGTAGAAAACATCCATTTGGAACATCTTCGATATCACAGGTTCCTGTGCAATCACCTGATGTTTGTCCTTCAACAAATTTACCACCTGTCTTGCGAAGCAAACAGTTGGCGATTTCAACGCATTTTGGTTGTGGATTCGCGTCATCAGCATTCGCATAACCAGAAAATATTTTCTCCACTATTGTGAAGATTAGGATACCCGATAGCACCCAAAGACCACTGCGCATTGATGGATGGCCAGATTCTGTAAATTTTTTAAGTTTTTCTTATTAAAATTGTTCAAATTGTTTCAATTATTGAAATAGCAATTAAAGATTCGTAGTGATGCGTAAGCAAATGTCTCTATTTTCAATGCTTAGTAAATATGTAGATAAGAAAGAAAGCAATAAACTGCGAATCCAGTTTGGCGAATTCTTTAATTGGCATATTTGTTAAATTTATATAAGAAAACATAAAGCTTACCTGACGCAGTGTCACTTTCCCAAGCTTCAGGCAGCAAGTGCAAAAATACATCACCCAATAAACCACCTACAGCAAAACTGAGGAGTACTTTTAGGAACTTTGATTCAGCAGCTGTTGAAATGAAATTAAAATAAACAAGATAAAAAATAATTTTGTTTACAATTGTCATAATCAATGTTATTAAGTACCTAAATTTAAAGATGTAAAGGTGATTATGAATATAGTGCTAATAATATGTATATTTATTGTGATCATAAAAAAAAAAATTATGGAATCTATAAATCTCAGTTCCAAAAATTACGTGTGCAAATTGTGATAACAACCCGGCCATACACAACTTGATGTCATATTAGAATTGGTAGACATTTTTTCTAGATTTTTTTTTTTTGTGACATGACTAATATCAAATAGCTGATAGTAAAATTTTTAATCAAAGATTTTGTTTTGTTTATGAAAAACGACCGGATTGAAAACTACATCGGACTGAAGTGAGTAGTATGAATGAAGGTGGTGTAAAGATAAGCAGATTTTGAGCATGTTGTTTGCAATATTAGATAATTTGAAAACTTAAGAATGGTAAATTTATCAATTTAAGTAATACTTACGGTCTTTGTATTCGCCTTTCTTTTCTTTGGATTCATCATGTGATGGTATTATAATCAATGGTAATATTCCAGCCAAACCAATTACAACAGATCCCAGCAATGAGAATACCCATGGTGTATATTCGAATGATTTAACAAAATCTGGCATATAGGAGTTTACCAATTGTGTATATAAATACACAATTTGGTCATCGAGGAAATTGGTGGAGATATTCATTTTTGTGTTTGTTTAGTTATAGTAATGCACCTCGATTAACTATATTACTATCACAATAAATAAATGTTTCTTATTGAAAAATGTTTTAAACATAAAACGTAGGGTATTTATGATGTCCTTGTCATGATATACGCTAAATCTCACTTTGTAGAACGATGTTAAGTGCGAGTTTTTGTATTGAAATGATGAAAACCTTTATATTCCTGAAGCAATTTTTGCAGTCTGTAAAGGAAATAAAAATAAAGCAATTAATAATATTTAAAACTAAGGGTTTGTAAAAGTAATTAAAGGATTACTTAGAATGTAGGTATAATATTTATAATACACATCATTAGTGAAAGTGGGTCAGTGATTAACATAATGAGATTTTACATTTTCGTTATCTTATAGCGTTATCTACAAATCTGAAAAGCAATATTTTTATGGTAGATTTAAAAAGTACAAATCAAAACAAAACTGACATTGAATCCAAATGGTGTGAGTTCAAAAAGAAAAAGAAAACAATATAATCAATGTATGTACATATGTATATAATTAATAACCAATAATGTTGAATTAATCAACCACTCGAAATGCATTGTTTATCTAATGTACGTGCGAACTGCTAATTTATTTGATTTTTCACTCAAAACGTCAATAAAATTGAGAACGCATAGATTATGCCAGTGTAAAATAATAATAATCTTCAACGTTTTATTGGTCACGTTCTGACGTGTTATTAATATTGATCACTTAAGTATTCTAATTCTTTTTTAAACAATGATAACGCATAAAGTTCTTGAGTTCAAGTCGAAGCTAAAACGATGGTATAGGGTTTTGGTATCGATATCTTTCAAATGTCTGTTTTCTTTTCATTGAATTAAGAAGGACGGCATGGATAAAAGATTTTGGATTGACGTTTCATGTAAGATAACGAGCGATCTAAGAATGATATGATATCTATGGCGACTTTGGGGTGTAAACTTCACATGAAATTGGCGTACTTTACTTGTTATCTATCAGAGTGAAAGAATTTTTGATAATTTTAATGATGCATTCATGGCTGAAACTAAAAAGTAAATTTTTATGATACCTCTTCTGAGTTTTGCATATAATTATGTTTTATTTTTATTGTTCTTTTTATTCAAATTCGGTTTGTTGTTTATTTATTTTGATTTAGACAACCGATTTCACAATCTTCAATCTGATAGGCAAAACTATATGCATTCGTACGAATTTATGTTTAATCTAATATTGGCAACAAAATAAATAACTAAAATTTGATTCTACACTAGGAAGGGATTGGAAAGAGTTACTTAAGTTTTGCATGCATCGGTGACTTGTGTTTTTTAACCTTTAAAATCGTGGAAAGGTTTAAAAGGGATATTTTTTTTTTAATTTGGAAGATAGATAATCTGTTAAAGTATATAAAATACATATACATTTCCTTATGTATGTTACAATGTTAAAAATATCTTCAATAGATAGCAAAATCAAAAAAAAAGAAAGAAAAATAAAGAAATTACATTAAGCCGTTTATCAAACAGTGTTGCACATTTGTGGTAATTCCCAATAAGTAGGAAAGGATATTACATGAAATGTTTGATATAAGTCAAGGAAACACAATTATGAAAAGGGGGTTTACTTAAGATAACATATTTGCATGGAAGTAGCTCGTATTAAGATGTAGAAAGCTTTAAGTCATTACTTTAAGTATGTTATCATAGAAAAAAGTCCCTTTTTTTCTAGAAAAAAAAATGGTTCTCATGTTGATAAATTGGCAAAAATGAAACCCCTGTGATATTTTTTTTATTGATAAATTAAGTTAAATTTGATACATTTTCTTTTTCTGAAAACATCTTTATTATTTCTAAGTATACAATTCAGAGAATACAGTTGGCTATATCGCCGGCCGTAGAGATACATGTACGACCAATCAAAAAAGACAATATGTAAATTTCTACAAAGGACGATTCCGGAGACGTAACAATCATGAACTGTTTGCAATCTAGCTCGAAGCTGATATCGTGAAAAAAATTAAGGTCGGTAGACTCCGGTGGTCTGATCACGTAACACGCATATGCGAAAAGAAACCGGCTACGGAAAATCCACACATTTTATGGTAGGAGACAGTGTGGCAGACCATGCTTACTCTGGAGAGATGACGTAGGTCAGGACACCTGAAGCCTTGGATTGCTGAACTGGATGATGTCGGCTTGCGATCGAGATAAATGGAGAAACTTGTTGAATGAGGCCAGTACCGGATTCCGGTTGTCAAGCCAATGATAATGATAATGCAGATAAGAGGGCTGAAGAGCGTAGACAAAATTTAACCTTTGATACTTATTGTCGCTTTTCAAATATTGATTTGACAAATTCTTTAAAAAAGCAGTTGTATTTTGTAACTATACGACATTTTTGTTTAAAGGTAGCCTTAGTCCCCGGTGGTAGACTTTTACAACGTTTACGGTCTAGTAATGTAATCAAAGAATAATATGAATATTGAGAGAGTGAGTTAATGCATATGTGGAAAGATAACTTTAATAATTTTTGAAATACCCATACAAATAAGAGTTTATTTAGCTTTAATGTTAAGAAAGCTCCCATTGCAATATTTTTAATATAAAAATACTTATGCAAGTGTATCAGACATGAAATATTAAAAATGGAGGAACAAATTTTATGCTAGAACATGTGAACGTCAATTGTATGCATAATTTTAAATACATTTTAATATACCCATTAAAATGCCATCTATCGGATCTTTGAACACATAAAAGCTTTATCTATTGAAAGTTTAACCCTCGCAAATTCAACCACACCTAAATAAGTTAAAAATTGAGAGCTGCAATTGATTCAACAATAAAATTCGTGTTTCTTAACTTTATATACAAGGTTTGAAATAAGACATTTTAGATTTGCTCAAACCAAAAGTAAGTGGTTTTTGACAGCTGAGGTGTTTCATTCATTAATTCAGCCTTTTGGTATTAAGTTCTTTTAACTTAATTTCATGTAACATTAAAATTTATATTCTATTTTTATAAATAGCCTTCTGAACATTATGTATATCACAAGCCAAAAAAAAATTAACTTTTTCTTAGTGCAAAAGGAAGAATTTGATCACATGGCATTATGCACTTAACAGTGTTTTTCCTTTTTTCGTCGCTATTCATTTTATTAATTTTAAATTTCAAAAACAGAAACAAGGACTGAAAGCTCTCTAAGATCTTACAAAAATCGAAAATGTATTTAAGAATTTTAACTTCGACATTTTTAAATAAGGAAAATCGTTTTTGAAATTACACTTTTGCACAAACGCAAAAGTTTACTCATAAATGTATAGATAAAATTATAAAAAAAAGCTCAATTAAGCATTAATCTTTCACTAAACACAAATTTATAAGGTCCCTTTTAAAACATAAAATTTAAGGTCAATTTTATAACACTTGCACAAATTATTTGACTCATAACATCGAACTGCACTTTTCTTTGACTCAGCAACAGGAAACGAGAGTGAAAAGATGTAGATTTCACTTTGATTATACCTTTATCGTTTTTCCAGCAACAACAAACTGTGTTGCATAAAACAAAAGAAATGCAAGACAAAATTATGAAGTAAAATATTAACAAACTTTTTTGCTTTGGACAACTTCCTCAATGGCTAGCTAAACACTGACTGTGAAAGCAAAACCTTTTCAATGGTACACCAGCTGGTGGTGTTTTTGTTTAGTTGTGTTTATTCCCAACTACAACTGATGCCAATTTGACGTACGTTATCACTGCTTATATGCTTATGTTTTTTGATGATAAGATTAAATGGTGTCTTCGACAAATATTTTTTTTTTCAATAGACAGACAAAATAACATACAAAATTCGGTAAATTTTGTCTTAGAACAATATTTGTTTTGAATTCTTTTCTCTCTATTATTAGATTTGTCACATTCAATCCTTTTTTTGATTATTTTAATTATGATGAATATGATTTTAAGCCTGTTGTCCTTCTGACATGGCATTGAACCCCTAGTAACAAGATAGAAAGTACAAATTAAATTATATAATCAATAATAAGTGATAATACAGATAGAGCTTGAGGTTGAGGTGGTGCACACGTACCAAGTGTAGCCACTCAAGAGTCATTAGGATTTAAGTCTGAATTCGAGTGATTTATGACAAGCTTGTTGAATATACAATATACATAGTTGTTGAATATTTAAAGTAGGTGTATTATTATGTGAATTGCAAGATCATGAGATCATTAACCCTTTGTTGATATGATTTGCATAAAACTATTTTTTAATTTGAACCGGTTGATAAACTGGGTTATACACCTGCTATTAAAAATGCTAACTCTATTATATATTCATACATATTTACGTATAGCTCATCTCTAACCAATAAAAAACAGATTTAATACTATTTACTGTGGTATATTCTGTATTTTTTCAAATACAAGTATAATTTACAATTAAAATAAAAAATAAAATGTTATTTTAAGCATTTAGTATTGTTACTTATTTATTATTATATACGAGATTTATTTTATTGCAGATTTATGAAAGGATTACTTTTTAATAAATATTATATTGAAAGTCACAAAACACTCATATCAGTATTATCATCTTCAAAACATGATCATAACATTTTATAATTACATATTGTCATGTTCTTATGTAAGTTGAGTGTTTATTGGAATGCAATTATTTCACATCACGTCAATTTTCAATTAGAAGATGAGTGCAAATGGAAGCGTAGGTAATTTTTTTCTCGTTTTTTTTTTTTTTAATCTAACAACATGCATTTAAATATATGCACATTTATTTCCTATGCAGTTATGAATCATTTTAGTATTTTTATATGTAAAATATAAATAAATACGCAAAGCTACAACGATCGTCTCTATTGGTCTCGTAATTTAATGAAAGTTGACCATTTAATTGGTGGTAACATTCTTGAGTGGTATTTTGATTCTAGAGCAGTTAGAAAATTTTATTTAGCTAAAGAAGTTTTGAGAGAAATTAGCGTTAAATCCAGAACTAAAGGGAAACCACCAAAAAAGGTTGACAAAAGCTTTTGAAAACGGTTTTAATTTGCTTGTGTGAGCTAGGTGACCTAGCCAACAGAATTTACTGAGCTTATTTTTGTAACAAGTCGTGCTAGATAAGTAGATTGTGAACGTTTCATGATTTTAGCATCACCGAATTCGTCCTATTCGATTAGGGGGACCAAAATTTCTCAGTAAAACTTTGCCTTTAAATTAACACACAAGCCTCGGATCATAGCAAAGCAAAAGCAGAAGTTTGGAAACTAGGTGTTAGGTTTCTGGAAGTTAACGTGCTTTGACGTAATATAATCAGAAAGCTTTACATGGCATTAATTCTAATTAACTGCATCATATTTATTATCTAAAAAAAATTAAGTTAGTTACTTAACAATGAGATTTCTACTGACCAATAAAACACGAGCTGTTGAATTTGTTTTCGAATCGTAAATACATATGTATATTTGTACATATGTATATGCAAAACACTTTAGCTTTGATGAATAGTAGATTTATTTTACCATGCTAAATTTTATCAATAACCATTTAAGTGCGAGTGTCAAAAATAAAGAACAAATGACAAATCGTACCATTTATCGAATTATTGAATTTTTTTTTCTGTTCTTGTTCTTAAATAGAAATGAACTTACGGTAAAATAATTTCTTTAGTAAGACTTTGCCTTTAGGTGTCAAACAACAACATGTCACTTCTATAAGATTAATTAATAACTTGAAATCATATCACTTGTTCCCAACTGCCAATGCAATAACAAAAAAAAAATATCAAAATAAATTAATTGCTCCCCTTTCAAGCAAAAATTAACAACTACACATATGTTATGGATATGTACATGTGTTAGTTTTACATAAGTCAACATTTCTTTATTCACTTCAATACCAAAAATAAAATGTATGCCGCTTTATCCAACCGCAGACACTAATTTTTGCGGTAGGTTGAATAAAAAATTGAAATCCCTAAAACCCACAAGAAATTCAAAACTAATCGAAATCGATATTTTAGACCGCAATTAGTATCTCAAATTAAATAGATTATAATCAAGCGCCGGGTCTAAGTGATTTGAACACATCGGAAAAGACAGTTGTGCAATTATATTTGATTTATTTATTATACGAACAAAACATAAAACAAGTATTTGCCGCAAACTTCAATATATCACCCGGTTCTTTGAAACGAAAGAACAACAGAATTTCTTACGTCTTATCACTAACCTTGCACGACGACTGTGACGACTGAATTAGCTCAGCCAGCCGAGTATTTTAAATTCCACATGAACTCACAAATCATAGCACAAGCGGTGGCGGGCTGGCGGCACCTTTTTTTGTTACATTGCCAATAAAGTAGAAGCAAAAAAAACAAAACGAACGAATGCGAGAGCATCTTAGTATCTACGATTAAGTAGATACAAATTTGTTTTTTTTTTTTCTTTTCGTTTTTCTTTTTACTTGGAAGTGAGAAGTTGTTTATTTCAACAATAGCAACAATACAGCCCAACAAAAGCCAATGACTTTTTATACATAAAAATATAATTTTGTTGTCATTCAATCAGAATTTTGCATTTAGTTATAAACGTGATTCGACAAAGAAAAGTTAATGGCCAACACAAAAAGACGAAATTTATTTTTACAAATCAAGTTCATACATTTTCGACTTAATTTAATTAATTTCAAGATTAAAATAGAATCTTTGCTAAATTTATTTGAAATTGTTTTAAGAATAGGAAACAGGAAATCTTTAAGGAATTTGCCGAATTTAATTGATAAACTTGAAAGCTAGAAGTGGAAGAAGAATATTGTGCAGCAGATTTAGGACACACCAAAATTCGAAGTTAACATATGTTAAAATTCCGATTTACAAGCTTAATGTACAATTATAATGTACTAAATGTAGAAATTAATGCATATGGTCACTTAATTCAAATTAAAAAGGAAATCGGATCAGACGGTCTAAAAATATTCTTTTCCGCGATTCTTATGCAACAAACTAAACATTTTTTGGAACAATTGCATCATTGAATTGCATGATTAAAGTTGTATTTTATTTCAAAAGCACAGACAAGAGCAATGTGGTAATGAAGTATAAAGCGGGGAAAAGTAAAAATAGATTTTATCTCTCAAACAAAATACATCGAAATTAAACTTAATAGCCAGGAATTAAGGGAAAATCTTACTTTGCTTTATCAGGTTCCCGATGGAACAATAGTCTACACCTGTGGGGCACAATGACGTTTTATTTTGTACGATATTAAGCACATTGCTTTCAGTCATCCAGTCCAGACCAAGTGCTCTGGTTGTCTAGCTGTGGCTTGGTCTTTAAACAGGAATCTTGGTCTTTTTTGCCATCTCGACAATTCGAAGATTCAGGAACTTTGTTCTCCAATGAAGCCTATATGTTTTTTTTTTTAAACAACATCCACATTTTTGTACATAAAGTTATCCTTCATGATGTAGAATTTTCCTTTTAAAATAGAGACTTTTTCAGTATTTTGGTTTTCTAGAGCGATTGTAATAAGGAAAAAGTTCCCTGGAAAAAGTTATTTACGATAGCAAAGTTCCCAAAATAGGAAAAAAACTCGGGGGACTTTTTATTCCTGATATTCCATGTTCTCTAAAGAGTGGTACTTTTATCAGATCACCAGTGTTCCAAAAGCTCTACACCATTGAGTGTGGTTGCTCATCTTGGTTCGATAAGTTTATCTTTTTTAAACAATTATATTCAAAGTCAAACCTATACCACAAGACCAAGTCTCGACAGATTGAAGTAGATAAGCGGGTTTCGTGATTTCAACTCAAATAGAGAGACATATTTAAGGGAAATATTTTCATTACTCATAGTGTCCATGATTTGAGACAACCAATAAATATATATTTAGAAGAAGATCATTGGAAACAGTGGACTGTAAAGAGAGCTTAATGCCTATCTCTATCCAAAACAGTAGTTAAAATGTAAAATTGAATTGTAAATGAATCTAAAAATAGAAAGCTTGTGAAATATTTAAGGTATCAATACAAAAACATTATCACAAACAACTTCGTACTGGCGATTGAAATTCTAAGGCCTCTGATTCATATAAAAATACATTCTAAAGCTTTATCAACAATAAATTTGCATATATGTAGATAACAAGGTATGTATGTACATAAATGTAATTTATTTCATTTGGTTTATATACTATTTTAAAACGCAGATAAATGGTTTATGAATATTAATGAAACCCAACACATTTCTCCTCTGAATTTATAAAACGTTAACGGTATATTTACTACACGATGCAAAAAGTAAATAAACAATAACTTACTCACTCCAGGTCGTGCTCGTGGCCTCCGAATTCAATTTAAATCAAAACAACAACAATAAACTAACACTTCATTAAATCAGTTTTAACAAGACTTGGGTATATTCTTTTTGTTTTCGTTTTTGAAATACAACTTGAAAACGTGTTTTTCTTGTACAAATATCATTCAGGTGCAAATGGATAGAAAACCTTGCAAATACCCCCGCAAGTCAACAACAAACATTAAAATCGAGACGTTTAAAAGAAAAAATATAAATATAAAATAGAGAAACAACAACCGATCAATTGCAAATGGAAATGCAAACTCAACTGTAATACAATTTACTAATTTGTTTGCTATTACGATGACAACAACGAAAGTCGAAGTCGACACTAAGTTATCGGAATTTCTGTTTGTGGCCGCCATTTAACTCCACCATTGTGACAACAATGACGCTGTTGGGTGATATGCTCCCAATCCCAATCTCCCTCATAGCTAAGTTCCGTGCGAATGAATGGCGATGAACGTCCATTATGGACGTGGTTTTGCACTCTGCACTAAATGAAGCAATGTCGACTCACCAGACATATAGAGGTGTATATGATTTTGCCAAGCGCTAATTGTGTTCTGTTTTTATTGTTTATCTATCACAGAGAACGTACTTAAAGGGCAATTTCATTATCAACGGAGGAGGGGGGATGTAGCGACTGGGAGAGATCAGTCTGGCTCCGCATGTTTCTTCTTTTTTGTTTGCCATAAAATTCCGATGCACTTCAGCAATATGGTCAAGTTAATTTATGATAAAAACTTGTTAGTTACAAAATTATAAAAAACAAAGCACTTTACAGGGTTAAGAGGTTAATTTTTTAAAAAGCCAAGATTTCTCGTAATACAATTACCTGATTTAAGAGATTATTCAAGTGGTTTTCTTTGTTGAAAAGTTGAAATTATTGACTAATCTTCACTGAGATTGAGTGCAAAAAATTAAGTCTGAAAACAAACTAAACGACAATTGCAAGCCGATCCGATTGGAGATGTCTTAGAAACTCAAGAAAAGACTTACATCAGAAATTGAATTGATAATTATTTAAGTCGGAAATAGGTTTCCTTCGACTTTTAAAGGATTTTGATAGCTCTTTATTTTTTCACAATGAATTTTACACACGTTCTTATCTCATCAAAGAAGGAAGAACAACAAAAAAATATTATACGACGGAGTAAATTTTATGTCCGTGGAGTGAGAGAGATAGATATATAGTAGATTAGAAGTCAGCTGACTTTTGTTTGGTTAAAAACAGTGGAGACTATTCGATGAATGATTGCGTTCAGTACGAATTCAAAAGAACAACCGCTGTAAAATTTATAATCTGAAAATTCTTTGTTGTTTCAGTATATTTTTAAGAGAAGAGAAATAAGATTACTTTCGAAAACCAGAGGAAATTCAAAAGCAATGTTGGATGATAATTAAATAAATTACTTAGGTCCTCAGACCTACGAAGTCCGTTGGTGTTCCCTAGCGCAACATAGGGTCTCAACTACTCCTACGCGCTATCGAGTGTAGTTTCCAGCGATGTATTTAAGCTTCCTCCAGCTCTTTCCCAGTCTCGCGGATTCCTTCTCAACAGTTCTCCTCCACGTGATTATTAAATGGTTTTCCTATATGGACCTTAAACATTTGGCAGTTGATTGTGACTATAACTGTGAGAGTGACTTTCATTAATTCAATCCTTTGTACCAGAGTAGGGAACTGATCTGATCAACTGAGCGATCAAAATAAGATCAGTGTTTTTTTTAAGCTCAGGTTGTGTTTCTTTTTTCAATCGGAGTTAACTGAAATACTATCGATCTTCAGGGATGAGTTCTATTTTTATAAATAAAAAGCAATATTAACAAACTAAATTAATTCTAAATTTTGAAATATATCAAATGTCTAAAGTCTTTTCATTTAAGCCTAGTACGTAGATCGGGACAAGACAAAATGTATCTATACAATCTTAATCCAATGGGTCAGAAATTGTAATTTACGATTGAACACTCAGAATTGGTGAGATTAAAATTTAAAAAATAATAAGACATGATTATAGGTAAAGATGTCAAGTTCTTTAGGAAAATAAAGATATTGTAAAAATATTAATTAACAATTTTAATTCGACTTTTGTTTAAGCCTCAGTTATTGGCTTTATAAACAAATTTTTTTTAGCATATATCGTCGTTGTTCTATGAAAACTCCCTAAGCCAAGTTTGAGCAAAAACGAGATAAATGCGACATGTTTTAGCAAATGACACAATCCTTTTTCTGTTAAAACTCCATAAGTTCCACTATTATTAACTAAAAAACAATTAAACATCATGAAATCCATACAACAAAAACTGAAAACACGGACTTATTGAGTTTTAATAAAACGACGATGATATATCGACAGCGAATGGATTCATTATTTTTAGTTCAAATATGTTAATATTCTGCAACTAGACAGATACTCAAATGATTTTATAAAAAAGAAGTTGTATAACTATTTAAACAATGGCTAACTGGACAAATAAAGTGCACATAAGTATATTTATCACAATATAAGAAATAACAAAAAAGTTGCAATAGATTTTTTCACAACATCAACTAATTTATTTCGGCGTGTGAATGATTACAATGGATTTCCACCCATTCGAAAGTTTGAGAGCCTCAGTCTCCAAAAAGTTGATAACAAAAAACTCTTATCTGACGTCTGCCAAATTTTAGTAGAAAAACTTTTACGACGGGCGTATTTACATTTTTTTGTGCGGAATTCGTGTGTTTTTGTTATTTTTATAGAAAAAAAAATCATAAATAAAAAGTCTTCGCAGACAACTGAGTGATTTTGCAAAGTGTAAACTATCTCTTGTTCGTTTGAAAAGGGATTTCTCTTCAAGCACGAAAGAATAGCAACTTAATTACATCCCTCCTGAGCTAAACTGCCTTCAATTAGTGATAGAAAATTTCTAAAAACCCAAAATTAAAATGAGCAACGATCGTAGTCGCGCACTAATTCTTCGCTCTGAAAGCGAAGATACCTCAACAATTTTATCGCATTCACCATCCATCTCGTCTCTGAATCGACTTCGGGATACTTTCCGTCGATCGGAAAGTATATCCTCGCAAATAAGTTCAATAATCTCATCGAATAATAGTCACGCTAATAATGCATCAGCGACATCAAACCCAAATGCCAATGCAAATGAATCAACGCCAAAGAAAAAGAAGTCTGGTAAGTTTAGGGTCTAAGTTTATGTGTCTTTGTTTTGTTTAATTGACTACTCATAGCAAACAAATGCTAGAGACATTTTCTTCTTAGTTTAGGACACCTGTTTCTGGATGCGCTTTGCCAAGTAAGATTCCTTTGAATATAAAAAAAGCCGGTTAATTCTTTTGAACAGGTATATGTACTTGCACTTTGCATAACTTATGATTGTTTTTTGAAAAGATCACAAATAAATTCAATTCTGGAATTAATTAGTATAGATTAAGCTGTGAAAATGAACTGCCATCAGCATAATTGAACAAGAAACAAGAATACGCTTTGACACAATTAAATAAAATTATGTACGTTTGAGTTGGCAGGCATTTGTGTTATAATTTCTCGCGCAGAGAGCATTCAACCAGATGATTAATTCAACAAGATTATTTCTATACTAAGTGGAAACAATTTATAAGAAAAGCCTGACAACTCTTTGTGAAATTGAGCTTGGAAAGAATTTCTTGCAACTTTAAAGTCTTCAAACTATTCGAATTTAAAGGGTCATAATAGGACTTTCGCTAGCAAAGAGAAAAAAGAACAATACCAAATTTTTGTACTTAAAGGACAACTTACTTATGTAGCTCGAGAGTTACGATATATAAACTCATGTAAACAAAATAAGCGGAAAGATCATTGGCTCTTAACTGCTTTATTTTGATCTTGCAAAAACAAAGTATCGTTTTTTTTTCTACCAATACTTGTTAATAAAACAATGAGATGAAATTTCTAACTCCTTATTTTTGAGGGTGCCTTCTATGAATACTTTGATTTACAAAACTTTAACCTGACCTCGGTAAATAATAGTTTGGTACGATTGGGTTTGGCCCAGGCAATTTAAAACATTTATATTTCCTAATTTTTGAGAATCTAAACGACTTTAAGTAGGTTAGAAATCAATTGAGCTCAATGAATTGTTCGTGCTTACGTAGGTCCTGTATTTTTGGGGATAGCGTCTTAATTTTAAAATCTATTTCATGAAACATAAACGGAATTTTCTTTTAAGTAATTGTAAATTTGTACATTCTTTGATTCTAAAGTGTTTGCAATAAACGTGCGAAAAGCTCTCTCAAATTTTTGAATATATGAAACAGACTTTATAATAAAAAAGTAAATCTTACTTAAACCTAATTAAGATTATGAATGGCAAAAAGTACGTCGATGATGACATTAAGAAATAAAACACTAAATATTATCAGCAGATGTAAATATAAGTGTTCAACAAATAGAAAGTTGGTTTACCATTCTTCAAATGATTTTTCTTTCTGCCAAAAAAAGCTAATTGCTTTCATTAAAAAATATGAACTATTTTCTATACAAAGTTTTTTCTTTTTTGTCCCAAAATTTACGTGTATGATTGCTTCCAAACTAGGGTTCTATGTTAATATACAATTGAGAATTTGTATTTCTCTCTGCCTCACTAACCAACCAATGCAAGAATAAAAACTAAAAAATTTGTTAAGTAACATTACAGAATTTGGTGAATTTTGTATCTTTTATGTTTGTTTCTGTTTTGTTTGCCTTTTCTCTGTAAATATACTTGATTTAATTTTCATATGGAGATTTATATATGTAAGCCTAACAAGGCGATTTGATATTTAGTGTTTCACTTATAACAAAATTACCTTGAACTATTTTTTGGTGAGTTTAAGTCTCCAAAAAAAACGGAGTATTTGTTTGTAAAGGTAAGTTCAAATTATTTTGAAAAGTTAACCCCAAGGATAACTCAAAAAAACTCTGATATATTTGAATGTAGGGCGGTTCGATGCCTCACAGTTGATACGGTTGGCTACATTCCGTTTCCAAATTGTAGCATCAAAATCGTATGCTTTGACATCCATACAAAAATGAAAAAACTATAAGTTATTTGAATGTACTCAAAAACTTCACATAGATATAAGACTATGGATTTCGATAGAGCGATCGTAACAAATCCCTCCTATTTTGAAAGAATATGGTGTTTTACAAAAGTTTAGCAAATTGGTTGGCCACTATTGGCTTTAACGAAAATCTCACGATTAATTGTGCTCTCGGGCGTATACGTACTGATTTTATTGAATGCTTATAAATGTTAATTCTTGTTTGGGATATGCAAATTTATGTTTAGCATTAATGATAAAAATGTTAAAAAAACATATTACTTGTTGTTTTGATTTCTTAGTATTTGTATTTATTTAAACAACATTTCCTTTAAATTTGGTATACATAGCGTTATTAAAATACATAGTATAAGATTAACAGATTAACTGAAAAAGGTTTGCATGCTATTCCTTTTGCTTGGGTCGGGAAATACTTTAATTTAGATAAAATTGTGTCTCTGTATTTTCGGTCAAACAAATAACCATTATCTTTAAATGAAAAATAAATAAAAAAGAATTAACCTTTAAACTACTATTTAAATATAATTTATTCTTAATTTGTTTTTCTAATCATCAATTAAAAATCTCATCTTCCACTTCATTTGTTACCACACAGACTGACTGCGCAGTAAAAGCCGGTGACATCTTTTATAAATTCTAATTATGTTCATGTATTTATTCTCCAGTGAAGTGAAATTTTACAAAAATAAAACCTCAAGCAGCAACAAAGTAAAAACAAAAACAACAACAAAATGTTATTTTAAAATGAATGAAAAAAGAAACACCTATAGATGGCGCTATGTTTATAATCATTATATTGTTTTTCTCAGAAACTCTTAGAGTTGATTCACCTCTTTTGTCCTTTTGCGAAGTGAAGCTTTATTAAATCTGATAAAACAACAAGTTAAAAAGCGGTTAATAGCCCAAGTAGGTACATAGGTAGGTGGTTTTCTTTTCACCTATTTTATTTGCTCTTATTTCTCGCTTTGCCCGAGCATTAAAGAGAAAGAGGATTTGTAATATTTTGTAAGTGTTGAATAAGGGTGCATTTCCATTAAGGTAATGCAAAAATATAAATACACCCTTCCTCTACCGCCCTCTATTCAACTTGCTGAATTCATCGATTACTTTTGTATATTCACCCCTTGTGAGACATACAGTTACAGTGCGACCAATTGGGAAAAGAAGTTTTAAATTTAACTGGAAAAACCACAAGGAGGCATATTTCAGAAACAATAGAAGACAGTAATGATTTTGTGGATTCGACTGTAGTATTGTTGTAAATTGTAAGTGAAATTCATTCTCAAAAAATTATATTTTTAAATTAGCAAGGACCTTTGGCGACTTTGTACATTTAAAGTTGAACATTACTTTAGAAACTTTAATTTCAACTCTAGTAGATTAACTTAAGCAATAGTTAAATGCCCAGTAGTAAAAATAGTATACGGAATTTAAAAACATTTTTGTTTGATAAATATACATACATATATTTAAAAATTATACTGATCAATGATAAAATAAATTATAAGATCATATTCATACATTATGGAAGTACGTTCAATTTTCTTTTTGAATCTACGATTTTATAACTATCGACGATTGTGAAGATTACGATTTTAAAATTTTTAAGTCTTTAATAGTCTAACCTTCAGGTTGAAATCATATCATTCCTTTTTTTATTGAGGTTTTGTAAGGTTCGTCTCGGAGTTATCATTAGGGGCCTTTCTTTAAAATCTATTAAAGTTTTATTGTAATTTTACAACATTAAACGTGGTATATATTTCTGTTTTGCTAAGCAGTGAGCTAAATTTGTTCAAAATTACGACCAGAGTTCAAGAACTATTGAGAGATAAGTCCACGGTTCTAAAGCGTGTTGCCAAACCAAAGCTGCTACCAAACTCATTGTAAATGGAAACGAACCTTAATGATCTTTTGCAAATGTATGATTTAACAAGTGTTTTTTATTCTAAATTTATTAAAATTTTTAAACTTATTGTAATAAACAAATAAAACCACTGATTGCTTCACTGTCCTCTTCCAAACTACCCTCGACTCCAGAGCAGGCCAAAAATCGATATCACACATTTCCACCACAGCTATAACTCTCTCACCACTGCGAATCTACCCCCATTCGTATTCAGTTGAGTTTCACAAGTTCCAATTTCAGTCAGTTCTTCGTATTCACTTGCACAAAAAAGGATAATTTCACTGCTGCGGTGTGCACAGTCATAGAGTTGTAGAAAAAATAAAATAATTAAAACAGACAAAAGGAGGAATAGAAAAAAAAAACTAAAACAAAGGCGAAAAAGTAGAATTTTCCATTGAATTGTGTGAAACATTACAACAGTTAATAATTGTAATTACTCAATCGGTAGTTTACATTGAATAATTGTGTATGTACCTTTGTTTTTAATTGGATTCTTAAAGTTTTTGAAAAAAAAAATGAACTTCGTTATAAGGTAATGAACGCATCATCTGTCAACTGCGACTTCGATTTTTCGCAGAAAACACCTGCCTACCTACTACCTAATTCGCAATTTGTTCTTTTTCTTTTTTTCAATTGTGTGGGTCGCAGATTTAATTACTAAGCCCATAAGGAAGGTACCAAAATCGAAGGAAAGAGCGTTCCCGTTTGGAGAGAAAAGTAAAACCAATTCAATTAGAATACCCAGCTGGGAAAAAAGTCTGCTGTTTAAGCAATAACATGCGTGGCCTTGGCGAAGACACAACTTTGATTGTCGCCAATTCTAAGAAATCCAACTTCAACAATAACAACAACAGTCAGAAAAAGTCTGGCAAATACATAATGCAGTCGACATCTTCATCATCGACTATTGCCTCAGCATCCTCGTCATCGGGTAGCTCTGCGACGACGACGGCAGCCATGGTGTCGAATAACAGCAACAATAATTCCAATATGTCTACGACAATTGCCCTGCCAAAGGCTTCGCATGCAAACACAAACGAGGAAATAGCCGGCGGAGTACAGGACACAATTTACTTGTGTAACTTTCGCGTATCAGTGGATGGGGAATGGTTGTGCTTGAAGGAACTACAGGATCTGGACATTCAGGATGGCAGTCGAAGTAGAAACATGAAGGCAAAGAATCCAATCGATGATAACAATGGTATACATTGTCACAAAGGTTATGAACGTCATGTCGATGTTGCACACGGCTTAAATAGATACGAACGCGATTGGGCTAATTTCTGTAGGTTGCTTTTTTTTTCTCTCTCAACTTTATTTTCTTTATTTTTTTAAGTCTTGTCTTTTTTAAAGAAACTATTTTCCTTCCTTTCATCAGCACACACAGCAAATGTCACAATTCACAACAAAACACATTTTTCTTTTCCTAAAAATAATTTCTATTGTTTTTCCTATTTTTGCATTTTCATTAATGCTTCTCTGTTTTTTTTTTTTTGTTCATTCTTTAAGAAACATTTGCAAGGGTGGAAGAATTTATATGTCATCGGGGAAGACGGTTTGGTTTCGGATTCGGGTTTGCTTTGGATTTGGTCATTGAAGCATAAGAATTTGTCACAACAGTGGTTTTATACGGTCACCGAAGTGAGTGAATATTTAGTGCAAGTCAATTTTTTTCTGCCTGTTCGCTTTAGACAATAAACCTAGATTGCCAAGAGTCTTGGGAAGGTCTTCCAATAAGGTGCTTTTATTGAATTGTTTGTTTTGTCATAAAATATGGGCAGGGCCCATGTCGAGACGTGGCGAGACAGAATATTGAAACTCACTTTTCTGTAGGTTTATAGTAACGTCCTGTTTGTTTATTTCAAGTATCTAAATACTTTGAGTTTTAAAGTTTTTTTTTTGTTGTCACCGAACTTATAGATGTACTTTCGGTACTCATGTTAATACATGTGTGTCTTACTGGATAGGCTTACATTGTTGGAACTACTATGTTTATAGTTCTTCGGCCTTTTTAACAATTTTAGATTTTTATCAAATTAAACTCATGCCTTTGTTTACATATTAATATTTTAAAATTCGATTAACCATTTCTTGATGTATAACAATGTTTATATTCCAAGTGTTGTTATTGGAACCCCACAGGTGGCTGGATCGAAGTCCTAAATATAAACTTGTTTCAGTAATTCACCAAATCCAATGTTTACAAAAACCCTGTTTGCATAAGGATTTACATATTTCTTATTAAAAGTGCAATCTAGTCCATAATCTTTTTAGAGATTGATTTTAAAGTTGTTTAAATGATTTGCGACATCATATTATGCATCCTTTACAGTATTTAGTTCTACTTAGATTTGGGATATCATTGACTATCGTTTTTTTAATCATATCTCTTTATTTAAACAAAGTACATTAATAAGCAGCAAGCTTTTTGGTTTTATGATTTAGACATAAGTATTATGTTCTATAATAGAAAAGATAAAGAAAGGGGTGTTATAATTCCTGTCCGTTTTTTATTTCAACTAAGTCTTAACGAGTGGTTTGATTTATCCACAAATAGAATCTCAATTGGCTTAAGGGATACCTAGATGGTCAAATTTGAGTATGACCAAGTTCTCCCCCTGTGTACAGTGATTCAATTTTAAACTTCTTTGATTTCCAATTAGAATTTTCAAAATATCAACACACTGGTATGTACATTACAGCAAATATTTTAAAATTACTTAAATGATTTTTGTTTCAATAAAACCATTGATTGTTTGAAAAAAAATTGTAAGGCACGTGAGCAAAGGATTGATTTTAACCACGGCAAACCCGATTCGATGTCAATATTTCTTATGGTTGGGTTAATCCATGGGTCAGGCTTTTTAAGTGAGATTGAGACTTTATTGTAGTTATTGGTCTTGATGAATTCGAATTCTTAATCCAAATATTTACATAATTTCAAAATTCAAAAAGTACAGTAGAACCCGTTTATAGGTATATAAAAAAAAACAATAAACAATTCTCAAGAATTTCGCTTTAAAGCTTTCTCAAAGCTCTTTGTTTTATTCTTCATCAAGAGCTTTTTTATTTAATATGCATATCTTTTATAAAACTTAATCAAATCATAAACACACACCAATACACTTCCATATCTTGTACATTTATACAAAATTTTGTCGATAAATAATTTTTGTATATATATGTAGTAAATTTTATTTTCATAGTTTTTTCAATTTCCTTTTTCCTATTTTGCAAAATTAAAACAAAAAAGAAATTTTAAATATTATAAATATATTTATGTAGTTTGTTTATAAAATAACTTCAGCAAAATCAAAAAAATTCTCAAGCTAAAGCTTCAAGCTTTTGTGTGCCTTAATATAAAAATGTAAATATACAATATATTTTTAAGAGATACAACTTTTATGAACCGTAACATTTTTCAGGTATCAATTATAAAACAAAAATTTCATAATAATAACTAATAACTATTAAATAAGTGGAATCTATTTTGGGTTCATCTTTGTCTTCTTCAGACTCCTGACATATTTTCTGTCATTCAAAATATGAATCTTACGAGGTTTTGACCTTTCAACGAACTTTGAACTTGTTGGTTGTTCTAATGTATCTTTCTTTGACGGCTTTAAATCTTCCATTGTTGAATCAGATTCCATTGATGTAACTAGCTTCTCCATATCAAGGCTCTGTTTTCTTGTACAAAGAGGGAAGCAGTTCGACGAAGATGGTGTAGTTTTAAGATTCTTCGAAGAAATGTCCTCAATGGGCTTCGATGATTTTGTCATTTCTGATAATGAAACAATAGATGAACTCTCTGGGCCTATCAAAAGCTCTTCGTCATCACTGACTGAATGTCTCCTTAGTTCCTGGCTTATCCTTACTCTCTTTTCCTTCTTTTGACTTTTTTCAAGGTCTGGGTCTGTTGGAGGTATGTTACTCCATCGAACGATGTAAGTTACTGATATTACAAATACAAGGAGTAACATGATAACTACTAATGTTACATAAATATAAGTCATTCGACGACTCTCTTCGTCTTCGTTATCGGCTTTTCTTTGCAGAAGTGTCCCTTCAACGGAGTTATTGGGAGTTTTTCCAAATATATCTTGAAGCCAGTCCTTGGAGTGTCTTTCTAATTGCTTAGATTTGCTTTCGAGAGTCTTATAGTCCTGAGACTTGTGTCGTTTTTGAATAAAAACAAAATCACTGGAACTGCTTGTGTGAAGGGTTTCTAGAATCCGCAATATTGCCCCAAGACCAGGATAGAAAATGGCATCTTTTAGGTGAATTTCCAAATTCTCTGTGATCCAGTTTTTGAATTTTCGATTAAATGTATCCTGGCAGATGTCTTGGAAGTTATAGCATCGAGTTGTCAAGTCAAAATATCGTAGCAGTACGAAGGCTGATCGGGAAGTCTTGAGGTTGAAATTTTGTTTTCGTTTAAATGGAAGCCATATATTTCCAAGATTTCCATTCTCCTCGACTTCAAGACGTGGAAGACGAATAATCATATCGGCTTCTTCAAGAAAGTGAACGTTTTGCATTTCTAACTCAGTACATGATGTGTCGTCTTCTATTTTGTCAATTATTATTCGAAGAGGCTCAACTTGAATGTTTAAATTCGAAACATCTTTAATTGGACTTCTCCATCCATTTCCATTTGTGTTGAGAAAACTTTTACTCTGGTCATATAATTCTAGGATATTTTCAACTGTTTTTAAATGGATTAGACCAGCATAGAAAGAATACATCGAAATCGGAACCATGTAGTATTGTAGGTATCTGGAAATAAGTTATATACATTTTGTTAAAGAGGTAAAGCTTCTGTAAAATTACCCGCCTAAAGTATCGAAAAAAGCTCTCTGGGCAATAGTTTTTAAAGGTCCAATGGTCATTTTATCAATAACTTGATTTGCTTCGTAAAAGTATTGCATCAGGAGTTTAGCAAGTTCATCGTCCAAAAGACAAGTTGGGATTGTTTTTGGTATTAGCAACTGAAATGAAAATTAGAAAGCAAAATTATTTTTCAATTTCAGTTTATTGACAAAAAAGAAATGAAGCTTTTGCCACTGGATTGTAGACTCCAAAATAATTACTTTTCCCTCTTTGCCTTCAATAGTCCTATGGAACTGAACTGTTAACTGATAAATGAATATACTGACACATAGTTTATGGGATATTCGATGAATGACATATTTGAAATTTTATTTTGACAAAAGCTGTGTCAGTTTCATGACACTTTATTTTCATTTCTAGTCTTTTCTTGCAGTCAACTACATTTTTTGAATGAAGTTTAGACAATTGGAACTAGTTCCTTTTCCAAGTGTCATTAATTTCAAAAATGAAGCTTTACATTCAAGCAATTGTGCAATTAGTACCATTAACATTGTTATCTTAAAATATAAATCTTAATCTTAGAAAAGTTGAAATCAAAATTTGTTTCATGAAAAAAAAATTAATGGCACTTCAAAATAAGTGAACTTTTCAAAAAGCTGAATGGGAAATTTTGTGATAGCTAACCAGTCAGAGACTAGAATTTTGTCTTACCTTCACGTCCCTTACGTCATGTAATACTGCCCAATGTGTTGTTGTTTTTTTATAATATATGAACGTGGGCCTCATTGACATTTAACGAGTATTTTATTTGACCCATCAATCAACGACGCAACCAGGTCGATTGCAAAAGCCTTTGACAATTATGCTTAAAATGTTACAAATCTTGTTCAAGAAGATTAAATTTGTAGTTAATGATTCAAATAAATTAATTGAGTGTAGAAGGAATTTTTTAATTCCTTGTTTGAACCCAGACTTCTGATATGACAGTTCTAGGTAAAATAAATTTGACAACTGACATATGTATATAAACGTTAGTAAAAATGGAGAGTTACACGAGAAGGCAGTTACTTTTTTTCGAATGAGGCGTTTCTTTAGGTCACACTGTGGAGAGATTCGAACTAAAATGTTTAAAAACCACAAAATTTTCTACAATCTTTTTCGGTTTTATTAATAAAATTTACTCCATAATTTCATTCAGTTTATGTAAAATTGTTAACCTATCCAAAGCTCATAAAGTTTTATAGTTAAGTTCCTTTTTTAAGAATTCCAACTTTTGCTGTGTCATCTCTGTTCTTATTTTTCTTTGATATACTAAATCGTTTCTTTTCATCAACTACCATAGTTCTCGTTGGTTTTGGTCTAGGAAGAGAAGATTTCAATTTGTTTTTGTTATCCCTTCCCGAATCAGAATCCATTGAGGAAGTTTCAATAATTGCTGGGGAATTTTTATTCGAAAAAACCCCACAACACACAGTGGATTCTGGCTCTTGTTGGACGTTTGTAGGTTTTTCCATATTTCTTGAAAACTTCCTCGATTTTGATTTATTAGAGGATTTTCTAGAACACAGTAAGGTTTCTTCGTCATCTTTCGGTTGTTTTCCACAGCCAAACCAAGAAGTTTTCTTAGGTTCTGAAGTCGGCTTATCGGGCTTGGATTTTCGACAAAGTCTCTTCTTACATAAAGTACATGCAATCACAGAGAAAACAATCAAAACGAGGCAAACTGAACCCGCAATTGCAATATAAATGTACTTCCTTCTTTGGCAATCTTCTTCTTTTTGGTTAAATGTCTCCATGTCCATGAAACTTTCGGAAGCATCTGGACTGATAGGCTCGAAAATGTTTTTAACTACATTATTTGAATTGTCAACTTTCTTGGATTTTCTAGTTTTGCTACTTTTCAAATTCTGATTTGTTTTTTGACGTTTTTCATTCGATTTCACCTCAATTACAAATGAATCACTTCGTTTTCTTCGAAGAGTCTCAATGATTCTCAAGACTGCTCCAAGCCCAGGATAGAGTACATCGTCATTCAAGTGAATTTCAAGATTTTCCAATATCCAATCTTTGAATCTTTTATTAAATAAATCTTGATTGATATTTTGAAACTTATAACACCTTGTAGTCAATTCAAAATATCTCAACAGAACAAATGCAGACTTAGAAGATTGCAAATCAAATGTACGTTTACGCCGAAACGGAAGCCATACATTCCCAAGGATACCTTTTTCTTCTGCATCAAGACGTGGCAGGGATACTAACATTTCTTCATCTTCCCCAGTACGTTCGTCCAACATATCAAGTTGGGTACAAGATGTCTCTCCATCTTCGGTGTCCAAAACTATCCTAAGTGGTTCTATTTGTATATCAAGATCAGAGAAATCGCTTAGCGGATCTCTCCATCCATTTCCATTGGTATTTAGAATTTCTTTGCTCTCACTGAACAATTCGAGAATACTTTCAACAGTTTTCAATTTTACCAAACCCCCATAAAAGGAATACTTTGAAATTGGTATCATGTAATATTTAAGGTATCTGGAAAAAGTTATAGCCTTATTGGAAAAATTCTGGGGAAAAACAAATGGTACAACAATTACCCTCCTAATGTGTCGTAGAAAGCTTTTTGTGCAATGGTTTTTGAATGCCCTCTTGTCATCTTATCAATAATTTGGCCTGCTCCATAGAAATATTGCATTAGAAGTTTAGCAAGTTCATCGTCAAGGAGACAGTTAGGGAGATCTTTGGGTATTAGAGACTGCAAGAAAAAGTAAAGAAATGTCATACAATCGAACTTGAACCATCTTTGTTCAGTTTTATTTTGAAAATTTTAAATCTTACTTTAAATGAATCACTTATCCCTAAAAGTCACCCAAATAATAATTGATCCAAAAGATTTTTTATCTCGTAAATTTCAACTGTCAACTTGTTGAACTTCAAAAAAATTGTTGAAAATTAAAATCTTACAAACATTTAGGGTACACCCTGCTTATAGAGTTACCAGATTGAAACGATTCAAAAAAAGTAAGAGCTGTAGTTTGGTGCGTTCGAGTAAATTTAAGGTTTGACGTAGGAAATAATCAATTGATACGTCATTGCTAACTTAACAGGCACCATTCTAGCTGTCAAAACAATTGGAAAAACTATCACTCTTTATTTTGTAAAAAAAAAAGTTGATTCGAATTCGAGAGGGCATTCAAGTGTAAACCAGGAAGTTTTGTCCCGTTGGATTTTCACTTGAGTCAAAAATGATAAATTGTTGAGTTGTTAAATACAATTCTTTTTAAACTTTGGAATCTGGATAAATATTCGACCGCTATACATACATAAGTTTTATTTCATAAATGTCAAATTTTTTGACATTTTATACCAATTGTTAGATGAATCTTGTTGGCCAATTCCTTTAAGATGGCAGAAATAACGGTATTTTTTTATTTGTGTAAACGAAGTAGAAATCATATGTAAATGTCTGATAGGGGTTATACCAATTCGAGAAGTGGAAAACAACATTTCTTTAAATGTATTACCTCAAAATCTCTCCTGGCAGCCAGGAGTGCAACATCTTCCGAAGAGAAACAGTTCTTTCGACTGCCATTGGCATCACCAAACAAGTTGGTTCCAACGAAATTCTTGACACCTTTCGAATGTTCCTTTTTATTGATTGGTTCTTCAGCTTCCGAATCATCTGATCCGTCCAATTCTACGAACTTCGTATCAATTATCGCCCCATTTCCGTCCTTTTCATTTCCCCTTGCACTCTTTTGTATTTCAAATAAAATAAAAGTAGTAAAAAATAAATGACAAATTATTCGCATTATGTCGGCGATTTGACATTGAAATCCCGACAGCAAATTCAAATTCTTCGAAAAATTGATTCGAAAGTTTTTGAACAGAAAATATTCTAAAAAAATTTTGTTTTCTCCTCTTTTTTTTTTTGGTTTTGTGTACTATTCCAACTTACAGCACGAGAACCCTCCGAAATTGAAAGAAGTAATTTAGTAAACATTTGCAAGCTTGTTGTTAAGGAACTTCTGGAGCAATCCTTGCGGTACGGTCGAATGTTGGATTCCGATCATTTGCCATTGCAACATTTTTTCATTGTCATTGAGCATGTTTTGGGTCATGGTTTGCGACCGAAGAAGGTTCGTTTAGAATTTGTGTTTGTTTTTTGGGTTCTGTAAGTTATTGTAAGTAAATTTCAGGGTCTTCTTGGGCCACGCAAGGAGCTCTGGGATCTTTTGCAAAGTGTCGAAAACTACTGTATTGAAGCTCAAGACATTACAGCCAGTGTTCGCGATCTGCCGACAGTAAGAACTCACATTGGTCGGGCCAGAGCCTGGCTGCGAATAGCCTTGATGCAAAAGAAACTCGCTGACTATCTTCAGGCTCTAATAGAGCATCGTGATGATGCCTTGATAGAGTACTACGAACCGCACGCCTTAATGATGAGTGACGAGGTAATTAGAAACGAAGATGCCACGTCGGCCGGCGTTGATGATGGAAAAGAGTCTATCTGAGTTTTCCATTCTAGATTGTGGTCATAATGGGCATCCTTGTGGGGTTGAATGTTATCGATTGTAATTTGTGTGTAAAAGAGGAGGACTTGGATTCCCAACAAGGTGTGATTGACTTTTCCCTGTATCTGCGCTCAAGCTCACGTGGTGCTGAAACGGATGAGGATGGCAACAATGCCCTCGAAGGTCCTGGCGGCAATATGATCGCAGTTCTCGATCAGAAAAACTACATAGAGGAACTCAACAGGCATTTAAAGTAAAAAACAAAAATTGAATTCTCCCCTACTCACGTTAGTTTTAATTCGAAAAAAATCAATTACAGTGCCACGGTAGCGAATTTACAAGCTAAAGTTGAATCCCTTACCACGACGAACGCTCTAATGAAAGAGGATCTGGCTATTGCTAGAAATAGTCTCCTGGCCTTACAAGCTGAAAACCAGGCCCTGCGACAAAATGCTCATAGTATGTTTATGTCTTATTTATTTTTAATGTTTTTCAAAAATTAATGCATGTTCCCTTTTTGAAAAAAAAAAATCCTTAAAATAAACACAATATAGATCAAATAGTTCCTGCTGCTTCCATGCAATCAATACACAGTGACCATAGTTCAAGCTCCAGCAATAAGGCCATAAGCGAGGCCCAACAAGCTGAAGCTCTGGCCGAAGAACAAAAGAAAACCGAAGAATTGGAAAAGGAACTCAAATTACAGGTATCATTGAAGGCTGAGTCCGATATGGCTATGAAATTGCTAGAAAAGGACATCCATGAGAAACAAGATACAATTATTTCGCTGCGAAGACAATTGGATGATATTAAGCAAATTAATTTGGAAATGTATAGGAAGTTGCAGGTTTGTAAAGCAATGAAAGCGAAGAATACTTAGTTTGTTGTTGTTGTTTTTATTTTGTGTACCTCCATTACATTTATACATTTTTTTTAAAAACCAAAATATATATAAAAACAAGCATTGTCCTTAATATATAAGTACTCGTATTATAATATTATGTATTCACATAAAAGAAAAAAGCTTTTGTTGTTCGTACACATCCGCATTAAGTTGGAACAGTACTGGGAGACATTTGCTTTTTTTTGGAAATCATGCTCATTTTCATATAGACACTGATATTTATACCATATATGGCTTACATTAGGCATTTGTAAAAGAAAATTCAGAATGAAGTTAGAATTTAATAGTTAAGAAAAGTTTTGCTATTTTTAAAACCAAGGGTAATATTAATGCAGAATTGTAGACTTGCAAATGAACTAACTGAACAAGTAAACTAGATAAACGAGTGAAGTTGATAAACTAGCGGATTAAATGAATTAGTAAACAAGATGAACAAGTGAACTAGATTGACAAGTTATCAGATAAACTATAGTGAACTAAATGAACTATGGTTAACATGTTTTAGTTCGATAAGTTATAAATTAAAGACCTAATGAGCTATAATCATTTGAAACGTGAAGTACAAAATGTATTGTTCTCATGTTCAAAAGTTGTTGAGCAAAAAAGTTCTCATAAAATGATAGAAATTGGTATTGAACGTATCAAAAAAAGACCATTCTGTCTGCGAACATAGTTCTTAAAAAAGTGGTGTTCAAAATTTAAGACTTATGTATGTAGATCAATTCTATTTGACATGAAATTAATCCAGCTTCCAATACTATTCCATTAACTGGAACTAGAATTTAATTTCTAAGATTGTTTAAGTGTTCGTAAAATTCCAATTATGAAGTTTTATTTCGAACACAAATCTTTTTAAAACTATATTAATTACTACTTATTTCTCACTTGTACTTTTTTACTCCGTTGCCAGATTCTGTGAATGTTTACCTGTTGTTTTAAAATTTTGAAATAAAGTATAAAATTAAGCTTAAAAATGTTCTTTGGTTTAAATATATGTCATTTTGAGTTTTCTTCGACAAGCTTTTCAACGCACTTTAACCCAAATCAAATCACTCACCATATAACCATCATCATGCATCTGCCTGTTGTTTTCTGTCGAGATAAATCAATAAATTCGTACTAAAGTCAAAATTTATAACACCCCTATCCCATTCAAAAAAAAACCGTTGTTGAAAAAATATGAATATTCAAAAATGAAAAAATCAACATAAACCTTCATGAAACCCCCGGTGAAAAAAATAACATTCTCAAAACCCTCTTCCTAACAATATCCAAAACTCACACAAACCTTCCTCTCACGCCCCTCCTTTTAACCTTACCCCCCTGCCCCTGCAAAAAAAAACACGCACACACACATAGGAATGCGAAGAAGAACTCACCCAAAAAGGCGAAATGGTATCGCGTCTACAAACGAAAGCCTCACAAATCGGACACATCCTTCAATCACTTGAAAAGAAATACGAAGCCAAACTGGGGCCAAACGATGTTCTCAAAGATTTCTCCACAGCTAATTCCGCTGACAAATCGCCCGGCACCAGACGCCAACAGAATCTCCAAAAATTCGATGCCCTAAGTAAAAAACATAAGAACGACATTGGTCCGCCATCTAAGCGAATGCATTTGAAAGTTGATGCCATACCACCATTCAATCCAACTAAGGTTCGTAAATCACCAAGTGGACTACAACCATCGACCCCACCATCACGAGATCCAGATCCAGATGGCGCTGTTCTGCCATCGACAGTTGTCGAACAGAAATTCGAAATTTTTTCGAATCTCTCATCAGCGACCCAAGCTAAAATTGCCAACGAAAAGGCAGCTAACTAAATGTCATTCAAAAAAAAAGTGTTTCTTGTTTTTTCTTTTTGTTCTAGTGTTTGATTGTTTACTTAATTAAACACTATTTAAAAGTAAAAAAAATAAAATATAAAAAAAAATCATTCAATTCAAAGTTACTGAATAAAGCTTTACAATAAAAATAATAATAATAATAACAATTCTTAAGCTGCTAAACTAACAACTACTATGTTCTTCTAACTGTGCAACCTACTAGAATGTATTCCGAAACATTTCAAAATTGTATTTTTGTTTGTATTTCTCTGTTTGTTCTTAAAATACACAACATTAATAACCTGTCATGGTATCCGTTCATTCTTACGGGACTGAATAATTGTCTGTCATAAATTACAACAAGAAGAGAAAAATATGTCAGAAGTTATGATACTTTCTTCGTCGTGTAAATACGTTAAAAAGTGACAACCGTGTAAATACTCTTACATACTTGTTTGTTCGTTTCCTTTTTATAAATATCGTTCGCATGCATGTTACATTTTCATGGCAATATTTTTTTTAAACCCATTTGTATGTCAAATGTCATTTTTATTTTTAACCATTATATTTTCCCGTTAAAACTGTAAGAATTTTTAGAAAAGTTCTCATAGTAAGAATCTTCGTTTATATCGAATTATTTTATATGTCTCCCAATGGATTTTTTCATTTTGCCAATATCATCACAGATAATAATTGTTTAACATTTAAGTCATGTCAATATTCGAAATTAATTTTCGAATACTGTGAAGACTTAAAAAATCGTAAGGTAATACTCGTTGCTTTTTTCGAACATATGATTTTAAGGTAATGTGACGTCTCATGATCTCTTAGCATTTAAATAATTAAGGTATAAATGATTTCACATTGAAAGGTATGTTGGGCTTATGGTGTTTATTTAGTGTTCCTAATTAATAATATCATTTGATTTACACTTTAAATAGCTTTGAATTGTTCATTCTTTTCACTCGTATTCATTCATTTTTTGTTAGTTGACATTAAACAATGTAATCAGCATTATACTATATGCTTATGCAAAAAGCAGTTTAGTTATTAATTAATAAATTTATTTGTGTAGGGTTTGGTTAAAGTTTGATGTTAAAATAGTATTAAATAATATGCCAAACGTCACATTCTTTTTGCTCATTGCTCAGTTTAAACTTAAACTACTGCTTAAATAAAAAACGCATGGTACATTAAATTTAATTGCCAATTGCGAAAATCATCAAGCAACTTTTTCCACAAATTGCAACATTATATTTTGATCTGCTTGTCTATGAAATTGATACAGATTTATTTTTTAAATTAAATACCTTAAATAAAATACATTTTTAATTAATTTTAAAACTTATTCTCCCTCCCAATCAATGGTTGAAAGGAGATCAAGAAGCTGAAGTAAGAAAAAATTGAGTGAAAGTGCCATAAGGTGATGAAACGACAAAATAAGTTGCCTTGAAAGAGTCAAAAGAGTTGACTTCTTTGGGTGTTTGTCATTCAAAATTTACGTACCTAGTCAGAAAAAATTATGGAACTTTGTATTTACTTTTTAATTACCTTTAAGCCCATTCAACAGTAATCAATTAAAATGAACTTAACTCAGGTCGAAATCGAAAGGTTCATTTGACAGAAATGGCTTAGTTTGCATAAGTTACTACAAATGTAGGTAATATGATTCTATAAAAATTGGTAGTAGTGACGAAATAGATTACCTCATTTTTCTGCTTGAATCTCAAATTTATTTTTACTTGTTTACCAAAAAAAAAAAAAACTCAACTCAACTTGAGTTGACATTTCAATCTAAAATTGAACCGTTTTTGATCCTGTTTATCAGACGGGTCTTTGAATATTACCGGCTGAGGAAAAATGAGTTGGTTAATAAAGTTTTTATAGTACATATCATGTTTTTCGCATTTATTAGAATGAGTTTTTCGAATAACCGTGTTTTTATGAAAGGAAAGTTCTTCGACGAACGGATACCATGGTTAAATCGATTTAACTTACATAAACACAAAAAAATATCTTCAATTTGACTTTTCTTTTTATATTGTTTTTAATTCTTATTATGTTTTTAATGTTTCTTAACGTCTGTCTTCTTCTGCTGCATTGTTTTCGTTGCTTGCTTGTATGTAAAATAAAAGCAAAAAATAAAATTAAAATGCAAAATTTGAAATCTACTATATATCAAAAAATGGCAATATACATAATATTACATTCATATATATTTAATAAACTCGTTAAGTATTTATAATTAAAACAAAAAAACAAAAAGTAAACTTATAACATTCTCTGTAATCATAGGAAAATAACGTTTTTAATTGCATCTTTAATACCAACAAAATAAAAACATAAAAACAATAAAACCAAAAATTAAAAAATTAAATTAAATTATATTTAAAAGAAAATCATACATATATTTGAATTTTTAGGAATGTGATGCATCACTTAAGCACAAAACTGAGTTATTAGCAAAACTTGAATCGCAAAAAGAAGATATGGCTAATACTATTTTCCAGTTAGAAACAAAGTAAGATTTTGTTTTGGTTGTTATTTTTAAATTTTTGTGCTCTAATTTTTTTTTTATTTTTATTTGATATTTTTCTTATAATTTCAACAACACTACTAATCTAAGATAGTAAAAATATAATTGGGCCTAAAAATATATTTTTATATTTATTTTGGTATATTTTTACTGAATATATTTTTTTTTTTGGTAGCCTTTAAATTAAAATTTTTTTTTCTTTAAAATTTACCACAAACAGCTAAAAGATAAAATATAAAACAAATTATAGAGGATTCAAGATAAAAACGTATGAACTTATAATGTAACTCTCGTTTGTCGTCTTAAATACATATATATATATACATTTAAAAATTATAACAATAATAATAAAATTCTATTTTGAAAATGATAAATTTTGACGACATTTTTAATATTTAGTTCTAAAACAGGGTTTCAAAGAAGGTAAGTAGATAACCAGCAAGCTCTCAATTATGATGAGATTAACATTAATAAATCAAATAAGCACGATCACTTTTTAAATGTTTAAAAAAAATCACTTTTCAAAAAATACACGCAAACGGTTGAGACTTGGAATGTAAGTTAACAAATTACGTTCAATTAGTTTTTTAGCACAGTTGTAATCTAGCTCTAATCTTATTTTAAAGATTAGTATTGGGTTTTGCAGAATGACCTTCACCAATCTTTTAGACTTATTTGTTCATAGCAATTTAAACACCAGCGATTCTGATAAAGTGGTAAGAAATATGTATTCGAGTTACCACTTAGTTTTTGAATAGAAAAAAAAATTACAAGAAACTGGATATTTAAACAATTATTTATATCATCTAAACATTTTTATTAGTTTCAACTCATTTAAAAAAAATTATACTACTTCGCTTCTATATACTTTTTTCAACAATTTTTCAGGGCAAGATAATAGGTATGCGACAGGATTTAAATTTGATTCGTCTGAAAATAGAACAAAATGACAATGATATAAAATAAGAGCAGTAATGAGATTAGTATGTTCACAAATACCTCATTATTTTGTCATTTAAGTAGTGACAAGAAATGACGTTTAACTTAACTGTCTTTTTGACTTCATGTAAATGTGTATGTTGGTGAAATAATCATTTTTAATGACACTCATTTGACGGTATGTCATTTAATCATTAATTAAAATAAAAGCATCAATGCTAAAAATAATAACAGGCTTTGAACCATTTCAACGGTTGAGTACCTAATTAAAAAAAAAATCGGCCACGATCATTTTTGAATCATGTTTAGACGCCATAAATTCCCTCAGTTGTATTAATTATTAAATTCGCTTCAGACTAAAGATCATGCATGAGTCAGAGTGGCAAATTTTAGTTCTTCTTTTAAGCTAAAAATTTAAGTTCAATCCTTTTTAAACCACCATCTTCATCAGCCTAATCCTGGTGTCTACTTGGATTTGTAGGATAAAAGTGCCTAACCTACTAACCACCTACCCTATGTTAAGTTACATTTTACTTTACATACGAATTTGTTTCCTGTTTTGAAAGACTTAAGATCTACATATTTTAAAATGTTGAAGACCAGTTTTTAAGCTACTAAATTATTAATTCTTGAACAAGTTGCAGAAAAATAGTAGTATGAGAATATTTCTGGCTAAAGGTAAGCATTTAAAAATTCATTCCGTCACATTTAAAGCTTCATCATTTTTCCCAAAAGCACTGAAATCTACATAAATATTGATGATATAGGTAAAGTATCAAATAAAAAAGTAAGGAATCCCAATTTTTTAAGTTTTTTTTTTAATTTAAAGGCTACCAAAAATATATTTATTCGACTTCAAATGATTTTTCTTTTTTTTTTTTCAAAATTAAAGCTTTGAATTTTATTTTGCCAAATTGTGTTCATCTCCCTTTTATAATTTATAATTATGTAGATGGTCAAATGACAAATCGAATCTGGGTGAAGCACTTCGAGACACATCAAAAACCCTCTCGAATCAAGTGACAGCATCTGAAGAGAGAGCAGCTCTAGCTGTTGCCGAAGCTCATGTCGAAAGAGAATGGCGTGTATCATTGCAAGAAAAAGAAGTCAAACTCAAGGAACAAATCGTAAGTTTACAAAGCTACATTAAGGACCTGAACGAAGAAGCAAAGCGAAATGATGCCGTCAAAGTTGAGCTTGAAAAAGTTCGCAATCAATGGAAAGAAGCTCAAACAACACTCGAAGAATTGGGAATTCAATTGAGTGTAAATAAGCTGAAAGTTTCAGAACTACAAGAAAAAGCTAACAAAACTGAAAAGTCTAATTCGACAGAGGTAAGTGCCTGGACGCCAGATAATACGGCAACCAATTGTACTGCATGCAAAAAGGATTTCAATTTGACACGTCGAAAGCATCATTGTCGACAGTGTGGGGAGATTTTTTGTAAAAGTTGCTCGGAACAAAGCTTCCCATTACCAAATGAAAATGGTCAAGTGGGAAAGCCGGTGCGAGTTTGTGATAACTGCTTTGTTAATTTGTCGAAAAAGAAATAGATAAAGAGAGGGAGAGAAAATGTTCAAATTAGTAGTTGGTCGTGTGACGTATATCTTTTTTTGTGTCTGATAAAAACGGTTCTGTTTATCGTAGGTATTGTTAAGTTTAGTTTTGTTGTTACATTAAATTAAAGTATTAACAAACAAAAAAAAATTAAATATTAGTATCTATGTGTTGATGATAATTTATTTTGTGTTATTGTTATCCAGTAAATTAATTCAAACAAAAATGTATGGCCTTTACATAGTAATAAAATCAGTATCTTTATATTTTCTAAAATGTTGGATTCTTTTGTCTTTTTTGTTCAAATCATTGAGGAATCTAAACTTATAGTAAAACTCATAAAGGGTAAGTGAAAGCGTACCTTCTTAACATTCAAAAGTTGTAAAATTTATTAACTCAAATTTAAGTGCCAGAGACAAAAAATGGGTGCTTAAGTGACGCCAATCTGACAGCTGAAATAAAACGAATTATTTGGAAATATGGCATGTTAAGAAACCACCCATTTTTAGATTTTGATCAGTAAAGCTAAACAATTTGATAATTCTTATGATTAGATCTATGATAAGAAAGATTTTAGGCACATAACACTCAGGACTGATCATGACAAGTACGCCCTAAGCAGAATTTGAGCACAGATTTCCTATTTATTTATGAAACACACTTGATGACTGAACTTTTAAAGCCGTCATATCACACAAAGAACAAAAAAGTTTTTGAGAGAAAAAAAGATTTACAGATTTAGATTGACCATTTCAGTGCACTGATCTTAAAAAGTAAAACGTCAAATGTCAATTGAATCTTCCATCGCCGACGTATACCGCTTCAGTGTTTCCAAGGCCTTAAGATTATTTGAAATGCAGGCAGGCTTAATAGGAGTCAATGAAAAGTTGATGTTTATTATTTTATTGATCGTTTAATTTTTTTTTATGAAAATGTTAAAATTTTGTTTTGGTGAAGGAACCTTTTTGAACGAAAATTAACAAACCCAAGCATTCAGCGACATTTTTGGAACGGTTCAAATCTCTCACCAAATCAATTAATTCACCGGATTCAGGTACAGTACAAAAATGGAATCTCTTTCAAGGTAGTATGGGGCTTGGGCACTGGTTATGGTGTCCCATTAAGGATAGGAAGAAAGGCTTCCATTTTAAATTTATCAACAATTAACAATTATTAACAATCGTCACTAAGGTTCTTTTGCTCAAGTCAATCTATAGGAACCGCGTATCGGCAACCCTTTTTTTTGCTTGCAAACAAATACATATACAATTATATAAGCCACAAATTGACAGAAACTGTGAGGTGAACCAAGATCTATAAATCACTTACAAGAAATAAGAAATCAATTAAAAACATCCAGACAACATTTTTGTTACAAACCTGTGTAATTTATTTTGAATAATTCGTTTCGTGGTTTGACAAGTACTGTTTTATTTTTATCATCCCTGTACAGCGCCAGTCACACTCAAACTGTGAAATGTCAAAATCTGACATTGCTTTACGTTTTGCATAAATTTTCAGTAAGGGAAAATTTCCACTATCGGTAGGTTATGGATTTTCTGTGCGCTCCTATGTGAAAAATTCAATGTTTCACAAAATAAAATTTATTTTTCTCTACTTATTAGCTTATCAGTAAATAAAAAAAATTAACAATCATCGTTGTTGTTTTTGTTCGTTCTTTTGAATTTACTTACAATAATAAAAAAGTTTCCTAGTCCTTTAAAAATAGAAAAATAGAAATCACCTCGTCGTGCATCGACTTCACAGTAACCATGTTAAAGTGAAATTCCTCTAAGTACTTTATTTATTTTGTTTAATAAAACCACTTGGATTGAGCTCCTGCTTATTATACACTAACACAAGACACTTCCATAATTTGTACAAAATGCTGGAGCAGAAAAGCGATCATATTTCCCTTACTCTACCGGTGCCAGTTGGCTCCTCCAGCAATGATTTGCCCAAGAATTTGCAACAAAGGAAAAGCTTTCGCCGGGTAAGATTAAGATGGTTTTTTCTAACTTCTTGGTGGTGCTCTCTGGAGAACCAAAACAACAAGCACATCAAATGATGTTTAATATCGTTTTGTATCGTTTTTCTAGACTTGGAACCAACTGCCGCGATGTCAAAGGAATCTCATAATCCTCACTATTTCTGCATGCTGCACGTTTGTAGTGCTATTTCTGCCTGGTGATCAAATTGTCTCGGATACGGCAAAAGATCCATCGGCAGTGGATGGAGCTGGAGAATCGCTTGGCCTAAATGCTGCCGTTGGCATTGGTCATATAAATGTGGCGCCTTTCAAAGATGTGAGTTTAAGTTTGTGCTCGTATATCGAGCGAAATTCTCATTATGTGCTAAAAATAAAATGTATGTTCGTTAAACTTGGTATTTATTTCTATTCAATTCATGTGGACGTCTTCTGTGACTTGAGTTAAATTTCGTGTGTTCGTTTTCATTTATTGTTTTTGTGCCAAGGGGCGTTCAAGCTCTCGCAACTCGCATCTCGCATGTTGTGCTTGATAAGATTGCCATTGAAAGCAATTGGCTGTATGAAATACTCGGCAGTGCTACTTATCTAATCAGATTCTAGACATATAGTGGAGTTGTGTGTAGCAGCGGTGATAAGTAACGTCATTAATAATTTGTATTGGTTGTGCCTTGTTGACTTTAAACTCGGAAGCGGAGCGGGTGCATTTGTTTGTAAACAAACACTTCCGATTGGGTCAACATATTTGTTTGTCTAACAAACAATTGTGTAATAAAAATAACTTAAATATTAGCTTTAGCTTATTTTTTCTTTGAAAACGACAGCACGTACATATGTATGTATATTTACTTTACTGTAATTAGTTGTACAAATGTTTTTCTAATGAAACCGAAAAGTTATATTAAGAATGTTATCTTGAAATGCAAATGCCTTCATACTCAGGTTTTGTTTTGGATGAAAACCAATATTCATTAAATACAGTTTTAAACTTCGTTTGCTTTATATGTAGATTGATACGCTTTCCTTCAATGTTCGCCTTCAGTCTAACTCTAAAAATAATCACTGAAGTGTTGTTTGATATTTTTGCTTTTACTTCATAAAAAGAGAAACAATCTCGTTAATTAAAATTGTACTCATTTAATTTTTCAGCACAAAGTTCATCCAAAAGACCACCATCACTCAGACACAGCACCGGATACATCGAAACGAAAACCAGAACTTCCAGAAATTCCCGAAAATGCTAACCTACTTATTGCACCAATTAAGACGGTAGATGCCGACCCTGATCCGCCAAATGTTGTGGATGAACCTGTAGCTGGGCTTTTACAAAAGAATGCAAAAGTAGAAGCAGCTGCCGCTGAAAGTGGTATCGATGATTTTATCAATCATCTAGAAGAGACAACTGATCTCACTCCGTCGGATTTTAAAGGTCCTTCCAATAGTCGACAAAAAGCAGTTGTCGATTCATTCAAACATTCATGGAAGGGCTACAAAGAATACGCCTGGGGTCACGATAATTTAAAGCCTGTTTCGATGAGTTCGCACGATTGGTTCGGTCTGGGACTGACAATTGTCGATTCATTGGACACAATGTACATAATGGATTTACAAGAAGGTAATGCGCAAAAAGTTCATTATAAGGAATACAAATTTACTTAGTTTTAACTTCTTTAGAATTTGAAGAAGCTAGAAATTGGGTCGATCAATTCCTCAATTTCGACATCAATCGTGATGTAAATCTATTTGAAGTCACTATTCGAGTGTTGGGTGGCCTGTTGACCTCTTACCATTTGAGCGGTGATAAGATGTTCCTCAAAAAATCGGTACGCCTAAATTAAGATTACATTACATCAAGAGAAAAAAAGCAAACATTTATTGTTTTCATTTTCTAGGTTGAATTAGGTAATCGTTTACTTCCATGCTTCCTCTCGCCATCTGGTATACCATATTCAGATGTAAATCTTGCATCAATGTCGGCGCATTCACCCAAATGGTCACCAGATAGTTCAACTAGTGAAGTCACTACATTACAATTAGAATTCAGAGATTTAAGTAGAAGCACTGGCAACAAGATATACGAAGAGGTAAGTGCATTAAGTTTTATCTGTACATTTATAAACTTAAATTTGTTTAGCTTTATAGATGATTGTTCAGCTTTTCTTAGATAGTTCAAATATTTGCATTAGAGCTATTAAATTAGTTTATCATTTAAGTTATTATCGCGATATGTAGGTATGAACGCTTATTTGCATAAGACATTTCAAGTGTTTTAAGTTTTCAATGCTAAAATGAAATATTCTTGTTTGGAATCTTTAATTGTTTAAACATTTGGTAGCTAAATAATAAGTAAATAAAAAATACTGATATTGACAAAATATATTTTAATCTTTATGACATAATATAAATTTTTTATTTCCGTTCATCACGGGAATATTTAAGATTGGCTTAAAACCGAGCCAAAGCTAACAAGCATGCTTGCTCAGTTTACAATCTAAGCTCAAGTTTATTTCTTTTCATAAATTAGACATGTATAAGAACTTTTTCGACAGATCTAAATCATATGTACATTGAAAGCATTTTTTTCTTTTAAACATAATATGAACTTGAAAAACAGTAGATGAAATTTATTTACGTTTTCTTACTTTTAGTTTTTGCATAGATTTGAAAATAGGTTTGAACTTTTAAACTATAAATTAATTTTGGATTTGACATGTTTGTGGAGCAGTTTCTTAAAATAGTTGACCTGGCAGATGTTGTAGTTCACCAACTTCACCAACTTTAGCTATTTGTGTAATTCGAGTTATTTCTTAAACATGTTTACACTACATATATATTGTATTTGGGGCGGGCGACTTTCGCATCCATTGTGCTCTACAATGTATATCGACAAATTTGTTTCATATGAGTTTTCTATTTAGTTTGATTCCATTGATATGTATATATGACCCTTTTTCTACGTGTCGATTACTTCTTCAGTCAAATAAATATTTTCTTTTTTTTCTGGCTTAACTCTTTTTTTTTTGTCCTAAATATGCTTCTCGTGTTTAAGTATTTAACATTGTATAATCCATCTTATTTCGTGAAAGTACATACTTTCAACTGATTTGTTTACAGGTTCATTGCAGGTGTTGGCTTAAGTCAGTTACTACTCTTCCTTCACTCTGGGATAATTTTTACTTCGTTTTTTCTTAACCTTTTAAAGCCTTCCATTTGTTGTGATTTTATTTTCATTTTATTTTACTAACGATAAAGAGTTTGAGATTATTCAGTTACAAATTTCAACGTTATCAAACTTTGTGGATGTCATTGTGCCAAGAATTGTTTTCCTATTTCTTCTTAGGAATGTCTGCTGATTAGTAATAATTAAATTATTTTGCAATGATATAGAAATGCCTTGGAAAAATTGATTTGTTGTAAAATAATCACTTGGCTGGTTAAAAAAAAACCACAAGGCTTACACTCCCACTTGATTTATTTCACCCAATAAGCCTTTGAACTTTTAAGGCAGTTCACCCTTATCTTTATTTATGTTGAAGCGTCAATATTAGAACCAATGAAAACCCTTTAATTTGAAACAGAACTATTTCGTGCATATAATTGTACTTTATCGTTTCTTATCATTTTCAGGTACCTAATCAATTTATAAATACATATACCTATATTTTTGATAACCAATAACGTAAGGCCTTCTGTCTATGTTATGATATAGGTATATACGAATGGATTGTTATATGCATATTTTCTTTATCTATTACAGTCTGTTCATCGTGTCAACGAAAAAATACACGCACTAGAGAAAAACAACGGACTTGTGCCGATATTCATAAATGCTAACACGGGAACCTTTAGGAACTTCGCAACAATCTCATTGGGTGCAAGAGGAGATTCATATTATGAATATCTGCTCAAGCAATGGATTCAAACTGGTAGAAAAACTGATGATTTGTATGTATAATAAAAATACTGTAAGACATTTCTTAAGTCATTTTGTTTACAGCTTAATTGAAGACTACAAAACTGCCGTTGATGGAGTTATATCACAACTTGTCCGTAAAACTCCTAAGGAACATCATGTCTATATTGGTGAACTAATCAATGGGAAAGATTTCAAAGCCAAGATGGATCATCTAACGTGTTATTTCCCCGGGACACTCTTGCTTGGACACAAATTCGGAATGCCAGAATCTCATCTAACACTCGCAAGGGATCTACTTGAGACGTGTTATCAAACATACATGAAACAACCCACTGGATTAGCCCCGGAAATTACTTATTTCTCGACAGCCGAAGATGATGAACCAGAAATTCAAGTTAGATCCAACGATGCGCATAATTTATTGCGACCAGAATTCATCGAAAGTTTGTATTATTTTTATGCAATCACAGGCAATCGTACATATCAAGATATGGGCTGGAATATTTTCCAGTCGTTTGAAAAATATACCAAAGTCGCTAATGGTTATTCGTCCATTGGCAATGTTAAGAGTGTTTTCAATCCACGCCTCCGCGATCTCATGGAGAGCTTTTGGCTAGGTGAAACATTGAAGTATTTTTATCTTCTCTTTAGCGATGATCGCAAGGAAATTGATTTAGATAAATTTGTCTTTAATACCGAAGCTCATCCTCTTCCAATACGAAACTACTAAAAAAAAAACATAAAACAGGGCAAAAATAACTAATGATTACTATTCTTGTGTAAATAGAAAGTAAAAAAGATGAATAGAAACAAAAAACGACAAACTGCGATTTTGTATGAATGTTAATTTATTTATAAAAACAAAACAACAAAAATTATGACGAAACTATGTCGGATTGATATAAAGTGTGTCCTTTTGTAGAAACTTTTCAAACAAACAAAAAAGTTATAAACTTAAAAAAAAACACCTACTACTACGTAGTTGGCTTAGTATGTAATCGAATTTTAAAAATCTCAATTATCATGATATTATAGTCGAAATAGGGAGGCTAGTTTAATTGCTTGTGCTTTCGATTTAATTTATTCACGAATTTTTCGCTGTTGTAATTTTTAAAATCTACATAATTTATTTCAAACTTTTTTGGTTGTGGTAGAATTAATTTAAATTAGTTCTATTCGGATAACTGTTGAATTTATTTTTAAATTTGATTTTGAAAGTTTTTAAACTTCTTCAACTTCTTGAAATTCATAACAAGCTTAAAGATAGCACAATTAATCACCAATGACTTTACAAGGCTTAATAGGTGGCTATCTCTCTTATTATAAAAAAGCGATTCGATAACTGCACGTCATTTTGTCCAATTTGGATATAAGATTTATTTCTTTGGCATTACTATTTAATGTATCTTGCTATCTCAATAAATATAAGCAATATTTCTTCTCGAATGTAATTTGAAGACAGAAGGTTCTGTTTTCTTTAAGATCAGTTTGTTTTAATTTTATTTAACGACGCAGTTATATTGACAAGGAGCCAAGCTTAGCTAGTGTAAGAAGTCACACCGTGTCCTTGTTCGATTTTTTCGTTCACGGAGTTGTTTGTACAGAAAAACACTTTTTTCATCATCACGCAGCAATCATCATAAAGAAGGCCATTTTGTTTTAGATGTATAATGGGATTTAAGTCCTAAGAAATTGTACAATACAAGTTATCTTTTATATATGTTTCTAAACTTCTTTTGCATCCAATTGTGTTGAGTCCATTTATCAAGGGACGAGGCTGAAGAAACTTATTAAACATAAGATACTTTCCGACACATTGTACATTTAAATATGCCTATATTCAAAAGACCTGAAAAACTTGCGGGCAAAAAGTTGGCAATGATCACAGTTCTCTAACACAGATATGATGTTTTTTTTTATTATTTTAGCCGATTTCACCATCCACTCCAGACCGCCACTGAAACTATCTATTTACTCGTCTTCAAAACAAAGATAAAACTTTGTTACCTGTGTTTTTGCTCTCTTCCTCTACGGTATTTAGAATTTAACGAAGAACGCGCACATAACTAATAGAAGTTTACCTTAGATCAAGACATGAAACAATTTTAAATATTATTTTTCTCCAAATTTTTCAACTGCCCCGAATTGCATTTTATTAACGTTCGAGCACCTTTAGCTTTTTATTTTCTTTTAAAGCTCGACGTAAGGTGGATTACATTTTATCAAAGATTAATTTAATTGCATTTTTCCTGTTGTATACAAAATAAATCGGAGTAAATAATAAAACCAAGTCTACCCAAAAATTAAATCAATATAGATAAACATTTTTAGCAGCTGCACAATAAAAACAACCTTGATATTATAAATTCGTTTAGTTTTATGTTATTTTAATTAAATTAATGTATTGTTTTATTGAAATGAAACAAAAAAATAATTGTTTAAGAAATTTTACAGCAAAGTTCTTTGTTTCAATTTTTTTGCAAAATTATGATAACCTTAAGTAACAAAGAAATTTTTTTTATTAAACTAATTAACTTAATTGATACTCAATCTCGCTAATAAAATAAAAACATTTTTATTTTATATATTTAATACTTATAACATAAAAAATGAATCTCTAAATAAACATATTAATAAATATAGTTGACTATTTGTATGTTTTTTTTTAATTTTATGTATGTGAAAACAATGTAAATTTTTAAATCTTATTAAGTTAAATCCTGCACCCATTCGTCCACATTTAACGCAATATTTTTATTTTTTGTTTGTTTTCTGTTTAAAATTACTGTAATAAAATATATCTACCTAGTAAATGTTGTTTTTCATTAATTAAATAAATACAAAAATGTATGATGTAATAATAATAATTTAAGTTTTCCTCTCTGTATAAAAAAACGTAATAAATAAAAATTAAAAATAGTTCTGCTTATTTAATTTTATTTTTTGCTCGGCGTATAAGTAATCTCCTCAAACGTTAAAAAGTCAAGAGAAGTGAATCTTAGCCTTGGCGTTTCAAGTAAAAACAGCACCGTAAATATCTGAAAAGTTAGGATGATGACAATAAACGAAAACAAATGGCACACCATGTCCATTATTCGTAAGTAGATATATTAATATTCATTCAGAATTCAACCTGATACACATTATGATCACCAAAATAGACCCATGGGAATACTATTTTTCTGATTATGTGGCAGAAGCTCAAAGTTCCTGATAACACTGGTCGTCATCAAAACCATGAATATAAGTGGAACTGTTACATATCGATGTGCTAAATCTAAATATGTAAAAAGAATTTATCTAGCACGTTTAATTTTGCTGCTATAAGCAACTTTTGTTTTCATTAAAATTGTTTATATATTACATTTGGATACTAATAGCGGTATTTGTGAACCTTAATGACACAAATTTTGCTATACTTACTTACTTGGCTTAATGTTATTATTTTGAATTTGAAATAGATGAAAAATCGAAAAATTGCTTCCTAAATATATGTATGTATGTTAGAAAACATGTGCAATACCTCTGATAAATGGTTGAAGGGAACTAAAAAATGATTACGATTTAGCAAGCCTATGATCTGGAGGAAGCATTGAATAAGTCTTATTCAATGGGAGGAAGCAACAAATCCTAATTCAAATGAGTGCTATTTTTCCATGACAGATATCAAATGATTTTCCTTCGCCAATTTTATGGCGATACTTTTTCTCTCACAACTTAGTTACGGAAATATTTGTATAAAAGTAACAAAAAAGTTCTCTGGAAACAGTTATTAGTTATAATAATAACGGTTTTCAACTTTATTTTTAATGTAACGAATTTTGGTATCAGAATTCACATATCTTAATTCTTCAAAAATATGCAAATATGCTAAATCCGCGGTCTAGTAATTAACAACGTTCCCAAAATGGGAAAAAACTCGTGGGAATTTTTTATTTGTGATGGGGCAAATGAATATAATATAAAATATTCTGAATGTTTCTACAGCCCAAAGGCCAATTCCTCAAAATAAAGAATTACCAGCGCCAGTTCTTTCTTCAAAAATATAAAGCGACGAGTCATTCGATATATCCGAATTACCATCTGTAAACTCAAATGAAGTTTTGCCTAATAGTTATCTAGTTTATCAGCAGGGCTTAATGATCTCGTCCGCGAATTGGATCTTTCAAAATCTAAAGCCCAAATTTTGGGTTCGAAGAGATATTCTCAATTGTATGATTTAATTAATTGCACTGACCCTCTAAAACTTCTTCAAGAACTACAGCTGCTTGAAGATTCAACGGCTTGGAGACTCTTAATTGACTCATCCTAACTGAACCTGAAAGCAGTTGTGCTACATAATGGAAATTAATATACATCAGTACCAATGGCCAAGATATGGGTCATATGGAAAAAGTATATATGTAATGGTAAGCGGTTTCTAGCAATGCTAGTTGGTTACAGTTGGGAAATCAACCGTGAACCAACAGATATAACTTATAAAAGAAAACGATCTACCATACCTAACAAAATTCTTGCCCCGACTTTTTTTTGTCGACTAGTGTATTTATTTAACCAAAATATTGTCATAATTAAAAGTTATAAGCTCTTTCATGCATTTAAAGTGTTTCCAAGTTATCTACTCGGCTAGTATTAGGACAAGAACATACTTACTGATTGCAGTCTTTTAGCTTGTATCCATTTCCAAGAAATCCGTACCAAAATTTTCAACCAACGATGTTTCAGTATTCCAATTAAACATAAAACCAAAATGTTTTCACTCCAAACAATAAATTAATAAAAAAGCAAAATAAAACAAGTGTATGATGTTTCTGTTTAAAAATGTTGTCTTAGTTTGACTTTGTATATTTTTAACGGTTCTTTGTTTAAATTAAGAATTAAAATAGAAATTATTATCTAAAAAAAATAATAATAATAATCTACAAATCGTTTGCTTTTTGTTTCTTTGACCATAAGACAAATTTTCTATAAATTAAAAATCATAAGCAAAGGTAAAAAATAAAATTAAATAAGATTAAATAAAATAAAATCATAGTAAAATAACGAATTCAGTATATCTCTCCTTGAAATTATTATAATCGACAAAATTTCAATTAACTATGTTTTAGTTGGTTTTATTTGTTTTCTAATATTTCTAACGAAATTGAAAAAAAAGAAAAAAACAAAATTAAAACTACCACTATAATTAATTAAAACTTTTTTCTCATCATCTTTATTATCATTTCAATAATTTTGTTTTTTGTTTTTTTTTGTATTGTTTAATAGTTGTAGTTATTATCATCAATGTATTTTTTATTTACTTATTTAATTTATTTTTCGGTAGCATTCGTTTACCATTAATATTAATTTATAAAACACTATTTATAATTTTATATATTATATATACCATCAGATAGTCTATAAATTAATTTAATTTAATTTTCTTTTGTTTAAATTAGTTTTACTTATGTGAATACATTTTTTTGTTTTGTTGTCTTTCAAATATAATTTCTTGTTTAATAGTAAGGATTTTTATCAAAAAATTTAAATCAAAAATTAAATTAATACACAAAAAATACTTTATTTATAATAAAAATTGTACACTAATCATTAAAATTTTAATACATTTTACATTTTTCTAGGTTTTGTTGTTTGTTTTGTTTAATTTTTGAGTTTATTTGCTTTTAAGTTTCAATCTTAAATACTATATTTTTTGTTGTTGTTGTTGATGGTATTATGTATATTCAATTGTTTTTCAAAGTCTATAGCCTAACACTTACATAACTAATTCGATTTTTTGTTTCTTATTATTTTTGCATTAAATAAATTACTATTAATAGCATATGTGTTGTTTGATGTTTTGTATTTCTTACAACTATTTACCCTTAATTTAAAAAAAAAATTACGTAGTTATGATAATTTTTGTCCACATTGATAAAAACTTCGACTTTATTTTACGGCAATCGATTTTTTTAAGGTTTCTACTTTTTTTTTTAAATAGAAAATTCTGATTTATTGCAATTTGTTTTTTTTTTTGGATTTTTTATATTTTTTGAGAAACATTGTGAATAATTTGAAGTATGTATATATGTATATTTATTTGTAGTACGATTTTCAAGTATTTAAACTACTTGAAAATGAGAGTTAAATTTTAAAAATACATATAAGTTTTTAGTTTTTAGTTTTTTTTTTTCAAAGAGATCATTTAAAGTATTTTCGATCCCAGTATTTACAAGATTATGTATTTCCGTTTTGGTATGGTTTACTATTTATAAACATTATAGAAATATTTAAATTATGTTTTTCTTTATTTTTGTCTTACCTTTTTATTTAATTAGAGAACGAATCGGTTTATTTGAACTGGTCTTTGTTGTGTTGTTTGTTTGTTTTTTTTTAAGTTTTTGAGTTTTTTTGGATAAATCAATGTTTATAAAAATATAAAAAAAACAGTCACGTTTTACATATACACCTACATATTTACATTTTATTTTACACATAGTTGGATTGTTGGAAATTCAATAAGTCGCCACTATTTAAGTTTCAATTGATTGCGTGCTTTGGTGTTGTTTTTTTTTTTATGTTTTTATAAATGAGTATGATTATGGGCTTTATAAACAAAATGAGAGTTATTGGAATTGAAGAAAATAAAAGTTCATCTACAACTGAATTTTCAGATTTCCTTTTTATCGTCAAAACTAAAATAAGATTTTGGTTTCGTTTTGCAGGCAAAGGTAAGGAAATGAATATATAACTAGATACATATGTATATGGTGTTTATAATTTATTTTGAGTCTATGACAGTTGCGTTACAAAAAACAAACCTTAAATGTTTGTCTGTTAAACCCTTTCGAGGTTCAAAGAGGATCAAATTTGACACCTTAATTTTTAATCTGCGATTTGACGAGTTAAGATGGAAGTGTCAGTAATTTTTCTGTTAAACCGTTTCGATGTTCAAAGAGGATCAAATTTGACACTTAAATTTTTAATCTGCGATTATATCCGAATCATAACTTAAGCTTAACATGCATTCTTGACTTTTAGCTAGGAGTCTATATAATAAAATAGATACTCGGCTTTATTGGAGTGACAAATTAAAAATATTGATATAAGTGATGTAAAATTTAATAAAACTGCTTACTTTGAAATCATACGTGAGTACGAAAGTACATAGATTAAGTAAAAAATGATTTTTCATTATTTCATCAAAAACGAGATATAAATTATTTTGCCACTGCGTGCTTTTTTACTATTTTAGAGCTTTCTTGACCTCTTCATCATATTAAAATTGGGTTTGTTTACAATCAAAACTTGCTTTACAATAAACCATGATATGCTTCACCCGAACACAAAACAGATTCAATTTTCCAAGTAGTCCAACTTTAAACGAAAATTTATGAATTTGGTTTTTTGAACAACACTTTGAAATAGACTCAAAAACTGTTATTTTTTTTTCAATATCAATTTTTTAAATTGATGCACAAAAAAAAAACAGCAAGGAATGCAATATTTAGAATGAATACAAAATGTTAGATGAACACAGAGATTATAAAGTTAAGTCGAAACTTTTTTTGTTTTTATTTCTTATGACGACACCTTCGCCTAATTATGTTAAAACTTAAAAAATAAAATAAGGTAAAATTTAAATTGATATTAAAAAACAACCCATTCTTATACCCTTGTTGTTGGACGCATTCATTTTCAAAGTGCAGCAGCATTGAATTCCATTATCACATTGGCAGATGACATCTGTCAAGATGTCATAATCGACTTCACAGCATCGTCCATACCACCAACACAGCTGAAATCTGTGACTTCGTTCGCATTGCCAGTAGTTGTTCCTGGATCAGTTCTGCCACCACTTCCACCATTAGTTGAATTGGACATCACTGACGATGTTGGAGAGTCTACCATCATGTTGCTGTTATCGCCGGTGGCATTGGGTCCTCCTCCACTAATCATACAATCGGATGGATCCTGAACACCACTGTTGGTTAAAGCACAGTGTGAGTTAATAGTCCCCGAGCTTTGATGATGTTGACTGTGTTCGAGCATACTCTCGCTGAGAAACGATCCCATGGAATGGTCTAATGAGAAAGTTAAAGAGTCTCCTTCGCTGTTTTGCAAATTCAATATACTATCGATAGCGTTTTGAACGTGTCGACTGATGTCATCGTCGAAATTTGACGACAAACTTCCACTGCTGCCTCCACTAAGGTTCGCTTGACCAGCAACACCCATACCCATGGCATCTAAGAGTCCTACGCTATGCATTTGTGAATGGTGCATTTGTTGCAGGTGATGCCGGTGGAATTGAGCATGTTGCTGTTGTTGTTGCTGTTGCTGGTGAAGATTAAGCATTTGCTGAAAGCCTCCAGGGCCGTTCTCCACATTCATAGCTGAATTGTGTTGCATACTGACAGCATGCCGAATCAATTCTGCGGTGGGATCATGCAAGCTGAGTAGGTCGCTATCGACCAGCTGTTGGTCATCCGATTTTGGGCCCACAGTGAAACACATCTTCTTAATTTCCTGGTGAGCTTGGTCAAGCAGGTCTCCATTCCATTGGCGCTTGCGTCCATCTGCTGCATCTCCATTTCCATTCACCATGCCTTGCTGGTCCTGCACTGACGAAGACATGAATTCATGGAATTGTGCTTCCATCGTCTGCATCCACTGAGGATTGTTGGACATTTGTATTTGGTGGGTTTGTTGCTGTTCCACGAAACTGCAAGAACTCGGCTGTGTTTGTGCTCGTCGAGTTGCATTTTCTTGAAGATATGGAGAAGAACTAGCAGCCGGTGCAATCAAGTCACCAGTCCAGGAACGAGTCTTATCAGATGGAATCCCAGAGGAGCTCTCACTCCCGACAACAGTAACCGCATTAAAGTTCTGAGGCGTGTGGATTGGATTGCAATTCGCTGCCGCAGCCGGTGACTGTGACTCACTAAACAGCTCTTCAAGGCCAGACTCAACCATATCCTGGGTTGTCTCTCCTTTATCGACAACAGGTGACTCGCCAAACATCGCCTCCAAACGGTTTTCAACCGATTTATTGCTCACCGATTCGGGATTGAAAAATTCCGACAGGTGTTCAATAGAATGGGCGCCTTCTTGCTGATCCTTACCGTTTTCGAATAGCTCCGATAAGTCTTTGGGACTTGTGGCATTCTCAAAGATATCAGCCAGCTGAGTTGATGTGTTGCTTGCGCGTGCCTGAAGTTGTTGCTCGGATTTCTTTTCGGTGATTAAATTAAGTTCTTTCTGGATGCACAACCATTCGTCGCAGGATTCCTGCTTTTTGTCCGGTTCAAATGTGGAGTTGCCGCCATTATTGAACGAACCACTTTCAGAACTTCCAACTGTGGCAGCTGCAAAGCAACTTACCTGAAAGTCTGCCCGCAGGTCACTCAACGGCATATCTCCACGATTGTTAATTTTGAGATTGTTGAAGGCACACGAAGATGATGATGACGACAGCACACTTGTATGACTATTCTGCATGTGCAACGTTGGACTAGCAGTCTGTTGCTGCACATTGTGATGACCCTTTTTCATAATGAAACTGGGCGTTATCTCGGACTCGATGTCGAAGTTTTCGATGTACTCTTTTTTGACATCATCTTCATCTTTTTTGATTCCATTGAAATGTAAACTAGCCGATGAAGCAGCCATCTTGCTGCACGGATAAAACACTTGATCCTTCTCGTCCTTCTTAATGATGCTCATATTGCAATATTGCTTGAGGAACGGCGATTGCAAGCCGTTATTCATCGAACTATTCAACACCGGCGTCAGTCGACGTTGGAAATTGAGTTTTGAGCCATCACCGTACTCAGATGGTTCCGATTTGACTTCATTCTTTACTTGGCTATTGCTGCTGCAACTGCTATTGCTACTGATAAGTTCGAAGTGCTGTTTCCACTGTGTTGTATTGTGATGTGATTGTTGTTGTTGATGCTGAATGGGAGTGGAGCGACTAGAATCGTTTGATTGGTTGTCAAATTCACGTTTGATTGGCTTAAAACTGCTAACAGCACTCAGCGGATTCGATATGACACTGTTGCTGTGCGTAAATGGATTATGTTGACTTTGGGGAAACGCCTCAGCACGCATATCGAGTAGCTCTTGTTGCAGATCTTTAACAAGTAAATGATTGATTTGGCACATCTCTGATGTACTATGATGGCGCTGGAAGAAAGAAAAATAATAACTGTTAGAAGATGCTTTTTATGAGTTTGAAAATATTAAAATAGTAATAGTAAACTTGACAAACAAAACTACCACCGTCTAATTTAAGATAGAACTTTTCTTTTTAACCGTTTGGCATATTTTCAATAAACAGTTAAGTACACAGAAAGTAATAATTATAACACATCGAAAATTATGTTACTGGAGCAAAGAAGTAGTGCGACAGCTCTTAAAGAACCAGGTTTAGGTGACTCAACTAAGCACTTTTATTATGAGCTCAGTAAAGAAAACATCTTCTTTAAGTGACATAAAATTAGATTCGACCCCAAATGCGGGCCCGTTCATGCAATAAATTTGAGGAAATTATTCGCTGGAATTAACCATAGGTTCTGACATGAACCAATTGGGGAAGATCGTGGAATGTCAAATTTAGTGCTTTTTCTAAGCAAACAAAAGACGACAGAAAAATTTTACTTCTGAATTATAAACTTACCATTGAATCAAAAATAAGCAACTTTTTGTACTTTGCAGCAATGTCATTGAATTTATCCTCCAATTGCATGGCAGTATTCTCGAACTCCAGTTCTTCCTCACTGGGAATTTCTTCATCATTTTCATACATACAATGATACCTAAAATTTAGAATTTATATTGTAAAACTATAATAAAAAACGAGCAATTAAATTTTACTCACCTAACCAGCCTTTTTACAGCTTCCTCTTTGCTCTGAAATGGATTGACGTAGTCAGGATTTAGGCACCCATGCTGATCAACTTCTAACTGACGAATAAATCTAGTTTTTTAATAAACAAAAGAAGAAACAAAATTTGGTTTAAGAATCATTCTTTTAAATTAAAAAGATTTTAACTTTTTGAATAACACACTCACAAAGATAGTCGGGCAACTTTCGGTTTGGGACTCTCGATTGGCACGGTACTCGCACATGATATGGCTGTTGTTGTCGTAGACGTTGTCGTTGTTAACGACGATGTTGGTGGCGAGACCGTTATACTTTGGGTCAGTGGGATTAAGCTACAGCTCGGTTGCTGTTGCTGCTGCTGTTGGTGTTGTTGTTGTTGTGGGGGTTGCAGTTGCAATTGCTGTTGTTGTTGGTGAGGTTGATTTTGAAATTGCTGCTGTTGCAGTTGCAGATGAACATGCTGTTTCTGCTGAACAACCGGCTGAATAGTTGTTTTCGAATCGGTATCCATTTTGGTGCTAACCACGGCATTCATTTGTACTGTAGTCGAAGTTGTTGCAGTAACAGTTTTTGGCATTTCGTTGGCTTGGCTGAGATGTTGCTGAATTACAGTTGATTGAGTGAGAGGCTGCTTTGTTATCTGAATAAATTGTTGTTGTTGCAGTTGCTGTTGCTGAGGATGTGGAATGGTGATGGTGTGTTTGCCATCTTTTGATATTGATATTACATGCTGCTGCTGCTTTTGTGGATGTTGAGTTTGTATGGTTATTTGTTGCTTTTGCTGAATATGTTGTTTGTGTTGAATTTGTTTACTCTGCTGTTGCTGATGGTGTTGCATTGGATAAATGTGTATCCTTTGAGTAGAGGACGAATTCGATACCGACGTTGAGACTGAGGGGATCACAGTTGTGTTGTGATTATTGGGTTGTACAATATTCGCTGGTATGGTTTGTCCTTCGGAGCGGACAATTCCAATGTTATGCGGCACAGTTGCATTTGTTGAAGAAACTTTGCTTTCAAAATTCACGACAGTCTTTTGTGACTCAGAAGAAACTGGAGTCAATGGAGGAGGTTGGGACTGCTGCTGCTGTTGTTGTTGTTGTTGTTGTTGCTGCTGTTGTTGTTGTTGTTGCTGCTGCTGTTGCTGATGCTGCTGTTGCTGATGCTGCTGGGGCTGAATTGAAAAAGTCGGTTGCTGAATCAATGTCAAACTGCCATTCTGACCCGAAACAAAGTTCCCCGGTGTTGGGATTAACTTTCCCGACGCCAGGATTCTCTGTTGTTCGATGAAGAGCCCCTGCAATGCCGTGTAGATTTCAGAATCGCTCATGTTTTGCAAGTTATTCAAAGAAGGCAGTGGTTTGCTATAGATCGGGTTGTGCGTATCCAAATCTGTTGGTATATTCAACGTTGAGAGCAGAGATTTGTTTTGCATTTTTGCTGACAGCTGCTGAATATGCATTTGTACGGTTTTTAGCAATTGTTGTTGTTCTGGTGTAAGTTGAATTGTTTGTACACGCGATACAGTTGTTGTTGTTTGCTGTGGCTGCTGCTGTTGCATCAATTGGGGCTGCAGTTGTGATTGTTGCATTTGGTTGTTTTGCAAAGTTGAATTCGTGTTCAGCCCAGCTGAATTCACATTTGTCATTGGCATTGCTTGGACATTTTGCATCTGTAGCGTCGCAGAATTAGCTCCAGCCAAAGATTGTGTTTGCTGAGGATGTTGCTGATTTTGGAGATGTTGTTGTGGCGGTGAGGATGTAGCTGGACCCTGATTGATGAGGTTTGTATTACTAATATTGCTATCGTTATTGCTGCTGCTGATATTGTTACTCGTAATATTATTGATGTTCGAGTTGCTATTGCACTGGTTGGAATTGTTCATATTGACACTGCTGTTGTTTCGATGCTGCTGTTGCTGCATGGGTGCTGTTACTCCAATTAGTTTTGTGCCTGTCGACGATTGACTCTGAAATGGATGTATCATTGTCGTTTTGGCAACATTTGGCTGCACTATCTGCACAGGATTTGTATTTGGTTTCACAGATAAATCCACTTTTGGCATTGGCTTGACAGCGTTCTTCGGTGGTGCAGTATTGGGCTCCAAACAGATCTTTGGTTTGCGTGGCTTCGCCTTCTTCGGCTTTGGTTCCATTTTTGCCTTACTTTGGTCGATTATTGGTGCGACGTTTGCAACCTGCTTCGCTGGCGGAGCTTGAGTTGGCTGTTGTAGAGGCTGTATTGGCTGATGTTGCTGTGGGTGGACAATTTGCTGTTGCTGAATTCGTGGCACGGGAGCAGTTGAAGCGACCGGTGTTGATGTCGATTGCTGTGGCGTTGATTGTTGACTATTCGAATTCACGTTATCGAAATGAATCTGACCCTGGGACAGACACTGGGCAAGTTGTTGTGCATTGATGCCAGCCGGAGCAATTAAAAGCCTTTCCATAGGATCAAGAGAAGCCGTTGTTTGACCAGGATTGATTTGAGTGATTTGATTAGTGATAGTGTTGAGGCAAAAGAGCTGCTGATTGGATTCCAATTTGGGCAGAGAAACAAATTTCTGGTTATTCTGGGTGACTATAAACGAATTTTGTTTCTGTTGTTGCTGTAGTTGGTTCTGTTGTTGCTGCTGCTGTTGCTGTTGTGCCTGTGCTTGCTGTTGTTGCTGCTGCTGTTGCTGTTGATGTTGGTGGTTTTGCTGTTGAATCGATGTGGTTTGTGTTTGAATCTGTTGTGTGTGCTGATTTTTTTGTTGGGAGTTTTTACTATTAGGCTTACTCTCCACAACTTTCTTTGGTTCAACTGTATGCACATTCTGCTGCGATGACTGTTGCTGCTGTTGGATATTGATCTGCAACTGCATCCCACCAGACTTAGTTTTAGTCACTGTTCCAGTTGCCGTTTGTTGGTTGTTGCTGTTTTGTTTTAGTGTTGGATTCCCAGCCATAACAAACGGAGTAATCTTACTTTTGTCCAGTGTACTACCACCAACACCCGAAGGTTCGTTAACTATTGTCAAATTGGGTAGTGCACCTTTTAAAAGAGCCTGCAAAATCCACTGCGACTGTTGATCCTGTGGTGAATTAGGATCATGCCGCAGTAGGAGTCGTTCACAGTGTTCTGTAAAAGCCAAGCTTAGACTTCCAGTCAGTTGTGGAATAAAAGACGAAACAGCTGTGGAGACGCTTCCTGTGATTTGTGGAACTTGTTGTGACACTGTTTGTCTACTATTGGCATTAGCTACCTCAGTAGCTACTGCTGACGCTGCTGCTGCTGCTGCTTTGGCACTAGATTCCTGTTGCTGTTGCTGGTGTTGTTGCACTTGCTGTAGGATTTGTTGTTGTTGCTGATGATTGAACACAATTTGCTGTTGCTGTTGTTGCGGTGGGTGGTGATTATGAATTTGATGTTGCTGCGTGGACTGAGTGTGACTTCCTATTTTAACGCCAGCGTTGTCGAGTATTGGCATTATTTGTATTTTATTCTCAACTGCCCCAGCTACTGGAGGTTGATTTTGGCCCGTTGTTTTTGTGGTATCGACCTGTGAATAGCCAAATTTTTATATGTAGTATACAATTTGGAAAAGATAAATTAATAAAGACTTACCTGTGATATTTGAATGTTGCCAATTTGGCTAGGAACTTGACCTACGGACGTCATTAGGCTTTGATTATTGGTGGTGTTCGGTGCTGCAATAGTAGTTGTCGTTGTAGTATGTACATTACTCGTGGATGATGCTGCCGCTGCTGCATTGGCAGCTGCCAGAGCAGCTTCCACTTTTTTACCATTGCGACGAACTGCTGGCTTTCTGCGAGGCTTCACAGTGGCTGTTGTTGTCACTGTTGCAGTACTCGTAGTTGATGTCACAGAAGTTATCGCACTTGATGCAACGTTACTCACTGAATTTCGGATTTGCTGCTGTTGGTGATGTTGTTGCTGTTGTTGTTGATGATGCTGTTGTTGTTGTTGATGCTGCTGCTGATGTTGTTGATGCTGCTGTTGTTGTTGTTGTTGCTGATTTTGGTGTTGTTGTTGTTGCTGCTGCTGCTGTTGTTGTTGTTGCTGCTGTTGTTGTTGTTGTTGTTGTTGTTGTTGTTGTTGTTGTTGTTGCTGCTGCTGCTGCTGTTGTTGATGCTGCTGTTGTTGTTGCTGCTGTTGTTGATGTTGTTGCAGTATCTGATGCTGTTGTTGCTGAACAGTGGCTCCGCTTACAGCGATTAGTTGATTTTGAATTTCATTGATTCGCGATTGAATAGTACCGGAACTTCTTATTATAGGATTCATTTGATTATTCGTCGTAACAACAGTTGGGCCAGAATTAGTTGCGCAAGTGACACTGGTCATTGAGGAGTTTGTCAGGGCCGGAGCAAAGCTGTACGTAATTCCCTGATTCGCTGACATAGTTTTTTGACCTTGTTGCGTGCTGAGATGAATTTGAGGCTGCATCTGCTGCTGTTGTTGTTGTTGTTGTTGTTGTTGTATTTCTTCTGCGGTGGGAAATCGTATCGCATACGGCTCATTCTGATCTATTTTTATTAAAATATTTTGCCCTGGTTCAATGCCATTCACATCGACTAAATTCCCAGCTTGCAATCGCAGTTCCGCTGGCGGTTTAGGAGCATCATTTATTTGTTGCTGCTGCTGAATCGAGAACGTTATCGGAACATCGTTATTCTGACAAGGAACTGTCAGCACTATATCGTTGGGTGCTTGGGGTTGTGACATTTTTGTTTCCTCCTGTTGTTGCTGGAGTGGCGGCGGAGGTGGATCTTCGCACTCCATAAAGTCGTCATCGTCTTCCATTATTCCGCACAATTTCATAACATTACCGAGATCAAGTTTTGTACGAGTTACCACTGGGGGTTGAGATGAATCTGTGTTGTTCGAGGAGGGCGCTGAATTCCTGTTCGATGAGTCATTCATGCCGTTGTTTTGAGGCATTGTAGTCGTTGTTGTCGTTGCTGTGGAGGAGGCCATCATACCGATGGAAGGCGTTGTAGAGACTGGTGTTTGTTGTTGTTGCTGGGTTTGGTTCTTTTTCTTCCTTGGTTTAGTCTTTCGAATCTTTGTCTCGTGAATGGGAATCTCATGTGTCTTCGTTTGTACTTGTTGAACCGTGCCACTAACATTGATGTTATTATTCACATGTTGCGGACTGGACATCACATTTTGCAAAGTTACTGGGGTAGGATTTCGCGCAGGTTCAGGTGTCACTGATGGAATCAACTGCGGCTGAGGAGTCACCGCTGGTGACGCTATACTGGAAAATTGTATATTTTGCGAGGGTATGACTGTTCCAGTTGCCGACATTTGCAGCTCACCTACATGCTGAGGCGGAGGAGATTGAAATGCCGCACCAGCTGCTGCTGCCGCCGCTGCAATTTGCTGGATGTTTGTGCTATTCAGCTGATTCAGATTGATATTCTGATTGAGCTGCCCGAAACTGGCCAAACTCTGTTGGAATTGGGTAGGCAACTGGGAGAGTATCTGACCATTGAGACCATTTGGCATTTGAATTTGAGCGAGGTGGTTGCCATTAAGCTGGAGATTCTGCAGTTGTGCCGCCACACTTTGACCAAGAATGTGACTATTTATGAATTGCTGAGATCGAGGAGCCGCAGAGGCGGAAGCCAACGCAGCGTGAAGACCGGTCAGCTGGGTTATAGCTGGCTGAGTGGAATTGGTCTTGATGGTTTGAAGATTGGCCGTCTGCTGAATAAGATTGGCCTGCGACGAAACAATAAACGTCGGTGTTGTCGCCAGTTGCATAGCACCATTCGTATTGAGGATCCTTAAGAGTTGCTGCGGCTGTTGCTGCTGCAATTGTGGGCGGGTGTTGTGAATGACCAGAGAAGGAGTTGCCAACTGAGGAGTTGGCGGCCGAAGTATAAGCTGGACACCTTGGGGCGTGTTCTGTTGAACTAAGACTGGCATTTGATTGAGCAAAAGAGGCTGAGTGTTGAGATTTCCCGTAGGCAGAATTATTTGTTGTTGAGCTGACGACTGCGCAGTTGCATTCGCATTGTTGACGGCATTCGAATGCTGCTGCTGTAGCTGAGGTGACTGCGAGACCTGGCCCTTCAATAATTTATCATTAGTCGTCGACTGAGGTTTTGGTAGAATTTGTTGTGGAGCTTTTGCTGATTTGGTTGTTTGGTGGGTCACTGTATGCAGGACTCCACTAGCACCAGCGGACGATGTAACGTTAGCCAGATGCGAACTCTGAGCCATCGAAGTTGCCAAATTGATCTGGTGATGCAGTTGTTGCTGCAGCTGTTGCTGCTGGTTGGCAGCATGCTGCTGGTGCGTTTGAACTGTGGCGGTGCCCCTCTGTTGTTGCTGTTGACTGCTTTGCTGTGCGATCAGTTGCTGCTGTGTTGCGGCAATCAATTGTGGTGATTGTATGAACTGAAATATTTGATTGCCAGCAGCGCCGACCATCGGAAATTGTTGCAACATCTGTGGCGGAGGTGGTTGAGGGGTTGGTGGTTTAATGCCACCGTTACCACTCGGACTGGCTATCGGACTTTCCGCCGTCAAAGGACTGCTGCCCGGATGTGGATGGTTTTGTTGATTGTTGTTATGATGAAGCTGATGCTGCGCTTGTTGACTATTTGAATTACTGCTATTGTTATGAATTATCGATGTGGGCACGATTGTGGCTTTTTTCGTTTGCCCTTTTGGGCTACTAGCCACATTTGCTGTCGCAAACGAATTGGATGTATTAATTGCTTGTGTCTGCCCCCCATAGCCAGTGAATCCTTGTGATGTACGTTTATTAGCTTTCTAAAATACAAACAGTATTCAAAAATATGTACATAATGTGTATTAATGGGAGAACTTATTTATAATAAATTTTAAGTTCCACAAACCTTATTCAATGAAATATTATTTGATCCAACGAGGGTTGTATTGAATTCATTGCCCGTAACACCAATGACTGTTGTCGCAGCCGCTGGTGATTGCGAGGGACTTGGTTGGAATACCACTGTGCCAGCATTTGGGCTACCAGTTGTATATTGGTGGATTGATTGACGTCTGCCAGGCGTCGCCGCCTTGCGTTCCTTTAATAAGATTGAAAAAGAAGCAGATATTAGAATACATTATTAATTAAGAAATTTTAAGAAAATATATCATTGAGGGCATCATATTGACAGGTGTCAGTTTGGTTGTCTCATATGCACCTAAGGATTTCTGTAAGTTTAAAAAGCTCAACACAAATATTTATTCATAAGAAAAAAAAAAAAACATTTTGAACTAACATACGCATTATATATAAATAAATTATTCGATGAATTGTTTTTTGTGATAAGAACAGACCAATTGTGGTCACGTCTACAATGGGATGTGGTTCTTTATTACAATTTGTTCTTTCCGAAAAATGTTACTACATATTTGTTTGTTTTCTTCCAGTTGTTCTCTTCTTTGGTGCATGAATTCTTCGCATTAATATACAAACAGAGACTTAATATTTTTGTATGTATCAATTTCATATTTACCTGCTCCTGAGTCGTGTTGGTAATTGTATTGCCAGTTACCAATAACACATCTTGAGGGAATGGCGATATTGATGGTGATGGCTGTAAGCGTGGACTTGCTGAAACAGATGGCGATGGACTGGGTGTCAAAAACGGACCCGGAGGAGACAGTATTCCTAGAAGAAAAAAAAATAATAAGTTAAAAATGCAAGAATTGTTAGATGTAAACAAAATAATTATTTGATATGAACAATCTTTAAAAAATAATACAAATAAAATAAATAGTGAGAATTACCATTACAATCCATGTTGCAAAGATAATAAATATCATTTAATAATACTGAAACATAAGTTTCCAAGAAATAAAAATTAAGCAACTCAAAAAAATGACAATTTGAACAATTCCAGACACAGAAATATATTTTGTCAAATTTCAATACAGAAAAAGGTATGTTTGTAAATTTTTTTACATTTTCACAATTTGCTAGACAGATACAATTTACTGCGTTTATATGAAGGATCGAAAGATCGAGTTGTATCTAGAAAATCTTAATTCTTAATATGTAAACACATTAAAAAGAAACTTGAGCAAACAAATCTGACAAAATCAGTGTTGGGAATGTTCAAGTACCACGTCAAAGATTTCCAGGTAGGCAATAGCTGTTCATTAATCAAACTAAGAAAACCAATGTTTAAATTTGTTTTAAAAGATTTTAATTTGTTTCGCTTGATGTGAGAATTTGTCATTTTTATCATTTGACTATAGTTTTTGATGATTAATTGAAGCAAAAAATATGCAAAGTAAACAGCTTAAATGTTTCGAATGTTCGAAGATATTTGATATTTATTTAAGTCCTCCGTTTTAAAAATATCTCATGACACATAAGCCATAAGTTTTAAATGTCACTACAATAAAGACCTTAAAAAGATTATTTTCAACTTGAACTTTACAAGTTCTCTAGTAAATCTTTATCGATCAATGAATTCATAAACCGTGTGTTAAAATAAACATCATAAAAAATAATTCAGTATACTCGTTACCCGTTTATATGCACAAACAGTTATAAAGTACTCAAAAGCTATAAAACCGACTTTAACACTTACTTTCACTTTTTTATTAGCTTTAACCCTAAATGTTTGCCCTGTTTCAGTTGGCATTTATCATTTTATCAACACAAAATATATATCAAGTGTAATAAATTTCATTTGAAAACAAAGTTAACCACAAACTTTTATCATTTTTCTTTCAAATGTGACAGAGCCAGCATCCTGCAGAGAAAGCAACAATAAAAAAAGGATACAAAAATATAAAACAAGTTTTGAGTTCTTTCTTTTTGTTTTATTGAAAGAACTGAAAATTTTCACGCAGTTCCATTTACATTCTGCTTTTCTCTTTATCCGTCCGCCGGGAACGACCGACGCACGATTATAAAGGCGATGGCGATGGTGAGGTGATGGTGACGTTGCTGAGTAATCTACATTTTTTCTCATCTTGTTTTCTAAATCCATCTCATCATCGTTACATCAACGAATAAAGAAAAGCGTTAGCTTTTTAAAAAGACATAGACATAAGCAACCCCTTAGATACGTACATATGTATCCTTAACACACAGGCACAGGTTAAAGGGTTAAATCCACCCCCTCGACTTTCGGATTTCCAGGCGTTTGCTTTCAATTACAAACACATTCGTATAAAAATGTAAAAAAAAACGAAATGGACTAAAAAATAACAAATTTGAAAAGTGCTATAAAACAGCGAGTTGCATCTTTATTCTCCCCCTACAGAAAATAAAATAGACAAATTCTTTTTTTAGGAATATACATAGCTCGAAGAAAAAACGGATATTGTACCAGGCTAACCTACCCTACCCAGTGCCGGTACCCAGTGCCAGCAGTAGTGCCGACTTTCATCAACCTACCCTTAAATAAAAAACCAAAAAACGAGTTGAGATCAAGAAGAAAGGATAAAAGCTTCCAACGAACGGAACGGAGAGACATCAAATCAGCCAGCCATGCGAAGCAGAGTAGTGGGTGAGTTTGACGAGAAAGTCATCCACATCATCTTGTATGTTGTACCACGAAGTGAAAATACATACATACACACGTTCTCATTTATAGCTCTGTTTAGTTTTGTTTTGTTTTAGGTTTGCCTCTTTTCACCACTGCAATACCAAAAACCAGTGGGAAGCTCGTAGGAAAAATCAATTCCTTCTTGTCTCATTTGTTTCTGTTTCTGGAACGCGTCCTCTCCGTTTCTCTGAGACTGAGACAACCACAATAGAGCAATTCACAAAACACTTTTTCATACTGCCAGGCTATCTTTTTGTATTAATAGTGGTCCTCTTTGTAATTCTGGAAGAGGAAATATTTCCGTTACTTTTGTTGTTAATTTTTCTCCTAAGGGGTTCACCTCCATTATTAGTTTTAGGAGCTCCAAAGTGTCGCCATTGTCTTTTTTAAGTGAAAGACTTGCCAACAGCTTTTGGTTTATAATCTCCAAAATGACCTTCGAACCTTCAAATGAACTTTATTCATACATTCATATATGTACATATGTATGTATGTTAAAAGTAAAGTTAATTTTGGACTCAATTAATTATATAATGTGACAGGACTAAATATGCTCTCTTAGATATACATATTATGTGTGTAAGTATGTGGGTGGTGTCAAAACAAATTCACTTTCATAAATATTGAATTATATTTAAATAGATAAGAAAACAAAGGCAAATTCATTCATTTTTTAAACACGCTGTGTTGTTCGCTCGAGTCAAATTGAATTTGAAGTTTAAAAAGAAATAAACATTCAGTTTTGACAGCTGTGAAGAATTGAATACTTATAATTAAACAAAAGTCAAGTGGGGGCTTTTCTTTAAATTTTTCTTTAATCCCGTAGAATTACTATACAAATTTATTTAGTCAGGAAAATAGAATACAAATTAAATCACCATTAGAATAATAAATTCTATGAATATACTATTGCTTACACCGCATTAAGAGATAAACATGAAGATTATTTTTGACAATTAGGTACTTAACAAATGCCAATAGGATGTTAGTTTTTCATCATGAAAAATATGGGAGGGATACAGAATGTTTTGTTTGTCTAAGATAAATCATGAAATAGAATTTGTACCTTTTGTGTTTCTCGTTCAAGTTCTTCAAAATGTCATGTTTGGGGCGATTTAAGATAGAAAGTAAATGGCAGTACAAAGTAAATGGTTTTTTATTTTTATAAAATATCTTGGATTTCTGCTAGTTTAAGTTTTTGAAAAAAACCGACGGAAAATTTATTTTTAATCAAAAAGATTAGAAGTTAATCTCTTCATTTAGAGTGATCGGTGAAAACGTGGAATCACTTTTGTGTAGAAATTTAAGAAGGTGAAAGTGTTTTTTTTTTTTCACGAAATGAATAATTTTTAGCGCTGCAGGTTTTTTTTTTCTTTTTTGTACAGTTTGAAAGATTGTTTAATTGGAAATTATACCAATTATCGTATCTACCTTTATTCTTTCAAAATATTTTATAAATCACAAGAGATATCTGCATATTTTGTCTACATCATACGAAAATTGACATGAACTTAACATTAATATGAAAAGAGCAATCGAATAAATATTAAGTTGTTGGGTAGTAAAACAATTTTCGATACAAAAACAAGAAAATTCAAGGAGTTAATTTGAACTTGTTCCATTATTTTCAAATCCACAAATTTTATTCGAATTTTGTATTCAATTGACAATTTTCAGGAATCATCAAGCAAATGTGAGATCCAAGACGAGAATTTGGAGGAAACAGATCGGCATCAAAATCACAAGGTCTGTTCAATAATATTTGCAGAAACGTAAACGGTATGACGCCATTTTGTGTCATAAAATTCAATTCAGATCATATTAATAAAGAGATCTCTTGTTTGGTATAACAATTGACGGAATAATAGTATACAACCAGAGCTAATTAAATTTAAACAAAAGAACTCTTATTGCTTCATTCCATTTAATGACAATGTAAAAGAATTACGAAACCAAAGTTATTAGAATGCCGAGTCGATTTTGTAACTCAAAAAGGAACAAAAGGTTACATCTAGAATTCCCTATTAAAATTATATCGTATCTATTCTGCATATGGATGTGTGCGATGCGAATAAGAGATGGAGCAGGTTCATGTCCTTTTTGTTTGCCTTCTAGGTATAGATTTTTCTAGTTCTTGTGTGCGAATATAATATAAGGATACACGATATGTGTATTATCTATAGATGGAATTCTGCGTGGTTTAAATAATTCGAGGAAATCATTTCTCTTCTACGCCCACACTCATAAGGTTAGCAGCAATATAGTGACGCTGGTTCTTGCCGCTATACTGCTGACATTTCGCTTAGGAGTGATTAGCGGATGTTGTGTGTGCTGCTGCGACGATACATGTACTATCTTGCTCTCTTTTCAATTATATATGTACATATGTATGTATGTATGTATGTTATACTTTTGCTGTAAGGGATTTTGTGCGCATCATTTTATTTTATTTAACTATATTATATTTATTTTACTATATTATGTATATTATGCTCACGACAAGACCAACCATGACGATGACGACGAGGACGACGAGGCCAAAAGGAAGCCCAGGCCCAGGCAGGCAAAAAAGGATTACATCGAAATTCACAAAACAACACACGAAAATGAGTTAACCAACAACGACAAGTACATGCCCGCAATCATACATACATTCATATAAACGCAAAGGAGTAGGTAGATACAATTTTACATATATATTTTATATCTCGCAAGAAATATGTTTTGACATGCGTCATATGAAAAACTTCCGACTTTATAGGTCAGAGGTGGAATATGAATACTTTTTGATTTTCTTCTGTAATAAATAATACTCGTATGTACCTATTTTAATTTTATTTCTTATTTTAATTAGTAATATAATTTAGGCATAAATAAATATTGCTTCTATGGGAAATTATATTTTCACATTTATTTGTTTTATATGTTTTCAGATAAACCGGAAATGAATAGCTTGGATAATATTTTTATATTTGACACATCATCCAATACTATTTTCAGAAATGCAATCTAACGTTGTGTTATCCTTCAGTAGTCTTTTGAGTCAATTTTAAGGAATTTCCTTTTAAATCAATTAACTTTAGTATATACTACTATACAAGCGAACATCACCTTCTGCTCGAGTGAGTTAGTTCTTTGGATTTAAAAAAAGCTAGATGTACGAAAACAGTTTTATTTTAAAAAGATTAATTTTTTAATTTAAAATCAATCCAAAAATATTATATTCTTAAGCTCAAATTGATTTCTGGTATAAATATATGTCAAAGCCTTTCGTTTGGCGCCACTTTATTTTATTTAGCTCACGTTGGGCGCCAGATTGTCTTTTTCTTTCTGTAATAATATCTTTCGAGATTTTTAAAAAGAATTATGATACAAATCAACATAGGGTTGAATTGCCAATTATGTTTGGAGTTATTGAAAAATATGCAACAGCAAGTTCCTATGCAACAAATACATGCTACTTAGGTTTATCTATTTGTAGAATTCTACTCTCAATACTCGAAGATTAATACAGGTTCAGATATTTCAAAAGATTATCTAATCGCAGATCGTTAAAGAACAAAAATCCATTTCAATCAAACAAAACTACCGACTCATTTAATTTGCTATATGCACGTACAAAACAACAATCAATTTATTATCCTTTAACTGCCACCGAAACATTTTGCATCCCCCATCACGTTTACTCTTACTCATATCTTTCCATTTCGGGTAAAAAAAAAACATCTCATTCACAAAGCATAATGGAATATTTTATGCTGGATTAACGGTAGGTAGTTTCCTAAGTCCTAAGTGACTTTTTGTTTCAAAAACACCCATTACTTGTCATTCCGGCGTTTCTTACAATTTCACACTGGACTCTTCAAACCACAAAATTCAATTGAAACACGGGTTCAACCACATAATCCTTGACAAATGATGATCACACACAATTTCACCATCATCGAACAACCCAGACAAGCAAGGTGTAAAGAGATCACATAAAAGATCTTTAAAAATAGATAAACATTAGTTTTTGCTTTTATTTTTCAAAACCATTAACAATGCATCATCTTCTCCGTATATCCTTACAATTTTACCGACCAATAACGGAAAAATACCGACAAACTATTCTTGACTCTATCAGACCACAGAATCTACTTTTTCAAAAGAATAGAATAAAAAAAAAAAACTTAAAACTTTCGAGAGTTAGCACGTGGTGTAAAAGTTTGATGGAAATAAAAAAAACTTTTTATTTACTTTTCGTCAGTTGAATTAATTTATTTTCCAGCAAATAATTCTCTGAATAAATATAGGTACGACACAAAAAAATCAAACCCAAATAAATTTTTTTTATTCCACTACGTTACGTAGACATTTCAGGTGAAGAAGGCAAAAAGTTAAGGAAAAAAAACAAAAAATCGAACAAGAGAACGAAAGAGAGAACAAAAGTTGGTGTTTTATCTAAAACATTCATCCGATCCATGTCCTTTTGGGGCAATTTTATACACAAACACAACAACAATTGCTGTACAATCCAATCCATGTGAGAAAAAATACCAAACAAAGGATTCTTCTTCGTTTTTCAACGAGCTGAGTTCAGTACTCCAAAAGTATGAAAAGAATATGCGATGAATATGGAGAGGAAGAGAAAGGGGTTTTCATATGATATTAATATGTTTGTGCTTTTTGTGTCCTGTTTCTATTTTTATTTTTTTTTTTTTGCTTTTGAGCCAAATTGAGAGAATCATAAACAAACACACTTAACCGTGAGAGAAATAAAATACGCGAAACATCAAATAGAAGAAGAACAAGTGTTGCAGCAATGATGCCACTTTTAAAAGATTTTTATCGCAAATTAATTATAAATAAAAATGTGGTAAAACCTTACTTAGGTTTCTGTTAAGAGATCTTGATTAAATAAGATTTACAGAACTAATAAGGGCACTTCGATTTAAACGAAGGTCACAGCGCATGATGAATTTTATCTTTTAGTGCCCAATACTGCAAATTGTAAAGATTTACTATACCTACTGATTAGGGTTAAAGTTAAATGTTCATAAACTCAGATTGAACTATTATGATAGGCTTGTACTACGTTTTCACCCACACTCCTAATGTAAATCTTTTTAAAAGTATGTAGTTTTTAAATGAATCTACTTGGCTGAATGATTTCATTGAATCGAACATACCTAATTTTCCACACACAATCATTTGAATGTCATGTTTTTTTTTGACACGAGGCTTGGACTATTTCCAACTAACCATTGTCAAAATTGTTACATCTTCATATTTATCCAAACATAGCAATAATTACCTGAATATACTAATTCAATGATTCATTGATATATTTAAACTCTAACAAGATAAATTCAACATGAAAATATACACATGTCATTTATGTAAATACATATTTTACCGCATATCAATTGCATGAAATATTCCATTATGAATTTTGTTCTCAAATTCCAAAAGCACGGATAAAAAACACAGTAGTATTAATTGATGTTTCCGTATTCAAAACTAAAAATAAAAACAATCTTAACCTTCTTCAACAAATGACATGTGACAGTAAAATAATGACATTTCGGGAACTTAACCTTACAAAACAAACAAATGATTTATGATCGAAAGAATAAACACAACTAAATATTACAATAAAACAATCGATTCCATGATAAAGTAAAACTATCACGAACGCGCTCTTCAAAAATGAAAATATGTATATAATAAACTTATTTTAGCATATGTATAAGTAAAGTATTTGACAAAAGTGACATCCCTGCATTTTTCGATTTTTTTTTGAATGTGCAGTGTAGTTAAAAATCAAAGCACATTCAAAGTCACAGGATGTGAATAAAATAATTGAGTACACATTTATATCATATAAATCGTGGAAAGAGAGCACAAAGAGAGTAAAGGGGAGAGAGAAAACTAACAAGCGCACGCGAGATAAATCAGAAATAAATTAAAAAAAAAATTTAGTGTGGTGGTCTGGTCACGTAAAACTGGTTAATATATTGCAGCCAACAGTTAAAACAATAATTTTCATTCAACAAACAAAAACAAAGAAAAAAAAAAACAGATCTAAGAGAATGAGTTCAAAAACTAACAATAACAACACAATATGGCCAACGACAAAAAAAAAAGGTAATTCGAACTAAAGAAGCTGCAACAGAGCGCAAAAACGATGATAATGATGGTGGATGATCATCAGCATCATCATCGGCATCGTCGTCGTCGTCCGTAGTCGTCGTGATGGCTTTCGAGGAGTTAATTTCCTTACATCGCGCATTTTATACTTCGAACTCCTCGATAACAACCACGGCCTCGGTGGACGGACGGACGGACAAGCCATTCGTACCGTATTCCAGCAGCCAGACAAAGGAATAAGGACTACTCGTAATGGTATTGCCAAGGCTTTTGTTTTATATTGTATCACCCGAAAAATATGCACACTACCCCAGTCCAGCGTTCATCATCATCAGTTGAGTTGAGGACCAAGAGACAAAGATCTCTCCGGGCATAAATGGTGAACGACGACGACACGAAAAAAGGCGAGCAAATGAAAATACACTTCGAGCTTCAACTATGCTATAACTGGCCTTTATATCCTTCGCTCCATTCTTTCTGCCAATGTCGCCGGTTGGAATGATGTGTCTCCTCCAACGACGACGATGCCATGGTGTGTTTTTATTTGCCTCAACAACCGACACGATGGAAACTACCATTGGGTATAGTGTAGAGTTGCCGCTAGGGTGTTTAAAAGCGTTATAGCTGTCAACGTTAAATGTCAGTGCAATATCATAATGTTAAGCCGATTTTTTTTTATTTCGACACAAATTACAATTAACATTTAACAAGCTCGCGTTGGGCGCCAATTAACTTTAATCTTCAAAAACTTATCTCTCAATTGGTTTTCGCATGAATGAAGTAAGTTTTTTCTACTTTACATCAGAAAAATAAAGAAAAAACTTTTTTACGAGGTGTAGTCCTCACATCAGGCACCTGTTTTCAACGATCGAAAGCTTAAACCTTCTTTATTTGAGTATTGAATCCTCACATAGGGCGCCAGTTTGATGGAAATATAATAACTATTTATAAAATATCTTATATATATATATATATATATAAGGACAAATAAATAATTATTGACACATAATTTCAATCCTTTTTGTTCACAGGACATCACATGGTGCGACACAAACAAAACTTCCACTTGATTAATAACGAGTATCCTTAAATCTCCTTTCGGTTATAAATGCCAAAGAAAGAGGTTAATTTTGAATGAAAATCGTACAACGGCAACAGTGCAAACAATCGAGTGCTTAGGGGGCGGCAAGTGGGTTTCCATATCTTCATGATGTGTATGCTCCACTCCACTTGTTAAGGACGACAACGCGAATCCTATTACAACTTCTGTGCTTGCCGTGCGTTGTTGTCGTTGTTGTCGTCGACGGTCTCGTCTGTCGGTGGGTTTGTCGATATAATGGTGGGTCGGAGGGCTGCTGCTCCAGTCCTACAAACAGGCTAGAGGTCTACTTCTGCTGTTCTCTGGTGTATCGACATACAATGAAGAGAATAATAATAAAGGCAGCAGCACCAGCAAAAAGTGACTGTTTTGTAGCTGCCCGCCTGCCATTCCATTCCTCCGCCACCACCGCCACCGCCGCGCTGCTGTTTTTATTCGCCATAGGGTTGATATTGATGGTGGCAAACCTGGGAGATGTGGATTCTGGTGTTTCTGCTGCTGCTGCTGCTACTTCTGCTTGCTGATGCTGATGCTGGTGCTGCTGCTGCTGCCGTTACCATTGCCGTTGCCTTTGCTGATGATGAGGACAAGAGATGATGATGATGATGAGAATAAAAGAAGAAAAATAAAACCCACAACCGAAACGAAATAAAAATCAATAAACATGTAGGCATACATATATAATTTTTTGTGTGTACCTGGACAAAAAAGTTCACCCTCGCGATTTTTAAAATTCTTTTTTCTTCTTCAATTATTGTTTTCAGCCAAAAAGATAAGGTTTCGATTTTGATTCAATTGTTTAAAATTAGCTGAAAGTCACTCATTAGCAAGTCAAATTGTTTTAAAGTGACATAATTGGGTTGTATAATTATAAGATTATAAGTCCACTTTGTTGAGTGGGGACCGACCTTCCCTTAATGGGACATCCGATCCCATGTTAGCACGACACTTCCGACTCAATGGGTATCAAATTGATGTAACGAAAACGTAACGATAACACGCGACGGTCGTTTTATAGTTTTATAACCCACTTTTCGTTTTTTATTAGTTGCGAAAGTGATAAATAACGGTTTGTAAACATCAGAATAGCCGGCTTTCGGGGAACACCCACCAGAACAACAACATTTTTCGACTTCAACTTCAATTTCAATTTCAAGAAAAACAAGAACAACAACACTTCAATTTTGTTATTTTTGTTTTGCAGTTAAACACACAACAAACAATGTAACGTGATGAACAATAAACACGTAACGTAACTGTAACATAAACAATAATAAACAATTTTCATTTGTAAAACATCACTTAATTTTTCATCGTTTTATTGTTGTTTTTTTTTTCTTTTTCTTTTTTTCTTTTTGTGTGTCTATTTTGTGAATTCAAGAAGGATTAAGGAATGATTAATAATTGACACATTCACATAGTTACGAGCATGAATAAACACTGAAAAAATCTCAACGGTGCAAGTGTGTGTTATAGTAGCCAAAGTTGAGTTGAGCAGAGCCGTGCCGCGCCGCGTCGCGCCGCGCCACAATCGTATCCTCTCTAATTCTGGTGGCGCGTTACGTATCCCCAACGTATACGTACGTATGAATGTTCACTCTCGAGAAGAGGTAAAACAATTCATAGTAATAATAAATAAAAGGCGAAAAATGAAGATGAAAAGGAAATCACGATGAGAAAATGGAAGAAAACTAACACACAACATAGGGCACAAAAAAGTAGATGTATCCTACAAAAAACTGTAGGAATCATGGTAGGTACACCGCAATTGTTGAGAGCGAGCTTCATATCGTCGCTCGGGATCGGGATCGGAATCGGGATGTACGAGTACCTATGGTATAGAAGTAGATGGATGGACCTACACCGACGACAGGCTGTGGCGATGGCGGTGGTGGTGGCAGAAGCACCGATACCGGGATAGATGGAATTTTATGCTTTTTCCTCTCTACTCGCATCTTCTGTATCGAATTTTAATGATTTTTCATTACATATTCACCATTTTTTATCCGGTTTGTGGCAAGTCATCATGATGCTGACGATGATGATGAGTTGAAAATGATTAGACATTTTCGAAAACAATGACAAAGGTTTTTTTATAAAATTTGCTCAAGTATTTTCAGACTATAATCCAATTGTTATTCGTCCTTTTGAATCATTTTTTCTCTTGTTTTTTTTTTTAATTTTATTCTAATTTTATATTCAATTTTAGTTTCATGCCAAAAATAAGTTGTTGGTGGTAAGTATTTCGAGAGACATCAGATATACTTTAGAGAGGATACAAGACACAATGTAAAAATTGAGAAGAGAACTCAGGAAATTCACTTGAGTTTTGGAGCATGACTTTGGTGAATTTTTTATAAGAGATTAAGTGCCTTTGAAAGGCAATTGTGCTTGGGTTAAAGAATTTGAGAAAATAATTAAGTCTGTCTGTAAAGTTTTTGGGTTACATTTTATGTATGAAGAATTACAATATTTGGTGTTTTATAAGGGAGGTTATAAGCTTTTTTAACAATGAAATTTAAGTTGGCGCCCAACTTATTTATTGATAAAGATGAGAAGATATTAGATAAAGAGTTTAAAGTAAGTTGTGGAGTATACTAATGACGTTTGTTTAAGTTGATAATCGTATTCAAATTAATAAATTAAATTAGTGTTGGGCGCTTAATTTGTTGTTAGGTAAGAAACAAAATCAAGAAAGTAATGGTTTAAAGAAGTGTAAAAACTAGGCACCACTTTAGGAGCCATTTGGAACATTGTAATAGAATAATTTATGTATATTAGTATTTCAGAGATCCTACAGAAAATGGATTTTATTACGAAATTGCAACAAGGCTGTTTTTCAAATTGTTTACATTAAAATCAAGGAAAGGGGAAGTAAGAAGTAATACAGCAAACAAACAAGGTAAGTATACATCGACTTATCATTTGGAATAGATGAAAGGTGTGACGGGCGCCATGAAAAACTTTATGAGGAACTTGCTGATTAATATGATAAAAAACCATTAGTTTGTTAAGCCCTGAGTTACATACTATCTAAAATAAATTAGAAAACATACTATGCAGTCTTATTTCCGACGGCTATTCATACAATCGATTCTAATATATAGTATTTATGCTTCACGTTGGGCGCCAGTTAAGAAACATTTTTTTCTTTAGGCTTAAATTCTAAAGATTTCATCTTGCAATTTTGCGAATATCATTTATACTATTTTAAATTCCAAACTAGTTTTCCTTGATATTATTAAACCATGTTACCACACTTATTTATTTCAATATGGAATAATAAATCCAATAAGTAAAACTACGCATTGGGCGCCAGTTTTCGAAGTCGCATTTTTATTGTATTTGTTTTCCTATTAAGTGATAGTTTTCGATTGTGTACATTTTACACTGTTATCCATCAAAGTTCCGTACGATTAAGGTGAACAAATATGATAAATACTAAATTTTAAACCTGTAACATGTCATGCAATTCAAACATTGGACATAATAATTTGTATGTATTAATATCCCATAAGCTGATAACTTTCTGTAAAAATCAATTTAGCAACACGTCTCGAATTCACCCTTTTTGCTGTCAATTTTATTTGTCCGCGCATCATCATCAAAAGGTAGGTACACAAATATTTTAATATAAGCACACATAAATTAAACTACGACTACGTTTCTGATTCTCACATCACAATCATCACAAGGGGTCATTTGATATCCGAGCGCATTCTAGGATTGTCCGGCCCGGCCCGGCCCGGCACGACACACCATACTCTTACACCGCAACTGACACAAAACAAGGTGAAAACAAAACACAAGTCGACTTAAATCCACAAAACAAAAGGTACACGAACGAGGGAGCATTTTGATATTAATCCACCTATATCATCATCGGCTTCATAGCCATCGCCATCGCCATCATTAACATTGCTCGAAGCTAGCTAAGCGCAAGAACATCGACATAATGTCAGATATGGGCATAGGAAAGGGAATTTATACCACGAGTATATCTGGCTGCATATAGGTACTACCATAGGCAGCCAGTCAGCCAAGTGCTCTACCTACTCTCTGTTAGCCACAACCAACATTTATACGTGTATCACGAATTCACTGTCATGGTGGCGTTCAATGATGATTTGGGGCTAACAACAACATACACACAATACACAACACACCATCTCTAGGCGAGGATAACGTTTTATAAACACACCAAACTGAAACTCTATGGAAAAAGACGACTACGACGACGACGACAACACAAAAGCTTGGATGACGATGATGATGATGATGGAAATATAGTATTAAATGCAAATTGTCGACTTCTTCTATTTCACCGCGATCCAACACTCTCCACACTTCACCACTCTCGTTTTTTCTCGTTCTTTTTTTTTAACTTTACATAAAATCGAATCGACACTTAAACTCGCACGGACAAAAAAGAAAAGATGACGTTTTTGTGTATGGTATAGGGTGGTAGATTTGGATTGAAATAATTCCAATTTTAATTCGGAAATTCAGATAAAATCGGAGCAATGGCGACGGAAATGTCAATTAAAAAACACACCACGATTGACAGAAACAAAACTCATTTATTTTTCCATTTTAAATAAGGAAACTTAAAACAAAAAAAAAAACACAAAAATATAGATACTCTCAATAATAAGAAAAAATATACACAAATTAAGTATCTATCTATTTACTCACATAAAAAAGAAGAAAATGTCGACAAATATGGGGAATAATAGACACGAAAAGTAGAGAAAAAAAAATTCACCCAAAAACACTTTTTCTTCAGTTTGGATTTTTGTTTTTGCTCAATTCACCACTCGTAATCGTATTTGTTTGTTTTTATTATAAGAGCAATTCACTATAACTTTGTTTTGAATACATTATCTTAGCATAATTTATTTAAATTATTATTATTGTTTGTTTTTATTTCTTTTTTTATTCCCGGTAATAGTAATTCCTGAAATCCGACCTGTACCCGTGAAAAAAATCACTTCACCGACACGGAATGTGTGTAAATGAACGTAAGAATATTTTTTTCCAATTTTCCCCCCATAGTTTTTGACGATGTATCTATTGAGAATGAGATACAAAAAGAGACAGATAGGGAGCGAGAGAGAGTGACTAAGTGAACTCAAGGAGTGAGAGAAAGAGTTATATGTTACTTTTTGATGTATTAGTGAGAGAAGAGAGAGGATGTAAAAATTCACAAACTCACAATCACAATCATCTCACAATGCGGCTCTCTTTTTGTTGAGATTTGAGATAAATGAAGAAGAAAACATGAAAACAACCCTCTCGAACTCGAAGAAGGAGGACTGAAAAAAAAAGTCAAATTGGAACTTAATTTAATGTCAATTGTAATTGGGACAGCGACACCTGTCTAAGGATTTTCTTAATTTAAGGAAACTATTTGATTTCTAGATGATTATCAAATTAATATTTCAATTTAATAAAAATTGTTTATTATTTCCGCCAGAAATGTAATCCCATCAAAAATTTTACAGATTGTGGAATTATTTTTGAGAAAATTTGTGAAAAAATCGAATTTCTCTACACATTCGGTTACACTCGCGTCTGTGTATTTCTCAATAAATTAATGACACGTACATACATATGTATGTATATGTTTATCTGTATCAAGTCCGTAGCAAGAAAGGAGCATATTTTGAAGGGGATATGATGAATTTATTTTTATTTATAAATTCTGTTGTCATATAATCCACGTTTGTTATTAACAACAATTAAAAAGAAAAGTACACTTAAGTGGCAACCCTGTGGGAAACCACATGCTGCAAGAATGATTTACTTGGGAACTTTAACCTTTGAAAGGGTTTGAATTAAACAGACTTTATTAGCCGATTTTCAGTATGAAAGTTAATTATAACCGAAAAATTAAACCAAGTAGAATTTTTTTTTTTCATCGGAAAGTTAACGTTGTTGAGAAGAAATCAAATAAAAAGTCAAACATTTTGTTTTTTCCTTTCTTCGTCAAATTTCAATTCCAACAAAGTAAGCTGGAAACTAGGGAAATATTTTGCAAGAGTTAGTGTTTTTTCTGATCTTTTAAGCACAGAGTATTGCCATAAACCACTTTTTTACTCAGCCTTCAATTCCGAGTAAACAACCTAGTTGTCTGGTGAGCTTCAGGATTAAGTCAAGATGTTTATGATTTGATATATAAAGCTAACATTAAGGGAAAAATAAAACGCGGCCAAAAATAAACTTTTTCAGGAATGTCAAAAATTCCTTGCTCATTATAAAATAAAACACTTTGTTTTCATATTCCTGTAATTTTTTTTAAGTAATTCAATAAAATAAATATGAACTCAAAAATAGAGCTTTAGTTTTATTGATATTCATTTTATGATAATATGACAGTAGTAAAAATGTATAAGATGGTAATCACATTTGGCTATTTTGATCGAGAAAGGGATAAAAATTCAAAATGGGTTACTTCAACACTGTTTCACCACATCAAATGTCACAATTGTATGACAGATTGAATTTAGTAGAAATTTTATTCCTAAATTCCATCTAGATATTAATTTATTGGTACAGGTGAAAAATTGTATAAATAAATTCTTAAATCTATATCATCCATCAAAAAAAAAACTGCAAACAAACACTTCACACCCACCTTAAGGCGGCCTTGACTGACACCACTAATAATGCAATATTAAATAAATACCACTGAACCATGTTTGTTTATCGAGCGGTGTGGACCTTTTATCCAAATATCTTCTCTTTTCTTAACAAAGAAAAACGAGAAAAAACACATTCCACACTCTCAGAGAATTTGAATCATTGAGAATTGGAATAATTGAGTGTCAGTCACAGTTTTTAGAAGAGAGACCGATAGAGAGAAAAAGAGCAAGATGGATTGTTATGTGTGCCAGATTTTTCCTTTCTTCTCAAGTAAAATGTTGCCAGATAGAACGTTTTAACATTTTAACCCCTGAATGAATTTCTGCTATCGTTATAAATTATTACGGTGTCAGGATCACGTATGTGTTTGGAGATTATCCTTAATACTGCAAATAAGTAAATTGTCCTTGTATAACGTCTTTTTTATTTTCTTCGTGCTGCGTCTTCGGTGTGATGGGTTCAGTGATAAGCCAGGGGGAGAACATTCTAAATCTGTCCCATAAAAATATATTTTTGGTTTCCTGTCTCCGCAGACCAAAGAAGAAGATTGACACACCACAACCTACAGTAGTCAAGTCAATCGGGTGTTCTTCTTTTTTTTTTCGTTTGTCTTATTATTTGGTTGAATGATACGAAAATAGTAACAAGAAAGTGGATTTCATGAGGAAGAAGATGATGGTAATTTAGTTAATCCCTCGACACATATTTTATGGACCTTTTGAAAAGTGTTTCCTATTTAAATGTACATATTTGGTCTTGGTATGCTATTTTCGTGTTTGCTTCCTAGCAACGAATGGAAATTAAAATTATAATTTCGAGGCACAATTAGAGGGATCCAATTTTATAGAATTGAATGAATATAAATGACAGGAGGGCACACTTTGCCATTGCCATTGAACTGGCTGGATTAGTACAGAAACACTTTGGGAGGATTATACTAAAGTACTTTTGCTACTGCTACTGGAACGCATGTGTTTTTGAGGAGATTATAAACGCTCAACCGAGACATTCACAATGTGTTCAATATGTGGGAGCATTGAACTTCCGGGTAAACGACTTCAGGTTTAGGGTGAAAATTGGAGTACTTTACTGTATAAAGATGTATTATTTGTTTTTTAAACGATCCACAGTATAGGAACTCAAAAACAAACAAAAAGAAAAAAAAAACTGACAGAAGAAACTGACTCAGAGAAGAATTTTTGACATTTAGTGATATATATTAGGCTTACCATATTGGCCATGTGAGAAGGGGAATTGCGCTTGATTGGAATCGTTTGCTTTATTTTTCCTGTTCAATGTCTTAAAAAAAGGAAAAAAAGGCACGCAACGTGACAAATGTGGAGCATCATTCCTAAAAACAACGTGCAAAGGCACGTGATGTTGAGAGAGATGGTCCTAGGTGTAGGGCTACTTAAAATGGATGAACAATTGTTAAGACTTCTTAACACTTAAGATATCTAAGAGTCGTGTTAAAATAAGGGGATCATGAAAAATACCTATTTTGGGTTAAAGTAAGAAATATTTTTTTTTAAGTCAGAAATCATGTTAAGATTTTTGAGAAACACACAATGACAGATGTGCCTGGAACGGACCTACGGTTCTATCAATCTACAAAATACATACAAAAAATCACGTGAGAATCACCACTGATTGATTTGTGAGCATTTTGGTGGCGTTGATGTGATTTAAGTATTTTTAAAAAACGATGGGCAACAGACTGTGACGGATTTGACGTTTTTTCATTAACACGGCATACAGTGGAGTATGCCACTGAAAAATCGCGTGTAACCGAATATGTGCATTACGTGAAAAGTGAACCAAGGTCAGGTTATTTCACTTTCACTGGAGCTGAAATTTTTGAAAGTTGTTGGTTTGAGATTTTGATGAACTTAACCTAGAAATAGCAACAAAAATGTAAGTTCAGTCAGTGAATAACACTAAAAAGCATTTAGAAAATTTGGTTGGAACGCCATTCGCTCTTAATTCGAAAGAGCAATGTAAGAACTTATATTAAAATAAAGTTGCAAATGTGAGTTAAAATATCAGCAAAAAAAAACTGTCAGTTTAATTTTAGTGAACAAACTGACAAACTGACGTTCTAATTGTCACCTCAATTTATAAATTTCCCACTTTCACTGGGTTATAGGTAATATTTTGATTAATATCAATAAATGTTTGACATATGTCACTCACGTTAAGTGCAATACACTCGTAGGTGGGTGTAATAAAAATCCAAACAAAATCCCCTGTTTTATATCTACTTTGGATGAAATAATATAACAATTAATGTGACATAAAAAGTGACACCAAAAGCAGTTTCTATCTACATACTATATCAATTTTTATTATATTATGCTATTTCCTTTTGTCGCATCGTATTCTCGTTGTCATTGTTAAAAGCCGTCACACTGAAATGCATCATCATCATCATCATCATAGCGCTAATCTCGTAATGTCATCATAACCTGTGTTGTGCATGTGCATATCTTTCCGTCACTGTTCCCCACGCTGGCTGCAATCAGTTTAGTTGAGTGTGTCGCCCTCTCTATTTGCTTTTATAAAATATCTGCGGTTCACTACACTAATACGGAATCTCTCATCGTGTGAATATAGATAGACGTCGCGTCGGTCGCATCAATTATATGCACGATTGTTGAACACAGTTGCATCAGACAAATCCCAAACAGCAATGGCGGAGGTGAATACTGAATAATAATTTGAGAATAGGCAAATACCTACGCAGGGATGAGTCCGCGCATGGATTAAAAAAAACCCAATCAACATCAACAAAGAGCAACTATAGCGCTTAATTGCAAAAAGTTAAAAATGAGTGCGAAAGAAAAGCAACATGAGGATCCATCTCGAAATATATCACATTTATTGGTGCTGGTTCTAGATAATTCCATCTTTAAAAACGGTTGACTGACCATGTCATCCATCTTTGTTTTATTTTTTTTTTTTCAGCTACTTGAACGCCAACATACTGACCAGACGCAGTTCGCAATTCAGCGAATAGAAACAAGTACGAATATAAAAACATCGATAAAGGTGCCATTTGCGAATTTGCAAGTCAAAGAGGAATTTCGCAAATACTTGCACTACCTTTGATTTATTTAAATTTCATCATCGTCGTCATAATAAAGCAACGACAGCATCGATTCGTAGATTCGAGTCGACATAAGAGACAGAGTGTATCGACTTTGAATTTGAATCGGCAGCGACAGCACCTCCAACGAGCATCGCCATCGCAATCGACATCGCACCGAAGAGATACGCGATACTCAAAAAGATATACACAATTGGGTCATTGCCAGATCTAAATTTGTGGTCGCCGGACAGTGGAGTAAAATAGTTTTGAAATTTGAAATAAATTTAAATAAATATATATTGTTCATAATTCAACCAACATTTTAATTTCGTTAAGTTCCTCTTTTCGTTAAGATTGTTGGAAATGACAAGCTGACATCAAAAAAAGTTATTTCGGAAAACCTTCTACGTTTCAATGAGGCTCATTCCAGGTTTTGACAGAAAGCTTCAGTTTAACATTTTTTTTTAACTTCTGTCCAGTATCTAACTGTAATTTAATTTCAAGTGTACAAAAAAATTATGACAACTGACAGGTGACTATCAATTCAACTATCGTAATCTTAGACAACTGAAACAAATAAAAATAAATGTCTAATAAGAACGATACAGTAATTCAAGTCCAAGGGTAAATAAATGCCAAGTTTGTCATTTAACCTGCCCCACTGTACTAAGACGACGCACGAAAGGAAAACTTTTGAGTGTAGAGTAAGTCGATGCTGTGATGAATGTCGTTGTCGTTTTCGTTCTCGTCTTTTGCAAAAGAAATCGAATTAAAAACCCGAAGAATTCAAATCAACAACCAGAGTACACAAAATTAAACGAAATTGCATTCCGACATGCAAATTGACTAAGGGGAGACAGTGACCCCGTTTTTACTCGCTTTTTGTGATGTTGGTTTCGTTGGGTTATTTTTAAAATAACTTATTATGTATTTTTTTTTTTTTTTTACTTAAGTATATTATCTCGAGTGATGGAAAATGTGTGTATAGGACTGTGTTATGCGGGGAAGTAGACTGGTAGGAAGATACATCGAAGAGGCAACCCTAAAAATAATGAAACACAGCGAACATCGGAGGCAAGATAATGAAATTGAATAATATTTGTTGAAGTTATAGAAGTATAGCAAATAGAAGCAGAACCACTGAAGAACCCAGCAATATTTTATGTATTTCATTTGTTGTTGTTGTTGGTACTGTTAGTTTTACATATCGACCGGGATGGCGCGCGGCTCGGTTTCATCTTCAACATAAAGAACTGAACGGAACCACAGACTCAGTGACATTTAGATCATACTGCCGATTGTGCTGTTGTGGGGCGGCAAAATATTTCCGTATTAAAGTTAAGTGATTAATTTAAACAACTAAATCATCAATGAGTAAATATAGAGAAGAACAAAATGTACATATCTAATGTGGAGGTTGCTTAGATACGAATTAAGAATGCACCAATTGGTTTTTGTTCTTTTTTCTCTTCTCTTGAATTTGCTTATTAGAGCAGTTAAATTAGTTCAAGATTTTTATTCTATCCATACGCACACACATCTTCTTTATATTTATTTGTCAATGAAATAATTTTATAATTAATAGATTACATATTTTAAAAATAAAATTAATTGAGGGATTCGATTCGATTTGGTAAGAGTGCCATCTGATGAACTGTCAAAAGTAGAAAGAGGTTCTACGTTGGTTAGTAGGTCACTTGAGAACATGGTAACCAGTCTAATACAAAGAAGAATGTGTATCATGCGCTTATTAAAAATGTATCTTACATTTCACCTGACATAAATCCAAGCGTTTTCACTGGCGCAATCAGATGTTTTGTCGAGATTTAATTTGACGTTTGATCTGCGACATTTCACAAAAAAGTTGATAAAAATAAATACTCTTTAGAATAATGTATCTATTTTATGTAAATTAGTTATTTCTACTGTCAAGAAAAAAATGACATTCATATGTATGCGTTGCACAAAATTAGGTATGTTCGATTCAATGAAACCATTGAGACATGAATAGCAAAACGCACTAGATTTTGAGTAGATTTAGCTCAAAATATCGAAAAAGTGGATTTAAGTGAAAATGAAAACCTTGTATTTGAGACCAATTATAGCTTATTTGAAGACTCGTAAGTTCTAAGTTTAAGCATCGAATTTTACTCAGTAAATATCGAGTGATTAATTATTCCATAATATAATTTTAAATTCCTCTTCGCGATGTGCATGTTAAAATTGTTACAACAAAATCAATAGGGAACTAAAATATTGTATCCATTCACGTAACAAATCCGAGAATTCATTAGCATTTTTTCTGATTTTTTTTATACTTGGAATAAGAAAAAAAAAAAACAAAAATATGAACATCTGCTATGACCACAACCACAATTGTCAACAAACCGGCATTTTTCAAAACAAAAAAAAAAAATCGATAGTCACGATACAGTATCATCAATAACTTTTTCTGAAATCAATAACACCGACTCCTCAATTTTATTTTATATTGAGTTAGCAAAATCATTTGACAAGTCTATCGGCTTTGAATAAATCAATCCAAAAAGATTAAAAACTAATTCATTCAGTCAGTCAGTCAGTCAGTCAATTGAGATAAAAATAATAAAAAAAAAAGTGTAAGTACGTTGTTGTCGTCGCACTATGTGGCAAAATGCCGATTTGATGCGATTAATTATGAACGGGTTGACTTACATTTTTTTTTTCAAAATGTAAATATTTTAATGTAAGAAATGGTTAAATTATGTGTTTATTTTAAGTATTATAGGGTATACGCTTTTAAAAATCAATTGTTAGAAATAATGCTCTTAACTCTACCCCTGTATGAGAACTACAGTCAATCAAAACCATTTTTGTACAAATTTTCGAAATATGTAAGTATAAATACAATTTTCTCGAAAAGTAATTGACTGATTTTAATAATTTTTTTTCTTCAATATCTTTGATATCATACTTGTAATATGATGTATTCAAATTTTTTTTTAAACTTAAGAAAAAAAAATGTATTGAATTAAAAAAAAAATATATATTATAATTCAATTTACTCGAAAAGTAATCGATCAATTTGATTGATTTTTTTTTCGAAAGAATCTTTAATAGTTTGATAATAATAATTTGTATCTAAGTTTTTTTTTTTAAGCTTAAAAAACAAGAAATTAAAAAAAATCGATTTTTCTAAAATTATCGATTATTGGATTTTTACTGTTTTTTGAAGTTTTAATATCTTCGGGGCAAAATGATTCAACAAAACTCTTTAGTTTCTGCTTGTTGACAGTATTATTAATGTGTATGCAAAAGATCAATTTGATCATTCTGCCCCTGCTATGGTTCCCGGCCACTTAATGACGATCATATGCAAATTTTGACTTAAAATCGAAAAAGTACCCCTAACATAAAATTATTAACATTTTTGAGTCGGGAAAAAAGTTACACAGTTTTATAAATACATAACAAAAACAAAAATTAAAAGAAAAAAAATACTTGTCATAAAAAATGAACAAAAAAAGTCGAACAAAAGACAATGTTTTTTTCTCCATACAAAAAGTAATTTAAATTTTCAGGCTAAATCCCAATCTTTGAGAGCATCTAGCTTCGAAAGGGCGCATAATAATCTTATGAAATTTCAGAACAAGGTTGGAAATAATGTCTAATTTATAATTCCATAAAAATTTTGATGAAAATCGTAAATTTTCAAAATTGACTTAATCGCACGAAATCGGCATTTTGCCACATAGTGCGTCGCTTCGTCGTTGTCGTTTGTAATGCCGACAGCACTTAAATATGATAAGCTGGCACTTCATCGACCGCACCACACAGTTTAGAAAAAGGTTTGAGCAATAGGAATTTCATTCATTCAAAATTTTGTATAGCTTTGAATTTTATTGTATGAAAGGTAGTTATAGTCTAGAAAGTAATGTTGTTTTTAGAGTATTGAAGTTTAACCCAACAACTTGTCAACAAAAACATTCAATTCATTCAAAAAATTGGTTCATGTTAATAATTGAAGTTGTAGCGTTAGTCATTATTATTATTTTTTTTTCTTATCAAAATTTTATAAATCTTGGGTCTTTCAAACACCAAAACTTCTAGTCCCACTATCAAAATCTAATTTAAAAATATTTACAACAAAATTGTTTGACAGCTGTCATCCTTTCGTTTGCATAAAACCCAACACTTCATTATTTCCAACTCAACTTCCATGACTATTCTATCTGTCAAGTGAAAAACGTATTTATCTTCTTATCTCTTCCGGTTCACAGTAGCTTAACCTAATTTTTCATAAAAAAGTGAAATCAGGAAGGAGAAGGAATAATTGTTTACGTTTGTTTATTTCGTTCCTTTTTATCTTTTTTTTTTGTATTCGTTTTGAATAAGTTGATCAATAACTTCTGTTATAGACAGAGGGTAATTACAAAACATGATCACGAGACAGAAAACAAAATGAAATAAACAACTTTGAATAGGTACTCGTATATCTCTCCTCTAAGTTGCTACCACGCAACTTTTGACGCACGTCGCGCACATTAAAGAAAAAAAAAAACAAAAAAATTTAAACCTGTAATGTGCGCTTGTAAATAATAATTGAATTTAATAAATGACCACATCACAAACGAGTTTATAAACTGGAATTTCGCGAAAACATTAAGTTTATTATTGACAGGTCAACCTCGTAATTTTATCCTGTTTTAATTTTGTTGTGTAGTTTTTCAACACATCACTATGTTCCTTCCCAGTTATGCATGTACATATTTATCGATTGTAACATAAATCGAAAAATAATGTTGACAGGGGATTCATATTTTTTCTCTCTCTCGTTTTATTGAAATATTGAAATTGAAGGAGTCATCTTTATAATTATTGTTATCAGTGAAAGAGAAAAGTCACAATGATAATTATTATTTTATCGATGACTAGACAATGGACATCATCACACTATGGGATACTCACCATAAGTCATTTTACCACATTCTTACTTGTGCACACAGACAAAAGGAGAATAATCATCGTAATTGCATTTTGTAGATGATGGTGCGATTATGTGTAGTAAGTGAGTGGGAGAATCTTATGGTCCTGGCACATCACATCGCACTCGATGAAAAATTCCTTTTCTTTGGTCCAGGGTAATTTTGTAAGAATAATATATAATTATGGTTACCATACTTATATTGTTCGTCGAATGACATTTAAAAGATTTTCTCTCATAGGAACTGGCAAAGTTTGACAGTTGTTGAATCTTTCTGTCTGTCAACATAACACTTGCAAAGAGAGTGTTCGATGCTTTTCGAAATATTATATCAAGGAACTTCTTTGGCTTGAATTGTATGTTATAAACATCAATGACACTTGGTTTTGACAGAACGGTCGGTGCTACGTGACACCCAATTTATAAGTTACAAGACATTGTTTCAATTGAGGTTACAAAACATCTTTGAATAGGTTCTAGACGAAGTCTCTTTAAATTTAATTAATTCCAAGAAATTCGTCATAACTAGACTAGACTAGACGTAAACACTTCATTTTAATATTATGGTCACACAAGTACTAGATAGTAATCTATCTATTAGATACGGAAAAAATAAAGAAGCTTAAAAAAAATCTTCTTTTATAATATTTCATTGCCTTGGCGCTTAATTTATTGACAAGTCGTCAATAAAAACGAACCATAACAATATTGCCAATGAATTGTGTTTGTAATCTAATCATAAAACTTCACAATGCCGCCTCACGCTCACGCCACACCATTGAGAGAGATGTGATCGTTATTTTTTATTTAATTGAGTCACTCAGAATATACATACATATTATGTACATCTATACTGGCTACTTAAGTGGCGCCATGTTATTGTTAACAGGGACGTGTTTAGTCGAAAAAGGAGCCTATTTAAGGTTGTAACTTTGATTGACGATAAAAGTTCTTTCATGTGTTATGAATTAATTTTAACTCAAATAATAACTATTAAACTTAAAGACCTCTTGAGAAAATAAAGAATTACCCTATTCGGAGAGGAACTTTTAGTTTTGTGAAATGTCAGTTAGTGACATTCATGTCAATGACTTTGAATAAGTATAGCACAAAAGTATCGTCCTTGAATTTTTTATGAAATTGGCCTATAGTAACATCATTTAACGACATTAGTTTATTATTTTCTTGGAATTTAATAGAAGCCCTTCAAAATTTTCAATGTTCCAAACACAAGAGAGAGAGAGAGAGAGAGAGAGAGAGAGAGATAGATAGAGAGAGATAGAGATAGATAGAGAGAGATAGAGATAGATAGAGAGAGATAGAGAGAGAGATCCTCAGAATATTTTTATATTTGCTTACATTTTTTTGTTCATCGATTAGTTCGTTGACGTTAAAAACAAATTAAAATTCAGACAAAGTTCCTAAAACTGACATTCTGTCAAATGACATATGTACATATATCCAAACATTAAATTCGAGAAAATTCTTAAGCTAAAGACCAATCAATTAATTAAATGAGAGTATTTCACATTTTTACATGAATATTATACCGTGAACCAATTAAAATACATTTTCATATAATTTCTTTTAATATTGTGTAAATAAAATATTTTTCTTCTTTCAAGGCATTAATCATATCACATCGTATGTTATCTTAAAGCAATCACTTAATGGTGTTTGTATTTGTGTTTACCAACAACCTTGACAATATTGATTTGTTTCTGTTGACTTCTTTTTGTAATGTTTTTCTTTTTAATTAAATGTGTTTCTTTTCTAGTCTTTTATAAAGTATAAACAAAAAAATGACATTATGACCTTTTAGCCAAAAAAAGTGTGGTCATTGCATACTCAATAATTTCAATTAAAATGAAAATTAATTGAAAAGATTAAATGGTGGATTATATTTAGTTTAATACACTTAGTTTTGTTTGCACTACAAAAATAAGTTTTTATCTGTAACTTGTATTCAATGAATTATTGACATATTCGGTAAACAGATAAAAGAAACAAAACAAAGGAAACCACTAATTCACTTAAAGTAATAACATTTCAATTGACATAAACTCAACCAAGAAACTCACCCCATTAAGTCAGTTGTCAAAGATGGCAACCAAAATCAATGATTGTCAAATATTTTGCTTACTAATGCTGCTCTGATGTTTGGATTGCTCTTGTTCCGGGGAGGCCATTAATATTATATATTAACTTTAGTTTCAAACTTTAAATAATTTTATAAAATTTAAATACTCTTCAAGAACCATTCTGTCAAAATTCTCACCCTCTTAACTGTCATTTTAAAACTCAATTATATAATTATAAAATTTCGCCCGTAACAATCGAGACAGAGAAAGCTTATTACTCTAACATATGTATGCATTTCGTAGATTAATTGAAAATATATTTTGATTAATTTACACACCAAAGCAGTAAATGCACTCAATATAATTAAACTTGTCGCCTTTACCCGGTTGATGTGTGCATGTTTGTGTTATTTTGTATACGGTTATAACATATAGGCATCGTTCATGAATATTGATTAGCTCATTAGAGAGCTTGGAGGTGTCACCATCGGGGTGTTACGGGTTTTAATGCACTTCAATGAGTTACAAACGAGTGAGAAGAAAAAAAAAATATGATAACGCAAATGTAATATAAGGATATGAGACTAACGACAAAAATAGGAGGAAAAAATATATAAACTGATGGCATCAGGGTTTGGTGTTGTAAAAAAAAATAAAAATAAAGTAATAGAGTTAGCGATGAAACACAACAATCCAACATACATATGTACATAACCCTAATTGCTAAAAGGCAATTAATGTAATTAATTTACGGAGGCGGGACATATATTTACATATATAGCCACCAAATAAAAAGGCATAGGTACTTTTTTCTGTTGGTTTGTTTGCCTACCGGAGAATGTGACGAAATAATTTGTCGTTAAAAAAAAGATCTTTTTTGCGAGTATTTTAATTTTTATGTTGACATTTAACTTGAATTTGAAAGGCTTACTGTCTTATTTGAATATTTTTAATGGAGATAGACATTATGGGCTCTTTGACATTTGCAATTAGTGATTGACATTTTTAGCGCAAGTGTCAACTTCTTGATAATTGTTTATCTTTATACTTTAATTGTGTTACCGCTTGAGGATAATCCAATGATTTTATTTTGTGGATCGATGATTGTAGTGAACATAGTTACATTTCAGTGCAAATTGTATTAATTTTGTAGCATAATAAATTAATGCTTTATTTGGGTCTGTTGGTATTTTAAGCCATTTGTAAATTTGATAAGTTCTGTCAAATGAATGGAATGAATATTTTTTAAATATTTTCTACATGTCCAAAACCATAATATTTGGCTAACTGTCAATATAAACAAAAAAAAGACTTCACAAAATAGCGAATGCAAACAGGATTAGGTATACGTATGTATTTCCAATTGAACTGTCAAAATTCACGACCTTTCAGAGTTCAAAATAATTTGTTTCGCATTTTAAGGGCAAGTGTGACACTGACTTATGGGACATTTTATACGTACATATGAAGACATCACAACTAAGGTCAAAAGTTGAATGACTCCATGTCCAACTCTGAAAGCCGATGACAATGAGATTGATTACATACCGAAAATTAAAAACAAAAACAACATGCTCTTATTTACCATAAGAAATAGCTCTTGTACAATAAAATAATATCCCATGGGACCAGTTATTCCATCAGGTGGCGCTTAAAGCAACCACCAACAGGTTATGTTCCTTTTTGTATTCATTTTACAATATGACTTAATTAAATTCTTCAATTTCACAACAAAGAACTTGAAAAACGCACACTAAATCCATGGAGTTTATATTTATAAGAAATTAAATAAAAAAGAAAATAATAAATAAACACAAAACATGTTTTTTTCTATCCAACCTCAATTTTTTAAGAAAATATTCTCGCGCCACAATGCAAAATCAAGTTCTGTTTCTCGCGTGGAATGATAAAATAAAAAAAATAAAAACGCACACACACACATAAGAAAAAACTACATCAGATTTGTACTACGTCACACAGCAAAAATACTTGTCGCAACACGATAAAAGTGAAGATAATTAAATAATACTTAATAAATTATTAACAACATTAATATGTGCTATTCCAAGTTTTCGTGTGTGGCAATAATAATCAACACATTGCGTTGCACAAAAAAAATAAAAAACAGTAGCTATAATAATCAAGTGAGCAAGCAGCATCGAGCAAAAGCAGCAACAAGCAGCGATAGTGAAATCGATTTTGAAATCGACTTCAATTCAAGTGAGTGTAATCGTGGTGTAGGTATTTGAAATCGAAGGAAAAATAATACTCGCTTAACATGGAATACACACTTTCCTTTTTCTTTTTGTTTGGTTTTTGTTTCATCTTCTTCTTAGTTCACCTCTATCTGCACACAATGTCGACATTTCCATTCCATCGTTCTTTGTTTTGTACCTGACGTTTCTTCTTTTCTGCAGTGCTTCTTTTACGTCACAATGTGTATACGAACGAATATATAGACACTTTCTTGCAGCCATGTTCCTTCTTTTTCTATCTTTGCCATGTCTGTCTAAATTGTAACTCATTCTGACAGTTTTCAAAATTTCCCATTAATTTGTAAATTTTGTTTGACATTTAAAATTAAACTGCCTATAAAAATTTTTAACGTCACCGATCAACATCTACATCACTAACCGCTATAAACTTTGGCGGGAAAACTATTATCTGATTGCGGCAATTTTTCCATTTGCACACGATTTTGTACTTACTTTTTGTGTTTTGCATTTTGCATTTTGCACGCAGCAACTTATATAGCTCTAGAGCTTGCTCTTGGCGTGCACTTGACATTAGCTTTTTTCACAGAACATGAATATGCTACACCAGAGAGTTGTTGGTTATTTTGGTTTTGGTTTTTGTGATGGAGTCTTTATAACTAGTAGTAGAGTACGAGTATGAATACGAGTACGACTCGCGTCATGATGAAACAAAAATGAGAAAAAGAAATAAATACAAAAAGTTCAAAGTAAAACGAACTGTTAACTGGAATTCTCTGACTCTTGTGTGTGTGTATGAGTAGATTTGCCGCTATTTTTGTGTTGCAGCTGCCAGGCCAGACGATTAATTTACAATTCACCGCCATCATCGCCATAGAAAAATTAAACTTAAGAAAAATTGTTTCTGTGAAACATTTGAGATTAAATATACTCAAAACGGCAAACATATTCGTTAGTTTAATTCGGATTTACTTAGGAATTATTGATGCTATCGGAAGTAATTACTTTATTTATTATGCCATCACGTCAATTAGGGTTACTCATTCTTGTTCTTTTATGTAACCTTCCTTAAGTTCCCATGAAGATCAAATTGTTATGATGATGCTAAGTGATTGTTTAGGAGACTTAATGAATTGAAATTGATTTTAATAATTTGAGAGGAAGAACATCATTAGATTTAAAGGAAATAGAATATGTGGAACGACTTGGAATAAGAACAAGTAAATTGACAGTTCTCAGCTTCGTGTCGTGCCACGCACTCACGACAAAAGCGATTTTTTTTTATTGACAGATATGAAATAAAAGGATATTGTGTTTGCTGTTTTTATTAGTTCTATAAGAAATACGAATTATCATTGGGGTCTGCAATAACAAGGCAAGTTGTAAATATTAAAAAATAATAAGTATTCCAGTGTTCAGGTTAAAATTTGTGACAGATGAACTCCTTTGGCATTAAGTTTAAATAGGTTTGATTCAATAAGCTAACCGAAACACCTTCGATAAAAAATAATTTATCTAGGTCCATGTACCATATACTAATAATAATATAGCGAAACTATTGCCAAATGATTACAAAATTATTAATAATATTATCATTGTTATGAATTTTCTGGCCACTAACCACTTCAAAGTAAAGAAATACAAATAAATTAAATCACCAACGAATACATTATAATGTGTCAACAAAATAAATTTAAACTCAATTAAACATGTTGTATGTCAAGTTCAACCAAGTCGCCAGCAAAGTCTCATCGCCCGAAACAATTAGTAACCACTCATTAGCATTTTGGCTTGAAACCAATAGACACATGTTTATTCAAAATCTGACGTCACACTATTTTCACACATATTAGTTTGAGTATACCTAACCCATGTAAACAAATAAACAAAGAAAAAATATATCGTATTCGACCATCTGTCACAATTAATTCAAACGGCAAAGCAAACTGTGTATTAACAACCTGACACCTTTATGCCCCATTGTCATCCAAATGTCCCGCTGTGACAGTTCAAAAATAAATCAAACAAAACAAAATATCTTCACTTCACGACATCACAGCTTAACTAGTACTTCCCGCTTTCAATGACAGAAATCGACCAATGTGTCAAAATATATATACACACACATCACAACCATAACAAAACAGAAGAGAAAAAAAAATATCATACTAAGCCAACAAAATCCCACTGACGTTTGTTATCTTGGCAATTTGTCAAAAATTCGCATATACCACTAAATTCACGTGCGAAAATTGCAATGGATTAGAATTGCTGTCAACTTGAGTATTAAAAGCTAACCAAAACTAAACACACTTAACCCTAACTAATTCAATCTCATAATCTTGCTTTATTATTATAATTCTTATTAAGAATAGGATTTCGTTAGACAAATCTTTAAAGTCAGCGACCGCAATAAATTTTATTTTGTGGCTGGATAATTTATACTTGATTGGGATTCACCAGATAGAAATAGACATGCACATGACCCACAAGCAAGTGTAAACTTAGCCTTAACTGGGTTCGGTTCACAATCGGTTTGTTTATTTTCTCATCATAAAATCGGAGCGGTGCGGTTAAGGCGGGCGTTGGTGGCGGTAATGGTTTGTTGAGTCGTTGAGTGTGTTTTCGTCTTTATGCTATTATCTTGTATTTTGTGTTTCCATCTTAAAAAAGAAGTGTAAATAATGATGTTCTTATAATTCCCTTCAACTATTTTGGATACTTTTCATGTCAAAGATGTTTATCTAAACAAAAATGCAAGATGGTATCTTTATGAAGAAGCAAAATAGGAATGGAAAAACGTTAGACGGTTATTTGGAGTGAGGTTTTTCTTTTTGTTTTCAGTTTTCAGTACGGGTGAGGGGGAGGTCATTAAACTTATGGACGGTAAAATATAACTTCAGGTTTATTACGTGTTTCTTTTCTTTTTTTTTACTTTGGATTTTTTGTCTGTTGATGTTGAAAGAGGTCAGCATACTTCAGAATGGACACGCTCGAATTTCACATGAAAATCGGTTCCGGTTTGCGTTCCTACACCTTAGTCACCATCACCGTGGCCATTGCCATCACCATCGCCAACAACAATCACCAGTGACACGAAGGAGAAAAGGCATTACCAAACTGTTGCACGCCTCTACACGAATGTAGGTTCTTAAAAGAAAGAAATTTCAATAATTTCACTTTTTGACTCAAACCAAGTTTATTGTACCATAAACTCGTAAGGATCATGTTACATTGAAGATTATAAGGGGGTTTATTTAAATAGAAGTAATGCAATCAATTGATTACTCGTTTGGAATTCTCATGTCCAGCTAAGGTAGAAATAAATTTACATAACATGACTAAATCGATTATGATGACGATGATGATGCTGAACATAAAGTAAAGTGTAAGCTCATCCTTAAAATTCACGTATATATGCACATGAATGTTTCTTGTTTTTATAGGTAGAACGAATGTTCAAAATATTCCCAAAAAAGGGGTTTTATGCAAATCAAAATTAGAATTAGAATAGTTTATGAAATTCTTAAGGGAATTTCTTGTCATTCTAGTTGTGAACAATTTGAATTAGTTGGTATTTATTTTGTATCTTTCTCTCTCTATCTCTGATATACGTAGTTTCAACATTTGTCATTTTGTTGTTGGACAATAATAATATTATTAAGGCTCTATGTGTATGAAGGAAATGGGCGTGACGATAGACATATACAAATTTGTACGTAGGCATTTATCATCAATGAGCACAGAGATTTTGCCAGAAACACATGTTTTTAATGATCTGGGTGTCATTCATAAGGTGAAGAATGTAGTAATTTTAGATTCATGAAATTCATGGTCTTTGATGTGCTTTGTGTTACCTTAGAGTATTTCTCTAAGGTAACACTAATAAAGCCAAAAAGCTAATTTTAGGTAGAATTTCTCAGAATTGCACCGGACAATTTAGAAACAATGTGACATTAAATCGAACAATTCTCAATTGAATTTCAGTTTGACAACTGACAATTTTGAAGAAGAAAAGTTAAAAGTCAGACCAGGAGAACTTCAAATTTTCATGACAATATGAGTGAAGCTATGGTGTGTGTTTATTTACACGAAAACTCGAATTTTTCGAAAATCAAGCTTGAAACGTCAAAATTATACTAAAATATGGTTAAAAAATGCAATTTGTTCGTTGAGCTCAAAAGTATAGCCCTGAGTTCACCCTTAGCATTTTTTGTAAGATCCTAAACTCACCTTAAACTAGATATAGGTTTTTTGTTTCTAATAGGTGATCGATTATTTTAATTTTATATTAATAATACCCAAAGAAAAAAGAAAAGTTGCACACTTCTAATTTATAGACATATGTACATATATAAAAAAATGAGGTGAGTAAAACTCCAGATCAGGCAACCATTAAAGATATTCAACATTCCTTTGAATTTGATTGATTACCCTTCCATCTATTAGTAAACAAATTGGTACTCGAAACAAGGGCGGTTGTAAGTCCCAGCAGCGTAAGAACTCATGTCAATAGTCAATAGAATGGATTTAATGAATTTGATACAACCAATGCGACATGACATTCTCGTATCCCTGACCAAACACTTTAGTTGTCTTTACCCTTGTTTCTCTGATTATTACTTAAGATATACTCGGTCGTATTTAAGAAAAGAACAGTAGCACAGCAACACTAATTAGATTCGAATTGTTAGCATTCGTGTTCTGTGACACGAACAATAAACAAAACAACTTCGCTTCACAAGGCTATAGAATATAAAGTATAACATTATTGTTTGTATAGGTTCACAAAATGTGGGTCAACATCGTAAGTCACGGAACTCACATTGAATTCAGTTTGTCAGGCCCTCCTATGCTTTATACATCACCGTACACTGTGCAGGCCTGCCGACCGGTTAAGAATGTAATGAAGGAATACAAATATACATACATACATATATTTGTACACCATTAAGGTATACTTCGACTGAATATAAATATTCACAGCTCGTGTTGCGAGCCACTTTCGTTTTTCAATAATATTTAATTTATATTCCTCGCTGATTTACATGTCACAGATTTTGTACATTTCGTTAAGATGTCTCATTTTTGTCAACATCCATGTTTGTTTTTCGTTCTTTTTTTTTCTACATACATACATACATACATATAATTATAATTATTTGCTAATTGTTTCATAAATAACTCACGACAATTGTAATTATTGAGTCTTGTTAAAATTCTCTTCTCGTTAAAATTAAATTCTGAATATTATGTACAAAAAAGATTCATTGAAACATTTTGGCTGATGTCCCAAAATTTCATAAAGAAGAACACACACCGAGGCGCAATTGTCAAGCGAATGGTGTCGTGTGATAATCGTCATCATTGGTTCCATTAATCTCATAAATTTCTTGACTAATTCGGTACCTTCAAGCGCTTCGCATGTTAGTCAAGACATATTGTATTAGCCAGCTATGTAGGTTTTTGGTGAGATTTCTTTAGCTTCACCGCATATCGCCACCATGAAACGCAATGATCGGACAGGGTAATTAATTGTTTTTTTGTTGGCAACACTGTTGATTTAACATTTGACATTTGTTGGGATAGCGCGCATTCCTTCAAGTTGCTATTAATTAATAATATTTACAAAGTTTTTTGTTTTCCTTTTTATTTTGGTTTTTGTTTTTGCTGATGTAAAGCCACAAACGTGATAGCAAGGGTTTCGTCGCAGTCGTCGGTCGGACGGCCATGTTAATGAGTCATAAAAACATTTATGAAGAAGAAAGTTTTTTGTTGTTGTTGTTTTCGTTCTTCATCGTCTTCTTAATTTTATTTCACAGGAGAGAAATACAAACAAAGAACCTAAATCGAGGTCAGCGAAGATTTTAAATCCGAAAGACGAAGTTTTTGCTCTTTGGCATTGTCTGGGTACTATGCTCCGAGGGAATGCAAACAAAAACAACTGAATTTTTTTTTATTGATATTTTGTTGAAAGAGTAGTTCAGGGAGGTAGAGTTGCACCTTTCTTTCAGACAAACAACCATGCCTGATAAGAGACAAACTAAAGTTCAAGTTCAGAGAGCTTGTTAGCTTAAAATTCAATGTTATATTAGATTAAAATTAATTTATTAATATAAATTGCTTATTTTTATTTCTCAGTTCCGTTATCTTGTTTGGAATAAATTAAACAAATAAGTTTCTAACGGCATCAGGGTCATAAGCCCACCATGAGGTTTTGACTTTTAATAGCGGGAATACTTTTGATGCTCTATCTGTCAAATTAGCAGTCGTTCATTCAATTTGTTTTGTCAAATCACTAGTAATAGTATTTAGTACTAGAGAGTACTGTTCACTGTACTGTTGTCTTTGATAATGTTCAAAAAATTCCGAAGATGCTAAACTCTTGAACTATAAACTCGTTGACAGTAATTGTCAGTTTAAGTTTATTTTCCTTCTGTGTATATCAACAAGCATAAAATGTATTGTGCTTCTTTAAACCCCAGACTATATTGAATAAGATAAGCAACAGGAGATTACAGAGATTATAAATGTTGATGAAGGGAATAATTAAATTATTATGTGACCTCACAGGACGATAGTGACAACAGCATTAAGCTAATAATATAATGGAAAATCAGACACGTTAAAGAAATCCTAATTCATATGTCATACATATATGTCATAAAAGGTAGGTATACCTATTTAAGTGCTGTTAACCTTTGAATGTCGTCTTGCGGTTATTGTAATGTAAATGTGTTTAAGATTTTAATTGAATTATGTACCTTTACCTATGCCAACAAGTATTGCTTTATAAATTTGTGTAAATGTCAAAAGAATGTTAATGGAATTATGTTTACCCATTAATGGTATGGTTAAGGGCTTCATTTGCGATTTGTGATACGCATTGTTGAATACTCGCAGAAACGTAAATACATACATAACTTTTCGCAAGTTCGATGATTTTAAAATAAGTTTATATTGTGAACAGAAAATTATTTTTTTTCTATTGTGAATGGCTTATATATATATGAAATACATCAAACAAATATGAAATATATTTATAAAGAAAAGAAATGGTAATATTTTACTGCTGTCACTTTGTTAAACGTCAAACTTGAACTACTTATTTTTGAATGATCGAAATAGGTAGACTTTTTGTTCTTATTTTTTCGTTGAGATTTATTTCCAGGTTCTATCATTTTTTCGATTGGGATAAACTAATTATGTATTGTCAAAACTTTGACTTTCTTGACACATTCTCGTTTCAAACTATTTCATATGTATGTAATCCTTTTGAGTTTAATTTTCAATTTTAACCAATTTGTTAATTGATGACATTCGATAAGTTGATCGAAATTCAAATTTTAAACGAAATTGTTTTGTGCATCGGCGTATAAACACTATAGTCCAACAACATTATTGTTTGTCTTATCTCGGATTCCATAACGTCAACCCTGAATCTCAGAATTGTTATTTTCGTATGCATACCTGAAAAGAAAAAGAAAAGCATTAATTAATTTACCATAAATGAAATATATTAGGTTAAAGTGTTATTAAATTCTTCATTTTTTAACAATAGCAGAAAGCTCGGTGTTCTTTTGATGCGATTCAATTTGACGTCTTATATCTTATTTTATGTTCAATTTTAGTTAAAAGAGAAAAAAACGCACACATTTTTAAATAAAATGTCAAAATAAGTATACTGGTTAAATGTGAACAAGGTCTTATGTTTTCAATAAGAAACAATTATTATCATTCTATAATGTTGAGATCGAAAAACAAACATGGCGTCTTTTCTGACAGACAGACATCTAGGTATGTATATGCAATATACCTTCCCAATTGTTGACAGCTTATTTTTAATGCAGTCATTTTACCCAATCATGTCAAATTAATTATCATGACAATTATAATTAGTATTAAAAATTAATGCACCCGGCCACAGAAGACACAAGGCAATAAGAATGGACAAAAAAAGATTAATACAAACGAGGGAAAATTCAACCCCTTAAGCAAACCGATTAATTTCCATAGCCTTTTCATTAAATTTGTCTATCTCTCTGGTATTATGTGCGTTTTATGATCACCATCAATGTGACAAAAAAAAAATATATTCACTTAATTTATGACATCCTCACATAAGAAAAGTTCATTTATTAAGATGAAAGCAAACAACATTATTAGCATCATCATCACCATCAACAAAAAACAAAAATCCAACTGCAATGTACAAATAAAAATAGAATTATAAAGAATTAGGTAAGTATGTACCCAACCTAAACAAAATTATTTTGTCTCTTTTTAGTTTATTTTTAAGTTTTGCGCAACTATAAATAGATTTTCATGCAGGAAACGAATCATTCGCTAATCGTGAATAGTTTTTTTGAGCATAAAAAGATTACAAAAGTGTGAAGAAGACGGAAGAAAAAACTCACCACAGACCCTTAATGCAAAATAAATTACTACATTCACGGTGATCGCCCCATCAAGAGGAAAAACTGTTGCTATTGCCTGGGATAATTCAGAAATTGATATCATTAGAGCACAAGGATAATTAATAATCGTTGTTTTTTTTTTCCTGTTGGTTTTCTTTGTTTCCTTTTGACAAAAGGAAGGGAAGGAAACAAAAAACATGAGGTTGAGGCAGCTGATTGATTTAACTCAGCCCACGTAAAGGACATTTTATTCTTCTGCGCGCTCTCTCGATTTCCAACAATAACAACAACAACAACACCAATAACCAACCAACAACCATTCCAATACAAAAGAAAATTAAACGTGAAGAAAAGAAAGAGGAAATTCAATGAAAATACCTTCATATCTGAAGTGTACGAGTATCTACCTGAGAGCGATTCTTCATTCAGACTGAGAGGGTGCTGCTTGCTGCATAAGGGCCAAATATGAGGATAGATACAAATCACTGTGACCTCGGCTGCCATCTACATCTATGCACGTATACCTACCCACGCCGAAAACAAAACCAACAAAAACAACAACAGCAGAAGCGTCAGAAATACAGGAGCAGATGGTTTAGGGTTTAGTCCTTTTTTGGTTATCCTTCTTCTTCATGTCTCAAGTGTACCTTAACAGAAACACACATTGCCGCCCACTCAAATATTCTGCACAACCAGGCTACCAGGACCAGCACAGTCCCGAAACAAAAACTGACTCGAGTCTGGGTCTCGATTGTGTGCGGTTTGAAAAGGACTTTTACAAAAGATACCTTCCATATAAAGTGAGTGTTTATATGGACTAAGTTACAACTACAAGAGGTGAAGAAGGAAGTTAACCAAACACACTCGAGAAGAATTCCGCTCATTTTTATTTATCTCTTTTTGGATGGCAGTGGCAGCAGAGAAAATTTGTTATAATATTCTCTCCACTTTACTTATGCTTCTGATTCTGCTCTTGCTAAATTTCATTCGAACCGAAACTCTTCCCAAACAACAGATTACATTAATTGCGATTGTGATTGTGACGCGAATGCGAATACGAATGCGACATCTCTGGGCATGGGCATTGCGAATTTATTCACAATGACGACAACAACGGCACGGCACAATGCACGATAGATGATGATGTGATGGCTAAGGCTCTGATGCCATGTGGATTCAGATACATGGATTGGATGGATATGGACCATGTTGGTGGGAAATCCGATGAATATGTGTCTTGTTCCTCTGTTTCGTGTGAATAGCCAAAGGAGAAGAAAGAAGTATGCCAGCAAATGAGTGTATTGTCAACGTTGACACTTTTACTCCTATCGGAGTAGGCGTATAAAAATAAGAGAGAAAAATACATTCAAAGATGATATGATGTGTTAAGCGTTCAAAGATTGATTACATTTGAAATTCGATGATACATTTAGATTCATATCGGTAAATTTTGTTTGATTGATGAAAAGTTAAATAATTTTGATTTATGTAGGTTGACTGATGGATTTACATAATTTAAACACTGATGTAGAAATTATATTTTTTTAAAATTTAAGTCTAGCTTGTTGACGTAAGAATTCAAAGATGCAATTAACTTTCCTTATTTAAGAAATAATATTTAATGTGCTTAATTGTCTGACAGAAGTCATGATAGATTTAAGGAACACATTTCTTTGAATATATTTTAATACTTCTTGCTTTGTAGGACTTGTTTTACTTCTACACTCATAAAAACTGAGTGACATTATAATAAAATCATACTTATTTTTAGATTTTCTGTTCTTTATTTTGCTAGGATCTACACAGTAGACTGAATTTCCCTCATTCAAATAGATCTCTCATCCTCATAACACCAAGGTTTAAATATCTGAATACTCAACGGCAGTTTTATATTCATGTCATTAACCTTTGGAACTCTCTGCCAGTCTCCATAAGAGGAATAGGAAGCACAAGGAAATTCTCAACCTTACTTTTTAAGCATTTGGCAAATCGTTGAATTATTATTATTATTATTAATTAAATCGTTGAATTATTATTATTATTTTTTTTCTATAACTTAAATATTGTTAATCATATGTTCTTAAGTTTAACGTAACTTAAAATCAAGAGTTCATTAAATCTCACATCATTTAAGGCTTATAATACCTAACAAGATGTAAATCTTACTTTGTAAGCGTTTTTAAAATAATAAAATGAAATGAAATGAAATGATCACAGCAAACTAATTTTCTTTATCAAAAAACCCGACTGAACATAGATAAACGCACCTTTTCTGCGGCTTATGTATAACTGTCAAAGTGTCATTATGTGAAGCATTTAAATGTAAAGGAGTACAAGCTGAATTTGAAAACATGTGAAATAAAATATAAATTTATAAATCATTTCACTCAAACACTTGAATTGATTGATTAAGTCCATTAAAATCAACCACCCATTTGACATTACTATAAACTTCAAAAAATGTACTCCTTTTTTATTTATTCAAAGTGTCAACCCTTGCTGGGCCATAAAAGCTTGACAACATAAACCTACCAACACACATGACTCGGAAGCTTATGTTGTTGTTGTTGGCGTGTGGTGCGTATTGGGAACAAGGGTCGTTCAGATTTCATATTCCTTGGCTTTTTTACATACACATATCTGCCTACCTATACTCAAATAAAAAAGTATTTAAGTCGTTGTAGTTGTTTTTGTTGGTGTTGGTGGTGGTGGTTGCTCTCGGGGTCGATATTTGAAAACTTGGAAAACCATGGAAATTAGGGTGAGATTCTCGCTTATTTTTTCCCTTTTTTTGTTGAATTTCGCTCGCCTCCTTTTTTTCATTGTTTGGTTTGAATTCCTTCCTTCTTTTTTCTGGTGTAGCAGTTTTTATTCCTGTTGTTGTTGCAGTTGCTGATGTTCTCTTTTGTTCTCTTGGGAATTAAGTGGTGAACAGTTTTTGCGTGTCGAGAATATAATATGTATTTTAAATTAAATTCTTCTCCGAATATCGTATACGAGAATGATGGTACATATTTTGTGATTTATGATTGGAACATTTTTTTGATTGTCACCTATCATAAGTTTGGTAGGTTTTATAGTGTTTTGTGTTAGATGAAACATCATTAATCAATTTTTACTTAATTTTTCAGGGAGATGAAAAAGAACATCTGACCTTTGTTGCTTTGGAAAGATTATGATTTTTGTTTCGGATCGATAAGCCACAAAAGTTTTCTCTCTTTATTTTTTGTGATGATAATGAAAACATCATCGAAATCGGGTACGGAAAATTGTTAAACTAGTTGAAGATGTTGATTTTGGCTTAAAATAATTCTGAATAGCCTGCAGAAAAATAAATTTTCATAGAATTAATCTCTGTATTTATAAAATTGCATATGTATGGATATTTAGTGGTGGTGTGGATTGAGGCATTCCTGGAACAATACCTTCACCAAACTGAAGTTTTTTAACCACACGATTATTCTCTGTTTTGCATGTGCGAGTTTTTCTGTTTTTTTTTTTTGTTTTCATTTGTAAGAGAAGAAGTTTTCTTGGAAGAAAAGTTCTTCTTGTTCAGGGTGCAACAATTTTCCATTAATAATTTATTAAATAGCTATACGTCTGCCTTTCAATATGAAAACCTTGGTTTTTTTTATAGGTATTGCTTAGTTTTATTTTGTACGTTCGTACATACACCTATTTAAGTTACACGTTGCAAGTTACCACGCCCTAATTTGTGTTCTTTTTTCTCTTTTTTATTATTTTGTACTTTGGCAGCGACACGACAACACACAATGTCATGAATTACTTATAGTGGATTCGTGGCACTTAAAAACTGTTGAGCATTTATATGAAGGAGTTTATGATTTATTTATTGGAAAATTGATCATAGAAGAAAATGTGTATAATGTTTTGAACAAGGAAACTATATGTAAGTGTTATGAAATGGAATCAAATTGATGGATAATTTCGCACGCATTTATGTAATTAGAATCTATTTTGTGTAATGGAAAACAAAAAGAAAATCAATTTACTGTTTTCGATGGGATATTTGACTTCTAATGATTATTGCTGTCCATTTCCACCAATTTATGAATTGTAAGGCGTATGAAACTTAGCCACATTAAGTTTTTGAATAGAGACTCTCGTACTTTGACAGTTGATATAATGTTGAAGCCACATCTGTCAAATTGTCAGTTATTTATTCAAGTTGTTTAACTAAAAACCGCAATGGACGGATGTAGCATTCAACGACAAATGAAAAATAATAAAATTGTTTATTGACCTATTTTTTTCCGTATTCAGGGATAAGTTGGATAGATGCATCGATAAACAAGTTCTGGACATTTCAACTGTCGATTTAATAATTAAAGCTTACATAACTAATATCGACTGCGTAGTACTGTTTTTAAATTTACTAAATGAACAGTGTAACAACAAGAATAGTGTTCAATGACAGAAATACAATTCTGATGAAAGCATCCCATCATCTTTTCATTTTTGACGAGCTGAATGCTTCAATAGTTATGTATGTTTGTTTAATTCTTTTCTGAAAGGTCTTAACAAGAACTAAGTGTTTCAAGATTCTAGGGAAAATAAGTTTGCGAAATGTGTTTCCTCAAGAGTTCCAGAAATAAAATTGAAAAAAGGATATCGATTAATTTTAATGCAGTCCATGACTATGTTTGAATTAACTGGAAGTCATGTCAATACTCTTTGAAACATAAGACAATTTAGTTGTAATTATTTAATTGGCATTATTTTTATGCATAACTCGTGAAAAGTAAAAAAAAGACAATTTAAATATTAACTTTCCCAAAATGTCTACCAAAAATACATTTCCATAACGACAAAAAAAAAACAACCAAAAATACAGTTTTCCCTTTTGCTGAAGTTCTTTTGGACTTACTTGACTAATGAAATACATTCATCAAACATTCGTAAATTTAAGCAAATGAAATATATACACACATACTTAATAGCTTAATAAGAAAAGAACAAAACAGACAACAACAAAAAAAAAAGAAGAAAAAAACAAACCAATAGACAGACATTTTGTTGAAATCTATATAAAATCCCTCATGAGATAATATCAATGCCATCAGCATTTTATTATGATACTGCTCTTATAAAGTTATTCAAGTACAACCAACCCCATTATAAAAAACGAGCATCAAAATATTACCCTATTCAATGCTTTTGAGAATTATTACCGTTATTGAAGGGATTTGAAAAAATTTTTGTCCAATTCTTTTTTTTGTTTTGTTTTTTGTTTTTCAACGTGCATTATATATTATTATAAATACATCCACCCTCATATAACAAAAATTCACAAGCAAATGTATATTTATATGAAGATAAAGATACATTCGTGGGTTTACACAGTGTAAAACTTGAAAAAAAAAAAAAGTGGTCACGTGCACGAGTAGGTATATGTATAGTATATTCTTTCGGATGATTATATTCGTTAAAGAAATAATTAAATTGTATATAAAGCAAATGGTCTTCTTTTACTAATTTGGCACTTTGCCTGTGTAGGTACATACTTCACATAAAACACATACTCATTCTCCTGATGATGATTTTTGACACCCTCTTATATTTCATAACAAACGAAGAGATAGAGACATAAGATTTGAAAAAGTTTATAGAGATACCATCAGCAACATCAGTCACCAAACTTTATAGTCACTTTCACTTTTATATTGGCAAGGGTTATAGAAAATGACAGATACGCCATCTAATACACCGATTGCTGGACTTAAGAAAAAAAAATGGAATTCAAACCTTGACAGAAAATTGTAATTTAAGAGGGAACTTAAAAAATGAAAAACTAAGAGATGAAATCAACGTCAATTTGTTTCATTCAGTGTCATTTTTTTTCCACAAATAGAAAGTCTCCCATATGGGAAAACATTTAAAGGGATATTTTTATTTACAACAGCCAAAAATATTTTTGTTTGATTTCACACTTTACCCGAATGTACGTTCACAGTCTTAGCAAAAAAGCTGAGAAAAAAAAAAAAAAACGATCAAAGAATATGTATCAACATTTTATTTAAAAATGGAAATAAGTTCAAAAAAGTCGAGAAGAGGTGAATGCCGACGTTAGTGTATCATTTTGACAACTAAGAATTTGTATCGCTCTCACAATCTTAGAAAACAATCAAACATCACAATATTACTCCCTAAACGTAATTAATTCTTATCCCAAAATAAATCTACGAACTGGACTCACTTCATCAAAAGACACAATACAAAACATTAGTTAAATATAGAGGGAAAGAAGATAAAGAACTATACAGTTATGGGTATTATGATTTTTGAAGTTATCTAAAGATTACCAATAAAACAGGGCTATTGTGTTTGTATCAGTTTATGTAGTGGTTTAAACATTTTGCTAGGCAACCGTGTAAATCAATGTCCATCTTAATTTTGAATAATTGAGGCCATGGCAATAATATAGACGTAAAAGTTTAATCATTTCCTCTAACGAAAATTAAGCATAATGATATTTTTAATGTAATAATTCTTAAAGGAAACAACTAAGCAATTATTCAATTAAAAAAGAGGAAACCAAAGACTTTTAAAATTTCCCCCTTCGAAAAAGCGAATGCAGTTTTATTGAAAAAAAAATTAACTTCTATAAATGCCTATGCATCAACTTGTCATTCCAAGACCATTTTATCTTCGAGCTTAATGTCATTTTTAATGTCCCGAATAAGAATAATCTTGTTTTCAAAAATAAATTCTTATCAGTCAAACACCACTTGTGGATTGTTTTTTTATTTATAGTCTAGATAAATTTGATTAAAAGCATCAGCAGAGAACTCAAATCAGATTTCCAGGTTGTTTTTTTTTATGTGTTTACTACGATATCATTTTTATTGATATAAAAAATATAAAAATTTTGATTGTAAAACTCAACTCATCCTTAAACCACCTGCCCATGGAATGAAACGCCCAATCAAAGCCAGCAACCGACTACAGCGACGACGACGGCGGTGGTGGTGACGGACCGACCTCCACCGGCCCAAACAAACTGTCAAGCATCAGAGACCACCGATTAGGTTCGTGACTTTATGTTCCGTTTATTTTTTATTTTATTTTATTATATTTTTTTAAGTGGTCTTAGTTGCCGTTGCCGCCGAGTTGCGTCGCGCCGCACCACCACTGATTTAATTGTGTTATTAATGAAAACGAACGAAAAAAAGAAATCGCAGTCCACACCATCATCGGCATCGTACACACTCAGACATAACTAAATATAACAAAGAAAATAAAAATCCAAGATAAATTTATTGTTATGGGGTCGTTTAACCGATAGCGTTTTGAAAAAAAAAAAAAAAAATTATAAGGCATACTAGATAGTCGTACTTGTTTGCTGGCAAGAAAAATATTGACTATTACATAATGTACTTTAGTATTTTCAATATTTAAAGTGATAATAAGAGACAAATACTAGTGTTTTTTAAGTATTTGAATACAATTATCTAGTAGCAGGTAATTTGGAGCTTGAGCAACATTTCAACTAATTATCAAGTTGTTTCAAGTACTTTCAATTCCATTCAATCATCCTGCTTCAATTCCTTAAAAAATATCAACTACTTAAAGTACTTCTTGAATATTAACTGTGAAATACTTAATACCCAAGAATATAAATTGTACTTTACGAGCGGTATACTCGGTACCTGTAAAGAACAGTACAGGAACAGGAAATGTTACTCTGTCACCCAAAACAACAAACCAACCTGAGTCAACGAAGGAAACATAAACAGAGAGAAGACACCAGCACACATCTGAAATCTGATATCTTCAGATGTTAAAGTTCAAGGATGTGATTAAAAGTCAAGAACTTATAGTTGTACTTTTGTGTGTTCCTCAGGGTAGTCACCTGGGACCACTACTATTTTGTTTCATTGTACAATGCATAAATCGCAATATCGAAAAAAAAATTGATTCAATTTTTTCTGAACTATCAATGATACATTATTTTACCGTGTGAACTGGCCCTTAGTATACAATTAAGTAAACAATTTAAAATCCAAAATCTTTGAGTCATCTAAAGATGTTTTAAAAACCTGTTTTAAGACAAATACTTTCTTTGAATCGAAATAAATCTTGTTTTTTGCTTTTTGTTAAGAACTTGTAACTAACCCTTAAAAAAGATTGTTTAGCTTAAGCCCCCGTTTCATATTTTTGACCATTTATATTAATTTTTATTTTTTCGGAGTTCATGGGGACGTTGGGGGTTGATTTCGGCTTAAGTTATTATTCACTTCGTTTTTTTGGGGGGGATTGCGTGATGTTTGCTTTCGGGGGGACACTTTAACCAAAACCTTTTTAGCCTAGATTTTCCTTTCTTCTATACAAATATTCCCTTCAACCCAACCCAACGAAACTCAACGAAACCAAACCAATGCCAAAGCAAAATGAACGTATCCAATCCCTTTTTTTTAGCTTTGACTCAATTTCAGCATACAATTTTTATATTGAAACACATAAATTATTTATTTTTATGATTATCTCAGTTGGTCATTGGGTTAATGGCGTTTCATGTTCATTGTCGTGTTTTATTTTATTTTTTATTATTTCGTTTTCTTTATAGATATTTTTTTTTTGAAGTATTTCTGTGGTGACTGGCAATGAGAAAAAGACGCCAAATATAGGTTTACAAGGTACATGCCTCCTCTTTGCAATTTAATCTAAATGAGGTCAAGTTGATATAAATTTTGAAAGAACACAATTTTGTGTCAAAATCAATTATTGAAAAGTTAAAAAAAAAAAACATTAAATCTTTAAGCTGCGGGATGTTAAAGGATTTTCAAAGGAATAAATTATCGTTATAATTATTGTATACAAGCACTAACAACAAAAAAAAAAAAACTAAACAAGTCTGAGTCCACATTTTGATATAAAAAATAACAAAAAAAAAAAAAGAAACCCGAAACATTCCAGGCTATTTGCATAAAGATAAAAGAATTAAGTCAAATGGGATTCGATTCGATCTGTCCCCTTTAGCCATAGGGAACTCTACTAGGGTACCTTTACACATTACATTCGGTATTAATAATGTTTTGGTGTAGGGAAGCGTGTGTTGTTATTTGTTATTTGTATGTGTGTGTTTTTTTGTTTAATTTTTTTTGATATTATAACCAGTTTTTCCGGCAATAGATAGCTCGGCAGGACACTACGATAACTTGTAGTTGAATTGTTGAATTATTTTTCTCTTTTTATTTCAACCGGCCACAGCTGGTGGTTGTTTTACTTATTTATTGTTCTTTTTTTGACAGAAATAAAAAGAAACGTCAAACAATAAAAACACACACAGCAAACATACTTCAAAGAGGAGTGTGAAAGGGACACAAATAATATAGTTTTCAAATTGGATACAATAAAAATGTTGGTAGGTTAATTTATTGCATCTTCTCGTAGGTTGGGATAGGTTTAAATTTATTTAACGATGCTAATAAGATAATCAAATGGGGGGTTTTATTGTTGTAGGAAATCCTTTTTTTTCTTTCTTTACAAAAGAAGGATAAGGTTTCATCTCTTGTCTTAAATTTGGAGTTGAATTGTTTACAATAGAGTGACATTAGAACTTGAAACTTTGATTATGTTTCTTAAAGAGTTTCATCAATTCAAATAATAAAAATTAGTGAGAATTCTATCAGCTGATTAATTCGTCACCGTTTAAATTACTAAACAATGATATATGTTGTATCAATGAATGGATTTCGAAGATCTTAAAGTGTAAAAATCAACCATTTCTAAATTCATAAGCTTCAAACTCAATCTTCAAGTCAAGGACATGAACTTCATCCTGGTTCCTGAGATACAACATTAAAAAACCAAAATTATGAAGTATGAATATTTCGTCATGTGGTTTTGGGTAAAATTTCCTATTTTCTGTTAAGAGGACTTATTATCCGCTGATTTTTTTATAATTGATACCAATAAACACTTCTAATACTTCTAAACTGGTAACTTGAGATCTGTAATAAGAAAGGTATGGCATACACACATTTTTCTGCCATTTTTGTAAAACAATTTTTAGAATTCTAAAAATACTATTTAAATAAATCACAGCTTATTTGACAAGTATTGCCTCAATAATTTAATCGGACCTTTTATAAAATTAAAATTAACATTTTGTTTGAATTTTTAAAACGTCAAAATGTAAAAGTTGACTTATTCCTTAAGCCCCTTCTGCATCGGGTAGTATGTCATGCTCTGTAAAAATATTATGTATCCGTGTTTATAGAATATTTTGATAGCCACAATTGAATATTTTTTTATATGAATCAACACTTTTATGTAAAATTGTGTGCGTAAAAGGATATAGATATTCTTCCAACAAAAGAAAAACTTACTTGATAAAAAAATACCAATGAAATAAAAACCAAACGTCAAATTTCCGGGCATATACCATATTTCAATTTATGCTAAAATATTTTGCAAAACCCTACTTAAATTATTATTTTGTTGCGAGATTAACCTTTGGACCAATATGATATCAACTATATTCAACTTAATGTATAGCCTTGTCAAGCAAGATTTTTTTTCGAATTTCAAGTTTCATTTGGAATTCAGGGTAGATTACAAGTTTTCATCTTTTCTCACTTGAATTTAAGAATAAGCAATGAAGGTTTTAAAATTCTAACAAGATGATTCGGTTGACGGTTGATGGTTACATAAAAATTGAAAAAAAAATTATATCTCCTCAATCGGTTTTCATCTTGTTCGCACCCCAATCATTAGACGCGGAGTGTACAAGACGTTTTCAAAAGATAAAATAACAAAAATAGATTTTTCTTTTTTATACTTAAGATTTTTAAGCACAGAGTTTACCTGTGCTTCAAATTATAATACAACGTAAACAAGTTTTTGAAGAAAAGTAAATATATGATAAGAAAATGAAAAATAAACAAAAAACAAATGAAGTGTATATACCATAGTATCTTCTCTTAAGACACATTAACTTAAAATTGATTTGCACACCCACCCACGTATTTTGGAGTGTGTATTGTATACCTCTTAAAGAAGCTGCCTGAACTACTTTAGATGAAAAATTTGTTTACTTTTATAAACTTTAAAAATTGTTTATTTTTCTAAATCATTCTTCTCTTATAATTAGTGAATAAATATAACAATATTTAGATTGATTTTGATTCGAGAATAGCTCCAAGCAAGTTTAGGTATAAACGAGGATATAAATGCAATTGGATTTTTCATTTTTTATATAAAAATCAATTTAATTTTTCATTAAATCTGTCAAAACCTAATTTGGACACACAATTTTTTTAAATAATCTAAACTCTTTGCTTTTCAACTATCAATTTGATTATTGATTTTCGTTGAACTTACTCCGACTGTCAAAAATGTTTTCAAAATATTCCAGAAATAATATAAACACACAACACATGGAACAGCAGATTAAAATGCTTTATGACAATAAAAACGATAAGAAAAAGAACGCTTCTCAATTAAGTGTCAATTGAGTAAAAATGTTTACAAACATTTTTTGATGTTTCACAAAGAACAATAATTAAGTAGTTAAAGTTGGACACTATAGACAGTTAAACTTTACATGATTCAACAAATTTCAGAAGCTTATTCCATAGCTTGCTGAATGCACTCATTGAAAAATGGAATTTTGCATATGTACATTTTATTGAAATGTATGATTTTAATATTAAATAAGATTTCTATGCGCTTAATAAGTCTCTCCATTGTTAAACTTGATTCTAATTTTAAAATTCATTGTGAATGAGACATAAATGTATGCATGAATCATTTTTGCCGATGACAGCTAAAAATTAAAATCTGCATATTTGATTCTCAATCAAAAACAAATCAATTCATGAAAAGGGTGAAATTGGCGTGTTTTGACAGAACCAAATGAAGAAGCAAATTGATTTATTTTACTAATGAAAAGTCCTACTAAATTCCATATACGAGTAAATACCGGTTTCTTCATCAAGAACTAAAAGAATCTAAGTTCTATCACAAACCAATTACATAGTTTAAAGTTCGAAGTATATAATTATGGTAATTTTAGTTTTATTCTATAAAATTATCAATTTTAAAAATCACTTTACCTACATTAATTGGATTATAATTGTTATTTAGACAGAAACTTAGACAATGCCACATGAAACAATTTAAACAAATTGTTTTTTTTTTGTTCTTCGATGTCAAAAACAGCCATCAAAAAACACTAAATAAAAAAATACCTTTTTGTATGGAAATACTACTTGCAACTACATTTTATGTGTTCTACTCTAAATAATTATTATTCTCTCCTTATGTATCTTGATAAAAATTTAATTATATGTGTAGGCCAACAATTAAGTAATCAATTCGTAGTTACGATTCAATTTAATTATTAAATAAGTTGTGTTGTTTTTGTTCTATTAAAATGCATTTAATTTAGTTTCATGGCATTACGATGGAATATATTATATTTTATGTTTTTACATATGTACGAATGAACTGAAGTTATGGGTTCTTTAGAAAGCAAATAATCAAAAGCTAAGTAGTTAAATTTACTATAAGTCGAGAATATAATGTTTTTGTTGACATTTTTCTAATTTGGTGTTTACCAGATACTGAATAAATTGAGATGAAATCGACTTAATCGATATCGATAAATGAAAATTAAAATCGATTAATTCTTTTTCACTTCGTAATGTGACGTTTCAAATGCTGTATGAAAAGAGTTACCAGACACTTACAAAAATGCTAGTACATTTCATTCTTCTAAACTATAAAAGGTCTGACTTTGGCAAATAAAAGTACCTACGATAAGGTATTATCAGAAAGAAGCCAATTTAGCACTTTTATTTCGATAAATGATATTTGAACTACTTGCAAATTCTATTTGAATAGAGTTGAATCCGATGCTTTTGAAAATTGCTATGAAGGCAACAATTGAAAAATTAATACTTTAATACTCAAAAATCCACTCTTATAAGGGGAGTTAACAAAAATTAAATATTTGAAAATAATTATGAATAACCACAAATATCTCCCCCACCCCCATCCATCATTGATTTATTTCCTTTTTCATTATATTATGCTCCATCATATTTAAATGGACGTCATATGAAAAGGATATGCGCGTCATTGTACCATTGGGACATATATTGAAATTCATATACTTATACAAATTTATTTATGTTTGTATGTTCATATTTCTACTATGACCCCCTTTTCGTCTCTTAAATGTTTTTGATGTGGGTTCAAAATTATTTGATCCCAATGGGACTCTCTCTAAAGACCACACCATTCAGTTTCAATAATTCACAATAACTAAACACAAGGTTAATGCAATCTGACCGGATACGGATATATACATACTAACACCTACACCTAAGGTACCGGGACTGGGTTAGGGTATGTTGCGTGTTGCACACAATAGAAGTATCTTATATTTCACCATGGAAATCTAAAGTAGGTATATATTCAATGTTTCTATTATCTAATTTTATTTCATAATGGTTTACTCTAAATATTTCTGTATCAAATTGTACCATCTGATCCATTAGGACTTGAGTTGATGTATGGCAGGGGTTCTGGATGGTTGGTTTGAATTCTTGTGCCTCAGGATAACATACCAATGTGGTGTTTGTTTTTTTTTTTCTAGTGGTGTTTATGACCCTTACAATAATTCTCATTGTCGAGTATCTAAGTAACTGTGACCATACGGTAGCGTAAGGGAAAAGGAGAGAAAAAGAGACAGACAGACAAAGAGTAAATAGGATCAATACTTTAAACATTCACTGGAATTGATATAGAAAAGGATTCGACCAATAAATCAAATTATAGAAATAGATTTTGACATTTCTACAAATCTGTTCATATTTCTTTCGCACTTGTTTTTTCTGAAATAAATCGGCTGTTTGTTTGGAGACCATATGGGCAATGAAGAATTTTTTTAGATTAAGTACTTGAAAAGCAGGAAGTTAATTTTGAGACCTTTTTCTAAGGACCATTTTGTCTCATAAGGCATAATACATTATGTATTCCAAGTGGAATCCATTTTAGAAAAATATATGAGTTTAAGGTCAGTAAAATTTTCCTCGAAATATTTCCCATCTTCAATTGGTATTTATTTATGTATATAAATCATAAATTCATTTTTTAGGCGATTTCCACTCTCAATTTAATAAGAACTTAAACAAAACAGTAGGAAATTATTGACCTTGCCGAGGGAAATTTTATTCACGATAGCGTCAAAAATGTTGATGAACTCATTATGTACTTTTAATCTTTAATGCAACTTATCGACTTAAATCGATAACGCAAAAAGTGGTAACACTGCCCCTTTACTTTAGTGTCATAAAATTAAGCGTTCACTTGATGCATGTGCACTTAAATAATGTAAAACCCAAACTTAGAGGAATAAATTAGCATTCAAGTGACAGTAACTACAATTGCCACCCGTTATTCCATCCTTTATCACGGAAGTACAAAGGAAACAGATGTAAATGTCATTGTCCAAAACACTCAACCTAAAGATAAAGAACATTATGAGAATTTATATTCCAGTTAGTCTTCTGTCAAAAGTATTAGATCTTAAATAAAATTTGATCTAAATAATGAAAGTGGATATATGTATGTACATATAACATTAATTGATTTTTTCTTTTCTTTACAAAATAATGATGAATGAAATCCGGATTTTATCGGATTTAAATTATTGGTACTCGAGAATACAGCATTTACTATTTACAAACTATCAAATGACGTTTATATTAATTTATGACAGACGACATTGAAATAAATTAACATGACAAGTGCAATGGGATATGTACAGATGTATTATATAGTTTCAAAAAAAGAAGACAATTCCTCGGTCTCGGTATGATGATAAGTAAATTGAATTGATAAATTAGCATATTGACCCAATTTAATTTTTTATTGAAGAATATTAATTTTTATTAATATGTTGATGTTTAATTTTATGAGAATTAATTTTGAAGCTTTCAAATTTTAGGAAAAAAGAATCATTTGTTGGTATTTATTTAAAAAAAAAATATTAGGCCACATACAACTTTCAAATTAAATTTTACTGGGAGTGTTATTGAACACTTTATTAAAACATTGTTATCTACCAGTTCTTTTCAATTCTTTTAATTTAAGAAGAGAAAAACAGAGTTTTTCTGCACTGCAGACATTTAAAATAGTAAACGAAGTTCTACAAGGTTCCACACTTGAACCTATTCTATTTTGTAATTGTTTAAAGAAATGTTTTCAAGTGTTTTTTTAACTTTATCATGATTAAGTGCTTCTCATAGAATTCGAGCCAAGCATTCTCCTTTTTCATGCCATTAAATTTATAAATTGCTTGCAACTTTCAATACAATAAGCAACATTGAATGAAAAACGAAGTTCCACAAGGCTCTATGTTTGGGCCAATACTGTTTTAATTGTTTTTTTTTTAGTGAAGATTGTAAGAGAAAGTGCACAAAAATTGTTTTCAAATGTTTTTCTTTTGTCGTAAACACAAGTGCTTTTCTTAGAAAAAAAATCGAGATCCTCTTTATTTAAGTCGTTTTACTATTCCAAAACCTCAAAGGAAGCCTTCTAATGCCACTTAATTTATATTTCTTCGAAACTTTCCCATCCAACAAGTTTCAAATTACTTCTCACATCGATTGCAATCCCTTTCATTCAGCACCGGATATAATAGCTTCAATACCAAAACATTGCCCTCCGTCCTTTTAGTTAGAACTGCGAACCGGAAATATCGCGAAATAATGTAATTCTTCAATCAAGTGATGCGGAGTGTTACCATCAGCATATTAGCATATCGAACAAATCTACACGATCCAGCGATGACTCTTGTGGGTGTATATAACACTCAATGGAGCGGCTAATTGTAAATATTAGACAAATCAATTTAAATTATTTGTTGCTATCGAATCGAGCAACTAAAGCGCGAAGGCGGTCGGTGGCGAGACAAAGTTTAAATTGAAAATCACCAGCAGCGGCTCGGCGCGGCGTTCGTCGGCGGCGCGGCGCTCGGTAGCGTGCGGCGCTGTTATTCATTCATTCCATTCAACTGCCCACATTATCGCTAATGACGGTCCTAATTTAAGCTATTTAGCGGTGTTAATATGTTCCAAATGTTTTATTGGCTGGCTTCTTTTTTCATTCTCGCACCAGTCTTCATTGTTTGTTGATATAGTAAAATGCTGAATATGGTCAAACAGCTTCTGTCTAACGAGTTCCCAGCTGAGAACAAAGAAGAATCTTAGAATAGTCAATGCCAGACACGGTGTCGCCACTTCGGAGCACCACCGAGCACCATAACATCCGGCATTTTCAGCGTCGTCGTCGGTCGGTCGTCGCCAAATCTGAAAGAGCAGGAACCGCCAACATTGTCGCCGTGCCGCCGTCACCATCACCACCGTCTCCACACCATCGCTGTCGTCCGCCGCCGGCACAACCACCGTACTGTCACCATATCGGTTCGTGTGTTGACGAATTCGCAACCACATGGCATATGGAACAGATTGAATTGGTTATACCTCCTCTATGGCGTCTCGCACCGCAATTCAACAATACAGAAATGTAAATGAAAGTAAATTAATAAAACATTTGAAGGGTACTGCACATAGAGTTAAAAAAAGAGAGTTCTGGGCGGGAAGGGGCGTAGCAGGACAGTGTGGCGACGTTGATGCTGATTACGCTACTTCCAGATGTTTATGACGTCTTTAGTTCGCATTTGCGAGCCCCCTTTTCCGATTTATATTTTTTTTTATGTTTTCCGTTTTTACATTTTCAATTTTTCGCAATTGCACGCAAAAAAAATGTTTAAGGTAGCTACCTACAAATCACCAGAAAAGTATTAAAAATAAAATTACAAACAAAAAATACTCGTAGTACGATATTTGCAAAGTTCTCGTCTCTTTTGTTTGTTTGGGTTCGTTTATTCATTTCTATTGTTTACTTTTATTTTTTTTTTTGTTAAAATTGTTGAGGGCATTGATTCTACGTGGATGAAATATAAAACTCTGTTCATTTATGTGGAAAATATTCGATGTTATATAAAAATGAAAAAAAAAGAATACAAAAATACAAGAGAGTCTGCAGCCCGAAATACCGGTGTTAACCTTTGGGGGCCAAGGAGTTTTGTCAACATTAGCACACCACCACCGGTTGCTCTATATTGTTTGGTTTTAGATTGAAAGTGTATATCTTTAAAAAAAAAATCATAATAAGGTATTTGACTAGAACGTTTGAAGATATAATATGTATACTTGAAATATTAGATCCGATAAAGATATTTGCAAAGATGAATATGGCATATTTATGGACACGTTAGAATATGCAGAAGTTTTAAAGTAAAAGTTGTTCTTTCAGTTTAAGACATTAATATGAGAGTGCTTGTTTGTTTTGCCCTGGGGTAAGGATAACGAAACGACACCCACCAAAGGCATCACAATGTGCTTGAACTTGAAATTGAACTACATGATATGTGGTCAATTTTTAAAATGAATTCTGACAGTTCTATCAATAAAATACGCTTATTCCACAGGTTAACTAAAACAAAGAATATAAGTTTAACCAGGGGTTAAGATTTCTTTAATAGAAGAGTGACGTTTACTATACGTTAACGTTTACGTTAAATTCGCTTAAATAAATCTACTACAATATAAGTAAGATGTTTGTTTAGTAACTGAGAGTTTTTGCCAAGCTTCGCAAACTTGGTGATTTTCAGAACAAATATTTGTTGCTAAACGCACCTACGACTTCTTGAAAGTATTTTGATTTGTTTGCTTTCTGATGCGCTTGCTACTTTGTTTAAATAATGGAAAGTGAAATATCAGTCACATTGGTGATTTAGGTTAGTAAACGTCACTTTGTAATTTTTTTTGTTTGCTTTAATTCTGCTTACGTTTCGTAATAATAAAAATAACCGATGAAACTTATGTTTGTCGTTGTAATTGACATTCATTAAAAAAACAAATAGAATACTTCAAGAAATATCTCCACTATCAATAATTACGTTTGCATCTGGAACAACGTTTAAGAGGAAACTGAAACAAAATTACACGTGATTAATTTAATTATTATTATTATGATTACGACTATATTTCAATACAATGTTAAAGTTCTTCCGACCCACATTCTTCTTAAGTTTTTCTGTTTCTGTTTTTGTTTTTATGTTTACATTTTGTTGTCACTAAACTAAAGCTATTTTATATTGTGAAAGCATGTGTTAGGGTATGTACAGACTTTATGGTCCCATTTTCATTATCTATACATTTATATAGAATTGTATAAGTGAATTGTGGTTTCGAAATAATAGAATCACGTGCCGCACAGTAGGTGGCAGTACAATAATTTTACTTCGATAAATTACCTCAAAGCAGCGGGGACGATTTGGTCATTTTATTGACGTCACAAGGGAAAATCTTTAGTAGCTTGATGAAAGGGAATGTCATCAAATTTAAGTTGGGGGCTTATGCATGAGAATGAATTTTATGAAGATGATACATTCAATAGACTCAAATGAATTGTTCATCATCATATTACATTACATTATTATTAATTAACAAATTAAATGCACCATTTATTTGACATATGTGTTGTTCAGAATAGTTATAACAGTGTAACATTACCCTAAGGAGAATTGAGATAATATGTATGTCATCATTTTGTGTTTTTTTTTTCATGTATGTATAAATATGTATTTGACACTTGTCGAGGTGTATTTGATTTACTGCTAAAATCAGAAAGGAAAAAATGGTAATATATTATATGGTAGAATTCTTTTCATCAAAGTTCTAATTCGCCAGGAAAGTGAAGAATATTTTATTGTGTAGGTAAAAATATTTCATACTTAAAACAGTGACACAAAAAATGATTGTACTACCTATATGTCACTTATGAGAAAAAAATGTTTTTCATTATAAACTTTTATTCTAAATATGGTGAATAAATTTGGTTAAAATAAAACTATCAACCACGACGTGAATATACCGAAAAATTCGAAGCTGTCAACGAAAGTGAACAAATCCGGGGCAGTCGATTTTTTTCATTATAAACGTCAAAATCATAGATAATTTCACATTTCGGATGCGCGCCACCTAGAGGAAGATTATAAAAAACCTTCTAGCTTCGTCGGTTAAGTTGGCAACGCAATGGCGAATTGTTTGGCTCAAATGGATTAGTCTGCGCAGAACTTCAATAATACATTTGAAAGCCTTAAAGCACACCTAACCCAAAACAATAATCAGAGAATCTTTACATTTCTATTCCATAACTTCTTTTAAACAAATGAACTCATGAAACAAAATTAATCCTTCACTTGAGTCAATTAAATACTTCATTCAAGAAAAAAAAAAAATAATATCTACATAAACAAAACAAAATTATCAAAACGTTTCAATTATCACAACTTTTCAATGACTTATAAAAACGTCTACTCTTAGGTAGGTACATACTATACACAATCTACACAATAGCTCACGAAATAAAATTCATGCTTTCTCATTTGAATATTTTAAATTAGAATTAAAAAGACCGACTTTGATTTGATTCTATTATCCAATTAAAAACCCAACGGGGTTCTAATTTCTAATAAAACCAAAATGTGGGTTGCCAGACATATTTAAATCCATTATATCTATCTTAGTCCATGACCCAGGCGTACATTTTCAATGTAAAATAACTGTGTTATACCATTTGGCAATGTTTACACAGAGAATCATCTCATCACCATATATAAAAACTCATTTTTAGACTTTTTGGCAAATTCAATGGAAATTTTGTTTGTTTGGGCACCGATGTAAATTTCGACAGACATGAAAGAAAATAAACCCACAAAAATAAATAAATATGTACATACATACATATATATGTACATCAATACTCGTATGTATATTCCCGCGTTATATTTATCATAAATAATTTATTTTCTTTCGAATAAATTTACCTGAACAACAAATTCATTCACAATAATAACTAGGAGCAAAATTAAGGAGGTTATTCCCAATATGAAGGGTCATGTTTACATAAAAACAGGAAATGGGTCTGCTCTGCCTCAGTTCGGCTGTCCATTGATACCACACCCTTGCGACCATGAACGGATATAGTTTGTTTTATTAACCTACCTGATGGGTTATTCCGATTCCCTCGCAATTATGTATGTATACACATGTAGGTATTCCGTATTCCACAAGAAAAGTTTTATAATCCACAAAAGTAAATGTACGAGGTAGGTATGGGGGGAAGATTGTGTTTTTTAACACCACATAAAAAATATTTCAATTCCTTGTTTCCTTAACGATATGATGGTGATTTTATTCGTGCTCAGACAAAAGTTCCAATTTAGAGATCATACAAAAGTGTTTTTTTTTTTCGGAATTAAAATTTAATTACAGTTTAACACGAAAAATGTATCGAACATAAACTTTATTTTACACACTCTCATAATACTCGTGGGTAGAAAGAATGAGTTCACTTTTCTTTTTGCGAGAAAAACTTATGTGATGTCCTTCAAGGAAGGAAGAAAAACTTTCTTTTCAAAACTTGGCACACACTCTTTCCTTTTTTTTTCTGATGGTTTTTTCCACTTATTCTTTTTTTATGAACCAAAAAAGAGTTTTCCTCCTCGGGAAAATAAAGGGAAGAAAAACTCTGTAATATGCTCACATGTAGAGAAAGAATTATAAGGATCTCCGAAAATTGTCATCGACTCTCGGTATAATTCTTTTATTTGAATGCGCCCTCAAAACAGGATACGCAGGACAACAAAAGCCACATACACAAACACACATTTGATAGACCGACGACGACAACGAAAACGTCTACTACGACGACGACAACAACGAAGTTGACGAAGAGCTTGTGTCTCCCTGTACCAGAAGCAGGACTAAGCCCCCCGTTCACCGCCACACCGCCCCGTGTAGTACTCGTATGTTTCCACCCAAAAAGAGGCCAAATTAAGTATACATTTCATGTGAGCGGAGCGGAGTAAAAGAGACCGATAAATGAAAAACGATAACGCAAAACAAAACACGATGTCAAATAACGACGATTAACTCGGTGTATTCTCTCACAATAATCGATTAAGATGAACTTCCAGTTCCATGAGCAAACTATATGCGACGAACGCCGACGACGTCGTCGTAGTCGATGACACAAAACCACATCGCGCGACACGAATGATATGACAGTTTAGTGTATAGTGTGCTGTGCTGCTACTGCCGCCGCCGCTGGCTGACATACATGTTCAGTCATCAACACACAAATTAGAATTAAAGGCTAAGGCACCACGCAGCAAGCAAACAGGCAGGCAGGCAGCTAGAATGTGTGTGGCTGTAGTAGGTCCCGAATTCAAAAGTGTATAGAGAAAAGTTCCCAGTTCGGACTGGAGCCGGAGTACCTTTGCCTTTGGTTTGGCAGCAGCAACTATTTCAAATAAACCACCCTCTACTGGCAGAGAGTGTTGCCATCGGCGATTTATTTACACTATTTTTTATCTTCTTTTTTTTGAAGTTCAAGGGTGGTTAGTAAATTCTTAGAGAGGGAAATTTCAGAAAATTTTTTCGGAAATGATTTTGATTTAATTATTTGATAAGAATTCAAAAAAGCGCACAAGTAGGTATGAGGTTTTTTTTTGTAGGAATAGTGACGTTATGAAAGTGAATCAGCTATCAATACATGTCGTTTGCTAAATTGGCGTAATAATTAAAGTAAATCTAAACTGATACTTTATGATTTTGAATTTTCGTGTTATCTTATAAAAGCCAAATAATCGAGTAATCGACATAACATATGTACATATATTGTCAAAGAGTAGATAATACAAGAAGAAATTAATACATGAATTAAATAAAAGAACAGACAATTAAAATACCAACAGCTAAAGATAAATTTTATCCACTAATCGATTAATCGGTCGAACATTTCAAGCCACTTATCTCTTTGTTCAGATCTTTCGCACGGAAAACTTCAAACACGTAAATAAATAAATATATTACTATTATAGAAGCAGGTGTTGAAACTTAAAATCAGAAAAAAAAACATTTAATCAACATTAAATTATATACTGACGTGTTTTGATTTTTGAAGTCTTATCTCCGAAATGAAAAAACATAGGTATACAAACAATTGTTAACCGGCTAACTGTGTTCAACAATTTCGGTGTAGACTCTGACCAATTTGTTATCATTACAATTGACAACTAACTTCTTCCGCTAACTATGGCGTTTTTGATTGATTATTTGAAGGGTAAATTACCAACAACAACATATTTTAGCAATTTTGAAGATTATGGACGTAAATATTAGTAAAATATAGTTTACCTACTAGTAAGTAATGCTTCAGTTCAGTGATTGCCTCTGGCCGATTATATGCATATTAAAATTCAAAGAGGTGGTAGAATTTTCACTTCCTAGAAAAATGTATGTTATTTTATGAGGCTTCTCTTTTTTTTAAGCTTGTTGTCCTTATTTGAAGTTAATAATTTAAAAGCTTCTTTAAAAAAATCAAAAAATCTATTATGACGACTTTGGATAATAATTTGAACGCACCCAAGTTTTTATTTTTAGAATGATTGACACTTTGTCGCTGAATGCAACTCTTAAATGAAGAACAAATCACGGTATCAAACTCATCTGTTGCAACTATTCACAATAGATTTGTTCTATATTAATTCAAAATGTTGTCTTATTTGAAGATTTTGTTTATTTTTAGTTTTTTGTTTTAAGGAAACTGGGCAACACTGAAATCACAGCGCAAAGGGTAATCATTATAATGAGAGTACGTCTTCATCCCTCTTTATTTCAGAGAAGTGTAGGTTTATCCATGGTGTGGTTCCAGAATTATATTCTCTGTGTATTGTGACATGCGAATTGCGACGATACGATACGACGGACGGACGGTGAAGAAAAGTGTAACGAGAAACAACAAAATTTACATTTCCATTGCAGCAACCCAAAGGGAGCACCAAGAGGAGAGTCGAGACCGAGAGTGTAAACGAGTAGACTCCGAGCAGAGTAGCATAAAAAAATTAATCAATTTTTTGATGCCGCCGTTGTCATCGTCGTCGTAGCTCGAAGCTCGTAGCTCGTAGCGCGTACAGCTCTTCGAAATCGAAATAAACAAGGCACAAAAATTCTGTATGCATGAAACAAGACAGAACTAACTAGAATGTACAAGTATATGTATGTACATATATCTAGAAGATAGAAAAAATGAAAGAGATAGATGTCACATCCGCCAACCGCCACCATAATGGACAAAAATTACATTTAATTTTTTTGTTTCTGCCAAGTCAATGAGAGATAATTAAATAATTATTTAATGATAATAAGATCAAGATAATAACTAAATAAATGCGATTTAATATTTAAGTTCGGATCATAAAGGCCTCAAAGGAAAGTGAGACTTGACGTTGTCGATTTGATAAAAGAACACAACCTAGTCCCATATCTGGTGAAAAAGATAATCAGAGATAAGCGCGACAGCAAACACTTGTCCAAAGTTCAGCCAGGCAAGTAGCTACCTAAAGCTATGGTATTTGGGTATTGTTTTTTGGTAGGCGATGAGGGTGAGCGGAGGGGGAAGGTACGCTTTGTGTCTTTGTTGCACCCTCCGGAGTAAGTGGGTGGCGTGAGAGGAACAACAATAGGCTGTGTCTATCTAGGTGTGCCGTGTCGTCGTAGTCCTCGTCGATGGCAAAATGTCAGACAAGAGTACCTCTGAAAATAAATTTTCCAATAATTTTCATGAAAGGGTTGATTTTAGCTTTTTTTATTTCACCATTGTGAATAGTTTTTCGACTATCAAAAAAGGTGAAAGCCCAATGGGGCCTCTTCCATATCCCAGCGGCGCTGTCATGTTTGTTTTATTATCCATCAAAAACTGGTGAATGGTAATTCAATATTCACCGATTGTTGCCTGCATGAAAAATTCAAAACAATAAATCGCATGATTATTTATTGTCTGTAGGTCAGGGTTAGTTAAAAATTGGGTATGCCGGAATAAATTATAATATTTAAAAACCAAAAACAAAACAAAACTTTTTAGTTTTTAGATAGGCGCTTCGTTTTCGTTTTCGGTTTCTATCGTTTCTTTTTTTAGGAATCTTATCGCGCAAAGTAATCATTATTTCTCAGCTGCATCATAATACTCTATGGAAATGAAACTACATATTTGACGTTTCATGTGTCAAAGAGACATACAGGTAGTTATAGTTCTGACAACAAGGGGGTGTGCCATTGCCATTGCTCTATAAATTTACGGTGTATTCGTTTTTGTATTGTTACGTGCCAGTCTCGACTCGAATACGAGTTGAGAATTATTTTTCTCGGGCATACTATAACACTATTTATAGCCGATGGTTGCTGTATAGTATAGTCGCTGGCCGGCAGCAGGCGGCAAAATTGTGTGCTGAGTCTGAGTTATTGTTAATTGGAATTTGTTTTTATTCAACTGATGAATGCGATGAATTGAGGTAGGTGTAGTTTAGATCGTCATGGTATAGTAGGCAAAAGGTGGAATAGCTTGTTGAGTGTGGTGTGTTATGATTTGATTTATTACTTAGAATTATTATCGGAATTTGATTTTCATTTTATTCGAATGAATGAATATTTTAACTTATGCCGACACAAATTTGCCGGGGCAATAGAATGACATTATACTATTGGGGGTACTTTGAAATTGATTGCAAACGATTGATTTCGGGCATATTAAAATTTTGAGGGTAAATAAACGTGACAAGATTGTTTGTAAAATTGTTTATAGGTAGGGTAGATTCATATGCAAAGCCGGAATTATTGATTTTTCTTTTTCAGCACGTGATAGGTGGATAACAGAAAAGTCATGGATACTTACTAAAATTAGATTTTCCAATTATGTTTTCTAGGAACCTTTATAAATAAATGATGAATTCCAAAAGGGTGTAAGCGTAATAAAAAAATTGCAACAAAACACGTTGTGGGTGAATATAATTATCTCATAAGGCGATGCCCAAAAGACATGACATTTGGTTAAATATCTTTCCCAGATATATGTATGTAAGGGGCGCCATTTCACTTTCTGTATAATAAAGGTAAGGTAAATAGTAAGGAAAGACTAGTCAGGCTCAGGAGTCAATAGTGGGCTGACAAATACCTTTATTATACACAAATCTTAGCAGCGCCTCATATAATAAGTAGGCATTTGGAATGTACATAAACAATTTAGATGAAAGTATAAAATAGAACGAATAACAAATAATTTGAATAACAAATCAATTGATTTTTTCAATCCATTTTTCTTTATGATATAAAACAGCTGTTTAATCGGTAAGTGGTGATAACATATGCATTACGAATTATTTGTAGGATAACGTTATTTCTTTGTTTATATTCGAGAGTTCATTTTGTTGGAATATATGCATGTAGTATGTATTTTTTGTTGCTTTATTTATTCAGTTGCTCATGATATTTTTGGAGTTTTCAGACATGTATCACTCATCGACCTAATGAAAAAAATATATGAATCTAATTAATATGCATTAAAAATGAATGTTGACTGGTTTTAAATATTTTTTTAATTAATTGTATGACAAGTTTTGTATGTTAGTATCAAATTTTACGTAGTATGTACTTATACATATACAACTCCGCAGGTTGAACTTCTAGGGAGGCTCTCATGGTATACCTAAATTAATTTGAAAATCTACAATTCTTGCCGAGGAGCGCAAAATGTAACGCAATAAAAACAATACACGAATACTAAAATATATTGCCGGCAAAAAAATCAACACTTAATCAAAAAATGTATTTAAACAAATTAAGAAAATTTCAACTTTTTCTTGAAAAAGAATCTAGAACTTTTATTTTCGACACTTTCTATTAATTTCAAAAATCTGAGTTCATCACAAAATTTTAAACAGACTTACAAACAAAATCTCTATTGCCAAATTTTATATGCACTCATAAATTCTCTAATTAAGTCGTTATGGATGTAAGTTTCACAAGAAAATCAAAAGATTGATGAAAGCTTCATTGTTCGTTTTGTAATAATTAAAATCAAATTACAAACGTTCACAATCTGACTGGAAACCAAACTCGGTATAAACATTGAATAAATTTCATTATAAGTAAGAATGTATTCGGTTAAGGGGTGACCTTCATTGAAGCTCTGTTTCATATCGGAGCTGTGATTGTGTCTGAACGATTTTCGTCATTATATTACTGAGCAGCAGAGTACCTAACTCATAAATATGGACGCAGGTTTTGGATATCAGGGAAGAAAATAAAAAATTCAACCGATCCTTAATCTGAAGATAAACATTTGCAAGCACTGACCTCAATAAAATCTAAAGCAATTAGATAGTCAAAGAGACTACTTTTCATCAAAAATCGTTTTCAGTCTCGGGGCAATATCGGATTTATCCTAATATCCTAAGGTTGAATAACAATAAAGCCATTATTTTGTTGAAAATGTTTTCATGCGACATTAGTTTTTGCCAATTCGTATCCAGGCGTGACAATTGGCTTAATGTCTGAAATCCAATATGTTTTAGGTAAACTGGGCAACACTTCTCATTTTAATAATTATCATAATTCACCAAGCATCGTCTTCAATCGGTCATGTAAATTTCCCAGCCCAAATGTCTAAAAAAACCTACGGCAATATATGAATTGTATAAATTATTCTTTTACATAAAATTAGTAACTATAAAACAAAAATAAATAGGTACCTACTCGCATGTTTACTTCTGCTCTTAAAAGAACCTACATACCTGGCTATTCTAAAAACACTCAAAGCTAAAAATAACAAGCACAATAACAATAAAACATAAATACCTACCTAAACAAAAAAAATTGTGTAGTTTTTCTGTACATCAACTTAACGATTTGTTTACAATTTCGCAACGGTAAAAAAGAGCATAATTATTTTTATTTTCCACCTTTCCTATTGCTAAGGCTAATAAGATAACAATTTTGAATTGCATTGTTGCATAGCGGTAGCGGGTGCTTTGCTTGTGCTGCTCTTGTTCTTGTCATGTGTACCTACAACTTGTCTCGTTTCAGTTTTATTATTTTTCCTACCTAGAAAATTCTCAAAGTTCACAGATTGGCAATGGGAAGCAACAACAACAACAACAGCAACAAAAAATAGAGAATAGGCAACGCCGCTTTAAAATATAAAATGAAATAAAACAAAACAAAAAAACAGGTAAAACAAAGTATGTATCCATACTAACGAAAACGGATTTTTTTGTAAGTGGTACTGGTACTGATGGTACCTCCATTTCATCGATGCGGCGTATCAAAAATAATAAAAGGGGAAAAACCAGACATGAGAAAAAAAATGGCGACACTTTCCTCGACCGTAAAGTTTGTTTTTAAATACTTTAATTGCAAACTTAAAAGTTGTTTCTATAAACAAAATTGAATGAGAAAAACAATTTAAAAATAAAACATTTAATTTATAGACTTTTCGGTACTCGATTCATAAAAAAAACACAACTTTTCATTGATGAAAATTCGTTTATAATTTTCCTCAACAAAGCGCAGCATTGCCAGAAGTTTCTGTCAAAAATTCGAAATATTTTGAACAAACACACTCATACAAAATTTGACAAGAGAGATCAATGGCTGCTGTATTGACAACCTGCTGTCATCAGAGCAAGAGAGACGAACCGAGGTATTTGATTATGAAAAAAATGCGTTTATTTTTAGCACTCGCCGACGGCACAGAAAGAGACAACATCTTTTTTTGTCGTTATTCCTCGTTTTGTCCCTTTTGCTGAGATTTCTCATGCATTTGCATGTCTGACACTTTCTACTTTAAAAATTTGTTTTAAATAAAAATAAGAAAATAAAACCACATGGAATATTGGCGCACCTGGTCGATCCAAGGACTGTCGTCGACTCATTGGCGGTTTTCAATTTTTTTATGAAGCGGCAAATCTCGTCGGGGCCCAGGTGATTTTCTTCATTCGCGGAAAATTCAGGGCAATTCCGAAAGACGAGCAACAAAACGAATTACATTTCATTACACACACACACACACGCACGACGACGGTTGGCCACCACAACCACAAATACACCTGAAAATATTTTTTTCTTTTTGTTTCGCTTTTCACATTGAGCAAGCAGACAAGAATGAGAGTACACTTTTGACTTTTGGTTTTCCGTTTTTCTTTTTTCTTTTTAAATTTTATTTAATTGAAATTTTTGGGAAAAGCACCACAACAGAAATTAATTCATGGAAAACTTAATGCAATTACAACACAATAAATTTTGGAAATTTGGCTTTTTGCACTTTTTATTGAATTTGAAATCTTGACGAGTTAACACTTGAATTCCTTGTTAGTGCTGTCGCAAGTACAGCAGCTGCTGTTGATGATGGTGTGCTTCTCCTCTTCTTGAACGAGGATGGTGAGAAGATGAAGATGGAGAAGAGATGGTTTGATATTTGATTTGATCAACGACTCGAATGGTGCGTGCAGAGGTCGAATTATGGAGCCGCAGTAGTAGAGGCAAAAGCAGAGGCAGGTACACCACCAAAATATTGCATTTTAAACGAATTTTATTTGCAATATTATTTTGTTCACACTCAATCCGATAGGAAACACTTGTTTGGATGCTTTAATGCATTTTTTTGTTTTATTTTGGATATTGTAGTTTTTTTTTTGACGATTTTTAACGAATTTTCACACGGAGACCGTTTGACTGTCGTTCGTCGTGATGTTGTGGCAGACTTCACCTTGCCTTTTTTGAGTGGTGAAATTAGATGTAGGGATGTGTGAGGAGGGCGAGTATATAATTTAATGGTTGTTTTTGGTTGCACCACCTTTCTTGCAATGTTGTCCCTTTTTGGCGCGATTATGGTGTGGTGAGTTTTGTTATGTAAATGTTGGTTAAGGTTGAAATGATAAATTATGGAGGAAACACAAGAAAAAAATGCATTGTTTCATGTTTGGTGATTTATGGTACGATTGAACGTGTACATTGTGAAATAAAGACATGAAGAGATTTTTAATTTGAATTTGAGTGTATTGTTCACAATTTTAAACTAGCCATACAAAAATTGAATTTAAAAAAAATTGGGATTCTTCTTACAAAAACTGGTGAAGAATTTTCTAAGTAAATAGACTAGGAATAGAAGTAGAGTGACCTCAACCTGTCCATGGAGAATTGAGGCTGGAAAAGAGCCAATTTAGTATATAAATAATCATGTGAAATTAAGACAATAACATTTGTAATACATTTTTGCACCCTCTTATTAGTCAGACAAAATATCGAGTCCTTGCTTCCAAATTATCGTGAGCGATAAAAAAATCAAATTTTACAGGAGAAGTTTTTTTTTTTTAATATTTGTACGCAAAAATGTACCAGAAAGTTAAAATTGTACATTTTTCATTATGATTTTAATATATTTAGATATTGTTTTAGAGGAAAATATGAACGAGGATTGGTCTGTTATTGCTCAAATTAGTAGTTTCGATAAAAAAACTCATTTTCTACAAAATAGTCGTTTTGATAATTTGGCGGTAAAGGCTCGATATAATATATTCTGAATTTAAATTCTTTCAACAACGTCTTAACTGCAAGAATGAGAATAGAAAGGTATTAAGTTTTTCGTTCGAATTACGATTTTCATTGTTATATAGAAGCTAAATCAATTAATAGAACAGGTATAGTGGAGGAATAGGGCGCATTGACTTGCAAATTAATGTGATGATGAACGAATAACTATCGGGAGCATTGAATTATTAAATATTGACATCCTAAGAAAATGGAAAGAGAATTTACTAACTCAAGATCGAAAAAATTTACTTGACTCCTAGTAGTTATAGTAGCTTCATTAAATTTAATGATTTTATTGCGCTTCACTCTAGTGGAGGCAAATATTCGACATGTACACGGATAGAATCCATAATTAGGAATCAAATGAGTTGACTGTACATCAAGAGAATTTGAGTTAAGGAAAAAAATACTAAAAGGCATATCAAATTCAAAGTCTAATAAGTATTGGTTCTATTAAAATTGTAACTCTTAAAGATAATGCGAACTTTAAAAAAGTCACTTTTATTTGTGAGACAATGAAACAAGACCTTTTTTAAGAAATTCAAACAAAATACGCAATAAATCTGAACATCTCATGAATCAAGAAAGATACTTGGAAACATTTTAATTTCTGTAAGGGTAAGTGAAAAATGTTTATTTCTTCAATATTGATCTGAATTCGTTCATTTACAGTGCATCTGAGCACATTCATATCGATAACAGGAGTGCCAACTTAGAGAAAAGAAACTATTTCTACCATATCAGTTCAGTCTTGTTTTGACATTTCAACCAATATTCACCACAATATTTTCATATATATTAATTTTGTTAATTCCATTTTCTCAGTTTTCAATTTTCTAATTTCGTTGGCCACTCAAACTTCCAGTTTTCATTTTCTCAAAATCTTGTCAAGTACTACTTAGAGGTTAATAGTTCAACAGGAGAAATGGCCAAACGACTAAGTAAATTAGATCCAAAGAAAACATTGTTTTTACTTTGTGACATTCAAGATAAATTTCGCCCGGGAATGTCATTATTTGATAACATGGTAAAAAACACGAATAAATTGGTGAGTTTAGTTCCGAGTTGAATTGCCATATGGAAAGAAAAAAATTCCCAGAGCTTCTCAAGCTTCATATCTTATACACAAATCATAATTGTATTTTTCAACCAATTTCAAGGTGAACGCCGGAAAAGTCCTCGAAGTTCCCCTAATTGCCACCGAGCACTATCCAGAGAAGTTGGGAAAAATCGTTAAGGAGATTGATGTTACTCATGCAGCTGGAATCATCCCGAAAACCAAATTTAGCATGTTTGTACCGCAATTAGAGTCCATGATTAAGGAATTATTTCCAAATGAGAAACCTAAAGATGTTGTTCTATTTGGCCTGGAGGTAAATTGAGTTGAATATTAAAAAAAAAAATCGACAATTTACAATGTTTTCCCATTCCCCCAAGTCCCACGTTTGTGTCGAGCAGACTGCAATCGATTTGATTGAAAACGATTACAAGGTTAATCTCGTGGCAGATTGTTGTTGCTCTCGTCTTACTCAGGATCGGGATTTAGCTTTGGATCGACTGAGGGACCTAGGATGTATAATAACAACTAGTGAAAGTGTCATTTTCAATTTAATGCAGGACAAGAATCATCCCAAGTTTAACATTGTCCGCAAGTTCATTAGCGAACCTTCTGCTGACATGCAACTCTCGAGAGTTTCTCCGTCTAAATTGTGAATCCAAAAATATGATGGTATTTTGATGGATCGACAAGCATTTTAATGTTATAACTGTTTTTTCTTTGTTTTGTTTCTTCATTGTTTCTGCTAAATTAAATTTGAAAATATATTTTTTTGAATTGGAGTCAATTGTAAAATTATGTTTCTACAATTCAAACTTAAGACAATGTTCACATGGGTCCATCCTTGATCATAATTATGTCGAAAGAAAGATGACGATTCCGTGTGTGGCCAGCCTAAAATATATTAACATCACCAGTTTTCACAATTCACATCACTAAGTATCACTAGCTCATTTCGCTTTTGGGCTAGGGATGGGAAATAAATCGATTTTCAGTTTTAGGGTGCGTTTGATTGATTATGAATTTCAATGGATGCATTCAGCAACTGCTAAAGTTTATTATGAGTTGTTATTAAATAGTAAAGTACTAACGTAAACATTACCCAATTATAATCGCCTTACTTTCTAAATACATATCTTTACAAATTTCTAATTCTTTAACGTCTTAACTCGTTGTTCATTTTGATTAATCTAAGTACATTAAAGTACATTACTTAGGAGCATAAAAAGAATTCAATAAATGGTTATTTTAAAGACCTCACTATTTTTATCAAAATTCATTTTGAGATTGAGCAAATGTCAAAAACGCTATCAGTTGAGTCATTCACAATAGATAAATAGATCTTATAATTGAAAAACGATGTTTTGAAAAATTTGGAAACTGTTTAAAAGGTGCCAATCTCTTCAATGAATATTTGGGAACAAACGAAAAAAGATGAACTTACACATGACTCTAAGACAAACTTCAACCCGGAAGTTTCCTATAGTTTCGATTAACTCCATGTCTATGTCTAATCTGCAGTATACATAGTAAATTACCAAAAAGAACTAAGCTCGCCTAATGAATAAATGACCCGATGCATGTTGCTTTTCTCTGCAACCGAAAGGACTTTCGTAATCAATTGAGTTTGGAAGACTAAATATACGACCTCGTATCTTCTTTCCGTACCAACATTATAAATATTCAATTCCTACACTAATGAAGAGACCTCAATCGAAAAGCCTACGTTTCGTTCGGTTCGGTTCGGCTTGGACGCATGTTCTATATCTCTTCTAGTTTTGGTATCCATATCCATATCCACATCGCGGCTGGCGCTCTATCTAAATTAATATTTTCTAACACCTAGCGCTGGCACGCTGCTGGCTGATTGAATCTCAGTGCTCCAGCTCATAGAAAATGCTCTTGGTCGTAGTGAGGCTGGTGGGTTTTGGATTAAGGCAGTCACTCGGATATGCCTCGCCCTGCTAACGCTTAGGCTTTGATTCAGGCTCTGGCTCTAAGCCCAATCGTGTGTAAAAGTTTTTGCTAGTTGCACTGATACACTTAATTGGATATTTATCAAACTAACAATATCTGGCGTAGGATCTTTGTGCGCAAAGCGTTTTTATTTGGCGTGGTTATGGTGTGTAAAATTTATTGCTCCTGCCATGTCGTGCGATGTGCGCGAAGGCGGCAATGAATGCGCAGCATGCAGTATCCAGTATGCAGGTGCCGGCCGGCCGGTTGGTGGTTATGGCGGTTACTCGACTCGTTCGCTCCTAGGAATACCTACATATCTATCGTATCCAATTTGGAGCAAAAAACTAATTGAAAACAATGTTTGAATAAGGGATTAGTCTTCGCTCATAGTCATAAATCTTTGCTAGCTTTCGTTTTCGTCTCGTTTGGATACGCGATTCGATTCCTTGTTAGCCAAAGTCGATGGAGCATTTACGAACAACATACCACATCAAAGGCGGCTCGTAAACCAATGACCATTGCAATTCCAAACTACAGACCGATAAGGAGCCGAAGATGACGTGCATGTCATATAGAACAATTTTATTGAATTAACTCTGCCATACTGCCACTGTCGCTGTCGTTGCAACGCGTGCGTCCATTGCGTTGGGTGTCCTTTGGCAGGAAAATGTGTAGACCCGAACCGAAACCGAAGTCCTGTCCTCTCTATTATGACACACAAGTCATAATCTCTGTAGGCGGTAATAAAATACCTCTTTTCATTTGAGACAACTCAATGGATATTATTTTATGATGCTCCTAATGTGGGTTGTCATCTTATGGCTACTTGTCCTCGCTCGGCTCTAGCGGCGGCGCGGCGGGCGGCGCTGGCGGTTGACTCAAGTACATGGCTGATATGTGCAATTCGAATGCGTGCAGCTCATGCATGGTGATCGGTTCTCTTTTATGTGAAATGTGAATGCAGCACTGGCCGACCGGCCGTCCAATCGGCTGGACAGGACAGGAAAGGAAGATCGGAAATCAATTTATGATCGATGCAAGGAAAGAGAAATTCATAAAGAAAGTGGTTGGTTTGCGGGTGCCATTGAATAAACTTATTCAAATGTGTAATCTGGGTCAAGAGTGGGTGAAGTGAGCTATATGCAAGACTCTGAGTTAGCATTCGCTTTCCGACTACATATAAGGATACATTATGAATTTAGATTGTAGGTAGACCCATTTCTTTAATATATGTAGATACCTAATATTTTTAAATTGCAGTTTATTATTGTCTTGGGCTTCATCACTTTTGAATATTCAGTAAAATGAATTTTTAATGCAGCTGATGGAGTTTCTGCCTAAAACAAAAATGGAAGGCGCTTTAATTATTTTAAGGCACGTTTACACTTGGTTATGACCTTAAAAACAAAACAACTCCCGTCATAAAATGAATTTTCTTTTAAAAGATCTTTAAATCGTTAGGCAATTCTGTGGAACCTAAAAATTTTGATAAAATGTTAGGGCCTGTCAAATGTAATCACATCAGTTGTCAATCGATGAGCAAATGATCCCATTTTTAACATGGTGTTTATATCATCACCATATTTTAACCCAACCTAATCCCCAACCAATTGATAAAAGTAATTTGTGTTGGCTGTCTGGGACGGGCTAGTATGTTATACCTAAAGGTAAGCTTGTATTAACGTATCAGGTATCAGAAAAAATCTCAGACTTGGGGCAGTAATTATAGTGGATTCAATTTAATACCCATTTGGTATTCCGCATCTTAAAATATCTTCAAGTCTTTTTTGCTACCAGTAAACAGTGTCTTACTGTCTTTCAAATTGAACCATAGCAGAATGCTGAAATAAGACTCAAACTAAAGCTGAAACACTGATTTAACTACGGAGGTAATTGTAAAGGCTATTAATTCGGCTTCATCACCTTCTCTTTTTTGAACTGTCATCTACAAAAACAAGCAACGAATTTCCTAAAGACTGATACTGCACGTTGACTCAAGAGTCATGGCTCATCTTCGAATTCTCTTTTGAAATTTCATCCTTTGAGTCGAATACTATTACACCTTGACTTGTCATGACACTAATTTGACAGATCTCTTTAATTCAAATTTCGTTTTTTGGGAAATCATACATTCTGTCTCTCTCTTTCAACTAGAAAGGTATACATATGAACTGGAGCATTACGAATTTAAATAAAACGGAATAGCAAAATAACCAATGAATGAAAAGTAATTCCATAAAAGAGTCGTGGAAAATGTGGACAATGACACATCTCGCAAAATCTCTTCCGTTTCATTTTTTCGAATTTTGTATCTCTCTTGCACCAACGTAGTTCGAAAAGAGTCAAGACTCATAAGTCATCGAGTAATAGCAGTGAAACGTGCATGTCGAAAAAGATTTATTTCTATAACAGTCCACTAGTGGTTATTCTACAAAGTGCATAGTTCTCTCCTTTATTATGCATTCCCTGAATTCCGATGAATGCGTTCAGCATCATTAAAAGATAAAACATCCCTAAAAATTGATTAATTTACCGCAACGTTGGTAAATTTAATTCTAGAGAAAAGAATTATTATAAAATACTTTAAAATTATATTGATTTTTAATCCACTTTAATTCCAATGGGTCCTTAAAAGGTAAACACTAATCTAAATTGTCTTATTTCGCTAATCTTACACTTAAAGTTGCAACAACTTTAACTTTTTATTAGCTTTATAACCTTTAAGTTGTTAAAATACCACCAATATTTAATAGCTAAGGGAATATTATATAATCACTACCGACACGCTACTTTTTTAACCATCAATTAGCAATCAATCAACGGGTTAATAATCATTTACAACCTGCCAATCAACGTAATAATCTTATATAGCTCTCCGTTAAAAGACGATATTACTTAGCTAGCGAATATTATGTTTGTAAGCTCCCTCAGCAGTCTGCAGAAACATCAATGCGGAACTAATCTGCCGGCCGTCGTCGTCGTTGGCGCTGCGGCACGGCAGCTAAGACCATGCTTTGGTGGAGTCAATGAGCACTGAGCAGGCGCGCAATCGTTTTCACAATGTTCAATTTCAAAAAAGGCAATTAGCCAAAAATAAACAAAATGAATTCCACAATAAATCAAAGTTCTGATATTTGAAATTGAAAACCGAGAGGTTAATTTGTGTTGATATCAAATTCATGGCATTGTGAGCGTGGTTGATATGAGGTAGACTCAATCGATTGGAAAATACTCCCGAGGAATGCCCCACTGATTGTCATTATCTTTCAAATAATCGTCGGCGATGATAAGTTGCTTAGAGAAGTTGAAACCGATTGAAGCAATTTAAATTGTTTGCTTGATAGATAGAATTGAATAAGTTGCATAGTCCATCTTTTGAGTGGCTGTTTTTAGCATCAAATGGTTTGCACATCACTGTCACAGTTCTTGGAATTAAAATTGTTCTAACTGGAAAGTGTTCCCCCTATTGGAATGCAACAGTACAGAATCGTTCCAAGTAGATAATGGTGAAAATGGAAAACAGGTGAATTCTTTAAATCGAATAATTATGACATCTCATAATTATTATAAACAAAAAATTGAAATACAATCGTCCATAAACAAGCTATCAAATTGTTTTCGATTGTTAGTTGAAAGTCAAGGAACATCAAAGCATTCGAAATGTGTCCCAAACTACCATAATTTTTAAAATATGAATAAAAAATGATATTAGTTTGTTTTGCCTCGTCATACTCCAACTCCATTTTACTAACCCTGAACTGTCAAATAAATTATTAAAGGTTGTCAACACTTAACTGCATTAAAGTGACAAATTCAAATCTGGTATATGCAAACTTTGGAACTTTGGGACAGGTTTTACTGGACTTGACGAGATTGAAAAAGTAGAGCATTAGATATACCCAAGTAAGTTGATTTCGTATGAAAAGAATTAATTCAACTTGACAGCTGCCATTAAAATTGACTTTTAAAAAGATTTTATTGTTTCATCTTGCACGCATCTTGTTTTCCTTAAAACTTAACTGTCTCATTACGTTATGTATTTTTAACCATTATCTAAATAAGACGTCAAAATACATACGTCCAATTTGTATACTGTCTTACTCTCTTTTAAAATGACGTTTCATCTTTTTTATATTTTTCTTTTTAATGAGTAAGATTAAGATAAAATGAAACCAGAAAATGCGGCGCCTTAAAAGAGTCCAATGTATAAAGAACGACCTCTTTAATTTGTATAATTGATAATGATATAATTGATTTAGTTTATTTTAGGTTTGTTTCCTAACACTGAATTTCTGTGACCTTTTGTTAATTCTAGTCTCATATTGTGTAAATGACGTCAATAAAGGAAACAGATCTTTGATTTTAAGTTAGGGTACTTTTTTCCTGTGAAAAAAATCTGTCGACTCTCTTCAATTTCGTGCCGATGATAATGTGATTAAAAAATCGTGCAATTTTATTTTTCGATTCTGTCAGTGAAGTAGCCCAATTATTATTAAAGTTAGAACACTCAACGCATATCCGCTCCGAATAATCTCCAAAAGTCAGCTACCAAGTCGATTTCGATTGGCATTTAAATAAATCCTGCATCTTCTCACAAGTCAAAGTCACAAATCCATTCTTCAACAGTCAAAGTTGTTGTCTTAAATCTTAAAAGTCAAATCCTTTTGCTGACCATTTTCATAATTGACAAACTGACATTGCAATAGTAAAAGTGTAGCGACAAGATATTCAACCAAAGGTACCATCATCGGCATCAGCATCGGTATCCAGCGGTGATATATCCTATTAAATTTTGTCCCACCCATCATTCGGAGACGGAGACTTGACGGATCAGAAGAAACGAGGACGAGAAGAGTGTGTGAGAGAGAGAGAGGGAATTATTTTGACGAGACAAGATCCAAGTCTTCTTCCGCATAGTACCAACCTAGCCAGCCAGCATCGAGTCTTTAGTGAACTATGGTTAAAGCACCATCGTCATCGTCATCAACTACATAAATTTCCTATTCGCTGTGGTTTCTATTTCATTTTGGGCCGCAAAAACTGACATGTGCCGAGTGTATGGTCATCTATTTTAAATATGGTCAGCGAACACAGTTAAGACTTGTCATGTCACATTGCTCGCAGATCAATTTCACTCACCGTCCAACGAGGACAGGTTGTTAAAAGGCGAAAGCAACCCAAGGAGCACTGAACACCGATCACTGAAGCACATATCACAAGACAAGAAGTGTATAGTTCGTGCAATCGATATGGCTGAGACACTGGCTTGGATTGGATGATGGATTCGATGATCATTAGGTAAATTCCAATGCCACATCATTGAGGCTAAGGCTATGGAGGATATTGCCCTTGGAAAAAGAATAGACAAAGATTGACATTACACGAGGAATATTGCATAAGGTTATACCTATGAGATTTGGCAGGCCAACTAATCCCGACAACGGACGATAGTTATTGATGAAAGAAAACTAATGGCATTTCCTGTTTCGAGATAAGAGACTTAAACTTTGATGAAACTTCAAAAAAGGGATTTGTTATTGGTACCGGTTATTCTTAAATAGCAAGTTAGTTTATTTAACTTTCCGTTCAAAAATTTCGATAAGTATCCTAGTTTCGTTATCTGACTGATTGGCGTTTGATTGAATTCAACTGGATTCAACTGAGATGAACAACGTTTGTAATTGGCCAAAAATCTGACAAAACAATAAGTGAACATCCACCATTATCGATTTGAAATGACATTTACCTTCTCTAAGGAATGATGATTGGCGTAAATGCTGAAAGAAACAGTCACTCATTTTGACATTTCATCATTTTATCTCGCTTGGGACCATAGATTAAAAAAGATTTGAGTGAAACGTCAAAATGGGTCATCGTAGAAGATTTCAATCTAAAAACCGTTCATTTTAATCAGTTCATTAATGTCAAGATAATTTAGTGCTTCCGGTAGTTGTAAGGCTTTGTATTAAATGACAGCAAAGCAGTACAAAAGTAATATTAATGAAGTGTTTTATGTTTAAGTGTCAACTTTACACACTATAAAGAATTTTATTTGTTAAAAAAAAAGTGACAGGTAATGTAAGAGAAAAAATCCACCATTATTTTTTTTTTACTTTAACAGCCATTTTAAAACCTGAGCAAGATACATAATTGTCTTAAGTTCTTGTGCTGCTATACGTACGAGTATTTGTGTCCACATTGGACTTTTCGGAGACCACATTTTGATGTCTCATTCGAAAAAGTATTATTTCTGTCTCTTTCTTTTCCTACCGCTTTTGCGATATTTAAGTGGAGCTAAATAAAATGATGAGACGTCAAATTGAGTCGTTCAAGCAGATGATTCTCTTGGAAATCTATACCGTACGACTTTCTACTACACAAACTTTTAACTTCACCTTATGTACCTACCGGAAGCTTAGAGATCGAATCGCAGCCCACAACCTGTTTAATGTTTATTCCCCTGACGTGACAAGTTATCTAAGATCAATTTAGTAGTATACATCCACCTTCCGCGTTGCTCTCAGTAATATGGAAACTTGATTTCTCATATCAACTTTATGCGATGGCTCCTCCTCATAAATTATATCATTAGCTATTTAATCATAATACGTTCACTTAATATTCCAATACAGTATAATGTATCGTGCAAACATGGAACTGAATGAATCCATTTTTGAGACAAACCCACTTATAATACAAATAAAGTGACATAAGAAGTGTCTATAATCAAATCAAGTCCAATCGAAAACTACTTAATTACACGACTAGTTGTCACATCTTAAACTTGGACAAACACCATCAAAATATGTACGACCAAACTACAATGCAATGATGGTCAAGCCAAGGTTGTTAATAAAAATGATTGTTGTTAATTAATAAACCTTCTCTTTTTGATCCGAATTCCAGCTGAGATTCCAATCCCACTAAGCCAGCAGAACTCATCTGACATTCAGCTCGTATGGCAGTCCATCCTTCTTGGACAGACCAACCCAACATGTGTTTATGGTGAATAAGTTGCGACCATTTCTCGTATCTCGTTGCATCTAATGAGCGGCCGATACTTGTAATGTGAATGCGTCTGCGCACCATATGCAACACGTGAGCAATCAAGGTAACTGCATGTCTGGCGCGGCAGCTATGGTGCGGCGCGCCGTGTGACCAACAAACCTGACTTTTAATCTTCAATAAAGCAAAGTCGAAGAAATTGCAAAAAAAAAACTCAATTTAAAATTTCCGTTTCAATTGACCATTCAGGGCGTTTACTTGCCGCCTCGAGGTCTGTGTTTGGAATCGCTATTGGAATCTCTTCCAGAAATCTCTTCGAGAGAAACAAAAAAACTAATAACGAACCAAAACCAGATCAGTATAATAAGAAGTACTCGGAACATTCACATCTACAAAAGGACCGGCAAACACATGTTCCTGTTTTTGGTTTACAAGACTTTACAATGTTTATTTATGTGTTGCCATAAATCTTGCAACTTAACTTTGCCATTAACTGCTGTCATAATTATTGCGGAACATGTTCTTGTTAGGGTACGTATATTATATAATACTTGTGTGCTTTTGTGCATGAGTTATTCCTGTTTGGTTTTTTGTTCACAAACATTTTTTTTTTAAATAATTGTACACGCGTTTATCGGCGATCGTTCGTTTCCAAGGAATTTTAAATTTGACGTTTTCTCATCAACTGAAGCGACTTGTCAAAGTTTCTATGACTTGTGTGTGATGTCAAAGAGAGTATGAGAAACACAAAAACTCTTTGGGTTTGGTATCATTGATTCTGACAACTATTCCACTCATAGTACTTATTTCTTATTTTCAACGCTTTCCAAATATACTGTTGAAGTTTACGTCATGTTGGCAGGCTTTCGTTAATACGTAAAGTTGCATAAGAAAAAAAAGGAAACAAACTGGGGCACTTCTGTCTTCTGAAGTAATTTTTTGTGATTTAATATTGTCAAGCATAGCGGTCAACGAAAATTATATTATTCACTAACTAAAATGTTCGCTCCCTAAAAATTGCATTAGCCATAAGCGGTCGCTGAGAATTGTAAATTCCAATATTACTGCTACGAACTGTCAAACACTATTTGCGTTCCACATACCATCCATACTGGAACGAATGAATTGTTTGCGACCGAATAACTTCAAAATCATTCCAAAAGTAATTCATTAGTAATTGGTCATGGCTGAAATGTTCATTCGTCGTTGGTCGCTCTCATGGGAATTGAAAACTTTGAATCCGAATGTGAACACCGAAAATAGCTAGGTATGACCTTAGCGGACCACATTAGGATATTAGGAACAGTTAATAAAGAGTAGAGTGCGAACTAAGGTGAAATTTCATTTAATCATTTCGTTGTATTTCACTTGGCCTTAATTCACGGTACCCACACAGATTGCTATAAATTTAAAAAAGTGAACAATAACCCCAAGATGAACTTTCTATTCCACTAAATAAAAACTTAATACTTATTCTTCTTTTTTCCCAATTTAATTAAAACTATACTAGGTACATCCGTTTTAAAAAAAATAGGAATTTGTGTGATTCATTGCAAAAATATCTACCAGCAATATTTTCTAAAGATTACGACATGCACATGACCATCGAACATTGAACATCACGTCATCATGTTTGCAGTTCCCAGTTCCCACATATTCTATACTCTCCGGGTGCTAAGTACACATACGTTTATACACAATGACAAAATTCCAGCATCATGTGAAAGCTATGTTTGCGCAGCCCTGGGAGATTGCTGATTAGTTGTGTCGTCCAGAATCCCAACCTCTATGTTTTCAAATTCACTGATATAAATCTACAAAACCTATCCGATTGCTAAGTAGTGGTGATCGAAGTCTCCGATCCGAATGGCTTTCCCTCGCTTGCGCCAAGACCATCCAAAGTCACACAACCAGCCAGCCAGCCAGCGCCAGGGCACGTTGCGATGGCGATGGAGATGGCTTGCGCCCCAGGAGAGTTTTCATTATCTTCGGCACGATGAGACGCCAGGCGCGTCATCACTATGACCGAAGCGGTCGGCGCGCTGCATTAAGTTCCATCGGATATTTAGTGAGAGAGATCCTGAGGGATTTTGTAGGTTATCACGTGAAACTTTTAAGCAATTTTATGCGATACCATTTTCATGTTTGACTATTATAGACCAGTAGCAATGAGCGCACTTGAGCATCAGGTAGAAGCACCAAGCACCTGTGGCAAAAGCGATATCCAATCAGCTAGGTTGACAGCAATTTCCCATCACCTTGCTGTGTCGTCGTTCACCGTCGTCGCCGTCGTCTTTGCCATTGCCGTCGTCCGTCGCTCGTCGTCCAATGCCAGTCAAGTTCTTAGCATATTTTCATAATATGCTTCCGCCAGTGCCCGGCCGTAGGACAGCGTTGGTTGATGTGAAAACCATGCGATAAGAATCTTGTCTGATTTCTTGTTTGCAGGACAGCGATGACGATAGCGATGGCGGCAGAAAGGCCTATCGCTTGGCCATCGTGTCCGCTTGCTTGTGAATTGCAAACTAAAAGATAAGACTCCACTATCGACCGACCGACGACGACGACCGACAACGATGCGATGTATTGCTAAAGTGTCACTTGGTAATAGCAAGATGGGTCCTTGAATGTAATTACGGAAGTCCATTGAATTGGTCAGAGAGTTCCCCACATCCTCTCGTCCTTGTCCTTGTCCGCGTCCGTGTTCTCGTTCCTTAATGTACAATATAAACTTTTTAACATTTGCTTCCAAGTATTTGTATTTGTTTTTGTTTTGACATCTAAATGAGCTGATCGCATGCCAAATGTCCCCATCGAAAATTTATGAGCTCAATGGACGGTTTCCACTTTGTGGACAATTTTACTTTTTTTTATTGATTTTTTTTTGTTGGTTAAGTTAGGACCATAAGGCAGTATGTTCGCTAAAAGGTTTTGCAAAATTATTGCCCGCAGTAATGTTATTGAATCCATAAACAGGACGACAAACAACAAACGAACGACTTGGTTTGGACTGAGTGGACATATAGATTCAACTTTGAGAGTCAGGTAATAAATTTAAGAAACTACAAATATGTATCCAGATTCCACGATGGATTTAAGCTGAAATGGAATGCTATGAAAGGATTTGAGGTTAAACATAATACGTATACAAGCATACAGATGTACCTTGGATTATGTTATGACTTGGATAAGAAAACTACCATCATAGCCTTTAACTATTTTGTTTGTGGATTTAAAGTTTGTATGATTGAAGAATAAAAAAAAAATAGAAACACTTGAATCATAACGCATGTAAGCTAAAGTTTCAGTTCAAGTTCAAAATAAGCTTTGGACGATTCCATTGCATATGCTGAGTTACTATAATTAACTGACAGATAGATAATATGCATGCGTTCTTGTGATAAACAAAGATGGCGCATGTGTTGCATTAAATAGATTAGTGAAAGAAGAAAAAACATAGACAAACAATGAGATTTCAAATTGAATCAACTGTCAAAAGTCTTGTTAGTATTTCTGAAGCTTTTGAGCTTTTGATTTGAGTATTTAATATGTGTGATTGCCGTTTTTCTTTTTTAACTCTGAGCAGATTAGAAAACTGTCAAAAAAATTCATGTTTTTATTTATTTTATTCATTGTCAGATATATCTAACCACAAATTTTTTGTATCACAGAATAGAATAAAATGACAGATCAAATTGAGCTGTACGAAGGCAACTTCGCTTATTTTTTTGTTATTTGAACGAAATGACAGTTCGGGATTCAAGCATGTTTCATAATATTATATCAGAGGGCTCTGAATATTATCTGCTGAAAGCATTGTCCTGATCACTCATAATTTTTCTCACAGCGAAAAAAGAAACCCTTTATCGAAATGACTAAGTTATTTCACTTATTTGAACACATGTAGTGCGTTCTATTTCTTTAAGATTTTAACTGTTCTTAACAATTATAAGTAATTGATGTCATCGTGCCTTAAATAAAAGAGTGTTACATTCTGATGTCATAAAATCTTCCTTTAATTCAGTTTAGTTCTTTCCAAGATTTTTTTAATTCGCCTCTTGATTGATTTATAAATTAAACAGTAAATAATTGGAATGTGTTTCGTGAATTGTTTTAAATTCTGATTCAATTTATTATTTATTGATTAAGCATTTCTCCATTAATGTTTTATATGTATATATTTGTTTTTAATAAATCAAGAATTTCCAACATTGATCGTTCCTAAATCAAATTACTTTGCTTTCTCAACATACCAACAAAATTTAATTCTTTTAAGAAAAAGAACTCACTACAACCGAACAATCAGGAAATGCAAACTTTTAAAAATTCAGACCTACCGTTAATCTCATGTGTGGAACGAAGTAAGAAGTATGAAGTAAGAAAGTTCACACAAAGCTGTCAAGAACAATCTGTCAAAACAACAACTTAATCATTGCAATCATTTGTCAGTTCATGGCATGGCACATTAACCGATTTGAACTGCTATAATCATCACCGCGAACCGTTAAACGGTTATAAGACATATTTGTCGAGAACTTGAGCACGTTTATTACGCATTCAGCAGAATTTGATCTTTTTTGACAGCTCAATTCATGGTGTGACGTTTTCTTTTACATAAGTCATAAGTTTTCGTATTTGTACTGTTGCAACATTTCTGAAGTTTCATATCAGAAGCCGTACTTCTGTTCCTTTTTTTTTTACTGGCAACCATGTTTTAATGAGGTTTCGTAGAAGACTAATGTCAATTCAAAGCATGTAAACATCTTAAAGATAAAACCAATTATCGATAAAATTTACCTTTCTCTATTACCTTTATCATTTAACTGTATCAGCTCTAATTAATCCATTCGTCTTACTAATAAAAACCTCATTTATAACGATAAATTTGAATCCTTTCAAAACCAAATTTCCATTCACCAGTTTGAAACACTGTTGCACATGTGATTTAATTCAATCTTTGTTTTAGTTCAAAATTGTAAAAAAATTACCGCAAAGTAAATTAAAACATATATTTCTCTACGGAGTCCGACAACAGCTCCCAAATCCGAGAATCACCAGCATCACATCAGTAGCACGCAAATTGTTATACAAATGAACATTAAACAATCCAACTGCCACCACAAACTTTACGCCAAATAGGTTTGGTATCCAAGACCTGACCCGTATCTCGATTCCTCTCAATATATTCTCCTGGTCTTCGTATGGGTTTCTTCGCGGGACTCGCCTTATTCCATATTCAATGCAACCAATCCTCATCAACCACACGTAGTTCGTGCGCTTCTTGCCCTTATCATGCAATAAGATTAAGCGATGTTGATTCTCCTTCCGATCCTATCGGGCGCAGTGTTGCCTGCCGAAAAAAATAAACATCTTTAGAAAAGGAACCTACACCCAGTAGTCGATTCTTAAACAGCGATTATTACCACGCTACTCTTACTGGATGGAGCGAACCACCACACCGCACTGGTCGCCAATCCAGAGTCCTATAGAGCCAAGAATCGACCATACTCGTAATATGCCATTTGGGAATCTTGAAGACGCATTTCCTAAGAATCGTGGATATTTATACCCCACGATAGGTTCCACGAGTATAAACAAGGCGAAGAAGAAAAAAGCCAGAAGCCAGGAAACCCAAATCGCGCTATCTATGACCACACACTATCGTCCAAAGAATATGTGCAGATCAGTACGGGCGGAATTTACGATCTATCTGGAATCTAATTCGGGATTCTTCTCCGTTTTGTTGTTGTTTGTTGTTGTTTGGTGTTTTTCTTTTTTTTTTTTTTAAACAACCATTACCAAATCCTGGATCCCGGTCCTGAACATTCTCCACAACAGAGCGGGAGAGATTATGGTAGGGGGGTGTATAAGGACGGGAGTAAGTTGCAGAGAATATAAAAAGAAATACAGATTATTGAAATTAATTTCCCGCTAAGTATGTGAATTAGACTGTGGGCGGAGATCCTCGGCTGCGTTCCGTTCCGATACCGTGCGGGTATTTTGGATCGGTTGGTTTATTGTATTGGCATGGAGGTACTTTATCGCTGCGAAGGGTCAAAATGAATAATTCCAAGATAGGAGGTGATTTTATAATTAAATTCAATAAATATCCTGCAGAACACCTATCTAAAGCTAAACCCTGCTGGCGCGAATAGTTGCGAGCTGCGCGAAGACAGGGAAGACCATCCGGACGCGGGACAGCAGCGCTATCGTGTTACCGAGATATATGTTGGAGGAAGTTTTGAGCGAAGCGCCATGACTTCTGTGTGTTTTTAAGTGAGAGGCGTAAATTCCGTACGCTCGTAGCTTAGTTTAGCTTTGTGGAATGGAAGCTGTGTGTGCGAGATGGCATTAATCTGAGATAAAATTCTTCGTGCGTCTGCGCGTATCCTCTTGCGCATCCTCCGAGATCCGACAAATGCCATGCTTCTCTCCTTTGGCCAGAACCAGAAGAAATAAGTGTGTGCCTTATCTGATTGGGATTTCTGTCATTTGTAAGGTTTTATGTCGGTTGGCATGTTCTCGAGGCATTTGTGGAAGTCAAAGTGTGTGTTTTTTTTTTGGGTTTCCTCGTATAGCACTATAGCGCACGCGGATAAATGTTGAACATTTATTTCATGCGATATGCTGCCTTTACGGTAAAATGTCCATAAATAATTAATTAACTATTTATGTATCTTTCTATTGGAAACACTCAAATTAAATAAGAAGCTCCTGTGATATTCTATAAGCTATCTCTGATAACAGATCAGCAAACAGGCGAACATCGCAAGGGGATTTGTTTCAGGAAGAATATACTCGTATAGATACTCTTTAAGACTAGGTTAACACCTACTTAGGTTCGTTTAAATAAGTTTTGAGATATCTATAAGAAGATATAGAAGGATAAGATCGGGAATACATTTTTTATAGACTTTGCAGAAATCGATAAGAAATACGCAGTTTTAAAATCATACGAAGAAAGTTGATTTTCTGATTTAAATGATGCGATGTTAGACGATAAGTGAAGAACCATTTTTAAGCTGGTTTTACATCGGATGTACATCTTATTACGCGAATATAACAAGACTATTTGCATCTGAGTGCACTGGATTAAAATGTACGGCAAAAAGTTGATCAGATATAATAAACGAGTTTAGATGGTCGTGGAATTGAGGTTTTTAAGTTGGAACTAGCAGTCTTCTTATGGTTGTTCCTTGAAATACATAATGCTGCAATGGTTATTTGCGGCCTTGAGGTGTAAATCAGCTTTAATTTTAATCTTTTACTCTCTGGCACTTGTAGTGACGGTGACTATCTTGCAGAGATCGTTTAAAACAATATTCAAAACTTCAAATTATTCGGATATCCGCATAAGAAAAAGTTAATTGATATCTTAACTATTCTGGCAGTGGTGGGTGACATAGTTGGCATCTGAGTCTAACTTTATACATTTCACTCCGTATTTAACGTAAATGATGCATCAAACTTGGTGGGATCGGACTGATTCTGGGTGTGTGACATAATCCGGATAATGTCTTATCTTAACTAACTTAATTAACTATCCAGGTGATCAAACTATTCCTATATTTCTGATCTGCGTAAGTGTTGAATTTCTATAAAACAATGTGTTTGAGGATTAATCTAATACTTGTTGTGTTTTATTTACTCCTGTATAGCTAGTGCAGCATTCAAGATCAAACTCACTTTACATAATATCGCCAGCACAGCTGCCATTACTTTTGCCGGCTTCTTTTTCGCCAGCAATCAAATTATTGTTGTGCTGAAATTTTGTGGCGCTAGCTAACCAGCAGTGAATAAAACACAGCTAATCTAGAAATATTGTAAATAATGTAATGAGGCAATCTTAAATATTACCTCAGGCGTTGCTATAGTACAACTATTTCATATTCGGTCGGGCGTTTGACAGCTGATGGTCGGGGCTGTCATTTGTTTGTTAGAATTTTGGAAACTTGTTGGACGAGAATATTTTTTTGGACTTATAGCTTTAAAGTAGATTCATTCAGCTATAGAACTGTCAGTCAATGCTCGAGGTGTAAAGCTAAATTACGTTTTAAAAATGCTAGTCAAGCTTTTTGACATATATTATCGTAAATACGATCAAACACCCCTGATTCATGCATCAATTATAGAAAAATGTCACAAGACATAACTCATAATTTTTACTTTCCGCATTATTTGTGTCAAAAAATAGTTTGCAACAATTTGACAGCTGACATTTGAGGGTTTTTTTAATGGTTCACTTAAAACTGTTTTCATTGTTTACTCAAATTTAAGAAGAGTACCTAAAATTTTAAGCAGTAACTCGTTGAGTTGTCAAAGCCGGAGCAGATTGACACACCAATTGCAACAGCGACTTTGACAACCACTTCACGCATTTTAAAGCCTGTGGTTTTAAATGGCTTTGAATACATTAACACAGACACATTGACATGAATGTTAAACCTAAACCCTAAATTCGATGTTGTGTGCAAACTTTAAGAAGTCGAAATTTTTAATAAAAAAATTAATGTCAAAACCGCTGTTCACGTTGTAAACTGTTACACTTCACTTTTGATGTCAAAGTTGCTGTGTCAATCTGTTTCTTGTATAATAGTTTTGATTTCGGCTCAAGAACATTTTCGGACTTTGGTCCGAAATTTTTATTTAAAGTGACAGCTGTCAAAAGGTTTTTTTTTGGATCGTAACAAGTTATGTTACTATATCAGAATAGATTTCAGAAAATTCAAACCTTTGGTGGCAAAATTTAGTGGAAGTTTGTCTTGTGAATAAAATTAGATAATTCTGTATTGAGAGATTTGATGTGTACTTTTATTGTTTAGCAGACTGTCACCTTCACAAACCTCTACTTTACTGGTTTATTTATAAACTCGTTTTAATGGCGTAGTAAAGTTACTGCGTCCTTAAAAAGTTTCCAATCCTAAAAGCTTATTTGAAAAAAATACACCTAGTCAAAAGGATGCATTAGGTCTGATTGAAGACGTCATCATGTCATTATTTTACAGTAATCAATGCAAGAAAGAGACAGCAATAAATCAATAAGCAACTCTTTTTAACCTCATGACTTTTAAAATAACTAGAGCTTTAGATTGATCTTTTTTGATAGTTAATTTGACCCCAATATATTTTTATTTTTTTTTTACTTTTTCTAGGTTAAACTGAATATCAATGAAATCTGATAAGTAAAGCTGTTTGTATTTGAGGGAGTTTTAAAGTGACAGAAAATCTATCTGTTGTTCTTAAAGCACGAATACCTAGATTCAGACTATGTACTTGAAGTCCCAAAATGCGGAGCTGTTTCCCCTTGCATTACATCGAGTTAGAATGCATCACGCTTCTTGTGTACTCTTTCAACATCTTGAGCATTAAAAATAAAATAAATTCCAAGTTTGATAAATGCTCATAGTTTAGTTCAGTTATCAAAACAAAAAGTTGCAGATCCGGCTCCATACAATCTGTTCATCCACGATTTATAGGTCAATTTTGACTTTGAGTAAGGAAACGCAGATTGCGGAATTTTTCAGCACAAATGCTGGGATAAACTCTATCCATCCGCAAATCTGCACCGCTTCGGCATTCATTTGCAGTAGCAGGTAGCAGCAGCTATGGCAGCCTGTAGCATCTAACAGCTGTATCAAATGCGCAGAGCAGCGCATGTGATGAGCTACGAGTAAGTTAGGATACTTTGCATCCGTATACATTCGAGTACAACTCTATCCACACTTGGACCACGATGCGACGACGGCGACGGACGCTAAAACGTTAAGCGCAAATGACTCTATTTTAGCCCGAATTCGATTGATAGAACCTGTTCGCCCAGGCATAGCATCATCTGCCTATTAAAAAATTCTGAGGTCATAATTCAGTTCGACGAATACGCTGCGGCTGCGCAGTGCATTGGCGATGCGATGGTGATGGCTATGAAGATGGCGCGAGTATATAGGCATCCTTTTGGCCGCTCAACTTTGACTATAGGAATATAATAAATGATAATTATGTTTTGTTTTGATTAATGCCGTCATTAAGTTGCCACGTCGAATGCATGTTCCACTCGAGAATGTAATTGAAATAAATTCTCTGCTTGAATGCAAGCAATTCTGGGCACTCTTCGGCTTCGTCTCCGTCTTGGTCGTCTTTGGCAAAAATACCAAGCGTGAAGAAAGTCTTCCTCCTCTGAGGCAGAGATCTCAGTTCGCAGTTCGCAGATGACGACGACGAAGCGACCGACAACAACTGCGACGACGACGATGACGACGTGTGGTGGCAATGGTATCGTCGAGGTTCGATTTCATGGAAGTTTAGGAACCGAATTGCTTAGGTGCACTTATCGCCGCACTCCAATGTATCTGCAACGCTGCGCTGCGCCCGGCCGCCGAAGTCAATAGATGAATGAATGGATTGGTGAGCTACGGTATGCTATTATAATGCGTTGATATATGTTTCCGCCATCAAGATGCACACTGTTCTCGGTGCTTATAGCTTGGCCCGACTCCGGAGTCCGGATTGCACTGAACTATCATCAGGCGAAAAACGGCCAATAAACGAACAGCAGCAGAAGCGACATGGTTCTCTATAAGAGTGATGGATGCCCAAGTGCAACCCAAATACGGAATTTATAAACACTATCATTTAATTATGGCTCTGATGACGTGGCTGGAGGACACGGAGTGACCTAGTGGGTAGTTTAGTTAGTTAGGAGTTAGAGAGCTTAGAATAAGTACGAGCGAGCGAATGTGAATGTGTGGATGTGTGCGGTTTCCTTGTTGGCCCTTTGGGGTGATTTGTGGAACCGATGATCCCCTTGTTGAGGATTTATTGATTGCTTGGAAGCCGCCGTGTATTGCTGCATCATCATCGCATCGCATCGGTTCGTTGATCGTTCTTCCTTTTGGATGGATTAAGTGGATGTTTGGATTAATATTTTGTTTTGTTTTTTTTTTTTTTGTTGTGTCTTCATCATTATTTATGCTTTCGAGCTATCGATGTGAAGTTCATATGGACAGATTGTAATTGGATACAGTTAATCATGTGATATTTGATGGATATATGATTATATGAGGATTATGCAATTTGTATGACTATATTTTTTAGAAATATGGTATTCAACTGCATGTGGCTCAAAATTTACTGCTGGAGTTTAAATTTATGAACCTTAGCTTGGGCAGATGGATATACTATACAGCTTCTGTGTTCCTTGTTTGGAACGGGAGAGACCGAGTAATTAAATTAATTTGCATCTTCACAATATATGATATATCGAATAGGGCTGGTTTATTTAAACAAGCTAGTTTAGCTTGGAGAGCCAATTTATCACAAGTTATAATAGTGGAAATACTTGTACGTTCGAAAGAGAACTATGCAGGTACCAGTACTGAGACATGAACTTGAGTACTCTATTAAGTAATTGGTAGTTTAGATTTTAGAACATAAATTATGAGCATTTTTTAAAACTTTGTCACATTTAACATGAACTTCGTTAAAAAGTAAGAAGTACCTACTTTGTTTAAGTCCCAATTAAATATTATTTGAGTATAAAGTATTTCAACAGTGTTTCCAAGTACTTCCCAAGGCATTTCAATAAAAGATTTTCTGATGGGAAAATTCTAAAATTTTACCTTAAGTAACGTAACGTTTCTTCTTTATCATTTCGAAAGCATGTCACCAGTCAGTTTTAATAGATTTAATATGAGGCGTTTTTCTTTTTTAGCTACGAGCAGAGCACTGAGCAGAGTCTGAGCACGTCGAGTATGCTCTGAGCAGAGTTTGATCAGAGTTCTCCGATGTATTTAAGAAACACATTTAAGCACTGCACTGAACTGCCAAAAGCAGTTTGTCTCTGTCATACCACATGAAAAAGTGACATAGTCTCGCTCATCTTTTTACCCCAAAAGAAACAAAAACTGAGCGCTCTGATGTGATTGAGCTAAAAAAGAAACACAGATCTTTTTTTGACAGTTCAGTTCTCTGCTTTGAGCTTAAAAAGAAAAACTCCTATAGTGATTCATTAATGACTTGGGGATTATCTTTGCTCCATCGCATTGCAAACAAATTTACTTCTGTTCGTAATGAATTGCCGTACCTTAATGAACATAAATACCATGACAGTTTGACATCCTCAACTGTCAAACCATAGACAACAACCATTCAAACTTCTCATGCAAATTCAACTTAATATGCCGGTTTCAATTAGCACTCAAAGTTTCTTGCGACTTTTAAAAACACTATGTTTTTCAACTGAAACTACATTTTGGGATTTGACACTAGAGCGGTGAAACCCCGGAATTTCTCAGGTCAACCTACGAAAATTGGTTATCAGAATTCAGAATACAGATGCAAATGTCATAAACACTACAGAAATTCAAATAACTAAAATAAAATTTTCATGACACTGTTTTTGACATTGAAATCAAGTTTGACATTTAGAAGATGCTTATGTGCATGCTTTTATTTCTAAATCCCAACTATAATTGCGGGATCTTGGAATCTTTCCAAGGAATAAGAACTGTCATTTAATACGAATCGAACCCTTTCGAAAGCCTTCTGCGTCTCTATGACAGATACAATACAGAATACGCTAAATATGTCATAATATCTATAATGACAATCGTCTAAGTCTTCTGTCAAATCAAATACTTCTAGGTTGGACATTTCGGAAGAAATTTATCTGGTACTTTCGCCAGGCCCACGGTCTTATTTTCTTATTTATATTTTTTCACTGAGACCGATTTTTTGAAATGACAGAATGAAATATTACACTTATGGATGCTTAAAAATATTTTGCTACCTAAAAAGTCATAAGCTTTCAACGTTCCCTGACCTAGGAAATAAAAATGTTTGCTCTGAAAAATCAATTTTCAATCCAGAAGACAGACATTTTTTGATTTGTTCAGAACCGAAAAGCAGTGCATCTTATGTGTAGGTACCAGTTCCTCTTAAATACCTGTCCAAAAGAACTGAAAATACCAATAGGCAATAACCTATAACACAAAGAAATGCTCTACCCCGGCCTGCCCTAAAATGTTTCGATGTAAACGTCAGGCAATTAAGTGCACGCTTTTTCGCGTAAATTCAACACAAGTTATGAGTAGGTACAGTAGCATACCGCAAATCCCGACGGATTTACACGTTACATTTAATAAATCATAATATTAAGCAAGCTATGACGTGCACGTTTATATAGAGAGCAACTAAGTTTCAAAACAAAGGTTTTTCCAAACAAAAACCTAAGCTGGTAACAAATTCTTGACCAAAAGGTGGCGATGGCGATACTACGCTGCGCTGAGCTGTTGCATTCATCTTGATAGCTATAGATCATTTGTAATAACAAGGCTGCGACTGCCGATAAACATAAACCGTATAGGTACCGCTGCACGCTTCTGTTGCTGCTTTATAGTGGCTTGTCAGCCATGGCTGTCAGTGGCAGTACGGAATACGCTTTGCGCGCACAGCTGTAAAGCCTCACATATATAGTCCACCGCATAACACAATTGAGCGCACCTGTGTACTCCATCTGGACCATGCTGGCTGGCAGTGTCCACGAACTACGATCCCGTTTTAGTATGCCAGAAATGCCGCAACATCGTGATCACTGCTATGCGCGCACCGAGCACCTATACCTACCTTACCTATTGGACGATTTAAGACGCGTGAAATTTTCATTCCCTTTTTTGGAAGCACCACCACCGTCCACTACTCCCGGTGGTTGCGAAACAAAGGCTCCTCTGGGGAAAAATTTGCCTATAGCAGATAATTCCATCGAGCTCAATGGGTGCCCAGTTTTGATGGCATTGAAGGTGCGGTGGCGGGGTGACTTTGGCAGATAATGAGAACCTTTGCATCTCGATCTCGTGTGGCTTAGTTTTTGTGGAGCTCGGCCAGACCGATCCGAACCGAGAACAATCGACGCGATCATACGCATCGGTGACCATGTATGATAATCAGATAGCACCGTGTTTAGCATTTTCCAAGCACCACGGCAAGGTGGTCAGGTTTAATGTTGCAAGTCCTATATTAAAGCGACTTATACATGGATGGACGAAGCGACGACAAGTCGGCATGCAGTAGCGGCATATCCAGTTCAAAACGCTCCGGTATATCTAAGCAGTAAGCACTGGGAACTAAACACCCTGATGAGTTATAGACTATTTTATTGGCCGAGTTTGTTAGCTGGTTTAATGATGGACTCATTGGTAATTTTTATGCGATGCAAGTCTATAAATTATGTATGTGCGGGTTGCGCGGGTTTACCGTATCTATATATAAAACGCTCGATGCAACAAGTTGGGGTGGATTGTTGTTTAGCAGCAGCAGCGCACGGAGTTGATTTATAACGTTTTGTGTAAGCGCACCATAATTGTTTGATGGAAAAAATGGTGCGTTCCGTGCGAAAGGGAGCTCTACATGTGTAATTATTTTACACAGGCATAGATGTGCCGTATAGGTGAGACGGTATGCGGAATTTTTAACAATAAATAAAGGACGTTCACATGTTAACATTCCAATAACTGTTTTTGTATGAGGAATTGATTTTGCGATAACTTAATGAACAATCAATTCATCTACATTCTAAGAAAATACAGGTTTTCAGTTCCTCCATTTTGAAAGGAATAAGGAATTAATCTGACAATGACACTATAACCGTGTTTTATTGGTAGTCTTTAGCTAGCACAGTAATACACGTTCCAAAGAACGCTATATTCATTCACAACACACTCTTAATTTTAGTCCCGAAATTAATTCCGTATGCAAAATGCACTTCCCTGGTTGAATTCAGAAATGCATGCAAATGTTTATTGAGTTGAAATAATTGAGAAAGTGTAGACAGAGTTGGTTTAGAGTTTTCCTCACTGTTGAATTTGAAGCAAAACTTTTGAAAAATGTGGTTCTTTCTATAAAGTCTGCCGCCCACAACATCAAGTTGCTCACCCGAAGAATTCATATCAATTTAATTTGCCTATGGAAATAAGTTGCTGGCAACTCTCAATGCCGGTTGCATTCAATTTTTTAATTTGTTTTCTTCAAAATATTACACAATTAATTGGGGGTAAAAATACTCTGTTACCTTTAAAGACAAACGTCAATTTTGAGTTACAATAAAATACTTAATACGAAGTCCGGGAAATTGTTCTAAGTTGCTTAGTGGGCGCTGATTAGCAACTTAAATTGGTGGACACCATAACCCAATTATATAAATATTTTGCAGGATTTTGATTTGATCCCATTAATTTTACAATTTTTGTGACACAGTGAGTACACTTCGTAATGCAGCCGAATTATAAAAAAAAATAGCTACACCCTAACCTAACATTTATTTTTTATTTGCACCACTTTATTGCCCCCTACATTTCACAATCGGAAGCTCTATCTTCACTTAAATACTTTTACTAATAAGTGACTTACTTTTGTTCACTCATCCGTTGCAGTTGTTTTTCGGATGTTGTGTATTCAGTAACCAAAAAAACACGGACTTTTGTCTGTAGTTTATTTGAACTGGGGTCTTTGATCTCTGAGTCTCAGTAGATTGATAGACTTCCAGGAAGAGCAACCATATTTTAATAGCAATTTCAATCACTTTATCATTGAATCAATTCACAAAAAATGTATCCTCCAAGTGTTTATGAGCATTTTCATTTTATTGAAATTCCACACCACTGATGGGAAAGGGAATATTCAAATCAAATGACCATTATCAATTAGACAAACATAATTCATAGTCCACGACATGAGGGCATATAGACTGGAGTGCCATGGCTACAAAGAGAATTCTCCTTATTTCTTGTTGAATTGAAATTCTTAATTTACACTTCCTGATGGCTGCGATGCTGCCCAAGAAGCATCAGCAAAATTTTAAGTCAAGACTTCTAAAATGACCAAATGCTTCAATGGCGATCGGACACCATTAATTTGCCCGGAATTCAGTTCTATGCGATTGAACGTTGCGTTGGAGTGGAATATTGCCGTGAGGGAGGCGATCGAAGGTGAAGTGGTGGTTGAATGAATATGTAGATGTAGATGCATTGCATTGCGCCTGCGCGCCATGTAATATGTCATCTTGTGTGTCGATAGATGATGTACAATGTCGAGGCCAGCAGAAGTGTTATCATATGGCGGATAAACTCGATCTTCATCGCGCATACATATCCATGACTCTGGCTTTGGTTCTGGTTCTGGCATTGGCATTGGTATTACGTGAGCTCAGACAGTTTCAGCCGAATCATGTTGGAAAATAGCCCATAAACTGTGCACACACTCGAGAGCCACCATCAACGTCTCGCTCGATGATGAATAGCTTCTCCGTGCAGTGGAGCGTGCCTCATATTCTAAGTCTTCCGCGCCGCTCGCCGCCATCGCATCGCTTCGCCCGCCATCACCATCATCATCATCATATTTATGGCCAAAGTTGTTTTCAGAATCTCATCTTTGTTGTTCTTCCATAAGCAAGACGATGTGCGATGATGACGATGAATACCAACGACAACAACGACGCGACGACTACGATGACGATGGACGTCTTGAACCAATGTGTTTTTGCACTGTTCCTAAATCCACTTGTAGCTATTGGTGTTCCCAATCTGGAGTGTACACAGAATTGAGCATTTTGTCGATTCTGTAAGTATCACCTGGAGGCATCATATATTATGAAGTTGAAGTGGAGTGGATTCTGGACTATTGTGCAACAATTTGGTCCATGAATTGAACCGTTTTTGATTACATGAAGGCGTGAGTAAGCGAAGATTGAAACATTTTCTTCAGTTCGCTGCACTGTTGAGCATTTGGCGTTCAGCCTGTTGTCAGTTGCGTCATGTGTTGTCGGTTGGCTTTTACAATTTAATTTGAAATGTTACGTAATACAATTTTAAATATATGTATATGATTGACTTGTTATGCACTTTCGACCAACTTAACTGAACAAAAAATAAAAGGAACAACTTGTGATGAATGTCAGATTGACAGATTGAGATATGTCTTTAGGAATTCTTGTTGAAGTTCACTTTGAAGACTTTGAAGAACTTCAGCAAAATAGGTCATGACACATACATCACTGCCAAAAATCTAAGTATATAGCCAGTGAGTTATAAGTCCACAATGGTTTTAAGACACACGATACATGACAGCTAAATGTCAAAAATGTCATACGTGTCGAATGATTCCAATTCGCTAAATGATTGGTTCTTTTCCTGCAAAATTCCTAGTTTTGTTCTGAAAAATTATGATTTTCTAGACAAATGTCATTTTTTCGGAAACAGACAATTTTATAGCTTTAAGGTGACATTTCTTACGTTTATGTGTCATTTGCAATTCCATGTCAGAAACTGTCAAATTTCCATAGATATCACTTTGATAGATTAAAAATGAATATTTTGAACTTTTGATCTAAAAAATCAATTTTTTTAAATATTTTTCTGCAGAAAAAAGTTTGGAGGTGACATTTGAAAACTTTAAAGTGACATTTGTGAGAAATGTCACAAACTAAACTCTTGTCAAGAAAACGTCGGAGATCAAAACCGATACCAAAACGAAATTGACATTGACTAGCAAGAGTTTCGTAGGGTGTTGGGATTAACCCTATTTTTTAGAAGAACTGCCAGCCACTAGGTGGCTCTGCATCCAAGAATAGACGCAACTTGATGTTGATAGCGTATGTTTTATGAAGACAGCGCACCAGTATTGTGTCATTTGACCTTGATTGTTTTTTTGTGTCGTTAAACAATTTTTGAGCCAACTGTTGCATTATGACTTATGAGTTTATGACTTTTAAAACATGGTTTCTCGGTAACAGCGTCTATATGGTTTCGATTAACTTGTTAGAATTTCCTGAAAAATCTATAGATTCTTGAAGTGTCAGCTTGGCAACCTTGTTTCACATTCTTGTTTACCAAATACCCGATGGAATATATTGCAAACTAATATTACATAATAGCATCATTACCCGCTCCATCATGATTATCTCCCCCTCCCTCCTCCACATACCTTCTATGAATACCAATATGCATATATGATGATAGACTTGGAAGACCCTAAGTTCATAGTCATCACTACAAAATGGCATGTCAAATGGATGCCCCTTCCCTGTTGGCATCGCAATATCACCACCATAGACTTGGGGGGAAATAACACCAACAAACCACAATAAGAACCCTCAATCCGCCCATACTTAAGCATCACTTGAGCTGACCATTGCACCAGGCAGTCGCAGTCGTACTCGTTGATGCAATGATGCCTATAGTCACTGCTGCCGCCATCAAGTAGGTAGAGAGAGGTACGTACCCTGTCTAATGCAGATCATCCAGTCAACCAGTCAGCCAGCCATCCTCCTCCACTGGAATGGTCAATACATCTTGTTTAAATGAAGCAAAAGGTGTGCATTCAGAAACGACTGATTGAACCCTGAGTGGATCGGTGGTGATGGTGGTCCAGAGCACTGCTCGTTTGTGCATGCAGCGAGGCGAGTGCTAGTGAACCATTAACCTAAGCAAACCATTGGCGAATGTTAATGCCAGTTCCACAACTCGAACTCCACAGGTTTGGTTTTTCACATCACTGGCACTGAAGTTGGAGGCTCCTCTAACAGTGTCCACGGACAATTTACAAAATAAACATTTCTCCCAAGGCCTGCCATGGCTCTGGCTGCTTGAATAGACGGATGAATAGATGGCTGGATGGATGGTTTGGATGGTTGGATAGATGGACGGATGGATGGATGGACGGAAAAGCATCCAAGTTTGTGGGGCATCGGTAGAGAAGTGGCGGCCGACAGAGCTCTGAGTTATGCAAGACGTGGACGGCCGCGGAGCTACCTGCTCTCGAGTTGTTATTCAAATTTGGATTTGTTTAACTGGCGGGCGTGCGAAAGTCCTTCTTTGGCCATGTTCATTCGATGGTTTCAGGGTAAGCCTAACTGTAAATCACATTCTTGTAGGTGTTACCGCGTCAACCCTGGAGCAGTTGGTCAACAGCTGTATCTGTTCGATGTTCTTGTCTTGGACAGTGTTTTTTTTTTTTCTTGTTGTATTTTGGTATAAACTCGCGGGTGGCAGTGGGAAACGATTTAATTAAAATTGATTTGATATGCTGGAGCATGATGGATGGTCCACGACAATGTCCACATCCAAGTCCAGGGCCAAGAAGTCGAGAGAACATCTTACCAAAATACCAACTTCTATCTTTATAGCATATGCTGAACCAGGCTTGAGGAAGATAACTGTTGATCATACATTTGGCTGGCTCGGACTCGGGCTCTGGACTGGACATCGAGGAGACGATGATGATGGTTGTAAAGAATTGCACCCGCATATGGCAGCGCATACATTGATGATTTATGGCGATAATGTGATTGCTTTTGGATCAAAAATGGTCACACGTCCCGCTAATATGATTGTCCTAAGGAATTGCAACACTTTTTAAGGGGTTCGGATGTGGACTGTGGTCTTTGGAGGAATCTTTCAACTGTTTCAACTGTTGGTCGAAGCCAAATGCAAATGTGAAATTGTTTTTGCCTTCTAACAATACCCTGGAGGATTGATTGTTTCGTTACTTTCTTGCTCTGCGAGTCATATGCAGAATTTTTTGGAAAGGGTTCAAAAGATTTCGACCAAGTTATTGATGATTTTCTTTTATGGAAGGTGTGTCTAACGGGCATATGGTTTTGGTTTGTTTGATTGATGATTGATGGAAATGAGAGGAAAAAGTAGAACACTGGGTGAATGACTTTTGACATATGCCAATGAATTTCTAAAAAAGGATTTTGAATTTTGTCAAAAATAAAGCATGAAGAATAAGGTGGCGTTTAAGCTTTTGTTGACTTTATGCATCATTCGAGACCGTGAATATTTTTGTCAATCTAGGGAAAAGTTGAAAGGCCAGCTAGTTATTATAAAATATGTTCTACGTATGACTTATTGGGAAATGATTTTCTTTTTGAAAAGTATTAAATGAAAGTTCGTTCATAAAGAGTCTACAAAAGACTGTCAGATTGACAATGGAGCGAGAGAGATTTATAAAAAACAGAAACGATTTTAAAAAATTGTATTGTCGAGAGGGACCATCAACAAATCGATTGTCATATGTCCTTATATTGCTCTTTCTCGAAAAAGTATGCTCCAATGACAAATTTTGCGGTAATACTTCAAGAAACGGACTCTCTCTATTAATGGAGAGACTTTTCGTGGATTATTTGTGGTTTTTTAGTGGCGTACCAGCGCAGCGGTGGCAGTTTCTCTTGCCTTGAACCTTGAACCGTGCCACTCATGATGTTACACCGCTAATTCTTCAGCTAAGAGGTAGGAGTACTTCCAAATAGAAGTATTGACAGTAATATTTTTCTTAAAGCAGTAAGTTGAAGTTTGTAGTCAGGTTTCGTGATTTAAAAAGTTTCGACAGATATAAGAAGGATCTGGATCGTTTTTGACTGCTTCTTCTTCTCAAGGCATTTGAAGGAGTTCTTTACTTCGAATGCATGCGACACTAGCTACCCTTATTATTTGACCAGCTGTTCTTCTAACATTCTATGTGCAGTTTGAGTTGAAGTTTGCTTGGTTTATCGATATGAAGTAATTGAGTTCGGCTTGTATCCAGCCAGTATCCAGTGGGTTTTGATGACGATGGTTCCTCTTGTTGGGGCACCAAATTTGCAGATGGACCGCTCAACGTCCAGGTTGAAGTGTCAGAAATCCATCTATTCGTGAAAGTATTCCTGCTATTTGAATTGGTCTTGGCCATGGTCAACATCTATAGTCATTTTACTTTATATGTAATGTCGAATCCTCTTCATAGCCTTGTATTTTCTAACCCAAGTTATGTGTCAAATTCTTGACACTTTTCATTGCCTGCCTTAGGGATAAAATCTAATCGGTGGTAGGTTTGTCAGGATTAAAGCCATACGATATTAGTTGTGTTTTATTCACTGCTGTATATAGCTAGTGCAGCATTCAAGTGATAAAGCCAGCACAACTGCTATTATTTTTGCTGGCTTCTTTTTCGTCAGCAATTAAATTGTTGTTATTTGCCGTGGGAAATTTTGCTGCGCTTGCTACCCAGCAGTGAATAAAACACGGCTATTGTTTGATGATAGTTTTGCAGTATGGGATAATTCGTTATTGAAGGACAAAGGAAAGTGTCTTATAGAGGGTACCTAGTGAACAACATTATATCTCTGAAATTATGAGAGTTGTGATTGTCTCCTTCTTATGAATGAGGCAAACGATACCTTTCCCATAATCCCATGTTAAAGCAGCCCAGTTCTTCAATTCATTTATAATTTAAAGATATAAAAATTTATTTAACATATTTTTATTCCATGAGTTTTTACAAATGTGTTTGGTTTACCTTAATTCTTACAATAATCTTTCAACATTTATATGCATGCTCAGTCCAAACGTTAGGATGTTAACTATAAACAAAATGGATGCCCCGAAGCCATCATGAAATCTAACAAGGTCTTTGAGGAATGTTCATGTTTGTATTATGATTCAAAATAATAACAAAAAAAAAACAAACATTTTTTATGTCGGTCATTAAAGTGCGTTGATGTTTAACTATGATATTAAGTTCTAAAGGCTTCCAAGTTTCTATAATCGTAAACCGTTTTACATACAAAGGTTAACATAAGTGGGTTATATAGAAAAGTGTTTAGACTAATTTCACAACACATTTACAAATGTAAGGATGTTTGTGGTTTTATTTCAAACTGCTTCCGAGCTCTTGTGTTTCAGCTATAATGATGTTTAATTTGAGTGTGATGTTTATTAATGAATGGAATACCCCCTTTAAAACCCCATAATGGTTGTTTGCAGTTTTATTTTAGATGAGGTAATCAAGGACTTTTATTATGTTAAATTATGCTCATAAATAAAATTTACATATAGAAGATATTTGATGCCTGACTTAAGTCATGTTTATTTGCGGAAGAGAATACTGTGGATTTGAATCCCATGCTACTGACTTCTATTGAACACGGAAGCCAGGATTTTTTTTTTAGTAATTAAAGAACCACATTTCAATTACATAATGATTCTGAGTCACTCATTCGTATAAAAGGATAATATTTCAAGTATATAGTATTGAATCCTTTATTTGAGAGTTTTGGGCTTCATGTTAAATGTTAGCTTCAATAAAATTAGTTTCCAAATAAAAAAAAAAACACAATCGAATCAAATTATTGGACCAGGACGAAGAGATCTTTTTTTTTTAACTTAAGGCAAGTGTTTAAGGGCTCATTTAGATGTTTTCTGCAAATTAGACAGTGCCCCACTATGTCGTACTTTCTTTAAAACATAGTTAAAATTTTAAAAAAGGAAAAATTTGATGACTGTTCATAACACCAAAAGAAATAATTAAGAGGAGTTAAATCGAATGATCTTGAAGGCAAACTTACAGGGCCATTTTTAGAGATAAGCTGCTAACCAAATTTTTCCTTCAACATGTTGATTGTTTCACGAGCTGTGTGGCCTATGGCTTATGGCACCGTCTTGATAAAATCACATGTTAACCGAGTTCAACTAAGCCAACTCGGGCAAAAAAGTCACGTCTTATTGCTTGATATCATTCGCCGTTGACGGTACCGTTTCTTCCACGGCAGTCTTTGAAGAAAAATTTACCGATGATGTCATTAGCCCATAAACCAAACTGTAGTTTTTTCGGGATGCTTAGGTAATACTTGTATGGCATGTGGCTGTTTATCAATCCAGATGAAGCAGTTTTGTTTATTTACGTATCCGTTGAGCCATAAATGAGCTTCACCGCTGAACACAATTTTTGATTAAACGATGCACAATTTTCAACCGTTGCTCGTTTGTAAGTCTTTTCTTGATAAAATGGCAGAGTACACAGAAATTTTTTACTTTAAAAGATGACGTTTGGATTCCATTACCAACCAGTGCAGCCAACCTGAAAACTTAACTCTTAAAAAATCACCCTTTATGTGCTGAATCATAAAAAAATAGAAGCAAACATTAAAAATTAAAAAAAAACAACCAAATACTTATCAAAAGTGTAATATGTTTCTTGTATTTATAAGTGTGCTTATTAAATCTCATATTATATTTAAATAGTTGAAATAAAGCAATATTTTATGTTTACAAAACAGTTCTGTCGTTTTACCCAACGATATTGGTTTTTAGAGTTCTGACCTCAGCTCTTTTGTTTAAATTTTGAAATAATCTAGTATTTCACACATTTTTACTTTTAGTTATTTTCTTTGAATAATTAATAGATTGTATTAAAAATATAAAAAGAATATTCTTCTTAAAAAGTGTTACAAATACCGTTCACTTTTTAATTCAAAAACAAACAAAATAAAAGAAACTAAAAAAACATTATGTTCGATGTTCGATTGTTAGGTCACGTAAATATTTATGGCAATAACATTTTACGTTATTGAGATGTTGAAAAATTAATATGTTTGAAATGTAATTCCAATGATATGTCAACTGATATCTGTATTAAGACTGCCAAAACTTTTTGCTTAGCTGCCGTCATCGTCAGTTACAGCTCCTTAAAAATTTCCTTCTAAATTGCATTACCAAATTATATAGGTTTCATTGAGATCCACCAAAATCCAGTTAATTGTGAAGCTATAAGGCCTATTAGCTGAATACACCTACTTTCATCGTTGAATCGTACAAACGAACGAAGAAAATTTAAATTCAATTAAAATATCCAAACAGTGAAAATATTCTTCTATGCCCACTGCACTGTTCAGTGCACATTGCTCATTGCACATATTCCATTAAACTGTTCATGAAAATCTTTTATATCGCAAACTGTCAGAAAAACTGACATATACGAAAGATACACTTTAAACAGAATGCACAGAAGTAACGAGTAGGATGTGTTTTTTCTGGATAAAGACTTAATTAAAATAAACGATTTATGTCTAATTAAGATTCAAATTAGCATCTGTTAGCCATCAAATAAAATTAGATAAAAATAAAAATAAATAGAAAATAGAAAATAAACTTTTATGAAAGTGAAATTTAAGAAAAACTAAGTCAAATTAGTTTTTTGTTTTTCCAATTTACAGAAATCAGAAATACAATTTATTTATAAGATAAAAATCATGTCGGCTTACTGTGATCCCAAACGAGTACAAATTTAATCCAATTATTGTTGAGGTATTTAATTTTGTTCTTATTAGGTCAATCTGTTTTTTTTTTTTTTTTTTATCTTCTTGAATGTACTCTTATTGTTTTCAAAAAAATTATTTTTAATTGAATTCGGATATAATTGTTAAGATTTTTATCAGGTGCTAATTGAAGAATGTAGGTTATCATTTAATTTCGAAGATTGGGAGTAACTAATTCTCTGTCGGTTAATTGAAATTACTTTTGAACAATACAAACTACAAACGTAAACAAAAAGAGTGATGGGCTTGAAAAAAGGGAATTTTACAAACAAACTTCATCGAAGAATTTATTTAGATAAAAAATGATAATGATAATGATAAAAAATGGGAAGATTATAGACGATACTTAAAGAAAAGAAAAATTAATTCACTCAAATGATTGCGTTCAGTTGAATGTATTTAAATGATTGCAATCTTTTTAATGTCAAATGAATGGTTACGGCAATTGAATGCAATCTTTTGTGCGAAATCGTATTAAATGCAATCATGGTGTCAAAAATTGTCGGCAATGAAAATTTTCAATTACTCTCAATTTTAAGGTCCAATTTTTTTATTTTTAATCTTTGAACCTCCTGATTCATGAAGGGCCTTTTCTAAAACACGATCTCGGTCATGTTGCTTCCATTCATCCCGTCTAAGCACTATGGCATCTACCATACATGCATACCTTGGTCTTTAATTCGGAGATTCGATCTTCTCCTCGAACCACAGCTGGGAGCTAGGAATCGAAGATTATTTTAGATGAAGCACTATTGTCTTTTCACTCAATGTGGTCAAACCGATGAAATCAACGTATTTTAACTTTGTGAACTAGAATTAGAATAGAATTTTTAGAATTTAGATTCTAAACTTTGTGAACTACATCTATATCCTTGGAAAGCTCTTTTTTTTTCCAGAAGCCAAGAAGCAGCTCTTCTTTTCTGCCAATATCAGGGTTTTGTAGAGTGTCCACTTCATCTTTCAGGTGATGATTTTTTTTTGGTAAAATCGATATCCTAGGATAATTTTCCGGCGAATTTCCAATAAGGTGTCATTTGTGGAGGTCATGTTTCCTCCAAAGTATATTAAACCCTCAAATACTTTAAAATGTCTACTTTGTCAAAAGCGGCGTTTTGTCCAATTCGGTGATTAGCTTAGCTAGCTGATGTTTTGTTTGTTGACAGAAAGTATTTTGTCTTAACCTCGTTAACTTCAACATCAACTAATTTCGCATTTTCTTTAATTGCCATCGCCTGTGAAGGACTTTATAACGGCACGTTGGAAGAGGCTGGTGACATCTCTGTCGTCCGCTTATTTGAATATTTTGGTCGATTTGTTGAAGACAAAGGGCTTTCTGTAATACCTCCTGACCAACGAACTGTGTAATCCAGAACGATACTAAAAAATCACATCTTTGGATAAGTTCGGAAGAGTTTTTTTTTTTTTTCAAATTTCACGTTGCATCGTTAGTTTTCCTGGGATCCCCCGAGATTGGCCAAAGCCACACGTGGCCTTGAAGGCGATAAAGAAATGATGAGTCTCAATTTAAAATTTATTGGTCTTATTCAGGATTAATTTTAGCACGAAGATTTGAGGGGTCGGAAGCCAAACATTGGTTAGGATCATATATGCGACGTTTAACAGAAATATGCCACTGTAATTCCTGCAGAACATAGGATCACCTCATACCAGTCGCCGTAAATACTTTCTCCAGCCAAACTATAGGTATATTGATTCATTCTACCTATCAATACATATCCGCCGTGTTTAAAGAGTTCTGCTGGAAGTTCATCGGAGCAGTCGGCCATGTTGTTCTTTTGACTTTTTGATCTTTTTTGCTAGGAGGCTCAAAAGTGAGAAAGTTGACAACAATCACACTTCTTTTGTCGAAAATAGCTCAATTTTTCCTTTGACTACTTCACAAGAAATACCTTTCATAGTCTTAATTATCAGTCAGTGAATAAGTGAGTCGGGTAAAACGGTTTTTGTTTGATTTCGAAGTTTTGTATCTCAGGAACCACTTAGGCTAAACAGTTAAAATTCTATATTGTTTGAGTCTTTCATGAGCATTGAAAATGTTGTGACATTTGAAGAGTCTGACGTTATTGGTTCTAAAGTTAGAGAGGTGTCCGAAATTGGTTGGCCAATAAAAACTTTTAGTTAAATATTTCTGGAAAGGTTCTGACAGTTCGCAATCTAACTTTTCTTTCTGGTTTTTCACTTTTAAATGTGCTCACTCACATGAACTTTCATTACTTTTGAACTGTCAACTTAACTGCTCCCCACAACCAACAGTTATGTGTCAATAAGTCTTCGTTAAATGTCTCGTTTATATGCAAATATGTTCACAGTTTCTTGAATTAGTGGTCTATTTTATATTTGACATAACATTATTTTTATACCTTTTGTCATTTTATATCATATAAATTTTGTGTCATATAAACTAAGAAGAAAAAAAAAGAAGTGAATTCTTATTGTTATTAGATTTTATTTTCATGCGTGTTTGTTTTTATTATTTTTTTATTTTAACTTTCCCTTGTAAAGACCAAGTTAATAGTTACTAATTAGACGTAACTAATTTGAAACAAGTTTCTAATTTAATTTTCATTTAGCGAAACTTCTATGAGTCCGTTAATACTAAAAAGAATTTGCGAAATTCTCAAAGCGTGTCCGCATTAAAAAAATTAAACAAAACAAAGCAAAAATAAATAAATAAAAAAACATAAATAAAATCAATAGAAGAATAAACTTCGGGGATAATCATCATTAATATAGATTCGAAATTGAAACAAAAGACTATCTTGTCTTCTTAATATAGACAAAGCAAATGGCATGACATCTTTCATTATTAATAGATAAAAAGTTATTAAGTTATTAAAATGATGAATTGTTGTATGCGACGTCAGTTAAAAGTGAGAGTGAGGTTTTGAGAACTTCAAGGTATACAATTCATTCATAGAATTAAAAGAAACAAAAGAAAAACTTTCTGTAAGTTGTGTCTTAATTGATTATAATTTTATTCATTTTTTGTATTGTTATAGTTTTGTCAAGTTGTCATCAGCAAGAAGGCAACTGATTCTGATGACTTAATTTCGAAGAGATTAAAAAGTGGATAGAATCAGTGTTGGAATGTTTTTGTAATAAATTAAATTTTAACTAAATATTTTGAATGGACAATAAGAATTGAGATAAGAATCGTTTCATTAACATAAACATGGTAGTGATCGACTAATAAAGGTTTAAGCTGGTTCCGTTATTATACTAGTTTTAATCTTAGTCTAATGTCATTTTTCGCCTGGGGATTTGACAGTTACTTTAAAGCATTGATATAAAATGACGAACGAATGCTATATTTTCTATTGCGAAAGAATGTGGGATTTTTATCTAATCTTAAACTAATCTAATCTTAAACTCTTGCTGTCTTCGAAATTTCTTCATTTTACACCGATAACATTCTTAAGCTGAATTTCATTTCCTTAAATAAATTAAGTACCATTTTGATGTGAAATTTCAAAGTTTCTACGAAATACTGAATTCCCTCATAATTTTGATAATTTATCAGTCAATCAGTTGTTAATGGCTTTTTTGGATTTCTAAAGTTCTGTATTTCAGGAACCACTTGATCTAAAAGGATACATTTTGATCAGTTTCATGTCCTCTACTGGCTTATCAAGTATTGTAATATTTAAGTTGATAACTTTTTCGGTTCTGAAGTCAGAAGGGGTTAGAAAATTGGCTAAGGTCGTTCTTTTGAAAAAGTTGAAGAGTTAAAGAACTTGGCTGCGACACAATAACCCATTGATATATAGAACTAAGCTTTGCTAATTACGTCTAACACTAAGTGAATATAAGCTTTTTTTAAGTTTGTTTGAAGGTTCGCCAAAAAGCTATTGATTAATCGATTAAGACTTATTGATGAATAATTTGATAGCTTCTGATAAGTTCATACAGGTCGATACATTCTGATATAAAAACACTGATGATACATAATTAGTTGAAGAGTACTGATAATACGGTTTAAGGTTCTTCAACTGTCTAAATGTCATTGAAAGACAATAAGCAAACTTTTGAAGCACACTATCAAAAACCGTTGATAATTTGGTTAAAAGCTTTTAAAGACAATTGATCAGCTGGTTGATAGTAAGCGACAGTTCGACTTAAAACTATTGATGAATTGTTTTTAAAACAGTGGAAGTAGTTGATATGTCAGTTGAAACAGGAGGAAAAAGTTGGAAGTCATATTTATACCTTAGAAGTGCTAATGATAATTTAATTCGGGTTGATTAACAGAGAAGCAATTTAATAAGCTTTTGGTCGATAACGGAAAAAAAGGAGGGCTTTTTGCCGAAACTCTACAAAGAGAATTCTATAGACCTTCAAAGCTTTTAAAAATCAGAAGCCTACAATTATTGGTACAAGACAGACTATTTTGGCATGATTACAGTAAAGAAAGTCATCGGTTCCCAATCGGGATTGGAATATACTTTTTGAAGCAATCCAGGTAGAACTTCAGTTCAGAAATAAAAGCTTAAATTGGTTTTCTCAGTAAAGAAGAAAATATTAAGCGGAAAAGTATAAGAAAAGTATTGTATGTGTTTTTTCTTCATTCGTTTAATGCAACCGTTAAAAACTTTAAAATTTATTCCATTCCTTAACATTCACCTCATTTACAACATTTCAACTCTGAAAGCATAACAAAATTTCTTTGCAACAGCATAAAATATTTATGATCAGCAGTATAAACTAAGTAAAGTCCATCTTAATATAAAACTAATCACTTTCCATCAAATGAATGCAATTACAAACATCCAATTAAAAATAATAATTCCAATTCCAAACCTCTGCAGCAGTGCTCATCAGGAGAATACAAATCATTCAGCAAATCAACTTTGTACGAATCTCCACTTGATCTATGGAACACTCCGTTTCAAGTCTAAGTTGTAATTTCATATTAAGATACCCACTGACCCATATCTCACACCACATATAATCGTCAAACAAGACCGAAACGATTCCCACGAATAAATTGACTCACGCGAAAGTGCAAGCCTCTAAGCCGAGCGTCTAACGGATGAATGCTAATCGATCTGAGCTGAACTGGTCTGATGGTCAATACTTACTCTGTCCATTTGCCCAGAGACTTCCTTTCGAAAATCGTCCATAGCTCTAGGGGTGATTTGGCAGGACTCTCATCGCATCATTACTAATGCTGAACGCTCGACACTGAACTGCCGACGCGACGTTCCTTTCTGCTCCGAAGATGCAGCAATTGAGGTCTGCTGCATGTACCAATAATAAATAAGCGTTCATCAGCATAATCATCATCAGCATCGGAATTGGAATCGGAATAGACTTCGGCATCTCACTATACATATATGCAGCATTCACATCTCCTCCGGTCAGATTCCAAATGGAATGCTTTAGCAGCATTTTTATGATTTCCATTGACTATGGCCAATTGGATTTTCTCTTTCGTCTGTCGCTCGATGGTGTTGTGGTGTGTTGAAGCTCATCATGAAGGCCGACGGCGTTTTTTCGCACCTCTTCACTGCAACTGCATCATCATCATCATCTTCCTAAAACAAAACAACAACAACAAAAAAAAACTTTAAATTACCTAGCGATCGACAAACATCGGTTAATGGTTCTTTATTGAACCTTTGCATCGGCACTTTCTTGGGGCAAATTGAATTTCTTCGCATTAATTACGTCCAACTATATAACATTGTAAATTACCGCTCAACTTTACCAATGTGTATAGATTATAGTGGATATGTAGAAGTGGTATACAACGAACCTTTGTGTTGAGTAAATCAAGAATGGAAACCTATCGGCTAGAAAAATCTATCTAATCGGATACTCGTATTTATGTAGATAAGACTTTGGCCCTCATCAATTTGGGAGTAGAGTCGATTGGAACTTGGAAAAATAAAGCCGCCTTCTTCGATCTTGAGGATCGTTAGCATTGGAATCTATAGTTTGGGTTTCATTTACAGTGTGGACCAAAAAACTTAAAAAAAGAGAAATGCATTTAAAATTCAACTTAAAAAAGTACGTATACGCCCAAGTGTACCATTGCAAATTATAACATCAAAAAGTAAAGGCAAACGCTCATAAGTAGTTTTTTTTTTAAAGATTTATAAAAGATGGTAGGAAAGAGTGGTATGCTTCAAACTTCTTTGTAAGAAAATACAAAAAATGTCAAAACCACATAAGTCGACTTAAGAGCTTTTGCGTTGCATAGATTCTGTTCAGAGATTCAATTTATTTCAATATATATTCAAAATATTATTCACAAATTTATAAATTTCGAAGGGCATTGCATAAGAGATAAAGATAACACTGGTTGAGTTTTCATGGGCGAGGGGGAGGGTCCTAAGGTTTTCCATTTCACATTTTTCTATTTAACTAAGTTTTTCGTTAAGCTAAAGAAATCCGAGCATAATGAATGTCTTGGATTATTAATGAAAAAATAGGCAGTCGATGACAGCTTTTGTTTTAGATCAGTTGGTCCTGAAGTTTAAAATGACATCTTTTAAAAATATCGCTTTATGAAACTTAAACTGTGCTGATGACTTATTATTGCCAATCTTCTTATGCCGTAGAAAAATTATATGACCTTTAAAACTCTTCATGTAAAACTTTTGACATTGACATCTTGTGCTTCAATAAAAAGGAAAAGCAGCGAACTGGAATATCTGTCAAAAAGTTCTATTTCTACCTTTCTATGATGAGCCGAACAGACACACGAATCGAATTGAACTCAGTTCTGACACAATGTAAACATTAAAAGAGTTTGCATGTGAGCAATGTTTCATGTAAATCTTATAAAATTTAACTCTTGTAACATTTAATCTGTGGATGGTAAATTTTTTTACAGTTATTACCCTGTTAATCTGTATTTAAAACCGTTCAAAAATTTTCATCACTATCAACGAGAGAGATGTCAGTGAAATGACATTTTACTCTGACGTTTAGGTTGTTTGGTAAGGTGCTGAATGTTTAAGGAGTGTTAGATTTTGATCTATGATTTGGTATTTCTTTGAAATGGTGTTGCTTCATTAAAATTGGTGTGAAATCTTTTTATTATTCCAAAAATACCGTTGACATGAACTAATCGAAGATCTTTAATAATAATAATTATTTTAAGTCAGAAGTTCATTGAATAGTTAATATTGGCAACCCTAAACGAAAATTTGACTGCTAAAGCTAAATAAAAATGAGCCATTTAACGAGAAAGGAACAATTTTCTTTATTAGTCAACAATTTCGCCAAATTATTGATTGAGAAAAAATTGAAGATCCAGGAAGACTTCAACTATAAAACTGTGGACTGTCATCTGTCAAATAGTTTTAGTTTTTCAACATAATCAATGCGAAATCCAAATCTTGTGTACATTTTGTTACACATTTTACTGATTCGCACTTCTACTCTCTAAAACTTTTATATTTTATTTTTCGTTGGAAAACTTTTTGACTTCACTGTCATTTACAAGGCCAAATATAAATTTATTTCGAAACAAGCTGAACGCGCGTGCTAGTAATTGTTTTGTTGCTAAGGAGGGTGGTCGAAGACTCAACGAAAGATCATTTCCGTCCATTAAGCCAATGGACCGTTATAGTATCTGGTATCGGACCAACAACTGGATAATGAATAAGTGAATATATTATAGAATCGTATCCATGGAACTGATAGTTTATTGTTCATTTGAAATTGGGTGGATTGGGATCATAAGTTATTCATTCGCACTTATGACCTTTCTTTTTGAAGTGGCACACTTGAATTGACCTCATGATCCGCAAATATGTAAATTGATTGGAAATACTAACATTGTAACAAATAAAGACCTGCACGGATTAAACTTACAATGTTACGATAAAAGTGCTCCAGAAAATTACGTTTGCCATTAAAATGACAACAATTGAGTATAATAAATAAAATAGATGCATCTGATGCACAACTTGGTCTGACGACATTGCCACCCCCAATTGACATTTCTCACTTGGCTCCAATTGTGTCATGTCAGCAGCACTTTATTTACCAACAAAGAATGCGGCAAACAATTACAAACGATTACCCATCGTTATCCAATTTCTATCCTCTGTCCTTTTGCTCCCTTCTTCTTCTTCCATCGCATCGCATCGCATCGGAGCCTCATCCATGGGAGCAACAAAAAGAGTATAAGGAAAACAATTCCACCAATAAATCCTACGGGAGGAAAATACAAAAGTGCACCATCGCCATCATCGCATCGCAACCATAGACCGCGAGCAGGCGAGCGAGCATCCTCTGACAGGGAATAAATCATGGTCCAGTTTATTGTCATCCTTTTCCGGCAATAAAATCGCAAAACTTGTGGTTATCCTGTCCCGGCGGGAACGATGCGATGATGGCATGAGGTATCAATTGTTCCTGACGCTCGCTGGCTGGCTGGCTGCACTGCTGCTTCCGTGTCTGGCTTGGCTGCTGAGCTGCTTGGCTGTTGGGCTGATTGTTGCTTTACTTGGCCAATGGTGGCGCCATTAATAACAAAATCTGCCACCAGCAATCCCAGCGACGATGACGACGACGATGGAGATGGAGAGCGAGACAAAAGGTGCGAGCTGGGAAGCTCTGCATATTGTGTCCAAAGCTGTCGCTACATCGGTAACAGTAGTAAATAAATCGATCTCCAGATCAATAGATCAGTAATGTGAAGATTTTGGGATAGGGAAAGGGATGGGAATGGGGATGAGGATGAGGATGGGGATGGCTTCCAATGAGGAAGCCGCTCCGTTTAGTACAGCTTAGTGAGGTGCAGTGCAGTGCAGTGCAGCACATCTCCTGCCACTATATCTTGCTGCACTTTATTGTCATGGACGTGCCTGGGCTTGGATGGAAGGCCTCGGCAATTGCCATAGATTGATGCCATTTTATTGTCCCGCTGACAGGTAAATAGTGGTGGTGAAATGTTCATCTTTTACGCGCTCCCGCCTAGCTCGGTTCGAATTGGCTTCAACTTCACTACTTGGACTTGGCTTGGCCAGCTTCGGATGCCATTGAAATTGCTGGCTCGTAGATCTTTCTTTATGGAAGTTATTAGGAGGGCTGCTGTTGATGCTGCTGCTGTAGCTAAGGGCAGCCGCTAGCTTATTGCCACCGCCGGCTAGTCTCGGGCTTTCTCTTTCGTTCGCTCCCTCCCATTCGTTGTCGGATAATTTACATTAAACAATGAAGACGAGAGATGGCGAAGCTGGCAACGAACCTGATGGAGCTGATGCTTGAGCTGTGGCTGGAACTGGCCACATTGCTGGAAAGTTATTGCAGACAATTTGTTACCGGGACGGTAATGGTGATCATTAAATTTCGCATTTGCCGGAGAGTCCTTTGGTTGTTGGCGGCGATGGTGGTGGTGGTGGTGCTAGTGGCGGCGTATTGTTGTTTCTTTGGTTCTTCGTTGTTTGGACTGCTGGCTGAAGTTCCTATATGATCGACGTTGAAGAACATCATTGCGCTTCGAGGTGGAAGTCGTCATCGTCATCGTCATCATCATGGATTCATCGTCATCATCATCAGAATCCAGAACTCTGAAACTAAAACGTGACTTGGAACGTCCTTTTGATGGGCTTTTGTTGTTACCATGGCCGTCCGTATTTCTTGACCGCTGGTTGATTGAAATAGTTAGGTAATAAATGGTCGGTAAGTGTGTTGTCGGAAGAACCATTCCGGTTGTTGACTTTTGCTTTGACTCCTAGATGCTCTCCTTATATAAGTTGGAAATTGTTGTATAATTTTATGGATAGTAATTTGTCCATAAAGGAATTGATACGTTTATGTCATGGCGGGATTAAAGGAGTTTTGGAATTGAATGTTGATCTCATTACGAGGAGATACCTTCAAGTTGCGTTCGGTGTTCGTGTTGGTTTTAATGGTTCTATAACGGTGGTGGTGGTAAGGAGGTTGGATCTGGAATTCTTTTGTTTTTAATGTTTGTTTTGTTAATAAGTTAAGTGGTGTTTTTTAATAATTGCCTCTATTAATTTATTGAATTGCTTCCGGTTAAGATTCACGTTTAGAGGAAATCCCATTTTAAAGAGCATTTAACAACTTTTTGAGTGTTTTGTGATTAAATGAGTATTGATTTGATTTATCACTTGAAATTCCTTACCAATTTTATTTCTTTCCAATAAAGTAACAATTAAAATCGTCGTGTGTGGTTGCAGTTATTTGATGAAATTAATTTAACAGTTTACATAGTAAAATTAACAAGTGATGGCTTGAGGCATGGTTTAGGGTACTAGATAGTCAGTAATTTTACCGTTAAAAGAGCATATAAATGCGTTGCGTAAACGGCAAGGTATTTTGAGTTTATAGGTGATATACATTCCATAAAATTAATTTTGACACTAAACAGAATTTTTGAAATAACTTCTACGTTAGAAAACTTTTGGTGATGACGAGCCACAACTTTTTTATCGTCAGCAGTGTATCGTTAATTATTTCTCTTATAAACATAAATATCTCGAATGTTTGCCTTTTTTTGTTCAAAAAGTCATTCAAACTTTGCCTTGATTGTCATTTTAGCTTTTAGCGACCCTGGAATCCGTCTTTAAGCATATTTTTAATTTTTTTCTATAGCCGTGTTTTATTGGTAATCTATATATGTCTAGCGTAGTAATACTATAGTTCCAATAAAACGCTTTATTCACTGTTTAACCCAATCTTAATTTGACTCCCTGCAATAATTTTCAAATATTATTAATGTCAAAATCAAAAAAATCTTCTGTCACAAGCAAAATATAAAAGGGAAATGTACACTTGAAAATATAACAAATAAAATGCATAATGTTGGGTCGACTTGCAAAATGCATGAAAAATGAAGTTTGCATTGAAATGGTATAAAATTTTTAAAATTTTTCTTACTTATATTTGCAGTAAGACATAAAAGTCTTGATTTTGTTGTAAGTTGCATAGCTGACCAAATCCCTTTGCAATTTCATTGGCTTAAATGGCAGAGTTTAAACTATGCAACTAAGTTTCCGGCAACTTTAAGGGAACAGTTGAACAATCGTTGTTCAATATTTTCTTTAAATTATTTGGATAGTAAATATTTCTTTATTCTTTTCATTCAATAAATAAGATATTAGAAGACAGAATGTTAACATGAAATTATAAAGAAATATTAAGTAAAACTTTCGAGAAGTTACTTTAAGTTGCCTGCAGAGTCATAAATACCAACTTATTCTACTCAATACCATATTATTAATGTTTCCATAATATGTTAAACTATTCATTTTTTTTCGCCGAGCAGTGGAAATTCTGTCTACCAATTATTGAAATGTTTGGCATTTGAGGTTAGTTTTGAGCGAATTTTTAAGTCTCTAGTTTGTGGAATGCAATCACTATATACATATGTAGCTGTGGATTGCGAATTTAAGTTTGCTGTTCTCAGAAGATAAATGTACGTTGTTGGCCGCGTAAAAACTATTAAAATAGAAAATAAATATTAATATTTATAATTATTTTTTGCAGTGTTTTTCTTTCAAATAAGAAGTTCGTTTTATTATTAATTCACATCGTGCGTTGTAAAGTTAAAACAAAACTAAAATTGATATTAGCTTCGAGAATTGCTTAAAAATATTTTTATCGCATTTGAAAGTTACAGTTTATGTACAAAGCACTTAACTCTTGATTTTACTTACTTAGGTATCCCTGCATTTATTGGGGTGTTTTTGAAAAATGTACAATACATTTCTAAGGTCTAGTTAAAAAATGCATGGAAATACAGACCAAGTTGACTTAAATATAAATTAAAGTTTAAAAAAAGTTTCCGACAACTTTAAGGGCCTTCAATATTCTTCAATTTATTACACAACTAGCGGTTCTTCCCGGCATCGCACAGGATAGATAGATAATTATATAAAAGCACATCATATTAATAGTAGTTTTTGAGTTGAGTCTAAAGTCTGTTTATTTATAACAACTCTGTGCTAAATTTCATCCAGATCCGTTGAGCTATTCTTACTTAATTGGAAAAATTATATTTTTAACTCTGGATATTTTATTATCATTATTATTATTTTATTTATTATTTATTGTTTTTATTTTAAACTTTTCTGAAAGTTGTTTTTCATTAAAAATTTATATTTTGTTTTGTTTACTTGTTTCCTTCATATTATTGTTTCCAAATTTAAATTTTATAACATATACATATACATATCTGTCCAAGACGTGTTTGTAAAAATTAGCCTATGTCCTATTCCAGACTATAATCAATCTCTGTAGCAAATTTCATCCAAATCCGTTAAGTCGTTCTGGTGCCACTTAGCAACAAACTTCCACCCATCAAAACTTTCACATTTAAATTATCAGGAGGATAAATTATAAAGGAAATTTATTTTGAGAGCAAAAATTCTATTTATTGATTAAACGAGATATTATGTAATCAGACAAAAGTCAACTTGAAATTACAAAAAAAAAAAAATAAACTAAATGAAAATTCTGGGAAGTTACTTTCTTTCAACTTTCTTTTATCGACGCCATTTCCGAAATAGTTTAAAGGTCAAATAATGAAAACTGACATATTTCATTTTTCATTGAAAAAATTTGCGGAACATTTATCTACATGCATACTGCTAAAATACTCTTACTGACTACTGACTTCTTTTTGCTCACTAAAACTCGACTAATATCAAGTATTTATAAATACTGTCTAAGTACATCTTACACTTATACATGCTTAGAAGTAGAGGGCGTTACCAATTTCGAAACCATAAACTGGCGCTGCATACTTAAAAGTTCTAAAATTTTTGTTTCTGTACATTATGAACACAAATTCCTTGACGTAAATGGAATATCTGTTCAAAATTTCAAAAAGCTATTAATTTAACTCCACTTGCAGATCGAAACTTGACAAGATAAGTTTTGTGTCCTGAATTAAGACTGCACCCCACGCAGAGGAAGAACTGTCATTGAGATTCGGCTTTACTATAACCTGATCAGCTGTTTTGTGTTTTTTTTTTGAGAAAAACAGCTATCTCTTTTCGTGGAATACCTACGTTGCCGTTAACGGGGATCGCCTGGTCTATTGGTCGATAGTAACCAATTTTTAACTTCTCATAGGGAATTATTTTGAATTGACATTGGATGACAGGACACCGCTACCTACCACACTGCGCACTCTACATTGGAAATTTTGCAACTATGCAAACAAGCGTCTGCGTAAACGAAAATTTTACGTTTCAGATGCGCTCCTACCACAGAATTAACGGTAAACATTCTATAAACATTTCTGATTTTGTCAATAATAATACTCCTAAAAATTAACGAAGTTCTGATCAAATATTGCAGAATGGGATCAACAATCGATTATACATACTTCTTAAATGACAGCATTAGTACACGAGATGCTATAGAAACTGAAAGAAACTTTTTGGGAATTTGACAAGAATGTCAAATAGCTACTTTAACGTCTTTCAAAACTAATTAAACTGCGAAATCATTCCTAATTTATTAACCTGATAAATCAACTTGATTTATATTTTGAAAAAGCTTTTAACTTGAGAAAAAGCAGCCCCGCCCAGCCCAACCTTGAATTTGTTTGTTTTGAAAAGAGTTTTCACTGAATTAATTAAATCTAAGCCTTTTACTTTCTTTATGAAAATGAATGTTGAATGATGGCAATCATATGATAAGACTTTTCAAAACTGTCACGCACTTCTTTTTTAAATGCATCTGCATCTCACTGCTGCATTTCTGCTGCTGCTGCTGATGATGATGGTGAAGCTGACCCAGCGAAAGTCTTTTCGAAATGAAATATGTTTTTTTTTTCATTTGACCTCAAAAACTGTCTCATGTCTCAAAACAACTTGCAAATCACCATCAAAGACAAAACGTGCAAAATTTCCTGATTATAATTCCATCTCACGATTCACTTTTATATGATGATTCGTTATTTATTGCCCTGCATTGTGTGTGATGATGAGGGAATGAATTTAATGCACTGCCAGCAATGGATACACAAATGTCCAAACCTAAACCACAAAACCCTGATTCACACGACTTTCCAGCTGGCATTGCATCGTGGAAAAGTGGTCACCATCACGAAGACCGACATCATACTCGTAATAAAAATATTTCTGTCCCATGTCCAGTGACAAGAGTGCGTCCGTCTAAATCGAGTTTGTTTTCTCATATAAAATGGCCAGGCCACTTCGCATCGACATCAAGACCCCCTTTCATTTTCATTGCCCACTTTGCGCTTGCTGGCTTCACGCTTCAAGGCAAGAACTCCAGCAATGACCTTTCCCCGCCGTCAGCGTCGCGACGGACGGTTATAGCCAGTTACAACAACGCGTCGCTTCGTCCGTCGAATTTGTGTGACAAATTTAGTTCTTTGGGACAAATGAGAGTTTCTTATAAAATATTTTTCTTCTTGAGTCACCGACTGGGGTGGCGCGGCGCGGTGTTGCTTTCACACTTTCTCATTGTGTCGGACAAGAGTCAAATAGTAAGTAGTGTTCAATACGGGGGCACTGTATAATGTTAATCCTAATTAATGCAGTTTCCGCCGTTGGCCGCCACGCACCGCCTCTATCGGATCTGTATAAAACGCGCGCAAAAAGTGAACGAGACTTATTGGCTTTTTGTGACACATTAGACCGCATTAAAAGTCACAAGGTGCTTGTTGTTTGTTGATCATCATTAACGAACATTGAACATAGAAAATTAAACATTTTTGCACACATTTTTTGCTTTGTAGGAAAAAGAGTAGGAAAGGAATTCGTGTTAAGAAATACTGGGACAGGAAATAGGCAGTGCTGCGATAAACTTTTTTGTTCAGTTGAAAATGCCATCGAATGGAATTGCATCTAAGTACAGAAAATATTCTTTAATACATTTAATTTAATAATTGAATTTTTTGAAACTGTGATTTGGTAAAAAATTAAGATTCTAAGAGTCCATGTTTAACAAACCACATCATTAAACTTTAATTTGACTAACTGACGCATTTTAGATACTCCTTTTCAATTAGTCAAGATTTATTGTTCACATAAGACAATGATTATTTCTAAAATGTGATGTCGAATTTTGACTTTAATGTTTAGAAAAAATAGAAAATGAGCTGAATTGTCCAGATTCAAGAAAACTGTAAATTATGACAGAAAGTTACTGGCCCAAAATTTTAAACGATTTAGGAAAATTGTAAAGCCAGTAAGTTGCTAAGCTAAAAAAGTGGTTTTGCTAATTTTTTAACGATTTTTACATCTTACCCGTATTATCTTCTAACATTTGACTAATAATAAAATCATAGATTGAATACTTCAAGCTTAGTTATTTGACATCTGTCAATTCCCTATAAAAAAAAGACTTGTTAATTTACTTGATTTGTGCGTTTTTTTTTATAAATCGTTAGCCATATTTTTTTCTTATTATTAAAATGCTTTCGGAAGATGAAAATTTTTTAATACGTATTAGCAGACCCGTCGAACTTTGTCTCTGCCCAATTGAGTTCTAAAAGCATGCCTGTCTGTTAGATTGGTCGATTTGTCAACAACCGATCAAAATGTTCATTACTTTTGGAACTTAGAAAAAAAAACTTAATATACGAGTATAAAAAAAAGTGGTGTTAGTTGACCTATTTATAACTCAAGAATGGTTTAACCGATTTGACTAAAATTTGGCACAGTGATAGTTTATAGTGTGGAATAGTCTAAAGTCTACTTTTTATCCCGGTAATATGATTTCTGCGAGATAGATTTCTTTAAAATTTTTTCAATCACGCCAGAATGGCTGAACGGATCTAGATAAAATTTGGTACAGCCATAGATTATAGTCTGGAATAGCAGATATATTAATTTTTATCCCAGTAAAATGTATTTTATTAGGATTAAACATTGACCACAAAAATTGAGGCAATCTGCCGTTATTGTTCTAAATTCATCACAACGAAACAGATGTGAATTTCGGTTATTCTGCCGCTCAAACAAGCAACTATGAAAAAATTGCATGCATAATCGAGTTTCTGCGGATGAGTCAAAGTTTGCCGGGTCCTCTAGTTTATAATAAAATTATTTGAATTGCATTGTGTGGAAGTAATTTCCTTGGCATTTTGAGACCAGTAAATCTAATTCATTGACACATTGATGATAGAAGATTTTAATAATTGTATTGTGGTGACAGAATGACAGGCAACTGTAAAACCTTTCTTTAACGGTGGATAGACAAAAATTTGACAGCCAACTGACAATCAAAAAATTTCTAGAAGTCGAGTTTTTACTGTCTTCCTCGCAATTGTTCCATATTTTAAACGTTTTCTGGACTACGAAAAACATTTCAAAACCAAAATCAGCCGAATAGGCCAAGTCGTTCTCGAGTTTTACCGAGAAAAACAAACAGAAATTGATTTGTATATATAGAAAAGATATAAAATCTCGTTCGAAAATTGCGATGTCTTATCTCTTATGTCCAGGGCAGGCACTAGTTAAACTTGCGCCCTGTACTAGATTTGTAGAAAGCGCCAAGTTGAACAAGTTTTGTGTTTAAAATGCAAATGGCAGTGTTTGCTTCGGCAATATTTTACTCCTGGTAATGTGCCCCAAAATTTAACGCCCTGTGTATTTGCACATATGGTTGCACCGGCCCTGTTTATATCCCGAAGAAATCCCTTCGTAGTGCTGGACTATGGAGAATCTTACTCTTGGTTCAAATTTGACAAGGTTACAGTTCAGTTGTTGGTTGAAAATCTAGACATCCAAGACCGAATTACAAACAGTGGGCTTAAAGTTCCACTGAAACTAGAAATACTTAAATTATTGCACTGTATGAAACATAAGTTTTAAAGTTTAGAAAATATTTAAATCAAACTAAACAAAAAGTTCAAAATTTTGGAATGGGTTAACAATTTCTAAATATTTAAAAAAATGCTTCTTAGAAAAACTCTTAGTCCTTAATAAAAGGCTGTATTCAATGATAATAAAATTTTGAAAACTTTTCAAAAATAGGTTTTAACATCAGATTCTTGTTTAAGTCATTTTCATCACTTTAATCGCTGTTACACATTTTTTAATTAAAAAAAAAACTTTTGCCTTATAACCCTTTCAGTTTCTTGAGCATCAAGTAATACTGTCAAATAGATGTAAAAAATAAGTCAAAGCGGAATGTCTGAAAATTGTCCAATGTGAACAAAAACCGTCAATAAAAGAAAAAACTGCCAAATTTCGTCAGTCTAATACAAAAGTAAAACAAATTATTAGACTTTTTCGGAACTTAATGATCCTCTTAGGGTCCATGAACGTCACAACTCACGGCTGTGTTTTTCTCTTTGTTTTTTGTTTTATGAATATTCATAGTATAAAGTTAGTAGCTCTAAAATTTATTTCTATTTTTACACTTTACACAAGGAACGAAAGACTAAAATAACTCTTGGACCTTAAGGCATTATTTCTCTCCAACATTATTAAACTTAAATACAAATATTTATGTTTGTTGTATTAAGACTTCTTCATCCTAACCTATTTGTCTTAGAAGACACCGAAAGTCCATTAAAATATTAGTCAGTATTATATAACTAATAATAGAGTAGTCGAAGTTCATTAAAACGAAAAGAAAAAATATATCACTTAAGTTATTCATAATTTTTGCCCTTAGCAAGTGCAAAAACAAATTTGCAAATTTAAATTTTTCGGTGAGAGTTTAGTCATTAATTAGAATTATGAGTTCTACAGGGTGTACAAAAATAAAATAATCACTAATTTTGAAGTATTTGACATCTGAAAAAGTATGTGTTCAAAATACATCAAAAGTCTTCGATGTTGAACCCAACGATCCGGCAACTTGCAGCCCTTGTGAAGTTACTTAAGAGTAGTTATCGATAACTTGGTCAAAAATAAATGAAAACGTCAAATTGACGTCTTCTCGAAATGAAGTGTGTAAGTGTTTCATTTATTAAATTCAAAATTTGCCTTTATAAATTTCATTGAATTCAATTTCCATAAAATAACTTAAGGCTTATCAGCCAAAAATAGTATTAATGAAATTCTGTCACTGATTTTTAATCTAGACAAAATGGCACCTTGACGAAGAAATGGTATTTCTGTATACATTTGTTCTTTTTGGCATAGTCTTGACGTCTAAGTACTTAACAATAGTTAAGTCCTTGACCATGTTCTTCCTTTTAACAGAACTGAGAATAAAATAAAATGAATTTGACACATGTCACCCTGTACAATAACTCTCTTAACTTTAAGCAAAATGAAATAAAATAAAGATGCCAAAGTATGTATTGTCATTAAAACAAAACACTCTAGATGCTTCAAATAAAACACGGAACAGTTCTTTTAGTACCAACTCACTGACCAGGACAAAGCTCATAAAATCTTAGATTCACATTTTCCTTTCAAACTATTAAATTTTAAATTTCTCTAACTTCGTTTGGAAGTAGAATGTTACTTAACTTCCTAAGATCATTTTGAAAATTCAAATACGAAACAAAATACTTATGAAGGATGAACTGCAAAAGATTTATGGCGACATTAATAGCTCTCAGTGAAAATTTTAAGATCTTTTTCCATTTGGTTTTTCAATTCCTGGTTAAAAACCGCGCATAACTAATTTTGTGCATCTTACAAAATTAGACTTGGTGCTGATTAAGGAAAGTAACTTCTTGTAATGAAATCAATTCGTTTTGAATAATTATATCTAATTGAACAGCTCCAGATAATTGGAATTTCTCTTTGAAAATTGGAATTTCAACAAATTCTTTAAGTTATTTTAAACTTAAAGCTATAAATCAATAAAACCAAGGAAAAGCTACTGGGTTCACAGTATCTTGATATAATTGGTGTAAAATTAATACAGAAGCTGAAAATTAAGACTGATTTGATATGCTTTCGTCATGATTAAATGGCTAAAAGAAGTGAATGAAATAAAATGTTAATCTGGATCCCGTTAATAAGAAAAAGTCAAGTTAAAAACATTAAAAAGAGGGGCACCAAAGACGTTAATGATTTTTAATATTTAGCAAGCAGTTTGGAAACCATTTTGGTTCTTAGAACTTAATGACTCAAAATTTTAAGCGATTAATATACATCAGGATGATAGAATACAAGAATAAATCTGTGTACATGTGTTACAATAAATTTTATTGGACATTTCCAACTAAAAGGTCAGTTTAATTTTATTTTCCCAAGCTGTCACTATTTGGACATGTTCGCATTCCCGTTTTTTAATAAAAGGGAGTTAGTAATTTACTAATTAGAAAAACGAAAAAAAAGGTTTAAAATTTTAAAGTTGCTAGTAAATTGTTAAATATTTAGCAAATAAGCCCCTAACAATAGGTTGTTTAAAATTTTGCACCAATGACTTTTAAGGGACGCCTTACTATTTGAATTGAATTGAAAAACCACATAACTGTCAGGTTATATTCACGGATTACGGAATTATAGCTTGATACTTGACTTAATTCTTCTAATCAATCCTCAACATTCATCAACTAGTTTGAGGTTTTGTTATTTTGAATAGTCCGTCTTTTGGGTAGCTGTCACTTTTAAAACTGTTATCATTTGACATTTGACAAGTAAAATTCACGCTATTAGTAAGAATTTAACGATGAACATTTTGCAGTCAAAGTTAGGAAGACTCAAAAACTGTTAGGTTTGAAACTTATGCAACCAATTGGAGCTGGTTTGAGAAGTTGATAGCGATGTGAAGAATACACATAAACCGTGTGAGTCATTGGCGAAAACCTAGGTTCTTCGATTCCTTGCCAATTTTTCATATTGGAGTCCATAAAATGACATTTATTTTTGAAGCAAAAGTTCTTGCCAGTGTTATTTCTGGAAGTGGTAACCGCAATTGGCCACCTCGATCTTGTGATTTAACACCTTTAGACTTTTTACACAGGTGAACATTTTATTGTTTCGACCTTTTGAGAAATCAGGTATCATAGCAGACTAAAGGACATAATGTTCAATTTAAGAAAAATAGATTTTCAATTGGAACGTTCTGTCTGTTTCACTAATATGTTGTAATAGTTCCAGTATGTGTACAATAGGCGTTTAGAGTCCGAGCATATCGAGCATGTTCAGAACATCCTCTGAACAAGCTCTGAACAAAATTCAACTCAGTCTGCTCAGTTATTTTATTCTGAGCTCATAGAGCGCGAGTTAAGTATCCATAGCAAAACATATTGAGAAAAAAGATAACATTATTTGTATTCAATGATATCTTTAGTCTCTAGTACAGTCTTGCACACAACGCTACAATGATAACATATGTAAAAGAGATAATATCGTTTGTATACAATGTTGGAATATTATCTCTTCTTCATTATCAAGCAAGACGATTGTACGCTTGGGTCTTCTTGTAGATAGATAAGAAAAGTATATAAATACGACTGTATGATGAATTTATCAATAGTCTTATTGTAACTACATAGTAGCCTTAAGCTCCTTTTAGAATTAGTAAAAAGTATTTCAATAATAAAGGACATAGTTCCAAATAAATATTGTTTAATTTTAAAAGTAAGAAACAAGTGTTTTAATTGGCGATCCTGCCAGGAGGTTAAATATACTTTTTAACTTCAATCGAGCGGACCTCGGGAACAAGTAGTGAAATCTAGTATAAACAGAACACTCGCGTTACCGGTTACAAGAATTACCTAGCATAGCAGGTACAAATATAGCTTCTTCGTACGAAGCAGCAAAGCAATTCAGTGAAAGTGTATATGTGGAGAAAAAAAACACACAAATTCGACGACAACAGACACGAGTTCAAAATGGAACAACTCGCAGTATTAATGGCAAGATTAGAAGCTTTAGAAACCAGGTGCAACACAGTAACACAAACCCTAGAGCACACACGCACAGAGAATGCAAGGTTAGCAGCAATAATAACTAACCAAAATCAAATAAACACTAATTTAGAAACAAAACTAAATGAAGTAAAATCTGGATTAGGCATAGTACCAAACATACCTGTGCTAGAGGAAATAAGAACCACATATACAGATGGTAGTGAAATACAGTTAGACGCATTTAAAAGCCTACCTATTTTCAACGGCGATCAATCAAATTATCGGTCGTGGCGCGAAGAAGCATCCAGATTAATGGACAGCATTAAAAACTTCAAAACACACAGTAAGTACGCAGCAGCATTGACTATAGTGAAAAGTAAAATACAGGGTGCAGCCGCGAATGTGTTAACTAATTATAACACAATTTTTAATTTTGAGGCGATACGTAACAGATTAGATTATACGTACTCTAATCAAGAACCTCTATACGTGCTACAAGACATGATGAAAGCCATCACGCAAAAAAGAAGCACACTGTCTGAATACCACGACGAGATAAATAAAAATCTCAATTTAATAATATCAAAAATCACTATGTCAGGTGATCCGCCGAATATAATCGACAGACTAATTAAAAATGCTAACGACGACGCAGTTCGTATATTCATTGATGGTATGAGTGACAACTTTACAAGAGGATCATTATATTCAGCTACAATAAATGATCTAGAACACGCATTCGCAATTGCTCGCAGAATAGAACATGATAATGTGCACAGGCATTTACATCTCACTCAAGATAAGCACCACAAAAATATGCCACATGAACGCAGAAACGAAAGAAGACCAAATTATTCGAGCCAAACAACGAATTATCAACCCCAGAAGCAATACGATAATATGCAGCAACACAATCAAGGACCACGCCTAAACCCTTTCAAGAGAAATGACGGACCACAGCCGATGGAGATAAACTCGAGACAAATTGTACATGCACAGCGACAAAATTGGAATCAATACAAACCCGATGTATATAATCCACCAGCGAAACGTGAACACAGCGGGAGTTTCAACACACACAACAGACCGCAACGATCTTATCAGCAGAACTTCAAGCAGCAGAGAGTAAATAACTCCCGACAACAACGCAGAGACGATGTCAGCAGTACATATGCAGAAGCAGATGAAACGGAATGTATGGTAAATAATAACATAAGAATAGATCATTTAAACTAGTAGACGGGTTGCCCTGCTTAAATTTAACTAGTACTATTTCTAAGAAAATTTATAAAATTCTTATTGATACTGGTGCAACCCATAATTACATTAATAGAAAATGCGATTCTAGCGAAAAAATTAAAATTAAACCTATAAAAATAAAAACAATGCATGGTTATTCTATGGTAGATACAAAGAAAGTAGTTAGGATATTAAAGAAAAATATAACATTTTTTGAATTAGAGGATATTCAGTCTTTTGATATGATATTAGGATATGAAGGACTTAAAGTTCTAAACGCGGAAATAAATTTCAGTAATATGACTCTAACTACCATAAGCAGTGTCGAATCTATTCAGAAAATTAATTACATAATTGGGGAAAATAATATTTATAAAGCAGACATAGATAGACTGATGAAGATTAATAACAGCATAGGACCGTTACCCTTTACAGATACTATAGAAGCAAGCATTAGGACGACCAATGATAATCCGGTTTATGTTAAACAATATCCATATCCCATAGCAGATAACGAATTCGTAAACAAAGAAATACAGAAACTCTTACATGACGATATAATAGAAAAAAGCCATAGTCCTTATAACAGTCCCATATGGACAGTACCTAAAAAAGGTTTGGACGAAAAAGGAAAACCAAAACGGCGCATGGTTGTTGATTTCCAAAAACTTAACGCTCACACTGTAACAGACAGATACCCCATTCCGGATGTCAACATGACAATTCAAAATTTAGGTAAAGCCAAGTACTTTACAACGTTAGATTTGGAGTCAGGTTTCCACCAAATTAAAATCAAAACAGATGATAAAGAAAAAACAGCTTTTGCTATAAATGGCGCAAAATATCATTTTAAACGAATGCCTTTCGGGCTCAAAAATGCACCAAGCATATTTCAGAGATGCGTGGACGACATTTTGAGAGACTTTGTAGGTAAATTCGTACACGTTTACATTGATGACGTATTGATATATTCTTCATCTGAGGAAGAACATATACAGCACATAAGTCAAGTATTCGACGTACTCAATAAAGCCACATTAAAAATATCTGATGAGAAAAGTAAGTTTTTTCAAGAAGAAGTAGAATACTTAGGTCACATAATCAGACATGGTAGAATCACTACGAACCCTGAGAAAATAGCAGCTATAGAAAATTTTCCAGTCCCACAAACGGTAAAGGATTTGAGAGGATTTTTAGGTCTTACAGGTTACTATCGTAAGTTTATAAAAGGATACGCAAGCATAGCCAAGCCCCTGACATTATATTTACGAGGAGATAACGGTAAAGTAAACAAAAAACAAAGTAAAAATATTAAGTTAAATCTGAATGATTCAGCATTAGAAGCGATTAGAATTTTAAAAAATTATTTGAAAGAACAAGTCGAACTTTTTCAACCGGATTATAGTAAACCATTCGAGCTTACTACTGATGCATCCAACATAGCTATTGGAGCCGTACTAAGTCAGAATAAGCAACCTATACACTTCTTGTCAAGAACACTGAGTAAGACAGAAGAGAACTATAGCACAAACGAGAAAGAGCTATTAGCGATCATATGGTCCTTACAAAAACTCAGAAACTACATATATGGTATAGCAGACTTAACCATATATACCGATCACCAGAGCCTTATATATTCTGTATCAGAAAAAAATCCCAACACAAAGCTGAAACGTTGGAAGGGAATCATTGAAGACTTTGGAGCAAAATTAGTTTATAAACCAGGAAACCTAAATCTTGTAGCTGACGCATTATCACGTCAACGCATAAATACTTCTACCATAGAAACAGCACATTCAGCTGAAAGTTCTTCTAATGATATAATAAAAACTGTGAATCAGCCTTTTAATGCATACGCTGCACAGTTCGAACTTATTGAAGATATAACAAATAATATCGAAACACAAATCTATTTTAGTAACAAAATAAGACTCATAATAAAGTTTAAGGACAAAGACTCTTTACTAAGGCAGATGAAAGAAGTTATACAACCCCAAAAGATTGTAGCTTTGCATACGAAATTTGAAAACATATACAAATATGGTGAAAACATAAAAAAAGAATTCCCACTAGTAAGATTTATATTCACACCAAGAAAACTTCAAGACGTGACAAATTTGGAGGAACAACTAAAACTTGTAAGGGTAACTCACGAAAGAGCACACCGAGGGTTACGTAACAATATACAAGAAATCTCAGAGAAATATTACTGGCCCGATCTAAATAAACAAGCAAAGAGTTTCAACAAAAAATGCATAGCATGTCTATTTGGAAAATATGAAAGAAAACCTATCAGAGAACCTCTGAATAATTCAGAAATACCAACACATGTGGGAACACACATTCATATGGACATATACTTCAACGACAAGTATACTTTCCTTGTAACAGTAGATAAGTATTCTAAATATACAATCCTTCGGGAAATCGAAACTCGAAACAGACTGTACGACGTTATGGAAGAGGTCTTATCTAATTATTTCCCAAAATGTGAACGACTCATGACAGATAACGAGAAGGGATTCAAAACAGAAATGGTGAACCAAATGTGTTTGAAATACAACATAACTAAAGTAGAAACTCCAGTATACAGATCGACAGCGAACGGTCAGGTAGAACGTGTAAACGGTACAATAACTGAACTGTCTAGAATATTCACAATTCAGAATAAAACAAGACTTATCGAAGAAATATTTAGAACAGTGCGTGAATTAAATAATTCTATACACTCAGTTACCGGTTTGAAACCTAGAGACATTTTCTTTAATCAAAATAAATATAGCAATAGTGAAATTATAATAAATAAACTAAACTCAGCATCCAAAAAAGTGATCGAACGTCTAAATAAAGGAACTCGACACAGAGAGTATAAAAAAGGAGATAAGATAATGGTAAGAATCACAGGTCTTAGAAAGAAATCTAACGCCAGATACATAACAAGAATAGTAGAAGAAGATAAAGGAGACACTGTAATCTCTAAAGAAGGAATAAAAATTCACAAGGATAACATAAAGAATTATCATTTTTCAGATGACGAAAATATTAATATTCCTAACATTACTAGGAATTGTACAGAGTCAAGAAGGGCAAGGAAACGTTCAAATAACTGAGTTACTAAACAAGAAGTTTATACTTACGCAAACAGATGACGTGTATTTATTCAAAGAACAAACTTATTTGTTACATGCCACCAACCTGACTTCGATATTTCAACCTTACGTAAATATCGTAACTAGTAAATATCAACCTACACAAGAAGAAAAAATTTGGTTAAGTAAAATTAAGAATTTAGCAGACCAATTACAAGAACATACTAGGCATACTAGATCAATTAACTTTTTAGGAACAGCTTTCAAATATGTGTTTGGTAATCCTGACCATTATGACTTAGTTAACATAGAAACGAGTATAAATAATCTCATAGAAAACAATAATAAACAAAAAACTATAAATTCTAGATTTGAACAAATTTTGCAACAATTCGAAGGTCAGAGCCTTAAAGAACATTTAGTAATAGAACAAGTGTACGAACAATTATTATTATTGACCAGAACAATTAATGCAGCAAAAAATAATGAATATTTATCAGAAAGCCTAGACTTAGATGACATTAAAAATATTATTCAACATGAAATAATTCAAGTACCCATAATAAATATACTTCAGTACTCTAAAATATTATTAGCTAGAACTGATGAATTCTTCATCACAATATATAAATATCCAGTTCTAATTAAATCATGTAAATTGTATAAAGTAACACCTTTAAATTCAAAACATGGAAAAATCATTACAGATAAAACAATTGCCTTATGTAACCAAACTTATTTAAGAACAAGAAATTGTCAAAATCATCTAAGTAAAAACATTTGTGAAATTAACTTTGAAGAAGAAAATTGTCTTATTCCACTTTTAAAGAATATAACTTCAAAATGCAACATTAAACAAGAATACGATTACGACTTAGAAATTGAATCCGGTGTTATGTTATTAAGCGGTAAGCATAAGTTAAATAATCAAACAATTAATGGTATAAACTTAGTTACTTATGAAAATACTATAAATCTAGACGATAAAATATACAAAAACATGCATAAGCAAATTAAAGAAGTTATATTAAGAAATCATAATTCAGAGTCTTACATCGACCAAATAATTAAAGAAGATACAATGTACAAATTCGATAACATAGATACTTTAAAAAAACTAATTATTCCTTTTGAAGAAAAACCGATATTATCAACTATATACACAATTGTAACACTGATTGTTATTCTAGCATTTACGTACGTAATGATAAAAACTATACAATGTATAACAGATCGTCAAAAACAAAAAAAGATTGACGCATATAACAAAACTTATGAAAGAGAAATGTTAAAAATAGCGTCGAAAAATCGAGACGATTTCGTTTAACAAGGGGGGGAGTTAAGTATCCATAGCAAAACATATTGAGAAAAAAGATAACATTATTTGTATTCAATGATATCTTTAGTCTCTAGTACAGTCTTGCACACAACGCTACAATGATAACATATGTAAAAGAGATAATATCGTTTGTATACAATGTTGGAATATTATCTCTTCTTCATTATCAAGCAAGACGATTGTACGCTTGGGTCTCCTTGTAGATAGATAAGAAAAGTATATAAATACGACTGTATGATGAATTTATCAATAGTCTTATTGTAACTACATAGTAGCCTTAAGCTCCTTTTAGAATTAGTAAAAAGTATTTCAATAATAAAGGACATAGTTCCAAATAAATATTGTTTAATTTTAAAAGTAAGAAACAAGTGTTTTAATTCGCGCTCTGAACGTGTTCAGAACGAAAAAAAAAAAACAAAATTGATACTCTGAACGTTCAGAGCTAAAAAAGAAACACAATTTTTTTTTGACAGTTCAGGCTCTGCTCTGAACTACAAAAGTAACACGCCTGATGTCTCTTTAAAATGTAAGTTCTTTAAGTCCAGCAATAAAGTCCGAATGGTTTGTCAAATAGAATGGAAGTCCAAATTTTGCATTGCATAAGTTTTGGCAATTTACTTTAAAAATAAAAGGAATCTTTTAAGTGTCTTGGAAACCATCGCAATTGTTACTGCCTGTCATTATTTTATGGCTGACATCTTGAGCAGTGTTGTAGTTCTCAAACAGTACTGTTATTTCACATAGAAATAGTATTGGACCTAAAGCACAACCTTGTGGGACATCTTTTAACTACTTTTAATTACCTCTTGCGCATTTTTGTAAGGATCTGTCAAGTTTGAGTTTGGCGTTTTAATTGTTCCACATGTAAACTCAACTTAAAACTTCTTTTAAGTATCAATCCAAGATCTGGAAAACTACCACTTTTCTCTGTCAGATTGTGTTTATAATTTGGCCACTTATTATGTCTCAAAGATTGTTGTGCCTTTGAAGAAATTAGATGTGCAAAGTTCAATTGCAGTTTCTTTCAATTGTTAATATGCAAAGATTTCCCATTTCCTAACACATATCTTATATACTTACCCAGTTTCCTTCTTTTAATACCCAACTCGATGACAGATACAAATTTAGTCACCTTTCTTCTTATTCGAAAGAATTCCCTAGCTCTATCCCAGTTCACCTGTTCACATTCTGATTGTTGTTAATCACATGGTTTTGTTTGCTTCTTATATTCAACTTCCGCTGCAATTAGGTTCCAGGTTCTAAGCAGCTCATACACACATAAAGAATTATACCTACTCCCGCATCGCATTCCATTTAATGCACTCTGTTCCAAGTTGAGAAGGTATCAAGCCAGGAAACCTAAAATAAAACAGGAGTAATTTTCTTCTAATTCAGTGCAACATTTTTATATATTATGTAGGACGTCGTCGCGGTCGGTCGTAGGTACCATAAGATAGATAAAGCCTTCCTATACGAGAACGAGGCGACTATAAGCTACACTTGCATGCCCAGGTTCACATGCATAATACAATAAATTAGATATTCTTGATCAGATAGTAAATCATTAGATGCAAAATGGCATGTGCATGCTTAAGATGGCAAAAGCTAGGAGCAGTTCCATGGCATAGGAACGAGTATGTGAGCGAGCGGACTAAACTCTCATCTAAGTTGATTATTAGGAGGTACCTGAACGATTCCAATGAGCACCTTTATAGCGGCTGGCCAGGTCTGGCTGACGGTACTCGTAGTTGGCTCACTTCTTCCAGATTCAGACCCACGACGACGAACGCGACGGCCACGGAATAAACAGATCTAAGAGACGATTTTTTATATGTTTTCCGGCAGTGATATTCGATCTGCCAGCGAGAATGAGAACGGGAACGAGAAGAGCTCAAGTGGCTCCACTCCAACCATGAACTGAACATGGAACCATCTCCCAGAACTATGGCTAAAGAATCCAGCGAGAATACCCATTTGCACTTCTTCTTTTGCTTTTGGGCGGATTACCCTGCTCTGTATGTTACTCTGGGTCTGGATGGGCTTTGGCACTTCTTCGTCTCTCTGTCTCTGGGCCTGTGAAAACAATTCCTGGACTCATTTTTACCAACTTTTGAAGATGAAGATTGTGATTTTATTTGCCTCTGCTCTTCTTTTTTTTGGATTTTGTTGGCGGCGCGGTGTGGAGCAGTTTGGAGTTGTTGTCTCTGACTTTGGTGTATTTAAGGTTTTAGGTGTTTCCATACCAACTTTAAGTTCCAATGGGGGAAGACCATGCAAATGGCATTTTTTGCAAACTAGCTCGCGGAATATATTTGAATTTTCAATGGACTTCCTTAATACTCAAGATGAAAGATAGTGAAACGTAGCGCGAGGAATCTAATTCAATGGGTTTCAGCGGGGGTGGATTTAGGGGCGATTGAATGCCTTAAATAGTTTTGGAAATTGAGTTCAAACAGCATTCTTTTGGAATAACTCAGTTTTTAAAAAGTTTGACAGTTTTTTGGAAAATTTATTTGATCTGGTCAACAAAATTTAGTTATGGGCCCCAAAGTGACATTTGTGATATTCTGATCCATCCCTGATGTTTATTTCCAATACTTTTTGTACAGACTTACAATTTTTTGTGAGAAGGATCCTACATAGAACCAATCTTCTTTTCGTATTTCTTATGTTTTTCAATTTGTCGCCCTTAAAAGTGAAACTTTATTCAAATCAAAAGGAAATCCGCTCCTGTCTTAGTTGTTGCAGGCAGTTGATGTACCTTTGAGCCTTCCAAAATAAACACAAAAAAGGTGCTGGTATTGGGCATCTCTATATTCTTTGCCGGTGGCACCTCCACCTCCACCTTCATTTTGTCGAAGTAACTCGGCAGTGACAGCGGCAGTGGCGGTACAGACATCAGGCGGTTTTTGTCTTGTTTCTTTTTTTTGCATCTGGAAGAGTGCTCTTGTTTCAATGTTTGCGCTTGTGCACCCCTACCCATCAGCCCGTCAACTTTCTTGGCCTTGCCAGCAGCCAGCTGAAACAGGCGTAATAAAAGTTCAGTGGTGTGGATGTGGAGCTGGTGCTGTTGCTGGTGTTTGTTGGCGCAATTAGGTGGGATATTATACAATAGGTGCTTGTAATACCGTTGCAATACGGTATTTGGACATTTGGCGCTGGTTGGTTGTGTTTGGTGATGGAATTAATGTCAGTTGGGGATTTTTATTCGCTTTATTTTTTATTTTTTTTTTACTTATTCATGGAAATGTATGTAGTATCATTATAGGAAGCAGGAGGCGGGTGGTATTGGTATGGTTGTTTCTTGAGAGAACTGATTGATGATCTTTGATGATAAGAGGGTGAAGTTCTTTTTTATATGTAGTAAGATGGTAGATATAAACTTGTGAAGTGATGCCAATTCGTTGAAATTGCTGACAGAAGAGTTTAATTGTTTAGAAGATTTTTTCACACCTTGGATTTTGTTTAAGGAATTACATATTTTCTGAAGCTTGATTGTTCTAGCCTACATATATGTACATCCATTGTCACACTGTCAAAGTTTTATCAGATTGTTTACCTAGAAAGATGCAATAAATTGAAGGTGTTATCACAATGTTCCCTTTTTCGCTTAGATGATTGTGTTCAAGTACCATCACATTGTTCTGTCATGATATTTTGCATATTATATTAACGTCAATGTTAAACAGTTTCTTTTAAACCACCTGTTTCCTGGATCAAACTGTCAATTGATTGAAACCAATCATTGGAATTTTTTGACAGATCGTAGTTATCATATTCAACCAAAAAAGAGCTTCACCACTGCACAAAATTTTCTTGTGAAAATCGGGATCGGTGGCCATCTCGTTTTCGACCCATTAACTGAAAGAGCGACGTGCTTGATGGTAGTTCGGCTTTAATTCTTACACGAGTTGGATTCTGTGAGCACTGTCTTTGGTGCGCAATGTATCGCGCGATGTCTCTTAGGATGCCCATTATTCACTAGAGTAAACGTGGTGCTAAACCGATCCATGGTTCCTCGAATAACTGACTCTGCAGGGCGAATGTGTCGACTGAATAATAGACGGAGCGTTCCACGAACGGAACCATTATTTTGGTAATACATAAATGTGCAAAATTTGCAAACGTTGTTCAGGAGTAAGTCTATTCACTATGAAATAGCAAACCAAACTGAGCATAAATCAAATGACAGCTGTCAAAGAAACCAACTCCGAAAAAAGTGTTGCCAGATTGAAAACCTTGTGCTCAACCTTCAAAAAATATCTCAACATGATTTTCAACACTACAAAAACATGACCAAAACGCAAATGTCAAAAAAAGTTATTCCCACTGAATACAAGTTAGTACCTTTGTGACGTTTAAGACACATATTCTGATTCTCATAGAGAGGAATTTTACCTCATGGCATCCCAGTGTGAATTACCCAAATTCCTTTCTCCAGTAGGTTTAGAAAATCTCCACATTGGCACTTGTACTAACCAAAAAATTCTCATGTAATTTAAATCTAAAAAAAACTTAACAGCCACATCTTGTCAATTAAAAAAAACTGGACCTACATTCCTGCAACTTTTTTTTATCAACAAAATTCTTATGGAAACTCGAATTGTCAAGCCGCCACCAATTTCGGTTCCATATACGAGTAAAGTGGCTTCAGTTAAGAATTTCTATAGTCTACTGCCAAGAGGATGGAATGGTTCATTTGCAAATTGCCCGACTCTACACAACACTAGACTACAACAAAACCCCAACAAAACATGTCTCATGTCACACGAAAATCACCCAAAAAATGTGGGTCACCTCTAGACTATGTTCATATACGAGTTGGTACATATATCACGGTTGTTTTTTTGGCTGCCAAATACAATATACTTAACGGTGGCGGTGGCAGCGATAGCGGCGTTAACATTTCGTGTATTCAATCTGCTTCCGTATTTGATGAAACGTAATGAATCGCAACCTAAAGACGTTTACAAAAGCCTCCACAAGACAAGACGTCACACTAAAGAAAAAAAAGATAAGCTCCACAAAAAGTCAAAAAAAAAAATAAGATTTAAAATCCAGAAAAAAAAATCACATCACGATCCAGAAAAATACCAAAAAACCACCAGCACAAGCCGACAAAAAAGGAACGTTTTGTCGTCCGCATATTTAATTATTTCCAAACCACCCACTTACACCCCGAGCTAACTTTTGCCGTTTAAACTTCGGATACAATCGGTGGAATCAAAAACACGATTTACACTAGAATTTCACAATTTCTTAACCTCCTCCCGCAATCTCCTTTGTTCTCCCAACTAACCGACCGACCGATGCGACGAACCGACGACGAACGACATCTAGTGGCACTATGGAATGTCAGACTAAACGACCAACCGTCAAAGAACCAGAATACCGACAAACAAAAAAACTGTGAACCCTATTTAAACGGGTATTAGAGTATCGGAGACTTTTGGAGATCATGTTGTCCTGAATCCAGGGGTGGTTTGAAGTCATTTAAAGAGTCTAAGGCCAAAACATCAATGTATATGATCAGACTGAGTGTGAGATAGAAAAGTTTAGTGAATGATGGAGTGAGTTATCCAGAACACATACATATGTACATAGATGAAAAGCTCCAATAAAAATTCTTGTAAATTATGAAAATTTAAACGTCACTTTTGACATTTCTACTCTACACAAGATGTAAAAAAACTTGCTCCAACTTATTCACGAGATTCTTTAAGCAATGTAATATAATTTAAATCATGCCATATAGACGTCATATCTTAGAAAATAGAAACTGACATTTTTTGACATTTAAGCATGGGCTAAGTGTGAGTGATTGATTTAGTGTAGTGTGTAGTAGGTTAGAGAGGGAGTGAAAAAGAGAGAGAGAGAGAGAGAGAGAGAAAATGAGTACCTGAGTGAGTATTACTTAAAATTATATGGATGCTGTCATTTTTGACAATATTTTTATGACAGGTACATAAGTGATCAAGGTATTGTCAAAAAATATTACAACGAAAGGGTTGGGTTAAGGTTTTTGTATCGATAACCACAGGTTTGCCAAATTTGTGATATCGAAATGCATATTTAGAACGGTGACACTTCAAGTACCTACAGAAAGATGTCGTGGAGCCATCTTGCCACAATATCTACCGTGGATCCTGTTGTGTGTTCGTATTTACCAAAAACATTCTTCAAAAACAAAGATATTGCATATTGACGTAACAGCTAAAGTGTTGTTAAAGAATTTGACAGAATCAAACGCGTTCTATTTCTTCTTCGTTTCTATGCTGTCTAATTCCCAAACCTCAGATATGATTGGCGTAGAGAGGCATTAGTTAAAATTATAAAATCTTTCAATTATGTGTGGTTTTCGCCGACTTGTATAAGGTTTAAAAGAGTTCGAGCGATTAGGAAAGACGGTTAGAATATTAATATGAAGACAGGTTAAGTCTTCATTTGTCAAGTACGGTTAATCACCGAAACTCTGTCCTTGACAGTAGTATAGTATCGTCAGCGAAAAATGTTAATAGATTAAATGTATCTATGAAACAGGAGATCCTTAATAAAGAAAATGAAGAGATTCGGAGGCAAAAGGTAACCCTGCGGCACCCCAGGGCTTAATTTTGTGAATATCAGATTTGAAACCAAAAGTTAAGTTCTAGTTCAAAGAAGAAGAAGAAGAAGAAGAAGAAGAAGAAGAAGAAGAAGAAGAAGAAGAAGAAGAAGAAGAAGAAGAAGAAGAAGAAGAAGAAGAAGAAGAAGAAGAAGAAGAAGAAGAAGAAGAAGAAGAAGAAGAAGAAGAAGAAGAAGAAGAAGAAGAAGAAGAAGAAGAAGAAGAAGAAGAAGACTTTAGCCGCCTCAAGTAATATTCAGGCCCGAATTTGAAAAAACGAAATACACCCCTGTAAACTTTTATCCCAAAGATAAAGTTTCTCACGTTTTTCGATTTTGTCGTTAGACCGCGTGCACCAAACCGATGATGATGGTAAGCATACCAACGACTTTTCATCTGTCCACAAACTCCGCCAAATGTGTAATGGAATAGTAATGAAATGTGTCAATAATTAATTGAATTTAATTAAAAATAAACGAAACAAAATAAAATCAAACAAACAAACAAACCACAACCAAAGGTACGAATACATTTGGATTTGAATTTGAATTCGGCTTTGACTTTGGGATTGGCTTTGCAAGGAAGACCTGCTTCGAACTCCCATCGAATTCGAATCCGAAACAAACAATCCAAAGACTCCCGCATCAGGACACAATGTTTTGACTTTTCTGAAGGCAAATACACGAATTTGCTATTAAATTTTAGTACAATCTAACTTCGTCGTCTTCGTCGGTTGTTGGTTGTCGGTCGTCGTTCGTCGAGTGTTGCACTTAATTAAGATGGATCCGTGTCAGTATCTGGAATTAGTATAAGGTCATCCCATGATGGGGGATGCAAAATGGCTTTGGGAATTTCTCTCTTAACCTTAACGTTGATCCCGAAATGTTAAGGTATCTACGAGTATATGGTTGCACGACGAGTTCCAAAATGAATGGCTGAATGTGTGGGTATACGGTTTGGAAGTTGGAACGCACGTTGTGAGTCACAACAGCCACGACAATTTTATAGTAAAAGTGCAAGAAGTTACTTTTTTTGCAATTAACCCAGTTCCCATGGTCCATGATGGCTCTAGCCATACAGAAGCCATGGAATTCAATACTCGTTCGTTGGGTGGGAGGAAGACCTTAACCATGGGCTATCTGAATAACTTAAGTAGGAACATGTCCAGCTGGGCAATCAACGTGACATTTGCGATCATTTGACAAAATGAAAGTGCCTCATTGTGGAGTGTGTTTCTGCTTATTATTTAAATCTCACCAAAGGTTGCCCCATACGAGAACCTATACATACTTGCAGACAGAAGACAAGGAGGAATGTCATTCGCGATTCCATTGAATGTTGGTCGAAGTCGGTAGGTGGTATGGGCGGTAGGTGGCAGGCAGCTGGGTGAAAATGAAGATAATGATGGATCAGCCATAGGTACAAGACCAGGTATACAAACATAGGTTAAGGTAATCCAATGCCTCCAGCCACCAACTACACCTGCAGTCATCGTCGTCGCTGCTGCCCCGCCACCACCACCTCCATCGACTGTGGGTCCATTGAAGGGGAAATTATTGGGTTGGAGATGATTTTAATGGAAAATTGATTCACTATAGTGGCAAATTATACATGAAAGAGGAATGAAAGTGGTTTTTGAGTGCGGGGGAATTAGTCAAGGTTTCTTGGTTGATTGCCTCCGACATCGACATTTGTTGCATGATGATGATGGAAACAAAATACTTCTCACGATATAATTTAATAAAAATCCAATCGTTTTGAGGTCAAGTTCTGATTCTATTTCTGTTTCTTGTGATACATTTATATATTATATTTGATAGTTATGAAAGGACGCGGTTGATGTTGGAGGCAGTGGTATTTTTAAGTGATGATTGCAAAAAACGAATTCGCACACTCAATTATAAGTTCTTGCCTCCAGTTAACCTTGTCATTTTTATTTTTATTCTGTGTTCTTTCGGCTTTGGAAGAACTATAAACTAAAATGTATCACTCTAAATAATTGATCTTGGGGGATGTTTGATCTTGTGGGAACTGTTAACATGAGAAAGAGACTTAATCTATAAGATTTTATTGAAGATCAGTCATTAGATAATTTAGTGGCTATTATAACACAATTATTAGTAAATGTTCTTCTTTTTTCGCACTCCAATTTAATTGACTGAGAAAGATTAGTGACTTTTCATTTAATTAAGGAAGTGTTTTGAACCCAACGGCTTTTTGAAGATCCTGTTTCTGTTTCCAAAATACATCGGTGTATTTCATGTAGTCTTATAATTATTGTTGGCTCAAAAGAAATATCAAATCTTAATTAAGAATTGTCAAATTACTTTGAAATAGCTCAAAAAATCTGGGAAGCTCTTGGAAAGTCAGAAGATGCATGATACTCTAGTTGACCATGTCGTAGACCAAGATGCCCGAATTGTTATAGGTGGGAAGACTTATAGAAGAAGATCTTATACTTAGGTTGTTAAACCAACAAAGTCCGGGCATGTTCCAAAGTAAACCAATAAGACTTCAACTTAAAGTGTTTTTTCTTAGATGTGTGGTTTTCAACCTGGCAATACTTCTTTCGAAATTGGTTTTTTGACAGTTGTCACTTGATTTATGTTCAATTTAATTTGACATTTCATAATGAATAGATGCACTTCTGAACAAGTGATTCACACGTTCGGTGAATGTGCCCGAATCAAGATGGCCACCGATCCCCATTTTCAGAAGAAATTTGTTTCAGCGATGAAGCTCATTTTTGGTTGAATGGGTACGTTAATAAGCAAAATTGTTGTATTTGGAGTCGTCATAGTCCACAAGACATTGTTAAGACCCCGCTGCCGTTCCATACTTAAAATGTCACTGCTTGGTCTGCTTTTTGGACAGAATGAATCATTGGTCCATATTTCTTCAAAAATTAAGCCGGCCATAATGTTACTGTCAACGGGTAACGCTTTAGAGCCATGACTAATGACTTTTTCGTGCCTGAATTGCAGGATGTTGATGTGGACGACCTTTGGTTCCAACAAGACTGCTATTTGTTGTGGGTTTATGTGAAGTGACTTGTCTACACTAACTATCCCGAGAAGATTGACGCCTTGAAAGAGAATATTTGGCACGTTTTTACTGACATACAGCCCTCATTGCTGTGGTCGAAAATTGGGCCTCTCGGCTGGAATTTGTTTGAGCCAGCAGCGGCATCTTTATAAAAAAGCTAAATTTTTGGTCATATCATTAAATTGTATGCGTTTTATTTCTTCTTGAATACAAGAAGTTTTGAAATCTTGAGTATCTCAATGTTCTTCCATAAATAATTTTCTTACAAACAAATAATAAAAAACTTTTTCTTTCTTTCTTTTTCATTGCCCGGAAGCTAAACCCTAAATACCTGCACCTGCCTCTCTTCTTGAGATAGATACTCTTTCCGACTTGATTGAAGACAGTCATTGAAAATTCGATTACCTACAAACAACCTACCTGCTGCAACTGTGCTACCGTTACACAAATTAAAATGATTGAAAATTCCTGCACATACAAACAATGTATTTTCATTGAAGATCCCAAAAGAAAGTATTGCTCCAAGTGAAGCCGACAACGATGACGATGTTGATGACGAACGGACGAAGACGAACACCATAAGCCTACCCAACCATGATGGCCAAGCCAAGTCAAGGTCCATGACTTATTGTTGAAAGAAGAAATCAAAATTCCATTTGCGGTCACATCGCCTGGAGCAGAAGAGAGTCCTGTGCAGCCAGTGAGTTGTGAGTGCAGCGCACAGAAGTAATCGAAACTTCAAAGTAATGGAATTCTTCTGTCAAATCGAGTTCGAGAACACCACCAGAAACCACCAATTGTTCGGATGCTATGCCACTTGGAGCTGCTGCCATGCGCAAATAAAAATATGTTCCTTAATGAAACCAAGAACAACCATCATCATCATCGAAAGGTCTAGATATTTTTTTTCCTTTTGCTCAAAGGAGTTGAAGGTATGTAGGTGCTGCTTCGCATCACAGCTCCCCTGCTTCAAAAGTTGAGTCCATTCGATGATAGTGGCGTCTTTGGTTACCCTTATACTCGGACCAGTGTATATAGCGTCAGGAACAACATTGTGATTGTGATTCACAGCAATTTGACCCCGCGATAGTGCGGATGGCGGACGGAGGACGACAGAACAACCGAACGGACCAACGAACGAACGAACGGATAGATAGATATGAGCTATAAGATTGCTGGCCTTAGCTTAAATGATTTCCTCATTGGACAAGGTTACCCTCCCGAATCGGAGCTGTGCGCGCTGCGCCATGCCATGCCATCGCATCGCATCACCGCGCCACCACCGTGATTTTCGTCCATTTGCGTAGCGCAGCGCGAACAGCTTCAGTTACATCAGCATCAGCACCGGAAAACGGTGCTAATAATGACTGCAGCTCCAAGAGGAGATGGCAGATGCGGTGGTGGTGGTCTTTATGGTTCTTTATGGACTCTTTTTGATCCTCCTTGGCGCGCCGAGAGGAAAAGGAACCCAAACCCAACAAAAGATGATTATAGGTTTTGCAACTGGTGGTCAGCTGGCACGCAAGCTGGGGTATTGTTCTGACTGTGCTGGCTGTCGAATCTGCGATACTTATCGACGTAAATATTTGCTTATTTCATAATAATTGGCAATTGAATGTCGACTTTTCCACCGTACAGAAACGGAGACGCAAAACGGAGCCGAAGAGTGCGACGCAGTGCGCCGAAGGCTGCAACCGAGAGCGAGCGAGGGTTTCATTTGCAGATTCTGATGTTGGAGCTGTGCGGTTTTGGTTTTGGTTTTGGTTTTGGTTTCGGCGGAATGGCATGATGCCATTTTGTGTTAGCTGCAGCGCTTGGAGGCGAGAGATATGGCAAAGGAAAGTAAAAGACACGAATGCGAAATAAATTGAACAAATACTTGGGTTCTTTTTTTTCTGAGGACCGTTAAGCGTTTTTCAAAGTGAAGAAAGATAGTTTTCAGATACTGATGCAACTGGGACTGCGAATGCGGAATGCGATGGCGACTCCAACTGCCAGAGAGATGCTTTTAGTTTTAGTTAATGATGTAATGGAATGCAAATGTCATGAATCATTTAACATGCAACTTAGTTGTAGGAAAAGAATTTGTTTTAGAAACTTGTTCGAGATGCATGATTAAGAAGGCTTTGAAAAAAAGCAATCATCATAAAATGTTATAAATTTAAATTCTTTTTATGTTTGTTTTTCTTCAAGATTTACGTACATAGGTATTAACGTTTAATCTCATCAATCAGAGTTAACATAGTTTTAAACTTGAGGCCATTTTAGAATGGTGGAATCTGATAATTTGATGATGATGATTGTCCGGGAGTTTTCAAGGTGGTAAGGTAACAGAGATTTACAACTTGGATTCACTTGTGAACAGAAATATGCTTGTCATCTTGATTTACATAAGATAATCAAATGTTGAATGTTGTAACGAAGCGTTACACTTCCAATTCCTCAGAAGCAGCACCACGCCAAAGCCAGTAGCTTAGCTATGAATTTGTGCTTCGGAATCACAATAGTAAATTTGTCATTCGCACCTTTAAGATTCACATCTACTTCCAACCCAAAATACCATATGGGGAAGTGGAATATTGTTATATTGGTAAGAATTTGTCTTCTACCCTTATAAGTTGAGTAGAATACCAATCTTTAGTACATAAAGGCAAGAAAACCCGAGTGCGGGGCCAGTACGTAAGTACAGAGTAGTCTCGTAATAATAATAATTTCCCCCCGTTTATTCCGCTGTCCACTTCTTTTAAGTGTGCGACGGACAAGGCTTGAGCGTTAAGCCTATCGGTTATTCCCTATCCTTAGTTTGGTGCTAGGGACAGAAGACCGAACCTCACCGTCTATTCCGTAGTGATCTTCTTCCAAGGGAGTTACGGACATAGCCTACCGCCGCGAGGTAGAGCCCCGTTTATTCCGCTGGTTTGCTGCCAGGGACACGAAGGGAATTTGAGCCCTGGGGTGGAATCGCGTAAGGCGATAGGTGATTGTCACTGTTTTGATAGTCAATTTTGATTATCAACTTCTCTTTGCTCTGTGTAAAGCGATCGCTAAAAATTTAAAATTACTTGGTAGCACTTAAAAAAGTTTGGGAAACTTTGTGCGAATTTTAAATTCTCAAACATGAATAAATGTCATTTCTGAAAATTATTTTCAATTGTGTTTTCATTGTAGCTGTGTTTAGATGTTTTGTTTCTGCAAAAATGTAAGTATACCTAAGTACATACCTATTTACATAAAATTGCATAGTTATAAATAAATATTTTCTTTCAAAGGACTACCACGAAGAAGCAATACGAAATTTTATCCAGCTACATGGAATCACATCCCGAGCTGGCCAAATCCTACAATGCCCTCTCAAGTTCTGGTAGGGCCACACAAAAACACCAGTGGGAGCAGCTGGCGAGGTCCTTGAATTCAAATGGGCCGCCATCAAAAACTGTAGCAGAATGGAAGCGAGTAAGTAACAAACACAAATTTATAATGTAATACCTATAATAGATATAAAAATTATTATGAAATTAGATTTGGACTCTTCGAAAATATAAGACTAAAAAGAAGCTGACAGAAAACAAAAATTCTTTGAAACAAACTGGTGGCGGCCCATTTGATTTGAGGCCCCTAGATCCAACAGATGAAGCCATTGTTGCAGCTTGTGGAATGGAAGCTGCAGTGACGGGAATTGTTGGAGGCCTTTCATTTGGCACGAACATAAAAGGTATGCTTTAATATAAGTTTCTTGTATGTACAATGTTAATGTTAATTAAACATTTTTATTTCCTACAAACCAGAAAATAGTTACGAGGTGGATGAATTCCAAGAACTCATCAACGAATTAACTAATTCGCCGCCGGGTGGAGATTATGAGGGTGTTTTGATGGATTCATCAAACACCAAGTCTCCAAAACAAAAATTGGACAAAGGAAAAAAAGTCGACGATGTTTTAAAAGAACAATTGGAACTCCAAAAGAACTATTTTGCAAAACATTTGGAAGGACAAAATAAAATGAATGAATCCTTAATTCAAATAAAGGACGCTATTTTGAAGCTGGCAGAAGCCAAAGAAAAAGAAAATAATCTGTCATATGAACTCAAAAACGAAGAGCTAAAAATTCGAAGTAAGGAGCTCGAAGTAGCTAAACTTACCAATGAACTGAAGCTGTTGGAATTGAATTCAAAGACTGATTAGTTTTAAGTTTTTTGTTTTTATCTTTTCTTATGAAGTTTCTTTTTTGTTTTAAATTATGTATTTATTTTTTGTTATAAGCTTTAGGAAAGCAAATGTACTTTATTTTAAAACATCTCATCTAGCAATTAAGTAGTTTAGATTTCTGTGATTTTTTCCTTAAGAGTTTATTCTTGTAACTGTTTTTTTCAATGAATAAAAAGCAAATATGTTTTTAGAAATGCATTTCCTTTTATTTATTAAAATTATATTATACCAAGCTGATTGTTAGCAAACAAATCGTCCCTAATACCATCACGGATTGTTTTAGCTTCTGTACTGGAGTTATATCCAGCTGCCTGAACTTGAAGACCATGGTTTTGTATTATAATATAACTTTCTGCTTCAGGTTGTGGCACATTACGAGTACAGCATATATTATGCAATGCAACACAGACGTTTATTATTTCGACTACTCTTGCCGGCTTGTATCTTAACTTTCTTTCTTCTAAAGTTATACGCCATCGACCTTAATGAAATTGAATAAGTTTGTATTATACCTATGCAAAGTTTACAAACTTTTTAAGCGTCCAATGCATCTTTCTACGATGCTTCTTGCTTGTGAATGAATAGAGTTGAAATTCAATTCACGAGAATTTTCATTTGCGTTTCTATAAGGAGTCAGTAGGAAAGGCTCAAGGGGATAACCACTGTCACCTTGGAAATTTTTTAAAAATAATTATATATATGTACATATATATACATATTTATGTTACCCAACAGCCATGATGATCTATTGCCTGATAAATAATGACTGTATAATGCCCTTCTTTCTTCACTTTGGCGCCAAACAAAACTATCGTGAGCACTGCCTCCAAATCTAGCATTTACTGCCATAATTTTTGCCTTTTCATCGCAAATCTAGAAAATGTTACGGTTTTGCAATTTTAATTTGAATTTAAATATGTCTGTCGAGTACTCACAATCATTGCATTATGCTATGCCTTCCCTTACGATTAAAGAACATGTTTTCGTTTTCTGTTGGCCTTAAAATCATTATGTGACTGCCATCAATACATCCTATAACTAAAAATTTTAAAAATAGCTAGTCATTATATTATGGTTAACACAATTATATAATAACAAATTTTTTTTCAAAGTACGGCTCTACCTCCAGGAATTTTATATTTTTCATAAAAATATTCCTTTGTTGAATCTAAGGGTTCAAATTTAATAAAAAGCGGGCATAGAACGGATTGCATTTTTTTGATAACTGAAGCGCTTATTTCAGCCACAGTACTCTGTCCCATGGGTGCAGCCCAATCAGCCCCAACTTGTCGTTGATAACCACCACCTCCAAGAAGATTTAGAGTAGCAGCTAGTTGAAGCATTGGTGGAATATGAGTAGATCTTATTCCCTGTGGTAAATCAAGCAATCCCAAAACATACACAAATGTTTCTTTATTTAGACGAAAGTTTTTTAAGAATCTAAAATAAATAATTTATGTGTTAAAAATAACATACCAATACATTTTCATAGAAAGTTTTATAAGTACATACATTCGGTTAGGTCCAAAATATTAGCTTTATTTCTCAAATTGATTCTTAGCAACTGAACTTTTTTGTGGTCATTCCTTGTTGAGTTCCTCTCATAAAATAAATGCATTGATGTGAACATTATGTATATTTATTCTCTATCTTTTATTTTAAATATGAGATATTTTTTAATTTTTCAGCTTATTTTTCAATTTGAAACAAATCACAACTTATCTCTGTCAAAAAATTAAGAAAAATGTATGAAAGCGACACCTAAATAGCTGTCACCAAAAAACTACACTAGAAAAGTGATAGTCAATTTGATAATCACCTTACGTGGAGCAAAATCATATATTTTGATAATCAACAATCAACTATCGCCTTACGCGATTCCACCCCTGTTTAATTCTGCTGTCCACTTCTTCTAAGTGTACGACGACGGACAAGGCTTCGGAACCAAAGGTCGTCCAGATCAACATCCTACAATTCAGACACGATAAAGTCATTAATCATGGCTCTATAGCGTTACCCGGTGACAGTTACATTATGGCCGGCTTCATTTTTGAAGAAATATGGACAATGATACATTCTGTCTAAAAAGCATACCAAACAGTAACATTTTGAGTATGGAACGGCAGCGTCGTCTTACCAATGGCTTGTGGACAATGATTACTCCAAGTAGTCCAAATACAACAATTTTGCTTATTAACGTACCCATTCAACTAAAAATGAGCTTCATGGGTTAACAAAATTTTCTTGTGAAAATCGGGATCGGTGGCCATCTCGATTTGAGATGAGGTCCCATTTACAAAAATTGCGCAATCTATTTATTATAAAATGGCAAACCAAACTGATCATAAATAAAGTGACAGCTGTCAAAAAGATCAACCCCGACAAAAGTGTTGCCAGATTGAAAACTACTCGTCTAAAAAAAACACCATTTACAATTAATAGCAATGTGTAACTAATAATGTAATGTAATAATATAGGTACAGATTAATATTAGAATTTTCATATACAGTTAAACGTCTTGACCTATGCTAAGTCCAATGTAACAAGGAATAGGGTGAAACAATAGCTAGAAGTTTAGTACTAGTTTGAAAAAATATAATGAAATAAAAGCTTTTAAAGTTAATAAAAGCTTATGTAGATGAATTTTTAAGTTTGTAATTGTTACTCAGACGGCTCTTACAATTGGGAAGATTTTTCTTAAGGCACGAAGGCGAATGAAGCGATGGAACTTATTTAAGTACCTGGTTCTTGATTTTCGTTTAGTTTCAAATGATTAGGCCAAAACTTCCTTATTTCAAGCTGTTTTAACTCGTCCATGAAATTTGTAATGTCATTAAGAACATATCGCCTTTTTAAAAAGAAATTTTATATGCTTGAGACAGCTCATGTAGCTGGTCGGGTAACTTGACATATGGAGTGACAGAAAAGATAAAGAAGAAGAAAAAAAGAAACTAAGTTTTTTAACTTATTTTAAATTTCTTATTTTTTTAAGAAATCTGACATATGTGTCAAAAAAGAGAAACTTGCATTGTGTTTCTACCTGAAACATTCTCAGTTAGTTAGCAGATTGCTTGACAGAATCCCATTGAAGCTTTTCCCCCAAAAAGGAATCTAATTTTAATAAAACTTTGGCGATAATCGATAGGAATGTCGAAATTCTTAGACTTTTTGCTTTCAAATTTCTTAAGCCTCCAATGAAGGGCTAAGCTTAAATCTTTGCTAGTTAACATTTATAAGAGTTAATTTTTGAGACGATGTTTATTTTCTTAAAAACTTTGGGAATTTCAATTTCTGTGGACAAACATTACCAGCCTCCATGACAGCCCTGGATCTAGGCCCTGGATCTTCAAAAGTTGTAAGATGAACTGATCGCTAATACTGCTATTACACGTTGACTCTTAAGTCCTGACTCTAATTTGACAGCTCTCTTTAATTCAAATTTCGTTGTCTTCGAAATCATACATTCTGTCTCGCTCTTTAAACAAAAGGGTATACATGTGAACTCGAGAACGACAAATTTAAATAAAGAAGAAAAGCAAAATAACGAATGAGTGAAAATGAAATGTCAAAAATGAGTAGTGCGGGACTCACAGGGGAGTTTATTTTCCGTTTCATCTTTTCGATTCTTGTATATCTCATGTACTAACGTAGTTCGAAAAGAGTCACGACTCATGAGTCCTCGTGTAATAGCAGTCTAAGAGTTCACGAGTTGCAAATGGATTTTTGAAAAAAAAACAGACTGAACAAATGACAGCTAATTTAACAGATGAAGATGTCAAAGTTCAAAAGATCTTTTTCGAAGATGTCTAGCGTATCAAAGTGCTTCTGGTTACCAGTGAAAGTTTGCAAGTACAATTAACATAATCAAATTAATCGAAAAGAAATTTGGTGCACCAGGCATTTTATCCAAGATCTTTTTTTTGCACCAAATTTGTACAAAGACCGAAAGATAATATCCCCCCAAGCTGCGGAATTCGCCAATGAATTTTATGATTCAATAAAATTTTATAACCTTTTGATGAAAACATAACTTTTTGCTCAAGTGTGAATACCTTTTAATATTAAATCGGAATAAAAGAGGAGAGTTAATTAGAAAAAAACATAATTTTAACTAGATTTTAATTTAGCGCTTTCATTACGAGCTGAGCTTTGCTGATCTGAGCGTATAACCCACTGTGATGGTTAAGTTATCACGAGATGTCTCATTATTTCAAGCCAATTCCACTTTCCTCTTCGATATACTTATTGTTTAATTAACCATTGAGCTCTAGTGGCCCAGTGCTGCAGTTGCAGACATCGCAGAGTTTAATCGGTTTTAATATTGTTTACCACACCAACAATAACAAATAACAGTAATTATTTCATTCTCATTCTTCTATATTATGTTAGCCGCTAGCTACACTGATGAGATGGTCGCAATTAAAAATCTAACAAGAACGGCCAGCGGCCATCGCGGCACACTTGGCCAATCCTTCTCTATATACGTTTGCGTTCGTAGATGAGTTGGAAAAAGGAACGAAGGTTTACGCTGCGCGCTGCCACTGCGAAATGCATTCCAGATGCTCGGACTGCGCAGAGTGATTGGACTTAATGGGGCGATAAGAATCCTCTGGTCCAACATCTCCGTCGTCGGTCGTCGTCGTCGTCATATGGCTTCGAACACATTAGCCACTTCGATTTAATTTCGCTTGCGGAACATTTCGTCTACTGACCTAATTTCTGGAGGCTTATACCATCCCAGTACCAGTATCAGTCCCAGGCCCAATCCTAGTCCCAGTCCACTGACCATTTTAACAATAACGCAGAGAAGCTTTGCATGCGCAAAATTCAAATTGTTGTGCATTATTAACCGCACGTTCTCAGACTAATTCTCACTCACACATGGTCTTAGATGTTATCGGATCTGTTCTGGACTTGTTTTTGTTTCCTTCTGTTTAGTTTTTAAGGTCTTCCTATCAAGATCCAGCCAGCATCGTTAGTGGTTATATGGAAAACGCCACTGGCACACATATCCGACGACGACGACCCTCTGATGACTTCCACGACACACGCTCGTATTACCTCATAAAGTTGGCTAAATTGCGAATTTAAATTTAGTGCAAACAGTAAATTTTGGCAAATTCAGGTCAACACGGTTTTGTCGACTCTGATGCGGACTCTGAATCTTAACACCTGAGATGAAAAAAAAATCAACTTTTGAGGTGAGACTTTGTGAAACTGAGACGATATGAAAGGAATTTGGAATATGTAGAAGTTAATTTGAAGAAAATAAGTCGTGTGTCAAATATGACAGAAGAATATTTGTATATGCGAAATTTCACTTATTTACAATCCCATTTTTTTAAAGGCTGCCGATAGACCTTATTAAGGAACTTAAGGAACTTCATAATTTTAGTGCTGAACGTTAGGTCTTGATGCATTGACGTAATATTGACAAATTGAGATATACATACATAAATTCAATGATTTTTGACAGAAAGCAAGGTCTTAACATTTATTGTCTATTCAAAATAAAGAGATGTTAAAGGCCCTTAAAAAGGAAGACCATGTTAACACCCATCAGCTTCTACAGGGACAAACATGTCAAATTTGACATACCTGCCAAACTTTTGATTTCAAAAAAGGCTTTAGACCAAGTGATGCACTGTCTTGTGACATATGCTGACGATATTGACATGATCTGTCATTATAAATTAAAAAGTCCCTTAACAACGACACATGTCATGGTTAAACCGTCACTTTAGACAAATGTAACTTTGATGAAATCAGAATTGATTAGTAAAGCCCTGTCACAAGCAACCTTCGAGTTAGGAGAAAGACCGTGGATGAGGTGTAAAGTGACCTCACCCAATATTTGTCATTTTATCATTGAACGTCATACTGAATTTGATTGACATTTCCATCATGGATCTTCTAAACAAGTAACTTTAAAAAATTGAAAAAAACAAAAGATTCTTTTAATAGCCTATTTCACTAACCTCCTGATATTAAAAATAACAAAATTACTTGTGAAATTATATCCCTACGACCACCACAAAACCAGGCTGTCATAAATTTCACCTAAAGAAACTCACCATACATAAAAGCCCAACAATGACATCTATATTATTAAACATCATTTCACCTTTAGCTCTTGGGAAATATAATTTACAGCCTCCATTTATTAGTAGTGTGCTTCATGTTAAGAGTCTTCAGACGATGTGTTTGGTTTGGCACCCACCACTGCCCCGCCCGTCCATTCCAAAGCGACGACGACCATTTCTTATGATTAGTCTTCTAAGTGTGCCTAGTTCGTTCGTCGTGCGTCGGAGAGCGTCAGAGATCACTCGGTTTTTCTTAAATGGAATGTCTAAGTTTTACTATTTTGCACTTTATGGCCCGCCAACCTTAGGGACAAGAAAAACCTCTTCCGTCTGCTTGTCCAAATTATGTAATTTAAGTGCCTTTTGGCGTATGGAAGACTTTCAACAGTGCGGGTATTCTGTGATGGACAAGGCATGTGGCATGCGGTTCCTCAAGCATCACTTCAGTATACAAATTGCATTTGCAAATAGTTGTTGCGAACAGGAACAACGCGCCACAATTTTAACTCAGGTGTGAAGATTACCTTGCAAGTTGATTGGATTCGCTTTCATTGATCTGCTCGGCGGCGGCGGCGGCACTTATGTGTTAAATATCCTTTAATTCATTTTTGAATTTTTAATCATTGTACCGCCCGCCTTAACGGAAGAGTATTGGTTTAAATTTGACGTTTTCACAATTTTAATAGTTTCAACAAGTAATTGAAGTGTCAAACTGTGAAGCCATGACCATGACATTAAAGTTCTGTGACAGTGGTTCAGTGAACTGTCAAAAATTAACATTAATTCCAAATCTAAGCAATCAAAAAGCATTTAAACCGTTACAGCTATAGGCGGTTACTAGAATAAATTAAATGTCAAAATTCACAAATATTCGCAATTTTTGTACTAATTTCATGAATTCGTTTATAGTTGGTATGACAGGTATATGGATTGAATTAAGGATGCCTTAAGCGAAAATCAAACCAGACTTCAAACTCCGTGTTGAGTGAAGTGCTTTTCTAATTTGATATTAAGCTTAAAGGTCTTACTAAACAGAAACTAAAACTAAAACTAAAACTAAAACTAAAACTAAAACTAAAACTAAAACTAAAACTAAAACTAAAACTAAAACTAAAACTAAAACTAAAACTAAAACTAAAACTAAAACTAAAACTAAAACTAAAACTAAAACTAAAACTAAAACTAAAACTAAAACTAAAACTAAAACTAAAACTAAAACTAAAACTAAAACTAAAACTAAAACTAAAACTAAAACTAAAACTAAAACTAAAACTAAAACTAAAACTAAAACTAAAACTAAAACTAAAACTAAAACTAAAACTAAAACTAAAACTAAAACTAAAACTAAAACTAAAACTAAAACTAAAACTAAAACTAAAACTAAAACTAAAACTAAAACTAAAACTAAAACTAAAACTAAAACTAAAACTAAAACTAAAACTAAAACTAAAACTAAAACTAAAACTAAAACTAAAACTAAAACTAAAACTAAAACTAAAACTAAAACTAAAACTAAAACTAAAACTAAAACTAAAACTAAAACTAAAACTAAAACTAAAACTAAAACTAAAACTAAAACTAAAACTAAAACTAAAACTAAAACTAAAACTAAAACTAAAACTAAAACTAAAACTAAAACTAAAACTAAAACTAAAACTAAAACTAAAACTAAAACTAAAACTAAAACTAAAACTAAAACTAAAACTAAAACTAAAACTAAAACTAAAACTAAAACTAAAACTAAAACTAAAACTAAAACTAAAACTAAAACTAAAACTAAAACTAAAACTAAAACTAAAACTAAAACTAAAACTAAAACTAAAACTAAAACTAAAACTAAAACTAAAACTAAAACTAAAACTAAAACTAAAACTAAAGCTTAAACTATTTAACAAATACAGATTAAATTAATTAAAATTGTTAATTGGGGCTTCATTGGCCGCTCTCAATTGAACATTTTTTAACAACAGTTTGTTTTGTTAAAAGATGAAGACTAATGAGTATGCAACTGAAATAATTAAATTTCCTTATGCTTCGCATTAATTGAAATGAATTAATTATAATTTCATAAATTATGCTGTCCTAGTTAATATTTAATCACAGTTTATCTCATCAGCATAAAAGTCGTATTTAAAATAAATCTCAGATTAACTTTACGGCATACATTGTACAGGTTATATTATTTTCGCATTCAAGTCGAGAACATTAACTGTTAAGAACAATGTTTAAAGCGCCTCAATGTGACATTTCTGTTATACCTGTCACTGGTTGCACAATATAACGCTTTTAAAAATATAAATAAATATGTATGTGTTGTGGAGTAAGGCGACGGACGCGACGTACACGGGACAAATACACAACTTCATTGTTTATTTAACAGCTGGTTGGACAAGCGGCAATCAGGAAGGCATTTCCAGACAATAGGATGACTCTATGGCACATCGCGCACCATAATATACAGCTAAAGCCAACCCAAACTGAATTACAATAGTTACCGTTTATGTCGTGCATTTTGAGCGTCCCGGCATAGTCCCGGCTATCTCTACGGGAATAGCTGTGAAGCCGAATTCTGAATTCTGAAGCAGAAGCCAAGCAGTCATAGTCACAGTTGCAGTCGCAGTCGAAGTTAAAGTCGCGCCTCGGGGCAGCACTTTGTGCTGCGAAATTCTTTAAAAAAAAAAAAGAACAACACAAAGTTCAGCCATTTGGATTGCGGATTCCATATCGAGATAAGCGTCATCGTCGTCGTCGTCGAAGTCGCGTTACAACTAGAAGAAACGACAAAACAATAGTGTTGCTTTGTGTGTTATATTGGAATAGGGATAAGTTCCAGGGTTGCCGCAGTTGATGGTTTTCCAATTTTTTGGAATTAACTCTTTAAAGTCATCACTTCTTGCGATCCTCATTGAACTTCCAACATACTCCCAGTATATCTTGTATACGAATTGTGACTTTAAACACCTGAGTTGGCAACCCTGAATGTACCATTATTGTTCTTCACAAAACATTACTTCTAATCTCTTAAAGCATCTGCGGGCATCTAGTTGTTAGTTGTCAGTGTCTCGCTTATAGGTCTTGTTCTGAATTTTGAATTCTAGACAAAAGTTTTGACAGCTTCAGCATACTGTTAAGGTACCGCGCGGTACGAGTACCTTATGCCATGATGATGCATTTACACTACACAATTCCCTTAGCTGGAAGATCGAAAAATTAGGACAACACCATCCAGATCAAATCAGCTAAGAGATGATGCCCACGAACGCGAAGCGACGCGATGTTACGACCGACGACCGACGACGACGATGAGGACGACGACGACGGCAAACAACACATTTCTCATTCAGTCTGCGCCAGATTCAAATTCAATCACGATTTGGATCTGTGGCTGAATCTGTTGCACATCTAACTTGAGACCTATAACTAGTCAAGGGAGGAGTGGAGATGGTTTTTTTTTTTTTCATTTTGTGTCTATGTTGTGACGCCCACAAAAGGGACTTTGCGCGCAGCATCTTTTGTCATCTAGGCGTGTGATTAAAATTTAAATCAAGTAATGTTCCTCCCGCTGCTACTTCTACTGTTTCTGCTACTGCCGCTCCTGCTGATGCGATGGTTACAATGTTGAGGCCACTGACCATGGGTATCCGAGAACAAAGTCGTGTTTAAGTACACACTCGCTCGTACTATCCTTATTATATATAGAAGCGCACTCGGTGTCTCTGTTTTCAGGACACAATTGCAATGGCCCTAATCCCAGAGAGTCCCTTTAATTTGATCAGCTGCTGCTATGCGGCGGCGAGGCGGTGTTTTGCCTACGCTGCATTACTACACTGCCGCCGACGACCGACGACGACGTCGCGCTGGGCATATAATATAACTTGCGAAGCTAGGTTTTCCTGGTTTCACGTGTTTTTAGTTGTGTGTCCAATTAAGAAAAGTCTCGCAGATAAAAAACTACAGATTCTCCCACTTAGATCACGTTCGATGTTTCTGGCCTTCCCAAAAACCAACTAAAATACTATTTATCTACATATACCTACGAAGACACCCTCTGCGGCGGCGACGGTGCGGTGGAGGACGAGCGCTGGCAGAAGGAACTCTTCTCGAGCCGGTAGATCATTAACAAAGTGATTTGCAAAGTATTGGAGTTCTGTCGCCAAAGCACAAAACCAAACGCACAGCAATACCCTGGCCAAGTCACAGCAACAGGAACAGGATATGCTCTGCACCATCATATAATTTGCAGGAGCAATAGTGTACCTCCCAGAATGTGCTACCGAACTGAAATTAGTGCTAATGGATTTGCTGTGTATATTATATTCCCTTCGGCCGGCGGCGGCAGACCAGCATCAGCACCCGAACTTATGTAATCCTCTTGTTGTGGCTATAATGCGCATAAGACTAAATCAAGAAGCACAAGGTTACGCGGATATTCATGCGGTTTATTACATCCAAATGTGGGCATTATGATGAAACGTGCAATTAAAAGAACAACATAAATTGTAGTAACTTTGCAAATAACCAAATAAGGGCGTGATTGGCAGCGGGACAAAAAAAGAAAGAATAAAAGTGCCAAAGGGCTTGTCTGCATTTGTTGTGGCTTAGAAGTTTGAATTTGAGTTTTTTTTTAACGTAGTGTTTTTTGAGTTAAACATAAAAATATGAAATTGTATGAACGTACCCCTCTCTTCCCAAAAAATAAATGGGTTTGGCAGTTCAGAGTTCTACAATGCTATTTTAAAGTTCGAACGTCAACTCTTTTGTTTCTCATTAGGAAAATAATGAAGGATTAATGTTTTTGGCTGAAAAGAGGGAACGGAGGAGAGGTAAAAAGTGAAAAATATTTGTATGGAATTTCAATATTTATCAAATTAAACAAAAAGGGTGTTTTTTTAATGGTAGCTGTCAAATGGGTTCAGTTATCAGGTGATTAGGAAAATGGTTAATTTTGTAGAATTACGAATTTGCCAATTTTATTGTTCTTCTGATGGGACTTTTTTTTATAATTAGCGCGCACACAGGGGGTTTTTATGTACCCTTTATATGTCAGAGAAACAGTGCGAGTTTTAGCTAAGTAGGAGGGGATTTGAAAGGAGATGTCGGTGAACATTATTCTTTAATTTCTGTATTTATATATGTGGAAGGGTATTCTACATTCGCGTAGTACAGCTAAAAAACGAATCCCTGTACTTGACAGTACGCCCGAAGTTGGGTTCAAGAGTAAACTGATGAGCATTCCTGGAAGCGCGAGTATTACGGTTGCATTGTTTAAGGGGAGGAATGCAACTGGTTATTTCATTAGAACACTTACAGTAAAAGTAACGATAAAAGAGTGAGAGACAGGAAACTTTACTGGACTGCTAAATAATTTTACATATAATTTAAGTAAAGAAGTCAATGATGAGATATAAGGTCATTTATTTTTCGGTTCTGAAAGTAAAGATTAGTTAAATACACACAGCTATAAATTTTGATGAAAATTTCGATTCATTGTAAAGTTAAGATTTAGACATTAAATGTGATAAGTAATATCAAAAAATGACTAACTGCGGAAGGAATTGTATCATGGGATTTTTCTAAAGTAATTTTCATTTTTACTCACATTTTGGGGTGTACCGGACATGATCTTGAAAGCCAATTGAAGTCGCCAAAACATGAAATTACGCAGCCAGGAATCTTCTCACGCAATCAGGCCTAATATAGGTTGTGTGACTTGTTTGAACCACGTCAAAAGTAAGATACTAAGGAAACACAGTAGCTTCATACTCTACTATACCGTTCTACCTTCACGACCTAAGCCTGATGATTTAACTTGAAAGCTGAACATTTTTAGGAAAGGTTATAAAGTCAAGAACAGCCACATAATCCATATAGTGTTATGTCTACAAGCATGAGGACGTGGAAAAGTTAATGCATTATTTTATAAAGAAAATTTTTAGGTTACCAGAAAACACACCGTCATACATGCTGCATTTGAAAACTGGGCTGCCCCCAATACATATATATTTTTACGTTGAGGATGCAGTTTCTGTATATCTTGAAAATACTAGATATGACAGACCAAAGACTACCGAAAATAGTAGCAAAGCAGAGAAACCTATAAGCTGCTTCATCATGATCTTGGAGAAAATAATTTTTTTTACGATCGATACAGTTTGGATCAGATTTCAACGATTTTCAAGGCCAGAGGAGAAATATTGGGTTTGAATAATACATCCCAATTACATAGGAACGACAGAAGTGAGGAATGCACATTGTGCAACTTAAGTGTACGAGAGGATATCCAGTATTTTATTGGTATGTGCCCAATCTTAAATGAATTAAGAAGAGACCATTGGGGCAAAAATAGTTTGACACAAACAGAAATTGTATCAATTCTAAACGGAGATAACTGTATGAAGTTCTACAGCTATTTAAAATTAGCTCTAAAATATAGAAAACAAATAAATTGAAAAGATTTTTAAATAAAACTTATCGATAAATTTATTATTTTAAGAGGAAACATTCTCTTTTCTTTTCGGGCTGACGACAAAAATTGTAACATTATTTTGTTCAATAAAAACACACATTCATTCCTTCATACTTTTTTGAGAAGTTTCAAGAACAATAAAATTAAAATTGTTTTATTTTTGAATTGTATCTTTACAACTTTCTTATATCCAGAAAATTCTCAGGAAAATGATATTTGCCTTTTTACAATTTTAATGACAAAATTTTTGTATGTATGAAGGCGGTGTTATTTATGCCAATAAATTTAATGTGTAAAAAAAATTATTTATGAAATCTTGTTAAAAATTTAATATAATAAAAAAGTATGTATACGCCCAAGTGAGCCATTGATATTTTAATGTTGTTATTCAATATTAGCCGCGTTTTATTGGTAATCTATCCCTAACATAGTATTCGAGTACCAATAAAACGCTATATTCACTTTTATATTCACTTTTAATTTTTATTTTTAAAGTTGGTGTCCCTACATTATTTGTCAAATCATTGATGTCAGAATTTTAAAATCTTCTGTCACACACAAAATATAAAAGGCAAATGTGCACTTGAAAATAGAAAAAATTGAATGCATATTGCAAACAAAAGTTGTAAATATACAAACTCACTTGTTAAAGAAATTTCTGGCTAACATCTTTTCATTTTAGTTAAAAATCCAATTTGAGTTTTAAATCAAAATAAACAACAGCTGTTCTACATGGGGCGCGTTCGAAGAATGTACAATTGTGTAAATTATTGGGTTGAGTTGGAAAATGCATGAAAACGGTTGTTGAGTTGAAGTTAGCATGGAAATGCACACCGAGTTGGTTTCGAATGTTTTTTTACTTATATTTGTAGTAAAACTTTGAAAATATATTGATTTTCTTGTTATATATATATTACCCACAGATTAAAGTTTACCATTTTATCAACTCCCTGTTTAATTCTATCGGTTTATATGAAAGAGCGAAAAATATGGAACTAAGTTTCTGGCAACTTTAAAGACCAGTTGAATAATCGTGGTTCACTATTTTCTTCAAATTATAATAGAATTTATTACACAGACCATTTATTTGGATAGTAAAAATTCTTTTATTCAATAAATAAGATATTAGAAGACAAAAATCAACATGAAATTATAAAGAAATAATTAATAAAAATAATGAGAAGTTACTTCAAGTTGCCTGTAGAGGCAAAATACCATTTTATCAATTGCAATCATATTAAAGTAAAAAAAAAATATGTTTGCTTGTTACTTTTTATAGTTTCACATTTGCTCAACAAATATTTGAGTTTTGCTTTTAAGAAAATCGGACATTTAACATGTGTATTTAAAAAAGGTATGCATTCGTCAGACTTTAACAACCATGCATTTATGGAAGCAACCTTTATCAGATTTTTAATGAAAACAAGCATATTTCAATAAATTTTCCACAATATGTGATGGTAAAATACACTAATCCTAAAAAAATTTATTTCCTAAAAGTTTTAAAAATTTTGTAAAGTATTGATTTTAATAAATTTTTTAACGAAATTTTGCATTTTTATAATTTTAACCCAAATAAATGTTTGGTTTGAAATTAGTTTATAGCTTCCACTTTTCAATGCAGGCTAAGTGTAAAAGAAGTGTATTTGTTTCCGAACACACCCTCATGTTGCCAACATTTGCATATTTTTTTCACTTCTTGACTGCCCCTACATTTAACTAGATGAAACTCTATCTTCACTAAATTACTATGGATAAACACTAGCTTATTTTTGTTCACTTTTGAGGTGTTGTTGTTTTCCATGTAAAATTTTACTAGCTAGTATTTTCAATTACCAATAAAACACGGCTATTGTACAAGTAGGGAAACAATGTTTTGATTGGCATTGAATAAATTATGTTTGTTTTCAAAAATTTAAAGAAAGAAAATTTAAGATTCTATAAAATTGAAGACGAAGAAAAATTAGTTGTCAATTAACCATATCGTTTTGAAGTGAATGTTATCATATTATGTCAATCCGAAGAAATATGGACCAAAGATGCCTTTCCCACCAAAAAGAAACTTTGTCGGATTGCACCGGCAGTTCTAAGGTTATTTGTGTGTTTTCTTCGTCCCATATGTTGGAATATGGTTCATTAACATATCCACCGAAAAATATGTCTCATACATAGCTGGAAAAATGTTGTTCCAAAAATTGGTGTATATTGTCTGTTGTTCAAATACCCGAAGTTGTATAGAGTTGTGAATGGTCCGCAGGCTTCAATTTTTTCTATTGATTCCATTTAAATGTTGCATACCTAACAACATGAGCAACTTTCTTCACAATTTTATCAAAAAGTTGAATAAGTTTGCGTTATTCGATAGCTAAGCGATCCATTAGCGTAATTGACAACATATAACTAATATTATCACACTTAAATTGACAGCAGAGTTAGATAAGTGTCAAATGTCAGCGATTCATTCAATATGAAAAATTAACAACGAATGGTGACCTTTGGCACGAGCTCCACTTTAATTTTGAACCATACCAAAACTATACCAATATTTTGCCTTAAACCACACAAGAAATATAAAAAATACTTTGCATTTTGTCTGCTTTAAAATTATAATTAAATTCCAATAGCGTGACCACCAAAACTAAAAGTTCCAAAATTTCGAATTTCAATCGCTCACAGAAAATCTCATAAATTAAAATTAAAACAAAAACAAATTCCAAATTACTACCGAATATAAAAATCCAAAAAATCAATTAATCAAATCAAAACCCTATACACTTTGCCCCTCAAAGGCGACACATCACTTTCCTTACACAGCAGTATTAAATTATAGCCTTTTCCAAACCACATCAAAGTCCAATTTTAAAATACAAAAAAAATAATAAAATGTCTAAACAAATTTCATTTTGTTCATTTATCATCGAGAGCTCATCGCTCGGGTGAAATTCCATTAGTTACTGACAAAACGCCTCGAACGGGGCACAAATCAATTATACGAATAACTTCTTCGCCAGTGTTGCATGTGGAGAAACGCCTCAGAGGCGTCATTCAATCGCAGCCATAAATTTCATCACAATCCGTCCACAATTTTATACTTCCTACACTGTATGACCTCTGCACCGCGAACGTCGTCGTCGCGTCGTCATCATCGGGCGGGAATTACCTTTACTTTAAAATCTAAACTTCGTACCCGTCTCACCATCAGAACCTCGTCTCGAATTAACAGCGTCACCAGCGCCATTGAAATCACCAAGACCTCTGATATTGCGCCTTGAAGCTTGTGCGAATTTGTAAGCCATTAGTTTAACTGGCAGCGATATCCCGCTTTGTCTTTGGCCTAGACTCAGGGAACTGGAGTGGATTCCGTTGTGGAGACGCAGACCGGAGGAGCTGTGATTATGACGACGCGATGGTGGGCGCTCAAATGTGTGTTTATGTTTATGACAGAACACAATAACGACATGGACGGGCTGTTTTGATTGTGGACACAATGTGGGACATTTCCGAACGGCAATTCTAACCGAGCGATTAGGAGTATCCGTCAGACTGCGAATTGGGGTGATCCTTTATCGGGAATTAAGTGCAAGTCACACTCAGACATGAGACTAACGTGCGTCGTCACCGCCGCCATCGTCGATTGATGGTGATATACCAATAGGGTCAAGCCAGCTGATTGGCAGTCATTTAGGACAGGGCAGGGCAGGGCCAAGCCAGGTTTATGGAATTTTATGAGTCGAAAAGTGATACCTTGAGAAATTAGTCGCTTTGACCATTTGATCCTGCCGCCTACATGCTCGATGGTGATGGCAATGGTGGATGGCGGATGGCGGTGTAGGTAATCGGTGCGCCATTTACTTGGACACATAAATTCTATGTCCACCTAACGAGCCTGCTGCCTGATGGCATGTGGCTGGTGGCATGCCAAAGCATATTCCGGAGCCGGACGCGAACCGTTCTGGAATAGCCCGTGGAATGCGCAAATTTGTTCGATTTTGTGTGCGGCAGTGCGGTGCAGTTGTCAGTGTCATGGGACAGGATTGCATGTTCTGCATGTTTAGCTTTTTGTGAGGTTTCGAAAAGAATACACTTCAAGAGGAGCTATATACAACAATGCGTGTCTGATGCTGGATGGTGCCCGCTTTAATCGTTTCGGTATATGTTCGTGCATCGGCGATTTTGAAATTTATTCGGTCGACATGTGGACCGCCCGCCTACACCAAGCACCAAGCACCAAACACCAAGCACCAGGAGGTGTGCTGTCGCTGAAACTTAAGAATATTATATGCTAACTATTGGAGCATGAAGACGGTCGTTGGTGGTATGGTGGTGGTGGTGGGTGCTTAAATGGGACATGATAGCCGGACCTGAATAAATGTTATTTGGGTATAATTACATATACAATACTGATGTCTTGGTTTCCATTTTTATTGCGTGTCAAGAATTTGTTTGGAATTGAATTTCACTCAAGATCCAAATGATAAGGAATTGGGTTAACATTTTCACAAAAAATAGAAGAAAAATTAACCTATGGAAATCTAGTTCCGTTTGAGGTTGTTTTAAGTTGTATGCAATCACTTTATGTATAGAACAGTGTAAGGATATTTTTATAGACCCCCGTTACATGAGAAATCGCTGTTATAATTAATGGAACTACTGATCAAACTAACTACATAGTTTGAATGACATATTAAAACAAAAGTCTTATATCAGGGGTATTTCTTTTCAGCTCAGAAAGGAGTTTTAAACAGAGTCCAAGCATGCTCTGAACATCCTCTGAACAAAGCGTGTTTTGAGCGCTCAGAATTATTTTCGAAACACACCTCAACTCTTAGCTGTCACTATTTGACATTTGTAAATTACCTTGACATTTTCTGCTATAAGATATAAAAAAGATATAAAATTCAAAATAAAAATTGAAAAACGAATTAAATTATAATCAAGTAGTACTATACATTCATGTGCCATTTAAATTCTGTAAGATTTTTTTTCAATTTCATCTGTCAAATGCTTGTGTTCACCGTTCAACTAGGTCTGCTCTGAATTTTATTCTGAGCTCATAGAGCAATGCTCTGAAGAAGCTCAGAACACGTTCAGAACAAAAAAATAAACACAAATGTGTAAAGTATGGAAGAAACACAATTTATCGTTTGACAGTTCAAACTCTGCTCTGAAGTAAGAAAAAAGAAAAAAAACGCTTACTTACAAACGCAACAGGATGGTTTTGTTAAGAACCCTAAGTTCCATAATAAATCCGTATACATAATAAACTCTACTGACCTTAAGGCAGCTGAATTAATTATAATAATGACGGACATTTTCTCGATTTCGTTAAGTTTCGTTAACTTAGCGAAAGTAAGAAAATGCCGTTGAAATTACTTTGAAACTCATTTCAACTCAACTCAAGTTTTATGTTGTTGGTATAACGAGTTTTACAATACGAGGTTTCATTTTGAATAGGCCACTATTTTAGAAGGTGTCACTTTTGAAGCTGTCATCTATTGGCATTTGACAAGTAAAAATTACACCATTACAAAAACTTGAGCTATTCACACTTCAACAACGCAATGAATTTGCTAAATATCACTTAAAAATATGTTGCTGTCAAAGTTCGCGAAGTTAAGGTACATAGTTGTGCATGACTGTTTCGGTCAGTAATATTAAAACTAGTGAAATCAAGAAGAACCGACGTACCGCAGTTCTGACATTCCACAAACGTCAAAACACAGTGTTTTGCATAAAGACTTAGACCGTAAGGATTTTAAAAGTTAAATTGTTAATACAAGGACTTGAATTAGTCGGTCACTAGAAACGTCCTTAGAATACATAGAATAGAATGACCAGAAATTTAATGAGGCTCATTTTAACTTCGGAGTCTACATAACTTAGCAGAAGCTTATAAATTAATTAATTTATTATTAAGACCAAGTTTTCAAAGGCAATATTAGAAAGTGTTGGAGATCACACTCTAGTTTCTTTTTCGATATTAAAATTCAACCAATTGAATCAGGTATGGAAATAAGTGTGACGAATTTGACTCTTTTTACAGTCAAGGATTATGAGAAATGTTTTTTTTTTAATAAGTTTATCTACGTTATATACATAAAGAAGATAGCTTTGATATTTCAGAACTGATAAAAAAGTAACCTATAGACTATTCCAGGCTGTAATCTATGTATCTCTGTGGCAAATTTTATCCAAATCCGTGCAGTCGTTCTGGTGCCATTTAGCAACAAACAACTATTAATCCAAACTTTCACATCTATACTTCTATTCTTCTATACTTCTATATTTCTATACTTCTATACTTCTATACTTCTATACTTCTATACTTCTATACTTCTATACTTCTATACTTCTATACTTCTATACTTCTATACTTCTATACTTCTATACTTCTATACTTCTATACTTCTATACTTCTATACTTCTATACTTCTATACTTCTATACTTCTATACTTCTATACTTCTATACTTCTATACTTCTATACTTCTATACTTCTATACTTCTATACTTCTATACTTCTATACTTCTATACTTCTATACTTCTATACTTCTATACTTCTATACTTCTATACTTCTATACTTCTATACTTCTATACTTCTATACTTCTATACTTCTATACTTCTATACTTCTATACTTCTATACTTCTATACTTCTATACTTCTATACTTCTATACTTCTATACTTCTATACTTCTATACTTTTATACTTCTATACTTCTATACTTCTATACTTCTATACTTCTATACTTCTATACTTCTATACTTCTATACTTCTATACTTCTATACTTCTATACTTCTATACTTCTATACTTCTATACTTCTATACTTCTATACTTCTATACTTCTATACTTCTATACTTCTATACTTCTATACTTCTATACTTCTATACTTCTATACTTCTATACTTCTATACTTCTATACTTCTATACTTCTATACTTCTATACTTCTATACTTCTATACTTCTATACTTCTATACTTCTATACTTCTATACTTCTATACTTCTATACTTTATACTTCTATACTTCTATACTTCTATACTTCTATACTTCTATACTTCTATACTTCTATACTTCTATACTTCTATACTTCTATACTTCTATACTTCTATACTTCTATACTTCTATACTTCTATACTTCTATACTTCTATACTTCTATACTTCTATACTTCTATACTTCTATACTTCTATACTTCTATACTTCTATACTTCTATACTTCTATACTTCTATACTTCTATACTTCTATACTTCTATACTTCTATACTTCTATACTTCTATACTTCTATACTTCTATACTTCTATACTTCTATACTTCTATACTTCTATACTTCTATACTTCTATACTTTTATACTTCTATACTTCTATACTTCTATACTTCTATACTTCTATACTTCTATACTTCTATACTTCTATACTTCTATACTTCTATACTTCTATACTTCTATACTTCTATACTTCTATACTTCTATACTTCTATACTTCTATACTTCTATACTTCTATACTTCTATACTTCTATACTTCTATACTTCTATACTTCTATACTTCTATACTTCTATACTTCTATACTTCTATACTTCTATACTTCTATACTTCTATACTTCTATACTTCTATACTTCTATACTTCTATACTTCTATACTTCTATACTTCTATACTTCTATACTTCTATACTTCTATACTTCTATACTTCTATACTTCTATACTTCTATACTTCTATACTTCTATACTTCTATACTTCTATACTTCTATACTTCTATACTTCTATACTTCTATACTTCTATACTTCTATACTTCTATACTTCTATACTTCTATACTTCTATACTTCTATACTTCTATACTTCTATACTTCTATACTTCTATACTTCTATACTTCTATACTTCTATACTTCTATACTTCTATACTTCTATACTTCTATACTTCTATACTTCTATACTTCTATACTTCTATACTTCTATACTTCTATACTTCTATACTTCTATACTTCTATACTTCTATACTTCTATACTTCTATACTTCTATACTTCTATACTTCTATACTTCTATACTTCTATACTTCTATACTTCTATACTTCTATACTTCTATACTTCTATACTTCTATACTTCTATACTTCTATACTTCTATACTTCTTCAAATCGCTGATCTTAGGAACTGCGTGATCGCATTGAAAAATTTTTTCTGCGTTGGACAACCAATTTGTCGAGGAAGGTTTAAAGCTATATAAAATTACGCTACGACCAACAGGAGCGAAGAATCAGTCGAAAATGTTGCGAAAGTAAAGAAAATTATCGTTTCAACAGCTTAAAATCTTGCAAAGACCAATTTTATTAGACAGTCTATATTTACTTCCTTTTTATGGAAAGAAATTATGAAGGCCTTTTTCGAAGCTTCTAGTTGACATCTTCTAATGATTCACAGACTTTTTTAAATTAATTTTTATTATCATTGCTTATCTAGATACTGACAATTGTCAGTTTTATAAGAATCAAAAATTCAAATCAAGTGTGACAAAAAATTCGAAGACGGTCAAAACGCTTTTTTTAATAAATAGCAGCTAATTCCAATCTTAATTTCATCCCGAAAATTTTGTATTTAGTCCAAATATACATATTGATAGGTTCATTCCGGAAAGATTAAAATTTTTTAAAAGTTTTTTTATACGAAAAAATAATTACTATATATTTACTTTTAAAGCATAAACCTCTTTTTGCAACGAAATATCAAAAACTGAACCTAGAAAATTTAGAAGAACAATTATTCGGCTCAAGTTAAACTCATGACTACAAAAATAAAAAAATAATCTCCTGCCAGGTAACACATCCAATTAGAATCTTAAACACCATCCATATAAAGCTGATGTGGCCTGTGCGGCATAGCGGACTGCGGCATGGTAGCGGATGGAACATACCTATGGAAGAACCTTTAAGATCAATGTGAATTCCGCGCTGCTGTTGTTGTTTCTGTATAGCTGTAGCTGTAGCTGTTCCTCAAAATGTCGAAACAAAAAAGAATAATGAATTCGAAATTTTCGATAAATTGGCTGCCAGCCATCAGGTGAGAAAAAGGCACCACACTCCAGCTCCTTATCCTCATTACGCGACCAACGAATGCCACAAGCATCTCCGACACCAAATCGAATGCAAATTAGAGAAAAATATTGTAGCATCCACTTCCACATGCAGAACCTATAGACTCGCTATAGAAAACAGCTCCAGCAGCATCATCAGGAGCAGCTGGAATATTGTTAAGGCAGCAATCGGAACAACTTCTGCTGCTCAACTCTAAGCTCACAGCTCAGTTCTTCAGGTCACATTAACCATTCCATCGCATCGCATCGGTGCAATGGAACCATTAAAATTGATCGAAGCATCGCCAGCTGAATTTGAATTCGAACCCGAAACCCAAATGAAGAGTCGAAGAGTTGTTGTTGTAGGCCTTGGAAGTCTGGTCCCGATGCGATGCAGTGCAGTATAGATATGTTTGTGTGGTTGTGTTTCCGTTCTTAGAGGCCCCGTGTGTTATTGTTGATTCCCTAATCAAATTGGCCCGCTGCTGTCATTGTGCACCTTCGGAATCCGTATCCCCTTCGCCTCCCCGCTGCAGCTGGCTTCACCGAAACCATAGCCGAGCCGATGCTTCATTTTCTTGTTGTGTCGTTTGTGTTTTCACGATGCGAGATTAATCGCGACTCGTTTGCATTCATTACATGGTCGAGCCATGGAACAAGCTGCACCACCACCACCACCCTTAATCTTGAAAACCGAAATGAAACCGGCATCAGCTCAGGCTTCGACGCGACGACGACTTCGGTTTCAGAGATGTGAAATACTCTTTCTGGGCTTGAAGTGCATTGTTATGTCCGCGAGGAACTTCAATTTCAACTTCAAGTTCGACAGAGCGGTCGACATTGGCAGATGATGATAGACTTTGTGGCCAAACAAGACTTTGACGTGTCATCTTATAGAATCAGCCTGCTGAACTAGGAATCCAACTCCACCAAATCCACACTAACAAGCTGCTCTGCTCTGGAAGTGCAATGGATTGTGTCTTGTGAAGAGATTCAGTTGACTTGACAAAGTGTTTGATGACCGTTTGTGATAAGGTTTGAGCAATTCTGCCAACTACTATCGATACTAGGTGCTCCTCGACTTCGGGTATAGTGAAATAGGTTGAAAGTTTATATTGAAGGAAATTTTTTGGACAAACCCAGTTACCCATATTTTATTTTAGTTCTGCCAAAAATAATTGAATAAGTTAGCATCAGAAGTTCTATGATTTGCCTGTGAGAGCAATTACAAATACAATGTAACAAAGTCAACATATCTGTTGGGCCATTGAGGCCAGGAAAATGTAACGAAAAATTATTTTGTCTCGAAGTGTGTTCTTCTACACTTCGAGACAAAATAATGTTCTGATAGAGTTTTTTATTGGAATTATATACAAGGAGGTATTTTTAAGCAAAGGTTCTTTTTGTTAGACAATTTCGGCATTGACTTGGATCTTTCAACTTTCACACAAAATTTACTTTAAACAAAAAAAAGATGTTGGATCAAAATTATGAATCAGATCAGAGAACTGATGACCCAAGGAGTTAGTTGCTTTATCGAATCCTACTTTCTTTTCAGACTGACAGACCAAAAATATGAAATTTTGTGGACGCGTTTTATTCACCTTCTAGATTTGCAGCTAAGCAACATAGTTAAAATGGAATTTCTTACACTTGTAATTTTTAACAATTTTGAACTCGCTTTTGGAATACAAAAGAAGTCAAAATTTAAAAATATTCTTGCAAAGTTCGTCAAAGATACTCGTTATGGCTCCCCATTACACCCATCGGAAGATGTTATCATTCTAGAAAATGGCGTCGTATGTCAAACATATTTGACATTTGTGAATTTAAAAGCTGCATTATTCAAACACACAAGCAATGGAAAGCGTGTGAATAGTGTCAGCAATATCTAATTTCAACTACGATGGGAACGGTTTTGTGTCGAAAATCATCATGAGCAACAAGTTGAATTTCAGAAGAATTTCAACATAACCGGATACGTCAATTATATTTAAAATTGACATGTGATGCACCAAAACCCCATACATCCACATAAAACCAGTGTGATGCAGCGTTCACATGGAAGAAGTGTTGGGTACGATAAACGAATTCTTATGGTTGGAATTGAATAAGGGTTAGGTTTTTTTGGTGGCCATGTGGTTTAAGCAAGAAGGTGCACTCGCAATACGATTTACAATAGATATTCAGAAATCAGATTTTTCTGGTGTGGTAATGTCCCCTTTTTTTTGTAATTTGGCTGGATAAGCACCATAGCTTGATTTAACCATCTTTTTGGCTATTTGAATTTACACACTTTGAGTCAAGAAGCTCAGGCAACCTTAATCCTTCAGGAATTGCTAGAAATCTCGGGGGAAATCAAAGAAAACGTAGTAAAATGTGTAGAAATGAGTTAGCAACACTGACATTAGCACTTGAGGGATATCATCTTTTTCAATGGTAAAGGTCCAAATAAAGATTTCCAACACTCAAAACCATGTTGTTTTTTGTGAAAAAGTATAAAAAAACAATGCATTTTGCGTCATCATGTAATGCCATCACAATAAATATTCACGAATTTTTAATTTCTAACATTGGAAAGAGCTTATCGATCTTTTACAATGTTAACCTTTTTTATGTTTTTGTCACAAGTCTTCTGCGTCTCGTTACAAATTGACATCACTATTCATTACAACTGCAATTTACAATCATAATGTGTCAAAAATTGGTCTAAGTTCGTCTTTTATTTTTATTTAGAATAAAACATTGTTTTTTTCAAAAATAAACGTTTTTGAAAAAATTTAAAGAACTTAAGAGCACGATAAGAAAAAAATATTCCATTTCAGACTTTCGTTGAATAGTAATGAGCTTGGACGAAATTTAAAATGATGAATTTTTAAACAGTGAATTCTTATCCTGACACTTCGATCTATATGCAGGACCGGCCCAAGTCAAACGTCTTGCGTCCTGATTCAAGTTTTGTAGAATGGCCATAATTACAATTTTTTTTCTCCTGATTACGTCCTGCGTGTTTGCTCATATTGCACATATATTTGGTCCACCCGGGACGTTCGAAAAGTTGAGCTAAAGGATGAGTGTGTTAAAAAAGGCATTAAAAGAACTTTTATCAGTGAAACACAAAAAATAAGAAATAGTTTAGGGTACAAAATGGAGCCTTGGGGTATGAACTGCACACTTTTATTTATTTTTTTGAAGCTAAAACGCCACAAAACTTTCAGATTTTTCAATTCAAGGTGACATCAATAAAAAATGTATTAGGTCTAGTAAATATTTTACCAAGAATCGCTATGAATTGTTATTCAGGAAAAGACATTGAAGTGTTTTGACATTTAAGAAACTTCAAGGTTAAACCAGATTAATTCCACCAAAAATTAAAACTATTTACAATTAACTTCCCATAGGGAGTTATTGTTTGACGGTCTTATATGTCAAATTAAAATTTTTCTGGCATTTTAAGGCCCCTAAAATCTAAATTTGTCATTTGTAGATAGATGTCTGTGAGTGCGTGTGTACATACGAACGAGAAGAGTTATCGACACCAAATAAAATTTGTTCAACAAGTTATAACTTTGAAAGATGTAGAAAGGATTTTCATAAAAATTTGTCAAGCATTTTTTTCACTATATTAATTTTTAAAAAACAGTGAAAATTTCGGTTTATTACAAATATCTCAGGAACAGATAATTGTACATTGTGATAGGATACAGGTATGGTATAAATTTGAAAAAAGTTGAAGATACTGTTATCTTTTTTTAAAACAGAAAAATTGGAAAAAAAATTTTTGGTGCACAAATATTCAATGAAGGACAAATAGTATTATGTTCAAGACAATTTTCCACAATGTGAAATGTAGTTATTAAAATCTGATAAAACTTTGGAAAAAAATCAATTGACAGATTTGTTTTACAAAAATAAAAAAGAACGAAAAAGTCTACAAAAAGTTGTTTTTGACTTGAATACTTCGAGAATGGGCAACTACATATATTGACTTCAAATTTATTTAAGTTTTTACATTAATTTTACATATAGCTATTAATTTATAATATAATTTTGACAAATATCGAATAGACAGTTTTTGTAAAAAAAAAATTAAAAAATTAACTGAAAAATGTCAAAAGTTGTTTCTTGACTTAAATATGTCGAGGGTGGTGAATTAACTAACTGTAACTTGACACCTGAATGAGCAAAAAAAAAAAGAAAAGAAAGAGAGACTTATGAATTTTAATTTAAATTCTTGCATAAAAGTAAGAAGATTTGTAACAGAAGAACGTTTTTTAACAAAACCTTTTAGCTGATATTTTAACTGATAGAGAAAAACGTTTTAGAATACTTGAAGATTTCGAAATTGGTCTGTAGTTGTTTTTATGTCTTGTTAGCTTATTTTGTAAACTGGAAAGGGGAACATTTCTTTTCCTATACCTTACCTATTAATAAAAATTTACGTCGTTTTAACGACAATTGACAATTTTAGGCCAAGAAAATCTAAAAAATAAAAACCAACCTTCCAATCCCATCAAAGTTTTTATTATTTTTACTAAAATACTTATATTACAAATACAGAAATTGATCAAATTCCTATAAATATCTTAATTTTATCGGTGTTCACATTTTTTTCCTTCAAAATGCAAAAGTTCTGCAAAAATTCTTCTTCTTTCTTTCTTTAGATTTTTTTTTGTTACTAATATCATGAAAAATTATTCATTTATGCACACTTGCACACAAAGGTAAGTATGGTCAATTGTTAAACTGAGCCAATTGAAAGTATCCAATTTCTTATTAAATATTCACCAAAAAAAAAACCCTGAGCTTAGATGTTGAACATTTTCCTTTGGTTCACCTCTTGTACTATACCAACTTATGGGAAATATCATAATATCCCGCAGAGTTGAGTTGTGTTCCAATTTTTTGTATCGCATTTTTCAAAAAATTCTATTATTACTCTTCTTGTCATGTTCATATTCATGTTGAATTCCATTTAACTTCAAGAGCCGCTAAAAAGTCTCATGCATCGTTAGCCAGCTTCTGTTTACGTCATATTAACAATCCATATATGGCAAATTTTTTACCCCTTCTACCGCCATGCTCTACATGGAACGAAACTATTTAAATAGCTGCTATTTCTAAGGAGTAATAAATTCCACAAGATTATGGCAACTGGAGAGATGCCTTAGCGAGCTCCATTTTGATGGTTGAATTTTGAAGTCAAGTGGCTGACGATGGCGATGGCGATGGCGTCGTCGTGTCGTCCGCGTCATCATCATCATCGTCTTCACAACTTGTCAATCGGACCTTTAGGCAAAGGCATAAAGGTAGACGTGATGTGACTAGAGCATCAATTGAAACGGAAGCCCTTTATTTCGTCACGAACTCCAATATGTCAACCTGCCATAGATCGTGTTGGATTTATGGTCTGAGTGATATAATAAAATTTTCATCCATCACATCATCGGCGAGCGGCGATAGTCGACAGTCGAATAGTCTTCTGGATACACACCCCATCAGAGTGTAAAGGCGATGCGATGTTGTGATGAAGCCCTCGTCAAAGAAAATCGTGATAAAATTTTGCCTAAAGGTCTGCGATGATGCTCGCACAGATCAAATGCCATTATTCGTCTTAACCATCTGAAGTTACAACAATGGATGCATCTTAAGTATGAAATCAGTTTTGGTCATCAGATCGAACGGGGGAATTCGTCAACATCACTTTAAGTTTTAAAAGGACTATAAATGATATTGGTGATAGTTTTTGAAGAACTTAGTTAAATTGTGACGCATTCAAGAGATGTGACCAATGTCATGGGTTATTTGAGCTTAGAACAGGTCTAGACTAAATACTCGTATGATCCGGGGTCAACATAAATTAGTTATTCGATTGGAGAATGATACACATCTATCAGAAGCATTAGAAATAGCATATTTGGTTAATAGAATTAACAACGCGAAATATCAACAGCTGTCAAACTGCACAAAGCTTAAGCCAACGTATAACGCCATCTATCAGGTTATGGCATTGATCACAGCACAGTGAATTTCATAATTATCCTTCACAACAATTTGTCAAAATTTGTCAAAATTTTGTCGAAATTTCCCGACTTTTCCGGAAGATAGTGGTAATAAACTTTGAAAATACACGATGCAACATACAACTTTGGAAAATAGTCCTTCTGAATCTTCATGTACTCGAAACATATACAGGATTTCGGATGATTTCTTCAATACTGGTCTGGGACTGATAGTTCGTAGATCAGGAGTTCATACGGATAGGTAGTCCTGTTCAACATACATATCAGTCCCATTGTTGGGGTATGCTAGCCGTTGAAGAAAAAGCAAAACTAGTTGGTCTTGAAGTTGAAGAGGACAATACCCTGCTATCAACAAACAAAGAAACATCTATTCAGCAGCTTGGACACAACGTCACTATAACTTCACAGTTACTTCGAAGTAGTTAAGGAGTTCATCTACCTCGAAGTTAACAATACCTCCTTGATTGACACTTTCGTGGAGATTCGGGGAAGAATAACCCTAGGAAACTTCGGTTTTCAGCAAATCAAATGGGTTCAAAACTCCTTTTTCGAAAGAAAGTGCGCGCTCTAAGAAACCCTTATACTGCCAGTTCTGTTATATGGTGTTGGCTGAGTGCTGGAGGATAAGCTGAAATGTGAAGCTGCTGCTGGATGAATTCGAGAGAAAAATTCTTCTTCGGATATTTGGTCTTGTGTGCTAAGGGGGGTATAATGGAGGAGAGCTGTACAAAGAGGTTGTTCAAAAAATTAAGACACGTCAATTTCATTGGCTCGGTCACATCGATAACAACGCTCCAGCTAAAAGAATCTTCGAATTCCAGTCCCCTGAAACAAGGCGACAAGGAAGACGGAACCTCCGGTTTAAATACAAAGTTATTGCGCTTGGTCGGTATGACTGGAAACAAGAAGTCGGGATCGTAAAGAATGAAAGGCTATCTGGTCTCAGGCGGATACCCATACCCAGTATGGATCGGGAGTTCCTTTTATTCCCTTGTATTCGCTAGCTTTAACGGTCTTTCTGTTGAAGTGCCGTGCATCTCGAACCTTTGCTAAATATCAAAACATTCTTTTTTTCTCAGAGTCACATATTTGGCAGTACACTTGAAAACGAATAAATCATAAGCTGTACGGTTTTGGTTTCGGTGATTGAACCAACAGTATCACGTCGGTCCTCACCGAATAAAATGCCTTCAATTTGAATTCTGACATTTCTATGACAGAAAATAAAAAGCCAATTTGGTGTCAATAAGCAAAACAAAAAGATTTAAACTTCGAGTATATCCCTGTTTGACTTACATAATTGAATGAAACCGCTCAGACTTTTCAAAACCGTTCCACATTGCCATCATACATATATATTTTTAAGTAAATTTCCAAATTTTTGTGATATCCCATTTCTCAGCGTTGTAAGGCTTGAAGAAGTCTTTGAAGTGTTCTAATTTAATAGCCTTTCTTTTCTAAAAATATTGATTTTCTTGACTACATGTCTTTCCGGAATCCAAGGGATTTTTGACGTCATTTTTCTTAATCCATATTGTAGCATTGTTCATTTTGTTGAAGTGTTTTTCCAAAACTCTTTCTCGTTTCTTTGTATAATAGTTAATAACATCTTCAATTTCTTCTATCGTAAGTTAAACATCGGACATACTTGACTCCTGATAATAAGATATTGAGGTCAGTCTAAAACAAAGTCTTCTTTTAGTGATTAAGCTTTATAGATACTAAAGAATTAAGTTGAATTCAAATTTTTTCTGAACGAAAATTAGGATTTATCCGATGAAGATAATCTTAAAAACTCATTCTTCTACTTCATTTCATTAAAAAACAAAAACACACAAAAAAGTCAATGTAACATCTAGAGCTACTTATTCCCAGCAAAACTAAAATTCCTTAAAATAACATGACCAAATTCAACGTGATGATGAAAAAAAAAACTTATTTATAAGACTCCTTAAATTTCGTGCAGGAATCTCTTAAAATATGCATTCATAAACCCAAGCTCATTCATCTAAAGTTTATAGATGCATATTTGCGGGATTTTTCATTATGTTTTTGTTACTTTTGCAACCCCCCTTCCCCTCCGCTGCGGTCCTACTCCCTGTCACATCATCACTCACACGAATTGCAAACCAATTTCTCCAATTTCAATTCATACATAACCTGACCTTCGTGGCATTTTCTCACATTTTCCCTGCTCTAATGTCTGCAGGTATTTTAAAAATTAATTCCCAAAGCGACACAGTCTCGAGACCGGAGACCAGAGGAGACCCAAGACACAAAACGATCAAAACGACCAAACCGATCATCATGAACTTGAGCTGGTGTATGCCGCCGCGCTGCTTCTTACAGGTACTGGAACAGGCACAGGTACAACTTGGCTAGGAATTCAATTTGCAGCACAGAAAAAAAAAGTAAACATCCGATGGCTGGCAATAGCTCTCGAGAGGCATCCAACCGAAAAATTCATTCCGAAGACGACAACGATGTGATACTTTCACAGATCTCGATCTCTGAACCCTTTCAGAGCCAAAGCCATATAAATACGACTACGACGACGATATATGGTATTCACAAAACTTATAACTGTAAGTACGAGTTAGGTACATATTGGGGGTATATGCTATGCGATATCAAAATATAGCGCTAAGAGCCACCTTCTTCTTCTTCTTCGTCTTCAAAACACCGACCGACCGACCGGAATCTCGCCAAGTTCCTCGCCTCATAAAGTAACGATCGCAGATCCGACAAAAAAAAAACCAGCTTACATTTGTTAACATAGCAATTATTTAGGTTGCTCGTGTCAGGGCCAATCGATTCGATGCACAATTGAGACCGATTTGCAGCTCGCCAACTTCATCTTAAAACCTACTCGGATGTAGATATATGTACATAGAAGCCTCTCTGCGCTGCTCTAGAGCTGGAGCGCTAGCGCTTATGGCCTTGTATATTGAGTTTTACATCCTCCAAGACTCCAAGGCTTATTTTAAGATATGAAAATTATAACTTTCGCCTAGGTGGTACCTTCCTATTGCTATACTTGGCGAATGCACAGTTAGTCTTGGCTGATATGTCCTCCAACACGACCAACGACGAAACGAACGTTCTACAAATAAACATTATTGTGCGGGATCACATTTGGAAGGGGGTGAGCAGGGGGATTGTGTGGCGTTTAAGTGGATTAATTTTTGCATAAATAGTGAACAAATTTATTCACGAATCATGTATCCCGGCGGATTTAAGGTTGCGCGGAGGAAAGTTTGAGGATCGTTTGGTTTTGAATTTTTGGTAAGATAGATTTTGATCAGACCCGAATCTTCATAGAATCTCTTGACCTGGACTTGCAGGTCTTCAAAAATCTTCAACTATCTAAAAAAAGAGGTTGAAATTAAACTTAAGGTTCAATCATGACAAAGACATTTTTAATTCTGTTTTTCGAAAGTATAACATTTCCCATCACCTCCCTTCTCGTCTCCTGTTAGAACTAATGTCATCTTGAACTGGAAAAATCAATCAGAAAAGTCTGAAGTCTGAATTGTCAAATGTTAATCCCTAATCCCTGCAACGAGTGAGACGGTTGTAGATGTTGACACAACAGAACCCAACAACCAGACAACAACTGATTACGTGTCAAAGTGTTTCTATTATAACCTAACAAAATGGTGAACAATTAAATGAGGTCCTAGTAAGCCACCTTGTGGTATACCTAGAACGGTTTTGATTCCAAAAGGGAAAAAATTAATAAATGCCGCATATGAATCACCTGCACACGGTCGCCCATAAGTCTACTTCAGAATGATGAAAGCGGCAAGATGATGAGGACGATGACAAGAATAACAGTGTAGTGGGATGGGGAATTAAATGTGCCTAACTTATCCCTTTGTTGGTGAGTTAAAGTTCTACTCGACGCCTACTTAAGTCCATGGTTGCCAATGGAGAGGAAAAATACTATATTTGGATTTTCAAAACTAAATAATATACGCCGTGTTTTATTGGTAATCAGTAACTAGTGCAGTAATACATCTTCATTTTATAACTTACTCTTGATTTTACTCCCAAAATTGATGTCCCTATATTAATTGGGATGTGTTTGAACAATTCGTTATAAAATATGAAGTTGAAAAATGCATGGATATGTAGATCGAGTTGAAATTTTCCACTTAGATTTCTTTGAATTTGATTGAATTTGCAGCTAAACTTTGGAAAAAGGCGGTTTGTATTCTGAGGTCTGCCGCCTACAATTTAAAGTTGCTCACTCGAGCAATTTATAGTTCAATTAAATTTGTTCTTGTGAGGAAGCACAACAATTGAAGTAAGTTGCCGGCAACTACTTATAATGGCCAGTTCCATTATCGTAGTTTACTATTTTCTTCAAATAATTATTCAGTTAAAATAAAGGCCAAATCTTTAATAATTAAAGATATAAGTATGTATACATAACTCAACTTGAAATTCTGGGAAGTTGCTTTAAGTTGCCGCAGTTGGCCGCAACTTATTATTTTGAGGCGATGTATCCCCTTTATGTTGGCACTTTACGTATGAAAACTGGCCAGTGACGTTTCAACAATGTGTATAACACTCTCAAGTCTGCTAACATTCATATATTTTTTTGCATCGCTTAACTGCCTTCTACATTTCAAATTTGGAAACTCTTTCTTCACTAAAATCCTTATATTGATTACTGGCATATTTTTGTTCACTTATCAGTTGTTGTTGTTTTTCATGTAAAATTTTGCGATGAAGCATATCCAATAACAGAAAATCTAACTTTAACTGTTGATGTCACTTTGACAGAAATGATTCTCAGTTTGAAAAGGGATGACTTTAAAATTATATTTTTGAACACATTTCAAAATGGCAAGGTGGCCATTTTGTTTGAAGTTGTAATCTTGATTCTGCCAGAACAAAATACCAAAAGTTCGAAGTAAATTATCTGACAGCTGTCAAAATGGGTATTTGAGAAAAATGAGTGCTGAAGTTCTATATCGAATTTAGAATTTGTAAGGCGGAACTGGATTATTGTTAAGGTTGACGGCGAAGAGTTTACCCAGGAGACAGAAGCACGCTTAAGAAAAATGTATGGAGGCGAGGAAAAATATGTTAAGTCAAGAACCAACCGGAGTTGGCAACCATATACCGAATCTCTTATAATAAAATCGCAATATCAAATCCGCGCCGATCTCACGGTTGCCGTCGTCGGTCACATCGCAGCTCCTTCTAGCTCCCTTCAGTTGCATTGTGCTCCCAAAAGAACAACACAAGAAGACAAATAAATAAAAGAACGTTCTTCGGCAACCGGTCGCTCGATCGTTCGAAGCACGCGGACAAACGTGTGAATCGTCTTCGTCTCCTTGTTTATGATTAGATAACAATACCAAAGCTGCCACTGTAAAAGCGTGCTCCTTTGATTTCTGTTTTTGTTTTTTAGGATCTCACACAGAAGAAACACCGCACCGGCAAGTTATAATAAAACACCAGCGATTATAATACTTTTATATTGTTAACACAAAGATGTCCGCTCTAAAGTTCGTCCTATTGTACGGGATACTAGATACGTTCCTGCAATGAAAGAGAAAAATTAATTCTAAGCAGTTTTTTGGATGAAAAATAATCACGGCTTAGGATCTGGCTATGCTGGCTGTCCAGGGAGCTCCTCTGTCTTCTTTAATGATAAATTGAGGGAAACATTTAAATAGCGGTTTATTATTCAAGGAGACTGGCGTTGTGTGTTTTTGGAATTTTGTGAAAACGGTAAATAAGTCAGAAATTAAACGCAGATCAAATATATGTAAAGAATACAAAAGAGGAATAAACTATTTTCAGAAATTTTATAGTTTCGTGTTCTACTTCTTTTTCGTGCAGACAAATTTGACATGATCCATCTCAAACAGGAATGCAGGGAACTGAATACAAATGACAAATATTAGTAGCCATTTTTTAGCATGACAAGTTAGGTTAGATTAGGCTAGGGAAGTTCTAGGACAATATAGTGACTTATATTTTTGTGGAATAAAATTTAGCAAGGTGTTGTCAAGACAGGAATTTGGAAAGAATATCCCCCTGTAAACGTACATAAATATTTTTTTCACATAATTATGTTTACTGATAACATTTAGATGATGCGCAGTGCATCGTTTTTTATATAAGAGTGGGTAATAAAAAAAAAATAAAAGTGTGTATACGCCCCAGTGTGCCATTGAATTTCTTAAAGCCAATAACATGGAGGCATTTTATACATGCGCAGAGAACATTTTCTTTCTCCTTGATGTGTTTTATTTGCTCCCCATTTTTATTTATTTGAAATGGTTCAGTATCAGTGTTTTTTTTTATCCTTATCTCTAGGAAGATTATCCCAATAATATTTAAAAACATTTAAATTAACTCCTCAGTTTCCGTTGGTTCCTAATTACCCCAGTTCAGCATGGTTTCTTAAACAAAATTCGACAAAATTTCTCACAGTCTTATTGTTTTTAAACTCTCCACATGAGGTTTTAAACGCCTTTTTCTGAAATGGATTACCTACTTCTTATTTTATATCGTGAATATTGTGTCCGGTTCAAATCTGCACTTTCCACCTCTTTTCTAGTCACTTCTGTCGTTCCCAAATTTAGTCGTTAAGGCTCACAATTAACGAAATTGAATTACTCATTATATGTACATTGTCAAATATCCCTTTATGTTGACAATAGGTATTTCTTCAAAATCATTACAACCCCTGAAAGACATATCCCTCCACCAAACACTTCTCTACAGAATGTATCTCACCTTTGGTATCCTTCTCATTGTGAATGTCTTCAACTGTTAAACCTCAACTCATCACAGGAATATAGAGAAATTGCCGAGCTTCCCTCTGGTTCAGTTGACTGCTCCTCTATCTATAACTCGGTTTCTCCCAACACTGTGATGCTTTTTTGTACGAGGCTGAGGTAGGCTCGAGGGTATCCAGGGTTTTACCCAAAGAAAGCAAAAAACTTGGTTTAGAGTTTCAAACTCGGATCCAGCAAACAACTTTATTTCGGTGTTTTAACTTCACAACTAAATTAAGAAGTTATTTCATTATATGTTCTTTACAAATGATAATTTGTAATAATATAACTCAGTATTTTATATAATATAAGTTTCCTACAATACTACTGGGGTTCCCCTGCACCAAACTAGAGAATAAACTGGCGGCCGAAGCCTTGTCCGTCGTACACTTAGAAGAAGTGGACAGCGGAATAAACGGGGGAAAAGGATTTATAGGACCCAAACATTATAACCAGACTACCCTGTGCCTGTACTTAACAGATAAAGGTAGAAGACGAATTCTTAACAATATTCCACTTCCCCATATGGTATTTTGGGTTGTAAGTGGATGTGAATCGTAAAGGTGGGAATGACAAATTACCATTGTGATTCCGAAACACCAATTCTTAGGTAAGCTTCAGGCTTCGGCGTGGTGCTGCTTCTGCGGAATTGGTAACGTGGGTCGGTGCGGCGCACAGTGGGGCGACTTGTATGGGAGAGCGGAAAAAACTCCATAAAATCTAAACCATTCAACCGATTTTGTTGAAATTTTCAGGAATGATTTTCAGCTTCAAGAGAAATTTTCCCTATCAATTTCCGCCCACTGACACGCCTACTTATTGCTCTTTTTAATAAAAAATAAATCTTTAAACCGATTTCAATGAAATTTTGAGGACTGATAGTCAAGGAAAACAAAATAACACTATTAATTTCCGCCCACTGCCACGCCCAGTTCGTTCTCTTGTTAATATAAACCTTTTTTAAAATTTTTTGATCGACGTGGTGTTAAGGACTAGACACATGAGAGCGACCAACGAATAAAAAAACAAATAGGATTTAAAACTTACATACATATATTAGCCTAAATTCTTCACAAAAATTTAACAAAAAGGTAGAAATCTAGTTTATTTAATGTTAATATATTAAAATTTGGGTTGTAATTGCTGAAATAAGAGAAATTTGAGGGAATAATTTGGTCGTCACATACCATCCACACTTCAACGAATGAATTGTTTCTTGGTCTAAGTAAACGACATTCGCAACAAATAAAAAAGCACATGTAAACGAAATGTCAAAATGGTCGTTGGTCGTTCTCATATGAATATTCCTTTAGTTCGATAAAATTAGAAGTTTTAAAAAATTTGATGAAGTTTTCAAGTATGTGGAGGAGTATAAGCAACAACTGATGAACATTTTGCGATCTACTTATAAAAACCGTTTATACAATCAAAGTTACTTCTTTTCGAAATATAAATGGGGGAAAAACCTGCAAAAAAATGGAACAACTCGTTTTCATTTTATTTTCCCGATTATTGCCTGCATATGTATATTAATTTATTCTATAATATTACATACAATTTAAGTACATACATATTAATTACTTCTTTAAAATTAAGTTTTAATTTACTTCTAAATTAATTTAGGTCAATTTAAATTAATTTTAGTAATTCAATTTAACTAAATCGTTATTCCATATATGAAAAACTAAATCAATAAATTATAAATTAATTCTTAATCATGACAAAGAAAAATAGTAAACTAACTTCAATTACCCTAATTGCGCATAAGAATGTATAGAGCAAACTTCATACTTAGTTTAAAAAAGGTAAAAAATGATTTTATAGCCTTTTGAAAAGTCGCTTTCAAACTCTTATTTTTAAGACTTTGTTCGGCAGTTGTCTACAGTTGTCAATGAAATTTATAGACATGTTAGACAATAGTATAAGCTTTCAGAAAATGACAATTTTAGACCGGAGCTCAGCGGAGCTTTTTTTGTAGGCTTAGCAAAAGCTTGCATTATCTAGTTACTTTTCTTCACGCACTTTATAATTTTTTTCAATGTCATATTTTAAAAAATGTGTCTATTTTAATTTTTTTTATTTTTCTTTGTTATTTGAACTACAAACCTATAAAGTTTCATAATTGTATCTTTACAAATAAGGCCACAGCAAGCCAAAATGTGCATAAGTAAAAATAGACGATTTTTTGATAATATAAATTTGTCGAACTTTCAAGGTCGCTCAGAGCCACAAACAAATATGAAATGAAAAAACTGAATTAGAACTGTTTTCCTTGACTTTTTATTAAAACAATAGCATATCAAAAACCGCAAAAAACGAATTACAAAATTTCTAATTTTTTCCCTGTTTGCCCCACTGTGCGGCGTCGGAAGTGTAACGCTTCGTTACAACACTGACACCAGTAACCTAAGAATCAAAAAATATGTGTTAGTAGCCTTTTAAATGGAGACAAATTGATCTATCAGCAAGAATGTTCTTATGCACACAATTCGCAAATCACACAACAGTGACTGAAAAATAATGTCCCAGGTTTTAAAGCAGAAGAAAATTGATCCCCGCAAGCTCGGATTTGATTGCTTTGAATTTTTGTTAGTGGTCAGAACTGGAAAACATAGTCTGCAGGACTCCTCCTAGAAATTTGGAAAGTCTCAAGAAATTAGCTGCAACAATGTGAATGGACACCTTAATTACGTAAAAACCTAGTGTGGATAAATAAATATACATTCAAATGCAGATTCCAATCCTATATTGAGTGAGAGATCCACCTCTCAATTAAGTGTTCAATACTTACACACCCAAACATAACTCACAATCCACGAAATTACTGCAACAAAGACGTCTGGTTTCATTAGCGTCACTGATGACCTCCATTATGATAACATTACACCTCCACTGCAATGTAAACTTCACTCTCACAAAAACCCCACCTCCTCTAATGAGTTCCTTCCAAAAAAGTCGAATATTTAAATATTACAAACTCCTATCTCGCGACTCACTCATAAATCATATAGTTACTTGGTCACTTCCATAGTATAACAATGATTGAGCACGATCCAAGCATTAAAACCGTGCAATTACCAGTGTTAGCTCTAGAAAGCTCTAGTTCTTATCTTCCCTAATTGCAACTAGGTCAGCAAAACAAAATGCTTCACTTCACGAAGAAGATCCACCTCCTATAGCTTTGACTTTGATCTTCACCTGAAAAACTTTGAACTTTTACCTGAAGAAGCAATACTTCACTTTGCCCGATTCTTAATTCCCAGTTCCCCATCATCATCATCATAATGCACCTAATGGAAAATCATCCACCGAAAAAATGCTGAACCATACGGAGAACATCCAATCCACTATCCAATCCAGGTGCAATATGGACATGGACATGGACAACGACAGCGGCACTGCAACAATCCGCAATGGCATCCGATATGCTGCATATACAATTATTATTATTATTACAAAAAATATTCCACATCACTGGCACATTTCTGGAGTTGCCTCTTAATACAACCAGCCAGGATGATGCCGGAGGAGCAACCCACAGAAAAAAGCATTCCAAGAGATGCACACTTCCGATAGGATTTTGGGCATGGATCGCAACGGTTGCCTAGTTCTCGAGTGGATTGGGATGTAATACTGGCTGACTGCTGCTGCTGCCGATGGCGATGGTGCATCACCACCAACCACCACCACCACTACCACCAATCGAACACAGTTCGAACTTGGGCCAAAGGCCAGAGGTGATTTATTCGTGAAAATGCCTTGAGACAGAGATGGAGACTATATGACGATGTGGATGTCGAGAATCGAGACGAGCCAACAAGAAGCAGCACAAGGAACCAACCAAGTCCTCTTCTTAGCTCCCAGTGATGTCAAACTCAAACTCCACAAACTCCAAAAATGAGCAATATGCCACAAGGAAGGAGAAGCGTGAGATGCATGCAAAGCATGATTCCATCCTGCTGATGAAGCCGGAGTTCCATCAATGGCATAAATAGCAAGTGAATTCGGGAAGCTTCTTCCATCGCTCTATGTCTAGCCACAAAGAACGAAATACTCGTGTAAGATTCTCCAGGCTTTAGGTTGAGTGTTCCTATGCCAGAGCAAGCCCATAACTTCTCATGGGATCCAAAAAGGAACAAAATTGGTATGTAGCCGGCCAGAGCTCTAGTGTGTTCCAGATGAAGTCATAAAATATAGGACAAAGGTTGATGCTGTGGGAATTTTCTGTTCGTTCCTTGCCATATATGACTCTTCGACTCAACCAGCAGCAGCATCTAGAATTCCATGAACAACATGAGCTGCAGATCTTTTTTTTTTGGCTCGAAGACAGTTCAATCAGAGGGGGTTCATAATAGAGACTTATGGTCGGGGCTGGCTGTTGCGTGTCTTTGGTTATATTGTGATTTATGACACAGACCAATTCGTGAATGAATACGAGGAAAACGAAGATGAAGATGAGCAGAAGCACCGAGCCAACAATGCCTAACCTAAACGGAACAATAAAGACTTAAAATTATGGAGGAAAATTGGAATTCAGACAGCACACAGCGCGCATACAGCAGCGGACAGCAGTAGCAGGAGGAGCAAAGGATGCATCCCGGGACAATGTCGTTGTTATGTGTGTTTAGTTCCATCATCAGGGAGTCGTCTCCGTCTCTGTCTCGTCGGGAGTTAAGTTCAAGCTCATGCTCTCATGATGGGAGGCGTATTTTCGCGATGTTAAATGGCAAAATATTCCAACTCATATCAATGAGAATACCTAATGTTCGGAAGTATGTGATGTCTGGATTCGAAGACCTAACTCGGATTGGATGAGGCTTGAGATCATATATGAGGAACAAGGAGGGTCTTCACTTAGGCAGTCGTTTGCTGCTTCATTATTACTTAACTTTTTATATTGGCCCAGGGTAAGGTATTAGAATCAATATCATCGATGGAATCATAAGAACTTCATGTGGGAAAATTTTGCCAAGTTGATGGTTTTAGTTTTTGTAGGGCGATTTAGCAGGTGATTTTTTTTTAACTTCAAAAGTTGAATAGTGAAACAAAGTCTGCAAAGTTTTAAAAAAGCAATACGTGGGATGGGACTTAACCAAGCGCTTTATTAATAATGATGATTATCAAAGAGCTACACCGTTTTCAAGCTCAGTGGTATCGAAAAAAGAACAAACTACAAAATTAAAAATTTAGAAATTTTTTCTGAACTATGGAGGTTATGATCCTCACCAAGTCTGTAACGAAGCGTTTTACTTGCATCGTCTCACCGACCCTCGATACCGATTCCGTATGAGAAGCACCAAGCGCCGAAGCCAATAGCTTAACTAAATTTTAGGTGCTGTGGAAGTAAGAGGTATTTTGTCATTTGAACTTTTATAATTCACAGCCACTTCCAACCCAAAATACCATATAGGGAAGTGGAATGTGAGTAGCAGGTAATTATTAGTTGTATTCTGCCTTTACCTGTTGTGTATCAAGCTGGAGTACCAGTACAGAAAATAAGAGAAAACCCGAGGACGGCTAGTATTTAGTGTAGGGTAGACCCGTATATATTTTTGGGTCCTATAAATCATTTTCCCCCCGTTTATTCCGCAGTCTACTTCTTCTAAGTGTACTACGGGCATAGGCTTCGGCCGCCCGTTTATTCTCTAGTTTGGTTGTTGGGACAGGGGATGGAACCCCACTAGTATTGTAGGAACACTTATTAATTGAAATAATTTGTTAACATTAGAGATAAGTGAAGCGATTTTTAGGTTAAGCAGTATATGAAGTAAATTATTGGTAATTCTTAAGTTTTTGACGTCGTTATAAAGTTGTTGCTGAATCCGAGTTCGAAACTCTAAACTCAAGTTTTTGCTTTCTTTGGGTAATATCCCTGGACACCTACGAGCATACCTCAAACTCGTTCAAAAAAACATCACAAGTCTATAGGAGAAATGATTCGTGTCATTTACTGACTGCCAAATTATCAACCTAGAAATTTCACAGAAATAAAAGTTTTGTAGTGTGAACAAAGCTTTAAAAACGATGTTTGGTATTACTGCAATTGACAGTTCTTTTCAGATATCAAATTATACATTGACTGTTAAATCTCAGGACTTCAATCTCCATTTATCCGTTGAGTGAACAGGGAATTGGTCAGTATTTCTGTGGAGCAGTTGAGAATTCCGGTTGGGCAATCAAACTACAACATGACATTACACTTCTCTTTGACCTGACCTACAACACCGATTCCGGAATTCCGATGAGTTACACTACACAAATACCTTATTTTACCATTCACACCTTTACAATTCACATCTACTTCAACCATGAAATTTCACATTCGGAGTTGAAATTCTAAATGCATATCGTCTTCTGCCTTTACTTGTGTACTGAATCAATCTTGAATCTGGTGTAGTTGTAAGAAAGAACTCTCGGGAACAACGAGTACTTCGAGTACAGGGTCGTCTCGTTTTTTTGGGTTTCGTAAATCCTTTTCCTGCACATTTTATTCCACCGTCTATTTCTTTCAAGTGTTCTTTGGACAAAGCTAAACGAAATCGTTAATTCTTAAGTTTACTGCTAGGGATAGGGACCATTAATTGACTACCTCCTTCCTTTCTTAGGGGTATCACGGATCTAGTTGAAGTTAGACAACACATCTTTTATTCTCCGGAAACGGATCCAGATCGATTATTTCTTGGCTAATTTTTCAAAGAAAAGGCTTGAAAGCCTGCAATAGTCTAGAATTGTTTTTATTGATGATCTGAGGGGTTGAACGATTGCTTCCAACTTTTTTTAAAAGCAATTCTAAACGTGATTTGATATAATGATTCTCTCCATTTTTTGGATAGTAGATGGCTTTTAAAGCTACTGCGTTAAAATCCGACTTAAATTGCCAGTTCGGATTTCTATGTCTAGTAAATTTCAAATCTCCTTTTTGGACTATTTTAGCCATAAAAATTTTTTGTAGCTGCCAGTGATTCCATTAGAAGATCAAGTGAAAAGGAATGTTTCTATTGCTGCGGTAGGAGTTGATCATTATGTCAATATAGTATTAGTTCCGATACATATCAAGTCACTGATTTTGGTCTTCTTTGTGGAAGGGTTGAATGGTACTCTTCGAAGTGAAGGATCAATTGTTGAGCTTGTCTAGACCTGGTTGATTTAGTCTGCAAAGTGTATCGACTTTGTCTTACATAAGTTGATACTAAATTCAATATTTTAATATGCAAGATAAAATAATGTCAATTCGACTCCAACTAAACCTTGAACCATGTTCAAACCAAAGCAATCTGCTGTGGCGATGGCGCCTGATGCGACAGGTACAACAAAATGAATGACATCAATTTTAATGGCTTCATCGCCACTGCAGATCCCTTCCAAGTGTTTAAGGCTGGCTTAAAGCACACAAACGACCCGGCTAATGGAATTTTAAAATAAAGATCCTCTCACATACCAACTTTATGCTAAGCACAACACAAAAAAACACAACATCCTCTCTCAGACAAATGTTCCTTGTCCTTTATACGCCACATTAATCTCTGACCAATAAATAATCGCATATGTATACTGCATGTTGTACTACTTTTATATATTTTGATGTCTCAATATGTGAACAAGGTAATCGAAATTCACCTGCAGAAATTCCACATCATGGTCTTGACCTCATTTCCATTCAAGCCATGTTCGAAAATTCTAAATTATTTAGCCATAATATCACCGAATCCCTTGCTCCTTGGCAACATTATCCGTCCAAAGTTAACCGAGACGAGGAACAGTCTAAATTAATTTCAAGTGATTTACATTATATCGAACATCCCCAGATACAAGAACATCGTGCAACAGTGTTGAATACAGAATGCGGTACATCGAGATGCAACAAGGAAACATAAATCTTGACTTTTTTTTTGTTTATTTTGGTTAGGTAAGGGTACGGGAGTACGAGTCTGGATCTCTGGGATTCCTTGGAACAAGTGGAGGCAAACAAGAAAAGTTCATATCTCAGCGATGTATCAGAACAATGTTAACAGAAGTGTTACAACAGGACTCGGTTCGTCCCACGTCCTTCATTCCTCCCCTGGAATTCCTTTATAAATCGAGATCCTTTTTTTTCGACACGTAAATTGTATCGTTTCGTCTATGAGACTCGCTCATAAGGAGAAAATTACATTGTAGTCGATTTTGGTTAGAAGTTCATCCGTGGAATAAATCATTTGAAAAAGACATCGGCAAATCGGTGGTGGTGCTACAGTGGTGGCGGTGTGGTTTGGGGCACATTCTTGATCCAAGAACTGATTGTTACTTTTGGTTCGGGACATCACAAAAAGGAACGCTATGCTCAAGGTGAGGTTTAAGGTGAGACTGTAACCATATGGTCACCAAATATGGAGGATTCAGTATAGTTTTGTATTCCAATGTATCATGGAGCAATTTTTCGTTTTGTTTCAGGTGAGCCAGGGTTTTGGTAAAGTTGGAATTGGTATTTCGGAATGGAGCATAATACTATAGAAGAGTAGGTCAAGGTAGAGGTTAGACCAAATACATGTTATATAGTGTAAAAACAGCGATTGAGGTTGAAAATTTTCAATAAGTTTACCTGATGGTTAAATTTTGAAATGGAAACTATATTTTGAAAAGTGTAACAATTTAAAAATGACAATTCTCAAAAACAAGCCCAACAAGTTTAATAAACGCAAGCATGAACATCTTGAAACGTCATCGTCAGGAGGAATTGTCAAAATTAACAATTTGACAGTTCGGAATAATTACAATAACCTTCTCTCCTTAAAAAACAAAATGTATTGCCGCCAAAAAAATGTTAGTAAAAAATAATATGACGGTACTGACTATAGAATTATGAAATTTTGAGTTAAAGAGGGCGCTGAATTGGTTTCCTTGGAAATAATTTCGTGTCATGAATGTTAGCGGATTTCCATGTTGGAAAGATGTGCTTAGTGATCATGTGTTTTATGTTATACAATAATAAAAAGGTAAAATAGTAAATGAAAATTGGCTGCTGGCCAGAGCAAGCCACCACACTCTGACCAATAATTCGTCCATTATATGATACTACTTTTATCCAAAGATCTTCCTCACTCGTTTTGAACCATTTGGAGCTTACAATAAGGCGTTTGAGACTGTAAAAGTCGGTGGGATCATAGTAGTAGAAGTCTCCAGGGTGAAGACTACGTCTTTGAGATAGACAGTACAGTAGCAAAAAAAGTGAAGGAATTGAATCTCCTCTTTTTCACCCATACAGATTTAGCAGAAATCGTTTGCCGGAGCTCTGAGCCGTAACATTGCTAAAGTGCAGTCTTCCAACCCAGATGAGTTCCTTTGAACATTTACCATGAAGCATTGGCCAAATTAATTTTGATGCAAGACAAGTGGAGAAATTTCGTGGTTCGTCTTTTTTATGGTATCATAAGTTTACACGTAGCTACCAGTTTGGGTCTAGGTTGACGAAAGGAAAGACATAAATTTAGTCTGTCTGAGTATACACCTCCATGGACGCCATCATCAGTTTTTGATCCATCAGTGTAAAAGTGGGTCGCTTACTCGCTTCTCCTGTCCAGTGACTTATTCTATGTTACATCGAAGAATAATATAATATATCAGGCGATATTTGTTTGTTTTTTTTTTCATTCTGCTACGCCCTGTCACTTAAGTTTCCCTGTCAAATTTTGCCACACATGTTTACGCGTAAAACTGTGACGTTTACCTTAAAAGGAATGTTAGTTGAGTGAAATTTGTACAAACAAGTTTTACGATAATGGTGAATATTTCAAGTTACCAAACAGGCATACAAAAGTCTCCACTTCGTGTTTCCGGAAATATAATGTTCTTATCATTCAGCCCTATCGTTAATTTTATGGTAACTTTTTATCTAGGTAACTTTTTCCTCTTAGAAATTGATTACGGAAATTTTTATACATATCAAAATTAGGAAAAAGTTCTCCGGAGTTTTTTGCCATTTTGGGAACTTTATTATCTTTATACATCTTTATTTATATTTATACAAAAAGTTCCTTTGAAAAAAAGTTCCCCTAAAATTTTTGGTAGGCCTGATACTCTATATTTTAACACGAATATTTATTATATGACAGATGCTTGACAGTTTTTTTTATTTCTCCAACTAAAAACTTTTAGAAAATTTTTTGTAGAGATTACAATTGAAGGGATAAAATGATAAACTTGTTCAACAGTCAGTTTCATTATAAAATTCAGTAAACTTATTTGACAAGCAGGATTCTTCACTTAAAGGGTTAGTTTTATCCTTTAAATGATTTGTACGACCACGTGCCAGTGGAGCGTAAAGAGAAAAAGGATAGGAAAGAATATTTCTGTGAAGTGGACAATTATTATTTTAAACGAGTGGAGTCCAGTAGATAAAATAAATAAAAGACAATGACTAGATCTGGACTTGTACTCACATCCTCTTCATTAGCAGTCGGGGACTACATTGTATGCACCATTTACTTTCCTTTAAATATTGGTAAGCCCGAATTGAAGGACATTTTTTTTTTGTCTTCATAAAAGCATCATTCAAAATTACAGAGAGTGAACAAATTAAAGTACAGTGAAAATCGTTTGAGACAAACACGCTTAGGAGAAAAAACCGTTGACCTGAAAAAATTTTCATCCCCAAGTATTTTCTGACCAATTTTCCTTAATACACTCCGCTTAAGTGAAACTCGCTTAAGCGAAAAACCTGGATAACTGAAACACATTTTCAGTTAATTTTTAATATTTTTTATTGAGTTGAGAGAGTTTTCTTAAATAAAAAAAAATTAAATCGAACAGAACAAAAATTTGCTCAACACTTCCATTTTTTCTTTAATTTTCACCTTCACCACATTTTCACTACGAAAATGACATTTGAATTTTTCATTATGTCACAAACTTCTACATATTATGCATGTAGCATAAATTCTTCACTTGATGGAACTTTTAAATCCGCTTAAGTGAACATTTTTGTTCACATGTCCGAACTCCCGCTTAAGTGAAAGAAAGACTGTGACATTTCGCCTTTTCTCTTATACGGGTTATACTGTATAGTTATATATCAGCAAAACACCTTCAATTTTGACATTTTGTAAATCCATTTTGTGTTTATATAAAATTAAAATCAATTAATTCTTTTGTCACCTTTCACTTGTCATCGATTGTCATATCTTCTAAACAGCTGATAATTCTCTACAGGGATGTTCTCTGCTGTTTACAATTTCGTCATGGTTGTGGAGGCTTTTTGAAAAAAACTCCTCTAATTTTGCTATTTTCATGTGCTTTTCAAAAAGTCAAATGCTTTATAAGAGTTCTCTGTTTTCTCGTCTTAAATTAACCTCTTGTATTCTTATTTATTATTATAAAATCATAACATCTCTCTATATTGATTGACCTATGAGGTGTTTTACAGATCAAAAGAGAGCCTTGCTTCCAAGTCCCCAAATCAATCGATTCAATAACTCTCACTTTGCAAAACTAAAAGAAATCATAACTATAATCGAATTTGTGCTGAAATAAAAAAAAAATAAAAATATTATTGTCGACAAAGCTAAAAAAAATGCAATACAAAAGACAAGTTTCACCTGATCAATAACAAGGAACGCGCGCAACAAAGTTTCAAGAATTCTTTCTCCAAGAACTATACAAACCTACGCAGCAGCCCGTTCGAATATCAGTCACATCTTTGCTCCACATAACCAAAACCTCCTGCTGGCTCAAAGAAATTAAAGAAAAAAATAAAAAACCCAAACACCCCACATAAACGTCACACTCACTATCGACAAACCACTTGTTTTAGCCAATTGTTGCAGATAAATAACCCGCCGGCACAGCATCGCATCGCTCCGTACCGCATTTTCTAAGCCAATAAACCGACGACGACGACGAGATATAACAACTCACCTCCGAACACCTACAGTCTCTCGGATTACAGAATCGATTGTGATCGAAATTTATGGAAAAGATACTTCGCACAATTTACTGCAAGCGAACGGACGACCGACCGACCGACCAACCGACGACGACGACGGGACGTATCTCTGTCCTAGATCTAACTCATGCGAAGTTCCCATCAGCGCGGATTTAATTCTGATACGGAATCCAGAATCGGTGCTCGTGCGCTTGCTCTGCTCTGCTCCAGCATCAGCTCGAACTCCATCTCCATCTCCAGGGCTCCATATTGATGTCTTCCGTATAATGGATTACGCTCCGCCGCAATTGCAATACTTACGAGCACTGACAGCGCGCGTCGTCGGAGAGATGCAGGTTATGGAGGCGACACATAAGGTGGAATGCACATTTAAATGAATTATGAGGTGGTTTCAATTTGTACACGTGACACACTAAGGGCGTGCGGTTCTCTTCAATTTGGTCCGCTTCGGTTTGTGTGATGTGATGTTGATGTCAGAGAAAGTATCATAACACTGCGCACCACTTACCTTACCCGGTAGCTGCTTGACGCGGCGATATAGCAAATTAAGTGACGAGTTTACTGCCGCTGCCGGTGACTTTGTCGCCACGTAAGAAACTGTGATGGCATCTCTTTTGGTGGCGATATGGCGATGGTGATGGAAATGATGACTATGGCATGGTGTGGCGATGATGGCGTGCCGCTTGACGTTTGTGGGCGAAAGATATTCACCCAGCGATATGGAGCATCGAGAAGACTAAACCCATAAAACTGTATACGTGCCGAAGATGGCGAAAAGTAGTTACGAGGTGTTTTATGGCCTCATGGATAAAATCCAGACATGTAAATTAACTTTTAGGCCTTTAGGAACGAGTGCTGATGATTTAGGTGTTTGGTTCGGGAACAATGATGCTATTAGCAGAATGACTGTAAAGCATATATTCCGAGATAAGAATTGGAATGGTCTTAAAGTGTTTATAAGTTGAAAGACATTCCTGAAGCTGGCTGCTGGTGAACTAAGCGGTTTGCATAAATTAGCTCAAACTACATTCACCGAAATAAAAATATGTGCATTTGAATTATGTCCAAACAATTTTTTTTTTTTTTTGAGGAATGCACACCTGGGGTGTCACGTTCTCGACTTATGGTGGAGTTCAAATGGCTTTAAGAGTCTTGAAAGATATTTCAAGAATGTTCGTTTGTTTAATTATGAAATTCGAATCAAACGCATTCGGTTTGAGTTAATTAATTAATTTATTTATGATTATCTTCGGGCTTAAAGCTAACATATAATTTACACTTAAAATAAACAAAAGAAATATATAACTTTAATTAATAAATTATATTAAGAGAATCGAGTTAAGCTACGTAAGCCAATTGAGTTGAAAATTTATATTTGTTGGAACTTGGTGTGAATTATCACCTAATTTTAGCTTTCAAATGTTTAGATTTCACCCAAAAAATTAGGAATTTAAATTTAATCTTTTTGATAGCTTTAAATTGTTATTTCAAGCATTAGTTCTGGGTAAAGAAGATCATAAATACATCGAATAAAAGTTGTTGAGAAAATAATAAAAGGAGTGGTCCGAGATGACTGCCCTGAGAAACAACAACTTTGCAGTGGAATGTAGTTAAAAACTTGAAATCTGAAAACTACTAAAATTTAGTTAAAAATATTCGAATCATTTCCTTCATTCTTTGTTTCTACAAAATTGTTCACTAATTTTATCTTCTTTCTTTTTCTAAATATAAAAATTAATTTCTGTTTGTTTGTCTCGCTTAAAATCGAGAACGACTTGGCCGATTTTGTTTTTGAAATGTTTGTCGTAGTCCAGGGAAGGTTTAAAAAGTGAGAAAATATGAAGATATTGAGAGGAAGATAATTTTTTATAATTCAGTTGTCTGTCCATTTTTAGCGAAAAGTTATAAAGTTGCCTGTCATTCTGTCACCATTATACAGTTATTAAAATTTATTATCATCAAATTGTGAGTGCTCGAGATTTACTGGTCTTAAAATGCCAATGAAAAGACGAACTTCAAAAAATTTTACTATAGATAAACTTTTTTACCATATCGACAAAACCAATCTAGCAGCCAGGTTTGCTGTTTGAACTCAATTGGGGCTGGACAAAGTCGTCCGGGTCCCCTAGTTAAAAAATTGTCTAAAAATTATAAGCGAGGCACTTAGAAACAACTTTGTGTTGCGGAAATTTTATTTCCAAACAAAAATACACTTTTCTTTTTTTTGACGTTTATCAAATGTTTTCATTTGATAGAGTTGCCCACTTGACTGCGTGAGAGCGGGAAGGCTGTAGTTCACCAACTATCGGATCTCTCACTCAGTTGGTTGGAGAAAACATGTTTTATTTGACAGGTTCAACATTGGTTATTGGAAATGCCGTGTTAAGTGATGCCAAACAAGACGGACGGTCTGATCGAGATGTCGCTCAAGTGAGAACGGCTTTATGCCTAACTTAGTTTATTTGTTTTGATAATATATTTTTTTTTTAAATTGTGGACGATATAATATCATTCAAAAAGTTTTGTATACACTAAAGGTAACGTAAAATGCAAGGATTGATAGTAATTTTGTTGGGTGATGGTACATTAAAGGATAGGACATCCAAACTTAAACATACTACTGCTTAGGGAGGAAAGAAGAGAATGCGATTTAGGTTTATTTTGAAAATATATGAGTACCGTTGAAGATAAAAGTTTTCCTCTTAGCTTTTGGCTTCCATTTTTGTTTGTAATTAAATTAAGAAGTTAGTGTTGATAGACCTTAAAAATCTTTCAGCAACTTAAGGAATACAACTATTGTGAATTCACCCACGAAATGACCGTAACCTGGAAATTCCAGCGGGCGGTGAATTTTGTGGATGATTTGCATAATTTTGAGAGAAAATAACTGTCGAGTAAGCAGGATCGCGAGTGTCTCATCACAAAATGGCTCTCTCAACGGCCAATGTAAATGGCTGTTGATGACGTGATAGAGATCCGCCATTTGATGTTCGGCGAATTCAAATTAAGAAGAGGCAATTTGGGATCGAGTGGGTCCTGAACGTCACTTTAGCTTCAGCTTGCAAAAAGATCAGAGGTTTAAAAAAAAGGAAAGGCTATTGGAAGATTTTTAAGAGTGGTTAAAAAAAAAGTTATCGAGTGATAAAAAATTGCAAATTAAATTGTGTGAGGTGGAGAAAAATCTACTAAGGAACGAAAGAAGAAAACTTTATAAAAGAAGGACATTTTGGCTACAGGTATTAAAAGGTGGTATCGTTTTAATATTGGTTTTAATTCTTGTGGTAAATCGCATGTTCTTTGTCCATTTTTTTTTTCTTTGTGTTAATAACGGAATTCGGATCCGTTGGTCCTTAAGTTTTGAAATTTTGTCAAATCTTTGGGGTATAGACGGCGCTTAGTGATATTTTCGACCGGCTTTTTGACGAAAATTAAAAAATTTGATTCCTTCATGTTGCCAACTTGTTGGATTTCATTGAAAAAAACAAAAATTTTTAAAACGATTTAAATGAATTCTATGTGTTACCCAACCACAATGCGTAAATCTCAATCCTTGTGAGTGTGGTTGGTCAATTAAGGAAGAATATTTAGAACCGCTTTGGTTTGAAGGAGATGCTACTCCTATACTTATAGATGATGTAATCACAAACAAGGAAAAGGAAAATGAAAAAGAAGAAGAAGGAATAGAAGAAGAAGATAGTTTTTTTCTGACGATGAAGGAAATATTTGAATTCCTTTAGTATAATGCATAATGCATATAATGCATTTTTTTTATGTTATTGCTTACATTCTGTGGGTATATATGAAATTGTTTAATGTTATTTTGATGAATTTGTTTAATTTAATTTATTTATTACAATGAAAATGCCAAATTAAGTTAATTCTGTGTGTTGTATTAAAAAAAAAATAGTTAAGATATGTTAAATAAAAAAAATTTGTAAAAAAATTCAAAACTTTTAAATACATTGTTTTTTAAATTCTAATAATTAATTTGAATTAATAATGCATAAATACAAATACGAATTTCCAAAAAAAATTAATTAATAAGTGTTTATTTTTTGTAAGCCAATAATAAAAGGTAAGGTATGAAGTTACTTCATAAGAAGATACAAGCAAAATATTTTATTAATTTTTTTTTACAAATTTTCAGCTTTCATTTATTTTATAAAACATAAAAAATTATAAAAAATAACGGAGTTATGAATGTTTTAGTAAGAACATTTATCGTGTTTTTTTTTCATTGTAGGAAGGCTACCGGATGGTTTGACACTTTTAAGACAAGGCTATCGTATATATTTTTAAAATGTAAAATGTATCCTCATGGTCGAAAAAACGTTTTAGACCCCCTTTGTCATGGGATTTTATAGGCTACCGGGGTGCATTGTCTTTGTCTTTTGAAAATCTATCGAATAAAGTGTAGAAAAACCATTGACAGGATGAGCTAAGTGATTTGACGGTAGCCTCTTGGACTAAAAGTTGATAATAAATCACATAATTAATTTGATCATAATCAATAAAAAAAATAACTTTTGTGAACTCTCCCCCCTACTGAGCTCGAGTAGTGGTGGCAGCACTTAAGTTCTGCCTGTTGCACTTTCCAACGTCACTTCCAGGTTTTCATCTCTATCCTCATTTTGGTACCGAAAACTTACAATTGATTTTTAATATTAATATCCCTTGGTTCGAAAGTCAGAAAATTAGGATCTTATGACCAAGACAATAGGAGAAACGCCAAGTAAACGTCAAATCCTCGGCCACGTATGTTATTCATATAGAATGGATGCATCTTATATTTTTCATAAACTTCAGGCAAAAATTAGAAATACCTTTCAGAGAAACTACTTATAAGTTGTCAATGCCGTATTGACTTAGGTATTGGCTCATTGGATAGTCACTGTCAATATATCTTAACAAAGTGCACCGGTAATGACCCGTTTTGAATCCCAATTTATTCACCTGCATGTTGTTTCATTTAGGATCACATTAAAGCCTCTTTGGCTAAGTGCTTATGCTTATTAGCTAATCAACTCCATCTTTTCTAATTTCTCTTATTTATCGAAGCCCGCATCTTAATATCAACATCGTCTTAATCGATTTTAATCCCAAATATATATTCTCAACAGCATTTGTCAATTGACATTAAAATCGCACACTTTCATTCAATTTCAAAAAAAAAAACTTAAGAACATAAACTATCACTTTACCGCCGTACGAAAAAATCCATGTCATGAATGCCGGGCCTGCGACAATGATGGCATCCCATATCGCATATCCACATCCATATCCGAATTCGAATCCGACTGCGAATCTAAATCCAAATCGAAATCCAAAATCGAAAACTTGATCCTCTTCTTTCGTTTGTTTCTTTCTTAAGCCGGGTCTCGCTCGCGCCTTAATATTGGTCAAATTCGTGACTTGAAATTTAAATGGCAGCCTCCAGAGACCTTGAAAAATCACCATCAACTTAATCAAATATGGAGATATCCGGACTGCACTCTGCGCCCCATCCGCTTCGGCTGTGTGTAGCTGGAGCTGGAGCTGGCTAATCGGTGCCAAAAACCATATGAAAAGCTTTTCACTTATTATAACCACCACCACTGTCAGTGTCACTATCACGATTGTGCGCTGAAGCCGCACCGCGCGAAATTCGTCGTCCGTCGCGTCGTCGATGGCGGGCGGTAGAGATGGGACCATGCACGCACAGCACATGCTCCGCTGAGGCTGAGACGGCGGCGGCGGTGCGGCGCATTCAACTCCCAATTGACATTATAAATAATTCATCAGACGTAAGACCGATGATGGCCTTCTTCAGAGCGGTAGTGGTGGTATGTCGAAGCCGTATGGTAGCAGGGTCACATCGCTTACCATTTTTGCGTTCGATGGAGAGCATGATGCCTGAGTGAGCATTGAGCAAAAGCCATTCAAAAAGTTGCCTCTGATGCTGGTGCTGCTGCTGCTGGAAGGAAAGTGAAGTTGGCCATCCCGGAGGTAACTTTCTTCACTGCTGCTCAGCAGCGCACTCACAGCACAGAGAGCGATCTCAATTATCCCTAATCCATAGAATATGGGAAATGATCATTGCGCCTTCATGGTCGCTTGCTCGTCACCCATTCGCCTTTCATCCGTATATAGATAGATATAGAGGTATCTTGACATCACAGTTATCCACCATCATCGTCGTCCGTCGTCGGTTGTCGTTGTCGTAGATGTCGTCTTCGATCGTCACAGCCTTTGAATTTGTTTATCTCAAGTTGAGAACCGGACCGAATAATTATTATGGCTGATGTTGTTTCTACCACTGGATGCTGCTGCCTGCTGCCGTTACTGATGTTACCGCTGCTGATGCTGTTGGTGATTCTGTTGCTGCAAGTGGCTGTGACATAGGAAGATTCCTCTTCCCAGAAATTTTATGACCCACTTTCGATTAGAGTTGTTGACTTTAGATCGCCAAATTGTAACAAAAGCCATTCCATGGAGAACCCATCAGTGAGTGTGTCGCTCAGGGACGGATTAGAATTACTTTTTTTTGATTATAAATAAATAAATTGGGGGGCGCTACAGCTCGTACAAACACTCAACTATTCGTGTGTGCGAGTAATCTATAGGTAAGTGATGGAGAGAAACTACAGTTTTCGAGTTACTCGAATCCAAACAGTTAAAATTTTGAGCTTTTCCTGACTAGAAGTACTCTTGGAGAAACTAGAGGGCGTTGATATTATAATGTTGAAGAAGGAGGTGTACAAATTTGAGCCCCAAAGAAGGCCATGGATTGACATTTGATTTTCAGATTTTTGAAATTAATTTGAAGGTAGAATCAAGGGATCGTTCAAAGGTAGGACTAGAAGGATTAGTGATAAAATTAACTTTGAACGCTGTCATTTCTTGAAAATGTATTAAATAGAAGAAGGTTAAATTCGCATTCGTTGAAAAGTATTTGGTCAACATTTTCTAATATTAGATTGAGGTTTGTGAGGAAGGGCGTTTCCGAAGGCGCTAAAATCATGAACTCTATGCAATCTACCTCGAAGCAGATATCAGTTCGAAATCCCGGTTCCGGTTGTCAAGTCGATGATGATTGTTTTGACGAATTTTTAATAAAAAACTTGTTGTCGTTGGCATACCTTTTAGGATAAGTTAAAAGAAAGGGACCTAATTGACAACCTTGAGGTATATCAGAGTTAGTAGGAAAAGAGTTAAGGAAGTAAATAGACTGAGACAGGGCTTTCTAACCAAAAATGTATCATCTTAACAAGATGAGTTCAAGGCCCAGAGGGAATAGGTTGAAGACTATTAGCCCTTAGAAGATTTCGAACTTTTGACAACTTTTGCACCTTTCGGACCATTTTTTATGAGGTGGAGTTGCGAAGGATGTTTTTCATATGTCCTTAGGAATGATTGAAGCACATTTTTAGAAGCATGGGAACAATCAGTCACACATGAGTGTCAATTAGTTGATGAAGAAATGGACCGAGGCAGAAATTCGGCGTGAACTCAAAGTATGCAGAATCAGTTTAAGAAGTAAAACATATTCAAGTCATTTCAAAAGTCGTTGTTCAATCTTTGGCTGGTAGAATCTTGAAGTTTTTCAACCGGCTTTTTGTGAGGAATTGACGAAGAAGAAGAAGAGCTTTTGACACTAAAATTTACCCTGTGGATTCCTGCCATTTTTCTTATAGAGGAATGGTTGAGGGCTACAGTGGCTGGGCCCTAAATCTGTATGAACTTTTTTTATTGGTTGAGAAAATTTAAATTTGTTCGTTCAATACTTCTCCCTACAAAATTAGTGATAATTTCTTGTATCATATTAGATTTGTCTACGAAACCAGAAAAATCTCGTTTTCTGAAAAATTTAATTTCATGAGTCTTGTCAGTCTTCTAAAATCTAACACACAGGCTACTTAAGAAAATGTCTTGATAGTTTATTGGTCACTAATTAATTATTCAGTTTGAATGAATTTAACTGTTGCCGGTTTTCTACGTTTTAACTATCTTCATTTGATCCCCTTACTGTCAGAACGATGAACAAATTTTATTTTCGTCTAATTAACTGTTGATTACCGAGACATTACCTAGTAATCAACTTTTCATACCAAAATATTCTTATGAGAAAGTGAGCTTCCCTAAGTTGATACCAAATTCGTAAAGCGGAAAACAAACGTTGCATGATTAAAAATAAAAGTATCAATTAATGATATTTCTCCTTCGCTAGTACCTATTTAATTTAAAATTTTCTGCCTGATCAAATCCAACCCTGTTAAGTGTTGTCCTCGGAGCCTTATGTTCGTCGATGTCATCAGTATCGCGATTTAAGTTTCTAACAGGTATTTATTCCAGCGCCTTAAGCTGTCTCATGATGGTTCTTGCGTTCTCCTTGCCTTCTGGCATCAGCCAGCCAGCGCAGAGCGACCCAGCCATCCACAAGTTCGATAATGATTATTGGCATTTGGCTTCGCAGATACCGCACCGCATAGTGCATCCCATCAGGAGGAGAGAATGCTCTTCTTCCTCGTGGCCATTTGGCGGATGCGCGCGCTGCCGCTGCGGTACTCCGTGCTCGACTGGGTCATTTAATTCACGATTATCGTCGCGATGCATTCTTTTTTTTTTTTTGGTTTATTGTGTGGTAGGCAAAGAGCAATAGTCATCCAGCACCGATATTGGGCTTTTGATGATGATAATTCAGGACACGATCCTTATTTTTTGTGTTGTTCTTGTTGATGATGATTTTGGTTGCCTCAATTTAGTTCATCTTGTTTTATATATTAGCATAGTCGAGTTTGATAGTGGAATAGATATTTTTTTGGTCTTTCTGGAGCTGGACGAACGTGAGAACCGCATGAATCTAACAAAAAATCATCAGTTTTTTTTTGTTTGGAGGTTATGGTGACGGTGACGGTGATGGCGATGGTAATGGTTCGGTGGAGGTGATGCCGGATGGCGATGGTGGATGGAATAAGTTATAGACAACATCTTAGACACGACCATGGCCAGAAATGACAAGCAATTACCAGAATTTCTATAGATATCAATGAATGATATTTTGTTGTTGTTTTAAGTTATTCTTTTTTAATGTGGCCAACTTAAATGCGTGACAGGCAGCCAAGTTAAAGACATAAGACAGTGTCGAGGGTAATGTTGAATTTGAATTGTTTTTTATATGAAAGTAATGTCGATTTGCATAGAAAAAAAAATGGTTTTGTAGATATGGGAACGCATTTTGTTCCGTTTCACATAAAAATAACATCATCTGCAACGGTAAAGGTTTGATAAGAATTTTCTTTTTTTTTTTTAATTCGAACTCAATTCTTTTTTGAAATCATGATGAAAAGATCTGTTTTTCAATGCGGGGAAAACGACAGTTTAAGTGAGTTTTTTTCTTTTTACATAGCACGCAAAGGTATTTAAAATATTTGTTTGCTTTAATGAAGAAAGACTTATTTGAAAATGGGACGTGATGAAGATAACATGTTCGAAAGGGACTTGGTTTCGATGCTTCCGTTATCTCGAAAGATTTTATAAACACTACAGGAATTATGATAAATTTTTTAAAAGCTTGAGAATAATTTCAAGTAATTAAAAGCATTCGACAATGTTTTTAAGTTTACCATGAATGTTTACATTGACATAAGGTATTGTGTGCATATTTACTGCTAGACGACTTTAGCTATTTTAACATTACTTATCGTGGAAATAGGGAATCTTCGTTGTAATTAAGTTTGTTCTCAGGCTCATTCAGGGCACTGGGTCTTTCAAGAGTTATTTAAAGATCTCCCAAGGATAACTAATTGAAGAGGATTTTTTAACCATAATATTATGTATACCGATAATAGAAAAATTCATGGGCCACTAATAAAATCAATATGGTTTTGTTAAAGAAAAAAAAAAAAAATGTTCACCTTGGCGTATACGCAATTTTTTTTGTTTCAATTAATTTTTACTTTTTTAAAAGTTAGTAAAAAGAACCATTGATCAAATTATAACCAAAGTAGTTAGGTCAGTTTACTGTTTAAGTCTCACCTCAAGTTATCAAATAAAGGGTGTTTTTTTTGACATGTGGTTTTTAAGAAGAAATAAAATGCATTTAGTTTAATGTATGTACAAGAATTTCGCTTTATTATTAAGATAAGGATTTGACATTGTGTTTTAAAAAGGATTTCGGTCAAATGGCCACAGCGACTGGCTCGAATAAATTCCAGACGGATGACCAATTTTTGATCACTTGTTGCATCAATTGCGGTCGTAAATCAGCAATAACGCTCCGAGTATTCTCTTCCAAGGTTTCAGTCGTCTGGGGCTTACTTGCGTAGGCAACTGACTCCACATAACCAGACAAAAATAGTCCAGTGTTAAATCGCACAATCTTGGAGGCCACCAAAAGTTTCCTTTAGTAAATTAATTGTTTCATTAGCTGTAGCGCCTTCTTGTCGGAACCAAAGGTCGCCCATCGGGATCGGTGGCCATCTCGATTTGGGCACATTCACCAAACGTGCGACGTTTTGATGGTCCTTCGGATTCAATTCTTGTACGAGTTGGATTTTGTCAGCCTGCAAACCAAGATCCTTCAGCAAAATCTCCCATTAAGTGGATAAGCACAACCGATCCACGGTTGCTGATTATGGCAAAAAAATACTGGACCGAACCTTTATTTTGGTCATAAATTTGCAACATTTTCCAAACGTTGTTCAGAAATATGTCTATTGAATTATAAAATGGCTAATTAACATCTGTCAAAATGACTAACTTTGAAAAAATTGTGGACAGTTTGAAAATCACACGTCTAAAAAAAACACACTCTAAAAAGAGCTTTTCCCATAAGACGTTTAATTTTTAAAAGCCCACTATTTGGACTTCTGTCACTTTTGAAGTTTTTATGTTTTTGACAATTACAAAAAAATGGAGCAATTCGCAATATTATGCATCGAAACCCGTACCAATGTATCCTGTAATTCAAATTTGTCAATTCCTCGTCGATCTTTGGAGCTAGGCATTCCACAAACCTCAATATTTCTATAAAGTCTAAGGTTTTAAGCTCGGCTTTGTTATTTTTTAGACGAATCACCGTAAAAACGTTGAAATTGCAGAAACTCTAAGACCCGAAAAGACTAACTGGACAGAAGAGAATATTCTTGTCTCTTGGATTAGATTTATTGCTTTACCCATTTCATTCACTCAAATCCAAATAAAACAACTGCCTATGCAATTAAAACAAAATTAATTTTAATTACATAAAGAAGAAATATATAATTTAACATCTAGTCATTAGTTGAAGTTCCTTGATAAACGACACATTGATCCCTGATGCACTTTCTCAAGCACAAACGAAATAATCAAGTTTGAATCTCAGCTCTTTTGTTTAATCACAACATCAAAACTAACAACATAACCATGTTCTTGACACGGAAGTTCTTGTAAATTATAATTAAACATTTAAAAACGACAATTTTGAACCTTCTATAAATATAAAGTCTACTTCACTTGAATAAACTAGCTCACACAAAGCAAACAACACTACCAATTATGTGATGGTATACTTGTATATCCTCTTCATCCGGATCAAGGGACGAAGTACTCGTTCTTGTCAGCATCTCATCACAATCAGAACATTGCATTTTTCTTGTAGAGATTTTTCTCACAAGATTTGCAAAAAAACGACAAAAAACATCAAACATAAACATAATTTAATAAGAAATTAAATGGGCGTGTCATTAGGAGAAGAAAAACGCACGGAACCTTAATAAAAAACAAAATTTACTACAGAAGTAACACTTCCTGGTCATTAACTCAAGGTCATTGCTAAGCAGATTGCATGCCAAAACTCGATTGCATCTTCATAATCGACGACGACGACCGACCGCAACGTCGACGTCGCGGTGCACATAGACCTCTTGTTACATACAAGCGTGTGGGCATGGAAAAAAATTGTTATAAAAGAAAAAAAAAAGAAGCCACTTGAGCCATTTGGAAATCTGGAAAAACCTGACAATCGATGTCAACACACCCTCTCTAAACAGCCAGCCATCACAGCCATCACCTATCAGCCAGCCACCCATCAGTGCAGCGATGCATCAGCAGCGTTGCATCTGCTGAAAAAGAAGCCAGCAATATATCGGTCAATCAACAATCACTCGGCCTGATGAAGAATGACTATGAGTGAATGGTCATGACATATCCTCATCCAACATCTTCTATATGGGATGCCAATGTGTCGGATGAGTGTGTTGGACGTTGTTGCGTTGTACCAGCAATTAACTGCTGCTGCTGCTGCGCTGGACGATGCAGTGGATGGCGGGCATATTGTAACCACACCATCTCGCCGGCACTTAACTGTGAGATTACGTCGATGGGAGATAGCATTACTCAACTTTATATGGTGGACACGTTATCTTATCCGAAGCACTACCTACCTACCCTCAAGCTAAATGGACACTTGATATAGTCGTTCGACGCGCGCGTTTAAATGAACCACACCCAGTGTTGCCACACTGATGAATTTTTGTATCAAAATCTGGAATGTGGCTATGGTCAATCATCATATGCTTAATAACTGATCAAATTTTAACACTAAAGTCTTCGAACCACTTCAAGAGTGTGGCTCATTCATTTCGAAATGTTTATAAGTTCTTAGAAATTCAATGTAATTGGCAACGCTAACCACACCCGTCTGACAGCTAATATTTAGTGAGAAAATACGCCACAGTGTGTGTACCTATATTAAGTGATCTTAGCGCGCCCCTCGATTGCGAACAAATTTTACAGAAATTATAATTAAAATATACCGGTGCGAATGCAATAACCGACTCGACTTTACCATCACATTCACATGGCTTCTGGTCAGCAGCGGCCAGCATTGCACTGACGACGATGACTACGAGACGGGAACGGGACGGACGGATAAGTCCATCCATATAATGGCTCTTGACGCGGGGAATGTATTATTTTTCCTTGGTATTCAAATCAATCGACAAGAAGCGGTAATCGGTGTAAATTGACATGCACAAGCCCAGTGTAACTATTTTTACGCTCCGTCGTCGGTCGGTCGTCCGTCGTCCAAGTGCAAGGTATATTTCATTTCAATTTCCATGCCAATATCGAGCGGAGTTATGTTCGTGGATATTCTCAGACTTGATGAAGACCACACCTAGTAGCTAATAACGAGGTGAAGCCATGGTCGAATTAGGTGACCTTGGGAGCCTGGTGGATGAGTTGGCCCCCTTCCCCTGTTTGCCAAAGAGTCAAAACAAATAAACACTAAATGATTGTTAGGCCAAGAAACCTGGCTAAAGATGCACTTTTGTGTCTTAAGATTATCAAGTGGAATGAATCTGGATTTCAGAGATGCTCTAGGCGTTTGAATATTAGCAAATCCGACCATGTAGCGAATCACGTTGTTTTGCGCGGCATGGTGAATGACCGACTGCCTAAGTTATTTCTAGCTACTTTTTTTCTCGATTGTGAATTAACACCTTGAGAAAAATGCTCTTAAACCGCAAAAACACACCGATGGATGGCGTTGGTGCAGCATGGCGCGAAGTGGTAACGTCTGCTGCGTGGTTCTTCAAGAACGGTTCACCGAAGCGTGTTTTGTTTTTATTTCTTTTTTTGTTGTTGTTGAAATTTTTGCAAAAGTGCGTCTTTCCGCTGCTTCAACACTTTTACTAGCCATAAGGAATTTTTATTGAATTCACTGAGGCCAGGTGAATTTTTAAGTACATTCGTCGTCGTCGGTCAGTTCTTAGTTCTTAGATACTTCTGCTCGAGATTGAAATAGGTTCATAAGTATAAGGCTGGATAAATGATGATTGGTGGCTTATTAATGGATGGGTTCGATTGAATTTGCCAGGAATGCAGTAGTTTTTTTTTTGTAAAAAGAGATGATACCCAGTCTCTAGTTCTAAGACTAGATATGAAGTGCAAAGAAGAAAATTGAAGGATGTTTGAAGATATTATTTTAATGTGCTTCAGAGTGTTTAGAATAATTGAATAAAATGTTAATAAATACACACATGGATGTGTAATTTTTTTCTTAATTCACGTGTTGGAACATTAATGGATGCAGATGTTGTAATGATAACTTGATTATTTTTTTCAATTATTAGATAGATGCATAATTAAGTATCATGTATTTTATTAAATTATTTAACTACTAACAATTTTAACAAAAATAATTTTATGAAGAAATTTAAGAGGATTTTACAATTTATCTCAAAAAAGGATAATTTTTTTTTTACAAATAAAACTTTTATAAAGTTTGTTTTTGTGAGATGTATGGTTTCTAATCTGGCAATACTTTTTCTCGAATTTGTATTTTTGATAGCTGTCAATTGATTTATGTTCAATTTAGTTTGCCATTTCATAATTGATAGACTTATTTCTAAAGAACGATTGCAAATTATGAAAATTTAATAATTAGATAATGGATCGGTTCGCTTGACGCATCCTGCGCTTTGTTCAATATTCGGTCGGGATGATCGCCCAGCGGATTCGGTAATTCGAGCAACCATTTATTTGTTTTGAGCCACGGTTACTCTAGTGGATAATGTGCATCCATATAGTGCACATCGGAGACGTCATTGCTACTGTGGATCAGAGTATCGCGGAAGACCCGAATGAGTCCACCCGCCATCACTGCTGACGCATTACGCAACAATTGGAGCTCTCCCCATCTACTTTAAACAAGATTTTACGGAAGAATCTTAGTAAGCGGGTCTAAAAAAAATTCAACTCGTGCAAGAATTGAAGCCAAACGACCAACAAGCGCGTCGCACTATCGGTGAATGTTCGCAAATCGAGATGGCCACCGATCCCCACCAGAAAACTTTGTTCAGCGTTGAAGTTCATTTTTGGTTGAATGGGTTGAAAGTAATGTTATTCCATTTGGAGTGAACATAAAACACATGTCATTGTTGAGAAACCTCGCTGCTGCTGTGTGGTCTATGTGAAGAGGGAATCATTGGACCATATTTCTTCAAAAATGAAGCCGGTCATAATGTTACAGTCAATGGGATGGGGAATCCTATAGAGCCATGATTATTTACTTTCGTGTCTGAATCGGAGGATGTTGATGTGGACGATCTTTGGATCCCACAAGATGGCGCTACATGGTGAGCGCATTATCTCGAGTAGTGGGCCTGTGGCGTGGCATCTTCAAGATCGTGCGATTTAAGACCGTTGGACTATTTTTTTTAAGGTTATGGGAAACCGCTTGTCTACGCAGATAAGCTCAAGACGATTCAAACCAGGAAAGAGAATATTCGTCACGCTATTGCTGACAAATGTCTACCAAATGCTGTAAAAAGTGGTCGAAAATTGGGCCCCACGGCTGGAATTTATGGGAGCCAGCCACGACAGCCATTTGCCTGAAATCATTTGTAAAACATAATGGCAAATAATTATCTTTTGAATAAAGATTAATTATTAGACACATTAAACATTAAGTTATATGAGTTAGTTTTAAAGAAAAAAATAACTGTTCTCAACTCAAGTCTTACCAAGAACCGAACCAAAAAAATAAATTTTAATGAATGGCACAAAACTCATCCGATAAGTAACCGGTGACGTAATAGACTGAGAGCCCACAGCAAATTTTGGGTTGTGAGAGTTAACCAAAAATGAAGGGTATGAGTGGAAAGCTGTTGAAAATGTGAGTACAAAAATCCATGTCTTGCAGTTCCTAGTCGCGGCCTTTGTGGTGAAATAGGGGGTCAAAAAGCCCAAAAAATGATTTTTAGGAATACTAATGTTAACCTAAAAATTTTCTCACCCATCTATAGATATCAACCTTCCGATCACAAAAAGGTGAGTCCAAGAAAAATTCACCGCGGCCATACCTCTGCCAGACAATTTAAAAAACCCTAAAAAATCAACTTTGGGAATAATGATGTTAACCAAAAATTTTCCTTACCACACCATTGGTATCGACCCCCTGATCACAAAAAGCTGAGTCCAAGACAAATTCACCGCGGCCATACCTCTGCCAGACAATTTGAAAAACCCCAAAAATCAACTTGGGGAATAATAATGTTAACCAAAAATTTTCTTCACAACTTCATAGATATCGAACTCTTGATCACAAAAACGTGAGTCCAAGACAAATTCATAGCGGCAATATGTCTGCCAGACAATTTGAAAAAACCCAACAACTACTGTAGAAAATAAAATTTGAATTTTAAAATTTCTTAAACACATTGAGAGTAAAATTTGAATTTTTTGAAGAAAAACTGTTTTTAAAATTTTTTTAAATTCAAACTTTATTTTCTACAGTAGTTGTTGGGTTTTTTCAAATTGTCTGGCAGACATATTGCCGCTATGAATTTGTCTTGGACTCACGTTTTTGTGATCAAGAGTTCGATATCTATGAAGTTGTGAAGAAAATTTTTGGTTAACATTATTATTCCCCAAGTTGATTTTTGGGGTTTTTCAAATTGTCTGGCAGAGGTATGGCCGCGGTGAATTTGTCTTGGACTCAGCTTTTTGTGATCAGGGGGTCGATACCAATGGTGTGGTAAGGAAAATTTTTGGTTAACATCATTATTCCCAAAGTTGATTTTTTAGGGTTTTTTAAATTGTCTGGCAGAGGTATGGCCGCGGTGAATTTTTCTTGGACTCACCTTTTTGTGATCGGAAGGTTGATATCTATAGATGGGTGAGAAAATTTTTAGGTTAACATTAGTATTCCTAAAAATCATTTTTTGGGCTTTTTGACCCCCTATTTCACCACAAAGGCCGCGACTAGGAACTGCAAGACATGGATTTTTGTACTCACATTTTCAACAGCTTTGCACTTATACCCTTCATTTTTGGTTAACTCTCACAACCCAAAATTTGCTGCGGGCTCTTAGACTATAAGTGTTGTCACTTATTGCTAAAAAGACACTTGAAAACTCCTATACTATTTATTTTTCTCCCGCTCCTTTTGGAGACTTTTTAACATCCTTAACTTCCGTAAATCTCAGTTTCCTTCACCGAAACATTCCACTCGAGTCTTGTGTTTTCTATAATATGTATTGGAATTCCAGTGAGTTCGCTGACAGCCGCCAAATGTACAAAGCTCTCCAGCGACAGCTACTGCGTCTCTGGTGGCGGCGTGCTTGTTCCTTCCTTAATGACTACAATAATAATAATCATCTTTTTTCGCGGTTGCAGTGCAGTTGTCCAGTGCAGCGTAGGGAACTCGCCAAAGCCCGTATCAAACCAAATACCAGCACGCACCTCTTTTACTCTGCCCGACATTTGTTCGCATGAACACGGAAGAATTGTCGCTCCTCCATGGCCATTGGTCGGCTAAGCCCCGGCCGCGTACCATTCGGGACTTGAGGACATTTTCTCTTTATTCATTATGGACACAGCCAGCCAGGGCCAGCTACACATTCGAGGATCATTGTCCACTTTACAATCTTTGATCTGAAAGTGAAGGAAGCCCCCATAGTAAGCATGATTCCCGCATAAAGAGTGTTGGTGCAACATTGTCTATCGCATGGCATCATGGCCACCGCATTGCTGGCTCTGGTTCTGGTTGTGGTTGGTGTTGCATTGTATCCACTTTTGGGAGCACATTTCAAACGCATTGTTAGCATACATCGGATGCAATCTTGTTTGGCTAATAGTTTGTCGATTTTTTTGGTTATAGAACGAACCAAACGTGTGCCACAAGTGGCGGTCCAAATACGAATAGATGCCCGACTCCTGATGATGGTGGGCACATCATCTCTGGAGCACTCTGGCTTCTTCAAGAGCTATTCGAGCCATTTTCGGGCATCATTGCTCGTATATCATGATCATGATGATTGTTTGCAGAGCTCTTTGCATGTGGCGAATTATTGTTATTATTACCTCGTCCATGTGCACCATGGAGGACCTCCTTGTGAGCTTGAGAGTATAATATGAATAGCGTGTGCCGCAGAAGTGGGACGCGCTTTGAGATCGATGCGGCTACTGTTGTGGTGCTGAGGCTGAGGGTGAGATATATGTGTCCAAAATGTGTTCCATTTGTTTGGAGATTGGTGGAATTTATTGTTAGCCATGCATAAAGTTTAAGTTACGGTTGTTTGTGGTATTCAAATTGTGTTTCAATTTGGACAAACGTTCAAGTTATGGTGTTCATATTATTATAATGATTTTACTGACAGGATCTCACATTTAGGAGCGCGTGAACACGATTTGGTCATGGACTAGTTCACATTTGGAAGTGACGGCAGACCGAAACAAACCGAGGTCCGTGTTGGACGTGTTTTTGTAAGTTAAAGAAATTGTGATGTTATCAGTGAAAACTGAAAACATGCAAATAGGCATTTTGTAGGTGGATGTAGTGTGGATGTTCAAAGAATGTTGCTACTTTCTTTTTAGAATTGAGTCGGAATGTGCGAAGACTTCATAAGGAAATCATTTGTAATTTTTTGGATAAATCTTATTATGGTAAGAGAAAATTTAGAAGCATGGTCTTGATTAAACTTACAATTCTATGATGCAAATAAGAGTGACAAAATTTTGTCTGGTGATGTGGTGAGGAATGATAAACCCTATCCTAAGCAAAAGCTAGGGAATAGTAAACGGGCCACTGAACACGGCAATTGTACTGTATTGTAGAAGATAGCAACTAAATATTCAACAAAGATTCCGGTTCTTGTCCCTAACATCAAACTAGAATACAATCTAGTAGACCTAAGTCTTGTTGGTAGCGCACTTTGAAAAAGTAGATAGCGGAATAAAACAGGGGGAAAAGGAATCAAGAACCCAAGGATTCAAGACATCCATGTACTAAATTGATACTGAACAACAGATAAAGGTCAATTGATGGCAAGATTCTAGATACTTCCCTATGTATACAAGGCTGAGAACTATTAAAGAGCAATTGACAAAATATCCTGGGTTTCTGCCTAAAACCTTACAGCTAGCCAACCCAACCCAACCTAAGGGTCGGTATGGTATAGGATAAGTGGCACTCTTGGCACTTTTAAATCAAAGATCCAATAACGCCAAAAATTTAATATTCACACCTAAGAGTGACTTCTTCGGAATAAGTTCGATCTTATGGGAATTGGTTTCGTCCGAAATTAAACGATTCTATTTTTGACATTGACATTCATGGCCTTATCAGGAAATATGATATTTGGATACAAATTAGAGTCGATTTCATCAGCATTACACTTCCAAGTCTATTTTGAGCGGATTCAACTCAAATCAAGATGAGAAATTCAGTAAGTCTTTGAAAGTTGGAGTTCTTCTGAGCTACGCAAAATCGACTACTTTTTATTTTCTGAACACTGCTGTGATGTTTTTGAAAGATTCTGTGTCTATTTTATGTAAGTTGCATGAAATACCTAAATAGTCTAACAAATCTTCTTGTTATCAACTTTCAAAGCTCTTACGACGTTTTTAAAATACCCTTGCTTCAAAAATTCGATATTATACACTCTCTTGAACCCCTTTCTTTCTATACTTTCGGTGTTCCCCAAGGTAGCCACTTAGGTCCTATACTTTTATCCTCACCATTAATGAAATGGAAATGGTTATTAAATATTCCCGTATCTTACTTCACGTTTTTTTTAATCATTACGTCGATGCATGATTCTTCCAAGCCTGCATACTGTTACCAATCCTGTTTTTATTGGTGATAAGTGATGTACTGCTGATGGCTTTGACAGGAAGCGGAGGAATAAGATGGACTCTGACAACTTACCTTAAACATCTTGACTACACTGACGATGTTTGCTTGCTTTCCCATAAGATCATGGATCTTCATCAAATTTCAACAAGGGTGGAGAGAGAAGCTGAAAATCAATACGGGAAAAACATAGATGTTCAGCCTCGGGACCTCGAGGACCGCTCCGATGAACATTGCTCAACAAGCAGTAGTGAACTTCTAAGTATCATCTCTACTGAAGAAGGAAACGACCTAGATATAGCCAGTCGCATCAGAAAAGCAAAGGCTGCGTTCGGGATGTTGTCCAATGTTGGGAGGGTTTTCTGGCCTAATCGTATCTCTAACGAGGACTTATATAGGCGAACAGGTCAGGAACCCATCTATACCATTTTACGAAGGCGCGACTGTATTGTTGGCTGATGGAACCCACTCAGACAAGAAGGAAGAAGAGTTGGTAGACCGAGAAGCACGTGGAGAAGAACAGTCGAGGAGGAATCTTTCTAGATTGGGAAAGAGCTGGAGGGAGCTAAAACACATCGCTGTAAACCGCACACGATGGCGCGTAGGAGTAGTTGAGACCTCATAGCCCTCTAGGTAACACCAACGCACTTCGTTTGTTTGAGGACCTAAGTAAGTAAGAATTAATCTGGTGCCAAAAGAAGTTTTTGGAACTTAATAGAAGTAAATGTCACTCTTCTTTTCACATGAGCTTAGCGTGTCAAAACTTCAACTCGTCTATATTCCATAATCAATACATATATACACTATGTCGAGGTAATTCGTTACTTTGAGCTCTTATTTGATCAAGAATTCAATTTCAAACCTCATATAGACGTAAGGACAAGGCAACAATAAGCTTTGTTAAATGATGGTAAGGGTTTCCAACAGTTTCGTTAAATGACCTCCTTGAATACGCCTCCCAAGTATGATCACTGTATCAAGAATTACATTGAGAGTGTTCAGCGACACGTTTCCTTCGATTTGCTCTTCGAGGCTTACCTTTGAATGTACCTCTAATCCTACCAAGATATCAAGACCATCTTCAAGTAATTAATTTCAAATCGTTAAAAAAACGTAGAGGAATGGCTGACATCTTGTTTATCCATCGCCTTCTATTAGGCTCTGTTAACTGTCCAACACTATAATATAAGTCTGTCTTCCTTAACATCTTAATTTGCGAAATTCACGTCTCTTTTATTTTCCAGCCCACTGAACCTCTTAGGGTTCTAATGAACCCATCACTCGCATGCTACAAAATACCAATTTGTACTTAAACATTTTTGATTTTAAGCTCTCCTGCTTTGAATCGTCCACAAATTTCCATCAAACCAACATATCGTTCTTAAATATAAGTTAGTTAGATTGTAAGCTTAAATTAAGTTCTTCATAGCTTGAATTAAGTTGTTGTTACTGCCCCACCGAAATTAAGGACCACCCGCCAGTGCAGTACAATCAAAATACGAGTAAATACTGGTGTGCCCCAAGGGTCCGTCCTGTCTCCGACTGTCTTCCTCATTTTTAAAATGACCTCCAGTCTAATACTTTTAATTTATTTAACTGCTTCGCTGACAACAGCACTCTTAGCTTTTCATATAAGTTTTTGGATTCAAACCCTGGTCTTCGGATGTGAATGATCGTGACAACATTAGCAAATGGGGATTATAAAATCGTATCAAATTTCATGCGTCCAAAATTCATTGCTGTCTCCCGTATTCTGTTTTTTTACCACTATCTATGTAGGATAAGCCGAAGTCTTGATATTCTCACTATGAGCACCTTTTACGAAAGAATCATAAATGCGATGTGTCGCCACAAATGCTGAAAGATGTTTAGGCGTACTTCAAAAATACAAGACATTTTGTACATCCTTTAATCTGGCTAAACATTACACAACGTATACCCGTCCAATGATGGAATACAATTCTTATATTTAGACAACTGACTATCAAACGCACTTAAAGTTTTTTGGATGGTTTGTAAAAGAAAGCATTTAAACGTTAGCAGATAGGGACATTATTGAGATGTGTAGTGTTTGCTTTTGCCGGTTCAAGGAATGCTCATCAGTTTACCCTTGAGATCAATTTCGACTAATTAGACACAGAGACTTATCCTTAGCCGTGTAATTCGAATGTGGAATATGCTGCCCAGTTCTATTTTTCCATTTTGGGTTAATTGGTTATTCCTTGAAAATTCTCTACTAGAATCCAAAATCAGTTGAGCTGGTATTGATTACAGAAAAAGTAAAAATATGTGTATATTTATTTCCCATCATCTTGAAAACTGAGGAATTTAAAGTGGTTCACTTGGGCGTATACGTACTTTTTCATTTTTTCATAATTTGGAATGTTTAAAATGATGCAACTATATTGTGGATTTTGTTAATTGATTAATTTTACCTGTGATTACCATAACTTCTAAGGGGATTTGATTTGCAACTTTCCACTTGTCGTTGAAGATTTTCAAATTCAGCTAGGAGCTTATTTTAATTTTTCTAAGAAATCTTCCAATTTTTCAAATTCGAAATGGACTAATATCTCAATCTTAACAATCATGCACGCTCTTCCTTTGCCCACACAAATGAATTTAACTCAAATAACATAACGGTAACTTATTTGGTTAAGTCAATCTCCATAATGCCCCAGAAAGGCCTGAAACTAACTACATAACTGTTGGCTTAAGGGCAAAGTTTTAATTAAATCTACCCACCATCCATGGCTCCTAATACAAACCGAAACAAATCAATCAGACCATCAAAGATCCAACACACACTACACATACATACATACATACATACATACATACATAGATACAAACATATATAATTTAACAAAACTTGGAAATTAATTTTAACTCCCCGCGCGTAAAATATCAATTTGTCATAATACACCTTAGCTATTTTCAGAGAGAAGAAAAAAAAAGCAAGCAGACAAATAGATAGACCACAACTTCTAACCACCTCTAATTACCGCAACGGAACTGCCGTGCCAGCCGGCCGGGTAGGAATGATCGTATATCGTATGTATCTGCAAAACTACCAGTCGAGGCTAATTAAACCGAAACCCTCGCCTCGCTAACAAAAGAGTATCTTTTACCTAAAACATTTGTTTATCTTTTGCCACAAAGCTACGGATGCGCGCAGCGCAACCCAAACGCAAACGCAGAGGAGTTTACTCGAGCATAAATATCGTCTGTGTGCAGTTCGCGATATGCATATGTGATGCAAGTTGTGCAGTGCACATTTTGTCCAACTACGACGACGACGACCACGACGCAGTGCAGTATACCTTACCCACTCCACTCGTATGAAGGTAGAGGGAGAGCGGTGAAAACGACCACGGACGACGATGGTCTCTCATTAAATGCAGACATCCTTCTGTATGCACACAAGCTCTGGCGTTGAATTGCAGGGGTACTCTGTGTGTGACATGTCCCAGATAACCAAAGCGCGGAGAACTTTTAGTCCGGATGATCGGACAAGCGAACGCGTGCGCTTGCTCTTGTTCTCGCGCTCCACTCCAATGCCACTGTTGCTGTGCTGCAGTGGGATGGCAATTGACAGCCGCCTCAGTGATTCGATGCGCCTGACCAAGAGACCGTTTGTCAATTCATTAGGAGCACTACTCTCGTGAATGACCCACTGAACTGGTGCTGACGCCAACATCTCAGTCTCGGAGTGTGTGGTGATGGTGTTGGAAAGTACAGTGGTTTTGAATGGGACTAAAAAATCTAGCAAATTATAATTTTTTTTTTAAGTGGGCGTGTCAGTGGGTGGATGCATTTTCGTTATAATCATAAAGATTTTTTAAGTTCATCGAATTTCATGAAGACATCAATGATTAATCCATATTTTTATCAAAAACGCCCCAAAAAGTAGGCGTGGTCAAAAATATTTCTGCGGTTTTTGTAATTTTTGAGATTTTTAAGGACGAAGTTTAAGAGAGGAACGCATTTCAGCCTAATCGGAACACAAATTTCATGTCCCGAAAACTTTTGGCCACCTCTCGTTTCATCTTGAACCACTGTGTATGGCCAGTTTCTGCTCCTGCTGCCTTTGGCGCTCTTGGCAGTGGCTAGCTGCCATTGACTTTCAGATGCGGATTCTTTGCTAGAGGCGCGTGGGAATTCGTGACCACACGACATTCATGACGAGAGCTGTCGATGAGCAGCGTGTGCGCCTGACACGTTAGGAAGTCGAAGTGGAAGTTGAAGTCGAAGTCGAAACCAAAATCAAAACCGCAAATCCACTTTTTTTTGTGTTTTGTCCAGTCGCGGTCTGGGTACCGGGTTCCTTCCGCGTGTGTACATTCTATTTGCATAAATTCCAGCGATAAATTCGGCCTGTCTGTCGGTGAATGGAACTTGTGCCGAAGCCGACTAGAAGACTCCATCCGAAAGATGGAAGGTGGCCAATACCAGACCGACAACAGATTTACAGCTAATTCGCTCTTCTTTGGCCAAATTCAGAGCGCCTGCCATGGACATCACATCTGTGATGCATGTATTTTACGTAGTTCTTAATTTACTCTATCATCACTTGGCGGTACGTCGCATCGTCGAATGAAGCTCTCACTCAGCAAGTCAGCGCACATTTCATCATCATCATCATCATCATTTGGAATGATCAGCGGTAGTAGAAGAAGTGCCGAAGATCACAACTACCGTAGCTGGTCAGATTTCCACGGTTCTGGTCTTCCTGGGTCGCGGTGCAGCCGTACAAAACAATCACACACCGTGGCTATCTAACAGAACCGTAAATAACCACGGCTAACCGCGACTTTGTCAGTCATTGGCCGCTGTTTTCTACTTTCTGGGTTCTGCTAGGTTCTAGCAGTCATCATAGCTGCTTTCTGCCTGCGCAGATAAATCACATCGCAGATGTAACGCTTGAGAATTTGCATTTCGCATTCGCATTCACATTTGTATGGTATCTATGCTTTTTGAAGCCATCTTGTATGTGAGTATGTGTGCTGCGTGTGGTAGATGCCAAACCAATGACGGTGGCGGTGACGACGGCTACGACGACGACGCGGCCGAGGAGAGCGTGTGAGCGAGCGAATTTAAATGTTAATTTGTTGTCTAGATTCATTTCTTGTAATTTGCCTTCTGCTACATTGTTTACTTTATTAGATTGCTTTTCATTGCAGAACTAGGAAGTGTAAGACCGGAAGAGCTACATAGGTACTCTCTGTACAGAATTTGTACCTGCAACTACATATATGTACACATGTCTTCATTTGAAGGCTGGCTAACTTAGGTTTGCTAAGATCTGGCATTGGTTTGCTGGAGGGCTACTGCCATTCAAAAGATGGTAAAATGATACAGTTAATTAACTTGATTGGCAATAGGGGAATGGTTTTGTTGTTAAAGGTCTTTTAGAATGTTTTATAAAAATTCCTTCCATACCTTAGTTCCAGGTACCATTGAACCTACATACATGCAATTGAAATCATTTTTCTAGGAAACCAAAAGAAACATTTTTTTTACTAGTAGGTCCAAATGGGTTGCCCTGAGGCTGCTTTAAATTAAGACAATTTAGTCTTCGTAGATTTGCAAGGTGATTTATACAATTAGATGCACAGAGTCGTCAAGTTCGAATTGATCGTTAGTTTTGAAATTTTTTTCTCTTAGAATTTTGTAAGAAATCATTTGGAAGAGTTAGATGCAGTTCAATTTACTTTTTGATTTACTATATTTGGGATAATTTTTTTTGTTTAAGTGTTCTAGTGCAAGATATTCAGCAACATTGCCAGTCAACCCCCCTCCCCCCTCGTCAAAACTATTCTACAGCACTTCCAGGGATATAATTGAATGTGATTTTGGACTAGTTTCAGAGATCCGTTTTGCAGTCCAACGTCAAGGATGTGGAATGTATTCCCTTACTTTAGTTGCCCCTCCCATAATTTCAATATTCAGAACTTAAAAACGAATGTGTCCCACTGTGTTAATGCCATACAGCAATAGGTGTAAGTGCATGTAAATAGGTTTTAATAGGTGTTGACACGTCTATAATATCAGCGTTTGTCAGAGAGTGTCATTTTTATTATGAAAATTCTGAAAAAGAGACTTACAAAATGTGTCTGATTTATCATACGTCAATGGAAGTCATAGATAACAAAGCAAGTCAATGCGAGTTAGAAAAAGAATTCTAATAAAATTTAAAGGGTGATTTTTTAGGCATGTGGTTTTTAATCTGTCAATACTTTTTTTTAAGTTGGCGACATATTCGCCCAGCAGAGACGCGTATTCGAGCAAGCATGGATAAATTTCGAACCACGTTTAATTTAATGGAAATTACGTATCCTCAGAGACCCCGTACATTGCGCATCGAAGACCCTATTACTGTTGTGGAACATAGTATCAAAGAAGACCCCAATGAATCCATTCGCAATCGCGTGCAACAATTGGAGCTGTGCTCATACACTTTATAGAAGATTTTGTGGAAGTATCCTGGTTTTCGGGGTTATAAAATCTAACTCGTGCAAGAATTGAAGTTGAACGTTGATAAGAACCTTTATGATGTTTCAATTAAACACAAAATTCCAGTCAAGACTTGATGAATGCTAATGGTAATATTTAGATAGCATGTAATTTTAAAAATACTTGTAGTCGAGAGATGTTAACCCACATGAAACGAGGGGTCAGTAAACAGGCCAGTTTAATTTTTGGAAGTAAAGTTGGAACCAAATGTTGTTAATCAGATTGATTTTCGAGAACGAAAAATCAGTTACATAGTATACTTCGAAAGCGCTTGTTAACGACACGTCCTTCCTTATTTTGAAAGAAATAAGGACTGATGACTTAGCTAGCGTGGAAACCACATCAAAGAGTCAATTTTAATTCATAAAATGGTGAGTATTATCTTAGCTCCAAAGACTGCAATTTTGCGTATTGACGAAGTCATTTAACTAGAAATTAACTTCATCAGTGGATAGTATTCTTCAGTAAAAATACTCTTAGCTTACTCTGTCCTGCATTTTCACAGAAAAATAAACTACATCTCCGTGAATTGTATTACAATGATCCCAGTGATCTAATTAACATAGACATTTACAGTCTCAAACGATTTATTGTTAGCTCCAAATGGTTCAACGAGTAGGTGGATCTTATGATCTATATGGTATCACAATGGACCATTGACAGTCTAAGTGTGCTGGCCTTCTTTCCAGCAGGCACCTTAACCTAACCTAACCTAGGGAATTCATAATAAATTGTCGTACCTTACTGACCAGAAATTTTCAACTCTCAAACCATAGACAACAACCATCGAAAATTCTCATGTAGATAAAAAAAAAACCTATACAATTAATGAAAACAAAAATTTTACATAAAGGGTGTTCCAAAATTTACTTGGTATTTGAATTTGTAAAAATTTGAAAAAAAAAATGTTGGTAAAAATTAAATTATTGTTTCATTGTGAAAAACTGTCGGCTGTCAAATTTATTTTCATAAGGTTGCAAATAATTTATCATTGATATCGACAATTTTAATTGTTTCCTTACTTTTTATGAAAAATTGCCCCTCTCATCAAACATATTGTGTGGGTATAGAACCTACACACCAAATTACATTTTCGATGCAATCTTCAAAATGCTTCGATTTATTGTACCCTTTTCTTAGGTTAATCTAACTTTAAAAAACTGTCCTTGGGAAATATAACGATCTACAGTTGCGGTTATAGGTTCTAAATGCAGGTATGTATATTTTGGTTTTCAGGGTTCAATTAATGAATATTTGAAACATCATATTAATTTCATTGGACTCTTCAAATAAATATTATAAAGGCTTCAACGAAAACACAAGACTGTAAAAATTGAAGCAAGTTTTTATGTATAAAATTACTAAATTACTTTTATTACGACATTTAATAGAACCATTTTCTTCAAATCTATTTAAATTAAATAATGTAAATACATAAAGCTTGAACGTGATGTATTTTTGAAAGTCATTAATTTTCATGATTGAATAGTTCAATTTTAATTTTTCATATTTAATTTTGCAAGGCATTACTTTTGAACTTCACTAGAACTGCACCTGGCATGTTGGCAACTTCGCTTCTAGGTGGATTCGGACTGGGGTGGTTTTTGTTGTTGGATATTTTGCGTCAAAGAAAAAAATGTTCATTCCAAGATTTTGGACAGGTTCTTGTGTGGATCCTCAGTACTTCATTCACTCCCCGAAACCTTTTGCTAACGCCTTGACAGCCAGTGCACTGACCTCATTTCATTAAGCTGCACTTGTTCTTAATCACTGGTTGTCATTACATAACATCCCCTTCAATGGCACAACAATCTTTTGACAAATGGTAGATAGATTTGTTCATATCGTATATCTCTTATTTGCCCCTTTTATCAACCGCAGACTACAGATTTTTTAAAGCATGGCCTAAAGAATTTTTATAATTCAATGCCAAATAGAAATCTTCGGATCAAGCTCCAACCTGATTGACGGTGTAAAAGGAAACGACCCTTACAAGTTTTGGAGTTGATCAGTAAGCCTAGTTGGTACTCACTGATGATATTCAGCAAACGGAAATACATATGTATATTTTTTAAATTTCGAAATTTAATCTTACAGCTGCATTTTTAACTTCATATAGGGAGTTATGGTAATCGGTCCGATTTGTCAAATTCAAATTTTTGAAAAAATCTGGACGTTTTAAGGTTCCTAGAATCTAAATCCGTCATTTCTAGAGAGATGTATGTGTATGTGTGCGTACGTACGTTCGTACGTGCGTCCGTTCGAGATACTATTTTTCGTCCACGGTATCTCAATAACGAGAAGAGATATCGACTCCAACTAAATTTTGTCCAACAGGTTATAATTTCAAAAGAAGCTGAAAGGACTTTCATACAAATTTATCATAAAATATAATATAATATAATTTATATAAATTTGGAAAAAGTTCAACATACCGTTATTTTTTTAAAATTGAAAAACTAAAAAAAAATGTCGGCACTCAAATATACTATGGAGTAAAAATTATATAACCTTCAAAATATTTTTTTACTATGTAAAATGACGTTTTTGACATTTGGTAAAATTTTGAAAAAAATTCAATTGATAGTTTTTTTGCAAAAAATAAAAAAGTCAAAAATATACTACCAAACATTGGTAAAAATGTTTTTTGACTTGAATATCTGGAAAATGGGCAACGATATTGACTTCAAATTTATTTAAGTTTATACAAAATAAAATTATCAATATATTATACAATTTTGACAAATATAGAATTGATAGTTTTTATATGAAAAATAAATACTTAAACTGAAATTTACCGAAAAGTGTCAAAAACAGTCAATGATGTTGACTTCAAATGTGTTTTATTTTCGTTAAAATGCATTTTTTAACAATACCTAAATGATTAAATATTGACAAATATCAAATTGACATTTTTTGAAAAAAAATTAAAGAACTACAAAAAGTTCTACCAAAGCCTGATCATTTTTTTGTAAGTATAATTTTTATCAAATAATATCAAAATTACGAGTAAATCAATAAATATCAAGAATAAATCGATGTCACAGTTTGAACACAAATCACAAGAATTGACAAAATTGGCTATTTATTGTGACACAAAAACTTCGATAAAAGTCAATTTTTAAAGTAAAATGGGAAGTTATCAGTCGCACCCAGCCTCTTTTTTCTTATGAAATTAAGTTAAGTTAAAAAAAAAAAAAATATATATATATACATATATATATAGATAAGAGTTCGCACACTCCTCAGTGTACCCGTTTTTATGATTTTTTTAACTTGCAGTTATCTTCTTTGTACCCTTACTTTTTTGTATCATGCTGCAAGTATTGGAGGTATTTATTTAAGTTGATACATGCTTTAACATCGAAAACAAGAATTTTTCGATTCTTGTATTTTCTTTCATCTGACATATACAATTTTTTATTAATCAATGATTCAATCAGAGAAATCTTTCAATCTAGGTTAGTATTGCTTTGAGAACTTTGTTGGTTCTTTTTGTTAAGAGTGTTAGTTCCGAAATTATTAGGGCGGTCTAAAATTAACTGGTGTTGTGTCCGCAAAAAGTCTGTGTTGCTTAAGAACTTAGGTGGACCTGTATTTCTAAAATTTCAAAATTTTTTGTTTTTTGGTTTTTAACATTCCTTTTATTCGCAACATTTTTTTTATTTAATTTTTTTTTTCATTTAAAACTATAAAAACTGCAAACATAAAAAATTCAAATCAGTTCGATCTCATTAATATTATTTGAATAATTGAAGCACAATAAGAAGTCTTCCAAAAGATAATTACAATTGACCTTAATTTAAAGTACCTACCCCCATAAACGGTATTATGATGGTCAGTGTAAAGAACTTTATTATATTAATAAGATTTTGAAGTCATAATATCCTGTATACATATTTATATGCCCAACCCAATATAACACAAAATCCAATTATATGATGGCCCAAACTATTTTCGCATGCCATCTGGATCTGGATCTAATCTAGAACCATATTGTTTCTCAAATTAAAACATTAATCTTCCATAAAAAAAATGTAAGTCTACTTCGATTATTTTCAAAATAATTACCGTCAAGTTCACTGACACAATCAGTTCGCTAACGCCCTCACAATTTCTCACGAAAAAATCTTATACAAAAAAAAAAGATGTAAAACAAACCGACAATCTATCTTCCTAATTAAAACGTTCGTTCTCGCAGTTCTCAGTGTTGTTCAGAGTTCTCACGCGGTGTGGTCTTGATGCTCTTGATTCTGACGCTCTTCAGTCTAAGTCTGACATGACACCCATGATCTACACTCTTGTACACACCTACTTCTTGCGTAACCTAATAATTATAAACTGTTTTTTTTTTTTTATAATTTTAATTCGTTTTTGATTTGCAGCACCGTGAATTTTCGAACCATCAGTCGTCTACGATTAAGTATGTGGAACTTACATATAAAAAAAAGTTCTTTGTTTATATGCGTCAGAAACTGTTAGCCATCTTCTTTAATTGTTGGTTGCACTCCAAAACCCAAAAAGTGTAACCCTTCCGGTTTGGTGTTGTGCATTAATCGCAACAAAACGGATGATTACCTTACACATTGCCACAATCTGACAAAACACCCCGCACCGTTCAAACACAGATAAGAGGTGACAAAGTAAACGTCAACAGCCTATCAATTACACCTGCTTGGCCAATGGCCATACGCCAAAATGGCAATGGCAGCAGCAACGGCTTCGTCTTCGACTGTGACTGCGACTTCGACTGCGACATCGACATTGGCACTCGGCAGTGTGGTCAATAACTCGATCGTCGCATATCGAAGACCGCAATCAAAACAAAGTAGTTCATTATGTGAATTGTGTCAGACGATTACCATAAATGTGCTGTGAACATACCACTCCGCTGAGCCACCACCACAGCAGAATGAGCACCATGAGCACCATTGCACACCGCCAACGGACAGCAGCGACGACGACGACGACAACACGCTAACATCAACAACATCATCATCATCATCGCATCTGCGGACTATGCGGACTTCGGAATGAAATGGTTCTGAGAATGCGGGGGCGTTTTCCAGTTGCGCTGTGGAATTTCGCTTAATGTCGCCATGTGAACTGTCAATTCGGAATACGGCTCCACTTCGACTTCGGCTTAGACTTCGATTGCGGACTGTGGAAATGACAGTTCGACTTTGGCATATCTACCTGTCGCGCAGTATGGTGACTTGGCTAAAGCCTAAGTCGAAGTCGAAGCCTAAGCCTAAGTATGTTCTCTGGAGCTTGAGCATGTGCAGCTCTATCGAGGTAAATTGGACGTGACCATCGCATTAACCGTGTTACGGAGACATTTTTTGCCGCTTGTCCGTTCTCCTACGACTACTACTATATAATATGGACGCGGTCCGATCTTGTTCGGATGTCGTATACTCCTAAATGACCAGACCAGACTTCGCGCTGTCGATTCGCAAAATTTCCTTCCTTTTAGTTTGTTGTTCGACTTAGTTTTTTGAGCGTACGAACGTTTCTCACTTTGTCGGCAGAGGGCGCATGTGGGGGGAGTTTTTCCGCCGCCACCGCCAACGACAGCGACAGCGACAACGACAACGACGACTTCGACTGATACTAAAGTCACAAAAACGGATTCCATTGTGCTGCACCGATACCGACTGGACCGATTGTACGGCGAAGGCGCGCATTGCGGATTACCGACGACCGACGAAAACGACGACGGACGGAGAGGAAGAAAAAGATGGTGTTCCGCTGCTCCGCTGCACTGCCAGGGCTGGTGGAAAAACAACTTTCTTTTTATTGCAGAAAGAAGATGAAACGGGCTTTTTTTTTTTTTGGTTTTGTGCTGAGGAGTTTTTCCAGCAGTGATGTTAGCCGGCCATTTATGGGCATTTCTTTTTTTGCAATTTTAATTTTTCTTTTTATTCCTTTTGACCACAAAACACTTGACAGGTTGGTTCTTCTCTTCTTTAACACACAAAAAGATAAAAAATGAAGCACAAGAATGAAGAAGTTGATATTCTTAGCCTTATGGAGTGATTAGACGGGATTATTATAATTTCGTTGTTGTTTCTGGGTTTGTTTTATTACTCTAAATGTTTTAAATTTTTTTTTTTTTAATTGGTCAGATACAACAACTTTCTCCTATTGAATGGAGTTGTGTATCTGCATGTGTGTGTTTTTTTTTGTACCACTGTTTCCTCGGATGTAAATATTGTATGTAAAAGACATCAGGGCAGCTCAGTGTTTCGGGTGACATTAATGAGTCCGAGTTGGTTCTAATCGGGTATAGTAAGTTAAGTTGTTGTATGTGTAAAATGAAAATGTAGGTAATTTCTACAAATGTAAACTAATGAGCTTTTTTTTTTAATGAGCAAAAAATTGGAGTAGGTTTTATGGTTTCTTGTTTGTTTAGCTTGTAACCTTGAATATTTCTGCAGAAATCTGTAACACTTTCGCATCCAAATGATTTATTACACAAATGAAAGCAAAATTTTAACTGACTGGAATGTGTGTTGTTGTAAGTTTGTGTCATTTTTTTTAATTATACATGAAGACTGCTTAATATATTATTTTTTAACTGAATAAGTACTTAGTATCAACGCCAGATGGTGCTACTATCGTAAGAAAAATTAATTATAGTATCGTACATACTTGCAGACGGTTCCTGTCAAAATTTCAGCCATATTGGATTTGTGTAGAAGCGGTCGCGTCAGCGGATTTTAGAAAAAATGGAAAAAAAAGCAATATCGTTCGGTGATTCGATTCTTGTTTTTGGAAGGGAAATCCAAGAGCACTTGGATACTGTGTACGGTGACTCTTCTCCTTCAATGACGACCATCAAAAATTGGTTTAACGAGTTTTAATTTTTGTTGCCTAGATCGTTCGCTTCTGGTTCTGGTGGTTACTTCTAACTTCTATCTATCATTTGCAAAAATGAAATGACAATAAATTTTACTAAAAATATAAATTTCAGTTTCAAATTTATTTATTTTACACTAGAGAACCCAGGGAACTTTGTCCCTCCCCAATTGAGTTCTAACAGCTTAAAGTGTCTTTGCTTATAAATATTTTACCTTAGGCACGACAATAGGCGTTTTTCTTTTTTAGCTCTGAGCAGAGCACTGAGCAGAGCCTAAGAACGTCGAGTATGCTCTGAGCAGAGTTTAATCAGAGTTCTCCGATATATTTAAGAAACACACTTAAGCACTGAACTGCCAAAAGCAGTCTGTCTCTGTCATACCACATGAATAAAAAAGTGACATAGTCGCGCTCATCTTTTTACTCCATTCGCTCGGTCATTTTATTTAGAGCTGGTAGAGCGCACTCCGAGCTAGCTCCGATTAAAAAAAGAAACACAAACTGAGCTCTCTGATGTGTCTGAGCTAAAAAAGAAACACAGATCTTTTTTTGACAACTCAGTTCTCTGCTCTGAGCTTAAAAAGAAAAACGCCTAATATAATGATTAGTCGAGCAGGAAGGTACATCTGGAAATGGCAAGAACCACCCCAAGCGACGAGCTAAAGCCGAGCGACCGCAAGCGTGCCGTTGCCAATTCCAATGTACCGAAGAACTCCTCCATGGAATCCTGACTCCTAACACACCTGGCTGTTGGATTGGTCGATATGTCACCAACGGGTCGTCTTTTTCTTGGCATTTTAAGACCAGTAAATCTCAGGAACTGACAAACTGATAATAATTTAAGATTTTATTTTATTTTATTTATTTTTTAGTTTTTCGTTAACATTGATTGGACAGATGATTGAAATATAAAAATTTGATAACCAACTGACAAATAAAAAATATTTTTTTTTTGCAGGTAGAATAAATTGTATGGAAAAATGAAGTTATTTTTTTACTATTTTTCTACCAATTTTTAAATATTTTATCACTTTTTAGACCTTTCCTGGACTACGACAAACATTTCAAAAATAAAATCAGCAAAATCGACCAAGTCGTTCTCGAGTTTTAGCGAGACAAACAAACCGAAATTGATAGAAAAAGATTATAAATCACCCTTTAGTTGTTTCGTTTTGGAATAATTAAGCTGTAAAAACCAACTGCAAGTCCTAAAATCGCACCAAAAGTTGACAAATTAAGGATGGAAAGAATTTTCAACAATTCTATTCTTTTTCAAGCCCACAAATGCAACACTTTTGCTTATTAACGCCAAAAAATCTGGATGAAAACAAATTTCAATTAGCCACTCAGCAAATATACGATAATGCAAGTGATATACTAGTTGAGTGCTTGTATCACCTGAACTTTAAATTAAGCTTGAAGATTTAAGTTTTAATTGCAAAAATCGTCAAGAAACTGATAAATTGGGGTTTTCGTCAAATCTAAGCATTACAACGACAAAATTCTCAGTTGTTCTAATGCAAGTAACTGTTTCGATTCTGTGCATCATAAAAGTATCCTAACAAATTTTGACACTAGTTTAGCTTCACAACTTCCAGTCCATCATGAATCTGAACTTCTGAACCAAAATTGGTCGAGTTTTGCCAACTGTGACAGTAAAAAGTTTAACATTTTTGTTGTGAACTCTAAAAACTTCAATGCCTATCGTTTATTTTTTTATAATGGCATAATATTAACTTGTCAAAAGTCAAATGATGATGATAGGAAAATGACCTCTTGGGAACTTTTTACCTAGTACCGTCTGGACTCTATTTCAAGAAATAGAACTGATGCAAGACCAATATTCGTCACGTTTCGTGGATCTACAGCTATATCTTTACTGCTGAGATAAACACTGCCATCGCATCGGTCAAATTTAATTTGCCTTAATTTTAATTTACACAATTTGAGCTGACTAAAAGTAGTCGAAAATAATTGCCAATTTCGTCAACGGGAGTAATTCTGTAAAATATTTTATTCGTAATAGATCCCAATACCTTATTCACTTTCTTGTGGTACTTCTAAGCTGAAATTCTCAAAAATGATTTAAAAAAAGAAAAGGACTAAAGACACTTCCCTGTGGCACTTAATCTTCGAACTTGGAAACTATTGTTCATACATTTGTCTTGTTAATCATATAAATACATAATTGTTTTTATTCTTCTTTGTTTTCATTGATTTTTTTTTCAAAATTGGTACAGTGACAATTAATAGTGTGCCACATAATTTCATTGTTTATACAATTAATTAATAAAACATTGTGTGAACTGAAATTGGTTTTCCAAATTTTGCTTAATTATATTGTCACAATAAATTTAACATAATTTTTCTTTTGTGAGAATTTCTTGAATGGAGAATCATTAAAAAACAAATTAATAATAAATAACAAAAAAATATAGAATCTAAAATTTCTGTTCGTCTTCGATTAGGTAGTATAAAAGATATTTGCACAAAATTCAATAAACCATCAATCTTAGCTAACTTCGCTTAACACTGCTCGTATCTTTTTCTTTACTTTTCACCAAGAGTTATTGAGTACTTAATTAAAATGCTAGTAATTCCCTTTTTGCAAACTATGAGCTCTACTCTTGGGTCCATATCCTCAACTAAGATCCATTGCCACCTTAAGAAATAGTCTTCAAATGACTGCTTTTAGAAAGATATTTTTATTATCTATTGGCTTGCGTTACAAGTCTTCATTAAATTAAATAATACCGCGATCCGAGCGAGTCTTTGGCTTGAGCCTTAGTCTGAGCTTGGGCCTGGGCTTATGGCTTTGATTCTGATTCGGATTCTTTGTATAGCTATTGCTGAAGGAGGCACTCTCTGGGAGCATGGCACATGCGCAAGCTATTCACGGGAATAAATTTGATAGCATTAGTACCGAAAATTATTGGATTGCTTTGATCTGGTCATAAATTTGTTTGGGGGATCTTGGAAGATTTGTAATGGGGGAAGAAGTAAGTTAGTTAGTTATCCACATGCAATCGAGCTGAGTGCGCGGCAAAGCTATTGAAACTCCAGCTCGATGCGCTGATGCAGTGCGCTGTTGCTGTTGCTGCACAGGAGTCTCATTCGGAATGAACAATACCGTCCCGTGTGGATGCAGCGTGATTTAAGACTGTAATCGACAGGCAGCGCTGTGCCGCCACCGCCACCGCCGCCGTCGTTGCTGAGTCAAGTTTATAATATTATGGCTTGTGCTTGTTTGTCTTGGGCTGGTTATGTTTGATTATAGGGGAGTCGATGATGACGATGACTATACGACAGACCGGACGGTCGGTAGGTGGTGGTACTGGTACCTGGTGTGGTATAAAACGAACTGATAGTTGATTGAGAATTGATGTAATTACTGAAAGGAGGCGCCTTGTTTTTTCAATGGATATTTTTTAAACTTCCAATAAAATTTAATATCATAATTAAGTTAAAAATAGTACTTGTCATGGGAAAGTTTATTTAACGATAGTTGCTTTATTCAGCTTCTATGATTTACAACTATACGAAGTGCTGGGCTGGTTTAATGTTATCAAGACTAAGTAGAAGGGGGTAGTTCTGAGTAATTTCGGATTAAAGAAAATTTATTTAATTCAAAGAACTTTCTTTAAGACTTTTTTATTAAGGATGAGTTAAAGTTCTTCCTATGGTTTTGGCACTCCTTTCTAAATAAATTTCTCAGACTTGAATATTATTTAAATTTTAATACTCCATTCATGTTTCTGTGAAATGTGATTCTAAAACTAGCAAAACAAATAAATAATTGTAATCGAAAAAATAAAATACTAAAAGCGTGATAGTTCACCTCAATCACGTACCTATATCTACAACTACTTGTTTTCGCCACAACAATAAAAATAAAAATAAAAAATAAAAAACAAATAAAATAAATCAAACAATGGAGATAACAGTTTTTTATTCCTACGCAAAGATATCCGTTGCAAAATCTTCTCACCAAAAACATTTTACCATTTAACTTGCCACTGCCACTGCCACCCACTAAATGCTTGACTTTTCCATGGTAAAAGACTCGTCGTGAATATTCAATTCAAATGAAAGTTGTGCACCCATCTGCTATTAAAATATACTACCGCACCGTACCGCTCCGCACCATCACATGGACATGAATCAATTGCACATTTAAGATAGATACAAGTACGAGTATAGTGGGAAGATAGTTTTAAACTGAAAACAATTCGCAAACAATTCTTTTCGTCTTTTTTTTGTTGTTCTTCTTTTGTTCCTTTTCGTGGTTTCAATAAAATTAGTTTACTAATAATAATTTTGTTATAAATGTGCCCTCGGGCAAAAAAAGCTCTTTAAATTAACGATAAAGTCGTTGAAGTGAAGATCAATTGAAAAGGTGCAATCGCGCGCTTTAAAAAAACAAAAATAAAATCGATCGAAATTATTTTGAGCCCTCCAAACACAAAACCACTTCTGCATCACTTCAAATCATCATCATCATCCATGAAAACCATAAATAAATCCGATTTCCGAACTAGAATCCAGATTAGCAGGTGCGATCGTAGTCGCCGCCTTGCTTCACCGTCGCGCTTGCCGTGCAAACTGCTCTCTGTCAGCATTTTTTGTTGAATCTTAGATGATAAATTGATTGATTAGTCGCGGCGCCGCGAAAACTTTTTTTCTCAAAGAAGAAAACTTTAACAGTTTCGGGGGGTTGGAAAAGAATTCGCAATCAGAAATGGCAGATTAATGACACTCGAGTTTTAAGGTGCGGTAGAATAGCAAGGTACTGGGAATTTTAAATTGCAATGGGAAAACATGTTTAGAGAGTACTTCCAAAACGAAGTACCGTTAATGTTCATTTTTATTGAAAAAAAAATCAAAAAAATTATCTTCCCTTTTCAAGAAAACGAAAGAGTTGATGCACGAACTCGAAAAAATTAGAGTTTATTGAAACAAATCCATTAATTATAAAAATTTGTATTGTAAATGGAGGTATTTCGGGAAATTTTATGAAATATTAACAAAACGGTTGATGAGAAAGTTGATGACACATACAAATCCGCAAAAAAATCGGTAGATGAATTTATAAGTCATGAATAAATTAACAAAACATTTTTTGTACAATACAGAACTTTATATGGTTTGAATAAATTAAAAAGGGATTATAAACATTAAAAGTTTTGTTTGTTTTCAAATTTTTTGCCCTGTATTGTTAGAGAAAAACGTGCTTGAATTCTAATTGTTTAAAATGACAATTAAAAGACAAACAATAAGTGCTCGTTTAGAAGTTCACTTTCTTTATTTATGCGTGAATTTTCAGACTCTGTTCAATGGTTTTATTATTTTATTTTATGAATTAAAGGAATAGTTATATAATTCCTTTTTGTTGTCAATTTTTTGTATAAATTTAATTTTTTTTGGGCTTTCAAATGCTCCGACATTGTTGTTTAATTAAGTCTAGACAAAATCTTTAACGCGTACTTAATCATTAATGTAAGGAAATAAATATTGTGTAAGAAGGTATATGATTATACGTACGTGATTATATGTTTTGAAAATTAAAAAAATATAGAAAGAGATAAAGATTTCATCTTAAAATTTTATAAACTTAGCAACTTCGTGTTTTTATGTTTTTTTTTGTAGGTTGCCAGTTAAAACAATATCAAGTTATTGCCCTTTTAAACCTTAATTTTAATATAGAGGGTCTTTCATTGAAAGCTTTCTAAATTTATATTTAAATTAAACAAAGTGCCAATCCATCATTGCATCTCTGAGTGGTGTGCATCCGCAAAGTCTAATTTTCAACAATTTGATGCTAAAATTTGACGGATACTGTTTTTTGATTTTGAAGAGACTACTTTTAAAAACAAAAAAGAAACATTTTAATGACTTGTGCAGGATTGTCAATGTGATATGAGAATTATGATCGTCTTGTTTTATCCATACTCGTATATATATGGTAAAATCCGTATCCTTAGATTTTTTGATTCTTCTGGTGCCACCACGACTGTCCCTACTTAACTAAAAATACCTTAGCCTATGTAAGCCGGTCAAGGTCAAGAGACTTTGTCAACATTTTAATTATCAATTTGAGTTTGCAACCACCAATTGGTTCTCCTCCTTCACCATATCTCTCCGGTCCCGATTAGACACAGTTCTACTAAACCGAAGAAGGCGCTCAGACTCGTCCTGTGCGAGGACGTCTCGATCATAAAGGAGCAGCCTAACTACTGTTCTGCGGCTGACGTGGTAGTATCTCTGTATCTCTATCCTGTATCAGCCCTCGACTATCTAAATAGAGGAAAGCATCGGGCGGAATAAATCCGTTCAAATGTACATTATCGTAGTACTGATTTTGCTCTTGCAATGAGACCCCGATCAGCTTTAGAAGGAAGTTATCTATTATGTTTATGTTGTGGGCTCTATTTTGTAGAACCTGGTTGCGATCTGTGCAATCAAAGGCAGCATCTAATGCACTGCCTTTCAAACACCCCTCTGCCTCTCAAACACCCGCATTTGAGATGGGGCAACATTGAACCATACAGGACAACCACATGCAATCATTGGCCGAATAAGAGCCATGTAGCAAATCACTTTCACCCTGATATCAAGTCGACTGCTATAAAAAAGACGTTTCGTCAGCGCAAAAGCTCCCCTGGCTCTTTTCAGCGCAGCACTTATATGTCGATATCGAAATATAAGTACTGCGTATCGTATCCCTTGAAGCTCCAGATAATGGAGTCCGAAACAGAAATGTTTCCGATTTCTTACAATATCATAATATTTCTGAATCTTGTCGAAGTCACTTACTTACTTACTTACTTAGGTTCTCAGACCTATGAAGTCCGTTGGTGTTCCCTAGCGGGACATAGGGCCTCAACAACTCCTACGCGCCATCGTGTGCGGTTTCCAGCGATGTATTTTAGCTCCCTCCAGCTCTTTCCCAATATTGCAGATTCCTCCTCGACTGTTCGACTGTTGTCGAAGTCACGCTGCACAAGAATTCTAATGATCTCGACTTTTGGGGCAGTCTTGTACGCTATTAGGTCATCGGTGGCGTACGCAATTGCCTAAGTAAGACTATCTATTTATTTATGAATCATAACATAAATGTACAGATTAATGTTAACACTAACATCACTAACATATCAGATCATTATTGCAAGCCATGTTTTTGCATGCACTGTTAAGAAGAAATATGGAACGATAACACTTCTAGCCAAAATTCCTACGAATCCGTGTGTTTTCCCATGAATGCTGTAGGTTGTTACTTTTTCTTCATTTAACACCCCCAAATCTTTAAGAATCTTCTTTAATTAACGCTTTTTATAACCGCTTACTTTCTTTATTTTCGACTACCTAAGTACAAAATTGATGTGTGAAATTTCAGCACGAAACATAAAATAAAAATTAATTATGTTACCAAATACGAGTTACAAGTATGTAGGTACCTCGAACCTCAGACCTTCGTGTAGGTATCCATTTCTACACATCTTCTAATGTGGCATTCAATCCGACTTAACACTACCTACCTTCCTACTTATTTCGAACTACTTAATACAAAAATCGTATCTCTTCCTTTCTATTTGAAATAGTTTCACTCTTTAAACTTTCGGCTTTACTTAATGAAGTTCTAATTGCCGTATTATTTCCGTTTACTTTTGCCCAAAAACCTGCCCTGGGAGAACTTTACTCGAATCGGTCGCTCTTATACTGCTCGGCCCTTTACCAAAAATTTACAAAAATAATCATCATCAGTAACGTTACCTTTTTGCCTAAGGTCGCTTGCTTTTATTGAATTGAAAGACACAAACAAAAAAAAATAAGCCATTCCCATCGATTTCTAGACTAATCTGCTGCATGCATCTTCCGGCAAATGAAATGAAACCAAATCGAATCCATATCCAGTGATAAATATTCAAATTCCAGCAGTCTCTTTCGAAGGAAAACAAAAAAGCCATTACTCTAAAGTGAATTCGCTTTCGCTTTCAATTCTCCATTCAATCTAGTATACAGACCGCCATTTAAAATACGGCTCGTAAAAAGTTCCCAACGGAAGTTCCGTGCGCAGAAGTTCAAATAACACAAAAAACACATCTAACCCAAATAATAATGTCTTTGATGGATCAAGTTCTATGCCGCTGAGTGTTTGTGTTTGTGTTGGCCCAATTGAATTGGAATTGGTAATAAGATTCTTTTTCCTCGATAAAGTTGCGATGCACATAAATTAACGAGTCGACTTGTAAGTCACTAATAATAGACGGTACAGACGGGTTGCCAGGGCGAGGAGTAGCGTTCTGGGTGGCAGACTGTAATTATTCGAAAATGAAGACTTTAAGTCGATTTGGGGTCCAATTTAAGTCGAATAAATGTACATAAATAAAATGAAATGTGATTCTGATATTTATTTTTGTATGTCAAATCTTAGGAGACATTTGACAATCATATAGAGGTTATCTGATTTTGAGGAATATTGTCCCAATTAGTGTGGGAACATTTCGAATCTGCTTCCCATGAGGCTGTGGGTTCTTTTTTTGTTAGTTTTCTTGATATCTAAATATTAAATTTATTGCGGTGTCCGATAGAGTAAGTAGCACCTCGAGGGATAATATATGAAAGATAAATTCATTTAGTATCAGATTTAGTTTTATTTTTTTTATTGGCTATTTAAATTTTGACAAATTGTATTATGATTTATGTTCTTTTTGGGTCATGAGAATCTGCAAATTTAGAAGCTTTGTCATTTGTTGGATGTTGAATTTTGTTCTCAGAATTAATATTTTTTAGCTTAAAATTGATATTAGATACTCATTGAAATTTAAATGTCATTAATAAAGTTTACATAATTTAATACCACCACAATGTGCGCTGAATCGTTTTGAACTTGTCAACTTGAGAAAATTGCTTTGGAAATATAGGTTAGAAGTTATGTATGGTGTCTGTTGTGAATAACTAACTTAGTAGAAGACCATATTAAATAGATTCTACGAGTATATGAGAGAGTTATGAAATTGAAGATAAAGGTTAGTGACACTGGATATTAATTTTTCGAATCATAGATTTTGAGTTTTATAAGTGTTAACTCAACACAGATCTAATAACATCTTTTGAATGGAAAATGATGATGATAAAAAACGTCAAACTTGACTTAAATATTAGTTTAGTAAAATATTTCAATTATCTTCATTTACAAAACCTGTCAGTCACAGAAACTTTTGACTGAAAACACCACAAGTTCTGTCTTAAGTGGGTTTTTTTCTTACGTGTCACATTTTATCTACTAAAACAAAATTGCAAGAACTCAGTTTAACTGATACCATTATTATGAGAAAGTTTGTAGATACCTAGCCCCTTAATCCTACCTATTAAAAATTTCAAGACTATTGATTTGAGGGAGAGCTTAATAGTTGATGATGTGTCAGTAAGTCATTGAGCGGTACGGTTTTTGTGATTTTCGAAAAATTGTATTTTAGGAATCACTAGAGATTTGCCCTTTTTTTTTTGGAAATTTTGTGATGTTTCTTGGTGTAAGGCCTCAGAACTTAACTGAACACTGCCTTTTTTGTCATTTTGTGTTTCACTCTCGAAAAAGTGATCTACTTCAGTTGAATAGAACACGTATTGAATTTAACTGCATTCCCAAAGAATTGATGTAATCAGCGCCACTCATCGAGTCAACATGTGTTCCTGATCACGCACATTTGCTTAAAGAATGAAGGCTTGAAACTGGAAAGGAATATGAGTCCAAAAAGGGGTCAGACAAGGCTCAATATTGTCACCAGTTGTCTGTTGACAATAGTGATGTTCAGCTATCAGCCATGACAATTTCGGGGCTCAAAATCAATGCGGAACCTTTTAATCACTCTCTCTGATAAAAATATTGTTCAACAGCCAGTAGAAAAATAAAGATGTTCAGCCTCGGGAACTCGTAGTCATCCGCTCCGATGAACATTGCTAAACAAGCAGCAGAGAAATTAGAGAGCTTCCAATACCTTGGAAGTATCGTCTCTTCTAAAACAGGAACTGAACTAGACATTGCCAGATGCATCGGAAAAGCAAGGGCTGCGTTCGGAATGTTGTCCAATATTTGGAGGAACAAATCTCTCAACTTGAACATTAAGCTACGACTGTTTAACTCTAACGTCGAATCAGTTCTGCTATAAATGCATACAGGAATTACTAGAAAACCTTTATAGGAATAGGTGGTTTGTGAAACGTTTTACACGGACTTTCTGACGCAATCTATTTTCCGCTGAAGAACTCTATAGGAAAACGGTTCAGGAACCCATTGACACTATTAGGCGAAGGCTCAAGTGGCAGTGGATTGGATATAAGCTTCGAAAAGGTATTGGTAGAACAGGCAATACAGTACAGTCTATCACTCAAGAATGCAGAAAAGTTAAGGGACGGACGATGGCACTTATGGAAGATGACCCTAGAGAATACTCATCAAGGACTTTGTAGGTCTGAGGACCAAAGTAAGTAAGTAAGAATTTAGGAAAAGTTAAATATGTCGAAATCCATATACAATGCTGTCATTTTTATTTATGAACAATTGTCAAAAATTCTCTGCTCGAAGGTAAATCTCAAAACTTATTTCACTTATGATCGGTTTTTAAGGTAAGCTTAAACTTAAACTTGAAATTCGTTAAGTAAACATTGGGATTGGATTAAAAGAAAGTTTTGACTCCGAAATAAAAAAACTAAGGCTGAGAGATTGACTAAATTTAACTTAATCCGTTGAATGACGGATGACATAAACAAAAACTCATATACCTACAAATCTGTACCCTTATCTCAAATACATTCTTAAATCATCTCAAAAATAAATGCAAAACATAAGCAACGAGCTTAAAGAAAGTAAATACCTTCCTCTCTGATGAATGGATACTCCACAATCCCACTATAAAAAGAAATTCAATATCTCGAAGGGATCAAGTATTTTTCATGGTTATCCCAACAAAGAACATGAATCTCCTTGATGGTTATCATTTGTAAGACCGAAATTGAAAAAAAAAAAACACAAACACCAGGTACCTATACAGGTTCATGCCATGGAGCATCCAAGCTGTCAAATTCCAGTCCATTAACCCAAATTTCCTTTTTACACCGAAATTTAAATCAATGCACTCCTGTCCCTAATTATTATTAATGTTTTATTTTTGGTTCATCCTTTTTTTTCTTCTTTCGTTTACATTGTTTCTTCCTTCGGGCACAATCTGGGTCAGTCAACTTTAATTAACTGGAAAATTCATCTTGCATCTTGCGTCTTGAATTCTTGCATCTTTTATTGCATGTGAAGAAAGATAACGCCCAAGAAAAAAAAAAATTAAGGACTTCCCTTGTTCTTGTATTGGGGTTATTATTCTCTTCGATCTTGATTCTGTTTTCTTGTATGTATATAGTTATCGATTTGGAGATGCTTGTTGCATGTCATTCAACATAAAGGGCTTAAAGTCTTAAGCCCCGTGCATACTCGAATATAAGCAACAAGACACTTCCTTCTGACATGCGAAATCCATTAAAAGGTGAAAGGATTTTATTTCTGTTTGTGGTGCGATGCATCTGGAGGACCAGAGAAGTGTGTTAATGGCAGGAAATTTTGGCCCAAGCAAAGCGAGGTGGTGGTTAAAAGTGATTTCGATTCCTGCAACTCCAGAGCCCAGTTCTCAATCCCAATCCCAACACACAAAAAAACAAAAAAAAGTCCATCGAATCAGGTTGCATTTTAAGTGCTTTAGTTTTATTTATTTAGGTCAGAGTAAGGCCACAAACTCCGACTCCATCCACGACTGATTTATTCTTTTTCCATCGCAATTGCAGCCATCACATTGCACGGCGTCGGCGGCTGTGCGGCACGACCAACGCGTGGTGTCCCATTCAGGGATTTTGATGCAGATTCCATTGTCCCCGATGGGTGTTGCGCGAATCGGGAGCAAAAGACACCATGACGACGACGACGATGACGACGCGACGGTAGCTTTGGCACATGCAATTTTAGGCTTTGTCACTGGAGATGGAGTATTGAGTTCCAAAGCCGCAGTTGTGACGTTGGCGTTGTTGGTACATAATGGTGAGCGGCAGACACAAAGGCTTCCACGATTATTAGTTGAACACATTCTTGCGCTTAAGTAATGCCGCAGTGATAATTGAAATGTTCATCATACTCGTATATGAAGAGTGTTCCAATGAAATTACACTCTTATGTTGCCAAGTGTGATGGCTTGATGTTGATGGTCCATTAGAATTTCACAGGAAGTGATGTGTGGCGAGAATGTTAGAGATGCTTCTAACTACCTTCGTCTTCGTTTTCGTCTCTAATGACAAATAAAATGACATTAATTCGACAAAGACAACAACGACGACGCGACGATGCACGATGACGTTCTTTCGTGATGCAATGCATAATCTCTATAAGATTTAGGTTAAGGTCTGCTAACATCGTCATAACATCAAAGAATTATTACCGAATTACAGGGAAAGTTGAATGTGTGCCAAAGAAGCGAAGGTGTAAGCTGTAAGTTTGTTCTTATTATTATCATAGTCAAGGAGATTCAGTTGCAAAATAGAACTGAAAGAGAAACTAGTCGAGTTTTCACTCCGGGAAAGATCTCTAAATAATTGGTGAAAATATTGGTTTTTCTGCATATTAATCCCTATAAACTGTCAAATTTCATTGAAAGTTAACGTCAACTTGGACTTAAAGCGAGCCTTGAAATAAGAACTCATCTTGGTCATATTAATATTGTAAAACGTCAGCTTCGTATTGGTATCGGTATTGGTAAGCGCATCATCATCATCATCGTTTCAACAGGCTTTAGTCGTCCATCACTCCATTCTACGCCATCATTCCAGCTGTGTAAGAATGGTCTGCCACACTGTTGTCTTCCGTAAAATGCTTTATTGAAGAATTTCAGAACTGGTTCCTCTTTGCTAATGCAAGCTAGTTGACCAGTTGTCATTGACCAGCCCACCGAAGTCTACCAAGCTTAATTTCACGATAACAGCTTCGAAATAGATTGGATATATGTAGTTGACTATTGGAACCTCTTCAGAAAGGTCCTTTATTAAATCAATGGGGCCAACAATAATTCTCCTCAAGACTTTCCTCTCGAACGAGCCTAAGAGTGCCGTTTTAGAAGTTATTGTAAGGTTTCTAGATTTAGATTTGCTATGAGCAGTATTTCTTCTTCCATATTGTTACCAGCCACTACTATTGATCCAAGTTATTTGAAGGATAACACTCCTTCGAATTCATCTTCCACTTTCAACTGAAATTACTGGATCAATTGTTTAACTTAAGTACTTCAGTCAATTTGTGAAATTCCTTTTTCGATACATGCAACCTTATTTCACAGAATATATCACGTGTCTTTTAATAAATGGTCTAAAAAATAGTTCCAATTTCTAAATCTGTGGTAATGGATTCTTAAGAATGTGACGTGCTTTGCTTAGGTTTTATAAGTACTTATTTCATGTACATACTTAAAATAAATATGTTCGTGGTTTTGTAAACTCTGATTATTATGTTTTAATGAACGCAGAATTTCAGATTCGTAAAAAGCTAATACGAAAGTTTTTTAAATCCTGTTTTTGGCTTGTTAACAATTCTTTTTAAAAAAGGAGAAATTGTTCTTAGAAGCTATGTACGAACATTATGATGTTTTTCATGATTTCTTGTCTTTCTTCTAAAATTGCATGATAAAAGGCTCCCAAAGGTGGCTAAGGCAGAAACTTTGTCTAATTTTGGACCCTTTTGTTCGAAGCTTATAGTGGTTGATAGAAGTTTTGGAAACTATTACGATTTCCTTGAAAACATTATAGTGCTTTCAAAATAATATTTCTTCTGACAAAAGTGACACTACACTTTTTTAAGAGAATTTTTTTGTAATTATCTCTTTTGTTACCTTAATTATTAGCTGCAGAAGAAGCTAGAACACTGTAGTGAGCGGTTTCTTCACTATGGCATTTTAAAAAAACAGTACAAATTTTGGTTTATCGTAAATATCTCAGGAACGGATAATCCTATCGACTTCAAATAAATTTTATTGTGTGCAGTGTAATGCTGTACAAATTTGGCATATATTTGAAAAAAAGTTTAACAAATAGTTTTCTTTTTTAATTTGAAAAACTAAAAAAAAAATTAGGCGCTCAAATATTTGTTAATTTGCAACAGGGCGTAATTTTCGAGTTATCACTTTTATTCTCATGGTGTCATGTAAAGTGTATAGTGACGGATAATCCTCAAATCAGTGAGTCTAAATTACGTTGAAAAGAGTTCACGCAGTGTAAATTTATTTGAAGGATTTTAATTTCAAAGAGTAAATGGAAGAAATCCAAAGAACATACCATGTCTCAACAATGTCAATTGCCAAAAACTGCTTATTTAAGTCGAAACAATAAGGCTCGGATACAGCGGAATACTACATGTGCACCAGGATAACGACTCCAAGCACCCGGCGAAGATTATAAGGATAGAATGGAGCGTGGGTTAAACTGGCAACTATATACAATATACATACATACATATATAGATATTAGAGGACTCAGCGAACTTTATTCCAGCCCAATTGAGTTCTAACAGCACACAATCTATCAACATTTTCATTACTCTCGGAACTTACAAAAAAGTTTATCCAAAGGGTGTTTTCTTAGAAGTATAGAACTTTGAAATGTAATAAAACAAAGATGTTTTTTTATTGATATGAAATTTACTTCCTTCGAACGACAATCTTCTGGTATTATAGTTTAAATATGATTTCTGGCATTTGACCGCAACGGCTGGCTCAGATGTAGTTTCCTGTATTTTCTGTATATAAGCAATAACGCGCCGAATGTTGTCCTTCAAGTGGTCAATCGTTTCGGGCTTATCGGAGTACACTAGCGACTTCACATATCCCCGCAGAAAATAGGCAAGCGGCGGAGTTAAATCGCACGATCTTGGAGGCCAATTCAGGGGTCCGGAACGTGAAATTATGACTGTAACGATCTGGCCAACATCGTTTTTAAAGAAGTACGGACCAATTATACCACCAGCCCATAAAGCACACCAGACAGTCAGTTTTTCTGGATGTAACGGTGTTTAAATATATACACTTGAGGATTATCATCACTCCAAATACTGCAGTTTTGTTTATTGACATAACCATTCAACCAAAAGTGAGCTTCATCGCTAAACAAAATTCTCTTATGAACGTACATAATATTTCAAACAGAACCATGATTTTCAAAATAAATTTACACAATTTGGAAGCGTTGTTCAGGCGTCGCAGTCTATTCGTGTTGAAATGCCAAATCAAACTAAAAATAAATCACTTGACAGCTGAAAAAATGGCTGCCAGCAGTTTAAAGTATGAATTGTAATGAGTTGAAGTTCGTCTTTTCCACTTTAAGACCAGATAATCTCACGTACTGACAAACTGATGATGAAAGATTTTAATAACTGTAAAATGGAGACAGATTGACAACCTTATAACTTTTGACAACCAACTGACAATAAATAAAATGTAGTGCAGGTAAAACAAATTATATGGGAAAATAAAGTTGTTGCCTTCCTTGCAATTTTTCTAAATTTTCTAACTTTTTAAAAAATTCCATGAACTATGACAAACCTCTCAAAATCAAAATCGGCCAAGCCGTTCTCGAGTTATAGCGAGACAAAAAAACAGAGATTTATTTTTATATAATGAAAAGAAGATTAATGTCAACCGCTTTTAAATATACTATTGTCATCATTGCATTCAACACCCCTGAATTATTGTTTCCTAATTCTCCTCACAATCATCCCTGTACTTTTTCTTTTTGTCGATCCTTATCAGTTATGAATATGAATGTATTTAATTTAAAAAGTAGTATTTAATAAACAGTGACTGAAAACGGACTTGGCTTTCTTGACACTATATACTCGTATATTCCAAATCTCTTTCGTATGCAGCTTTTAGTAGTAAATGCCCAATAAACAATTTTTGGTTAAAAAGCGGTTTATAAACCGGATTATAACCTCGGTTTAAAAACCGCTAAAGTTAGAAATTGGTATGAAAGACGTCTTAGAAGCGTTACAGAAACGTTCCCATAACCAATTTTGGTCAGTAACTTTGTAACCTGAGTTCTATCTTGGTTATTTAAAAGCGGTTAAAAAGCAGTTACTTCAAAACTAATTTTCGGAGTTACTATGAGGTATGGAATACGCAAACCTTCCTCTGGAATTACTCTATCTATTAAAAAAAACGCAAAAATCCATTGAGTAGTTATACAGATCTAAGCAAGGGACAGACGGGAAGTGACTTTGTTTTTTTTAATGTATTTATAGGATGAAACACGAATCTAGTAATTAGAGTCCCGTAAAATTTGCGATGGTTTTGAAACTTTTGACTAATCAAAGAAAATAGCCACATACATTTTAGTTATGGCAAAGTTGTATTTGGGTCAAGACCTAGTTCCAAGTTAAAGTTCATTTCGGATTATAATTTTATGTTTCATAAGATTGAGCTTGTAGCTATAATTACAAAATCTAAGGGTCTATTTACAGTCAAATATTATAAACTCCGAATACCAATTATAAGACTTTAATTTGGCTGTTGTCATTATTAAGTTCCTAATCTAAATAAATATTTTTCATTAAAAATGCTCTATTTCGAAACTCATTTGATAATCAGAATTCCAAAACCACCCACTCAAAAAAAAAAAAGAAGAAAAAAATGTAACGGGTAAGCTGAATTTGAGTACCTATATATTTATATAGACCCACCCAAGCCCCGCTTTAATATACTGTAAGTTGTCTTTTGTGCAATGTGCATAAGAATGAGAAGGTGTGCATAAAATTCTTGAATGTTTAACAAGTATTATTAGTTACCAAGAAAAATAAAACCATTTTCCCATTGTTGTTTAAAATTCTCATAGCTTCATTTTATTTTTTTTTTATTTTATTTTTGTGTGTGTCTTTTGATTTCCCGCTTTCATAACAGCTCAAGGTACATAATTACTTTACTTACATGAATGGTTTTAAAATTCAATACACAAGAGTTTTTTTTGTTTAAGGTAAACTAATCGATTATCAAAGAATATTTCGATATAGAAATTAATTAAAGGTTCAAATATCATAGAGCCCTTTGGGTTCATAATTTCCTCAGGGCAAAATTTAATGGTTGATCGCCTTAACGATGGTTACTCTTTAAACTGTGTATCTGATGTTAATGATTGTTCAATATTTTTTTTTTAAATTAGACTATTTTTGTTTTTTTTTTTTACAATTATTTTTTTTTTAAAATAAATTAGACGAAATTATATGGTTATGATCTGTTTTGTAATTTTTAAATAGATGTTGGTAATATACCAAGACCTGACTTCCAACTCTTAACAAATTTCGTAATGAGAAAGGAAATGTTATGCACTTCTGAAGATGGGACCTATACTTGGACCGTCACTGTTCGGTTTTAAATTTTGAAGCAATTAGTAAGCTGGGCCAAGGGCCAAGGGCCAAGGGCCAAGGGCCAAGGGCCAAGGGCCAAGGGCGGAGTGGACAACTGGATAAAACTTTCTTGAAAGTGGCTCACAAAAATCTAGAGGATTTCCTTTTTTGGTCAGTTTGGAACTGCAAGCGTCATCATCATGTTGTTATCAGCTGTTGCTACCAAAGTATTGGAAGGATTTTTCAAATTCATGATTGTTTGACCAGCTGTTCTTCTCACATTTGACGCCATCTAGCTCGCATGAGCGAAGAGGAACAAGCTATTAAAGTTCTTTGTGGAACATTTATGGTAGAAGACAGTGTGGCTGAGATGACATTGAGTCTGGACGCCCGAAGCCTTGTGGTGCGCAACTGAATGGCGTTGGTTCGTATGATTAGGAAAAATGGAGAGATTTGTTAAATGAGGCCAGGACCGGATTCCATTTATCGAGCCGAGGATAATGAGGTGTGCATTTGTGCAACCGCAGATTTTGTGCCGACTGCTTGATTTCGGTAAAGTAATCGTGTACAGCTTGTTCTGTTCTATCCATGATGTCGATGTTGTCTGGGTAAGCCAGTATCTGGCTAGAAATGATGACGATGATTCCTTTTATTGGTGTACCAGAATCACGGATAACCTTCTATCGGGTTTTTCAACAGGGACGATACAAAAGTAGGGCAACAGGGACAGCAAACGACGCCATATTTCTTGCCGCTCTTTTGACATTTCTCTTCATTAAGGTTTGCCATTTTATGATGGAAAGATATACGAGCCAACAACGAGTCGAATTATTACAATTTACGAGCGCTACGTCCAATTTATGTCGTCATAATCGTCCTAGCAGATCAACAATTGAGCTTCTAGTGGACAAAATTGAATCCACAGGCACAGTACAAAATGTTTCCGTGCCAGTGAGACAAAGAAGTGCCCGTAGTGTCGAGAATATCGCTGCCGCTGATGCTTCAGTTGCAGAAAGCCCAAATGTGTTTCTCACACGTCGTTCTCAAGCGTTGGGCATCTCACACAGCGAATGTCTCAATTAATTTATTGAAAACCAAGTTTGAAGAACGTGTTATCTCACGAAATGGTCCAATCGCTTGGCCGCCTCGGTCGTGCGATTTGACGCCGCCGTTAGACTGTTTCCTGTGGGTCTACGTCAAGTCTATGGTCTATGCCAACAAGCCAACGACGATTGATGAACTTCGTACGAATATCTAACGTGAAAATGCAGCAGTATCGGCCGATTTATGCTTAAAAACCGTCGAAAATCCGTTTCAGCGTCTGGACTTCTGCAAGCGTGCCCGTGGTGGCCATGCCAAAAGAATCGAGGCATCGAACGTACTTTCACAGGAATAAAGAATTTCATTTGTACCCAGAACCGTTTTTGTTTTATTTAAAAAAAAATTTGTAGCGCTCTCATTGCAAAACCCTTTACATGCTGTCATTAAAGAAGAACTTTGACCAAAACTGAGATCAAACCAAGAAAATGGAACGATACACCCTTCAGCAACGCACTGAAATTATTAAAATTCACTTTAACCATGGTGAAAATTTGGCACGAAAATGATGCAGATTCGAAAAATCACCTCGACTATGATGATTAGTCAACAAGCAAATTGTCGCATCTGCGACTCGGAAAACCTAAGATTTATTGTTGAAAAGTCTCTCCACCCATATTGTGTAAATGTTTGATTTTTTATGGCCGGAATTGGTGGTATTGATCTGGACATCGTTTACTTTCAACAAGATGGTGCTACGTGCCACACAAGCAACGAAACCATTGATCTTTTCGCGGAAAAGTTTCCGGACCGTGTTATCTCTCGAAAGTTGATCAGATCACAATTGGCCATTGAGATCTTGTGGTTTAACACATTGCGACTTCTTTCTTTTGGGCTACGTTAGAGATAAGTTCCACCCCAACAGCTCAGCGTTGATTCGCGGTTCTTAAAGAGTAGCCGAGTTTTCCATTATTAATGGCATACCTTCCTCTTTGCATTGAAATAAAAATTTGATCATTTATCTCAAAAAAATCCATTTTTCTTTAAATATTAAAATAACAACTCTTATTGGAAAACCCTGTAGAAAAGCCATCTGTAGCATTCTGCTAAAACGGGGCAGAAATGGACCATAACAAAACAAATGAAAGAACCTGCTGTTGTTTTGAAAAAATCGACTGGAGAAGAAGATAGAACAATGAACTCTGTGGGTGATACAACGACATAACTTAGCCAGGAGCCCATTTTATGAGATGGCTTGGTCACGTAAAGCTTATGAAAGTCAACACTCCAACCCAAAAAGTTTTTCAATGTACCCCCACAAGACCCCCTATATAGTTAACACAAGAGTGTGCCGCCATCTTCAGTAAATAAGTCAGTATTTATTTATTGTTAAATCTGTGAAGTCAAAGTCAGAAACAAAGTCATTACATTCTACCATCTTTATCCAACTGGAAACTTAATTTTCTAGTTTTAAAATTTCAGTCTAAATTATTTTATGTAACTTCCAAAATCACATTTTTTTGATTCTGGACATTTCTTTCGGATTTTTTAAATGCGTCTGTAATGATTAAAATAAATTTTCGTGCATCTAATGCTTACAAATTTCAACGGAAATCATGTTTCTTTGGTAATAGCTATCCGTATTTGTGTTTTCTTAATGATTTTGCCAAACCTCTTCACTTTTATATACCCATTTGGACATCAAATGACGTGCACTACAAAATTTCACTTAACTCAATTGAGAAAAAATATTCGAAGAAGACAAACACACTTTTTGCACAACTATTTATATAACAGAGCCCCACTGTCTTCAAGTTAAGATTACTTTTTTATTGAACATTAGCTTCCATTTGGTATTGTTTTTGCAACATTGTAATTAAAGTTATAACATCTTTATTATACCACTAATAAAAATGGAAAACCATATCAAATGTTATATAGTAGAAAGTACATTAGTGAACCTGCTCGAAGAAAAAGAAAAAAAAAACTAAAAACCATTAGATTCAATAAAAAAAAACTCTTATCAAACAATATAAAAATAATTCCTCCAGCTCCAGTTCTCACTTCTTTAATGTTGAAGGCAACACTCCGAGATGATGACAAAATGTAATAATTCATCAAATCCATCTAGATACCTGTTAACACCACCGACGACGGCCGACGACGACAACGACGACGAAGATGATGACGATGATGATTATGAAGATGAACAGGTGTTCTCTATGTGATGATCCCTGTCACTCACTCAAATCCCAGAGCTTTCATATCAAATCACTCACTCAAAACCAAAATGCGGATTTGTGAATGAAACTGAAGATGAAAACTCACCAACATCACGTTGCCACTATACCACTCGTGTTGGTGAGTTTCCAAAGAAGCAAAAGTCAAAACAAAACCAAAGAAATGCTTTCACACACATGTTTTGCTTATTTGGCGCGCTTTAACTTACACGCATGTTTGATTCATCTTTTTTTTTTAACTCAAACCACAACCGCGCACACCGGGAACATGTGTATGGAAGAAAGAAGATCCGAGATAGTAGTGGACGGGAAAAAATGAAGAAGAATTCACTCATTCTAACACTTTGCCGAAGAAAGTGGCCAAAAAAAGATAAGAACACACCGAAGAGAGAGTCTTATGCCTCCAACATAACCTAACCATCTCTTCCTCCATAAAGACGAAACCAAAACCACTCAATTGAATGAAGCTACTAAAAATTGTCCGTTTTGGGTTTTGATATGGAGAACAGACAAAATTGAGCCACAAAAAAAAAAAAAAAGAAGACATATGCCAACAATATACCATCATATTATCGTGGCCGGCTTATGCTTTTATGGTAGCAATAGAAGCAACAAAAGCCCAACAGCCGAACAGCAGCAGCACTCCAGCTTCACTTCGGCAGCATGAGTGAAAAATAAGTCAACAACTGCAAAAGAAAAGAAATGAAATGAAAAGAAAAGAAAAACTATAGCAACACAATACCCTGTGGCCCGATGGTTCTGCTCATGGTGATGGTGATGGTAGTGGATGGCTATGTGTTGTGTTTTGTATTTTGTATTTTGTATACCACCACGGAAATATCTTCTTCGGCTTATTCTTCTTCGTTCGATTTCAAACGAAAGACGTCGTCGTCGTAGTCGTCTACGTACGTATACCACTCGAGCTTGAACTTCTTAGTACGCTACTAACAGTGATCTTGCTTTTAAAAGAAAAGCCTTCGAACTTATATAACTACTTATTAGCTTGGAGTATGCTTTAGTTAATCGGTCACCTTCCAACGGTCAAGTTCGCTTACCTTAATTTTCTTTTCCAATAAAACAAAAGAAAGAATTTTAAATTAATAAAAAAATAAATTAAAAAAAAAACATCAAGGAAATCTATCCTTCCATTTAGAATTAAAAAAAAAATTGACCGAAGAAACAATCAAGCTCAAGGATATTTTCATTTATACCAACTCAAAATACGGGATTAATGTATTTTTTGGTTTCTCGCAGTGAATAAATTAATAAAGAATTGAAAGGATTAAAAAGTGTGTGTATTATCGTGTGATAAGAGGATATTGTGAAGTTCAGTACGGAGTCCTGCTAAAATAAACCTACAATAAATTGTAAGTGATATAAGATCCAAATGATTTGAATAAGTATTTTTTTTTTTGCTAAACGAAAGACTTGATGTTCGAACTTGAAAATAAATCTCTTTTTGAATTTAACGGTTTTTGTTAGATAATTTGATTTGAATTTTGAATAGAATGAGATAAGTTGGATGATTGGATGGTTGTGGTGAAATCAAAGGAGTGTTCTTTTTCGGAAATAGTAAATATTTAAATGAGACTTTAAAGAAAATGGAGACAAATTATTTTAATTATGTACAGGATTGAAAATGAGTTTTAAAACAATTCAATATGTCTTAAAATTCAAACTATGCTTTTGAAGAGATCTTCAAGAATTTATGTGTTTTTATGTCATGAAAAATTGGAAATATTTGTTTTGTAAAAAATGAATTTTTCAATGATAACAATTAGCTTTTTGAAAAACTCATGCATTTTATCTGTAGGTTAATTTTATGAATTTTCTAAAAACTAAAACTATTTAATTTTTTCATAAAAAAAAGATTGGGAAAGGAATAGAAATTTTAAATACCTACTTGACTATATAGGAAATAATTGAATTAATTTTGTTTAGGACATTTTGAGTGGAGGTAATAATGATTTAAATATTTTAAAATTTTTATTAAATCCTTCAAATCGTGTATTGATAAAAAATGGCTTTAAAATTTATTTTATTCAGTTATTGTTTTAAAATTAAAATTTGTTAATTAAATCAAAAATTCTAATTAAAATATGAACAAAGTTTTTAAATTTGTTCTTATGGCTTTAACTGAATTAAAATCTAATACACTGAAAAAATATTCAATGCACTTCGGTGTATGTTTTGTCAACTTAACAAAAATAATATTTTACTCAAATTTCTATAAGTAGTTTATAATTTCATAACATGAGATAAAAAGAAGTACATAGATTTTTTCTCATGAATTTGAAAATTTATTCGACACTTACTCATAAAGTTGACAATAGTTAACTTAGTATCTTTGCTTTACAGTTTTTGAAGATGCAGAAAATTTAAAGAGTCAAGAAATTAGAAAGAAGTGTTTGGATCATTTTTCAAATTTTTAGAAAATAAAAAATTAAAAAGACATGACACTCCGTTTTCGACAGGAAAGTCTGAACATACATACATTTACGTATTTCTATCATAAATACATTGTTTTTAGAAACATTATAAAAATTTATAGATGAATGACTGTTGATTTTTTAAGAAACTTGTAAAATTTGTAATAATGGTTTTACGCAAATACAAAAAACAAAGAAAGGTTTCTGGTAATTTGAATTGTTTTATGATTTGAAACAATTCTTCTCATTCAAAATATTATAAGTTTGTCAATTTCAAAATCTATGCAACTTTATTCCGAGGTTTTTCTCCAACGATATGGTAATCGAAACTATCGAAGAGTTTCACAATGATTGATGGTTCAATGCCCTAAGAAAATCTTGGGATCTCGCTATATAATTTTCATTTGGTCTTGAATCTTGATATAGGAATAGTTAAGAGTTGTTGGTCCAAAGGCGCTATAGTTTCTAAAGAGCTGCAGTGCCAAGGCATCTGTTTTTTTATTGCTGTATTTCGTTCTTCTTTCGTAAACCTTTTTTACACCTTGTAAGCAAGTATCATATTATCAAAATTAAAAGGTTATCATTTTTACATTTTTGATAAAAGAATGTAAAATTATCAATTATTTCAAAACTTTGTTTTTCGAAAGCTATGAAGACATTTATTTTAAGTTTTAAGATGTGTATGAAACTTATAGAAAAATGAGGAGCCACTTATGTCTTCTATACAATTTTATAGCAACCACTTTAATATTAATTTTCTTTTTAAGTTTTTATAATGTTAATTTAGTTAACAATTAAATTATAATAGATGATTACTGGCTTGGCATTAAATGACTGTAAATACAGAAGAATTTCATCAAAATCTAAAAAAAAAAAAAAATACTTAGAAAAATAATAATCTTCTAAAAATTTGAAAAAAAATATTAGAGTTACAATTTTACTTCACAGCAGCAAATATATGTATATGTTTAATGCACTCATACAACTTCGTAGTTATCATAATTGTTGATTTCCTCTCAAACGTCTCATCATCAATTTGGCAGAAATGTCAAAGCAGTAACTTTCTAAGTATCGAATACTTCTAAGTCTAGAAGAAACGGTCTTCTAAGTTATCTAAATATTCATCTCAGCAATGCCAACACTATTCTATATTTAGCACCCTCAAGAAACCATAGTACAATTAAATAATAGTCTCTTCCAGGTCAGTGATGGCACCTTTAAAATCCTCTACCCTAACCGTTTCTAGCTGTAAAGCAGATAACAACTCAAGACCTCCTAATGTGTATATCGGTGTCCATTTTCTCTAAATGACAATAACTTCTGTATTTAGCAGACATCAAAATGACAAGTCGTAAACCATGTTACAGACCAATTTATATAATTTAACTGTTCTACAACCTTCTGACCAACTTTCTATGTACAAGATTATAAACGATTTGGTGAATGTCCAAAAATTTGTCCAAATTAAATAATTTAATAACACTCAAAAGTCATTCGGTAAGATTTTAATTGTATTTCATTTTATTCTTCTGATGAAATGGAAGATAGTTTCCTATTATTTGTTTTGTTTGTAATTGTCCAAAGGGATTTTCCGCACGCAACTTATCTTCATTTCATTTTATTGTCAAAAAAAAAAAATTTAATCTCATACAACAAATCTCATATCGTTCACCCATTCTTCTAAAGGTTTTCGGTCGGTTTTTTGAAAGAGGACCACCTGGTTATAATTCATCAGAATCTAACCATTACAGCCTTCACCTTCTTCACAAACAACAACAAAAAAGAACAAGTCATAGTTCTCATCATTCGTAATTCTCACAAAAATTATCAAGATACTCTCACTAGTATTGTAATTAAAGAAAAATAACAATAATGAAAAAAGAAGAGTAATATTATAAAGTTCACAAAAAAAAAACTGCCCATAAAAGTAATTTTACTTTCGTTTCTTACCTTTGGATTTCTTTTAACTTCAAATGATATACTTAAAACGAATCATCAAAAAATACAAGCACATTATAATAAAATGTTAACAGCCTCTCTCCGGCAGAGGTCTCTGGGCCAGCTGGAAGAAATTACCAAAAAAAAACGAACCTGCCTTACATTCCAAAGTCGAAATTAAATTTGTGTTTCACCTCGCACTTCCGCATGTACTTATGACCAAAAAAAATGGAAAGTGCTATCTTAACTGCATCACATTTTTATTTGTAGAGCTTGAATTTTCTATTTGTCAGTTTTTTAATGAGACTACAGAAAATGCTGCTATGTCATTCATTAAAAAACACGCACGTAATCGGGATTACTCAAAAACTATCTTCACCGAAATAATGACCATCATGATGCATCTAAAGTTTAAGTTGGAGAGTTGGTCAATCAAATTCGAAATGATTATTATATGGTTCTGCATTAAATGACATTCGATGGAAATAATGTAGAGTTTCAAAGAAAAATCAAAGTTCTAACGGTAGTTTTAACAATTGTTAAAGACTATCCGTATCCATGAGTTTATGTAGAGATATACAAATTAATATGTGTAACAAACTGATGGACAGACAGACAAATATAAGGCTGCAAGCAAATTTGATTATTATACAATTTTCTCTCTTAAAAAAAAATAAAGAAGAAGAAAAGAAAAACAACAACAACAAACAGAAAAGTTGTCAGCTTCAAGAGAAAAACTAGCAAAAGAAATGTTAACTGGTTTGGCATACCAATGGACACACTAATTTCTATTTTACCTGAGTTGGAATGCATCTATTATATTCGTATCTATCTTTGGCCTGACTTTAGCTTTAACTTCAGCTTTAGCCATCAAATGGTCAAATAGCCAGGTGGTGTGTGTTTTCCATGAGAATTTTTTAGTATTTTGTTGTTGTTTTTTTTTTTTTTTTTAATACTTCAATCAAAGAAATAAACAGGAGAATCATCTAAGAGTGCAATTATTTTGAACACCAGTATATGTATGTTCCTATGTAGGTACCTCTGGACTGGGTTAACCTGTATTTGTATTTGTGTTAAATCAAGGATGTTATATTCTTTGTTGAGCATGAGAATATCAAAGGCATTTTGTCTGTCAAGTCAATTGTTGAATTTGATAGTATGAATTAATTTTGTTGTATCAAAAACACCCAAGAATCAACTACAGTCAATGTCAGAAGAAAGTATTGGAATGTTTCCTTTCGAGGGAATTTGGTCTTCTATGTGAGATTAAGGGAATTCATAGTGCATTGAATACTAAGTAAATACTTAGTAGGACCGATAACGGAAGACTTTTCAATAGAACATTGTGATGCACGAAGAGAAGTTAAACAGTTCTTCTTGAAAGATTGACAGATTCTTACTCAAGTTGCATCAGAAAAAGGTATTGAATGAAAAGATGGAATTCTTTGTATTTATTGTTTGCTAGTCTGACAACAAGAACAGAATCTAGATCTTCGAGGAGTTGACATCACAATACGATCTTCTCACTGTGCCATACCTTTTTTCCAATTTCTGACAAATGCTTGCCTTCCTAATTTACATTTTAAATAACACTTAGTTATGCATTTGTGTACGGTTTATGTCAATAACAAAATGTTTGAGAATTCGTCATTGATTTGTATGGTGCAGTTGGTATGGTGTTTAGTCTTCAGTTCTAGCAGAAAAATATATTCATGGGTTGTTCTGGTTAACTGATGTCTTCTAATCTTTGAAGGCGTAGGTCTTTGACCTAAAGGTAGTTTTTTTTAATTTATCATTCTTTAGAAATTATCAATATTAGTTAAACTTGACCTAATAAATAATGTTCTCTTATTTTACATCCAAAAAATTGGTTTGTCTTCTTTCTATTTGATATGAATTTAGGAACAAAAGCTTAAGTTGAGTTATGAACAGGCAACAGTCAGAATATTTAACTCAGACATTATATTCTTTTGCTTCCTTTAATGGGAATAGGAATTGGATTACTTACTTATGTCTTTAGAACTACGAAGTCCGTTGGTATTCCCTAGCGGGACATAGGGCCTCAACTACTTCTAAGCCGGACCAGATGGAAGTATTTAACTTTTCGAAAGTTTGTCCAATCCACTGCCACTTGGGCCTTCGTATAATGGTACAGATGAATTCCTGACTTATACGCCTATATAACTCATCGTTAGAGATAAAAATAAGCCAGAAAACCCGTATGATATTTCAAAGACACCTATTAACGATACCATCAAAATAAATCGGACTAATTCTGAAGTATTTCATTTCTAAAACTAATTGGCTTTAAATTCTTTGATGTCCCAACAGGTGTCAATTCCAATAGTATTTGCCTTTGACTGTCAATTGGCTATCGATAAATATGTTGATATTCAAGCCTTTTGCTTTACAACTTCACAATATCGAAACACCTCTACTTCAAAGGCACTTAAGTCATTTTGGAGTTCTTTTATCAACATTTGATGAAAGTCCCAAATTAATTCTGAAATCATTTAAAACTCCCAAATTTTATGTTTCAGTATGACTTTATTCACTTTAAATTCTGTCTTAAAATTCGTTTATGTTAAACTCCACCTTTAAGAAGATGTTACAAGCCATCATTAACCATATTCATTTAAGAGTTCCTCAGGAGAGTCTTTTAGGGCCACTTCTTTTTATATTAGTTATTAGTTACACTTGAGATAAATTATAGCTCTGCTTGAAGCCAATCTTTAATCGTAAAGAATCTTAAACTAGAACTTCAATCTCTCATACAGAAGTTTTCATTTCTGTCAATTGAACAAGTATACGCCACCGATGCCGTCAGGAAACAGCACCTACTCAACTCAATCAAACTGTAAACTTTCTTTCGACCCCAACTGTCAATATCCACCATCTAAGTTTAGTTAATGTACTAATTAATTGTAATTTATCAATCAATTCATTCCACATTTGTGTACTATTTTTTATTGTTGTTGTTGTAGTTGTACTAGATAAGAACATCAAGTTGTAATAGTTACTATCATTAGAATTAGTGTTAGCCAAATCCACTAATGGAAAGTGACTAAAAGAAACAATTCTATGTTTCCATTTCATATACAAAACTACCGCAATGGTCTTTGCCAAGTTAAAAGAGTGCGCGGTTGACGACTTACAAAATAAAAAAATAAATACAAAAAAAAAAAATGGTATGCAGTATGCTTTGAACAATTAATTAGTTATAGAGCCAGTTTTAAGAGAATCAAGTTATGCATTCAGCAAACGTACACACACATAAATGGGTCAACTTCGAGTATCTGTGTATACGAATACCTACTTTTGTTCTTGTATCTTTTCCTGTTGTTGTTGTTGTTTGTCAGTTTGTTGATTCGATTTTTTTTTCTCTTTATAGTCTGGTTTCTTTTGAATGAAGAAGTGTTGACCTACCGCACATTTTTTTTTAGAATTTTGTTTCTGTCTCGGTTCGCGAAAGCCAAAGAATTAAAAAAAACACACATCGTGATTGGCTTAATAAAACTCTTTGATATTTTATTAAACGGAATCGAATTCAATATCAACATACTAGTAATGGAATTTTTATATTACTTAAAGAACATGATGGCGAGTGGTTAAGAATTGTAATTTTTATGAGAATATTAAATTCAATTCAGAATTGGATGGGGTTTTGGTTTATTGAAGGTTTAAATATGATTGAAGTTGATATTTATGGTATTTTTTGTGCTTGATGGTGTTATGGCCTTATTTTTTTTTTGTGATGACTTAAAACACGAATTTTAATAAGCAAATTTTATTGACTATATTATTGATTGGAGAATTTTTATGATATAGTAAAATTTGGGTTTATAGGTGATGGTATAAGAGAAATCAAAAGTTTTTGTTAGAGAACTATATTGTGTTGACTTAATATGGTGTAAGTTGAAATGTTTTATAACTATAGTTGAACATACAATTTAATAGTTCTACAGAAATTTAAGGGGTAAATTTTCACATTTCCATAAAACTCTTGTACACTACTTGTACTCTAGTTTTAAACGCAACCTTGAACTAGTGACCAATCTGTTAAAATATTGAATGAGAATTGATTTTTTCCATGTTTAAAGTTCGTTTCAAAAATCCCTTGAATTAAGTTAAAAAAAAAATCAAGATCGTCATGGTAACTCTAAGAAGACTGACACCAATTATCAGTGGGACATTTTTGTTGAGTATGTTTGGCTTTGTGGCTTCTTCAACCAAAAGACTGTGAACTATTGGTTATCATGGTATTGCTTCATAAGGACTTACTGGAAGGTTGTTTCTCTGGTCAATCGATTGAACTATGTAGATGACTTAAAGAAGAATTTCGACACAATGGGTAGGGCGATAAATTTTTTGTGTAAGAAAACCTTGAACCATTGATGGTCTGTGTCAATAACTCGGTGTTGGGACAAGATCTCAATGTCAATACTAAAGGAGGAATAGGAGTGTGTGGTTCTCCTAGGCCTAAATTAATAGACTCTGACAGCTTTCTAGATCTCTAGCCTGCTGCTTCCAGTTTTCAATATTCAGCTTGCTTCTTCAACTTAGTCACATCACCGGAGATGAATTCTTTACGAACTGGAGCTCCAACTGCCCTAGTCATCTTAACTGTTGAAAAAGCAGTTTTTTGACCTGCGGTCTTTCACTGCATAGCTCGTATCGTTCGAAGTTGTATAGTCTCCGTGAGATGTTATTTTGCCTATCGAAACCAGTCTAAGTGTTTAAAATTCTCTCCAAGACATCCAGGGGATTTTCATTCACCTGGAATAGTTTCCTTTCTTCTGCGTCATATAGAAAAGGACTGGTATGTAAAGGGTCTTATGCAATATCTACTTGGTACTCTTCGATAGGGCTTTTGCAATTGCTTACAAAGCCTCAAGAAACAGAAAAAAGCAAGAGTTAATCTATACTAGTTGACTTCAGCAGTGATGTCATTTGCAGAATTTATAGAAGCACCCATCCATGAGTTAGATAAATTCACTGACCAGTTCGATGTTATAGCTGTCAATAGACACCCTATAACCAGGTCTGAGATCAAATCGACTCTATTCGATAACATAAACTTCATCTCCTCTTCATTGATAACATGACCCACTTTTTTCGCCTTGGCTTCTTCCTGGTTATCTGTATATCCAAGGTATTGAGTGAATTTTTGACAAAAAGGACTCTTTGTTTTACGCACCACGATCTCACGAAGAATATTGAAGCAACTATGTACTGTTCATGATAGTCCGTCGCCTTGTAGCAGTCCTTTGGTGGTTTTAGTTGAGGCCTGAAACTCCTCTAACTTTCATAAATCAGCGAGCATTCTCCAACGTCATCCTGACAATGCGTATCAGCTTAGCAGGCATACCAAAACTTGACATGGAACGCTTAAGCTTATCAATTTTAAAATGCTTTGAAATCGATGAAACTATGATCTTTCATTTCTTGAGTCTTTTACAGTATTCCGGGTCTGAAACCACACTGATAAGATCCAATCAGTTCATCTGTAAATTGTTTCAGTCTGATGTCACAATTTTGACTTGACCTATGTTTAAAAGACTAATGCCTCTGTTGATAAAAAGAAGGTGTTCCTTTTAATGGATCGGACAAGTTAAACAATTGCATCTAGCCATGGAATAATTGCATATTTAGTGTTGAAATTTAGCTGTAAGTTGACACTTCTTAAACGTTATTATTTTGTATAAATTGTTCTTTGTTAATTCAACTATTAATCATAAAGGTGAATTCTTTTTTATGAACTAAAGTCAAAGTTACAATATAACTATAGTCAATAACTATCAACCAGAACACAATATCCGGTGATTTCCATCCACCTTCTGTCCATTCAAACATATGTTTTCCTTCATTCTTTGTTGGTTTAAATTAACATTTTTTATTACTGTTCAACCTACATATCTTAAATAGTCAGTCACTGACTACATACATAATTATATGATCTTGTCCGGTTAATGGTTCTAAGTTACACGTCAAACATTTATAGCTCATAAATCTACGAGTTAGTAATAAAATCAAAAATTCAAATGAACTTTAGACACATTTATACATTTGAAGTTGTTCTGGGCCTTGGCAAAAGTAATCATCAACTCCTCTGGGTGAGAAAGTCAACCATTTGAAACACTTAACTTCTGACATACATCTGATGACTTTTAAGTGAAAGGAAATATTGTCATTTCTATACATACTCGTATACAATGCATTTATCTGTTAAATATTCTAACATTCTTTTCAATTTCCATTTGAAATTTCCCACTTTTCCCTAATGGCTTATTAAAAATCCAGCATATCAAGTTTGTAGTTCAACTCTTTCGTTTTATTCTCATCGTTTATAATATTCTTCAAATGCTGGTTCTTCTCGTTAAAAAAAAAGAAAGAAATCAAACAAACATTTCATGTATCGTTTCTGTGTCATCTGTTAAAAAGCAGAATATCAACACAACAGTCAATTCGTCATCTGTCAGTCAAAAAAATAGAAAAAAGAGCCAAATGCCAAAATGATTGACTGATCCGCCGGCCATCGCATGCAGTTGTTTTAATATGGCTTTTCCTTCTGGTGCATTGAATTGCATTATCATAAAATGTATGTTCAATGTTCGACGAACATGAACAAACATATAAAGAGGAACTGTTCTTAATATTATTGGTATCTTTTATAGGTCATTTATTTAAAAGTCAAATGGCAAGTGACATCATAAATCTCTTGTTACTTTGTAACGAAACGAAATTGAAGGTAGAAACGTTGATTGTTTGATAAATGTCTTGAATCATAATCAAATCAATAAAAGTTGTGATGGTCTCAAGGAAAAAGTATTTTTTATTTGTTGCCATCATTCTCACAGGAAGCTATTAAGCTGAGTCATTGTGCAAATATTTTCATTTCACAAGATTTGTATTTTTCTTTTTCTATAAAACTAAAATTATTAATCTCATGGATATTTTATATCTTTTTTCGTAGCAGAAGAAATTCCTTTAATTTCGATTTCTTTTCTTGTGTCATCATAGCACATTTCGATTAATTTATAATCATCCTACCCATTGAGGTCAATTTAGCCTTTGCCAGTGTAAGATTCCAAGACCAAGACCAAGACCAAGTCCAAGTTGAAGTTAAACTACACCATGCTATGGGATACGCTAATACCAAATGTCATCAAGCAAACATCTGCACAAGATACAAGGCGAATGTGAAGATAGATAGGCACTACTCTGGTGGAGGATACTAGGTGTACATTCGATATGAATGAGAAGCCTCGATTTCATATAAGAAAAATCCCATCCTCAGCCACTCAAGCCTCAGCAAGTCTCTTCAATCGGGTGATCCGGTGAAAAGGATAGTCTACTGCTGCTGCTCAACACAGCGGAATACCACACCGCGAGATCTTTGGCTGCATCATGGTGATGGGAGATGCTGGCTCTGGCTACAATGAAAATGGAAGTTTTATTTTATTTTATTCATTTTATTTGTTCATCAGTCCTGCACTCCGAACACCTGCCTATGCCCCAACCCCACCGGAACTCTCTGACAAGTCAGACAAAAAACTAAAAGGAAAATCTGTATGTGGGACATGCTGCTCACCTCATACCGCAACTATACCATTACAGATACTTCGGATGTGTTGTTTGTTTTGAGGAGGCCATGCATCGACCGAACTCACTTTGGCCATCGATACGACGACGACGTTTAGTAACTGTATCTTACACACCTCTCTTTGTTGCTCCCCAACACGAAAAATCCTCCATCCAGCCAGTCTAATAAATTAACGAATTATTCAGATTCTTTTAACCTGCTCGTAGTTGTGCTGGTGCGACGATCAGGGTTTAACATTTTGGGCTCTCCTAAGCTCGCTATACGGTATCTCAAAAGGTGCAGAGAAATTTCGCTGTCACTTTCTTTCTGCAAACAGAAGATAACAAAAAAAAAAAAAAACGATACAAGATGAAAATCCTGGCAAAGTTCAATTTAACTTCTGATGCTGCATCTAGATGGTAAATGGTGATGGTCAATGGTTTCTGTTGTCTTCGACAATGAGGCACACGAGGAGGAGTAGAAAAATAAGGAGAAAAAGAAGAAGACAATTGCAATCCCCCTAATGAAAACAAATCAGGCCCGAAAAAAACATAACTTTCCCTCATGCTGGTGGACGATCCACCTAAAGACGACCACCAACTGTCTGACCGTTTCGAGGACCGATATGCGACAACGACAGACAGACGCCTAGTGATGTAGGAACATCTGTTAGATACACATAGCAAACCAAATGACATTTATTCGCTTGCTTCTTCTTCTTCTTATTCCTCCACTCGTTGCCCCTTATTTTGTGTGTCCGTCTGATATTCTTCTCTTGTTCCTTTTTAGACAAGGTATCACAAGATGTTTCAACTGTTGTATTTGTTGTTGGTGTTGTTTTTATAATCAGAGTTCGACGGTTAGTGATGAAGTTGAAGTTCCTTCTTGTGTCCACTACAATGCACTTCACCACACCACACAACACCACATCATAGACTACAGAGTAACATAGAATTAAATGTGGAACGTTAGAGAAACTATGTCACTGAAACGGATAGTGAGTACTTCTTGTATATTTTAGAATAACAAACAAACTACAAAACTACATTAATTTTATCATCGACAATCAGATGAGGGAGAACATGGAACATGAATAAAATGATGATGAAGAACGAACAAGAGCCAAGTATTATTATTATTTTTATTATTTTAACCAACGAATGAAACGAAACCGGGAAATGGATAAAAATTAACCCTAATTGCTGGAGTTATGTATATTTGCAAAGTGATTTCAACTTATGATTCGGGGTTAAGAGTTATTTTTATTTGAACAAAGCGCGTTATTTTCTAATGGGGTTGAGACAAATTACATTTATTTGGCTATAATTACCGAAAAGAGCTCTTTGCAAATATATTTAACGGTCCATTTGTACTGAGGATTTAAGTATGATAAATTGTGAAGAGAATTATTGACTTCCATTGGAGTTCCTTTTCTTTTTTATTGTGTAAAAAATCTGTGAAATTATGAAAATCAAAATCGAGTTCGGACGTCAACTCTTTTGTTTGTTCTATGCAAATGACAAGTATTTCGTAATAAGAAGCAATTTAATGCATTTAATGAAGATATGTTGTCACTGTATTTTCTATTCAATGATAATGCTACGAAAAAGTCATCATCACTGACGAATTTTTCGACAAAAAGGCTGTCGAAGTTTTTTTTTTTATATTTTTTTCTTCACAAAATTGAAAGTTTTAATTATTCATCAGTTTTTAAATAATGGCATTTTGACAACTTGAAGACAGACTAGCCTTGACTAACTTTGTCAACAATTTTTTCATGCAATATAATCTGCTGGGCTTAGGCTAGAGGTTGTCAGTCCTCGATTAAAATTTCTGTTCTTCGGTGGCGCTTAAGCTAAATCTATCTTGCTCTCTCCAGTTTCTCATGTGACAATGGTTAATGCTTTTTATATAGTTCACTTCTACTGAACGGTCATTGTTACTTTTCAGACCAGTCTGAAATCATAATCATATAATAAAATCATGGGATTTCTTCTGTCGGGATTTAGACAAGTAGCCTAGAATATCTCTCGAAAGTTTTTTTTTTTTTTTTTTTTTTCTAGTGAAAGTGTATCGTGAAAATTAACACGCACTTTAGCACCTTTGTTAGATTCAACCATCAATCACTTTATAAACTTCTTCATGTTCTCAGACACGATTGACAAAAGTTCGTGATTATGTCCAATTGGGGTGATGAGTGTGATATTTAATAAACAAAGACAAAAAAATACAGAGACGTTTTTGTTGTTTTATGTGCCCTTTTGTCTAAGAAAGTAGAATAATTTATAAGTCTTTTGATAATATCTAATAGAATTATTTAATTAAAAGGGACCATGCATCTTATCTAGATTTAATTTGTTTGGGGAAATGGCTATGCCCAAAGTGTATTCAAATGATGATTGTCATAAATAAAAGACTGAGTTCTTCGAATCACCTTTCTCGAAGCAGACCCATTTTTTAAAGATTTCAAAGAGTGCCATTCTAGATCTTCCGTGATTTTTTATTAAATGCATTAAATAATTCTCCAATGTGTGCTTAAAGTTTAACACCTACCGCAACTTCGATGCCTATTCATAATGCTAAAAAAACTTTTCAAAGACTTTTTAAAAATGGAATAAACAAATTCGTTATTAATTCCAAGATCGTCTTTCTGACCCATTTCAGCAACCAAACATACTTCCTTAATTTTTCCAAAATTAAAAACCGATATTGTAATATTTTTTTTATTATAAACCAAATCGACCATTCAAGCCAAATTGACAATCATAAAAAGAATCCCGCCATTCCTGCGGTCGATGATGGTGGTATCAAATGCATTTAAAATGCATCTGCTTTCCTCTTAATGATGTTTATGATACGTGCTGCATTAAACACCATCAGCAAAATCAAAATCAAAATCAAAATAAAAAAAAAAACATCTATTAATCGAAACGTTCGTGACTTTAAGAGTATAACCCCGTGATATCGATATTGCTATAGCTGCTGCTGATGATGCGCTGAGTCGTCTCACAATTTAACTATCATTCATCGAACGAACGTTTACCGATCAATTTGTTGCATTTTATGGGATTTCATCGAACCAAACCACCGAGGATCGATGAGGAGGATGATATTGTTGTTGAATAAAACTTCTCGCCGCCGATTTTCCTGAGATGATAAGTGAAGAAGGAGGAAAGGGGGATTTTCCATCATGAGGTCATTGGTGATAGATAATATTATAGAAAGCGTTGTTAAAAGGCCATTTAATTTCATTAAAACATCAATGTAAACTTGCAACTTGCGGTGGAAGATGCAGCGCTGCACTGCACTCCATTGAATGCACTAACTGCCCTGGTGCTCAGTGATCGGTGTTGGGGATCTAATTCAACTCGCTCGTATTTCTAATGCCACCATCGAACTATTAAGGTTAGATTGTGGATAAACTGTCACACTTTCGCTGCTGGTTCTTGTCACCAAACAAGAAATCGATCTATAACTACTAAATTGTATCTTTTTCTGTTGTGTTTGTTGTTGTTAGTTCTTCGGTGTTAGAAAAAGAACCATAAACTGAATTTAGTATGGCACCCACGACTCGACAACGACAGCAATTACCATGAATGACTCAATGACACCTATGAATCGGTCTCGGTATGTGACTCTCGATCGATTTAGATTGTTCTTTTTTTTTTTGTTTAAATTTGAATAAAAATGCGGCTTCGAGGGCTCGTCTGTGTCATCGTCATCAGGGGGAAAGTTGTGTCTTTGGTATTTGCAACTGTGATTGAACTTTTCCACAGGAATTTGCTTCTATATTTTCTCATCGAACAAAAAGTGAATGACATGAATTTAGTTTATGCATCTGATGCAAAAGAATTTGCAAGTATCTAAGAGATACTCATTTTGTTTTGAATTTATTTTGTTTTTTGTGTTTTTATTTTGTGAATAATTGTTGCTAAGTAGATTCAATAGAAAGTAAAAAAAGGTCATTGTCGTTTAGAATACAAAATTAATCTGAATCTTTTAATACATATATTTATCACTTCATCAAAGGGGAAAACAAAAAGCACACATTGGAATTTGAAAAGAAAAAAGTAAAAAAAAATTAAAACTGTAACCACATTTGTCTTGAATCTGCTTTGAGTATTTGATGGCTTATTTACATAATTTTGTCTTTAAGAAAGTTCTTTTAGATATTCGATGTGTTTTTGTTTTTCCTTCATTTTTTTTTAAAGTTTATTGGTTTAAAGATAATTATAAAAAACAAAATGTCAGATAGATACTTTGTATCCCATCGATTCGATTGTGTTAATCATTTTGGAAATATCAATATTTCCGGATTAGTGAAGCCATTTTTCGAATTAAACAACTTCAAATTATATGCATCAACATTTTATGTGACCCTTAGGATGGGAAAGCAGTTTTTACATATTTAATTTTTCTTTTATTCAACATTTGTGTAGATTTATTAAGGGCTTTCAATTTTTGTGGTGTTTTTTGAATTATTTTTTAAATTATGTTTGAAGGGTTATTTTTTATTCTTCAATATTTTTTTCGAATAGAAACAATTTAATTTATTTATGATGGAGAAAATGGGAAAATATTTTCATATTTAAGTATCCGGGCTACTGTGTGATTTTTATGTTGAGTGAAAGAAGATGTTAAAAGAAAATGAATAAAAGTGTTTTATTATGAACTTAAATTAAGTTTTTATGTTCGAAAGATACATATGTAAAATATTATTTAAATAGTTGTAGATAGACAATAGAATTTTATTGGTAAAGGTTCGGTTCTGAGAATTATTTTCTTGAGAGGAAATAAAAATGGATTTTAAAGAAAAAGAGGGTATAAGTGGGAATAAATGATTCCTTAAAATTGTCCAAATCACTGTTAATTTATTATACTTGTTAGGTTTTTATTAGAACCGATAAAATTGAGATCACACAGGGATAAGACTTATTTGTATGTCATACAAATTGGATGATGTTTTATGTGGTATCGTAAATTGTAGATTTTTCGGATTGCCAAAGTAACATACATAAATAATTGACTAAACTTATGGTACTTAATATTATTTTGTTTATGAAATTATAGTCGAAGTTTTAGTCATGCAATGTTAAGAAACTTCGAAACATAGTTTTTTTTTAATTTCATTTAAGTTTCCAAGAATTTTCATAAAAAATATTTCGAGATATTGAATATTTTTTTGACAATATTTTGAACACTTGTATTGGACTTTATCTGGATAAAATTTTTCACTTCATTTGATATTATAATTTTTAAACTTTGTTTAAAAAATTGTTTTATTTTTCTTTTCCTGAAAAGTCGTTTCTTAATTGACTTTTGATCCAGATCCAGAGTTATTTGATTAAGACTCTACCATTTTACTGCTTCAATCCAAAGCAAAACTATCAGCTAGTACGGTTCGTTCTGGGAAAAATGTACAGACCTCTTGATTTTAAGCTTTTCCAGATCTAAGGCCTATCGAATGCAGCAGTCGCACTTGAAAAGCAAACGGTCTTGTGAATAAAAAAAAAACTAAAGCTTAGATTTATAGTGAATAGAAATAAGCTTTTAGCTATCTAGTTAGAAATATTTTTTATACTTCGTTCAACGAAAATGTACAGGCCTTATGGGAGCAGCTTTTTCGGAGCTGTGGCGTCTAATGGATGGAATTAAGAAAAATACCCCATAAAAAAAAATTAGCACGCCGATGAATTGAGCTTTATATACTGATACTGTACTGATCGCTTACTTCTTTCTATTCTCGCTGTTTCAAAAATGTGCTCCCACAGAGTTACCATTGTCCATTGAGAGCAACATAGAAGACCTTTTTCGAAGAATTATATTAAAAAGCTTTCTGTTTTAAAGCTTTTGAGAACAGAAAGGAATGCTAAGTGTTGCCAATTGGGTTGTTTTTTGTTCTGAAAATTATATTAAAAAGCTGTTCAATTTTTTTACATTTTTTCTAAACGAAGTATGTATTTACTATATATCTTCTTTAAAATTAGACTGTAATTTTACAGACTGCAATTTGTGGACATAAAAATAGCTTAAACTAGAATATTATAGTAAACGCTACAAAAAAATTAAGACGTTTCAACTTATCTAGAAAGCTTTGACCAGGTCTCATTTTCAGTATTTTATTTACTTACAGTCCGAACATGCTGAGTCTCTAGACTTAGGAGAACCAAAATTTTATAATTTTATATTTTATATATGTATATTTAGATTTTCAAAATAAAATGGGGATTTAAAACAAAGCTTAAGCTGTAAAAGCTATGATTTGTTGGTTTAAGCTTGCTCTAAAAAAAGCTTTAACTTTATTTTATTCATTACACAATGGAACTTTCATGAACTTTTGAAACCATTTTGAGTCGTTTTTTACTGTCCTTTTTGTTTTCAGTGATTTAAAAACAATTTTTATGTATTTTTTGTCATATTGTTAGTCCAGTAATTATGTTCATTTATCAAAGAAAAATATCAAAACGAATTTCCCAATCTTGATAAAGTTATCAAAGTTTTTCTGTCACACCTAATTAAAAAACAGAACTCAACGTGTGTCCGATCAGATTCAGATAGTTGATATTTATCAAAGATAAGCGTTACGACTTTATTATCAAGCTATCTTAAAATAACTAATTAACGAAAAAAACACCCAACAATAAGTCATATGAAGCCCACTCATGATAACTTCAAGAAATAATTCTGTTAATTAAAAATTCAAGAAAAAATGACCAATGCACTAATTATAAACTGTTTAGCATATTCGTCGGTTAAGTTTAAAAAAATAGAACACCATCCGTAGTCAGTTCAGTACAACGGCAACGGTCCTCAAGTGTCTTGGATTTTAAATGAGGCAATGGTATATGGTCTACTTGCTTATGAAGACCGAAACACGCCGCCACTCCGCCGCCGCACCGCATCAAAAACAGTAGGTGTTCTTTTTCATATATGTTAATTGTTTGTTGCATCGTTAATAACAATTAAGGTCCATTATGTAGTTAGTTAAAGTAAGAGATGCATTGTGTGGGAAAAGTTGTTAATAAAGCTTCGTTTTTGTGTTTTTGTGTTTTTTTCTTTCTGGAGAGAAGCTGTCAATGAGTGAAAAATTGTTAATTAACTACATGAGTATGTGAGTTTTTATGAATGTAGTAAATGAATTGTTATTTAAATTTAATTAATTTTTAAAAGTACCCTTGCATAATTTAACAATTTTAAACTTTTCTACATATTTTTGTTTCAGATTCCCTTTTATCTTGGAAGAAGACCGTTATTTCTTAAACCAAAGTAAGTATAGAACAAAAAACTAGATCACTTGAGTAATGATGTGATATTTTAAACACTTTTTCAACCATTTTATTGATTCTTTTAACGAAAAAGAGACACTGATGCACATAGGCAACTAAAGCTATTAGGTGATAGAAAATGAGTCATAAATAGAAAAGAAACGAATGACAAGTTTTGCGCCTCCATTTGTTAGAAGGAAAATATACCGAGACTTTTCTCCATTAAAATTAAATCATTCCGGTCTTTTTCCCCCGAGAAGAAAACCCAATCAAACCTTGTCAACTTGTTACAATTCACCACAGAGGCCGGTCTCAATTATTGCTCTACCTATACCTTGAACTTTCTAGAGCACAAACGTTTGCAAACAAAAAACAAGGTCTCTGGGTCCCCCATGTCCGATCCGATCCGAATCGATTCTCATCATCATCACAATGTTGGCCTCGTCATAGACTCTTTTTTTCATATTTCCTTGTCCAATTAAATTGTCTTGTCCAACTCCACTATATAAAAGAACCACCCAAAAACAGGTGAAGAGCGAATTCCAAGCAAAACAATTTCTCCATCATCATGACAATTTCCAGATCATTGGCTTGCATCCAAACTGCACTGCACTGCATCGAGCGTGATGCTCTCCATAAAGGCCACACCGCATTCGTTCACTCATTTTTTACAAAAAGTAATGTTATATAAGAATTTAATAATAAAAATATAATAACAATAAATTTTAAAACTTGCTCTGGTGTGGTCACATCGCGCATCCAACAACAACAACAACTGCATCTATTGGGATTCCGTTGTGTGCAGAATGGAACAAGCCTCATAACGCTCTCGTCAATCTTGTATTAGCCCAAACGGTGCAGACATTTTGTCACGCAAGTTATACAAACTTTTGCGCGCCTCAACGGCCTCACTGGGGCTCATCGGCCGGCCGGCCGCCCGGGCAGTTCAGATTTGCTCCGATACCACAGTGGAATGCGATGCGAACCCAAAACGATATAATGATAGTGATGATTCGTGAAAAGTGGATCACGAAGCCGTACTGGTTTCTAGTTGTTGTTGCAGTTGCTGTTGGTGATGGAGCCTTTCTTGTGGCTCTTGATGGAAGATGTTATCCATTATAATGGAGCATATCGAACAATATAATTACTATGAGTTATGCGCGAACTTGCATCAGGTAATGTTCAACCAATATGCAATGCATCTCTGTCTCTTTCACTCTTTGTGCCATCGCCATCAGCGAAGATGATTTAACTTTTAAGTCTGTTATGGTTCGAATAAAAAAAAAACGATAACAACAATTATGGTTTTATAATAACAACAATTTTGTAATATTCTTTTATTATAAAACTAGCTGACCCCGCAGACGTTGTTCTGCCCTGTTTTTCAGATTTCGTGAAAGAAATTGCTTTAAATCTTCATATCCAGGTTCCAATAACGTTTTGGCATTCAAAAATGAGAATTTTTAATCTCAATTCGATTAATGACTTTTGAAATTCTGGAAACGCCATTAATTTTTTGTTTGCAAAATAAAAGCGTCTCCTAGATCTTTTCTCTTCACATACAGGACCACATCATAGGACTATTAACAATAGCAACTTGAATGATTAGATTTTAGATTCAAAAAGCCTTTACAAAATAGAGGGCATGAAAATACCAGCTCCAATCCAGCATAAGAACCTATAAATGGACCTTATATTTTGTTCACTATGTTTCCCTTGTATTTCTCTTAAACACAATCTTGAGGCACTATTTTCTGCTTTTTCCATATCCAAATTATCACAATTCATCCAATTTATCAATTACCAATTCTATTGGTAAAAGAATTTTAAAAATCGGTTCAGTAGGTCTAGAGATTACCTAATACAGTCTTAAAAATGTTGCCAACTCTTTCAAGAAACGATGGATTTAGGTACTGTGGCCGTTTTGTCAAAAATTCAATTTGACCATTCTAAACTTCAATCTTCAATGTTATGACTGTTTTGTAAACAGTGTTATTTGGCAAGTCTAAATTATTTCAATAAAGAAATTCAGATTTGAAAAGTGGCAACCGCTTGTCTTGATCATACTTCCAGAAGGACACTTTTTGTATTTTCATATCGATAATAATAAATATTTATGTTTAATGCCAACTGTGACTATTACTGTCAGTTAATTAGTTCAAAAACACGGCGGCGCGCGGTTTAAAATGCGTCGAAATAAGACTTGTAAGACTTAAGACTTTTAATTTCGTTAACAATTTAATTTAAAATATTGAAGGAAAAAACATTTTTTTAATATATTATTTGGCATAGTACAGTGTTCAAAAGTGCAGAGACAAAAATAAGCCATAGTGTGTTAATTTTCATTGTTTTTAAGATGTATTCTGCTATTCGGGGTGGAGACAAATCCAACGAATTAATAACCATGAAAATTGGTTCAGCAGATCTCGAGTTATAAGTGTTGTAACAAACCCGTCTTTGTTTTATATATATAGATTACACATGAGTGTTATGAAAGCGAACATCATAAGGACTTTGATGGGATATAAAATTTGATGATTTTAAAGCACAAATTTTGGGCAATGGGAGTTGAAACAAATTGTTATATTCAATTACTGCCGGTTTAAAATCTTTTATCCTGAATGAACTTAATCATAAGAAATGGTTCTATGTTTCCACTTTGTGATGAGGAAATAGCTCGTTCCACGTTCATTTTTTGATTTGTCAATTTTTAACTCTTAATTAGCCGTTATTAAACTTGGCTAAGAAAAATGTTCAAATAGAATAATATTTTTCTGTCTTACGTGTTTGTTGTGAAAATAATAAAGAAATGTGAATACAACAAAATATTTAAAAAAACATAGAAAACGGTGACATAAGACATCGAAACTAGTAAATGTTAACAAAACTCAAACAACTGACCATGATGTGATATAAGAACTCTAACCCTTTTTCTTTAGATTGACTCAAAAAACATAGAAAACATAGAATGCTAATATTTGATATAGTCACAATTAGTTATAAGTTTGTTGTTTTATTAGCAATAAGTTGATACTGCTAGTTGACTCAAAAAACATAGAAAACATAGAATGCTAATATTTGATATAGTCACAATTAGTTATAAGCTTGTTGTTTGATTAGCAATAAGTTGATACTGAGATATTTTCAACACTTTAAATATAACATAGAATACATTCAATAAGTGTAGGTATACCAAGTTTGCTAAAAAAACATTAAAAACATAGAAAAAATAGACTGCCCCAAATTTTAAAAAACACAACTGAATTGTTGCTATTTAAAAAAAATAATCCGATTAGCAAATCCCAACTTAATCAAAAAAATTGAAAAACATAGAAAACACTAACTTACTCATCGCTTTCTTAAAACTACATAAATGCCTCCGCAAATCCTTACAACTTGTCGTTAATAAAGTTATTTAGATTTTCACTAACATTTTTTTTTCGTCCAAGAAATTTTTTCTATGTTATGACATAAGAAAAAAAAACATAGAAAACATTACATGATTTCAATATCAAAAAAATATTAATTTCTTGGTTATTTTTAAACTCAATTAGCAAACAGGTTTATAAAAAAAAAACATAGAAAACATCGCACGATAAACTTTTAAAAGTTCGTCGCAATTGATTTGAACTAATTTACTGGTAATTTTTAAGGAATACACTTTCAAATGAGGCTTAACATCTCTTTTCATAGTTATGGACGTATAAAAGGAAAAAACACATAGAAATATTCACAGATTGTCAAAACTAATTTAATGCTAAGGAAAGACAATTTTTTAAGGAATCATTAAACAACAAAATAGAAATTGTCACATTCTTTTTAATTAAATTTTAATTCAACAAACATAATAGCTCCCTAATATGGCATTGTCCATACTAAGACGTTTCTATTTGGCTTAACTTAAGTAAAATGAACCTTTAAACAACTTTTCTACATTTTCCCACACACTCAATTGCAAGAATGAACTTCTATGTTTCTATCTTAAGCCTAGTAACAACACCCAGCATTTCCAATAGTTCACACGACTCTTTCCAGAAGAAAACCCTTCTGCACTTACAACACCAACTCCGTGCGCCTATCCCATCCATGATGTCCAAAGAAGAACAGCTTCTTCATCTTAACAATAATTACCAGCTAATTTCCTTAATAGGTTGTCGTTACAAGAAAAGTACAAACAACATCCCAACAAACAAACTTATACTATATACAAAGTAAATACACAAAATCGTGCTCCAGACGAAATTGGGACAACGACCTTAAGTACCAATAGTATAGTCATCTTCTGACAACAAAACCTTACCTATACCTACAGTCTTACCTTTTTCTCAGCAGCTATCATCATGGCTAATGACGCGTTTCTTCTAATATGGGTCACTGAGACAATTTACTTATTTTTTGTTTGTTTTTATATTAAATTAATAAATTTTATAGGATGACTGTTTTCCCAAGTCCTATTTGTCCAAACTGTTTTTTTTTTTATTGCTGGTGGATGCCTTAACCAGATGTTAGACCATTTATACCCATGTTGGGTCTTATGAGTCCGCGCATTATCGATCAATATCTTTGATCTTTTGTTGATACTTTTTTTCTAGCTAAAGATTAAGAGTATGGCTAAGATCAGCCTGTGAAACCATCCTCCACATCGGAGGAAAAAAAAAAATTAAGTCTAACAACAAAACGATTAAGTGCTTAAAACCTCACCATGAGCGACGGACTTTCAGCGCCTTCTTCCATTCACACAAATAAAATCCACTCTTTTTAGTTTGAGTGTTGTTGTTTGGAGGATTCTTGTACCATGGATCCTGTATCCGCCTGCCATCGTCATCACCTCACCATCGACGAAGACGTCAGAGATCCGCTTAAGCTCGTATATAGTCAAGAGCACGAAACTCTTGTTAGATTTTATTTTACGAGGACATTACCAACAACAGGCAACCAACGGGAAGTTGTGTGTCGGTTTTAAGTTTAAGGTCTTGGCAATATGTTTAAGCGATATGGATACACTCTTAAGACGAAATTGATATCAGGGTTTTGTTGTTGTTGGGCTAATTTCTATGGTAAATATTGTCTTAAGAATTCAGTTTAGTATTTTTCATCGTCATCTTTTTCAATTATTCGAAGCATGTTTTAGTAAAAGTTATGGATTTTCGTGGAGAATTTTTACATGAATGAGGTTATGTTAGGGATAATTTAAAGGTTGTTCTAGGCTGAGCAAGTTTTATCAATTTACATAGAATTGGAAACTCCCCAGATGTTAACCAGTGTCTTGAATCAATAGGAAGAGGCTCTTCATGTTGTCTAATTTGTAAACTTTAAGTGTTACACCTAGAAGGTTATGTGGTTGGCTTAAAACGACTTAGGATCGACTTAAGATGGTGTTCCACAGGAATGTTTCTTCAGTCCAATACTTTTTTCTTTGTCAAGTTACCAGATATTTGTTCTATTTGACAATCCTTCTTTGAGGTCACTCCTTTTGCTATTTCTTCACTTCAACTTACTCCTACTTGATGCTTAAGAAGAGTTTTTAAAGTGAAACAGAAAGTTTGAAATCTCTATCTTCCTTGTGTAATTATTGTATTTAATTGATTTCAACATTTTTAGTGATTATTGATAAAGGTGGCCCAGAAACTAAACCCGCTTAAATCAGTTCCGTTTCCCTTCAAGCTCATTACTTATATTGAGGTCTGTAAGAGGAATAAGTGTGAAAGTTGTGTGTGTTTCTAGAACTTTGAAAAAAAAAGAAAAAAATTCTATGCACGCATTTCCTCACTTCAAGTGAAAACAACATAAATAATTACAATAATTATGCTCTCTATAAATCCAAACATAAAATGCACACTCTCAAATGTTAACCATGATTAATAATATTTTCTATTTTTTCATTCAATCAAACTAACCATTGCCACACAATGTACTCTAAGAGACTCCACCTGTGTGTATAAAATTAATATCAAACTATTAAACATAAAATTAAAAAAAAATACAACTTTCCTCTTAAAAAAAAAAAAAAACATTTCGACTTTTTATAGACAGTCTTGTATCTAATGCAGTCTATGTATAAGACTCTCCAATCTAAACTTGAAATCTTTTAATAGTCCGCCACCGCATTTTCATTTCAAAATCCATTGCAGCTATTAAAATTTATAGTGTATATCTTCAATTAGTACAGAACTGTATACAGCACACACACACACAAACAGACACTCCAATCAAAGAGAACAATTAATGCGTTATCCTAGTTTAATTTATGTTCTTTCTCCCAGAGGATTGCCATCAGTGTTTGCTATTTCAAATCATTCGTTTTACTTTCTATTGAATTCTTTTATTTTAAATTAACAACTTCGAACACCAATCGAGGAGTTGTATCTTGTTAGTTAGTTTTAGTATTATTTTTTTTTTTGGATTGTATCTTTAGGATCGCGGTTAGTGTAACGCACAACGAACGCATGGATGCGGATGCAGCTAACCCATAACTTATGCTATACGTGTAGTGTATTGTGGTGTATTTTTATGTTTTATTGTTTTTTACAACAATGTTTTCTCTTGTCAATGCGTTAATTGGCATTTCAAGTAAATTGTGTATGTAATGTTAACAAATTATGTAAATGTGTGAATATACTGCTTTTTTAAAAGCCATTACACATGAGTAGTGCTTCTTGGAATGCATTAAAACGAACGGAATTTGCTATTAACCTCGGAAAAACGTTACTTAACTTTTGAAAATTTAAACAAGCATTCAGAAACTAATTCCTCGGATGATTTTTAATAGCAAATTTCCAAATAACGAATGATTAAAAAACAAAGTTCGTACCTCAGCTCTTTTGTTTCAATAATAGTTAAAAATGAGTTTGGTTGGAGATTAAACAAATTTTTACTTTTCAACTTAACTGAGTTGGTTTAAAATTCAAAAGCAATAGTTTATTTTCTACCTTAAATTAGCTTTAAAGTGATAAATTTTGTAATCAATGGCTTAAGAAAAGGAAATTAATTCAATTATTTATGTTTTTAAATTTTTTAATATGATGACAAAATGAAAATAATATGATTCGGTTGTGCAACAAAATTCCAAATTAAAATTGCTTCAATTCAAAGAAAAGAGCTGAGCTACGAACTTTTTTTTTTTTAATTCGTAATTTGTTTTCTAACTTTAAGTTATTTTCATCTTTCACATTTGTTATATTATCAATTAGAGAAGCTATTGATTAAAATCAACACAAACTCATTTAATTTTAATAAAGAAATCGCCAAAAATCGCCAAAACCTTAAAGCTATAAATTAGCAAATTTACTATTTATCAATTAAAGTTATTTTCACGCTGAAAGCATTTTGATTGTTCGAAAGGTTTAATTAAACAATTTTCATTTTATTTGTTCATACACACATAAGGATTGATGATTGATTGGCAGAAGAGTATTTTTTGGGGGAAGATTTCGCAAATTGGACTTGCAATTTTTTCTATACCACTTAATTATGATTCAACAATTTTATAATGAACCCACAAAGAAATGAAAAAAAAAAAAAAACATAGGAATGAAAGTGTTCTTCAGTTTAATTTAATAGCTTAAGAGTCATTATCAATAAATCAGTGGATTAATTTATCCGTTCTCACACTTTTAGTTTGATTTTTTTTTGTGTGTGCTGATTCACTCTTATAAATCTGTGTCTTAAGAAGCTACTTTCGTACTTTCAATTTCACAACTAATCGATAGATTATAATCTTCCTGGATAAATGTAACGCATGTTAGATGTTCGCCTTCGAGGCTTTCCGTATCTGTTTCATGGGAATCGATCTTCTAACCTTTAACTTCTAAATCCATTGAGGAATGAAAAACAATTGGTAAAAGTGTCTCGCGGCGCGGTGGCGGCCTAAAACAGACAAAAAGAAAAAAACAAAAAAAACGGACATGCTAAAACTCTAAATTGCCATAAAATATGCAACAATCATGTCACCCCAATCCATGGGGTATCCAGCACGAATCCCACAAAAACTAAGTAGTTCAAAAGATGCATACACAAATCCCCATATCAGTGTTGCTGCTGTTCCTTCCTCAACACCACATTGCCGCGCCGCGCCGTTGCAGCGCTTTTCAATTTTCAACCATATATGACCTTCTTCCACCGACACTGACACTGACACTCAAACTCAACTCCGCACTCAGCATGGGATCCAAAAAAAGGCCTTTTCCTTCTAAAGAAACAGAAAAAGATTTCAATAAATTATGCCCACAAAGTTGAATGTTGAAAAGTCTTGTTTTTTTTGTTGTTGTTAAGTGTGTGTGTTAGACAAAACAGAGAGTTAGAACGAACGCAGAACTCGACTCGAAAATGTAACTTTGTTGCTTGAGGAGATTCTTTGGCATTAATACCACACTATCGTCCACCAGTTCCATATCCACATCCAAATGTAGACGCAGCAAACAACAACCATGCACCGCACCGCACCGACATTACGACGGTGAAGGTGACAGCCTTCTTCGTCTTCTTCGAGTGAGGGTTACAAATGCCTACTGCCACTAATATCATCGTTCACTAAATAGGTTATTAGAACTTGTGACAATGTGCCGTGCTCCTCTTGGTCTCCATGGTATTCGTCGTCGTGGTCGTCGTCTTCATCGCAAAAATAGAGGTCTTTGTTAGTTTTGGGCTCAGTCGTATTTGTAAGTAAGTTTCTTCTGTCTGTCTTTTCATTTTGTCTGTCTGTCTGACAGTCTGACAGTCTGTCTGTCTGTATGTCTGCCTGTGGTTCTAGGCCGACTTGATGGAAAGGAAAGGTGTTATTTTGGTGAGAGATTCTTTTTAGCTGATTATGCATTAGTCATTTCAGGTTTTATTTTATTTTTTTTATTTACACGTGGAAACACTGGTTTTAGTCCAAAGTGATATGCAACATGCAATTTTTTGTTGTACGAGTATATATGTTACAGGAAATGATAAACTCCATTTCTTTTATTTTTTATGATGTTACATACTTGCGTGCGGTCGAATGGATTGGTTATTATTACCTATTTCTTGGGTACCGGAGCTCTGCTGGTAGCGCGTGGTTCAAAAGAAACTGGTTAAAGTTAGATGATGGTACTGCTTTGGGTGGTATAGTTTAATTTACTGGGATATATTGACTTCCTATGTTCTTCTTTGTGGTTAGAGATTTTATGTTGATCTTATCGGGGTTTAGAGGGAGCCCTTAAGGCGGTTAAATTCACTTCGAAATATAAAGTGAAATTAAAACAAGTTCTTGTTCCTTGGAAGTAAGACACCTGGTTCTAAATACTTAAATTGGTTGTGGTTTAGGCTTCGTAAAAGGCTTCAATAGAAGTGGATTAACAAGAAGATTTTACAAATTCCTTTTAAAGGTTTTAACAGATTTAATGGTCAACGAAGTTATTTTGATAAGAACCAAAACAAAAGTGATAAGCCCTTAACATTGAAAGAATGTACCTTAAAAGTTATATTTTGAATTTTTAGTGCCACAGAAACGAACAGTTTTTGATTTTTAAAGAAAATTTTGGAGTAGATGTTAGGGTGCAATGCTTTGGCTTCTTCGTCTCACCCGCCACATTATGGCAAATTCCGCCAAGTGGCTCCCGATGGTATTTTGTAATACATATGAACCTTAGGGTAAAACATCTTCAAGGTGTGTGCTCTTGGCCACCAACTTCTACCTGCCGAGGTTGCTAGACCTTGAGCTTCAAGGGACTAATTTAGAAATGATGTTGTGATGCCATGTTCCACCGGAAGCTATATTCCATATTCTACCATAGGAGATAGTGGCCCCCGGGGCAAGATACCTGGTGTGACGGACTTCTATCTATGGGTTAGGCTCCCTCGTGGGAAAAAATGGTGTCTAAGGTTCCTGATTAACGTTTATGAGCCTTGGATGCAAGAAGTGTCAAATAGACCTCGCCATATAGCAATTGGGTAATAATTCTACCGCCCTGGGTTGTTGACCAACACTTTTCTCTGGGCCTGATATTGTTAATAGATTCAACTTGAAATTATTATTTACAGAAAGTAGCACGTTAAGCTTATATTATTGACGAAACCATTTTACCAGAAATAAGCACCATCGCTAAATAGAATTCTACGGTAAAAATGCTTATCTTCGGCAAGTGTCAAGTTAGGCCAGAAACAGTGATAATTTGACTTTAATACTGATCCATGACCCCGTCGAACAGTTTTCCAAATATTTGAAGGACAAAGTTGACATCAGCGACGAATCGAAATTTTGTCGTCTTCACCAACACTTCATGTTCCATCAGCAATATTCTTTTCAGTTTGCAAATTACTTTGCCTTTTTTTTTTTGGACTCGCCATTTTATCATTTCAATTTATCACAAACTTTAACAAATTCAAAAACAAACCAACATGTGTCCCAGCACTTTCCTGTTCCTATATCAATGGTCATATAGTCCTTAAGAAAATTCTCCTTAAAAGGCATTTTTTCCCGGAACCAACTTTTAGCTTTGTCAGTTATCTATCTACCAATTAAAATTTTTTACTTCTTAACCTGTGAGTGTAATCAACAGCCGAAAACTCTATAAAGACAAAAATACTCTCCCCTTATCCCGAATACGAACCTAGTGGATTTTGGACATAAAGTTTGAATGTATACAAATTGAACGGGAATTAAAAGTCTTTTTGGAATTATTGCGCTCTGTTATTATCTCGGTTTTTCATTCCAAAAGAAACAACAGAACTTATTCCAAACTATCTTCGAAGCAGACAGTAGTAGTCATTCCGTCGCCAGCGTCCATCGGTACATGAAATAATATAAAGAAGATACTTTTTACAGTTATACATACATAGATACATATCTATTTCTGTGGTATACATAAAGATACACCAGGTGAACTCCAAGAATAAGATGCAATGTTTTGCAATTTTAGATTCATGTTCTCTGAGGTGGCGATCCGACCATGGTAGTATGAAAAAATTTAAATAATTGTATCTATAGTGCGCGCATCAGGGTAGCCATTGCATCATCTTTATCATCACTACGGCCGACGCCACGCCGGGGGCACGTACATATTTTACAGTGCCATTTTGATCAATGACGGTATATTTCTGATGGAATAGAAGAAAAAGAAGAAGAACAACAACCGTTCAAAACGGGTTTTGTTGGTAATTTAATTTTAATTTGCTGTTACATTAATCAAGATGCGGTTTTTAGAAAAAATTCAATTTCGAATTCAAGTCTCAAATCCGGGGCAACCATTTTGAATATTGAAAGAAGGGTTATTTGAGGTAAATTAACAGTGCTTCAAATGGTTTTACGGTTCACAGAAACATCAAGATAGCCAATAAATTGAATGAAATAAAATTAGATCCGTTTTCTAAGTACTATGAAATACTTCTCAAACAGAAACAGGAAGCTATGCCCTAATTTCAAGCTTAACATCATTAGTTTTGGCCCAACAGTTCGAAAGTCCTTCAAGATTTAGATTAACTCACAAATCGTGGTTATCAAACTCGGAAACAGCCTTGGCTCGGTGCCCATCTAAATCTGATCTCGATCCAAGACTATTACAAATGAAACAATAAAATCATAGCAATCCAAAGATATCACCTTTATTAGCAGAAGTAAGGATATCATCACGTAATAAATTGAATTCAAGAACAAAGTCTTTCGATCAAAAGGTCCAACAACAGGAAAAAAGGTAGTCGGTCTCTTAAACATCATAGAATGCTGTTGGGTTTCCTGGACTTCCTTTTGCGCGAAAATTCCAATTGAATTGAGATCCCAGTCAAGATTCTTCATATAGACGACCGGGAATCGGGAATTATATGACGAAGCGTGGTGGCTTCAAAATTGCACTTCTTGTTCTTTTGCGGTTTCCTTTGTTTGGTGATTTTCTGATGGATTTTTTTTCTTTTTGTTCTAACAGAAGCAACTAATTAAATTGGGAATTTTTATGTAACATAATTATGTCATCGTTGAGAATTGACTCAAGTTGAAGATGAATCTCATAGAGATTCTGAAGCTGGAAGTGATGTTGTTTCCATTTAAAGATGGTCATTGACTTGTCGATGATGACGATGAAGAGCGACAGATAGGGGCATTTAATTATATAGTGTGGATGATAATGATGCACAATGTTAAGGGATATTTACAGTTAAATTGCAACATGCACGATACAACCGTGGCCGGTGGTGTGGTGAAGCTATACAAGATAACATGGCTATAAAGCCAATGGCCTTGATTGTAGTGCATTTTTGATCTTAATTATATAACAAAACAGCCAGCGAGTATGGTGGGCATGAAGGCTTTTAATTTTATATAACTTAATTTGGTACCTAGGAATTTTTTATTGCTGCCAATTTGTCTTTCTTCTCCTGTTAATGGTGAATGAAAAAAGTCATGTATACATTTGTAAAAGTTACATAATTATTAACTCGAAATCTAGTGGTCTGTATCTTTTGAGTAATTTGACTTGAAAAGGGATAAAGAAATCATTGCAAAAACTGTTCAAAAAAAAAAATACTCATACGCCACAGTGGACCTGCTTAATTTAGTTAGTTGTCGTGTTAGTTATGGTTTTCACTTCAGTACCAATTAATACAAAGGAATTTTCCTCAAAGATTCATAATTATTGTCTCATGTGTCATAAAGTTATTTTTAATTAAAAATTAATAACACTGGACCTAAACGAGAACCCTGAGGTACTCTTTAATTTCCGGAAAGCTGAGCTTGTTGGGAATTTTATGATTTTTTTTTTTCAACTACTAACCACTTTTGCACTTATGTTTTATATTAAGTGTTTTAAAAATTCAATGCGTTAATTCAAAAACATGAACAAATCTTACATGACAATGCAACAAGTTAAATATTTTAAAATTCAGTTGTCTCTTAAGTTTATTGATTACATGGTTGCTTACTTCACATAAGGTAAACATTCCATTAAAGTTTCCTTAAAAATATAAATATTTGTATAGTCCTTGCTTTTTTCAAAAATGTCAACATTTCTATTGTCCACTCACATCAATTTCCAACAAAATTCTTTGATCTAGTCTTGCTCTGGAATTTATTTGTCAAACTGTCTACATCTATAACTCTATCAAAGACAACAAGAGGTCTAAAATATATAGACACTCTTGAATGTCTTGATAAACTTGTAGCCAGCCAAACGGTATCTTCAATGGCTTCAAAATGTAATTAGCTAGAAATGCTTTTATTACAAGTCGAACTTTCCTTCACACTCACACTTATGCCAGAGACACTAAAGAATCGTCTCGACTCGTCTCGTTTGGTAGTGGCCATAATTAGCTGGATGATTCTTCTTGAACTGATGATGATGGTCACAAGTTACAAAACATCAACATTTTTCACATAATTGAAAAGATGTGTTTGATTTTGTGTTGTTTTGTTTTTTGTCTGGGACTTTATAATCTCATCTACGAGATGAAGAAGTGTTGTCTCACATCAAGAACTCGAAATTACAAATACCCCGACAACAACTCACAAGATACAAAATGACAGTTTTTTTTTGCTTTATATAATATAACTTCAATTAAAGCAAAATGGCGCTGTTTTTCTGTTAGATTAAAAAAAAAAAAAGAAGAGACTCCAAGCTCCTGGAATGCTCTATGTAGTTCTTAACTCGCTTCCAAAGAGTTGATGAACATGTCTCAAACTAAGAACTATCAATCTGAAATGTTTGATCTTTTTCCCCCAGGTTGTCTCAAATATCGGCTCCAACATATCTACACCAAATCGAGGATGCGGACAGCAATTAAACTGTCTCTCATGTGTGCATTTTTTTAAAGAGAACTTTGAGGTTAACTTCACGCACGAAATTTATTTACCAAAAAGATTGGAACCACTGGTTCTTGGGCTGATCCACTGTCCCAAAAACTCATCTCAAGCTCAATTTAAGACGGCCGCGGTTAACTGTGATTTTTAGCATCATTTAAGAACATAAGCATAAATGCGGCCTAAATAATTCTGTGTCCCAAATCCATACATCAAATCTTGACTCGTTCACTTGACCGAGTTCCATTTCATGGTCAATCCCGCGGAAGTCTTTACCGGAAAAATTTCACTTAGTCCGAACAAAAAAACAAAACAAGTGATGTTCCATTCAAAATAACAAAACAAAAAAAGTTAAGTTCAAAAAAATGAACAATCCATCATCAACAATTTGTTTTATGGGCCAGAAAATTACCATTCGTGCATAATTCTATATTCTCGTGGTCTTTTCTTTTTTTTTTGCTGCTTTTGAAGTTTTTGAGTTCTTTTGCTAATTAATTGCAGTTTTATGCAAACCTTAATGAAAAAAAAAGAAAAATGATGATCATACTACTTATGAGAAGAATAAGACGTGTCAAAAAAAGTAGCAGCTCACACGTTACATGACTGGCGCGAGCGGACGCCGACTGCTGGACGAGGAGCAGTGGCGGCTCATAGGATGGTTATAAGCATCATCATTAATTATTTAGAGCTTCTTTTGCTTGGTTTTGTGCCTAAGAGAGCCACCACCAGTTCCCATTCATCATCCGCTGATTAGGAATTTTTCTGCGATGTAATTTAATTGTTGGTTTGGTTCGGTGGCGTTAGCCAAGTTAGATAGGCACAGTAGGTCAAGACACATGGAAAATTGGGACTGAAATAGAATGAGACATTATCTTATTTCAGATTTTGTTGGAATTAATTGAAACTTATAATAAAGATTTAGAAACTGGTCAGATCGTTAAATAAAATTAGGGAATAAGGAGCAAAAATTAAAATGTCCCAAAACCAACTTCTTTATCCTAATTTGTCCCAAAACCCATTCTTTATCTAATCAAGATAGATGGATCAATTATTTGGAGGCTTTAATATCAATCAAAACTTTAATAAGAATTCGAAACTGGTGCGATATTTCGGTGTATTCAAATTTTGAAGGGTAAAATTTGTGTCCCAAAGCTCTTATTTTATCTGAAATTAAATCAGAGAGTCAAACAATTATATGGGGATATTTTATTCCAATTCATATTCAACTGAGATTTTAATAAAATTTAGACACTTGTGATAAATGAAGAAAAATATTGTCCCAAAATCACTGTTTTATCTTGTTTTTCAAATTCAGACATAAATCTGGGAAAATTTCATGAAGTTACTGTATCTATTTAATAAAAACATTAAAAACTGGAAATATTTTTTGATGCTTTAAGAGTTTGAAGGGTCTAGAATGTGTCCCAAAACCTTTTATTTTAGCCTTTTCTTAAAATTTGGACGCACATTTGATAGAATTTCAATAAATTACCCTATTATACACGTAAGTTAGATAAGAACTAGACATTGGTCAGATTATCCTATTTGTCTCAAAACTTTGATTTTTATCTTATTTATCAGGAAATGGAAATTTTAAGAAAAAATAGAAACAGGTTAGATAATTTGATGAATTTAAAGACTAAGGGTTCAGATACTTGTCCCAAAATGTTCTTTTTTTTTTTCTTACTTCACAAATTTTGGTTTTAAATCCGAAAAAATCTAAGGAAGTTTTATTTTGACTTGAAACTTAAGAAACAATTAATTTAACTGCTGTTATTTGATGTATTCAAAGTCCGAAGGTTCAAATATCTGTCCCAAAACTCTTATTTCATATTTTTTACTACCAACTTAACAACTTTAAAGACTTTAGAATGTTTTTGTCGAATTAAATGCCAACTGAAACTAGAATGAAATATTAGAAACAGTCTGGTCATAAATGTGTCCCAAAACCTCTTATTTCTTCTTATTTTCGTAAATTTGGGACATTATTTTTATTAAAATGTCCGGAGGTTACAATATTATATCCTCAAGTTAAAGAAAATACAACATTTTCGGGATTATTTTAATTATTTAGAATATAAAGGATAAAAGAAATTGTCCCAAAATCTTTTATTTTCCTAAGCTTGGAATAAAAATCTGGAAAAGAAAATCTTTATTTAAAAAAAATAATTTAAAAACTAAAACTTATAGAGAATTTATGTATTTTAAGTCTTTAGAGTCGAAACTTTGTCCCAAAATCTTCTATTTTATATGTATGTTTTGGACATAGATCTGAACTTGCACAACTCTTATGCAAACTGACCATAGATTTAGCAGTTTAAAAATTCTAGATTTCCTTGTGCTTTGATTCCAACTATTATTCTAATTTGTCCCACTGTGTGACGATATGACTTTGACTGCAAACATGACAGCTATCAATCTCAGACCTCACGATGAATATATAGTGATGGTCATATGTTTGATGTTTAATGTGATGAGAATGAGTACGTCTAGCTTTGCTCTGATTACCTCATACTCATACACGACTAATGATGATTAATTAATTATGCAATCTTAATAATTGAGTTACATATGTCATTCACTTCTTATGTATAAAAAATAACTAATGATTTTTCTTCTTTTTTCTTCGTCTTGCAGACTTTCCTTCAAAATGTTCCAACGCAAACAAATTATATTTTTAATGCTTGTGATGATTGTGAGTTCAGCGACAGCAGCAAAAAAATTGCGACGACCTGTCAAACCAGCGAAAACATTTCCCCGTACAAATGTAACACCTTCGCCAGCGCCAATTATTATTTCAACATCAGCAGCTCCCATTGCACCAGCAGTGACAGATAATATTGCCGAAGAATCATATCAATCGATGTCAGTTGTTGCACCAAGTGGGGCAGCAATTGAAGGTGGGGAATTGCCAAAACCTTTGGTCGGAATGAATGGTGGAGATTTGACGTCATCGTCTATGTCATCGGAGTCGAAAAGTGAAAAACCTACGATTAGTCCAGTGGCTATGATCGAGGAGGAATGCGATCCGGATATGATTGGTTTTGAAATTATCACAGGGTAAGTTTGAGACTGTTTGAACTTTATGTTAGCCGTGTTTTATTGGCAATATTAAGCTAACTCAGTAAAACAAGGTTCAAAAAATGCTTTATTAATTACTACTGGCCTTAATTTATTAATTCGGATGTGTTTGAAAAATGTGTAAAACCTTTCTCAGGTCGAGTTGGAAAATGCATGAAAATTTAGATCGAGTTGAATTATTCATGAAAATGCAGGTCGAATTGATTTTTAATTTTTCTCAGTACTGAATTACAAGACTTAAAGCTTACCCGATTCATAGTTCCATTACATTTGCTTAAATGACGGATCACAATCAATGGAAATAAGTTTCTGGCAACTTAAAGTATGTTGCATTACTGTGGTTCAATATCTTCTTAAGATTATTATGCAATCAATGTATAAAAGCCATTTATTTATGGAGTAAAAATTCTTAACATTGAAATGAAAAAGGTATGCGTAAACAAGTCAAGTTAAAATTACGAAAAATCTTAAGTCAAAATTTCGTGAAGTTGATCTAAGTTGCCTTGTGGACGATGATAAGCAACTTAATTTGCTCGTCGCCATAGCTACATTATTTTGACAGTTTATTAATGAAAAGTGTCATATTTTTATGACGTTTAAATTGATTCTTTTTGTTTTAGTATTTTTGTGGAAAAGCAATTTCAAAAACGAAATATTTATATGTTTTAAATATTCTCACTCATTTTGAAGTCTGCATCATATAACTGCCACCTACATGTCAAAATTCGAAACCATATTTTCCCTAAAATACTGTTACTGATTACTGACTTATTTTTGTTATTTAGCATAATCACTAACCAAAAAAACACGGCTAATATTTCACTACAATTTTTGACATTTCTCGGTGACATTTACTACCAATTTATTCCTGCTTTCAGTTTCGATATGTTCACTCGGTTCTCAAAACAAATTATTGATAACCTGACCCAGAATTCTTTTTCTCCCAAAAATTTAAAATAGAGAAATGGTCAATTAATTGTGTCTTCTGATTTCTCTGTGTAGGTATTATTTTGACATCTGACATCTCTTAAGAAAGTGATAGTTTCCTAACACGAGGTCAAGAGACGTTGAAAATGAAATTAATACGATTAAATATAACTAAACTATACCTTTTCCCACAAGATCGTCTCTCTAAAGCTCCCCAAAAAAAAAACTGTTGAAGTTAAGTTATTCAAAAAAACCCACAAACAAAAAATGTTAACAAAACCATCGCTTTCTGAACCCATTATCAAGTTCTGTTTTTTTCTTCTGTTGTTCTTAATACCAACCTTTATTGTGTTCAATTTAAAAAGATTATGCATAATTTGGAGTATATTTTCTGCTTATCAAAATTAATAATTAATAGATGAGAGAAACTTCATCTGCAGACAGTTTGGATGGATAGAATAGCCTCACAATTATCACAGAATATAATCCCATTTTATCTATATCCATATTCATAGATCCATTAATCATTTAATTCACACTGTTTACTGTTATTTTGAAAGATACATCTCATCAATATTAATTCATCGGAGAATAAAGAAAAGATACAAAAAATAAAAGTGAAACCGAAACCATATCAAAAAATTAGACTTTTCTTAACGCCTCATTAGCTTCTATTCAAATGCAGTCGAATGGGCTGACTTCATCCCAAGATACTTTCGGTTTTCATCTCTTGGATTCGGTTCTATGAAAACCGGCGCTCGGCTCTGCGGCGATGACGTCCATACGCACTTCTATTAGCATATCCAGCCCATGGGTGATGCCCCATCGCTTTATGTAACTTTCACCTGCGCGTGCATTTTTGACATCAAACATTCTTAGAGAAAAAATTCTTAAAAACTTGTATCGAATCAAAGATTAAATTAAAAATGTCCAACACCTTGTATCTCGACCTAATAGAGATCGAAAGTTACATCTAATTATTTATTTATGAATGTATATTTTTGTATTCCCGCATTCCAGATATGTTCTTTCGGCGCCATCAAAACTGCTCGATACCATGCCCGGAATTCTTATGCTCACCGATTGCCTGGAGGCGTGCCAGCTCAATGAATCATGCAGTGCTGTCAACTACGAAACGGGACTGTGTGTTCTGTTCAAGTCCAATGCCGATAAGTTGCCAGGTAAGATTACCACCATCAAGACTGCCACGCATTGCCCAGGATTATAAAGCTAACGCTCTTTCGTTACTCTCCGTTTGCGTGGAAACGTGTTTTTTTACAGGTTCTCTGTCCCGTTCACAATTCCCTGTCTTCACAATCTACGCACAGAAATCCTGCCTGGGAGTGCGTCCGTGCTCGAAGGCTTGGTGCATTGACAGAGTGCAGAGTCATCGGTTGGTTGATCATATCAAAGCCAGTCATACGGTTTACTCTCGGCGGGATTGCCTCGAGCTGTGTTTGGGTGAAACCGAATTCACTTGCAGGTCAGTAGTTGGTCGGTAGAGGAGTGGTTTTTAGTTTGGTTTTGATTTCCGTCGCAAACACTTTCTTTTTTTTCTAACCGAACTGTGTGGTTTTTCCAGGTCGGCGAACTACTATCACCATTCGGGACTCTGTGAAATGTCCGACATGGACCGCATTACTTTGACTGGCTCGTCTCACTTCGAACCCTACGAAGGATCGGACTATCTGGAGAACAACTGCGCCGAGGAACCCAGTAAACTCTGTGAATTCAAGAGAATTTCTGGAAAGATCTTGAAAACAGTTGACTCCGTCTACCAGGACATCAATAGCATCGAGGAATGCCGCGATCTCTGCTTGAACTCGCCATACAGGTTTGTAGAAAAGTCGGGGAAAGCCAGAGACATATCGATCATTTGAATTCTTTTATGCAGATGCCACTCATACGACTTCAACGATACCGGGGACATGGTGTGCCGATTGAGTCACCACAGCCGTGCCACTCTCACCGATGTCCTCGACCCCTACCTAGACGTCCCAGAGGCAGCAACCTACGAGCTCTCATCGTGTTACAATGTATCGATCGAATGCAAAGCCGGCGAAATGATCACAAAGATCCGCACCTCGAAACTCTTCAATGGCAAGGTCTACGCCAAGGGCTCGCCCAAATCATGCTCCTTCAATGTGAACAACTCGCTGGAGTTCGACTTCCGAATGGGTTACAATGATCTCGAGTGCAATGTTCGACAGAGTGCCTACGGCCGCTACATGAACGACATTGTTATCCAACACCACGACAAGATCGTCACCTCCTCCGATCTGGGGCTAGCGGTGTCGTGCCAGTATGACTTGACCAACAAGACAGTATCGAATGACGTTGACCTCGGAGTCACTGGGGAAATTGAATCCTCACTGAGCGAAGAGATCATCATCGAATCACCGAATGTAATCATGAAGATCACTTCACGCGATGGCACCGATATGAAAAGGATTGCCGAAGTTGGTGACCCTCTTGCGCTTCGTTTCGAAATTGTCGAACAGAACAGCCCCTACGAGATCTTCGTACGCGAACTGGTGGCAATGGACGGCACCGACAATGCCGAGATCACCCTGATCGACGCCAACGGCTGTCCCACCGATCATTACATTATGGGCGCCATTCAAAAGCATTCAGGCAATCGCAAGGTCCTCCTCTCTCAATTCGACGCCTTCAAGTTCCCTTCGTCGGAGGTGGTGCAGTTCCGTGCCCTGGTTACGCCATGTATTCCAAGGTGTGAGCCGGTTATTTGCGATAATGAGGACATTGCAAGTGGTGAATTGAAATCGCTGGTATCGTTCGGACGCAGGAGGAGGTCCGTTAATGCCACAGGTAAGCTCAATTGTTCTCCTTGTCGGATGGTGATGATTCTTTGAGATTTTTATTTTTTTTTTTTGTTTCTTGATTATTATATTCATGCGGTGCATTCCTCTGGGGTGTCCATGTCTATCTTCCAGAATTTACAAGCCGCCGATCAAAACGTGATGTCAGCCACAAGCCCGCCGATGATAACATCCTGCTGGTGCAATCAATTCAAATTACGGACAAATTTGGATTCAATCAAGAGGACGACAATACGTTCGGTGATGCCGACTCCAAGGAGAAGATCTATGCTGCTGTCGCTGGTGATGAGGTGTTCGGTTGTCTCAATGGCTACGGTAAGATTATAATATTTCTTCTTGATTAAGGGGGGATGACGATGAACTGTTTTGGTTTTTGGTTTTTCTTTTGTTTTCGGGAGAGTGGGTCGATCGGTCAGTCAGTCGGGTGTGATTTGCGGTTTGGGTTCATGACTTCTGGGTAATTCGTTTGCTGTGGTGGACTGTGGACATGGAACTGGTTCCTCTTCTTCTTCTTCTTCTTCTTCTTTGTCATCGATTTGGGTTTGGTTTCTTGGGCTTTAGGTGCGATGATTGAAATACATTCTGATGCTTGAGCCTGATGAGGTTAACCGTGTGGAACGAATTGAAATTACTGGTTCACGCGAGTACTCGTAATGAATCAATTTATTAACTTCCCATAGGGAGTTATTGTAATGGGTCCGATTTGTCAAATTGAAATTTTTGACAAATCTGGACGTTTCAAGGTTCCTAGAATCTAGATCCGTCATTTGTAGAGAGATGTCTGTGTGTGCGTGTGTACGTACGTTCGTATGTTCGTACGTTCGTACGTTCGTACGTTCGTACGTTTGTACGTTCGTACGTTCGAGATACCCTTTTTCGTCCACGGTATCTCAAGAACGAGTAGAGATATCGACTCCAATTAAATTTTGTTCGACAGGTTATAACTTCAAAAGATGCAGAAAGGACTTTTATAAAAATTGGTCAAGCAGTTTTTTCACTATAGCGGTTTTTAAAAAAAGTGAAAATTTTGGTTGGAAGCAAATATCTCAGGAATGGTTAGTGCCATTGACTTCAAATAAATTTTATTGTATACATTGTAATGTGATACAGATTTGATATAAATTTTAAAAATTTCCAATGTACCGTTATTTTTTAAAAATTGAAAAACTAAAAAAAAAATGTTTGGCGCGAAAATATACAATGAAGGAAAATGATATTCTCTTCAAAACTATTTTCTATTATCTGAAACGGTGTTCTTTACATCTGGTGAAAGTTTGAAAAAAATTCATTTGACAGTTTTCTTACAAAAAATAAAAAAGTACAAAAAATTCTTCCAAAAGTTGGTAAAAAGTGTTTTTTGACTTGAATATCTCGAGAATGAGCACCGATATTAACTTCAAACTTATTTATATATATACAAAATACAATTATTAATATATGTATGCTACAATTTTGACAAATATCGAATTGACAGTCTTTTTACAAAAAATAAAAAACTTAATCAAAAATTTACCAAAAAATGTCAAAAGTAGTTTCTTGACTTGAATGTGTCCAAAATTGTCAATCATTTTAACTTCGAATCTATTTCATTTATTGCGTAATAGAATTTTGAACATATGGTACTTTTTTGACACATATCGAATTGGCAGTTTTTTTACGAAAAATAAAAAACCAAAACTGAAATTTACCGAAAAGTGTCAAAAATTGTTTTTCTGCTTACCCAATAAACAATTTTTGGTTAAAAAGCGGTTTATAAACCGGATTATAACCTCGGTTTAAAAACCGCTTAAGTTAGAAATTGGTTTGAAAGACGTCTTAGAAGCGTTACAGAAACGTTCCCATAACCAATTTTGGTCAGTAACTTTGTAACCTGAGTTCTATCTTGGTTATTTAAAAGCGGTTAAAAAGCAGTTACTTCAAAACTACTTTTCGGAGTTACTAACTTACCATTTAAATATGGTACTTATTTAACGTCCCTTAAACGTTTTTTCCAAACCTTATAGTGACGCTTTTTTAAAACCGTTTTGTTTTGGTTACCAGGAAACCTACATTTTAGGTTTTTCTGTAACCAAAATGAAACCCACGTAGGGTTTTTACTGGGTTCGGAAAAAACTCAGTATTTTGTTCCAAAACCAGCTAAAAAATTACTGAAAATAATAAAAATAAAGTCCTCATAAAAAAACATATTTTGAAAATTACTTTTTTTAACTTTTATTTAATTAGATATTTACTTCATAGACTTATGCAATACTTATACTAATACTTATAGTAATACTTATACTAATACTTATGCTAATACTTATGCTAATAGGTACTTATAATAGTCCTTATATTAATAGTAATTAGAAAAGTTAAAAAAAAACATGCATTATCTACATAGTTCAATTTTCTGCTGATGTTCCTGTTGCTGGTGATTGTGCTGATGATGATAGTGATGATGATGATTATGTTAATGCTGATGTTGATGCTGGTGTTGTTGTTTTTGTTGTTGTTGTTGGAGAATTTTCCTTTTCATCTCTAGAAATCAAGAAAAAAGAAAAGAATTTTACACATTGTATTGTATTATTAAAATATTTACGTGTTACTTTATAATCGGTTTATAGAAATCTATCTAAGTCTATATGGACACAAGTAAAAAAATAACCCAACCCAACCAAACATAATAAACAGTTATCGCAATCGAGTTATTTTTTTACTTCTGTCCATATGGAAGAAGTAGAAAAATAACTCGAGCTGTGTTGTTTGAGTTCGTTTTTTTTTGTTGCGTGGGTTATTTTTTAACTTCTTCCATTATGGACACAAGTAAAAAAATAACTCGATTGCGATAACTGTTTATTGTGTTTGGTTGGGTTGGATTATTTTTTTACTTGAGTCTATACGGACACAAGTAAAAAAAATAACTGAAACTGTACTACGTAGTTTATTATTATTTTTGTTGTTGTTTGTTGCTTTTTTACTTATTTTATTTACTTGTAATAAGTAGAAAAGCAACCCAAACAACAACAAAAATAAACTAAGTAACTAAGTGGGTTGCTTTTTTACTTATTATAAGTAAATAAAATAAGTAAAAAAGCAACAAACAACAACAAAAATAAACTAAGTAACACAGTATTATACATTTTAACTTATCTTACTATAAATTTAATTTGACTCACCCTTTTTCTATTATTTTGTTATATATTTTATTGTTCTTATTGTTTTATCACTTTTTAACACTTTGACTTTAACACTTTCTTACACGAACCACTCTTATCAAAGCCCAAATCACAACTGAAACACATTATGCTAAAATGAAGAACATAAACAAAAAGACGGTCGCGGTCAGTGTTACCAGCTGTTTTAAATACGTACGCAAAAAGTAAGAAACATTGTTTCTTATACTACGCTAAACACAGCTTTTATATATTTTTAGAAGTACAAAACAAAGATGAAGTTGCAATTTTCATATCTCAAAACAATAAATTTATTTAAAAAATACAGGAGAGGTATAATTTATAAAAAAAAAATTGACACAATAAATAAGAGAAGAGTAGAGGCTGGTCACATTCAATCAATGAACAGCTTAGCAAAACCATACACACACATGCGATCACACTGGATCGCCTTTAAAAATCCATTATGAAAAAAGACCTCATTTATGAATCATACGATCGAAGTTGTATGTGTTGGTGTTGGAAACCGGTTATTATGCAACTAGGAAAATGAGTTATTTTGGAGTAAAAAAAAAACTGGTTATTTTGCAACCAAGAAAATTAGTTATTTTGAAACCAATAATGAGTTGTAAAAATAAAGTGGTTATTTTGCAACTAGGAAAATGAGTTATTTTGGAGTAAGAAAAAACTAGTTATTTAGCAACCAAGAAAATTGGTTATTTCGAAACCAATAATGAGTTTTAAGGAAAATAGGTTATATTGAAGCTTACAATAATTAAAGGTATTTAATAACCAATTTATAACTTGGTTTGATTTTAACCACTTAAATTGGTTATTTCAGAACTTATTTCAAACTTAAATCGTAAAACACGTTATTTTTTTACCAGAAAATTACTGAAAAGTTACTTTGTGGTAAAAAATAATCTAAATTTGAACTACGGTTTGAAAAAAAGTATTTTTAGGGCCACATTATAACTGAAGCTCAAAATTTACCACATTTTAAGGATACATTTTTACCTGAATTCAACTAAGGCTTGAATTTAGACTTTTTTATACTGAAAAATAGCTCCAGTTAAAATAATAACCAATAACTGACCACTTTATGACCGAGGTAATTTTAAGTAATATTATAACTCAGGTTATTTTGTAACTCAGGTTATAAATTGTTGATTGGGTAAATATCATCCCAACAAGCAATGCTATTGACTTAAAATGTATTTTATTTTTAACATAATGCATTTGTCAATACCTAAGAAATGATAAAATATTGACGAATATCAAATTGACATTTTTTTTACAACAAATACAAAACTACAAACAGTTAAGAAAAAATTGTAAATATTGTTTTCCCGCTTTAACATCTCTGACAATTTTTTTGTTAGTAAAATTGTTAACAATCAGCATCAATAGTATGTAAATCGATTAATATCAGCAACGCCAAGTTTTCAAATTATGTATAATGGGAAGTTATCAGTGTGGGTCGCACCCAGCCTCTTTTTTTTATTTTTATTTTTATATGGGTTGATTTTTTTATTTTCATTTAATCCTTTGTGTCTTACTTAGGACTGGATTTTATTGAATATTGAAATATTGGCTTTTAATAGTTTACAACGCAGCGATTTAATTTGCGATGAGTTAATTGAGATTAATAATTTAATATTGAATTATTAATTTAAAGAAAGTTTATCAATAACATGCTGCACCAAAATAAGTCTGAAGAAATCAAATATAGTAAAATTTTGTCAGATATTTCTTCAGAAATAGTACCAGTTCCCACATGACCCATTCAGAGAGCAAACGTCTTTTCTTGTTTATGACAGTTGACATTCAACTCCTGTCAGTTTCGAAGCAGACCCAAGTCATGGTGCAATATTCACCAAGTATTGGTTCACTAAAATCGACTGCTCCAGATTTTTCTCCTGCACATGATCAGCAGCAAAGATGTTTTTGACATATCTGGTGCTTTGTAGATCTTCTGGCGTTAGTTGATTGTGTACTGAACTAGTGTACTTAAATTATTCCACGACTTCAAATTGTCCTCTTTATAGGAAGGATACAGTAAAGTGTACAAAACGTGCTGAACATATTCAATCGATGCAGAAATCAATGGTCACAAGAGCAAACGTTGCCAAACGTCAAAATTCTTAAGTCCCTGCTTTAAGGCCCTTAAGAAGTAGTTGTAATAGAAGTTCTGGTAAAAACTAAAATCTATAAGTTCGTATGTTAGCAATAACGCCCCGAATATTCTTTTCCATGGCGTCAAGCGTCTTCGGGCCTATCTGCGTAGGCGACTTCACATAAGCTCACAAAACATAGTTCATCGGTGTTAAATCCCATGATCCTGAAGGCCAAACTAGCCACAGGCCCACAACGTGATATAATGCGCTCACCAAAAGTTTCCTTCTAATAAATTAATTTTTTGGTTGGCTGTTTGAAGGTGTAACGGTGTCTTAATAATGGCTTTTGGATTATGATCACTCCAAATTCGACAATTGTGTTTATTAGCATAACCATTGAAACAGAAATGATCTTCTTCGCTGAACAAAATTTTCTTGTCAAAATCGGGATCGGTAGCCATCTCGAATTGGGCCCATTAACCGAACGTGTGATGTTCTTCTTGAGAAATAAGTCTGTTTATTATAAAATGGCAAATCAAATTGGGCATAAATCAAGTGACAGCTGTTAAAAACACCTACTCCGAAAAAAGTATTGTCAGATTAAAAACCACACGTCTAAAAATAACATAATTAATATTTAAGGTTATCTTTTCTCCTGTTTTATTTGATTTGGTGACAAGATCAAAGACCACCCGTATAATCTTTGAAGAAAGTCATAGACTGCTTAAATACAATTTTTACTTTGACAACTGTTTGAAAAATCATCTTTTTTACATTCAAAATCTTCGAACACTTTATTTATTCAGTTTAGTAGGACGTGTTCGTGAATTTTGTTTGTCCTTTTTAAAGAATCATTATCAATTATTGTTGTAAGTAAAGTATGCCTTAATATTTCACTTCTTCTTCGACTTTGATGCCTTTTATAAAAGGTACAAATTTCACTGTTAATAGCTTAACTCTTAATATCATACAAAAATTTATCCATTCAAAGTTTCTTGCATGATTCCTAAATGGAATTTCAATTTCTTCCAATCACTATTTCCACCTTTTACAAGAACACACAACAAATTGGCCACTTTTCCATAATTAAGCTTTTACTTTCTTGTAAAAAAACAAGAAGATAATTTCTTAATAATTTCTCATAAAATCCGCATCTTTTGTCAAAATTCCCGTCTTTGGCAACTTTAATTATTATTATTAAACTTTCTTAAAGACTCAAATCTTAATAATTCAATTTAAGATACCCAACAAAATTTGTGGACCTCTAGACATTTATTTAGTTTTTTTTTTAATGACATATCACACGAAAACCTCTTAAATGGCATTTAAATGTCATACCATCTTAGAACCAGTACCTATTTTCTTGTCTACTTAACCTACGACCGGAGGGGCATTAAAGTTTTTTTTAATTTTATTTTATAACTATTTCTACGCGGCCACGGGTATCCATTCCGTGCAGATGCCCGTAATCGTATAAGAGTCATGTCAGCGCACATGACAAAGAGGCCATAAACGTGTCACCGTTTCCGTTTTTGGTAATAAAGTATTCATACCGCCTCCTGACGTCAACCCCCGAGAAGACAAGAACACCGAATCCGAACCAAACGAAAACGACTTTCTCTGTCGCTTCTTCTTCTACTGTTGCTGCTGCTGCTGCTTCGGTGCTGTGTGTGTGGCAGCGGCGGTAGTGCAGCATGGAAATTTTGACCAAGTTCGCGGTTCAAGGGCGTCCCACTTAGTATAACTTTCCTTAGGAGTATCCCAATATCGTTTTATTTAACTTTCACTGACAATTTGTTTATAACTTTCAATTTATTTTTACAGGACTTATAATTGCATCGACTATGTTCCTCCTTGCTCAGCTGACAGTCATTGCAATCTGGAAGAAGGTCCAGAAGCGAAACAAGAAGGAAAACTATCTCTACAACCACCATCAGACGCATCCTAATACCCCAACGAATTTTGCACCCAACATGGTCTACGGTCAGCCCTGTGGAAGTCCCAGTGACACATTAGGAAAACTTTACGACAGTGGTATGTCAGGACGATATGGTCAGCAGTTTTGAGTCAAAATCTCCAAAATCCCCGAAGCCTTAGATTACAAAAACAAAGGTGGACAACTAGAAATTATTTACAAAGAGAAACTGGAGAACCAGCTTCTTTTGAAATTAGATTTAAAAACTTAAAAGCAACTTAAGACTTTTTTTTTTAATTCTATTTATTTAAATTAATTTAGTCTAATTTAATTTAATTTAAAGAAAAAAAAAACTAATTTATATTTAATTCTATTTATTTTCCCCTCTCATTGAGTGCAATAGAAAAAAAAAAACAAAAAATTGCTCAAAAACGCTATGCCCGATTTTAATAAAAAAAATAAAATGGAAAAAATAAAAGATATTAGACCAACACTTTCAAAGTGGTGACAGCAGACAAAGTTTTAGATTTTATACCTCATAGTACTAAAATTTATAAAATTCTAAAACTTTCCAATTAATTTAAGGGTTTATTTTTATAATAATCAATTAATTTGTTAAGATCGGGCATCGACATTCAAGTATAATGAATCTTTAAGTGTATTTTTAAGAAGCATTCTATAATTTTTAAGTTTTGTACTGTTACAACTTTGAGCGTAATGATGCTTCACTTATCTGTAAATAAGTAGTATCCAATTTTATTTTTATTTTTTTTAGTTCAATAAGATTCCTTTCTGTCATTTTATACTTCGACTTAAATCTATCTTTTGTCTTAACGAATTTAAATTTTTTTATTTGAAGATTGGAATTTTGTGACAGTTCTTGATAAAGGATGAAGACTTTTGTATCAAAATGTTTTCAGAAATGTCCAAAAATATCCAGAAATTAAGTCTATTCAAAGAAAAGAAAAATCTATTTACTAAAAATATTTTATTTTAAAAATTACTTCTTTTTTTAAGTTAGAATTTTTGACCAGTTAAAGTGCTGACCTAGTTTATATTTTAATAACTTTTTCTTCTTAATAAACAAAAATAAAACTTTATTTTATAATAAGAATATACAAATGAGATACAAAAATTAAATAAAATGTACTGACTTAGTGAGTAATAAAAATTATATAAATGAAATGTGTTTTATTCTTAGATATTAATTAAAAAAAAAAAATAGGTTAAAAGCTTTTTAAAAAATCATAATACGCAACGTTTTAAGCCGGATTTATTTAATGTTTTGAAAAATTCAAAATTTGGAAAACAAAGTTCTGTTGTTAAAAGAAATAAAAATTTAACAAGCGATTTTAGAGGCCCTTTTGAAGTATTCGATTAGCGATTTGAGGGTTTTTGCAGAATTAAAAAGTATTTAAGTACCGTTTTGTCTCGGAAGTTAACCTTACAAAATAATTAGATATTTGACACCGAATGGATAAATATAGACCATGTATAAAGGGTGTCCCAAAATTAATACAAGATTATATAATAATTATAATAAAAAACAGTTTTTAGTCATTTGATTGTATTTTTTTAATATTTAATCATAGAGTACATATGATAGGGATATTCATGGATTAACACATTGGACAAATGGGCCTTCACGACTTTGCATTTACGTACGCACTCGTCAACTTTGACTGCATAAATGTTTGCTAATTTAAATCTTGCGCTAGTTTTGGGACACAATTTATAAAAAGGTTTCTTAAAATATTGTTCTACAGAATGAGTTACTTATAAAGGGTTTTCCAATAGGGACGAGTTGACTTTGGCAATTCGTGTCGGCCATATTGTTTCTTTTTCTTTCTTTTAAAATATTGTTCTTTAATCAGTCACTATAAAGACAAATTATCATGGCTGACAAGTTACAGCGTCGAGCAACACGTGTAACTGATTAAATATGGGTTTAAGAGCAGTTGGAAGTTGATGCCAATCATCTTTAGCGATGAGGTCATTTCGACAAATATTTTTTTGCCAGGAAAATTTTAATAAAATATAAATGGATCTGTAGGACTTGTTAAATCAATATTCTTAAACCTGACGGTCAAATACATATTAGATACTCTTTTTAATGTCAATCAAATTAAAAAAGTACGTATACGCCCAGTATTACATTAATTTGCTTATCAATTTTTGTAGATAAAATTTCACAGGGTGGAGCGTGGACACGTGCAATTAACATTAGAACGTTGATTTTCATCATCTCATCAAAACGGCTCGAACACTAGGATCGAGCTAGTTTCCAGTTCAGGGTTCAGGTGTCTCTATAGCGTAAGCATGGTCTGCCACGCTGTGTTCTACAATAAATTGTACTATAATGATCTTTCCGAGCTGGTTCGTCTTCGTTAATGCCAGCTACCAAAGTCTATCGAGCTTAATTTTTTACATTGTATCTGCTTCGAGGTGGTTGCATACAGTTCACTATTGTAGCGTCTCCGGAATCGTGTTTCTTTTCGGACGCGACTAAGAGGTCGGAGTGTCTTTTACTAAGCACCCAGTTCTCAGATCCATATGTGAGTACTAGCAGGACTATAGTGCTGTACATGAGCAGTTAAGAGGTTATGGCAAGGTTGATGGATTTAAATAGCTTTGACAGACTATAGTAGGGTCTGTTGACTTGGAGCAGCCGCCCTTTTGACCCAATATAAATATTTGAAGTATAGCACTACTTCAAATTCGTGCTTCGCTACCTTGGTAAAGGAATCGTGTACAGCTTGTTCGTTACTTCCGATGATGTCGATGTCGTCCGAGTAAGCCAGTATCTGGCTAGCCTTTTGACGATGGTCCCTTTTCTTGGTATGCCGGATTGCTTTCTCCAACGCCAGGTTTAAAAGGTGGTACGCCAGGCCATCCCCTTGTCAGAGTCCATTGTAGATGTTGATTGGTCTGGATAGCAATCTGGATATTTTAACTTATTGGTATGTTGTATTGGTCTTGGTCATAAGGGACATGTCCACACAATTCAGCATGAGTGAAAAAATTGAACTAAGATAACTTGAAGAAATGAATTCAAGGAAAATGTGGTTTTGATAGGATGACGATGACGTCGATGCTCACACGGAAAGAAGGTCAATGAAAATTTTGCGGGAATTCATCCTCGAAAGGCTCATCTCTTTTAAAGGCGATCATAAATGGCCAACGAGATAGCCAGGCACTAATCAAATAACGAAAGCGTAATTTTTGATGACTCTACGTAATTAAATTTGAAATTTGATCTTACAAATATTCATTTCAATAATTTAACTTTTATCATTTGCAAATGTTGATTTAGAATCTTATTAATTAATATGACTTTAGGCCTTTAAATTGAAAATCTATTTTAAATCCCTCAAAGAAATAAATACAGAAAATTCGTGTACCTGCTTCCAAAGGTGTTCAAAGAGCTGACAACATTTTTGAAATTCCTTGCGTTTATGATGAATCGGTCACAATAATGTTAGCAGGAAGGTATTTTCATATAAAAAGAACATAAGTTCAAGTTCTTACCATCAACTACCTCTATTTATCCCATAAGACTCTTCAAGCTTCCCTTCAAATCCTTCTAACCAAACCAGGTGTAAGAATTGGTTTGAATATCTTGTCCTTTCCCATCAGATAGACCGCGTCGGTCGATCGCTTAACTGATGCAAACGTGACCGATATTTGTCGTGATGTTCCAGACCTTAACGACATTTTGAATGCCTCAGCTCCAGCATCTCCCAACTCACAAACACCCTGGATGTAACACTCTATAGTATAACACGTGCTGCATTCTAGCGGTTTCTGGATGGCAAAACTAAAACAAAGTAACAAAAGTCTAAGCGGACGTAATTCCTCATGGAATAAAAAATCCAGGACAAAATTCGAATACTAAATCATTTTGATTTCTATATAAATATCCTGCTCACATCATGGTCCGGCATCACCACCGCACCGGCCGGCCGTGGCTGGCCTGCAGCAAACGATCTAACCTTAAAACTTCACCTAGATATGTGTACATATGTTAAACACTGCTGGCGTGTGGATCTGGATATGTAATATGTATGTTAGAAGAAATCTGATTTATTGCAGTCTCTCTGGACAACGAACGATTGAAATCGTTGCAGCGTGAAATCACGAACGCACTTGCGGCCCATAACTGTCATCGATGTGTATGCAATCATTTATCCGCTCTGGCGCGTTGTGCTTACGAGCGTGATTTCCAACTCAAACTCAAATAACACATCGTCAGTCTTTAAAAGCTGATGGGGATATTTTAAATGAGTGTGTGCTAAAGCATAATGTACTTTCAAGCAACCCTAAGTCTAAATTTCAACATGACCGCATTATATTCTGATTGGGCCTTGTGTGCATTGTTTTAAGTCACACTTCTACAAAAGTACAGTTAAGTTATAAAATATTTTGATAACTAACAAAATTTATTATAACAAATGAAAAGTATTATATTCAGGCCCGTAAAAAGTTCATTTGATTCGTCTAGATGACATTTCTATTTTGACAGCTGTCATTTATAGTTTTTTATCTTTAATAACAATATAAAAGGTTTTAGTCTTTATTCAAATCATCACACTTTTTCATGTTTGAAATGTATTTTTGTATATCAAAGCAGACGCCTCCCTACGTTTTCGCCCTCAATGACTTAGTTAATCCTCTTATACCGAATACAGCCCTGTGGCTCAGTCTTTATAAAGATGTCATTGGATACAGTTTGGGCGGCTGCGTCCATATAACATGTCTAAATAAGTAACGATTAACACCGCAGCAAGCTCCTTCCAAGCACAACGAATCTCGGCGGAAAGTGCAAGTGTTTGAAAGAGGCGCCTTGCGCAAGAACCATCATGCATAGTCGTAGATGGTAAGGTTAGTGGCTATAAGGTATGGACCACGCGAACGTTAAGGCGGCTGAAATGACAACTTGATGCGCGAATGTATTCATGGAGAAGAGTGCGCCAATTAATTACTCTAGCTACAGGCTTAATGTGGTAATTAAATGGCCGATTAATTATCGCAACGATTATGAGCGTTGCAGCAGGCGCTTCACTGGCGTTGACGCTGACGCTGAAGTTGGCAGAATCTTGTGCTACGTGAACGCGTGCATACATCGATAGTACGAGCACCAGGCGTGTCGTTCGTCGTCGCGAAGCTCGTCGTCGAGTGCCACAGTGCGTAAGGAAATCGGTTAAGGACCGATTGAGTTGTTAATTGGTTCGTTAAGTCATGTTTGTATACACTGCGCCTGACTGGCTGGCTGATCCTACTTTGGCTTCTGGAAGGAAAGAGGTTGTGACAAGCGATATTTCTTATAACTTCATGATTTAAATTTAAATTTTAATTGAAAATGATATTGAACGAATAAAATTTATATCCTCATACCGAGTGGTATATTTTATTGGCCATCAGGAAGTAAAGTGGGAATATTCGAGTTTAAGCCTTAATGTTATGGGCGTTGGTGTTATGTCGATGTGATTCTAAGAAAGTCTCTAAGTCAATGAAGTGCTAAATGTTTTGAGATAGATTTAAAGATTTTGAAAGTAAATTACAATCGTAATTACATTCATGTATATAATTTGTTTGACGAGCGGTGGAGAAAAGTTCCTTTAGAGCATTTTTAAAATCAACTGCTGCTATTAATCCTGATGTCACTTTAAAACGATTTAATAACGGTATTCGGATCAAGATGTTATTTTGGGCTCATTTAATGGAAAATTACTGTCATTAGGTAATTGTAACGGCATGAATTAAATTTCTTTAATTATTCAATGGTGATGGTTTTGGAAACAGAAAATTGTGTCAAATACAAAGACGTTCGCATTCACAAAATCCTAATGCTAATCTGTTGTAATCCCCATTTATGTAGTGGAAGTGGTGAGTATACGAAAAAGAACTAAATAAATATTTATTTTTATTAATTATTGTATTTATTATATCGAAAGTTAATGATATACGAGCATGCTTTTGGAAAGTCAAGACGTGTGATTTTCAAGAAAAATTAAATCGAATATAATTGAATGTTATGGTCATTATGTTTTATTTTTAACTTCCCATAGGGAGTTATTAAAATTATTTTGGGCTGCCATGGCTGGTTCAAATAAATTTCAGCCGAAAGGCCCTATTTTTGACAACTTTTTGAAGCAAATGGGGCCGTATGTCAGCAATAACGCGCCTAATATTATCTTTCATGGCGTCAATCGTCTTGGGCTTATCTGCCTTATAACCTCACTAAAAATAGTCCAACGATGTTAAATCGCATGATCTTAGACCTTAGCCAAGCCACAGGCCTTCGACGTAAGATAATGCGCTCGCCAAAAATTTCCTTCAATAAATTGATGCTGTCATTGGCCGTGTTGTTGGAACCAAATGTCGTCCACATCAACATTCAACATCCTTCAATTCAGGCACGAAAAAGTCATTAATCATGGCTCTATAGCGTACCCCATTGACAATTTATAGCCAGCCGGCTTAATTTTTGAAGAAATAAGGACCTATCTCAATAGAGCACACCAAACAGTGTCTTTGCAATGACTTGTAGATAATTATCACTCCATATACGATAATTTATGAACGTATAAATTCAACCTAAAATGAGCTTACTCGGTGACCAAAATTTTCTTGTGAAAATCGGGATCGGTGGCCATCTCGTTTTGGGCTCATTCACCGAACGTGCGATGCGCTTAATAGTCGTTCGACGTTAATTCTTGTCCGAGTTTGATTTTGTAGTCCCAGTTATTATGAAATGGCAAACTGAGTATAACTCAAATGTCAGCTATCAAAAAGACCAACTTCAAAAAAAAAGTATTGCCAGATTGAAAACCACTCTCTCTAAGTTCAGTGGCATTTTAATAATTTCCTGTAAGAGTATAATTCACCCGCATTCCAAAAATAAAAAAAAAATACAATTAGTAAACAACATTTCCTTCCAGTTAACAAGTTACTCGTATATGAAAATGTAAAGTAATTCTCATTAAATATTCCCTAGATGCTAAAACCACAGGCCTCTCCTATTTTTACCATCAAAATTCCAAACAGACCCTCTCCTTTAGTTAATTACTTCCTCATCACTGTCTATACATACCTTTGTAAATGCATACCTAGTTATTGCAACCTACACCTGTTCCCAACTCTATCTTTCAGATATAACAAGTTTCGTGTATCTCGCCTCATTCAAATCTATCATCAGGAAACTGAAATTGATTAACATCGGATTAATTCCACAGCAGGAGGTTTTGAATATAGATCTAAATTATTAATTACACATATCCTCAAATATAGAAGGAGATGAATTGGAATGTGAGTTAAGCTGAATTAAATCCAGTAAAACATATATTCATAAGTGAGTTTGATACGATTTAAATTACTTACTTGGAAATGGCAGAAATGCCAGATGAAAAAAAAAATTCCTTATGAAGTTTAAAGGATTTATAATAAATTAAACTTTTAGATGAAGATCTAGATTATGGACAGTTTCATTTTTGATCCTGCATAAAGGGTGCTTACTTTGTTGTCCAGCTGTGCTATAAAATTCCCCTTGTTTCAGTACTCATGAAAAAGATCTATTTTGTAGTTCTATGTTTTCTATGTTTTTTTTTGTCGCTTCGCTATTTTAATATAAACCATCCGAATCATCCCTAAATAAAGGAGTTGAAAGGTGATAATTTAAATATTTTACTGATACGATAACTGAGCGGCTATTGTCCATGAGTTAATTGTTATAATTCAAAATATTTCTGCGATGTTTTTTAGGTTCTTTTCTAACCTTGATGTATAACCATGGCTAAGCACGGGCTTAGGGATCTTGAATGCTTTGCTGGTAGATAATAATAATTCTCTGGTAATTATTTTTTGATAATTTTGAATTTGACAAGCGATGTTTTCTATGTTTTTCAATTTTTTTTTTGTAACATAGTATTGAAATTAGTAAACCATCTTCAGAAAATCGATAAAAACTCTTTGTATGGAATAAGCAATGGCTTGTTAGTCTACCGTTAATTAACAGTTAGATATTTGTAATAAATTGGTTTATATCATTCTATGTTTTCCATGTATTTTGTTCATTAAACTACGTTGATGTAAGGCTATCAAAACACTTCCTAAGAACTATTTAAGGTTACCAATAGATGAATTAGTTGTTTTATTTACCATTTGATTTTTTTAATAAAATTTTGTTCTTTATTTTCTCAAGATATCTAGTTAGTGAATAAAATATATGAAAAACTTCGAAAAACATAGAACGACAAAGTCAAAATTCTAACACCTAATTAAGTAGTGATTAACTTTGTTAAGTGTTTTTTGCACAAAGTTCAAACTCATATTTTTTTGTAAGAAAGATTTGCCTGTCAAGATTCATTGCATACATTTAGGAATATAAAGTAAGACTCATCTCTTCAAATTTTCAAGTTTTTGAGGGCTTATGGAATCCTATTTAAAGGATAATAAGGTTCAAAAACGTGTGATTTTGAAGTATTTAGAATAATACTGATAATTAGCATTAGACTAATGGTTTTAAAGGCTCATAGCTTTGACAAACTTACGGAGTCTGATTCCAAATATGACGTTATAAAAGACAATGGCAACACTTCTATATTCAAAATCAAACCTTACATACTTTATTTTATATGTCATCAGTTCGAAGTCACAGTCACTATAAGGAAGTTTACCCAAATCCCTTTTGAGACTTGGTCGTGATTTTCCTTCACGGGTGAACCATACGAGTGCCTCTTCGGCTTATATGTTGGTACTCCAAACATTGCTGACGATGACTATGACGATGGACGACAAGGAAACAAGTTGAATTTTCATTCTCATGTGTTAATTATGCCATAAGCCAACATTTAGATAACAAAACACTACCAACAACAACAACTACCAAAAAAAAAGAAGTTATGTATTCTCAAAATGGAAAGAGGGAATTTGCCTCGACCAGTCAACACTGATGATGCCACAGACAGAAGACAGAACACACCGCATACATAATTGTGATGTTGATGTTGCAGTTGGTGGGAAATAAGATTCTTCTTCCTTTGGAACAAATGTGTCTTGTCTGGATGCAGCATCAAAATGGCAAACTAGGCACCTGCAAAAGAGGCATTATTCTCGTATAGAAGATACTTTTACAGGATAAGCTAGTGTTCACGATCACGCGTTTGCCTTTTAGGGTTTTAGCTTGAGGAGAATTCCAAAAACGAAAAAAAAAAATACTTTAGCTACTACCATAGATACTCTGTCCCACCTATAGATACAATACCTACCTAATACCTTACCTACGAGTACCACTACTTATCCCATTCGATCGTTAATAACATTTTTCTAATGAAGATATTAACTAGTTGTACAGTTTTGTCTGCCTTGTATAGGTTATTCAGTTATACATAGGTATGCTAAGATGCTGGAAGTTGTTGGGGGTGTATGGCTACGATATGATGATGCGCCTATGGCCTAAGCTGAAGCACTCTTCGATTATAATGCCGTAAAGTCAGTGATTGGTGGAGATTCCTTTCGGGAAAACGAATAAATTATAAAAACACAACATTTTTCCTTTGTCCAGAATCTAAGATACATACCCCGGGTTTATACCATGATGGAGAAAAGACTCGACGAACAAGCATGTTCTTAATCCATAAAAAACCATTATAATGGCTAATTGAAGTTAAAGTTACATGTTAATAAATTTTGTTGGTATAACTTATGTTAATATAAGGCTTTTTAATATTGAAAATGGTAAAGAAACTTGGTTCTTAGTTAAATTAAGTAGAAAAAAAGACCGAACGTTTGGAACCAGATATGGCTATCAGAAAACTAGATACGAGCATTATAACAACTTGGTTAGTCATGGGAACATTCTTCAAATAACTTAAATTTAGTTCAAAACATGTACTTACTTATTGAGCTAAAAACATTTCTTACTTTCAAAAAATATTGATTCAAGCTTTTTTCATAAATTTGAATCATTATATTTTCCAACAAAGCGATTCAACAAATTAAAACGAATTTGCAAAACTTACTAAACTTTTCCTTAAATTCGTCCTTTAATCGCCGTGAATGTGTTTGTGTGATTTTGTCATTGAAATCAATTATCTGATATTCACCTGAAAATAAAATAATAATAATAAATTTATAGATGTAACTACCCCACCCGTCTGGGAACTCTAATCAATTGTTTTTCTTTCGATTCTTTGCGTTAGAAATCATGGAAAGCGGAGAAATGTTACAGTCGATTAAAGGTGCTATTAGACAGTCAAAGTCAGTCTCTACCAACATACGGTCAACGTTTACGGTGTCAATGCTTAAAACGTTGGTCATCACACGAATGACACATTCATACATTACATTAGTTGGCGCTACAGTTTGTAGAGAACCAGGGATTAGTGATTAACAACTTTCAACCATTCCTGTGTGCGAGTAATGTCAGGGATGGAGGGGACCTACAGTTCTTATGCCGTGGCCGGCTAAAATTTTTAGAAAAGCACTTTTTATGGCAAAAGTTACTCTTCGAGGATTTGTCAATTCCTCGCAAAAGGCAGTACCCGTAAAAACTTTTAGGTGGCACAGGCAGGGATCGAACAATAACCTTTGGCATGACAGGTCTTATGTACCTACTAACCATCACGTCACTGGTACTACACACACGAATGGCACACTTTGGTAAATTCTTTCCCAAAATGCATTGACGTGTATGGGAGTTACTCGTAACTTGACTTTCAAATATCATATAAAAAAAAGGAATTCAGAAAATATATAAAAAAGTAAGTATACGCCCCAATATACTTTTTACTTTAAACTATATATTTAGCATTGAATGCAATCTTAATGACAAAATTTCGGCACTTGTATTTACTATTAAATTTTTTGAAAGGATACAAATTTCGAATTCTTTTATACCCAGTCCGTCAGCAAGGTATAGAATTTTGAATTTTTAACTTTGATTTGCATGATGATAATTGTCCAAGAATTGCAGCAAAACGACTGCGGCAGACGTCAAATTTTGCAGTACCAATGTTGGAAATCTTGAATTATAAAACTGTTTTGATAATGACCGACGAAGTTCACTTCCATTTATCAGGAGTGGTCTCTGTTTGGTGTGACATTAGTAGAAATTTCATTATTGGTCCGTACTTTTTTCGTGAAAATGCCGAACTTCTCAGAACGTCTTCAGGAGTTTTTTGACAAAAATGGACAGAACTTGACTGATATGATTTTTCGTACTTAATTAATATTTTTTTTTTAATTTTTTTACTGGCTTTGTAATGACAACATCTGAAGAATACATTCATAAATAAAAATTTAATGTTGGTGAAAAAATGAGTGTATAACAATTTTTTCAGATCTTCCATACCTCGCTGCCGAGCCCTGTGCTTTGAGAAAAGAACTGAACTAAAGAATTCTGCAAGAGACAATTTGTTATCACATCCAAATGTCTTTAATTTTTGGGAACGACTTAAGTGACTTTGATAAAAAAATTGATAGAAAAGCTTTCAAATATTTCAATGATTTTTGGATGAAGTTCGATACGTAGTTTTTATATAACACAATAACTCAGCTCTTCGTCTTATTGTAAATCTTTAACTTTTTATTTTCCTATATAAGGCACTTGTTAGGTATAAGAAATATGTTAAAGCTATAACAAAAATTAATAAGGTATTAAAAGAATCACAGAATTAGATTTTGAAATGTCTCAAAACAAAAATTTGCCTAAAACTATTTAAGAGCTTCACAAACCGCTAGTTTTCTTGAAAAAATGCGTTTTGTAAGAATTTTACTTTGCTTTTGAAGAATGTAAATTCGATTTTTCGAATCTAAAATTTTGAAAAACCTTGAATTTTCAAGATCCCTAGAATCTTATTCCATAATTTTTAAAGAAATATCGGAGTTTGTTTAATACATAAATAACTGTATATACATATTCGCGATAATCTCAAAAACTACAAAACCGATTTTCATACAGTTTTCATGTATCGACAGAGTGGTTCCTGGATAAGATTTTCATGTATACATACTTATAGTTAAGGTTTGGTGGAAATTGGTTGAAATATGATTAGTGGGATTGTTTTTTTTAATGATGTACAAATGAGTTCCGTGATAGCTTGCCATACCCAATATAAGGTTTAAAAATGACGACTTATAAAGGGTGACACATAAAATTATTTTTTTTTTAAATCCTGAAATTCCGAATTATTTCAAATTATTTGTCAACTACATTGAATTTTTTTTATTTTTGTGAAACTCTGCAATCATTGTTACGGCACAGTCATTGCGATGACGGGAAGTCCTTAAAAACAGTTTCGACTAACGAATAATAAATCATACATACTGACAAAAATTAACTATAATTTCTATATACGCAATACAATTTTTAACAAATTGATTATTATTAGGTTTTTAGTTTTGTTTAAATATTAAAATTTGTGAAAACACAAAAACTTCAATAAAAAATAAGTTATTAATGGAACCAATAATGTGAAGTTATCAAATGACCTCGGATTTTCAGATATTATACCTACTTTAATTAAAATCAATCGAGTACTCGTATGTAAATCAATAAATTCATAAGACTTGTTAAAACCATTCGCAAACTTGTTGGTTGAATAAAACAACAAAAATCAAGTTTTAAAGCAAATAATAATTAAAATTTATTTATTTATGCGTACACAATTGCTGTGCATCCAAATCAGCTAAACTCGTATGTACATACATCCTCCATAAGAAAGCCTCCCAATAAAAACCCATAATAGATGAATATGTATCCACCAAGTCGACTCAAGTTGGCCTGGTCGAAAATGTTTGATACAAGAAGAGATTCATAACGACCACGATGAGGATGAGGACGAGGACGTGGACGGCGACTACGAAGAGCGCGCGTTAAACTGATAAGATCAACGCTTTCACAATGCAAAATCCTCGCTCATATACTTGCCTACCTTCACCAATAGCCTACCCAGGTTAGCTTCAACAAAATCCAAGTCCGAGTCCAAGTCTAAGTCAAGTCAATTTCAGGTAAAGCAATTGCCAAGTTGGTCCAAGTCGGTATGGAGTGCACTTCATTATGCACAACAAGACAGGCCGCGAATGCAATTTGGTTGTAACATCAATATCATCCCAGGGACCTGATTACTCCATGAGTAGAGGTTGTTCCTCACTTCGAGTGAGGCTGTAGCGGTGCAGTGATGGGGGAAAAAAGACCTGAAGGATGGCAAACAACCACTGTTAACTGGGCACTCTAGTATATAGAAAAGAGGTGCCGGCCCGGCACACAACGGTCTTCCGTCTTCCATCGAAGCAGTCGATACTGTTAGCGAGCTCTAATGACCCACATTATCACAATGAAATATATACATATACACACGCGGTCGTGGCCGGGCCGAATACTTGCGCCTCCTCCTGTTATTCATATTCAAATTTAATTCGGGAGAAGGATCTGGGGTTGGAGCTAACATCATAAAACAAAAACAATACTTTTCTATTCTTTGCCACTGTGTTGTGATATGAAGAAGCTGCGCTGCTCTGCGCTGCCAACCCGCCACGACGACGGACGGATCATGAAGCCCCGACTACGATCGACCATGCAGACAATGCGCCCAGAAGACAGCAACACAGCTCGCAGTCAGAGTCGAGCGATGTCCAGTGAGCCAGTGACCAACCATCCGGACACAGTCTGACTCAGGGTATTGTGCGCAAGGCCTCATTACCTAGGAAGCAAGGTAGCCTCCATCAAGTACTCGACTCGTATGAGTCTTTGATCGGGGCATTGTGTTTGCATTGTGCTCTGAAGGCCGGGTGAAGCTCACTGCTCACAGGACTCCTCATCCTCAGCTCACAGCATGTGAACGAAAGTTGAATAGGTAGGCATTTTGGTTCGAAATCAATTTTCGTTGACCCAGCCAGCATCTATGTACTTACATATAAACCTAGAGACGTATAGACTTTGTATGATGATGTTGACCATGAGGTCAGGGAGCTATATAGCTGTACAATGGAGGAACATACATCCCCAGAATATCGGTCGATGATGATGGGGCATAAATCATGGGAATTCAAAGTTCCAAGTACAAACTGTTTCGTGAGCTGCATCAAGGACAGTTTTCTGGACGCAAAAGAAAAAAACAGGAGAAATCATGTGCCATAAATTCGGTGAGAAAAATGGTATAACGTCTGCCATGTATCCGGATGTTGATGATGATGTGTGTGAATGTCAAAAATTGTCGATCTCTAAAAGGAATTTATATTATTTTTGTGTTGTGAGTTCTTAAAAGGGACTGAAAATTGTCAGAAGAAAGCCGTTAATCGAAGTGTAGTGGTCCAAGACAATTTGACCTTTCGGATTGTCATGATATTTTTGAGGAATTTCTGAACTCACTATAGCAAGACGGCCTATTTCAATTTCGGGTTTTTGATGTCACATCTTGATATGTTAAGATGGTAACTTATCAAATTGGAAAAGTCAAATAATTACCCGTCATCTGTTTCCCTTTCTATTAATGTACCTTCTGGAGTACCGCAAGGCAGCCAATTTAGTCCAATATTATTTATCCAAATATTAACAAGTGCTTCAGCAATATTTTTTTTACATTTATGAGTATGACACACTCCTCATTCCAAGAACTATTACATAGATATATAAATGTAAATGGAGATCTTTTACTCTTAGAGTCAATTACTGTCCTGATTTTAGAGTAGCTTATACCATTCCTGTCAAAAAAGCCAAACCGATACTTCGATTTATCAAAGGCTGATCGGAAAAACTTTTTGACCTGGTTATTGCCAATGCAATTCCTAACCTTCTAAAATATGGACCCCAGGCTTGGTAGCCATATCAAAATACACAATCCAAAAGGATCGAAGCCTCACAGAGTGAGTTGGTGTATCGAATTTCCCTTTTTAAGGCTTTTATTTTTATCGATTTATATTTATATCGAAGGGTATTTTGAGAGTAGGTATCCAATTCTTGAGACCACATGTGACTCCTCGCCGTTCCATGATCCTGTTGAACAGTAGCATAAATATAATGATTGGGTTTCAAGATTTTAAGACCGTTTTATTCTTCTTAATTGTTATCGACTTTTATACTCTCTTTCCCGAATGCTTGACCAACCGTTATCCAAAATTAACTGAGTCTTAACTTTTTTTAAATGCAACCTAATTATACCCTCATTTAAATAATAAGAAAATCTTAGAATGCAATGTGCTTTAATTACCCGTCATTATGGCTATAAGACATCATCCTGGCTCAAAACCTTGACTAGCAAACCTCGTTATTATGAGTCACGGAAGCATAGACTTTAAAGATTGTAATATTATAAAATTATAATTATTGGTTTTAAACACATAAAATTGTAATGACCATACCGAAGATTTTCATTTAGTTCTTCGCACTTTTCAAACAAAATTACTTTTATCCTAAGGCCTTAGTGAAGGTAAAAAATAATCTGACTTATGTTTATCTTTGGCAATAGGTATACACCAAGTTTGACTATTAACTTAAAGAACTCTTTCAATATTTAACTTTTGTATATACCATAATGTAAGTTATGAGAAATAAGAGCCTTAAAATAAGCTGTGAAGGAAAGGTATATTTTAGAGAAAGATTTCCATTTTAAAAAATCTTAAACGATTATGTAAGTTTTTTTTAGAGGAAAACTTTATGAAATTATTTATTTCATAGTCAGTTAATTACTATCTATTTGCTCTTTAGTTACATTCTAAGGATTAGTTAGACAGTTGTCAAAAAAATTACGTCTTAAATACCTATGCATATTTTTAATGGATAAAGTTAAGGAGATAAACGAATATTTTATTTATAAGTCACGATTTAGGCGAAATTTTCTTTCCACATTAGTAGAGCGTACTTTAATTTCATTTTAATGACAAGTTAGTATTATTGCTGTATTGTACAAACAAATTTTAACATCTCTGGTTTAACAGAAAAATTTCACATGCTTCCGTTTACTGTCATAATAGTGAAAATAAGTTAGTCATTTCAAGCTTGCAAATTGGTAAAAAAAATGGTTTTCGTTTTTCGGACTTCAAAGATTTAAAGTTATATTTTAGTTAAATACAGTTGTAAGACTCTTACTTGTATTTTTTATATAACTATACAGCTTCCAGCTGTCTGTCTGCCCCTTTGTTTGCTTTATCTTTAAAACTACTCAACGGAATTTGATGCGTTTTTATTTTTAATAGATACAGTGATTCAAGAGGATGATATACTTGCATACATTTCATTCTAGATTGCGTTTTATTCCATACTTCGTTTACTTTAGGAGTAAAGCTGCAATACATTATACGATAGTTGAGATTTACAATATAGGTAGTATATTTTAGGGCGTTACAATGATCTTTCTATATTTAGAAATCAATTTTAGTTTGTTCGTCTCCCTAAAACTCGAGAATGACTTGTCTGATTTTGGTTTTGAAATGTTGGTCATAGCCCTAGGAAGGTCTAAAAAGTGAGAACATATGAAAAAAATGTACAAGAAGACAGTAAGAAAAAATAACTAAATTTTTACCCATAAAATTTGTTTCGACTCTCAGTTGGTTGTCAAATTTGTATATTTCAGTAGGTTTTCAAAGAAAGAACCAAAAATAAAATAATTTTTTAAAGAAGACTATTAAGTTTTTGAAATATGTTGAAAAAATATAAAAATCGTGTTGAAACGGGTAATTTTTAAATTTAATCTCATAGCTAAAATCAAATTGTACAATGTGTGTTCCAAACCATGAAAGCATAAGTTTTTCAAAACTTTATAAAGACTCAAATGCAGACTCACAAGACTTTCAAAGATAGATAGATGTTTTTTTTTCGTAAAATTATAATACAATTTATTGTTATGATTTAACTTTGGTTTAAAAAAACAGTTTTACCAATGTATTTTTATTTTTTACATTTTTGTAGGGGTATATTTTAAAACCAGAAGTCATGGAAAAAAATAAGGTGGGATTTAAATTTGAGGTCAAGAAAATCATTTGGAAAATTATTGTTTCATTTGAACATACGAAAAAAATTTTATTTTGTTGACCAGGTGTTATCAATCAGAAAATCAAAATTCAGTACTTTTAAATCAAACCTTCGTTAAATTCAAAAGTCCAATATATTCGATTAACAGGAAACATGAAAATATAAATATTTTTTTTTTGATTAATTAAACACAAATAAACCATTATTATTTTATTTATATAATTATCTTAAAAAATAAATTAAGTCTAATTGTTGATAGTTCTAATTAATAAATAAATACTGAATTTTGAAAAATACTGACATTAGCACTTGCACTTTTCAAATAAAATTGATAACAGCGAACACAAAAATTATGATTGAAATATTCGTGGAAAGGGTTTTTTCTTTTGAAAAAAAAAATATTCCTGCGTCTTCAATTTTTCAAAAATATATAGAAAAGTCTACAGCTTCTATTACAGGGTCAAGGAGTTAACTCTCTGACGTAAAAATGACGTCAAAATCTGTACCTAGGTTGTCATGTCACGATCGTTGCCGTCATGTAATCGCCAACGAAATATGTTGTTAATGCGTTGACGAGTACATTGACACTCAATTTTCTGTCAACACCTTGACAATTTTGATTGACCTTTTAATGTCTCATGTCAATGCTATTAGGACACGTGAACTCATTTCAATAATTTTTGGTAAAGTATTTCTTGTATTGTCGATATTTGTCAAATAAAAAAAAAAAAAACAGTTTGTAATGTAGTTTTTTTAATTTTTTGTCAAAAAAATGTAAAAAAAAAATTAAAGAAGTTTTGTCAGGAACCTTATTTTTTGTTAAAAATTTCAATTCGACAAATCATACCCATAATAATAAAAAAAAGTTACTCGAATATTTTTTTTTTCTAATTTACGAATTAAATTTTTTCTATATATATAATTAACATAATATTTTGAAATTTGTTTCAAACTCATTTAAGGGGTTAAAAAATGAATAGCTCTTTTTTTTTGGTTATTTAAGACCTTATAGACCGAGAGCAAATTATTTTGGGTTGCGAAAGTTAACCAAAAAAAAAAGGAATAGTAAAAATTCGAATTGTCAGTGAAGTTAAAAATTTGAGAATTATTATTATTTTCAACTTACAGTTTTATCGGAAACTTTTTGTTGACGGTTCAAAGTTTTTATAACATTTAATTAAGTATTACTTTAGAGCCTTAGACATTTAAAATAGCCATCACAATTTCATACCTATTTAAGTTCATAAATACAAAAATAGAAGTAGAAATAGAAAAACCAATGATTTCAATACGTAAGCCATATATTTCTCTGTCTTAAACCTTAAAAGTGGTCCATAAAATCCCAATGAAATATTTTTTTTTTGCACAAAAAACCAATATGTCCTCATACAATGCAAATATGTAATAAAAATCAAAAGCTCTCTTTCAACACAACCAATCAAAAAAAAAAAAAAAAAAAGTATCTCAAAACATTTTCTCCAATCGAAAGTATAGCTACAATGCGCAATTAGCTAGGATTGTTGGATTTTTGTTGCCTTCAGCATCAGACAACAACACCACCAACAAGTTGTGCCTTACCAACCTTGACAGTGACCATCAGGAACACGCAGAACAAATTCCTTTCCTTGCGTTCTTCTTCTTCCTATATACTCGTACCAAAGTCCGAAACCGAAGTCGAAGCCTCAGCCGATGCCAACCTACATGAAATGCAACTCCTTAGTTGAATTATTTGCAATGTGCTCTACAACACTCACATTGGGAATTCCATGTTTGGTAAATCGACCACTGACCACCATCAGACGACAGAACTGCAAAATCCAAGCACCTGGTTGACAATTTCTTGCGTGCATCCAGACCATATTTGTCCGCACTATGTATACCACAAAGTCCACAAAGGATCTAACTCTCTAATTGTGCAACTACTATTCGATGTTATCACACTTCTTCTAAGAGTCCATTTGAAAAGTACCAATATCTGCCTACCTGGCCTATACGAGTACCTTGCCTTCTAACAAATTGGACTACAAGCGATGAGTTTGGCATTTGGAACAATATGCCATGACCAACCAACGACCGACCGACGACAAGAGTGTGACCGACCGACGAACGGACGAAGACCGAAAGAATCCCAGCCTTATAAAATTTTATCAGTTGGCTTCGAAAAATATTTAGAAAGTCCTGGGGGTTGTTCAACCATCGCAGGTACTCGGGTCGGGTATGGGAGTGAAGCAGGACTATAGACATTGGGCAGAGCTCATGGAACATTATTTCTGATCTGTGTTGTTCAAAGCAAACTACATAATGAGAAATTATTGTCCTTTGCGTGAAGTTAAGACCTTTTGTTTGTGGTCTTATCGAATCGGCTAAATCAATAGAGTTTACTGATGCTCACTTCTGCCACTGCCACCATAGACTAGCCTGCATCCGCTGCTGTACGTAAATTTGCCTGTCTGGAGGCTCTCTCAAAAAGGGCAAGGGAAATTATTTATATTTTTCCATGTAGATTTTTATTTCATTTCCTGGACGCGAAGTTTGCACTGTTCTGTGGAATACTTTCTGGAGTTCCGACTGCATCACCGCTTTCCGCCTGCATCGCTCGCAGATGGAAGCAATTGTTGTATTGTAATAAGTTGAACAGCAGCTTGGGCGGCCCTTAGGCCTGCGACATAAGTTCTGGAACAGATTCAACATTGAGCATTTGTAAATTTGTAATGAAGACGAAAGAGCATACTTTCTGCGTTTCGAGATAATCCACGGTCAATATAGTATAGTGGGTTAGGTTAGGTTAGGTTACCTTGTACCACTGCATCAAGGATGCAGTCCTGTTGGGTATAAGTATTTATATAAAGACTGAAAATATAGTATCAGTAGAAGCAAATGAGTTAATTTCATTGTTTAAAGGAGTGAATCAGAGAGGGGGTTGGAGAGATAAGGCAGGTAACTGGAAGGAACTCTATAGAGCATTTATAATCAGAAAACGTGCATCTGGAGCATTTCGAACACAAGGGACATAACTAAAAGTGCACCGCACATAATATAAAGGCCAAGAAACGTGTTAGATCTTTTAGGGAATATTCAAACACTCGAAAAAAAGTGTTCCCACTTTTTGGAATAAGAAAATAATTGGACGAACGATTACGACAACCACAAAATAGGTAAAGTGTGAGGAACGTTTCCCAAGGGGACACTCATATATCCACAAATATTTTATTTATCATTTCCAAATGAAGGCTGAATAAATGACAGGTAATTTCCCATTTAAAGCCTTAAAAATATGACTGCTGTCAAAGTACAGAAGCTTCAGGTCTTCTTTGATACCCACAGTAGCGTCTTCGTTGCATGATTTCTAAATGTTGTTTAAAAGTAAGTTTATACATAACAAAATGGCCAATTAAACTGAGCATAAATAAAGTGACAGCTGTCAAGGAGACTTACTCAGAAAAAAGTATTGCCAGGTTGGAAACCACCCATCTAAAAAAAACCACTCTTTATAACCATGACCTCTTTGCTCAAGTTTCTAATTTTATTTGAAATTTTGTATCTTAAGTCGACTTGAATGTTAGTTTCTTTTGTTTATATAACTGACAAAGTACCTGAAGTCTTTATAATATGATAGTTATAATATTTTTCACAGTCTCTTAATTTTAATTTCTTGATTTTTTTATTATCATAAGTTGACTTAAGATATTTTACCTTTTTTGTGGGCATCTAATGTGAGTATTGAAATTTTTATAAAATATCTATACATATTTTGGGCACGTTTATCGAAACAGTAAAAAAACATATTAAGTTCAGAACATGATGTTTAGAAGAGGGTCAAAGGCCTCCAAAATATAATCGATACTTAAATATTGATTGTGGTAGATGCTAGACCATACTTTCTTACTATAAATGGTGTTGATTAGAACGTCTGAAAACTTAAGTACGGGTTGAAGGCTGTCATCCTGACTAAACCCAGGACTTAACTACTATTAAGTACTTGAAAACAATGTTTGTTATTTCGAAAATTCAGACTTACTCACTACGAAGAGCTTGTGGCAGTTCGATATTCAGATTGCAGCATCTATTCGTCAGTTGAGGAAGCCCGATACTATGCCTGATACTATTTTCAAGCGTAGATGCCCAACATACTTGCCAAAAGTGCCAATTTTATTGATATTAAACAATTTGTCTGTTCTCCCCTCTTTTAAAAATACCCCTTAATCAATTCACTGGACTCTTATCTTAATTTATTAAAAAAATATTATAAATTATTTCTCATAAAGTGGGAACACTTTTTTAAGAAACTAACTCTAGGCATATCAAATATCCTCTCTAAGCATTTGGACAGATCGAGAGGGCAGCAAGCAGCGCGCATTGTGCATCCATCCACTTTTCATCCTCTCATCCAGTGTGACTTCCATTTTGTGTTGTGAACTCGTTTAAATGACTCACAAAGGTGCAATACCATTTCCTGTCGGTGGCCATGATGTGTCCACACACAACAAAGTGATGCTAACGATCCTTGTACCTTGTACCTTGGCCCGGCCAACAAGAGTATCCCTTGCATCTCGTACTCGTTCTTGTTCTCGTACTCGAAACTCGAGTCAGAGAAGCGCGTGCAGAAAAATAATTAGATCTGTTGAATTAACAAGAAGCATATCCTCATACTTCCCATTCCCGTTCCCGTAGCCGTACTTTGTGCTAGAAGGGCTTGCGGCAGACCGCCAACAAAAATGTGATCATGTTGTTGCGTCCCCGCCTGAACATATTGTCCTAATGGATTTTCTCCATGCCACATAATGTTCTCCGTACCGCGAACGAGATCTATTCTGACCTTCTAATGAGGGATTCTGCTCGTATTTGGGAACCTCTTCCAGGTCCGACTTCTTCCGGGGGATTCTCCTGGGCTTGGGCAAGTGTTTTGTGAAGGCGAAAGTATTTTTAATTAGCTAAAGTCGACGAAAGTTTGCTGACTGCCAGCGCAGTGTAATGCAATGCAGTGCAGTGCAGTGCAAAACTGCATAGCATGTGAGATAATTAATTTTTGCATCCTACACGCTTGCTTCTGCTTTTGCTTTTCTTATCGTCCTGTTCAAAGGTTTTTCTGGGCATCCTTCCCGTGAAGTGAACGTGTGTGTTGTGCCATCGCACATCAGAAGATGAGCAAAAGAGCAGGAGCATTTATGTAGGTACGTCTAACATTCCACTGCACAATCGCCCACGTATTCGACGACGCGACGGACGGTGACGAAAGAAAATGGTGCAGATTTTGGTTTTTGTATGTTGTATGATAGTGGTCGGATCGGGAGCGGTAGCGGGACCCTTTAAAGGGAAAAGAATTTATTATTTTCCTATAGTCTTAAATTTGTTTGACTGTTGTGCGCGGTGGAACAAGATCGGAATCATCGTACTGTCAGAATAATTTGTTAGAAACACTGTTCTGAGGCATGTGATTTTGAAGATGCTCCTCTTTTGAACATTGCTATAAACCTTAGACTTGATGTTTTGCAGAAAATCTTTGATATGAATATGGGAAATTTATTATTTTATGTGTAGGTTTAATTTTGTACGGAAAAGGTTTTTATGGAAAAACGAATTTTAACTAGCTGAGGGGATAACAATATTTTTTTTAAATTTTGAGGGAACTATAAACTCTTAATAATAAACTCTGAGATTATCGCCCATGACAATATGGAAATTGGAATCGGAGTTACAACCTCATCAGATGTATGAAAAATTTTATTATTATTTTTTGTTAAGTTACAAAACACAAATGAATTTCGAAACTTTCTTAAAATTATTTCAGAACAAGTGTTGCTATAAAAAAAAGAAAAAAAAAATATTTTAAAGGTAGGTATTTTTATTTAGTATTGTCAACTTTAGAAAATTAAATAAAAAAAAAGAAAAATCAAAAAAGGAAATATTGGAAATGAAATATGTACAAATTTAGAATTTTTCAAGCTAACAATTTTATTCATTTACAATTCGTTTAATTTTAATTTTTTTTAAATAAGTAAGAGATCACTTCATGCAAATATGTTTCTGCTTTGATAACGTATGTTATTCATTTATAGGTATGATTCATCTTATTTAAATAATTTTGTTAATTAAGTTATATTTTTCAAAAAGTTAGTAATTAATTTAAATTCAGGACATTTTATTTGAATTTAAGTATTTTTATTTTGATTTTTTGTTCACCCTAGCAACTTAAAATAAAATTGTGCACCACATGATTCGCACAAAATCTTTTAATTTTAAATATGATATTTTTAAAAATTACGCAAATGTTTATCAGAAAGAATATTTAATTTTAAAATTCATTCGTTTTTTTAATCAAATATTTTAAAAATAAAATTCAAGTTGTATTAAAAATCATTTTGAGACCGATGTTATTTGTTCATATTGTATTATTTTTAAAAGATGATTAAAATACTCGTATAATCTATATATTTAACTTGTATAAAGCAGAAGAGTTTTTAAGTTTGTTTGAATGCGCTAATCTCAGGAGCTACTGGTTCGAATTGAAAAATACATTTTGTGTTGTCTATTATTCGAGGAAGACTTTCAGCTACAAAAAACTTCGCTGCGACCAAGAGCAGCAAAAAAGGGGAAAATTATTCATTGTTTCCAAATTGAAATTTTATAACATATCTGTTCAAGGTATTCTAGCGTGATTAGAAGAATTAAAATAAATAATCGATCCCATGGGAAAAAATAGCGTATCGTCGGTGACGCGTGCAAAGTGTGTATGTGTAACTCCAAATTTTCCAAAAAATGAGATTTTGATGCCTGCTGTTAGATTTAAACGAATACTACAACCCCTAAAACTGGGAATCCTCATTTTATTCATAATAACTGTTAAAATTACAAATTTCATTATTTAATGACAACTATGACTTAATTGGATTAAACATTCCTTAAAAAATCAGAATTATTAAGGTGCTGCTTTGAAATTTCTTTATCAAGAAAAGAAACTACGAATATTTCGAGCTTTAAGGTTACATTTCAAAACTGGAGACAATATGCGACTCCGTTATATTAATCTCCTTTTCTTCAATTTTGACGAGACCGAGACGAGTCTGGAAAAAGTCTCCTTGTTTTTGATCTATTGAGCAGACTATCAATTATTTTCAACAATTTAAAACGAAGATCGTATTACTCCTTTGGCTTTTAATTCTTTAAAACCATAGTCATGTGTTATTGGTAATCTTTATCTAGAGCAGTAACAAGATTCCAGAAGTTTTACTGCCAAAATTGGCATCCCTACATTAGTACGGGTGTATTTGAAAAATGCATGGAAAGGTAGATCGAGTTCAAATACACACCCAGTTTGTTAAGAGTTTTCATAACTAGTTAATTTGCAGTGAAACTTTGGAAAAATAAGTTTTTATTCTTAGATCTGTCACTCACAACTTAAAGTAGCTGCATCAAGCAATTTATATCACTCATATATATGAGAGAACACAACCTATGACAATAAGTTGCCGGCAACTTTAGGGGCCACTTGCATAGCTGTCAGTCAATATTTTCTTCAAATTATTATACAATTAATTATAAAGGTCATTAACTTGAGGAACTAGAGTTTCATTTATTCAATAAAAAGACATTAGTAAAAAAACGCAACTTAAAATTACAAAAAAAAAAGAAACACCAAATGAAAATTCCAGGGTGTTGTTCTAAGTTGCCTGCCGGACGTTGATTAGGAACTTTATACTTTGTTCAACGCTATATTCCAAATTGTTGAAAACTATCATTATGTATTTCTAGGGCAATTCCAGAATGTGTAAAATTAAACATAAATTATTTTCCTTCATCTCATTTTATAAGCTTTATCATTTCTGAGACAAAGCAAGCTTAAAAATGAAATAATTATGGCTTTCGAATATTTTCATTAAAAAAAATATTTTTTTTTATTCCCTACACTTGCGAATGCCAATAAATGTTTTTAATCAATTTTCACAGTAAATTACTTTTTGTTTTGTTTTAACTTTACGACGAAGTGAATTATTGATCAAAACAAGTATGTATTGTAAAAAAAATACAATAAATTAAAATATTTTCTATTTTAATATTCTTACACGATCAACACCGTATGTACATATGTTGAGCTAACTGCAAATGCAAATGAAAATTCGCAATCCACAACTACTATAGTGAATGCATTCCACAAACTGTAATTAAATATTCGCTCGCATCTAACCTCAAATGCCAAACATCGCAGTTGTGTTGTGTTGCTTGTTGCTAGACAAACTTCGCACTGTTTGGCGACCAAAAAAATTACTCTCATGTGAACGAAATGTCAAAATTCGCGAACATTCGCAATTCGCAGTTCATGTCTCGTGTGCAAAGCTCTTAACTGAATTCTACATTTTTCACAATCAATATCTATCTTCACTAAAAATACTTTTATTAATTGCTGACTATAATTAACTCACTAACCAAAAAACACATCTCTTATCCCAACTACTTGATTCTACATCGTTTACTAATGTTTATAATAAACTTAAAATTCTCTTAACATTATATTGCTGTCTTGTATACAAAATCTTTTTTACATAATATCAATAAAAATCACTTTATAACAAAAAAAATTCTTACAATCTTAAGACTATCATTTTAACTAAATGCAATTATCCAAACTTAATTCTTCATTCCTTCAACCAATTCTACGTGACTTCGAGTTAAATCACTTCTTTGCCAATTTTATTTCAAATTTTAAGCATAAGCTAGTTCAATTTATTAAGAGTTAAGAGATATTTTTGATGATAACAAACGTTTCTCTTCAACTTTATCTTAAGAGCCATTAAGTCGAGCTTATGAAACAAAGCTTAAAGCTATTTTGTTTCAATTTTAAATCGTTTCGTTTCTCTAGATGTTCTCTTAACCATCACTATAAAGCTCTTCTTAAGAGTATTTTATTTTATATTAATTTTTCTCTTATGCTGTTTTCGATGATCATTAACTTATCTAAGCCTCGTTTAAGGAAATGAACCTGTATACCATAGCCATATTAAAAATATTCTCAGTTTTAGGAACTGAACCTGCACGCAGAAGTTGCAGTCGTCAATTTATCATTCCTTGCCATCAATTGCAATTTAAAAATAAATTAATTTCCTCAATCATTTATCAACACAATCTTAAAGTTGTCTCAATTATTGTCTAAAAATAGACTCTGAAATTATATTTTAGTTCCGTTTGCCGTTTGACGTTTCGTGCCTGGAAGTCCAAGTCCAGTCCAAGTTAAAGTTGAAGTTGAAGTTAATTTGCATCATTTTGCAGTTCGATTTGAATAACAAAGTAAATTATCTATTTAGGCTCGAAGACACAACCATTATTGGCACTTAGCATCCCTTTGTCTTGTGTTTTTAATATTTTAAAAATGTTAATTGCGTATATATGTACATACGTATTCTGCTCTAAGGGCAACAATGCTTTATTAGCCTGTCCTGTCATTCTACATGGACTCGAATGGTTGTAACTTGTAAACCTAAGTTAAGACCCTGTCTAAAGTCGAATGGTATTTATGCAAAGTATCTCAACTCCCCGATGATGATGGTCGCATGAAGCTATAAATAGCATTAGAATTCTTATGTTTTATGAAGACTTTGGGTAATTATGTTAAGTTGCTGGGTTCTTCGAACAAAGTGGATGTCTTGTCTTATCTCGGGTGGACTTAGGTTTTGACTTGGAAAACACATCATCCATCCATTTCTGAGAGAGGATACGCAAAAAACTAAGACATAACGTTGATGGGTTTTACATACATAAGTTGAACACCTGATGTGTGTTGATTGTTGAGTTGTTGAAGAAATGGCAAAAAATCCCTTTGTCGGACTTGGACCTTTAGAATGACGTGTTAATTACTTGTTTCATATTATAGACCATCAATTACTCAATTATATGTTTTTTTTTTGAAATTCTTGTAAACTATTTTGAAAGATGTGATGGTTACATGAGATTCAATTATTATGACAATACAACATTTTTTTGTACCTCAAATTATCTTCGGGGTTATGTAAGTTTTGTAGGTACATAAATGATTTTAAATGATTGATGATCTGCAAAATTTGATCAAGAACTCAAGGTTGAAGAATTTTTTTTTTCCTTTGAAGACAAATATTTTTTATAGCAATTTGTCAGTCTAAACCATTTCGCATGATTTTAGTTCACATGGTTTTTTTTAAATGGTTTTAGTTTCTTTGTCATTTCAGAGAAAAATTGATTGTAACTACAAATAATGAAGTAATTTTGAAGATTAAATGTAGAAGATTGTTTAGTTAAACTTGCGGCGAAAGATTTGCTTACATAAGAAAAAAGAGGCTTCGACATTTTATAATGACAAAATAATAAGTGAATGTGTAATAATTCTTCTTGAATTTAATATTATTGCCAATAGATTTCAAAAACTAAGAAAAAATTGAATATTTTCTTGTCATCTAAGTTGTACCTTTAAAATACTGCATATATAATCAAAAATTATTGCATAAAAATATTCTCAAAGTTGTATTTTAAATTGCCAAAATCCTTAAAATAAAAATGCACATTTAACTGCAGCAAGCAATATGTTGATATAAGCCGTGTTTTATTGGTAAGTGAATACGCTACATCGCAACATTTTACAAGGAAACCAACAACACCTCATTAGTGAACAAAAATAAGCTCGTTATCAATAAAAGTATTTTAGTGAAGATAGAGTTTCGGATAGTGAAATGTAGGAGGCAGTCAAGTGGTGCAAGAAATATATTAATTTTGGCAAACATGAAATTGTGTTCGGTGATAAATACATGTGCAAGCGTTCCACAAATTTCAAACCAAACATTCTTTTCTTTGAAATTATTATTATCAAAACAATATTATTTCGTAAGTCACAAAATATAAGATAAAGTTATTGTCATTAGGATTAGTGTATTTAACCATAACATATTATGGAAACATTATTGAAATATGCTTTTTTCAATACAAAGTTGATAAAAATATACGAATATGGCATTAAGTAGAATTAGTTAGTTGACACTGCAACACTGGCAACTTAAAGTTACTTCCCGAAATTTGTATTAAGTATTTCTTCATAATTTCGTGTTGACTTTTGTCTTCTAATGTCTTATTTATTGAATGAAAAGAACAAAAGAATTTTTACTATCCAAATAAATGGATGATAATTTAAAGAAAATATTGAACCACGATTATTTAACTGGTCCTTAAAGTTGCCCGAAACTTAGTTCAATATTTTTCGCTCTTCCGTTATAAGGCAATGGAATTGAACAGAGAGTTGCTCAGGTGGTCAACTTTAAGCTGTTGGTGGTAATTCTTACAACAAAATCAATATAAATTTTCAAAGTTTTACTGCAAATATAAGTAAGAAAAATCCTAAACCAACTCGTTGTGCATTTCCATAAAAACTTCAACTCCACTAGCCTTTTTATGCATTTTGCTTTAATTACAAATTTTTCAAACACACCCCATGTAGAACAGGTGTTGTTTTTTTTTTTCAAACCCAAATTCAATACTGAACTAAAATGGAAAAAAGATAAGACAGAAATGTGGTAAATTTGCATTTTATTTTTTCTATTTTCAAGTGCACTTTTAGCTTTTATGTTTTTTCCGTGACAGAAGATTTTGACATCAATAATTTGACAAGTAACACAGGGATACCAACTATGGGTAGTGAAATTAAGAGTGAGTTATTGGTATTCGTATTTCTATGCTAGATATATATTACCAATAAAACACGGCTATAGTATACATATCTAAAGAAAACAAAACAATAAGAACATCGGATTAGTGATGTTAGTACTCAGTAAAACTATTTTAATAAAAATAAAGGCTCAAAATTTTAAATGATTTAGCAAATTGTTAAACCCATTTTTAGCAATTTGCTAAGCTAAAAAATGGTTTTGCTAATTTTAAACAATTTTAACATTTTACTATCTCTTAACATATTTTTAATGTAAAAATCCCGAAAACCCTACTTTAACTTTTAGCAATTTGCTAAATCCATATGATATCTGTCATTATCCTAAAAAAACTGTCTTTCCAATTTTACTTCAAAGTGTTGATTCGTGCATTTTTCATAATTCGTTATGTTTTTAATCAATAAAATGTTATCGGAAGACAAAGATTTCAAAATATTTGAAGTCTTTGTCCAGAAACAAGTTTTTTTTTGGAGAAATCTACATTTACAGTTGGGACATTTCCAACTAATGGGTCCGTTTAATCATGTTTGCTTTTCTAATTCTCACAAACCGTCACTATTTGGATATGTTCGGATGCCCGTTTTTTAATAAAAAGGAGTTAGCAATTTACTAGTTAGCAAAACGAAAAAAAAAGGTTTAAAATTTTGGAGTCGCTAGTTAATTGTTAAATATTTAGCAAATTGCTATAGTTAGTAAAATGTTAAGTCCTAAACAATAGGTTGTTTAAAATTTCGCGCCAATGTTTCGACTTCTGAAATATAGGAGGCAGTAGTAGTGCAGAAATTAAGATAATATTAGCACACTTGAAGGTGTTCGTTAAAATTTATTTTTTAAACTTTAGCTACAAAAACAAAAGCTAATTTTTTGATTAATAAGTTGAATCATTACACAATGTAGAAACGTTATTCAAATATGGCAGTTTCTATCAGTGAACTGGCAAAACGATTGTACTATGTCAAGCATAGTAAGGTTTTTATTTTTTTTGTAAATTTAAGTTGTATTTTGCCTACAAATACCTTATTCATTGAATAAAAGGAGATTTTATTTCCCAAATAAATAGCATTCATAAGTAATTGTACAATAATTTAAAGACCACGATTATATACAACTTGGAGTTGCCGGCAACTTATTTCCGTAGATTATGCGTTCTCATATAAGCAAAAGTACGAGTAATGAGTGACTTATTAATTGTTCAGTTTTCTCTTTCTTGGAATTTTAAGACCCAATAAATCACAGGCACGGAAAAACTGATGATAATAGTTTTTAATAATTGTAAAATGGTGACACAATGTCTGGCAACCTTATAACTTTTTTATCAACGTTGGACAGACGACTGAAATATACTAATTTGACTACCATCTGACAATAAAAAATATTGTTTTTGCAAATTGTATAGGAAACTTATCTTCGTTATTGTCTTTCTCGCAATTTTTCTCACTTTTCAAATCTTTTTTGGACTACATTTCGAGACCAAAATCGGCCAATCCGTTTTCGAGGTCTAGCAAGCCATGAATTGCAGTCTAGAATTAGCAACTAATTTTTTAATTGCATCTTCTTGAATCACTCTATCTATTAAAAAAGAAACGCATCAAAATCAGTTGAGTAGTTTTAAAGATCTAAGCATACATAGGGACATACAGGGAAGCGGTGTTTGCTACCTATTAGCTATTTGGTGATGAAATATTATAAATATGAAATATCCTCTGTAAATTCTTCACTTAGGAAAGAATGCGTTTTCTTGAGAATTCAATACTTTATGTCTCCAGTCTAAAGATTTCAGTCCTTGAATTTACCTTGAAATTTTAAAATTTGCAATTACCAATCAGTTAACATTACAAAGATTGCAATCATTTTATCCGTAATCATTTGAATGCATTCAATCGATGACAATCATTAAGAATTTCGAATCATTTGGATTTTTTTTTTTTTGATAAAAATCAATGCAACTATTCATTGTATTTTTATTGCATCTGATGAGGTATCTCTTTCTTCTGAAGTTCTGGGTCGAACGAATTTCCTTATAAGTCTTAAATTATTCCTCAATTTTTCACTCAGAACTAAAATAAGACCTCTTAATCAATGACTTCAATTGGAACGCGAAAATTATATCAACTTCAGAATCTTCAATGTATTTCATAAGTTTTTTTTTCACACCTCGTAGAATTTTTTTATTATAACAAAATTAATTAAAAATTCCTAAAAATAAATCATTCATTCCTCTTTCCAACTCTAAAAATAAAACAAAACCCCAATCAAAGTAAATTCCCTTAAAGTTACCCTCGTAAGAAATTTCAAAAATCCTAATTACCGTTCCCTGATGATGATGCGCTAACAATTTGATGCTTGAATTAAAATTCTTCCGCAGTCATCGGATCAAGGCGATGGCAATGCCTCAAAGCCTTTGTGTTATAAATACGCACCTTGCCACAAGTTGGGCACTTCGTCATTTATCTATATTCAAATAAGACAAACTAAGTGAAGTTTGCAATAACAATGTGACGTCGTCGTCACCGTCACATCGTCATGGACGCAGTCATCATCGTAGTCGTGCGTCGCGTCGTCGTCGTCGCATTGAATGTTCGTCATCACAAACTTGCAGTCGCAGGACACTTGTCAGGTTATAGCTATCAAGTGCACAATATAACAACAGGGAATGTTACCTGCCGTAGTTAACGTCCACTCATCAAACGTCTAACAACCGCCAGCGTTCTTGGAGGCCTCGGCATGGCACCTGCTGCATCTATCGACTTCGACTGCTGGTTGGCTCGCTGAGTAATAGTTGCGCATTTAGCACTTCCAAGTTCCAAATGATTCTTAAATATTCAAAATTCTATACTTCAAGGTGGTGGTTATATAGGAAGCGATGCTGTGCACCAGCCGGAGTCGCTCTCAGCTCTCAGAATAGTGGCAGTGCCAATCATCGGAATTCCCCTACTTCGCATCTCGCGCTCGACATCTTGTCCAAGTCGTCGCATCGTCGTCGTCTCGTCGTCGTCATCATCATCGTGCGTCGTTGTCTTAAGCTATCGCGTCCTGGTCGACAATAACCGCAATCGTAGCTGTACACGAGATTCTTAACGTTCCTTATCTGCATGCTGCGGCTAGGAGCTGCGATTGGGACTTTATACAGGCAACAACTGCGACCACCAACAGTAATAGCAACGTTCCATGCGATCCAGCTCCAGTCGATGCGATCATGACCAGCCGTCGATACTGCTTGATCGGTGACCGGACCATCAGACCATCAGACCGACCGACCGTCCACCGATTACCCATTAATACGAATTCAATTTGCAGCCATTTAAATACAATGGCCGCCGAAGTTCTGCGGGATGTTTGGCTGACGGCCTCAGCTTCGGCTTCGGCTGTCGGCTCAGCAAGTGGACCACGCTGCCGCAATTCCCTGCTAATAATCGCTGATAATCTCTGCCTATCTATGGGATGCGTTTGCATGTCGTGGCATGGTCCCCGCCACCGCCGTATATTGTCCCCCGGTTTTGGGTTTTTGAGCAATTTTGCTGCGTTCCCACAACACGACAGATGGTCAAACATCGCTGGCCCCATCTATCGGCCGTCGTTGTCGTCGTCATCGTCGCGTCTTCGATGCCATCAAAGCCGATGATCTGATGTTTAGGCCCGTTCGGGTTCGTGAAGACGTCGATTACGTGTTTTATGGTAATGAATGGGATTTTAGTGCTTCTAGGTTAATGGCAACCTACTGTGGTGAGATGGTCAAGAAATTTCGGCTACGGCCAAGTCCCAAACGGAGATTGATTAGAAAACTTTGCGTTATACCTGATCGTGGTGATGATGGTCTATTGATGGATGTTGGTTATACTCGTACCTGTTGCAGGCACAGCAACAACAAAAAATGCACCACCATTGACTTGCTTATACAGTTTTGACCTGAAGATTAATGAATTCAATTTGAGGTCGTGGTGAGATGACCGATTTTAGACTTATTATGCAAGTTCTTCCTCAGTGGTCCCGGTCCCGGTCCCCGGCCAGCTCAACTCTCAGAACTCAGAGCTCAGTCGCAGTGTGGGATCGATGGTAGTGCGAGGAACCATCATCGATCACTTGTATCGTCTTCATAAAAATCTGACGGCCAACTTGAGAACCTGACATACATCATACATATGCATAAGTATGTATGTATGTAAATTGGCAGAAGGTACAAGATAGTGACAGAGATGATGCGCCAAGAAAATTGAAGCTTTTACTTTGTTTATGGTGTTGGTGAAATATGGTCTTGGAATGAAAGGTGATAAGTTCATCAGAAATTGCGATGAGTTTGCTTAGGATGCATTTTCTTTTAACTGTTTAACTTGGTCTTTGTGGTTGTATTTGTTTGTTTGTTTAGTCAAGAGGATGCAGAACTAACAGAATAGCGCCAGGTCATATTTTTCCAAGATGAATGGTAATTAAATATCATGATGAGCAGTTATAACCATGGAACGCTTCTTAGTTCTAGACTAGTTGTAGGTATGCATCATGAGTCATAAGGAAGAAGAATATCGGAAATTTAGTGCTGGCAAATAAATCAAACATCGACTTAAGACTGTGGGGGCAGGCTTCAGAAAAACAAAAATAAAAAAACAAGTTGATTTAAGGGCTGCAAATTTAAGTATGAGGACTTAAATAAGTAAGTACTTATAAATTTGAAGCACTTCAGGAAGAATTTCTGAAAGTATTTATTTCGGTGTCAGAACTTTTAAGGCATATTAAAATATTGACTTATGGAACTATTTTGAAGGACTTATGTCGATTACTGATCACATAAAGGTCAAGCTGTAAATAGAGTATTATAGAAATATGACCCAAGCACATATTATTATGACGGAAACGAATGCATTTGATCTTTGAAGACAAATTTCCTGAAGTCTTAGTTAACGAAAAAGGGTTTTGAATTTTGGTTATTTATATTTTTAAACAGACTTTGTCTAAAAACATCTTTTTGACTTAAAATTATGGTTACCAATAAATCTAGTCATCTATTAGTAGACCCTCAAATTATCCAAAAGAATGCACTTAATGTAAAGACTATGAAAAGATAATAGTTTTTTCTTCAAGATACATATTTGAGCATAACAATTTCTACAGGTGACTGTAAGAAGAACTGTTAGTCAAGCAATAAAGGTATCGGAGCGGCTGATCAAGGTCAACATAGAAAGAAACATTACCATAACTTCTAAGTTGCTGGTTGTACACAAGACCAAGTTTTTGCCAAAATTCACATATGAATCCGAGATATGGGTGCTTAGTACAACGACCTTCAACCTATTAAGTGCGTTCGAGAAGAAAGTAGTAGTAGATTTCGGTAACAAAGAGGATGAATTTGATGCTGTTAATTGTCGTTTGATAAACTCCGAAATTGTTTCTTGTTATTTCTTTTAAGATAGGACGTGTTCCGTTTTCTCCCGTGTTTCATAAACTGATATTTGGGCAGTTCTAAGGCCACTTGCAAAATTTTGCATTTTAAAATTAAAATCAGAAATATTATTATTTTCCCTCAGATCCAGAGTGACGAATATAAGTTTTTTCTACTTCTTCATCAAAGGATTTACTTTTCAATAATTGGACACCGTTAGAACATAACTGAAAGCATTCAGCTTCAAACACCTCAACCTGAAGTAAAATTCTCATCTTCGAATTTTTTTCCAAGTATAATTAATAACTTTAATAGGTCGTGGTCAAGGTTCTCTCTGCGATATTCCTACTTTCTACTAGCTGTCGTTTTCTTTACCTGAAAACAAGCATTTTTGATTTTGTTGTATTTATATGTACTCCGTAATGGCGAAAATAATAGTGGACTTAGAAGAAAACCCTGATGTCTTACTCTAACTCTTACGTTAAACCCGATAATTGATTTCTATTTCAGATCATTAAATTATTATCTCTATATAGGTCAATTAAAGCGTTAAGAAATTTGACTGAGACACATCCTTAAGACAATTTGTAAAAAAACGTTTGTTAACAGTGTCAAAAGCCGCTCAAAAATCGCTAGAAAAGCCATACAGTTTCTTACCTCTTTGTAGTTATTAGTGATACTAGATAGGTTAAATATTTGATTCACTGTACTCTTTTCTGATACCACTGTCCAAAATTGGATCAGTATTCTATTCTCCTAAACCTTCTTTGTGAGTCATGAATTCAAAAGCAAAAGTATTAATAACATATAGTCCTTTTTAGTTTGCTGCATCTTTCGGAGCACCTTTTTTGTTTTACAGACTTTTTGAGATCTTATTCCTATTCAGTATCATTGTCGTAGATAAAGTTAAGGAATACCAGCATTTTATTGATAAAATTAGGTGATGCGTTCTGAAAAAATCATCTTCACCAGAACAAGAACGCTACAAGCTCTTCCATCGGAAATATTGGACCAAAAATACGTCCTGGATTGAAATTTGTTGTTCTTCTATATTATACTGATTTTGCTAAAGCCTTTCCATATTATTTTAATAGAAAAATTAAAACTATTTGGTTTTCACTCAAATATGTTGAAATGGATGGAATCCTATCTGAGGGGCCGTATACAGTTCGTTTCTATTGATCACGTGATGTCAAGTGCAATTATGGTTACCTCGGGGGTCCCTCAAGGAAGCCATTGGTCCACTTCTTTTCTTGATCTTTATAAATGACTTGGCTGATATCTTCTTGAACTCTAGTAGACGTCTTTTTGCTGATGATTTGAAGTTTTTCAGATACATTAAATCTATGAATGATTGTAATCATTTGCAAAATGATCTCCTAAAATTAACTGAGTGGTGTTCAACTAACCAATTATTCTTGAATGTTAAAAAATGTCAGATTTTTTCCTTTTGCCGCAATTTTTCAAAAGAGTTTCTTTCTTGAAAGAGTTTTGGAGAAAAGGGACTTTGGTGTATTTTTTGATTCAAAACTAAACTTTATCAAGCACATAGAACATATTGTAGCTAAATCTAATTCCATGCTAGGGTTTATTAAACGTAATACCAAAGACTCCAAGGACCCTTTTTGTCCTTAAATCTCTATATAATGCCTATGTTATCTCAAACTTAGAATACTGTTGTATGATTCGGAATTCTTACTACAATATTAATTTATTCAAACAGAAAAGAAATTATCCAATATAAGGTTTACAATCCAGAAATTAGGTTGGAACATCGAAATCCCGTGTCGTACCCATCTTGAAATTATTTTTTACTTTTATCATTGATTGATTTGTATTCTCCATCGCATCAGATAAGAGAACGTTTGTTCCGAGAAAATGAACATAGGGTAAACTATGCACGTAATGAACAAATAACTCTTTGTGTCAGAGAAACAAATCTAATTTCAAATTATATTGATTTTAATTTTCATATAAGCAGAAACACTCTAAAAAATAATTTACTTTTGTACTTTTCAAATTAATACTTCAAATTATGTTTACGTAATTATTGTACTAAATGTTTAATGTTATATTTGTAAACTTATTTATTTCTTTTTGTTTATAAATGATTATTTATTTTTATCTCTAATTGATGTAAATAAATAAATAAATAAATAAATATATTCAACTTAGCCTCGAAGTAATTTTTAAGAGTGTTAACTTCGACTTGACTTGACATCCTATTCTATGTCTTTACTATTTGTATAGTGATCACTATTTATCTAATGTTTCGGGAGAAATTGATCTGATTTGCCTCTTTTCATGTCCTGAATAAGATCATACCAAAATCTATTTACAAGTACTTAGACAATAAAATTGATCAAACATTCCCTTTGACAAATGTAAACTCGACATTTCTATATTACTTGCGGTTCTGTCATTTAGTAAGCAAAGCTTAAACGTATCACATGTTTCAATAAGTAAGTTCTGCCTCTCTCCTATGTAAAAAGGAGTTACTTCTTCATTTCCAACTTTTGCATTAAAATTACCCACGAGAAGCAAATTTCTGGAGTTTATGATAATCAGGAAATCGACAAAGTCATTGAAAATTAACCAATTTGTAAGTTGTAACTAGTTAGTTTTCAATTTCTATTTATAAAAAGGTTTTTCTTTCTTCAGTAAATGAGCGTTTAGGTAATGAGGAGAACTGTCATTTTAAATACCCACAGATATGATCATAGGAACATAACAGACGGATTTGGAAAAGTTGGTCAAGTATAAACTTTTCCTTCAAGCTTGTTTGACATGTTAAACTTGAATAAACTTTAAATTTCTTATAATGGAACTTTCTTTTATATTAAATCGCAATTAAATGGTCTTCATGGGTCTGAAATCTGTATACACTATTCAATAACTTTTCTGTGGGAATGAGTAATGGAATTTCTTTTATATTCGCATCTACTTGGACAATAAGTTAATTCTTATCTTATAAAAATAATAATTGGCCTCTTTCTTGTCGTAAATGAACAATACAAATGAGGTTAAACTTTTGCACAAAAATTTGTAGAAAGCTAATTTTCCATTTGCTGTATAATTATATTCCAACACTTTTTCAAAATCATCACAATTCATGGTCCAGTTATTACTATCAATGCAAATGCAACTGTGCAATTTTTATAAGTCAAACTTTATTACCTAATTCACTTGACAGTACTATAAACCTATCACGGCTTTAATCAAATGTAGAAATCAGAAAGTCGCAACCATTTAACTTCAATTAAGAATTAAATTACCACGGCAACATAAAAATATGACAAACCGCACAGCTTCCACCATACTTACTCCGTTACCTGTGCAATTATTAATTTCATCATCAACAAGACAATGGCCCCCGACCACTTAAACCACCCAATCTCTTCACTTCGATATATGTACAAAACCCTAAAACTCGGGTTGTATCATTTTCAATTCCAACTGTGTGAGACAAGCTTAATTACAGACTGCAGACTGTGGACGGGCTTGAGATGAGAGTGCATCTCTGCACCATTGACTCTGGCATCTTAAATTACATTGTTCATGGCAGTTCACAAATTTAATCAACAAACTGGACAAATGGCGCAAAAATCCTTCCTGCTGCCGGGACCATAGTAATTAAGTACAACATTAGCACACCCACTTCCAGCTCCCATCGAGCTGCTTCACTTTATAAAAAAGCATCTTTGTGGATATGTATACGAGAATGGAGCTGGATCTCATGTGTGGAGGATCATTTGACTATATCATTTCTGTGGTGTGAATTTCTCACCCGCATCAGCACACTCGCTGCCTGTCATGACAACAACAAAAATAAATAGACCCACAAAAACAATGCCATTAGGTTCACCCACCTTGTTCCAGCGGCGCGGCCCGGCGCGGCGTTCCATCCAAAAAGGTGGAAACTTTGAATAGCTGGATGCTTCTTGAGCAACGATGGCGATGGCGACAGACAAGCACACCATATAAAAGACCTCTGCAAGCGAAGCCAAGATCTTCGGGATATCAGATGGGAAAAATGAAGATGCCATTTGGCGCATTCCGCATTGAGATTCAGGTGTTTTCCGGGATATTTTTGCATCGCAGCAAAAGCAGTGTGATGGAGATCATTGCTGGCGATAATGTCGCCCAGGTTAGCTCGCTGGTCGTGCACTTTGGTGGCCATGGCCATGGCCACTGCCAAGGAATACACTTATTACACTGTGTTCATGTGGATAATTGTTGCGTAATTTGTGCAGCAGGCATTATTCATAGCTGTGGTAGCTCAAGTGCTGTTTTGCGCCAGAACGGTGATGGTGATCATGCATGGTTTTGTGATGGCAATCGGTGTGTTCTTTTTCTCAGTTGTTGTTGTTGTTGTCGTTGTTGCTGGTGTCGTTGTCGTTCTGCTCGACGTCAGTCGTCGCATCGGTCGTCTGGTGTAATTGTAACATTCAATTAAGATTAATTTATAATGCAACATTAAGATTATCAACATTTATTTCTGTCTGTTAGTGTTGCTAAGTATTATAAGAACATTCTTGTGCGAGCACATTCGCATATTTTGAACGACGACGACGACGATGACGATGTTAATCGAATTTAATGTCTTGCTTGTTGAGTGTGAGCTGCAGAGATCAGTGTTGTGAATTATTCAAATACAAACAGTAAACAGATGATGCATTCATGATATAGTTATGAAATAACGGAAGACAGGTGCACAGCGCATCTCCAGAATAATTAACCAAAATCGAGTTTGCTTAACAGCTCTTTTGTTTTAGATAACCCAGAAAGTGTAGATGATATCTTCATCTTAATGTTTGTTTTGAACTTTGATATTTTGATAGCATTTTAATATGAGAATATAAAGGAAGACTTGTGTGGAGAGGAGTTTGACTGTGTTAGAACGTAACGGACGCTGAGAAAGTAGGCAAGAGTCACGCACTTTTTATTTATGTAAAACATTGGCTACGAAAATCACACAATCGTCAAATGCCATTTTCAGACAAATGCAGGCCCTTAATGAAATTTTCTAATTCCAAACGGAAACATATTCTTTTAAGGCACTTACGCCTTAATTCCAAAAGATTCCAGTAGTTAACAAACTCTTCCGCAATCCTCCACATCGCTTCTATAGTTCAATGACACATCAACTATCCGCATCGATTTCGCATGACTCAAAGCTCATACAATCTCTGTTATGAGGCCCTAATTGAAAACGAAAACTATAACGCTTCCATCAAAATTACATGAATTACATAATCGTCCAGCTAGCGGTAGCTGAAGTGCGCAAATTAACCCACACCTCAGACACAACGCTGAGAACGCTAGCATGCGACCGACGACGGCCGACGACAACGGAGACGAGGCACGGTGTGACGACTGTGTCTACCATTATTATGATTGAGGTTGGTGCCCCTACTCGTCCATATCGACACTTCGTCGTCCGTCGTTGTGTCATCTATAGCTCCGCAGAAGAAGCAGCAGCCAGCAGTGAGCAGAACTGTCTACTTTATCTCACCTGAACGATTTACATCCAATAACTATTTGCATAACTTAAACCGGCCATGAGGAACACCATCACTTGGAATACAAAGTTCCATTTTTAGGCCGATCCGTAACCAGACGACCGAAGACGATGATGACGACGTAGACGATCCATGCCAGAGAGGTATAGGAGAGCGGAATCATAATGCGGAATAGCTCCGATAGTGCAATAGTTGGGCACATAGTTGGGTGTAAATTGGCAACGAAATTTATGCAAATTGTCCAACAGGGAAGCTTACCCATAAACAGCTGGTTGGCCGGTCTTAGAGATTCAGTTTCCTGCTGGAACAGAACTTTCTTGTTGTATCACACTTTGGGTAACATTGGCGGCAAATCATCCTTCGATTCAATGGCGAGAATTTGGAATGCGTGTTCGGATGTGTGCGGCAAAAAACCCAAAGACGAAAAAAAAAGCGAAAGGATGCATTCAACCCAAACTGATGGGATCGTCAACAATTTTGTCGGTTCGTTGAGCGAGCATTCCTTTTTGAGTAGGTGTGCTGGGAGAACAGTCTAGTGTTGAAAGAAAAGTGACAAACTTCTAGGCCAATCGAAATCTTAGTTCAATTCCACTTCAATCAAGTTTCAGAGTTCGATTTCAACCTAATCCTACAAGTCCGAGTCGAAGTTGAAGTTGAAGTTAAAGTTAAAGTTAAAGTTAAAGTTGAAGTTGAAGTTGAAGTTGAAGTTGAAGTTGAAGTTGAAGTTGAAGTTGAAGTTGAAGTTGAAGTTGAAGTTGAAGTTGAAGTTGAAGTTGAAGTTGAAGTTGAAGTTGAAGTTGAAGTTGAAGTTGAAGTTGAAGTTGAAGTTGAAGTTGAAGTTGAAGTTGAAGTTGAAGTTGAAGTTGAAGTTGAAGTTGAAGTTGAAGTTGAAGTTGAAGTTGAAGTTGAAGTTGAAGTTAAAGTTAAAGTTAAAGTTGAAGTTGAAGTTGAAGTTGAAGTTAAAGTTAAAGTTAAAGTTAAAGTTAAAGTTAAAGTTAAAGTTAAAGTTAAAGTTAAAGTTAAAGTTAAAGTTAAAGTTAAAGTTAAAGTTAAAGTTAAAGTTAAAGTTAAAGTTAAAGTTAAAGTTAAAGTTAAAGTTAAAGTTAAAGTTAAAGTTAAAGTTAAAGTTAAAGTTAAAGTTAAAGTTAAAGTTAAAGTTAAAGTTAAAGTTAAAGTTAAAGTTAAAGTTAAAGTTAAAGTTAAAGTTAAAGTTAAAGTTAAAGTTAAAGTTAAAGTTAAAGTTAAAGTTAAAGTTAAAGTTAAAGTTAAAGTTAAAGTTAAAGTTAAAGTTAAAGTTAAAGTTAAAGTTAAAGTTAAAGTTAAAGTTAAAGTTAAAGTTAAAGTTAAAGTTAAAGTTAAAGTTAAAGTTAAAGTTAAAGTTAAAGTTAAAGTTAAAGTTAAAGTTAAAGTTAAAGTTAAAGTTAAAGTTAAAGTTAAAGTTAAAGTTAAAGTTAAAGTTAAAGTTAAAGTTAAAGTTAAAGTTAAAGTTAAAGTTAAAGTTAAAGTTAAAGTTAAAGTTAAAGTTAAAGTTAAAGTTAAAGTTAAAGTTAAAGTTAAAGTTAAAGTTAAAGTTAAAGTTAAAGTTAAAGTTAAAGTTAAAGTTAAAGTTAAAGTTAAAGTTAAAGTTAAAGTTAAAGTTAAAGTTAAAGTTAAAGTTAAAGTTAAAGTTAAAGTTAAAGTTAAAGTTAAAGTTAAAGTTAAAGTTAAAGTTAAAGTTAAAGTTAAAGTTAAAGTTAAAGTTAAAGTTAAAGTTAAAGTTAAAGTTAAAGTTAAAGTTAAAGTTAAAGTTAAAGTTAAAGTTAAAGTTAAAGTTAAAGTTAAAGTTAAAGTTAAAGTTAAAGTTAAAGTTAAAGTTAAAGTTAAAGTTAAAGTTAAAGTTAAAGTTAAAGTTAAAGTTAAAGTTAAAGTTAAAGTTAAAGTTAAAGTTAAAGTTAAAGTTAAAGTTAAAGTTAAAGTTAAAGTTAAAGTTAAAGTTAAAGTTAAAGTTAAAGTTAAAGTTAAAGTTAAAGTTAAAGTTAAAGTTAAAGTTAAAGTTAAAGTTAAAGTTAAAGTTAAAGTTAAAGTTAAAGTTAAAGTTAAAGTTAAAGTTAAAGTTAAAGTTAAAGTTAAAGTTAAAGTTAAAGTTAAAGTTAAAGTTAAAGTTAAAGTTAAAGTTAAAGTTAAAGTTAAAGTTAAAGTTAAAGTTAAAGTTAAAGTTAAAGTTAAAGTTAAAGTTAAAGTTAAAGTTAAAGTTAAAGTTAAAGTTAAAGTTAAAGTTAAAGTTAAAGTTAAAGTTAAAGTTAAAGTTAAAGTTAAAGTTAAAGTTAAAGTTAAAGTTAAAGTTAAAGTTAAAGTTAAAGTTAAAGTTAAAGTTAAAGTTAAAGTTAAAGTTAAAGTTAAAGTTAAAGTTAAAGTTAAAGTTAAAGTTAAAGTTAAAGTTAAAGTTAAAGTTAAAGTTAAAGTTAAAGTTAAAGTTAAAGTTAAAGTTAAAGTTAAAGTTAAAGTTAAAGTTAAAGTTAAAGTTAAAGTTAAAGTTAAAGTTAAAGTTAAAGTTAAAGTTAAAGTTAAAGTTAAAGTTAAAGTTAAAGTTAAAGTTAAAGTTAAAGTTAAAGTTAAAGTTAAAGTTAAAGTTAAAGTTAAAGTTAAAGTTAAAGTTAAAGTTAAAGTTAAAGTTAAAGTTAAAGTTAAAGTTAAAGTTAAAGTTAAAGTTAAAGTTAAAGTTAAAGTTAAAGTTAAAGTTAAAGTTAAAGTTAAAGTTAAAGTTAAAGTTAAAGTTAAAGTTAAAGTTAAAGTTAAAGTTAAAGTTAAAGTTAAAGTTAAAGTTAAAGTTAAAGTTAAAGTTAAAGTTAAAGTTAAAGTTAAAGTTAAAGTTAAAGTTAAAGTTAAAGTTAAAGTTAAAGTTAAAGTTAAAGTTAAAGTTAAAGTTAAAGTTAAAGTTAAAGTTAAAGTTAAAGTTAAAGTTAAAGTTAAAGTTAAAGTTAAAGTTAAAGTTAAAGTTAAAGTTAAAGTTAAAGTTAAAGTTAAAGTTAAAGTTAAAGTTAAAGTTAAAGTTAAAGTTAAAGTTAAAGTTAAAGTTAAAGTTAAAGTTAAAGTTAAAGTTAAAGTTAAAGTTAAAGTTAAAGTTAAAGTTAAAGTTAAAGTTAAAGTTAAAGTTAAAGTTAAAGTTAAAGTTAAAGTTAAAGTTAAAGTTAAAGTTAAAGTTAAAGTTAAAGTTAAAGTTAAAGTTAAAGTTAAAGTTAAAGTTAAAGTTAAAGTTAAAGTTGAAGTTGAAGTTGAAGTTGAAGTTGAAGTTGAAGTTGAAGTTGAAGTTGAAGTTGAAGTTGAAGTTGAAGTTGAAGTTGAAGTTGAAGTTGAAGTTGAAGTTGAAGTTGAAGTTGAAGTTGAAGTTGAAGTTGAAGTTGAAGTTGAAGTTGAAGTTGAAGTTGAAGTTGAAGTTGAAGTTGAAGTTAAAGTTAAAGTTGAAGTTGAAGTTGAAGTTGAAGTTGAAGTTGAAGTTGAAGTTGCAGTTGAAGTTGAAGTTGAAGTTGAAGTTGAAGTTGAAGTTGAAGTTGAAGTTGAAGTTGAAGTTGAAGTTGAAGTTGAAGTTGAAGTCGAAAGTTAAGTAAGCTGAATCATTGCTTGTATCACATACTGTACTTCCATTTATGGCTCCGGTAGTTTTCTATCAAAAAATTTTACTTGTTTACTCGAAGCTGCGAAAATAAATGCATCTTTACATCAGTCCGCTGCAACAGAACAAACATTAGATGCATACCCTTCTATGTATATAGTTAAAGCACTTATTCAGTTTCGCAAGCACCTGTACGCTTGGCAATCCCATGCATCATTGGAAAGGTGAGAAGAACGATTCAAGTCACTCCGGAGCACCCAGAATGGCCCATCTGAGCGGAAGAAGACTGTGCACTCGGTCGTTGGATGTTGACTTATGAGTGGGTGATGTTGTGCCATGATATTAACTCTCCGCCGCCTAATTGATTAAATTGTAGAAAATGACCGGGTAATGATTGCTTACGTGCTACCTTTCAATAAGTTTTGTAGGAAATAGTTTTGCATTTTGCATATTATGTACACATAAAATATGGCATACCCAAGACCATACACCTATATTTCTAGCTGGACCCATCATCATGGACCAGAAGGCAGAGATTACAGTTTAGAGTGCACAAGTTATTGGCATTACGACGATGGACAAGTTAATAAGTTTTCGTGTAGTGTAACAAGTTCCCTTGCATGATTCTGTATTGCCAACATCTAAACTCGGTCCAACTGGGCACAGGGTAAAAGATGACGGGATGTTCGGTTTGCCAACGAACGTCAGGACAACAAACGAACACATGGAGTAGTTAGACCTTAACTAACTCTCAGTGGCGGCGCTCGATTGGGATTATGTTTACCAAAGGAACACGTCAAAGGTGTGCCATAAAGATGCGGATATAAACGTGCGTGTTAATTATTTAATTAAGAAAATTCCTCGAAGAATATAATGTTTTAGGAATAGTTTATGTTAGAAGATTATCGACGACAACTACTAACAGGGCTGTGGAATGTTTCTTAGGAAAAGGGAGATTTTCATTTTGGTCCAGCATGGAAGCACTTGGAAGCTGTTGTAGGTTTTATGATGTCTTATCATGGAACTAAAGTTCAATTGCCTCTAGCCCTACGGATAATAATATTCCCACTTTTGGATCATCAAAAGGAAATTTGTTTGAATGCGAAAACACGACACCATGGAAAAAAGTACAAAGCTTAGTAAATTGCGAAGAGTTAAGGATAAGCGCGAGTTGCGAAAAGTGAAACATAAAGTATGAAATGCGAAGAGTAAAGTTCGAAGCTTGAAGTGGTAAATGCGAAGTTCAAATGTTTTACTTTTAAACTATTTAAACTAAAAAACTATCTTATCTAAAATGCATGCGAATAATATTTCGAATTTTGCGAAAAAAACATTTTTGAATGCGAAAAATCATAGTGAAAAAAAAGAGAACTACAACGTTAAGCTTAAAAATTGTTTAAGTTTGAAGAATGTGCGAAGTAGGTACTTATTACTATCAAGTAAGAAAAAACTTTGAGATTTGACGATCGAGGTGTGAATCACAAAGTTTGAAAAATGAACTTTTCTGCATGCGCAAAATCATTTTCAAATCAGAAAATAATGAAACATGTAACATAATGTGAAGTGAAAAGCTTGCCATGTGAAATGAAAAGTGCAAAATATTAAGTGAAAACAGTGTAAAATGAGAAAACACAATTTTGAAGAATGAGTTATAAATGCGAACAGTGAAGTGCGAAATGCGAAAAAAGGCATTTCAACATTAGCTTTTCTTAACATTATGCGAAAATGTTTTCAATTTTGCGAAAGAAACTTTTTTGAAAGCGAAAAATCACGGTGAGAAAAAGAAAAAAAACAAAGAGTAGTACAGCGTACAACGTACAGAACGTTTTGCTTAAAAATTGCAAAGTGGAAAGTTTGCATAGTGCAAAGTTTGAAGAATGATTACGAGCGAAGTGTAAAATGTGAATTCCAAAGTTCGAATCGTTTAAAAAAGAAACTTTAATGCCTACGAAAAATCATGTGCAAATCATAAAAAACGAAGAAAGCCGAATCGATTACAAGAAAATAAAGATTTGAATGCTAACCTTGACATGCGAAGTGAAAACTGTGCAATGTGAAATGAAAAGTGCAAAAAATTAATTGAGAACAGTGTAAAATGAGAAAAGCCAAATGTGAAGAGTGAGTTATTAAGTGTGAAGTATAAGATGCGAAATGTGCAGTGTAAAGTCTGAATACAGAAGTTTGAATTCAGAAATGCAAAAAACGAACATCAAAGTGCAAAATGTGAAGAAGAAAGAAGTAAATGCGAAACACAAAGTGAAATGTGCGAATAAGAGTGTAGTGTTATGAAGTGTATGAAGTGCAAAATGAAGTACTACTCTTAAAATGTAATGTGAAAGTTGTGAAGAGTGAAAGATAAACACAAAGTGCAAGTTGCGAAAAGTTAAATATAAAGTGCGAAATGCAAAGTTAGAATGCGAAACTAGCTTTGCATCCGAAAAATTCGCCGGGACGGATGCCAGCCTAATCAATGTTGTCGGTTTATTTAGTTCCATCAGATGTTTCAGAGTTTAAAACCTCTGTCCCCGAATTAATTTGATGTAAATGTAAATTTTCAAATTCTTTTGATGGCACTGCCATTTTTCTCGAAAATTCCTAGGTTAAATACAATTTCAACATGCGCAAAGGCATATTGTGTATCTTCGGGTAGATATTTAGAAAAAATAGATGTCAAATTCTTAGTCACGAACTGTCATTTCCATTAATTTAAGTTAAACTTTGAAATATAATTTCTGTAATTCAATTTAATTTTGATTAGGATATTTATTTCAGCAAAATCCCGGAGGGGTAAATCCTTCACCTATTAGTTTAGTATAATTTCATTTAAAAATGGTTACCGCCTTAAAAAATAAAAAATAAAATGTAAAACAATTTTTTAACTAACACTTTTCAAAGACTTATTACACTAATTCGATTTGCCTATCACGAACATCCGACAGCAGGCCATAAATTATGAAGGAATTTTCACTTTTCCATCACTCGGCGGACAACCGACCTTCCGCGCTCTTCGTCTCCTTGCAAAACTTATTCCATAACTTTAGATATATTCTAATGGTAAGGTTAATTACGGGCAAATTATAACTCTCTTCCTATACGTGCTTAATGGCACCTTCATGGTATTCTCCAAAGCTCATACAGGAACATCTGCCGCCCGATCCCATTACCTGGACTAATGAGAGCAGTCCCCAGCGAAAGTGCAACTGACCGATGGCTCCAGGGCTGATTATCCTATGATTTTTGCGACTGTATGTTGAAGTTGATGGTGTTCAACCAGGTGCGGGCTATTTTCTCCCGACCATTCAACCAAGCGGCCCGACCGACCGACCGGTCTCATCTAGGATCGCCTCAGACCCCATTGCATAATATTCATGCGGATAGTTATCTAAAATATAGATCCTACGCTTGCAGCATCCGTGAGATTCGTGTGTCATTTCTCATGTCTCGTCATTTGCTGAGATGCTGTGGCATCCACATTCACATTCACCATCACCATCTCACCAGCAAGACACAGCACACAGGAAGCCCAAGTGGTTGGTTTTATAATGATCCTGATGGGATGGAGACTGAGAATCTTCCGTGTGCCGCATCAGCCGCCACCACCGCCATCGCCACCGCCAGCATACACCGTCTCAACTTCTCTTGCGCTCTTATTCTTCGGTATTTTTATTTGAAATTGAATAACTTCGACTTTGGCGAATAAATGGTTAGTCGGCCCTCGGAGCGGATTGCAGGCGTGGTGCGCGCATCGTTAGAATTTGTATTATATAATGCCTACTTAGAATCAAATTTAGCAATCTGAAAGCGTGTCTAATCGCATCGTATGATCAACTCCTGCGATATACGAGCATAGTTGAAGTTGAAGTAAAATGAAGTAAAACCACAACTCGGAGTGGTGGACAGAGCGCTCACTATACAAGGAAAGGAACTCCAAAACCAACGCGAACGCCCTTTTCTTGTCCACGTTTTATATCTCGTTCGGTATTAATGACAAAGATTTTTCAATGGGTCTTAGAAGATGACGATGACTATGACGATGACGCTGGAGCTGACGCTAAGGGAGCAAAAGATGAGATCAGGCTTGAATTTTTGTTGATATCCTTGGGGGAATTAAATACTTGATACTATGAATACTGGAATCAGATGAATAGGGTTGCCACATCCATATTGTAAGTTTTTTGGCTTTGGAAGGGATTTCAATTGTTCAAATGGTCGCTGTCTAAAATGGTCAATTTTCAATTATCTAGAGCTTTTAATTGTGTTGAAAGAGGAACTTAGTTTTCACTTCGGAAAGCTCCCTCAGATCGTCAAGCAATACTTTTCCAAAATATGGCAGTTCTATACTGGCTAAAAAATATAATTTATGTAGGAACTGAAGGACTATTTCCTTTTCCTGCTGGTTCCCACAGCTATATAAGTGATATTGTAACGAATGGCTGATATTTCTGAATGTTGTAACAGCTCCAGCCATATTTAACTTCATATCAGGGCTTGCACTATTAAAACGGGCTTATTATTGGTCTGTTATTATTATGTAGTGGGTTAAAGCTTTCACAATTGAGGTTAGATTCTATGACATCTATGAAACTGGTAACTTTTACCGGAAATGAACAAATTTCTATCGTTTCTAGACAAAGAACTTATAAGAATCTGTCTAGGTCAAGATCGTCCTAAAATCGTTCGACCAGTTCCAAGTCAAGGAATATTCCAAGTCTTGGAATATGACAGTGTTCGGGTTTTGGTTTAAATATTATCCTTTTAGTAGAAGACAGGTAGCCAGAAGACTTGAGACAAGAAATTCTGAACCAACAATCCTGGCTACATAACATTTTTAAGTCTTATTTCGATTTCTTCAGAATCAAAACATTCCAATCTTATCTTTGTACCGGTCTATATCTCGGTCCTGGTCTAGTGTTTTTCCAACAATACTAAAAATTTTGTGTTTTCCCAACAAGAATCCGTTAAAACTCTAAAGCCAAAAATTACCGAAGATATTGACAAGTTTTCAGTGTAGAAATTGGAACCAGTATACGAGACGCTAAAAAAAACAGAAGTATCTAAACTTTTATGAGAAAAATATCATCCGTTCCATCATTTCCCCTACATTTCCTCCATTCAACAGGAATTGTAGTGATGAATAAGGGAACCCTGGAGTGTTCTGCTAATTTTATCGTTTGCCAAGGTTCTTCTACCTAACGAAGCTTGAATCCTAGTACTTCTACGACTGTCTCTTATTTCTTCTTGCATAAAGTCTTCTACGTCAAAGTAAATTTGCAAATCCTCAACGGATTCGCTCGATTTTGTGTGTCCTGGTGTTCTACACTGTCGTCTTGCATTTAAAATTCGGATCTTCCTCACTCAGAACTTCTAGGTGATCACCTAACGGAATCCGAAGAACACGGTTTCTGTCACAATATCTATTTCGAATACATTTTGTACAATTTAGTTTCGTAAAGTCTACGAAATCGTTCTTTCTCACCAACGGATTCAAGTTCAAGACCTTACTATCGATTGCTGGTAAAAGGTAAAAGTTTCTCTAACTAAAAATTAAGTCTTGAAAATGAAGAGAAGTATCAATTTGACCTTGTAAAGCAACTATTAAAAGTGTTCTCCGGTTTTCCACAAAGTAGTAACACCTTTCCCGAAATGAGTGAAGAAATTGATTCCTCCCTCTTTCAAGTTCGTCATTTTTGTATATAGGATTTCAAAAAAGTGGCTTACTATCAACATGATTCCATCTGCCTTAATTTTTTTTTGTATTGTAAAGACTAAGAACCAACTGCAACTGCCCCTGCAACATCAAATAAACATTAATTTCCGATTACACTCCAGTACACGTGTTTCACCTGAGTCACGACGCGCCCACTTCGAACCTGCCCCTTCGCACACTTCTACTATACCCGAGACCGCGTCAAAGTGCATCAGGAACTTAGCCGCATTACACTCCTTCGCCCTTATTATTCATCATAAAACGATACGGCGGCTATTTTAAATTGATTCCTAGACTCCGAACTAGGAATGGAAAAGTATGTTGGTATTGGAGATTTCCTCATTGATCGAGTTCTTGCGCCATAGGAACATCGAATCCAATGCCAGAATCAGAATGGTCAAACACGAACTTTACGTAGGTATATCTTAAAGCTCTGTACCAACTTTCCGACTTGTAAGACAACCACTCACCTGTCCGCGAAAGTGTCTATCGATATTCAAGAAGCGACTTACAAGCGATTTATCGTTTGCTCTGTTTTTTTTTTTTTTTCTACGAATCATAATCATAGGTAGCTCGCACAGCACCTGATCCCAATGGCAATGAAATGATATCTATCTGTACCGCGCAGCACCATCAGCATCTCAGGGACACGGGACAGTCCTAGATATATCATGCGCATCAAAATGATGTTATTAAATCGTAATTTATTTTTAATCATATCAAAATGTTAAGCCTTCTCTGAGTGAATGTGATGGTGGAGTGTTGCTTTATATACATTATATAGACACGCGGACACAAACACGAAAACTGCTGGACAGGACAGAACAGAAGGATAGGGATTATAGGACTGGACGAGGGACAGGAATAGGGACACCCTTGGGCAGACAAGCGGCAATAATGCAAATCCGGGAACAGGAAATAGGCAAGATGGCATTTTGTTTATGCGCACACGTTTGACAGTTGAACAGGATCAAGAAAGGATAAATAGAACTCTGCATGTTTTTGTGTTATGTCATTATGTATTATGTCAAATGCATTTTCTAACTTGAGGACCATAGTATAAATAAATAATCATTTGACAATGTTTGAGGCAATTAAGAGAATGCAAATGATGAAGACCAACTATTGCTACTGGACAAAATGTCATTAACAAGGATGACATGTCGGATGACTGTGTACTTATGACACTTTTTAATTTAAATAATTCAATCCTTTTTGCAAAATGGAAGAAATACAAACAAATGATGAAAATGAATGTCATCATAAGTTTTCTGTATAGAAAAGATTTTTGACAATTGGCAGTCTTCTTATTGGCTTGAATTCTCTTTTCACTCGTCTTACATTACTTTTACTGAACACAACGGAAACTTGCTCCCCCCTTATCGATATTTCTAATATCACGTCACCTTTAAAATTGTCAGTCTGAATGAAATTTTCAATGAACGAACTTTTTGATCAAATTTTGTATTTTTTTTGCTTAAAAACCCACCTTGCACTCCTCAGGGCGGGCGGTCAGATAAGTGTTCAGCCTATATTAAGTACTTAACATAGTTTTTTAAGCAAAGGATCGATACTCCAACTCCTTTAACCCATTCGAAATAAAGGTTTTTTCGAGATCTGCAAAATAGGCAGATGACCTTCCCGTGCCACTTAAATTTCTGCCCGTCGAGTGATTGCTTCAAAAAAGTCGTATGAGCAGATCTAGAGAATACAATGGATGGGGAAATGTAATGTTATTTTATAAATTTGGCACCGACGAAGTCATAGTGGAAGAGGACTGCTTTCTTCTCAAAATGGGGCCGTTTTTTCTTCAATTGTTCGCCGACTTGACCTAATAGTTTAGCATAGTAGAACCCTATGATAATTTTCCCCTTCTCCAGGTAGTCAATGTAGATCACACATTGTGAATCCCAAAAAATTGTGACCATCATATTTCCGGGCGATCTGAGAGTCTTAACCTTCTTTGGCGCATGTTTTCCTGTTAAAGTGCACTGTTACGCCGACCGTTTCCTACCGATGGTCTATATGTTTGTTGACAGTCTTAAAACGACTCAGAAACTTCTTCTGATCTCAGAAACAACTTCGAACACTGCTCTAAAGTGGTCTTACGGTTGTGTTTATTGTCCGGAGTGAGCAAACGTAGAACAGATTGCGCTTCCAGTTTTCTTATGTCCAACATTTCGTGGATGATATGGGATGACCTACGTCTTTTGAGATGCCTACTGTTTAAGCTATCTCGTATCAGATCATTTGGCACACCGTCTGCCCGTACGAGATCTTAGATTTTTAACACGTTATCCCCCTTGGTAGTAATTTTCGAGATACCTACCTGAGCTCCAGCTGGTAGATTCGACATAAATTTGGACCATACTATAGATGATAGTAAATCTCTCTTGCAATACTCGCATCATTGAGCTGTGAATATAAGTACTTATCGGACCGCCTTCGTATAGCAGAAAATCCCGTTATAGTTGCTAATTTTTGTCTTCTACCACCTGTCCGTTAGTGCTGTCTCTTCGATCCGTAATGGCCTTGGACGGACTTCCTGAGCGGAATATGACGGCAAGGATTATCCGTATAAACCATTCAAACTTTTTTCTTCTTCTGTCAAAATTTTGATCACGGCTTCATGGTAAATCTTATCCATTTCAAGACTTCACGTGTGAACTTATCCTAAATATTTGTTTATCGTCAGTCTTTAATTTTGTCTTGCATTTTTTTTATCCTTAAGAATGGCAGATCCATTCTGTGCTACTCACTCCTCACCCCTCATGAAGCATTCCTATTAAAACCATTGAATAATAAAAGGTAACGTGACCTTGGCTTCTGGTATCCTCCGATCATGGTTAACTTAAACTTAACACTTATTCTATCATCGACCAGATGCTGATGCATCATCACAACCCGACAACCGTCATGAATAATCTCGGTTTTGTTTTCATCTTCACTTCTTTCTATAAATATAAATGCAGATACTATTTGTATATAGATAGATACATTTGTAAATGCATCTGAAAATAAAAGTGAAATCCACACCACAGATGCGATCTATGAGTGGCGTGGTGATGGCGATGGCGATGGCCGATCCTTTTCACCAAGTTAAAAGCGAAATGAAAAATATATGTAACTTCCCCTGTGCCTGCATGGATGAGGATGAGGATGTGGATGAGGATGAGGATGAGGATGACCATCATCGCATCCGAAGACCATCTCGAATGACACGATGCGCCTTTAGCTACTGGATTGTTTGCATTTTGCTCCGACACGTTGGTTGTTAGCTTGGCATTCAAAGCGTTCATCAATCATTTGCCTATTCAAGGTCACTCCATCAAGACAATACCTCATCTTTAATAGCAAAGCTATGCCAGATATAAGACAGGTAGAAGCTATATAAGTCTTACAGACGTTCTACTCTATTTTCTTGGTTGGAAGTTGGAACCATTTCTAGGTGAAGGTAGTGGGTTTTGCTATACGATGATGGGTATCTCTTCTTCTGCGGTTCTTTGGTTTCCTTCCAGACTTGGGTAGATCTATTTCATATATACTATACGAATACTATATCTGTATGTAGGTTGTCCAAAGTCAGGATGACTATTCTTCACCTGGTTTTGTTTGTTCGATCGACATTAGGTTAATGGGTTCACCTATCACACAATACACCGATCAGTGATCATTGATTAGAGGATGCAGCGAGGATCATGACAACGTCAAAAATCTTCAATCTTCATCTTTACTTCAGTAGGTACCCGATGATGATGATGATGGACAATGGGAATAAGCTATTCTATTAATTCGTTCTGTCTGATCATCAATCTAGTGGCGGTGGTGGTGATGGCGAGACACCAGCTACAGATAAAACACTCAAGGGAAAGTGCTGATCTTCGCGCAAAGGGGAACTGCAGCTATTGTCTTGGCTTCTGATGTGGTTGATCCTTTTAGTTGCTATGGCCATGAGCTAGGCAAGTCCTTACTCAACATGATGAGAACTAATCAATTAAAATTACTTTTTAATGCAACTTAAATACAGTGCTGTAAAAAAAAGTGAAGAAGACGACTAATTAACACTCAAAAAAATATTGTGAGAAATTTAAAGTACCAAAAGCTGCTCAGAACAAAACGCATTAGGAATCATCATAATTTTAAAGGACTAATAGTTTATCGGTTACTTCGATAAGTTTGATTTTGAAGGTTTAAAGTTATTGTTCTTTAAGGATCTTTCTAAAAACTTGATAGACAGTGTGATTGTCGAACATTCCTGATCTTAAGTCAAGCCCAACTGGTTACTTATGGCTTCTGGTTTGCATCAGCTGCTCAGATTGAAAATTTTTGAGATGAAGATCAATATCTAATATATGTCATAGGACTGAACAGGAAAGCGAACCCGAAGATAGTTTCATTTCTTCAGAATCGAAAAATGTCTGTATTAAACATTTGACAAAATAGGGCTTACAGTCACGTCTTCATCTCGTTTTGTTGGGACCTATTTTCTAGAAGAAGTTATACTGCTTGAAATAATTTTCTCAAATATGACTTGCCATCAATCATGTAGTTTGTACAGTCTTAGTTTTGTTTTCGTAAAGTATCGGTACTGTGATTGAAGTAATTCTTCTAACTTTTGAGAATTCAATACATCTTTTTGTATTTGTTTTCCATTATCGTCTTAAAGTCTTGTCAAAGTACCCTTTACCATATTATATGATTATTTGCGATTGAACATGCGTCATTCTAGTGATCGATCATGTCATGCATCATGCTCTTTACTGCTTTCAATTTCATAAATTTCAATGTTCAATTTAATTAATCGGTCTTAGAAGATTTATTTCATACCTCATAGAACCTATGATGTTCTTCAAGATTAAGCTCAGTTTTTTCGTGTTTTTGATCCTCCTGTATTTTGCTTCAGTCTCGGTCTTCAGTCTTTTTCTAATTGAAAAATCATGATTTGATCTAGCATCTAATACTATTATCTGGATCTTCCTTCCATGGCCTCTTGGAGACCCTATTACTTTAAATGGTGATTTCCACAGAAATTTTAATCATTCACGGCATCAATCAAGGTCGATCATCATTCATCAGTCTTAGAGGCTTTATCTCTTGCTAAAAAACTGTATGAGCTTCCTTTTTATTTTTTTTTCTGTTTTATTGAATGGAGCTTGTATTACAATGCATGTTTTGTAAAACACCGAAGCTTCAATCTTGCATGACGTCCCGTCGATCACTGATCTTTCATGTTCTTTTGTCAAGCTTTTGGCTCAAATCCAATGTGATCTTGTTAAGCCCTTTACTCTGTTATCTCTTAATTGGCGTTAGCTTTTGGTCAAATTCACATATCTTAGGCCTGTTGAACATTACATCAATCATGCCCTTTAAGGAATTCAAATTTTTGCGTTTTTCTTTTGGGAGTTTGCTTTGATCAAGCATCTTAAATATTATCTAGATCTACTTTCAATGGTCTCTTAGATTTAGATACAATATTAATATATGTAAGTGGTATGTTTTCTACAGAAATTTCAATCATCCAACCTCAGTCAAGCTCGATCATCATTCATCAGACTTAAAGGCTTTATAAGCTTTATGAGCTTTCTTTTTCTTATTTTTCTTACGTTTTATGAAATGTAGCTTATATTACAATGCATGTTTTGTAAAACACAAAATCTTCAGTCTTGCATGATGTCTCATCGATCACTGATCTTTGAAGTTCTATTGCCTTTGGCTCGAATCCAATATGACCTTTGGTCAATGTTAGAATTGAATGTTTAGCACTTTACTTTGTTACCTCAAAATTGGTCTAAGCGTTTGGTAAATCTAGTCTAGTAGTCTTGTGGAACATTCCATCAATCATGGTTTCAATCGTTTTGCTTTTGAGAGCTTTTATGATATGTAGAATTTGGGGTTATATTGTGGACTAAGAGTATTTAAATCAGCCAACTTTAATACATAGATCATTTCTCATATTATGTACAATCGGCAACGTTTATAAAATTAGAGTCTTTAGGTTTTTCAAGTTGCTATTTTTGCAACAGTTGATAAGCAAGCGTCTTCTTACTTCAACACCATCATTACAGGAATAGAATTCAACAAAATGGAACCAAGTGTTAACCACTATTTGTCCCATTAAAAGACCTTCACACCTTCACTTAAAATCTATTTTAACTCTCAGAAAGTGTTTCTGATCTTTAAGAAAATCGATCATCTCATCTGATTCTGATTTTGATTCTGATGAAATCAATCCGAGAATGATTCTTTTGTCCTTGTTTCTGTTTTTTTTTTTTTTTTGTAAGTGTATACAACCAAGAATTCGCTAGACCATTATCAAGTCATGCAATTATTTGCACAATGCAACCGAAGCTGTTTGTCTTTTGTTGCTGATGCTCATCAGACATGAAGTTAGTGCTAAGGTCCATTCGACTGACCTCAAGCCTTAAAGCCTATATGAAGAGAGATGAAAATGACCAAACAACACTATAACAACTGCGTTCACTGCCTCTGCCGCCAATGGTCATTATCAAGGGCGTATGTCAAAAGCCATTAACATTCTTGTCATCACTTTCCATCCCCACACCCTATAAATAGATTTCTCCATAGATGTCCGCCTGTTGGTTGGATGTTGGCGTCTTCGTTGTCCTCGTCGCCTCATCGTCGTCGTGCGTCGGTCACCGATAGTTCGTCGTCATCTCCACACGAAGCCTTTCCCTTTGAGAACTGGCGACGACGGGATATCCATATTTATACGAGTCTATAGGCCAACAGAGCCCACATCACAATCCAAATAGGCCGAGTATAGAGTGATACAAAAAGTGGTTAAAAAAAAATCACAAATCGCATCCCAACCACGACCGACGTCATTATAGCCAGCCCAGATGAGAAGCTAATTGTGGCGAACAACGCCCCACATTTATGGCTACATGCCTCACAGTTGCCTTTTGGCATCTCAGATTTCATTGTATCAGGTACGAGTCAGTCCACTATACCTTGGTATGACCGAGTAGGTTACCGCTGCTGTGGCACTGGAGGACGACTCCCAGCAACAAATTGTTGGATTGTTTCCACATTTCGTGTGGTCAAGTGGAGGAGCTTGTAAAGCAAATATTAGTGGTGATTGTTTTCTCTGATTCCGAGGTTATAAAGCTGTGGTGGTCTCGAAACGAAAGTCCTCGTCATGGTTCCATCGCTTTGTCCCTTCATCCCACCACTGTTTGGTCACGTTCGTCGTCGTTGTCGTCCAGTCCCAGACAAGACAGTTCTAGAGTTCTCTGATCTGGATGAAGATGATGATGCTAGGTTTTGCCATAATATAGTATAATTAAAAGTGGTATTTAATGTTGAAAATTACCAATGGAAACATGAAAGGTTTTAGCTTTAAGTCGCCCTGATGGTATTAATTAGCCATAAGAAGATATTTAATCCTGGATAATGAATGGATTTAAATTCAATTAAGTGCTGGACCATATTTTTAAAATAAGATGAAAAAAAAAAAATAAATATCTACAATTTGTGTTCCTTAATTAGTAGTGATTATTTTGGATTGGCTTTTAAGTCTACGAGTAGGTATAAAGTCACTTGTATGCGGGATGAACTTTTCATAAGCCATTGGGATGGTGATTCATGTCTTGCCGTGCGTCGTTAGTCGGGTAGTAACTGTCCAATAAAGAAACTAAATTTATTATTCAAATTAAATCGAAAATTAAGAAAATAACCGTTTAGGAATTGAGTCTTTTTCATCAGAAACTGGGACAATTATCTTCATGAAGCTAAATTGACACGTAAGTCTCAAAAAGCAACAATGTAACTATGATCTGATATTTTACAGCTGAGCACTGATAGGATGATTTCCTTACTAGAGGACCCGTCGAACTTTGTCCCGCCCCAATTGAGTTCTAGCAGTCTGTTAGATTGTTCGATATGTAAACAACCATACATATGACAAATGTCATTTCCTTGGCATTTTAAGACCAGTAAATCTCAAGTCCTGGCAAACTGATGATAAAAGATTTGTATAACTATATAATGGTGTCAGAATGACAGGCAACTTTGCAACTTTTAGTTAACGTTTGATAGACGCCTGGAACATATAAATTTGACAACCAACTCACAGTACGTAGAACAAATTTTATGGAAGTTGTTTTGTTTTTACTTTCTTCCCCTTAATTTTGTCCACATTTTTACTTTTCAAACCCCTTCTAGACTATGACAAACATTTTAAAACCAAAATCAGGCAAATCGGCTAAGCCGTTCTCGAGTTCTAGCGAGACACAGAAACAGAAATTGTTTTTATACGCGTTTTCCAATAAGAGGTGTTATTTTGAATAGCCCGTTATTTCGGTAGATGTCACTTCTGAAGCTGTATTTTTTTAACATTTGACAAGTAGAAACTACGCCATTAAGTTTTGTTACTAATATTTTTTTTTGCAAAGTAGTAACAATACTGTAAAATTGTAATTTTTTGTTACTTAATTGAAACAAAAATTTAAAGGTTTTATTGTCACAAAAGAATAAAATTCAAGCGCATTCAAATTTACTTAAATAATGTTTTGTTTTGCTTTCCTCTGAAATAGTTTATATGTAACATGATGGTTAAATTTATGTTACCTTAAATCAGATTTCAAACTTAAGATTATATTTTTTGAACGCTACTTGAACTTAAGGTAACAAAGTTATCAGTAACATAAGATAAATGTCAAATAAGTTGATAACAGTGAAACTAGTGTGTTACTTTCTTGTTACTTAAGTTCTGACTTGTGAAATGGAAGAATTTGTGACAGATTTACTACTAATTTGTTACCTTGTTATATGAAACGTCAAAAATGTAATTAATAAAGTAGTTTCAAGTGAAACTGGAGTGTTACTTCTTTGTTACCTTTATTAAAATTTTTAGTAGCAAAACATTTGTGTTCAAACCTATATGTTACTAATATTTTAGCTTTTTTTACCATAATAGTCTTTTAGAACTATAGCGTTACCTTTATGTTACCCTATTAGTAAGATTTTAGTCACAAAACTCAGATCTGTGCCACTCGGGATACTTAGGGACAGACAAGTAGGGGGAAGCGTCTTTTGTATACTTTGTAGTGATTAAGGATTATTTCAATTCTGGTTTTTTGCTAAGTCCTTAATTTTTTTTTATGTACAACAACAGTTTTCAGTTAGCGGGCAGGTGATCTTGTCAATTTATTTGAAGTGGAAGAAAGTAACAATCAGCAAGTCACTGAGCAACAAAGTATTTTGGGTAACCATAATTAAAGATGTTGTCAACTTTGACCATTTTTCTTACAGTTTATAATATAATTGACTGCTGGACAGATAGTAGGCTTCTTTGAAAAATGACAGTAGACACAAAATCTAATATTATGTACCTTCACCTAACCATTAAAATCTTTGAAAGTTTATTTAAAACTTCTATAGCTTGACTTGTCACCGTAGAATCTTAGCCGTGATATACCTTGGTTTTTTTCAAAGCAAGGTTTAATTTTATTAGCCCACTTTTTGGGCAGTTGTCACTTTTGAAGCTGTCATCTACTACATTTTTATTAAAAGTCGATAATGTTACACTTCTCAAAATTAAAAAATTTTTGGATCGTCATTTCTGTCATTTCCAAAGTCCCAGAACCCAGAAACATAAGTCCTCTTATACTTTTGCCCGGAAGGAATTAACGGGAAATATACTAAGGTGCATTAAAAATAGGTAAGATTAATATCATTGAGACTAAAGTCTTAATTTTGACGTTTGTGAACAAACCTAAGGGAGACAGTGAATTACTATTTGACAAACGTTCATTTTTAAAAAGTTGCAAAAGCGTTCCACCCCAAAACTCACAGCCTTAAGTATGTGGTTTTGAAGATGTACAGATTTGAGAATAACATTCTTAAGATTGAAAAAATTAGTACTATAGGTCAAAAAGTTTCCCTTGCCTTGTCGGCTTTCATTTATGTGGTCACTTTTACCAATCTGATGGACTTCTATTTTCCATCACCGTCATCGTCATTATCAACATCATTAGATTCCCTCTCAATGTGATGATTTATTACCCTCATGCCACTTGTAGGTGCTCTATAATTTTCGATTTTGAATTGATCTTGAAGTCGGCCTAAATGTAAACGAATCAGACCACAAAATAATTGATTGGGTGTGGAAGTGCACCTAATGTCGATCTTAAATAGAAAGAACTACCTTCTAGCTAAGTTTCACTTTGATGCAGTCCATCAAATGCGGACAGAATGCAAACACTGATTCAGTCCACAAAAAAAAAGGAAACCAAAAAAAATCCCTACCTTCTCTGAAAAGCCTCAAGGCTGAGCGGATTAAAAATAGATTACCTATACGCGTTTTCGTTTTATTGCCGAAGCTCTGGACTCCACTGGACTGGATTGGACTGAACGGACGTATGCGAAACGACAAGATGCGATTGTGATCCATTGTCCTATGCCGCCGACATCTTTGTTGATTTTGCCAATAATTATGGCCAACGTTCGCGTTCACGTGCTGTGGCAGTTCTTTTGCAGTGCAGTGCTGCAAGTTTGTGTCTGCTACAAAAAGTGGACCATACGTGTGCCAGTTAGCAAACCAAAGACTGGCCGGCAACCGACCACCGACGACCCGACGGTGGTGGTGGGAAGAAGCATCTACATACCGCCATCGTCGTCATCGTCATCGTCAGTCTCTCCCCCGATAAGTTGGACTTATTAAAATGTCATTAGCCGACATTTTCACTAGCGCCACAGCCGGACACAGGCAAAAGTTTATGGCCAGTGGCGGTATCGTTTGTCTTCGAACTGTTTCAAGTCGAACGCTTTGCATAGCAGCCGATGATGCTAGGAATTTCTTTTGTATGTTCTTTTTTTTGTTGTTGTTGCCGAGATCCATCTAAGATTTCCGGAACTAAGATTTATATTCATTTTATGGAATATGTCCAACAACTGAAGGCCTTAATAGAGATTTAGTTTTTTGTTCTCCTGCGCAAAAAGGAAAAAGTGGGAAATCTTGTAGGAATGAGGTTGCTGTCTGTAGAGAGTGATTAGTGATTTTGCAGACGGTCGTTATTGCACAGCGTTGATGAAAAGACTCGATTATTGGGTCAAAACTTGAGAGATGTACTACATCAGTGATCGAAAGCGATTTGATATCGCCGCCGCCGCGCCGTCCCGCATTAGCCGTTCGACCGGATGTCAATGGGTATATGAAGACTTATCTTAAAACTTGACAAAAAAACTGACTGTATGATTTATTCTACACCTTTGTCAATGTTTTTTATGACGGTTGTTCTTCAAGTATTACTCACATTACTAACTTTTTTTGACAGCGCAAATTTGTCCACGAGTTTTAATATTTAGTAATAACGTAGTTTTGAATTGTCAAAAGATGACAGCATCAAAAAATTACAACTATCTATTTGAAATGCTATTCAAAATTAAACCTATACAATTGGAAAACCCTTTAAATAACCTTATATGAGAAACAAGTCAAATGACTGTATTGCTGGCATTACTAGAAATTTAAAAGAAGTGGCCCAACGTGACTGCCTTGAGGAATCCCCTAATTTTTCAATAGAGTTTCATTGGGAATCTATTAAGAGTCTATTGAAGCATGATGATCATTTTTTTCCCGGTCATAGACTTGTTCTTAACCCCAATGGCTGGCTCAAATAAATTTCAAATTCGGGCCGTATATCATTGCCGAATATTCTCTTCTATTCTTTTCTTGTGAAAATCGGAATCGATGGCCATCTAGTTTTGGGCTCATTCACCAAACGTCCGATGCGCTTGATGGTCGTTCGGCTTCATATTTTGCACGAGTTGGATTTTGTAAGCCCTCAAAGCAAGATCATTCTGTAAAATCTTCCATAAAGTGGATGGGCACAACTTCAATTGTTGCCACTATGGTAAATTTATTCATTTGGGTCTTCTAGTTTAGGTACACGATTTACAAACGGTTTTTACAATTAAATCTATTTATTATAAAATGGAAAACCAAATTGAGCCTAAATCAAGTGACAGCTGTCAAAAAACCAACTCCAAAAAAGTATTGTCAGATTGAAAACCACACGTTTAAGAAAACACCTTTTGGAATTGTTTTTACTGAATGACAATTCCATTTGATAAATAATATTGTTGGAATGTAAGCGCCGCGATACTAACTTTAGCTTGACATTTTCAGCTATTAATAGTGGAACATGAAAATTCTTATCTTCTTCACAAAAAAAAAACATTCAAAACACAATGAAAACGAGATCTCAAGAAACTAGAAGAAAAATTAAAAAAAAATACAAAGAGCTTTACGTAGTCTCAAAAACAAAACCTGTCAGTTTTCGTGTCTTGTTAATTTTTAAAACGAATTAACTCGAACCTAATATTTAAGTTAACGCTAGCTAACTCAGAACCGAACAACAACAATAATAATCATAACAAATCACCAAAAATTATAATTATCTTAAATCATCGAAAACTTGTTATTAAATTTAATCTTTTTTCAGATTCCTTTTAGACAAAACGTTTTTTATCGACTTTTAAGCCCTGAAAGCAAACAGACAGCTGGCTAATAATCTTGGATATATATTTAATAAAAAAACAAAAAAGTTCTACCACTTTCTCTTAATCATTCAAATCCGATTTTTGATATTTTATTAATTGCCATAAATTATATGAAAAACAAAGTTGCATGTTAGATTTTGAAAAGTTTCAAATTATGTGGAAATATAAATACTGGGTTCAAAATTACATTTCGTGTGCAACGAATGGCATTTAAATTCATTTAGTTTAAGCGGGCGGTGTTTTTAAGCATTTCAGTATTTAGAGCTTAGTTGACTGCTTTTCTTTTCATAATAAGCATAGTTAGATGACTGAATATTAAAGACTAAATAGATTTGTAGAAATCTTATGAAACTTACAAAATGATTTTCATGAGAATTCTTGTACTGAGTAAACTTCTTCAAAAAGTCGTCTGAGGTTATAAGCTTGTTTGAGAATGGTTACAGAAAATATGCACTTTTTAAAATATATTGTAGGCCCATTTCTTCATTTCAATTTCGTTTCGAAGTTCTTCCGAAAACTTTAAAGTAACCACGACAAATGCTTTTGATAAAGTGTAACTTAATTTATTTCCTCTTACAAACTAATGAACGTAGACTTAAAATATGGCTTCTTTAAATGGATGAAATAATGATTGAATTGTAAGATCCAAAAAACCGTTAACCGTAAATGGTTTCGAAACTAAAATTAAATAAAGCATTTGAAAGATGGGATTCCTCAGAGTTCTATACTTGTTCTTATTTTTTTATTAGTTCCTTTCAACTCACTCTTGATTTTTCAGGATATGACAGGTTAAGATTGAAAAAGACCTTTTGAAAGTATTCAAAGTAAAAAAAAAAATACTAAAGACTATCACTTTTTTAAGGTTGCCAACTTTTGCATTATAATCTATATACTTATACTTTTTATACTTATTATTATTATTATTATTATTATTTTTTAATATATAAAGCTAGAGTTTGTTTGTTTCTTTGAACACGATAATCTCAGGAACTACTGGTTCAAATTGATTCTTTTTCTGTTGGATAATCAATTTATCGAGAAAGGTTTTAGGTTTATGTTAACATTACGTAGCGATTAATAGGAGTGAAGAATCAGTGGAAAATGTTTCGTATGCTGCGTAAACGGTTCAAGTTACCCAAAAATATATACTCTCTATATTATATGTCTATCGTTTTAAAATTGAACCACTTTAACATTTTTATGGAAATGAAATTTGATCAAAATTAATGTATTATTGCCAATTATTTGCCATAGAGTCTTTCAACATAAAATATTCAACCCTATCGAAGTATTCGTTCGGAGAATTTAAGAAACGAAAGTGAATTCCGATCGGAACTCAGATTACTTTCGAGGTATCCGTTGCGGAACTAAATAAAATGAAGCAAACAATCGCGTTGGTTTTGATATTTTACTTACAATTGTGTAGATTAAATTTCCGAATAGATTCCGCAATGATTTTTTTTTCTGGCGGGATTGGAAAACTTCCAAGGAAACCATACATTTTACCACGATGTAGCCTGTGCTATACATTCTCCTTCAAAGTTATTTTTGAGAGGAGACCTGAAAGTACCTTATTTTGAAAATTTAATTTCAATTAATCGCGATTTAGGAGAAAGAGTGACTAGCATTGAGGATTTAATATCGAAATTTTACCCTGATATCCACGAAAGAGAAAATAAAGATTATCAAAGGGCAATATTGGCGGCAAGAAAATATAGCGATTACGAAAGTAACGACTTAATTTTACTTAAACTTCCAGGAGAAAATAATAGTTACCTACACAAGCGGTCCATTATACATACAACAGTTTCTTCCCTCTTAACATCTAAGCTCCTCCCGTATTGATTTTTAGACCCACCTCATCTTCTCTCCACTTTGATAGTGATCCTTATTAGAGAGGTACAGCAAGCATACATCATCGCCTGAGTAGAACAGTTTTAGATGTTTGATATAAAAGTTACCAAGGTCTATCTAATTCCTAATTAACTAACTAAAAGTGAATTGGTGACAGTATGCAGCCTTGTCTGATTTCAAACTCTTCTGACAACCTACCTCCGTTTAAGACATAACATGTACAGTGGTTCAATCATAAGTGGCGTTAATAAAAGCAATGAATTTATCCACACATAACCTTCCTCCGCAAAGCAAGACAGATAAACTCCCTGTTGATCTGTCAAGAGGTTTTTCAAAATCAAAGAACAGCATTTGAAGATCGGTATTTGAGAACTTTTCGATTAGGTTACTACTACTTATGCATGTAGGAGTACTCAGTCAGGAATTTATCTTGTACTGAATAGATAAATATTTATAATTTAAAAAAAATAAAAGCCTTTCGATTTCAAATAAAAGAATTTAAAAACAGTGTGTACTTGTCCAGAAAGAATTTCAATTAAAAGATTAATTCCTGTATACGATGTCATAAGAAAATTCTTCCCTCGGCCTTATTTCATTGTTGCACTCATCACAATGATTATTCAAAAAATCAAACAAAAAAAAACTAAAATTTTCAATTAATTGATCCCATCCCATCTATGTATTGCCTGGAGATGATAGATTTGCATAAATCTTATAATGAATGGATTTTTCGTGTCGGATGCATTTTCAAATCCCGGATTCATGCGAATTTGTCACTTTTGATGCAGAACGACAACACACGCACAGCACATGGCAGATGCATGCATCAGCTTGGTGCTGACACCAAGTCTATGCCACGCATCACATCGCATCGCATCTTTCTGCTCAGCACACAGTCCAGAACCTCAGTTCAGGCCAATCGAACCCAGCCCAGTCCAGTCCATCCCATAGCCCTGAGAAAAATTCTACAAGTTTCACTTTTTTCTCGAGCTATAGACGCCGAGTAAAAATACTGAGGGATTCTAAGGTGATGATGAGAATTACATGCCCTGGAAAAAACACCACACCTTGGAAAATATCCTGCAGCTAGATTAAAAATCATGTAATACAGACAAGCTGCATATACTTACTACCTGGTTGAATTATGTCCGCCATGAATCTTAATTTGTGCGACGACGAAGGTCCTCACAACTACGGCAGGAGCGAAAATTAGTTAATATTTGCAAACTTCTGCCCCTTTGTGGATTTAAGGAAAAAATAATGCATTTCGTCTTATGCAGCCCAGGTACATCATCTAGGATAAAAAAGGTATGACTTCTGTTTCAATCGTCAAACTTGGCGGAGTTTGTTTTTACTTTTTTTCTTTCTTAGATTTATTTCTGGTTTATACTATTTAATTTCTGGCAGACATCCGCTGCCGTGGTGTTGTTTCTCGTATGCTGCAGTTACTGCAACAACATCCTGCAAATGCGATTAAAGATTCTCATGCATTGACGTTGCATCAGGCAGCATATAATTAAGTTTCAATTACACTCGGGTTGAATCTCTTGGAATTTTGTTTTTTATTTTTGTTGTTGTTGTTGTTCTGTTGCTTTCGCTTTTTTCCATGTGGATGCGGACATTGGACCAAATGAATACGGAGCGTCTCTTGCGCCTTGCATAGCTAAGCTCGGTTTTGATTGCAATCAAGGTACTTTAGGGTAAGTTTTAGATTCGGAAAAAAAAATATGATTTTGACACTTAGGGCCAGTGTGATATAAAATAAAAGGCTCAAGGCTAACTTTTAATACAAAAGTATTCGAGAAGAATCTTTGTGGAACGTATGTTTGTTTTAATTTTCATCTTGAGATCACTCAATTGGAATTTAAGCACACTCGGAACATTTGTGGAAAGCATCTTTTACTATAACGTTTTCAACAAGTATTTTTTTCAATAAAGTTTTAAAACAATTTATAAAAACTCCATGTGGAATGTATGTGGAACGTGTTTTTTTTTTTGTAAAACATTTTTTTTTTCTAATTTTGCATTAAATGATTGTTTTTTTTTTTAAGGCAGAGAACAAAAAATGTTCTTAAAAAACATGTACAATTAATGTGGAACGTATTTTATTTCTCACATTTTGTCAATACTTTAAGAACGATAACTTAAAAAAGTATACAAAAATTGTATGCTGAATCTTTATGGAACGTATTTGCTCATATACCACTTATAAGGGTCTTCCAGGATTGATCTGAATTTTTGTGGGACGTATTTTGATCTATTAAGTTTTCACAACTAACAACAAGTAACTCATATGGTGTAGAAAATGTTGATGACAATGACCATGGGTCATATGAAGTATTAAGTCTATGTGGAACATATTTAACTATATACAGTTTGTCGATCTGTTTTGAAATCTTTGTGGATCCTATTCGAATTGAATCTTTCTGGAATGTATGTTTGTTTTCATCTTGAGAACACTCAATTAGCATCTTAGCACATTGGGGGAAATTTGTGCAAATATTGTTTCAATAAAGTATTACAAAATTTATAGAAACAACATGTGGAATGCGTTATTGTTTTTAAAACATTTTAATTTAATGATCAATGGATCGTTTCTTAAGGCAGAGAGCAAATTATTTACTTAAGAAACATGTACAATTAATGTGGAACTCAAGAAAGTATTTAAAAATAATATGCTAAATCTTTATGGAACCTATTTGTTGATAGACCACTTATAAGGCCTTTCCATGATTGATCTGAGTCCTGTGGACGTAATTGGATCTAGTAAGTTTTTCCTTTTATTTTCAATACCGACAAAAATGCAAATGTCAAATGTCTTCTCAAAAATAGTGTGGAATGTGGATGATAATGAACCATGGACCATGAGAAGTCTATGTGGAACGTATTTAACTATAAACAGCTTGTCGATCTGTTTTGAAATCTTTGTGGAACCTATTTGTTCATGGATCACTCATAAGCTTTTTTTACGTATGGAAGTAACAAACAAATTTAATTTTTTTTGATCAACTTTACACGACAAAGTTGTGTCTTAATTTTCATTTTGAGTGGCAAGAACATTATTCCAACAAGTATGAAAGGTTCAAATCTCTGAGATTTATCTGGCTGGCGTCTAAGACGCAACTCAAGCCGTCACGTCGCGTCAACTACATCTCATAGTAGCCAAACACGAACTAAGGTATGTTGATGCGCCTTTGCCGTCCGTCCGTCCGTCGCGTCGTTGTATCGCTGTAAAAATTTGCCTCAGTAATTAGCTCAGCAGAAGCCGATTGCTTTGCTTTGCATGCTAACATTTACATTCACTGAATCATAGCCAAGTTCTGATGCTGATGCTGTATACTAAGGCGCTAAGGATGCAAAAGATGTACTTAATCTAGTCTAGCATCGCATAGAAGTCCAAAAGTGAGTCCCAGAGGAAGGGGGTGACGTCTAATGTTTATCCCACTTTGATATGTGGCTTATAAAACAAATTGCTATCGCATAATAATCATGCGTGCGATTAATGGTGAGAGATCACTGCGATCGTCGCGATATCCTTGTTCATTTCATTTTTCATTTGTGTCATCCTTTTATTGACTTAAGTTATATAAACAGAGCATCACACACAGGATGCAATAAAATTCTCATTATGAGGAAAAGAATTTTATGAAGACGAGTAGACGATTCCAAGAGAATAGGTAGCGAGGATTATTAGGAGTGAACGAGTTCGTCATAAAAAGCAACATCAGTGTAAACTTGAATTGTCAATTCTGGTTGGCAGTTGGCATATAGGAATATGATGGCTATAATAATTCTTATCGACTATGAAAAGTCTATGTTGTGTGTTATTGCAGTAATATCCTCAATATATCAGCGCAGATACACGCGAGTCAGAATTCCTGAAATAAACTAATGTGGGAATGACTTCAATCAAATAAAGTAGTCGTAAGTGAGTCGAAGTGCATATAGAAGATTCTTTAAAGGATAATTCAAAATAGAAAACTGCATTGAATTAATGAGTCATCACGCAATGCATACATATGTTTTTGATCAACTGTCAAAAGGAACAAAAAAAATAAGAAATATCCTTTCACTTTGCACAGAAGGTTTCTCTTTTTTATAATGACGAAATAATGAAGATACTTTGCATACCCACAGCAATATACTAGTACTTGTACTTGAATTTATAAGGTGGATTTTTTTTATAGATAACTAGGTTTAATGATGTTAATTTAAATATGGCAGTGTAGGATAATGAGGTTTAAGTCCTTAATTACGTATGGTCTTATTTATAGCTTTATATTCATCAGAGTGATTATATTATCCTACTTGGGCCTTAGGTCTCATCTATGTATGTTAAGATTTGACAACATAAAATAAGAAAAAAACGTTCATCATTTAACATTAAGGCTTGGAACTTGTAATAATTAATCTGAATTCTCTTGGGACTTTGTATCGATTTAAAGTATTTTTTTAATTCAAGATTTTGGCTGGCTTAAAATTACAGTTCTCCTAACCTTTTTGGTCAAAAACAAGGTAATCAATAAAAAAAATCATAATAACAATAAAATAAAAAATAAAAAAATGCGCATACGCCTCAGTGCACATCTGAAATTTTTTTGCTTCTCATTTTAAAATGTACTTAGGAGGTTGTTGTAACCGGTTAATTACCAACTGTCAAATTGAAATTGTTGACAAATTTTGACGTTTCAAGGTCCTAGAATCTTAAGGCATTATTTTTAGAGAGATGTCGGATTGTGCGTTTGTACGTTTGTACGTTGGAGATCACCATCATGCTCTTCAAAAGATGTAGAAAACAATGTGCCTTCTCTTAAACCTATAGTGTTGGAGAAAGCAATCCGTAACTCTGGAGGGCCATCGTATCTAGGTCCAGACAGATACTGGCTTACGCCGTGGACACTGTGGACACCATCGACATCATCCGGAGAACTGAACAAGCTTAATCCAGATCAAGTTGTTGACACCAAATCTGGGCTTCACGTGGTGACGCTGAATATGCGGTAACAGCTTGTCAAACAATCAAAGTAATAGACCATGAATTTGAAGTAGTTCAATCATTCGAATACCTTGGTCCATTAGTAGAACCTGATAACAAAATATAATAATATAAAATAATAGCCTGCTACAGTCTGTTGACAGCTTTTTAAATCCATAAATCTCACAATAATTTCTAAGCTATATATGAATCTAAGACCTGAATGCTTCTAACAGCCATTTATGGACGATTCCGAAAACATAACAATATCTCAAAACATAAGAAGATAGCGTGAACAAATTAAGATCTAGAGACTTCGATGGGCCCGACTTCATTGGTTTTGCCACACTGAGCGAAAGGAAGATCGAAAATCCGGCTTAGTCTGGGCGACTGGAAGCAACGTGGACACGATTGTAAAGGGTAGAAGATAATCGTGATTTAGACAGAGACCTTGACATCAAATTCAAAAACTCTGGAAAACCTTTTAGTAACATCTTTAAAAACTTTACAAAGACTGTTGGTGACGAATAAGTCAAAAAAAAAAATTTGATTTCAAATCTTATTAAAATATTTTGACTTGTTATGTACATAAATGATAAATAACGACAAAATGGCTATTAATACCATTTTCACTTCCCCACGCACTTAATCTGGACTTAAGTAGAATTAATTTGATCGTGTTCACGTCTGTCGCTTACAATTATCCCAGTGCTAATGATTTGTTGAAGGGCTGCATTGTCAAAGAAGTGATAATCTGTCACTCATTGTCTAGATATTTCCCCCCATATATGAATCCCATCAAAGGTATTAAACTACCTTTTTATCCGTATTCCACCAGCATCAGCATCAAGAGCATAAGAGCGGCAGCAACATTCACAGATATTTTTCGTTCATCAACTAACCTAATCACCGTTTCAAAAGCAATCCTCTGCAACAGCTTTTCAAGATTGTTTCCCCCATTTGACACATTGACAGATTAAATGGACCATGTAGCACGCAATCGGAATCGGACCAGACCAGACCCGACCATTATTCCGCATAGAGCCGCCATAGTCATGGCCATGGCCATCGGCGCGGCGCAACCAGCAACAGCAACGGGGCAACATCACGGCCATGGACTTGGGCATTGGGCAAGTGCCTGGGATGGCGGCATAAATGGAGATTTATGCGATCCATGTGATTGCCGCGATTATGATTCAGTTTATGGCGGTTCAGTTATGGAATTCTGTGACCATTTCCCGCATTGCAATCGCATCTGACGCTTATTGATTTTAATCGGATTTGGCAGCCGCAGCTTTAAACCGAACGCCGCCGCCTTCGTAACGCTACAAACTTGGAGCTTATATACACGAGAAGAATCTCAATTGCCCCGAAGGCCTCCCAAATCGATTTGCTACGTCAATTACGCAGCTTCTGCAGGTAAATAGTGAGACCGTTTAGAATCTTTAACTCCCCGGAGACGGACGGAGAGCTTATAGAGGGCTGCCCTAACTCGCTAACGGTAGTTGTGTGTGTTGACGTTTCGAGTCAACATTCTCAATTTGTATGGATTAAGCCTTTGTTAACCAATAAGCTTACATTGGCACCCATCGCATCGCTGTTTGCTTCCATAGAAACATAACCGATATCTACTCTAAGCTCTGGATGCGGTAGTTGCAAGTTGCAATTGCAATATTGTCAGAACCTTTTATGGCCAGAAATAATCAGTAAACCAAACAAAATGTTCTCGTAAGAAAGAAGTTCAAGGAAAATAAACGGAAAAGGAAGAAAATGTACCCCCAAACCAATGTGCCCATAAGCATTGTCCACATTCCTCCTGGTACCTGGTACTTCACCAGTTCAAGTTCGAGTTCGAGTACCCATCAACTTGCCGCCACGCAGCAGTGGAACGGGCTTAAGCATCCGATTTTTCATTGATGAGGATGACGCTAAGAGGGGGATTATAGGAATTTTCTAAATACAAGGAAGCGACAGTAATAGGTTAAGCAAATGGCTAAGCTGAGACCGGTGCAAACACCAAGAACTGTCCATTGCATCGGTCAGTGACTGTTACTCGTATGTGGTACGCAGCAAAAGCGGCAGCGGCTTGGAGATCATCGATCGGCAGCGTTGTCGTCGTCCTCGACCGACGTTCGGCCTCCTATTGGTGATTTATTGAATTAATCTTTTTCTGTCATAAATTTAACTGCATCTTGTGTGCCCACTTTGGTTGAGATCGCAAAGAAAACATGTGTGTGTGTTTTTTTTGACTAAGAAAAATCGTGCAGTAACTCAACATAGGGGCGCTGAAAGCAGCGCTGTCGCACATAATACTTTTCTGCTGTCAAATTGTATTAAAAAAAGTGGTTTGACACCTTTAAAATTATTTCATACTAAATTCTTCCTTAAAGACAAAAATACAGTTTTTACTTTTAAGATTGATAATGTAAAAGCGATATGGTCTTCTAAAAGGAAGCCCTGAAGTTTGGCAGTTGAAACAGAAAATACTATTAAAGCTACATCTGTCAATTGATTGTTATTTATTTATTCTGCTCGCTAAGACTTTCAACACAAACTTTTGAACTTTGACAGTTGATAATGGCCATATTGTTGAAGTTTAACATCTGTCAAATAAGATGTACCAAAAACGTCACTGCTGTTCTTAAGAGTTTCAAAAAGAATTCAAGGCAGTCGATTTTACGTCTTTGACAGAAACTAAGCTTCACACAGGCTTAATATTATAGACTGTGCTTTGCTTGAACTCCGTTACAAAGAGAATCTTATTAAAATCTATGAGTTTCTAAGTTGACAGCACTGACTGAAAATTATAAAACTCTTCACTTTGTAACACAAGACCTTGCAGAACATTTTACTATCGGAGAATTGAACTTTCATCTGCCGATTGCACCGGTTGATCGTGTTTCAGTTAGAAAATTTTATAGAAATTATTGGGTGCTCTTAGGCATTTAATACACACATACATACACATACACATATGTTATGTATAAATGCAGTTTTTAGTCCAGTTTAAAATTTTGTTCTGTTTTCGTTGTGAGGTATTTTCTTTAAATTTTGCGGAGGATGAGGAAGAATTATGTAATTGATGGAAATGGTTCAAGAGCAATAGCTAGCGGCAAAAATGGCAGTTGTAACCTGTAAAGAAATTTCATCATATAAATGGAATCAACCAACGCATTTTATTCCATGGAACAAATGGTAGATCTTCGTACCTAACTTAAACGTGTTTAACAAAAGTTGATCAATTTTTCATACAACATGAGGTTCAAGTAAGAAGTATTTTTTAAATTCGATATGTTTTCTATATGACGAAAAATACATTTTTGTAGAAGTTTTGTAAATAACTTGATAATAAAAATGGAAAGAAATTATAGTTGCTAATGTAACGCTCTGGTCTCGACAGCTAAAGCACGGTCTGCCACGCTATCACCTACCATAAAATGCACCACAGAAGACTTTCCCAGATGTTTCTTCTTCACTCATGCGAAATATGTCAACAGTTTACCGGAGTCTAACAAGCTTAATTTTTGACATGATATCTTCTTCGAGGTAGATTGCAAATAGTTCATGATTGTAACGTCTCCGATGTTCGGAATCGTTCTTCCTCAAAGGCACCTTAGAGTGCGTTTAACTAAGCAGGTCTTGAATCCATAAGTACTGGCAAAATTATCATACAAAACTTTAACAGACTGTAGACCACTCTGTTGTCTTTAATCAGCTGCCCTCGTATTTCTTCCTCTATGTTGTTATCGGCTGCTACTTTTGACCCAAGGTATTTAAGTATTGCATTACTTCAAATTCATAGTCCGCCGCCTTGATTGTTTGAGAAGCTGTGTTGATAGCAGTCAAGGCCACCACGTGCAGCTGCAGATTGTTCCAAAACCTAGATCTAGAAGAAATCGTGTACTATTTGTTTGGTTCTCCCGATGATGTCGAAGACGTTTGCGTAAGCTAGTATCTGGCTCGACATAGCCAGATCCTCCTGTTGGATACCAGAGTCACTGATTTCTTGCTCCAACTCTAGGTTGAAGAAGATGCAGTTCAAAATATACTCTTGTCGGAGTCTTTCATAGATGTTGATTGTTCTGGATAGAAATCCAATTATTTTAACTTTGCTGGCTATATTGGTCAGTGAAAGAACATAGTCATGTCAGTTTATCTGGGATGACGAATTCTCTCAAGGCTTTGAATACTTCATTATCATCGGCGTTAAGACTAAGGCTCGGTCATGGGCTCCTTAACCAATCGATCCACCTTGTTGGTATAAGAGCAATGTTTTAGATCTTAAAATGATGTAGAGCTAGAACTGTTTCTTCGAGACATCAAACCTGAGATTTCTACCGATTCTTGATGTTATGAAGATTCGTGAGGAAAAGGATTATTTCAACAGATTAAACATTTATCCGCATTCCTTCACGAGCTACTCCATCACAAGGTAAATCGTATATGGTATAATGTATTTACATCTTAAGCATTCCATGCAGATTCAATTTCCCAACATGATTTTCCAATAGTTCTATCATTTTCCTCAGTCACTTTTTTTTCGACATAATAAGGTCACCTTGTCAAGCCTCTCCAGCTTCGGCTTCTGCTCGTTATTTGTCTACTTTCAATAACATTATAGCCATCAAATAACCCAACAATCATCCTAAAACTCCAAATCAGCCAACACTTTCTGTCAGCACTTATGTAGTTCGCATGGAAACTACACACATGTTAAGTTGCCACTGATGACTAACATGGCATCGCGCCCATCCCATCCCATATAATCGTCGCGTCCGTCGTCGTCGGTCGTAAGCGCGTTAACACCCACCTTGACTTGTCCCACTTTGCCACTTTGGGATTTTTCCCAAAATATGCACCCAGTCATACGCTAATTGTATATTCCCAACCGCTTTTACAATGGAACCAAACAAAATTACCATCTCTGGAAGCGCGCTCTGAACTCTGCTGATGTTGGAACTCTTTAGCCAACCATATGATGACGATGAAGTATATGCATGCTAGCCAGGCCAGTGCTGTGGCATCAGCACATGGAGGCTTATAAAAAACTTCCCAAGTGCCAATCAATGATTGCACACAATGACTCGCCTACTGGACGACTCGTATCCACCTTGCTATTGCTGCGACGCATAAATAACCATCATTTGCACATACCACGACCTGTAACCCACAATGGTGCTCCAAGAATGTTCAGGTACACCTATGGAGGTATAGTCACCGCTGCTGGTGCCTCTCGGACTTCGAACTTTTATACCAGCAGCAGCATCATCAACCAGAACAACTAATCCAATTGTCAGTGTGACGTGTCCTACTTGTTCGTCCATTCAGCGATAATTTCATTTGCAGCTTCCCGAGTATGCGCATGACTTTGGTCGTTCGTGGTCGCAGCCGCAGCCGCCGCCGGCCGTGTCGTTTGGTCGTCCTCTGAACTATTCACATACAAACCGCACTGCATCATCTTGTCCCGCTGTTTAAACTATCAATTGGACAAAATGGAAAATAAAACCTTTCTGGAGTTGAGCGTTCCAGAGAGGAATACCGCTACCGTTGCGCTGCTTTTGTATACGGCGTTTTAGCATCTCGAACTTTATTGAAACAAAACAATGCCAATTTAACTACTACCTGTTGATTCAGCTTCGGCTTCGGCTTCTGATGCTATACAGATGATTCTTTAGCTGGTGCTGGTGCTTCGGCATGGTGAAGATGACCGTGGTCGCAGCTTGCCATTAGGATGACCATTTTTGGACTTCTTTGAGTCATATACCCATGGCACGGCTTTGAGAGAAGAGATCCAGACAAACAAGTTGTTTTCAGTGCGGCGCGTAAAGTTCCCCAGGGGTGGATTTGCCTTAAAAGGGCGTTTTTAGTACTATTTTTGATGTTTCAAGGGGCCCAATATCATACATTTAAAATGGTTATATGACAGTTCCAGAAAGATTGCTCAGAACTGTGATAAACACACTCGTATTTTAAGTTTACAAATCATGGAGCTTAAAATAAAGACTTTTATGGCGCCTTAGAAGTGGCATTACTCCGTCCCTGAAATTAAAACAAAAAATGAGCGCAATCACTGCCATTTAATGCGCCTGCCGCTAGATAGCAGCCTATTTGTGATTTGACCTTTTATGTTTTGCGCCAAATCTAAACCACTGCACCGCAATCGACCGACGACGACGCAACGACCGACGCACGCACGCGACAACCGACCAGGGATCTACCAGGCTTGTTTTTGGCCACGAGAAATATCCAATCGAAGCAGCTGCTTCTCGAAGCCTTTTCACGTGTATTTAACAATCGATGATGCCAAAGAATCAATGAAGAACGAAGAGTCCCGGATTCCTGACAAAAAAAATTCCGTAACAATTGCTCGTAGGCTGATGATGATGGTGATGGTGATTCTGGTATTCTCTTTGTCACCGCACAAGCCTACTGCGAATATGGACGATTACCTATAGACAGACCAATACCAAGTTCTCTATAGAGATGAAAGGTTTCTAATTTTAAGGTAAGCATCCAGGCACATCGGGTATTATATAGTTCCAAACAAGAATAAGTACCAAGAAGCAGGTGGCTTCTTCTTCTGGTGGACCTGTTGATGATGAACTGGACATGTAAGGAGCGACTCAATTTCTACTAAAATAAAAAATGTAATTAAATGATGGGTTAAACTAAAATGGAAAGGAACGGACATTATACGAGTGTATATGTATTATGATGAAGATCTGGGCCAGATGCGGGTTGACAGATAAAAATACCTCTTTTAGCCAATCAATTTGGCAGCAATCACATGAATCAAATGAGAGGTCTGCTTTGAAGATTGATGTTTGAAAGAAGAATCTGGAGAAGTTTGATTGGAAATGTCGAAAAGAAGACGGAGATCTGTCAATACCCCAATAGATCTTACGGTACATGGATATTTGAATCCATGGTATTGTTCTTATGGGTCATATATGTATACCTTCATGACGCATGTTTTGGCAGAAAGTTGCGTGTACTATTTTGAGGGCAATTAAGATAGAATATCTGAAATCACTTGGTACATTTGCTTACCTTGATGGTTCCTCAATGAGGCTTGGTGATTATAAGTCTCTTTTTTTACCTAATTGAGACCAAAATGATAAAATGTGAAAGACAGTATACTCTTTTAGACTACTACTTTACCGACAGATATCTATTAGCAAGATGGTGAGCAGGACACCATGGTTTAGTGTGGAACTTAAAAAAAAACTTTGGATTTTTACCGCCTTTTATTCTTGAGCGTTCTTATTGGTTCACATGCTTACCTATTGAACATAACTGATCTTGTATCGATAAACGCAAAAGCTTTCAAGACGTTTGAATTAGAAACTTAAGACTATAACTAGTGTCAGTTTGACATCATGAACATGCAAATGAAAGTTTTATCTTTTATGGTTTAATGCCTATTAATAGACTTCGGAGTTGTGAACCATATTTCCGAATCGCATAACTTAATATAAAATAATAAATACTAACAGCCTTATTTAATAGAATCCACTAAACAGATGAATAGTTATGCAGTGTATAAGGATTTATGTAGGCTCTATTCAAAGTTGTATAAATTCCTATTTATAAAAATTTTTCCTACAAATTACAGTTATGTAGTTCTTATATCAAAAAAAGTACCAAAATGGGAAATCTATTCCATTTAGATGTCATAATTAAATCAAGAACTGTTTTTTTTTTTTCAATGAAATATGTATGTAGGTAAATAAATATCTAATGACAACCATACAAAATGGAATCGAAAGGGAAGAGAATGTGTTCGTCAAATTGGGACGAACTTGGATATTTACGGACTCCTCAATTGTTGCTGTTGAGGTCAATTTCAATAATTTGTTTTATATTTTCTATCGAAAATCTTTATTTATTTTTAAATTCTTCATCGCTTAGTCATGGTAACACGATTTTAATTATATAAATCATTTCAAAAGGAAGAAAATTGAAAAGACTTTTTTATATTTTGTTTATTTCTATTATGGATACCATGGAAACCATGACATTTTGTCAATATAATTTCCCTATTCAGTCTCTATTCAACCTCAAAACGCGTTTAGCTTATTATGGCTCTATTCAACGTTGTATAAGTTTTATAAATAACATTTTAGCGTTTAGAGGCATTATAAAGAATGTATAACTTTATGCAGGCTTTATGTGGCGTATATAAATAAGGCTGTAAATATTTTTGTGAACACACAAAATTCTAAACTAATGGAGAGAACAGTTTCAGAGGAACTAAGAAATCATTAACTAACTAGGGAAACAATTGATTTACAGGGGTGGAATCGGCTAAGCTGATAGTTGACTATCAAATTTGACTATTATTTTGACTTTCAAATTTGATATTACCTATACACTTTTCCGTCTGTGTAAGATGATCACTTTCGTGTCACTTTTTTTGCATAGATTTGGTATCACTTACAAAGAAACTAATTTTTATTTTTCAAGTTTAAATATATGTATTTGAAAACCACTAGTTTGAATTCGGAAGGAACTTTTTAAAATGTAAGTAAATTTAAGGAACCAATTTAAAACAATAGCTTAAACATATTAATTTATGCCTAGGACACACGCTAATAATCACCAAATGAACATTTAGGCTAATTTCATGGAGCAGCATTCAGATTTGGCCAAATCATTTGCTTCAGAGGGAAACACCATCTAACGAATTTAATTTTGATCAAATTGACAGCTAAATAGGTGTCACTTAGAAAAGTCAAATAAAATTTGACATACAGTCATACTGACTATCACTTTACACAGATCAATTTTCTTAAATTTGACTGTCAACTATCAAAAATCACCTTACACGATTCCACCCCAGATTTTCTCAAAGATTTCTTAGAAGTTAGAAGACAATCAAGCTGTCGCTAAAATGCATTTTTCTTAAAATTACCAGTCATGACATATCCCCGAAAGCATTTTTAAAAATATTTTAAAAAGACAAACAAACATGAAATGAGCGAATCTTTATCTAAACCCAGTTTCACAGTGAACGTTTAAAACTACAGTCGACAATCTGGAAATATTTGTTTAATTTTATTTATAATCTTTTTCACTACATATTAAATTTGTATTGCTATATTAATTTTAAATAAATAACATTTTGTAAAAAACACAAATATTTCGCGATATATTAGCCGTGTTTTATTGATATTCACTCTCGAGCATATTAATACGAGTGCCAATACCAATAAAACGCTTTGTTCACTTTTTAACTCACTCTTAATTTTACTTCCCAAAGTGTCAAAATTTATAATATTGATTTTGTAGTTAGACTTACAGCCACCAGCTAAAAGTTGACCACCTGAGCAATTCCCTGTTCAATTTCATTGGCTTATATCGAAGAGCGAAAAGTATTCAACTAAGTTTCCGGCAACTTTAAGGACCAGTTGAATAATCATGGTTCAATAATTTCTTTAAATTATTATCTATCCATTTATTTGGATAGTAAACATTCTTTTATTCTTTTCATTCAATAAACAAGATATAAGGAGACAAAGGTTAACATGAAATTATGAAGAAATACTAAGCAAACATTTCGAGAAGTTACTTTAAGTTTGCTGCAGTGTCATAATTACCAACTTATTCTACTCAATGCCATATCGAAATATGCGCATATTTTAATAATGTTTTCATAATATGTATGTTATGAATAAATACATTTATCCTAATAATAACAAATTTATCTAATATTTTGTAACAAATTGATTTCAGTAAGTTTACTTACGAAATAATATTGTTTTGATAATAATAATTTCAACGAAAAGAATGTTTGGTTTAAAATTTGTGGAACGCTTCCACATATATTTATCACCGAACACAACCATAATTAATATATTTCTTGCTCCACTTGACTGCCTCCTACATTTCACTATCCAAAACTCTATCTTCACTAAACACTTTTATTGATTACGAGCTTATTTTTGTTCATTAATGAGGTGTTGTTGGTTTCCTTGTAAAATTTTGCGATGTAGCGTATTACACCTGTAGCAGCGATTTATTTATTGTTTTGTAGTTTTAAATTTTTTCCACTAAGAATTTTCTATTTTTCTATTTGATGAGAAGTTCCAGAACAAATGTATACATTTTTCATTTCTCAGATTTCTGACATTTCCAATTTTGATTTTCCATTATTTCTCACCGTTCAAACCTTGAAAAATTAGCCAAATTAATCCAACTGTTTTCGATTTTTAAGAAAAAACAAATACAAAATTCCTTTTTAAATATAACCCGAGTTGTATTGGTAATGTTTAGCTAAAGGGTTTTAGCCCACTATTTCGGTAGATGTCACTTTTGGAGCTATAATTTTTGGACATTTCACAAGTAGGAACTACGCCCAATTAAGAAAAATGGAACGATACACGCTTCAACAACGCCTTTTGTATTAACTGATTGGGTCTTTGAAATGCATGAAAATGATCCGGAATTTCATCGAAATATCATCTTGATTGATGAGGTCCATTTTTACTTCGATGACAGTGTTATCTTTCGAAGGGGTTATCATTGGCCAACAAGATCTTATTATTCAACACCTTCTACGCTAAAAGCCAGCGTAGATTCAAGACCTCAAAGATGAAATTCGCTATTGAGGACAAACAGTTGTTAATTTGCGATTTGGTGATGGAAAATTTCATGAAAAGGATACGGTTCTGTAAGCGTAGCTGAGGAGGTCATTTGACAGATATTGTTTTTTGACTTCATACCTTCTTCTTTACATTGGAATAGCCATCCGATCATTTATATACATATCTCAAAAAATTCCATTATTCTTTAAATATCAAAATAACACCTCCTTCTTGTTTGAAACCCTGTATAGAAGTTATACATGATCAAAAAAAAGTTTTATCCAATTTATAACTCAGTTTTAGTTTTATCCTAAAATAAGTACACATTCTTATATTGATTGTGTATATTTGAAAAATTTCTATAGTTGATCTCAGGTCGAGTTGAATAATTCTAAAGTTTTTCTCACTTTAGTTTACTGATGAAAACTGGCATATTTCAATGACGTTTCCAAAATACTAATTGAAATTATTTGCTTCAAATGACTTGTTTAAATTCAGAAACGAAATAATGTACATAGTTATATCTTCAATTCTTTAATTCCAAAAATATTTGTTTCTTCTGATTCCAGGCTAGTGTGTTTGTCTAATGCAATATTATATGAGTCCGCTTTTCACATTTGTGTTTTCTGAAAATATCGTATCTTGTAATTTATAAAAAAACATAATATTTCGATGCCTTAAATACCATTACAATTTTGTTTATGATGTAGGGTTTTCCGTCAAAATAAATATTAATGAGCTTATTTACATAATAACTTCAACTAACGACTCATAGTTCTATCAATCAACATTTTCATGATGCATTCAAATTATAGAACCCGACTTGACAACAAATTACAGTTTACATTTTCCAATTTTTGGTTTCAAATTAAAATATTTTCTCTTCGGAATTTTGCCTCAATGATGATGATGCTGATGCTGGATGACGAAAACCCCATCTCAGCTAGATTCATACAATACAGTATTTAAGCATCACTCATTCATTCAAATTCATCTAACTCAATTAAGCTGATATCATATGCTTGTATGTAAAAAACCGCCTGCATCGGTGAAATTTAATTACAAGATTCAGCCTTAAACCAAATGATCTTGATGATGCGCTCAGTCTGACCATCATCATCATCATCACCAACATCGTCGTTGTGGACCGATCCTGATGCAGTGAGGTATTCCAAACACACACACACACATTCACACACATAATATGACGTATTTCCTGGTAGCCTTTAGGCCAAGTAATTACTATTCTTTAGTTTCTAATGGAGAAATACTTTTGACACCCCACATGACATTCTTCAGAATTAAATATGACACAAGGTAGGCAAGGTACAAGACACGAGAGTAGGTAAGGCTTTGTAGCTCAGCTATTTGATGCCCCAAACACATTTTTCATGATTGCATGGGCTGAAGTTTTAAACCCCGAGGCGACATTTCATAAAGGGAAGAAGTTTCACTGAAATTAAATTACCCTCAAACGAGAGATGCGTGTCAGAAAAACATATTTCTTCAAAAACAGAAAATGCAGATATAGTCTTGGACCCTCTACGAGTATAAGATGCGATAACATAACCTTTAAGAAGTCCAAATTGAATACTTTGTACTGCCTTCATGTAAATAGAAATTCCACAAATTTTTTTCCTTATTTTTCTATGTTTTTTTTGTTTGTCTATTTTCTAGACATTGGGAAAATGAGCTTAATATCTGTCTATGGGTTGTCGGCCTTCTTTATAAAACGATAAACGCGCATACACCTGTCATAATAGCAGATAGCCGGCACACTGGCCCTTCAAACTAATAAGAATGGAAATATGACGCGACGACGCACGGTGCCATTGTGGGCGCGTATCCTTAGTCACATTGGGCAGGAACGTCGTCGTTGAGAGGTGAATTTTGCAAGGACTCGACAATTTTCGAAATTTGTTAAAAGGCTTTTAAGAAATTGTTTTTTTCTGGTTCAGTGTTATTGAAATAATGAGTTTATTATGTACTCATATTTTTTTAGTGACATATGATTTAAAACGTCAAATTTTAGTTAGAAGGGTTAAATTAATCTTATATTTTTAAACTTGTAAAAGTTTTGCTTAAAAAAGTGATTAGCCGTTAAAAAAATTGATATGAAAATAATTTGTGCAGTGAATTTTTTCTGATTTTCCTATTTGAAAGGGATCTTAAATAGATTCTATGTTTTCTATGTTTTTTTAAACTTCTTATTTTAATTGCTTATGACTAATCAATTTTTAGTTTATTATTTAGTAAGCAAATTTTGAATTTTCTATGTAAGCTATGTTTTCTATGTTTTTTTTACGAAATTATCAAAACACACAAAGATCGTGGCTGAATCACTAATTACTTAACAATTAGCCATTAAAGTCTGTAATAAGCTAAATTGGTTGAAATTATGCTATAAAACGCTTTCTATGTTTTTTTGTTGGTACTTTAATACGTACACATTATCCCAAAGTATTTATTATTTTAGGGAACTCATGCTCTCTTCTTATATTTCTCTGAAATATTTTTTCTTTGTTTACTTCCTTGTTCTTATATAATTTACGTTTTTACTATTTTGTTTAACTTCCTAATAGGAAAAAAAAAAACATAGAACTATATCGAAAACCTAACGCTCTTTGCATTGAAGTGGGATATTTTTGAATAATTTTAGATAACATATTAATTTATTAATTGATTACTAAATTTTCATGAAAATATTCTTGTTTGCAATGTCTTCTATGATTTTTTTTTCAGTTAAAAAATTCGATTTTTTGTGGGAACGGAATTAAATCAATAATATGTTATGAATACAACAGTTTTTGAGACGCTCTCTCTATAAGGGGTACAATTTCATAAACACGACTTAAAGTGTCTTTTTTTACAATGCAATGTTTTCTATGTTATATGATTTCATACGGAAAGTTTAATAAATCGATACATCGGCGTCAATTAAGAAAAAAAATTGCAATTATTAGAGAATCTTACACATTTTTGTATTAGAGCATTTGAATTTTGGTAAGAAGTATTTTCTATGTTTTTCTTGATTTTATAATAATTCAATAGAATATCCTCAAAATAAATAGATAACTTAATCACATTGAATTATTTACCATTTTAAAATTTGCAATCAAATTTTTGTGTCAATTTCTTTTTTTTCATGAAGCATTTTCTATGTTTTCATTTTAGAAATATCAAGGAAACATAGAAAACATCGCAGTTGAAATTTAATCAAAAATAATTTTTGTGAAAGTTCTACGCACTTATTTTTGAAGGAGTTGTCAAAGCATTTTGCAAAAAAAAAACATAGAAAATGTACTAACACAAACTTTGCATCTGGGAATGTTGCAACTGGGAAAATTCTCCTGCGAATTTATTTGAACGCGGGCGGCATATCATAATTGCTATGATATTGCTGTTTTGCATCATCTCACTCATTCCTTAAACGGTAGCAAGAGGCCACTCATGATAAGACCAAAGGTTCATAAGAAATCACATTTGCATACGCGAAGAAGCTGGCCAGTGTGGCGGCCTCCCTTAGTGGCAGGTAATGGCACAGCAGCGGCTGGCGGCGGCGGCGGTGACGGTAGCGGTGGCATACAACACAGCCTCTTATTTTGAGAAAATAAAGTTTACTTATACGAGAAGAAGGTACACAATACAACCCAACTATCAACCTTATCTCTTCCATAGGCTCTAAGCCAAGGCACATCCTTATTAGATATGACATGCAGTTCACGAACAAATAAGGTAATGGCGCAGCAAGACAATTGTACAACAACTTGTAAGTAGGAAGGTATACTCTCGTACACAGAGACGGAACCAAGACCGCAAAAGGGGCTCTATTCATAAATTATTCACGAGCTCAATTCACTTTTCGATTTTATTAGTCAGGAAAGTTAAGATGTGTGCCGTGAAGCCTGCCTGCACCAGACGAACAAGAAACAAAAACCAAAAAAAAAAAAAAGTGGTTCTACCTCCAGAGCAAGGAGAAGTGATCATGATCTCTCTTGGATCATAGCTTCATATATCATCTAGTTTTTTTTTCGTTCTTTTTTTTAAAGAAAACAGAACTTTCTGTCCAGCTCTCCAACTCACTCAATTCATTTCATTTTGGGGCTACACGACAGAGTTGACTTTGTCCGCAACCGCTCGTCATGCCACCGCTGTGCTGCTGGAGCACCACATCGAGGAGGCAGTATATCTTGGCTCCCAGTCGCATCGCAGCCAACCGAGAGATGTCCTTTTATCGGAAAGAACTTAACATTTCATTGTGCTGGCTGATGCTGGCCTGGAACTGGAACCATAAGATACCCACAGATAGAAGCACACAACAGTTCAAAGGAATACTTCCGATGATACATATTCAAGATGGAACCATTAGTCATTGCGGAGGGAGGTCTTTCTTTAGAGCTCTCTCTCTATCTCTCTCTCTTGGGGGTTTTTAATGTGAACAAAACAATACCATTAGTAAGTAGTATCAGGAGCGCTGCTGCCGGTCGCTTCGCTGGAGTGGAGTAGCGGCAAAATGCTGCCATGGAATAGGCCAAGACGTAACTGGAGTTAAAAGATGCTTAACACGACGATTCCCTGAGTAGCCTTTCGTGTTTTTTTAGTGCAGTTTGAGGTCGAATTTTGGTGGGGTATAAGGTGCTTGATGTGGCATAAGGTGATTTCCGCAATAAGTGCATAAGATTAAAATGTTACGCCATAATATTTGTATACTCTTTCCAGAAGGATGACAGTGGAGAGGTGATTCCAGGAGAGAACACACCTATTCTGGACGTCATTCATGATGGTGCCCATTTGACCTTCTCTGTGTTAGCCCAGTCACATGAAGATAAGAAGATAAATGGGACTTGACACAAAGATTTTGATATCTTTTCTGTATGGAGAGGGACTTTGGTGATCAAAATATAGATAACCCTATTAGCAGTTAACATGGTCGTAATGGATTATAACGGGAAGATATTTGTTCTGATGGAAGATTGCTTACATTGTAGAAGATTATCTCATTGAAATAGTAACTTCGATGAAAGACCTAACTTGAACGTTCTCCAAAACAAAGTATGTCTTCAGTTCTCTACTCATAACTAAAATACTCCCACTTAGTAACGAAGTCTTTCTAATACTATTTTTGATATCAGTTAATTTTCTGTTTATGCTTCAAAACGAAAATATCTTCATTTCTTCATGGAGCATTATGAATTCATATCGAAGACCGACAAAAAGAGTCTTTTCAATCAAATTAAATCCTTTGTAGATCGTGGCCACGAATCATATCAAAATGAACTGACCATTCGAAAGAATCATCTTCGAGAAATTCTAGAAAATGAAGATAAAATCTATGAGAATGAATTTATAGAAAAAATCAAATCCCGAGTTGATGAAAATATTCGACAACGTCAATTATACCTTTTGACAATGAAAGAAGAACGAACAAAGGAGAAAGAAAAGTTTGTTGCTTCGAAGAAATTGCATCAAAATATGCTGAACTGTCTTGACATTCGAGATGAATTGAGGCGAAAAGACTATCGGGAAACACAACTTTGTCAATTAGAACAAATGGATGAAAAGCTCAGGGCTCTACAACGAGAGAAGAAAGATGAAGAATTTTGGTTTAAAGTTCAAAAGAAAATCGAAGATAACATCGATGACAGACAAAGCAAAGAGAACGAATTGAAGAAAGCCTTGCAAGCAAATCAGTGTCGGATATTAGGAAGTCAACTAGAAGATCTTCGTCAGATAAGAGAATTGGATCAAGCCCATACAAAGAAAGAGAAGGAAGAAATCGATCTTAAAATGAAGACTACCCAAGGTGATGAAAAACAACAAACTCTCGAAGCTCGAAAGACACAAAGTGAAGATGTAAAGAAGTCGCTGAATACAATTTGTGAGCAACAAAAACTACTGATTGATGAAGCTGAAAAGTTTGAGAATGTTTTCCACGAAGAAACAATGCGACAAGTGAATAAGGAAATCGAAGAAAGTGTCAATAAAAATGTCAAACTCAAACAGGATACCTTGGACTATTTGAAGTACATCAAGAAATTCAAGAATTTTGTAGCCGATCAAGATCGAAAACGAACCGAGATTGGTGACGAATTGGACAAGAGATTTTTCTGTTACAAAAATCACCACAAGAAGAATTTGACAGCTAGCAAGCGACAAGAAGCCAAATCAACTCATAATATTTTGCTGAAACAAATTTGTGAAGAACAAGCAAGAAGACTGAAACTCGAAGCTGCCGAAAGAGAAAATAAAATACTTGACAATCGATTTGTGAAGATTGAAGTTCGTGACAGACTTAAAGAACGATTCAAGGTGAAAAAAGATCTTGACGAACAATTGGAAGAACTTAATCGTTTGAAAGAGGAAAAACAGAAACTATTCGAAAATGAACTAAATCGTGCCGAAGAAGATCAAATTTATTGTGAGGAGTTGCTGAAGAAGCATATGACTGAGGGTTGTGATTATTTGGCTCCTCATCCGAATTGGAAACTATTGACTTGTTGTAGGGAGACCGATAGCAAGAATGGGTAACATTGACTGTCAAAAAGTCTACAATAAAATTTTATGTAAATCTTTTTGTTTGAATAAATATTGGCATAAGAATCCGTCCCGGGATTTTGATAAAACATTGCAGTATCTACTTTAGAAATTTCAATTCAGTTATAATGACTTCAGAACTTTGATATTTGACAGCAGTCATACTATTGAAGATTGATCTGTCAAATTAGCTGTTATTAGTTCAGTCAATTTCAAATTTATTTTCACACATTTTGCGCGCTGTACGGTCACCACTGGTTGTGTGATTGGTGCTTTAACTCGAAGCATCAGATCTATCAAAAATTTTGAATCTGTCAATGGAAGTGTGGTATGGTAGTCTAGGCTGAAGAAAAGAGACCATCGACAACAATTAGTGTTCACTAAACGGGGTCGGAAATTGATCCATTTTGATCGGAAAAATATCTTCCACACAAATGGATCCGCATATTTCTTTGACAATTTCTTGGCCAGGCCATTTCGTCCATGATGTCCCAACCACGCCTTTAAAATCAAAGATAGAAAGCGATTGATGAAAAATTCTGCAGTTCTGATCATCTTACAAAATCCTACATAAATTCGAACTGTCAACAATTCCTGTCAACAGAATAAGAATATCAAATATCATATGAGTCCAGTTCACCTTTCATATCAAGCTAGAATGTTCCAACAAAAAAAGTTGCCCAAACAGAAGATCAAAACCCATTACCCATCTAATAGCTTCCATCTATCTAACACCTTTTTCTTTTGCCTTCGAGTTTTAAATATATACATATTTATGTATGTGCAATCACATAAGATACTTCTGAATTATTATTATATTTAGTTAAATTATTTCCACTTTATGCCACAGCAGTATCAACATTCCAGCAATATCCACTAATAATCCAGTTTCCGCATCGTCATCATCATCATACGATATTTTATTAACCAACTTGTAAGAGGCAACTTGGACTCGGACTTCGGTCTGGATGCTGAGCATTTATGGTGTGCAAAGCAGGACCAGGACTTGGACGAGCACTGGAATCAACTACATACGAGTACTTCTTGCTTCTTCGGAACGATCTAATTTCGAATCTAATTCAACTTTAGCATATAAATTGGAGAGTGCATGCAAAATTTAGCATTTTTCCACAACAACAACAACAAAAAGGTCCATCTTGATGGAAACGTCTAGTGATCGTAGGCTATACGTGTGCGGAATCTTTGGTCATAAAGCTAACTACTATTAAGTGTCGGCTTCGGGAGAGCACAGCCAGCTACCAGTTACCCATGTGGGCACTCTCCACCGCCACCGCCACCTGTAATCTATCCGGAGAATCAATCTTTTTATCTTGGCCATAAATTCTTATTATCTTCTTGGTAGGAGCTGCCTACCGCTGCTACTGCGCCTGATGCTGGTTGCAGCTTGCTGGTTGGTACTGCTGCCAAGCGATAGCCATGTCAGTTGCACAATGTGTTCCACAAGTAAAACACTGTCGAACAAGTTAATGTCCGGACTATGGATTGAGAGGGAAGCCTTTAGCGAACCCAATGCGGTAGATGGTGGAGCATGGAGTAAGTTCTCCATCGTAGCGTCGTCGGTCGTTTTAGTCGTAGTCATTGTCCTCCTCGTCCTCGCTTGATTGCTGCTATTCAAAGTAATACAATTTAATTAGAGGCGAATTTGTTACAACGACCGTTTGCATACCGAAAGAGCATCAGTGTCGGGCTCGGGTTCGAGCTCGAGCAGCGTATAGTCACAGTGTGCAGAATGACATGCACCTCCGTGCACAATTGGGATGAATCCCATGTTATGGTGGCTTCAAAGTCAACTCCTCCAACGTGCATATAACGTAAAAGCCGCAGACCCATAAAAACCCCAGCGATACACATGTTCGGGGCTCATTATCGATTTGCCAATAAGCTGCTGCTGCCGTGGCACAGTGCCAATTATTGACACAACATTTCCACTGGCATCATGGCCAGACCGGGCCAGGCCAGGCCAAAGTATGTATGCCGATGCCACTATGTTCGCTGGCTGATCGATCGACTCTGGAACTCAGGCCGCCACCTCGCGCCGGATCCCCTGGTAATGAGGTTGATGTGTTCCCAGAGTGGTTTTTGGGTCTGGGACGCGGCGGCGATCCACCAGCACAAAGTGCCTGCCTTGTTTCCCTCTAAATGCAAATTACCTTGTAATCTCGGTTTCGTGGAATGACAGGGCACATAGAGTCGGTCGGTTTGGGATGCGCTTATGAGCTTCAATCGAGAGGAAGACGCGACTGAATCGCGTCAATCGCAGCTTCGTTTCGTTTCGTTGCGTTGCACTCGTTGGAAATGCATGCATTTTCCTTTGGGTTTGGGTGATGTCAAGCGCCAAAAGGTCTTGATGTTGCTGCTGCTATAATGGCCAGACTGATGGTGGTAAAACGGCGGCGGCGCGGCAGTGGTAGTGGCTGTGACATAAAAATACAAGACTCCTGCGAACCAATTTGCTCCTGTCACACTTTTTGCTAGCCAAGATGTCGCACCGAATGGGTGCGCTCAGATTCAGCCAGCAGCAGCGTCAGCACTCACTTTGGCTAACATGGTCGTAACTTTTCACTCACTTTAACTAAGTTTGGTCTGTTGTTTGCGGGTGTCTTTTTAGATTGTGTTAGCTGTCAGTGAGTCGATTGGCGAATTTGTTTGTCTTGACAAATGAAGATTTGAGAAATGGTTGTTGTTTTTTTAGAGCTTCCTTATATTTTCGAATCTTATTTGGTTTCTATAAAGATAAATTTAAATGATAAAAGTGTGTAGACAAGATTTTTAAAGAAAGTGTGTTTATTTGGTTATTAACTTTTCAAAAAAAATTTGAAAATTGAGAGTGCAAACATTTTTCAACACTTAAAGTTATCTAATAAGTCTTCGATTTGAAGTTAGCCAAATGCAAAATGCAGACATAAGATTTTAAAGTGAAATTTCTACCATAAAAAGTCATCTTTGTTCTAAAATTCTGCTGAGAAGGTCGACATACGTACATCTTCATCCTAAATAGCTTTGTGCTATTGGACTTTTCAAAGTCTAAACTATTTGAATATGTAGGTACTAAAATTGGTAAAAACCCAGTTTCAGTTTAACATAGCTTTAACATAGTTTTAACAGCTTAACAAAGATTGGAGTTCTTATGACGAGCTACTAATTAAAAGTTAAATATAGCACAACAAAGATTAGAGTTCAAATTGGGCACCAAGCCGTCCGAAAAAGATTTCTGGGATTGTAATCCAAAGTAAATGCTTCGAATGATACCTATCTCAGATTGCTTTAAAGCGCTTTGGATAGTATTCCTTTAGCAACTACTACAGAAGGATAAGTTAAGTTAATTTCTAGTGCACCATATATCAACAGACTTTACAGGATTATGTTTCATATAGCTCCCATTTGATCACGAAAGGATATAACGAAAGTCTTCATCTTCTTAAAAATTTAAGCAATTGAAAATCACATTAGGAAGTTAATTTATAAACAAAAAAAAACAAAAGAAAAGGGCTCACAACGGATCCCTGGGGTATTCCAATTTGAAAATACCATAACCCCAGTTTTTATGCCAATAACCCCAGTTTTTATGCGCTAATCCCTGTGAACTCGATAGTTACAAAATAGCTTAAGAGTTATGCTAGAAAAGTTCAAGTTTTTTCTAAATGTAAAAAGAATGATAGATTGATATTAATCAATACAGTCCAATGCCTTAAACAAAAATTACATTCAAATTCCGATCTACACAACTTAAATTGCTGTAAATTCAATACTGTGCTCATTGCGGAACTTGGATTGCCACTTGATTGAAAACAAAGACTCATTGAAGGTGCGACTGTGTTTCAAAGATTTCAACTAAGCTCACTCAATTTTTTTTAATCTATCGTTTTTGTGTCTTAATATTGTACAATACTCACTATTTCAAACAAATTTAATTCATTTTCATTTGTTTTAATAGACTTCTAAAATGCAGGAAAATCATTTCTTTATCATATAACCTTAGGTCTGCCATAAAACCGTATAAATCCATAGAAAGAATATGTTACAGTCTCATCTAGTGACATTCTGGTCTTAATTGTTTTTATTGGAATTTTGGATGCAGCTTCACCAATACCGATTTGGCAATTGGCAATATATGCAATTGCATCATTTTCTTGAATATACAATTCACTTTGAAAAAATGTTTTCGGCTTAGTATTGGGTACAAAAAACATCTTGAAAATCTTTAAAATATGTGGCCCCATTGACAGTTTCTGTTATGACGAAGATTCACTTTCACTATTTCAACATTTTTTGGTAAAATTCTATAATTGTAAGCTAAATTCAGAGGGTTCAACTTGCTCGTAGTTCGTCATAAATTATAATATCCATTTTACTCGTAACGGATAAATTTCTAGTTCAAAGTGAAAAGGATCCTAAAAAAACTAAAGCTCGAAATTCTCGGTATACCTATGGACTTTCAGAATATGTCTGGTAAACATGTTCTAGATTTAATTTTAAATTGAAGCTTTTTAAGTTTCTGAAGTAATAGTAGTAGTAGATAATAGAATGCATTCCATAAAGCTTATCGAGAAATATTCTGTTTCCAAAATTAAGGTTGCCAAATGTTTCTCATAGAGGGTGGTTAACTTTTAAGGGCAGATGTGAAAAAGGTCTGTTCCGAGTTTGTGAAATTCGCCGGAAATCACCGAAGAACTGTGAAAAGCTGTTCCAAGTTAAACATTTTTCGTAGTTTTTCACAGAAGTGAGAGCAAACATTTTACCCCCACTCCTTAAAAATATGTGTGTTGTGAATTTCTGTGCACAAAACACTTGGAACAGACCTAATGTGAATCACACCTAAACGTCAAGTTTTTTTCTGCATTCTATATGACATTTCTCGATTTCAGGAATGATACACAATCGAGCAACGCGTTTAAGTTATTCAGGTTTATTAAAAAATTGGCGTTCAAATCAAAATGCATATCGTGCACTTCGTGATTTTGTTGGTCAATTTAATAGCCCAAATGTGCGTACAGTGGATTCGTCAATAAGCGGAATTGGGGCATATAAGCGAATAATAATCCAAGAGTGATTGTCGAACAACCAATGCACCCACAAAGAGTGACTGTTTGGTGCGGTTTATTGGCTGGCGGCATCATCGGGCCGTATTATTTCCAAAAATGAGGTCGGTCAGACAGTTACTATGTGAATTGTGAATGGTGTTCGCTATAGTGAGATTATAATGAACTTTTTATGGTTTGAATGTTGTTTCAACAGTTCGGTGCCACTTGCCAAATAGCTAACGAAACATTGGCTCTTTTGCGCGACAATTGGCCGCCAAGATACAGTGATTTGACACCGTTGGAATTCTTTCATTTGTGTTATTTGAGAGAAAAGGTGTATGTCGATAAGCTAGCAACAATTTAAGAGCTAAAATATGAGATAATTCTGCACATTAATGGCTTACAACCTCATTTATGCCTCAGTGTCACGGGGGCCATTTGGCTGATATTTTGTTCCATATATAATTTATAATTGAACCGATTTAACTACCCTAAAGTTCGAGGGTACAAATGGTTTACATCTCATAAAATTTACCCAAGACTTATTTAAAAAAATATTAACCTCAGACAGCTGGTAAAATAGTCGAAATGTCAAAAGTGACAGTTAATTTGGTTTGCAGCCTGTAAATCGGATTTGTAATCGACATGAATGTTTTGTTAAAGAACACTCATTTCGTTGATGCGAACATTTTGAAAAAAGTTGTCTTCATGTCAGAATTCTTGAAATTCACAAAAAAACGGAACGGGTAGCATCTCTAATATACTGCATTATCTATTATTTATCAGCAATCAAGAAAATAAAATTGTATGGAATAAATGAGCGCTTTTGCAATTTTTTTCCCACGATTTACATATTAGCACCCACCTTTGCCTTTAATCCCCAAGGAACTTGGCGGTAATTTTCTCATATCTCGAATGTGATGACTTTTATTTGTCATTCCAATTCAAAATACATTAACTGACAGATTATAATTTACATTTGAAAACCTTTTTCACAGTGACTATCTTCCCGCATCCTCATCTTTGAAGATGTCCGCTCCCTCTCTGATGAAGTCAGAAGCACAAAAAAAAATATGTATACAGATGTGTAGATATTATTGTTAGCCAGTTAGCCATACTCTGGGTGCTGGGACTGGACAGTGGAGGAGCTGAATGCGAGGGTAATCACAGTTTTCGCACTTAATTTCAGACCGCGAGTTTATGGCGTGGTGCGATGGCGTGTGCAGCATTTGTGCAATAAAATAATTTGCACTGCGCAACAGTGCCTCGCATTTGTCGTAATTAAATTATTAAAATTTATGACCGTAACATTGGGTATGATGAGTGTGCCTCAGACGCAGAGTGTGTAAGCCCAGCGAACTCCGAGTCATACTCGCACTCGGGCTCGTGTAACATGGGTACCAAATGCCAGAGCGCATTTTAATACCTGGTGCCCGGCCCGAATGCCTGTAGGTGTTGAAGAGTTGTTTTGCATATTGCAATGATCCCCCACTGGCGTGAGGTTTGAACGTCCATAGCCGAGATGATTGTTAGTCCGGCAATACCATGAGTCCCGTGCGTTGTCGGTCGTCACTTCGGTCACGTCTGTCAGTCGCCGCGTCAGACCAGCATCAAAAATCCACAAAGTGTTACGGTATCAGCTCTGCATTGATGTCCGCTGCAAATATACAAACGCGTTCGCTGCAGAGCAACTTTGCAGACGTACGGTACAGGTACAGCTAATGGATGCGTTTATACATTTTGCATAAATATTTACAAGCTGAATCATTATTATGGATTTAACAGTTATGTATGGAGGCTTTAGAAAGTTCCTTAATCGAACAACACGCGTGCGTGTGGTAAATGGTGTGCGAAACATGGCAGACTGTTGCACACAAAATCAATCGACATGGTTTGGGCAGATATGAATCTTTTTTCCAACATGGGAATTTGTGTTTCCGAGTGGGATCAAGGCAGGGGCATATTCTGGCATCGGTCTATAGATATCGGACATCGGGCATCATCCACTACAGAACTCGTCACTTCTGGTGCGGAGAGTGTGTACCTGTTCTGCTATACACAAAATAATGAAGTGCGCTTTCGTGTTTGCATATTATGAGTATTTGTAAAATGAATCTGAAAACTGTGTATGTAAATAATGCAGTCCGGTATTCAGTTGTTGTAGGTACATATGTATATATGTAGATGGGTAAGACGTGAGTTTACAATTGGATTAACAATTAGAATTTATGATCTGGTTTTGATAAGATACCTTTTTCTTTTAACCAGATGTGTAGTCGAGTCGTAATAAAAAGAAATTTCTAAGCAAATAGGTTACTAAGAAAAATCTAATGACCTTTGGTCATGACATTACTCTTGAGGCATTTAAGCTTAATTATGAAATGAAATTGGAAATACAAGGTTTCAATAACTCACTATTTTTAAAAGCCAAAAACAACTGTGTAGTTTAAATTTAAATAATTATAAAATACAGAGTTTAAGAATTAAAACAATGTAATTGTAAATGCCATTGTACATATGATGTATGCCATTGACAATATGTGAGCCAAATAAGCGCCGAACCACGTTTGAAGAGTTTTTTTTTCTGTTTTATGAAATTTCTAATGAATAATTCGCAAATTTGAGTCTGTATGTCCTTGATAACTTCAAGAATTTCATCCTTAAGTTCCCCTTGCTGAGCATTTCCATAGAACTTTTTTGTATGTACTTTCATACTTACTACTTACCTACTATGGTCCTCAGACCTACCAATTCCGTTGGTGTTCCCTAGGGCCTCAACTACTCCTACGCGCCATTGTGTGTGGTTTCCAGCGATGTTTTTTAGCACCCTCCAGCGCATTCCCAATCTCGATGATTCCTCCTCATTTGTTCTCCTCCCACATACTTATCCGTCCCTTAACTTTTCTGCATTCTTGAATGAAAGATTCTACTACATTGCCTGTTCTACCAATACCTTTTCGAAGCGTATATCCAATCCACTGCCACTTGAGCCTTTGCATAATAGTGTCAATGGGTTCCTGAACCGTTTTCGTATACTCTTCTTCGTTGGAAAATAAATTGCACCAGAAAATCCGCATTAGACGATTCGGAGACCACCTTTTCCAGAACTGGTTCGACGTTAGAATTAAAAAGTCGAGATTTGTTCCTCCAAACATTGGACAACATTCCGAAAGTAGCCTTTGTTTTCCCGATGTATCTGACGATGTCTAGGTCAGTTCCTCATTCAGTAGAGATGATACTTCCAAGGTATTGGAAGCTCTCTACTTTCTTTACTACTTGTTGAGCAGTTTTCATCGGAGCGGATGATTGTGAGCTCCAGAGGCTGAACATCTTTGTTTTTCCCGTATTGATTTTCAGCCCTACGATTGTTGCTTCTCTCTCCACCCTTGTTGCCATTTGATGGTAATCATGATCCTTTGGGATAGTCAAGATGTTTAAGGCAAGTTGTCAGAGTCCATCTTATTCCTTTGCTTCTTGTCAAAGCCATCCACAGTGCATCACTTATCAGTATCGCCAATAAAAACAGGATTGGTGACAGTATGCAGCCCTGCCTGACCCCAAATAGGACTTCAAATTCTTCTGACAACTTACATCCATGTGAAGTGACATTTGGACCCATCACAAGTCGCTTTTATAATAACAATGAGTTTCTCCGCAGCTCGATGGATATTCGACGCACTGATTTTCGATTATGATCCTTTTTGAAAAATATCAAGGTCAGGAGAATTTTCAGATTATTTTAAAGTATGTACAGAAATTATTAAGACCGTCCTCATTTTTACTGCTTCCGGGATAAATAATCCAACTTTCCACAAACCATCAACATATCACTAAACCATAATCATGTCATCATTTGGATGCCAATTTTCTAATGTCAAACAACGGAAACCATTCCGAGAAAAAAAAATATTTGCAATGAACCCCATCATCTGAGATTTCCTCAGTGATGATGGGAACAGAGAAAACATGTCCATTCCATAACCACAAAATATCTTTAAAGAACCGAAAATAAAATTACTATAAACTGCTTCATTAAACCGCCATCCAAAACAAATTTCATAAGAAAAAATTAATAATCACCACTATCAAAATAAACAGTTAAATACCTACATAAACCCTGGGTAGCTGACCACTTAAGCCCTTCCAAAATAAAGTTATTTTCCGCCATTTTTGCACACACAAAAAAAATAATAAGAAGAAAAATCCGACGTAACTATAATTTAATTGAACCGTCATATCATTTTTTTCTTCGCTGTCTTCTGTCCAATTCCAAAAGATGGCTTAAGATGCGAAAATCCATCTCATTACGAACGGCCAGAGAGCAAAAACAGCCTCCGTTAAGAAGTTCACTTTAAAAGGTCAAGTATAGTACTTTGCTTCTTCTTATGTTCAATCCCCCTTAGACCCCTGATGATAAATATTTTGATCTTCCTGAGACCATAAATAATTAATGTTGGAATATAGAATCTTATACCATAATTGAGTGATATCTAAAGACGATGATGATGACGACGGAGAAGACCAACTGGCGACCAACCGACCGACGCTACGAACGGACGAGCGGTAGCTTCCCCAAGAGACTAATGAGCCACACCATTATTTGCGCTTAGGCATTCTTGAGAGACGATAAAGAGAGGGACTACCTTTAAGCGCGAAAGCGGAGGAGTTGATAGATTAAATATTCGCACCACACCTTTGCCAACGGATTACAGAATGATGGAGACGTGTTTCTTATTTGTTTTTATTTTTAAATTAAGATCTCGTGGAATTCCAGAGCCAATGTGCTTCTGGATGACCTTTAAACCCGAACTTCTTCGCGGAATTCATAAAATAATATGCTTAACTTTTTTGCATGGAACTTAAGACAAAGGCGTAAGCCTTTCGTCAGAGCTCCAACTCCGGACTCCGGAGTCTTATGGAAAGATCGTGTATCTTGCCATCATCCCTGTGTCATTACAACGTTTGTTATGTCACACTTCTGTGTATGAGTATGAGTTGAGTTGAGTTTGTAACGCTGCTGAAGAGTCATACCGTTCCGTTCGCCTTTGGTCTACGAATAGGTTCTCGTATGTGGCTGATGGATATCTATGGAGATCTTAGCGGACTCTCAGTAGTGGAACGAAGAATCCATCTGATTATCATGCCTCACGAGCAATTAGCTGTAAAAGAGCATATCTATAGTTGGAGTAGTTGGGTAAGTTGGTCTAGTCTGCTATATTCATTATCTTGAGGTTACTTAGACGGGCTAAAGTGCCACCACCAGGAACGTGATTTAAGCCGGATTATATTCGTGTCTTTTATTAAGTTCGTCGTCATAAGGCGAGAGGATTCCCGATCGGGCGTGATTTTCTTCATGATTCCTGTCTTTTTGTTGACATTGTATAGTGTCGCGGTGGATATCTAGTCTTCGTCGTCATCGTCGTCGTCATTGGTGTCTGACCCACTATTAAAGCACACCGTTAGAGCTTGCATAATAATAGGCTAAGCCATGCTTGATGCCAAACGGTACGGAACGCAACGCATCCTCTTCTGCTGTTCCTTCTGTGGGACAATCTGTCTGTCTGTAGAATTACATAAGTTCAGAAATTCCATGAAATCCTATGAATCCAAGCTTCTTAAGAGTTCTACATAAAGTATAGCTTCTAACAGCTACCTAGGAATGGAATGCCATTTACTGGATAGTGTCAAAACAAAGTTGGTGTTGTAATCTCATGGAGCACGAATTATGTTAACCAAAAACTCTAGAGACTAAATGGTTGCTCCAAAACAAGAAACAAAAGATTGTTTGCAGCCTTTTTTTCTTGTTGCTGTTCCATAGATTCATCTTTGCTCGGATGGGCATAATGGTCATGTTTAGTCTTTACATGTACAACAGGTTGTTTTGCCAAATAGACGTGGCGTGACCAAAGTGGATCTTGTTTGTACAAAAGTTAATTTATTGATGAATGTAAATTGCATTTCAAACGGATTCTGGATGGCGAAACAATTTGGGCCAAGAATTAAGTTTGGAATTCGGATGCAAATACATAGGGTGTAGACGAATTTGGTGAGAATTTATTAGGTTCCAAAGTAAAGCTCGTCATCGCGTTGACAGCATTTTTCCTTGACTATTACTACACGTGACACCATTGGGACAGATTTTGACGTCATTTTTACGTCAGAGAGTCAATTGAAGCATAAGAATTTTTTCGTAAAGTCGGTTCGTTGTTAAGTCCTAAAAAATAAGAATAAGTCAATGTTCTCAAAATATGCGAGGCAAAAATAATTTCGATAAGATATTAGGGCAAACTGTAAAACTTTGACAGAAGGGTACATTTGATCTTGCGATGTTCGGTGCGAACGCAGCCTTTAAGAAGAAAAGTTGGGATGGTGAAAGAAAACTTAAATTACGTAAGAAAAGTTATGAACTTTGGCAGTTTTGCTAAACTTGTCATATACAATTTTTGGAAATACAGACCTTTAAAAATTAACTGTCAACCGGATGCGGCGTTAAAAAGTCGAATTTTATGAAAACTTTCAATGTACCAATAGTGTTTCTAATTCTTTCCTTCCAATCACCGAACTCCTCCGATTGATTACCATAACATTTCTTATTTGGTCAATTTCTACAAAGAGACAACTTATAAACACTACAATGTACGGACTTTCCATTTACGGAGTAACTGATAATTTTGTTTCCAGTTTTCTAATTAAATTCATGAAAAATCACTCTACCAAATACATAATAATTGAGTTGAACTTAACGGTATCTAGTAAATTAATTGAGAACTTCTCTGAATTTCCCAAATAGATAACAAGGGGCAATTCAAAACTCTATTCACACTCGAAAATAATTGTCCACACAATTCAGACGCACTTAAAGACAAAAAGCTAATTAAAAAGCTGTTTCCATCGACTGATATGTAAATATTCAAACATTCCAAAATACGTTAACACTGTCTAACTAATTTCTAAGCTCCACCGGCCAACTATATATACACAGATACCTCTAATTACTACACCATACACATTTTTGACCTTTTCAAGTGATATTATCTCGTCGCCTCTCAACAAGGATTTTTAATTTGAATACGAAATATCTTCCTGCCGTCGTCGGTCGGCCGCTAACTTTTGCCAATGTTGTGTGTCACAATCACAACATAATGGAATTTTGTGGAGATATTCAAAAAATTCAACAATAATTCGCCATAGCCAGTATATCCCATTTTCCATATCCCAACAACACAACGGTGTGAATTGTGAATAGCCCAACAGACCTTTACCGGCCATTGTCGTGTTAACAGAACTCTAGCGCATAACAATAAAGTATACGTCATTTATACCGCACCATGATCCTCGCCGAACCTTTGGGGCTATGCACACAAATATACATGTGTTGAACGAGCTGGGGTTGGGGATACAAAATAGTCTTATGGAAGATATCCTCATTTCTTGTGTACTTAAACGGGATAAAAATTATTTAACAGCACTTATACCACCACCTTCACCTAAAGTCGATGTGTCCATATGGGCACACATCCATTTCGGGGGGATTATCTTGGCACCGAATCACATTTCTCGCCATTTTTGTGTTCCTGCTTCCAAATCACATGCATTCCGTATAGGAGTAGGTTCGTATGGTTGCCCAGGTTGTTGATGCATATAGTTATGTGGATGTGGAAGACCTTCAAAGACTGGTCAGTTTTTATGTGTTTGTTGTTGTTGGAAAGTCTTCGAAGATCTTGGGGAAGATGAATTTCACTAGTTCCAAATACCAAATCCTATAGAAAATCCTAATTTCAGTTTTCTTTTTGGAGGGATATTCGAAATATAAGATATGGTAATATAAAAATCCAAGAATTTTGTAGATTGACAAAAAAATGTTCAAGACTGATCAATTACACGAACTTATAAATAAATAACTTATCTTTTTACGAATATCCCACACAAAATATTTCAAAATCCCGCCAAGTACTGAAGGTAGAAAAACCATAATGAGGGATAAAAACTTTCTAGATAACTTTAGTCTATTAAAATAATAGAATAAATTTATTTCCACCGAATAACCCTTTTATCAAAATAACTCCCTATGAATAACCCTTAACAGTTAATTTAATATTAAAATATTATTAACTTAGTTGATTAAAAACTAAGAAAAAAATTCACTTTGAATCCTATGATCTTACAAGGAGATAAATAAGTAAAATGTCCAGTAACAATTATTAACTTAAAGCACTATCTATAAGTGGGATATTCAAGAAAAGGAGTATTTTCATATAATCAAACTAAAAATAAAGTTCTTTTTGAGGAATGTCTCCATATTCAACCATATTGATGATCAAATCAGAAGATTATATTTCTCATAGACTTTGAGAAATAAATGGGATATTCGCAAAATAATTTTGTCATTAAGAAAATCTACTAAAAACTTTAACCGATATTTTTTGTATTATATTTGTTGAAATTATAATAACATTTCTGTCTTTCTTGTGAATATCCCATGCATGCTAAAAATTTTATAAACGTTTCTTTGATAAAAAATTAAGTTAAAAATATTCTTGTGGCTGATGATCTTTTCGGTATAAATTGAAAAAAAAAAAAAAAACAACAACAAGATAAAAATGAACAGTTGTAATATAGTTCAAAACACAAATTTGTGGGATATTCGTAAATCAAAAGCTATAAATCTTCATCTCGACTGTAAAAACAATTAAATGGAATCAATTTCCACGAATAACCCAAAACTAAAAATTTAAATTACAAAACCAATCCAAACCAACCATTCAAAAACGATGAACTCTATTCAGAAGTGTAAGTCTTTTTAATTTTTATCGTCTTAAATATCGCTTTTTAGAATGGCTAAGAGAGTGAAAAATCCCATTAATGTGGGATATTCACCAAAAAAATTTAAATTTCATAGAAAAAGTCAATAATAGAATATAAAAATGACAGTAGTTTTGACGAATTAAAATAAGTGATGAAAATAAAAAAATTTGTGGGATATTCAAAATAAAATTATTAATTATTTGAAGAACCCCTATGCTAACTAATATAGTTTTTCTTCTTTTTCTTGTGAATATCCCATGTTATGAGTTCATGTTTTTTCGAATATCCCGCACATGGATTAAAAAACCAACCCAGTTAAATAATCTAACCGAACCATTTGCCGCGAATAACCCCACAATAGGTTAGACTTCATTTTATATTTTCAAAAATTGCTGAAATTCACCTTAAACGCCTTCTTTGAAAGTGAAATATATGAGCGTTGTACAGCTTAAGCCACCTCGCTGCCCCCTTCCCTACCGTCCCTCCCCGCCATCCACCCGCAATATTCATCTTGAATATTGTATTATTCTTTGCTAGTTTCATTTCCAGGAATCAATGACAGCTAAACTCTCGACGAAGACGACTACGCGACTACATATATGACAACGAAGGCGCACTCGATGCGATGTGTGACAACAAGGAACTCTCAACTCTGAAGACTTGGAAGCCATAGAGAACCATCCAATGCTGCTTGCGCTAGGTTTTTGGGCGAAACATGAGTAATCAGTTGTTTGGATAAGATTCGCGCGAGTCCAAAAGAGCGGGATCATGAATAATTTAGTACATTTGTACTCGAAGTACCGTTTCGATGGGAATCAGATAAGGACCTCCACATATATGGCTTAAAGGCTGGCGCAGGCGGTGCGGTGCGATGAGATGGACTGTGGTTTGATTTGTCTGTGGTAGTTGGCGTGGTCAATAGACGAAAGTTGAACACAGTGTGGGTGTATGGAGCAGTGCTAGTGCTGGCTTCAATACTGCTCCGCATTATGTCGTCGCCAACATGGTCACTCTTCGGGGGCGCGAGAATAAGACCCCATCATATCCATGTCCATGGGTACTCCTCCTGGGCTGATGTGGGGCTATCTTGATCGTTCTCCTATGGGTTTTTTGTGAGGCATTCCGAGGTACTTGGTATTGTACGGGATCCGTTCCATTATTTGGACAAGTATTTGTATTCCTACTCGCGAATGCATGCATTTTTGGTGACAAGACAATGTGTTCGTATGATAAGACAGAGTGGGCTTGTCTGATGGAAAGAGGAACCTTTGTGCGTGGATCTGGCCAGAACTAAACAGGTAGCTTCTGCAGCATTAGCATTAAGTCCCAAATGTGTTCGTTGTGATGGTGGGATGAGGGCCAACAATGGGACAAGAGCTAAGTCAACAAATTGTAATTTGATATACTTGCCAACTGAATTTTGTCCCACGTATTTCATTTGATTACGCTTCTGTGTTGCGGTTTTGTTGGTATTTATTTTATTTTATATTTTTATCTTATCTCCACTCGCACATACATTAAACTCAGATACAAATGTCCGACGGTGACGGTCGGCGGCGGCGGCTGCCACCCGCTCGACTTGGCTATGGTCTGGGCGGGTGTGCCATAAATAGAATCTCTGTTTTGTGGTTGTCATAGAGATAAATATAAAATGTCGTAGATAAAGTATTTAATTTTATTGGGCCATTCATGCATGAAAAATTATTGAATTTGTGGATGAGATGTGACCGTGGGCGCCGCGCCGTGGCTTAGTTGGTTAAAGCGCCTGTCTAGTAAACAGGAGATCGTGAGTTCGAATCTCGCCGGGGCCTAGCACACTCGAGGTTGAGGTGTGCGATTGATATTTTTTTAATATTTGAAATATTTTAATGAAACAAATTTTGCATTATGAAGCTAACGAATTTAAAGAAATATAATATTTTTCCTTAAAAAGAACATTTTGGCTCGATTTCTTGATTAAATTTTTAAATTAAAAACACGGAAATCAAGCTACAGTGCTACAAGCAAGTAAACTCACGTTATCCACAACTGGTTATGGTTATATTAAACACAGAAGTATTTGAATTCAATATGCAAAAATACTCTACGATATATTTTTGATTTCTACTGTGCATTTAAATTGAAAAATAAATAAATGTACATCATGGCGTATACTTACTTTTTAATATTTACACAGTACAACACATTTTCTTATAACCCAGTACGATTTTGAGTCAATAGATTTGCTAGTTTTTAAGATATGTTGAAAAATAGTTTTGACCACTTTAAAGTTGATTTAAAACTTAAATACCGCCATTTGAATTATTCTGAAGTTAATAATATTTTTCGGTCTTAAGATTTTGGAGACATACCCAACTTTCTTGCAGTTTTTTCTGACTTAAGAAAAAAAGAAAAGGCTGGGTGCTCCATTTGCATACTTTGAAAACTTGGGATTCCTCAATTAATTATTAAAAGATTCACTTTTGATGTTGATTGATGACAACTTTATTAACAAAAAAATTATCAGACTTAAAATATTTCTCGAGGTATTGTAGCGGAAGTTTTTTGTACTTTTTTATTTTTGTAGAAAAACTGACAATTGATTTTTTCGAAAATCTTACCAGATGTCAAGGATAGCATTTGACATAGTAAAAAATTCTTCCGAAGATGATATAATTTTTCCATCATTACATATTTGTGTGCCAAAAATATTTTTTTTACTTTTTAAAAAATTTTGTGAAACGGTTTTTGTCGGTATAGAAGTTTTTTTGTTTTTTAAAGGAAAATTTGAGTTGGTCGCAAATATCTCAGGAACAGACATGCTATTGACTTCAAATAAATTTTATTGTGTGCATCCAAATATATATATATTTTTTTTTAAATAGAAAAACTTAAAAAAATGACGCTCAAATAAACCATGAAGGGAAAATAAATTTTTGGTATCTAAAATGACGTTTTTGATTTCTGGTAAAATTTTGGGAAAAAGTCAATTGACAATTTTTTGGAAAAAAAAAAAAGTTCAAAACATTCTACCAAAAATTTGTAAAAATGTTCTTTTGGCTCGAATATCTCAAGGATGGGCAACAACATTGACATAGGTACATATGGTTCAATTTTGACAAATATCGTATCTACAGTTCTTTTACAAAATATAGAAAACTAAAACAAAAATTTGGTAAGAAATTTCAGAAGTTGTTTTTTTGCCGTGAATATGTCAAGAGTGGTAACTTCAAATTTTACATAATACAACTCTTGACATATGGTAGATTTCTGGTACTGTCATTTTTAACAGTAAAATTTTGACAAATTGACATTTTCTTAAGAAATAAAAACTACAAAAAGTTCTTTTAAATTCTAAATAAAATCTTTAATTTTTTTATTAATAAAATTATTATCAATCAACATCATAAGTTAATCGATTAATATCAGGAATACCAACTTTGTAAAGTATAATGGAAAGTTATTTTTAGCTTCTGAAGAAAAAAGAAACTAATAAGTCTATTTTACTAAATTTAGTGAAATATAGTAAAAGTTCTTAGAACCTTGAACTATGCTAAACTTTATTCAAGTGTAAACTTAAATCAGTTTCCATTTCGGGTGTGTCCTGTAACGCCACGGAATTAAAATTTCGTTACATTAATTTTTTATTAAAACATCAATTGAGCCAATTGGGGTTTTTCACTGGAGAAAATTTCAAAATCTCGGGATTTTCATTGAGTTTTTCTAGAGGCTAGAGTCAATTCACTTACATTAGGACTCACTTGGCTTCAGTTCGTGTACAATTTAAATTATATACGCTTTTAGGCCCAGATACTCACTTAAAATACCTCAAGTATAGTCGAATACGGCAATCCAAGCTGCCGAGTCTGCTATAATCTCTTAACTATACGAACTGGATATGGTCTAAGTGGTCGAGTATCATAATCTAATGTTAACTTATGCTCAAATTTTATCATAGTATTGACAATAGTGGTCAATTATGCGTACCTTTGATAGGAATAATGCATGCTGTTCTGACATACAAAGCCTATTAATATGATGACCTCACTACAAATCACCCGATATAAATAAGAGTGCCAAAATGGGTCGAAATCGATACTGATATTTAATGAGACCGAATGCGAATGCACTCGTTACATCCATTACACGTCTCGTCTCGGGGCCAGTCCAATTTGCAATGGACCTGCTTTTTGCCCCAAGAAATTCAAATTAAATATTAAACTTTAAATAACTTTTATGACAATGATGAACTTTAAGACCTGAAAGCCAGAAACCTTCAATACTGAATTCCCAAACTAGCTACTAACAGGATATAATTGAGACGTTATGTAACTAAAGTTTAAGGAAAGAATTAGTCCGCTGAACTTAAATGCTAAAACTATACTTAAAAAAAACCTATATTACTTTGTAGTTGTTTAGAAAATGTCCTAAAAATTATCTGAAAAATTCTACCATAAACTAAAATGGTATTCATTTCTATAGAATAAAACTTCTGTTAATATCAGAAAAATAAGATCTTTCTTCTGAATTAAGCTTGACTAACATAAAAAAATGAAACAGTTAAATATAATTTTTCTGAAGCCTCTTATCCCAGTGCTATTAAGTTGAAAAATTGTATTTATCACATCAATAAAATGTGCTTATTCTCAAAGGTTCAGGTTCAATTTAAGCTGCTCATTGACGCTCATCATTGCTATAGTGAAGATGCAAAAATAATCTAATCTTGGCCCTCATTATGTGTTGAGGTCCTAAAGCATTTGATGAAGACTTCGACCACGACGACGACGCACGACAACGCGACGTGGTCAATAGTGCCATTATTTGCAAGAGATTAACTCAAAATCCTGTGGGGGTGATGTCAGGAATAAATTATCTGCTCCGTATATTTCTTGTCATTACAACACTGCCAAAGCCACATATTCTGCTCTGGCGGGAAAGAACCGGCTATATTCCATAAGTTCGTATAAACAGTTAGATACCCAGCAGCGAGGAAGAGGAACCTGGAACCAACCTTAACTTTAACTACATTATTATCATCCCCAACTAAATCACACTGCGGGTCAGCTAATCACGTGACAATCTTACAAATAGAAAGTTATTAAGGATCCTTGCGGTACACATACCGCGATATAACGGCAAGTAAAATGTGCTTGCGATTATCATTCCTACTGCCCTCGTTCCCTTCCGAGTATATAAATATATATAAACAGGTTTTTAGTCAGACTCCAAGTCCAAATCCAGACTCCTATATGCAGGCATTGACTCCCACATAAATATTATTCGGCAGACTAACTGCGGCCGGCCATATCGTGGATAGAAACAGTGGAACAAATTAAACAAAAATATGGAAGAAAATAAAAATGAAGACTCAGCTGTCAAATGGTTTAAATTTCACGTTTTCCTAAGAAATAATAATTCCAACTTAAAATGTTACTTAAATTTTGGGACACCCTTAATTTAATTCTACTTTTCTCAAAATTTAAAATCTTCTTACGTAAAACGCCCACAAAAACGCCTACTTTTTTGTTTTATGTAAATTCATGCGACTCGGATATAAATTATATTGATTTCGAATTGAGCCATTTACAGACCGATGTTCCACTGTCAAAAATCCCGATATGGACAATTACGATGGTGGCGGCATCTATGCATGGGCATGGTGCAAGGAGACTTCAGAAAACAACGCTATGCATCATCATAGTTTGGAAATCCGACACCAAGAATCTCCAGGTGCAATGTGGTAACCCATCAGAGAAGAGACCAAGACCACCACTGTTCCGTTCCGGTGTATACAGAGCTTCTTCGCTGTCGAATCTGGGGAAGGCGTAATTGAATTAATTTATAATCCTGCTATAAAATGGGTATGGTTAGAAGTTTGGTAGGTAACTCCAACGTCCAACTATATTGGTATGGTTAGATGCAATCGAAATTGAAAAACATACATACCTAACCCAAGGATGGAAGCAGGAACAGCAGCTAGTGCAGTGCAGTGCAGTGCAGTGGTGGTATGTCATATCTATGAAGACCCATTGAGGATCGAAATAAGTTTATACAGGTTTGAGCACACATAGAAGACCCACTTAATCTAATCAAAATTGGAAATTAAGTAATTAAAGTCTGGCAATATTGAAAAGTTGGTTTCATAATTCGAAGAAGGTTGTTTATCGTTGTTTTATCTTTTATCGTCTTTTATCAATTTGTTTTGCATAATGTTTTTTTTTTTTTATTATGCACAGCTCTACTTGATATCAAGTTAGCGAAGCAGCCATCGGAAATTATGTTAAAAATTATTCTTAGATTGGAAAGTATGATAAATTAATTGGTTGTAATTGCTTTGGATTTGTCATGAAATGGTTTTTTTATTTTTTATATTTATGATATAAATTTAAGATATTTGTTATTAAATTATGTAATGTGTTTTTTTTAAGAGGTGTGGTTTTGAATCTGGCAATACTTTTCTCGGAGTGAGTTTTCTTGACAGTTGTTACTTGATTTATGCTTAGTTTGGTTTGCCATTTCATAACTAATAGACTTACTCCTGATAAAGGTTTAAAAATTGGGCGCAATATTCGGTTGACATAATCGCCCAGCATAGTTGGTAATTCGAGCAACCATGGATCGGTTTCGCACCACAATTACTCTAGTCGAGAATACAGATACCTACGTACAGTGCACATCGAAGGCAATATTTCAGCTGTGGAGCAGATTATCGAAGAAGACTGGAATGTGTCCATCCCCCATCGCATGCAGCGCGACCAGCAAGCGCGTCAGAGGTTCGGTGAATGGGCCCAAAGCGAGATGGCCACCGATTCCGATTTTCACACGAAAATTTTGTTCAGCAATTTCTGGTTGAATGGGTACGTTAATAGGCAAAATCATAGCATCTGCAATCATGAACTGTATGTAATCACGAAAAAAAAGAAAGGCTTGCATGAATCAAGAGGAAACAGCTCAGTTCCATGCTTACATCACTGGAAAAATGGCGTTAAATAGGACACCCGAAGACTTGGGGTGAGCATTTAGAATGCGTTAACTCACAGTCGGGATAAATGGAAAGACTTGTTGAATGAGAGTTAGACCAGATCCCGATTGTTGAGCCGATGTACATATTTTTTTTGTTGTTGAAAACTTGTGATATTTATGTCTTCGACAGTTTTGAAGTACCAAAGAAATAACCATAGAAATTAAATAATTAAGTTCCTTCTTTTTGGGTAAAATTAACAGCTTAAACCTCTTCTTCTTATGTTTTTGATAGTGGACCAGAACGTCTAACTATGCAACAATGAAAAGTGTTGCATACATTGGGGCTAACAATTGAATTGTTAAAATTTATATTTTTTCCATAAGTTTCAATTTCTTGGGTTGATATTCATTTCCTGAAACAACATCTCAAAAGTAGATATTCATTTAAATATTCAGTTTTCTTTATAGATTTTTTAAATGCATAATTTCAAAAGTGTAAAATGTTGTTATGTTAACAAGTAGTATCAATGAAATAAAGAATCTCTCAAGAAAGTATTGGGAATTTAATAGCCAAACTATACTGACCAGAACATGATCAGCATTCATACAAAATTACATACAATTCATAGAATGACAAAAAAAAAATTCACTTAAATCTATGCAAATTAAATACATAAATAATTTCCATATGGAAAATTTTAAATAACCAAATCAACGGGAATTATAAATCTATGCTGCTGCTACTTCTTCTGCAACAACAACAAGAAAAACAACAACAACTGTCACATTCATTTGATTAAGATAACCCAGTTTGCGGATTGTGTTTTTCCTCTCGTCAATACCGCTCAGCTCATACTCGACTCAATTCGACTCGACTCGATTCGATTCGACGCGACTCGAACATTAGTATAGGTATTTATTTAAAATTTGCATATTTCTCGTCTTTTAAGTTAAGCATATTCAGCTTGAGATTCCCGTTTGTTATCTTGGATTCTTAAGACGCTATTAAGAAAAGAACATAAGTGGACAACAGCTACTCATATTGACCAATATTATAAGTTTGAGGAAATTCCTGTTCGAGCATATTGCACACTTATTCCAGTCGTCGCATTGCAGTCCGTCCGTTCGTCGGTCGTGTGGTTGTACTTTGTATTGGTATGAGAGTGGTTTCCATTTGACCATAAGCAACGGTAACATGCTACATTGTGTAAGAAAAGACACTTTTATTATTTTTGTTAGTGCTTATGTCCAATGGGTAAATGTTGCTTTCCAATTTGACGTCACTGGTAGAGATAATCACTTAGTGGTTTTTGGTTTTTGATGCAACCTAATTTTAAAAGGTCAAAAATACTTTGACAAGTCCTTAACCATGTAGCAACTTCTTTGTTGAAAAACAATAATAAAGAGTGTTTTCTTAGACATGTGGTTTTCCAGAAGAAATAAAATGGTTACAATTTAATGCATTAATTAAGAATTTTACTTTATTAGAAAGATAAGGGTTTGCCATTACGTTGTACAAATGATTGTGGGCAAGTGGCTGACTCGTATAAATTCCACACGAGAGGCCCAATTTTCGACCACTTTTTGCAGGAATTGGGGCCGTAAGTCAGCAATAACGCGCCGAATAGTCTCTTGCAAGACGTCAATTGTCTCGGGACTATCTGCGTAGGTAAGCGACTTCACATAAACCCACAAAAATAGTCTGGCGGTCTTAAATCGCACGATCTCTGCGGCTACCTCACAGGTCCACGACTCGAGATAATGCGCTCACAAAAAATTTCCTTCAATAAATTGATTGTTTCGCTGTCCGTATGGAATGTAACGCCGACGACGTCATGTTGGAATAAAAGGTCATCCACATCAACATCCTCCAATTCAGGCACAAAAAAGTCATTAATGATGACTCTGGAGTTACCCATTAACTTTAACATTATGCCCGGATTTATTTTTGAAGAATCATGGGGCAATGATTCCCTCTGCCCATAGAGCACACCAAACACTGACTTTTTGAATATGTAACAATGGTTTGTGGATTTCGATCACTCCAAACATTTTTTAACGTACTCAAAACGAACGAAAAATGAGCTTCTTCGTTGAAAAAAAAAATGCTTGTGAAAATCGGAATCGGTGGCCATCTTAGTTTTGAACCCATTCACTGAACGTGCTACCCGCTTGATGGTCGTTTGGTTTTAATTCTTGCACGAGTTGAATTTGGTAAGCCCGAAAATATAGATCCTTCCTCAAAATCTTCCAAAAAGTGGATGGGTACAGCTCTAATTGTTGAGTGCGATGACGGATGGACCAATTCGGATCTTTTTCGATCTTCTGCTCCACAGCAGAATTAGCGTCTTCGGTGCGTAGTGTAGATCGAGTTGAAAATGTATAAAAATACAGGCTAGGTGTTCTTGGAAAAATGGATCGGATTAGGTAAGAGCAACTCACACTTCAATTCAATAAGTTTGCAAAACGAAGGCTATGGAAGTAAGTTGCAGGCAACTCTCAGGAGTTAACATTACTTTTTTTCAATAAACAGTTGTTTTTCTTTTTGAACTTTATATTGTGGCGTATTCACTTACCAAAAACACGTCCAATATTATGAACTTAAATTTAGCCAATTTTTGGGTAGTTATTCAACTCAGACTGTTCGAAAACAGCCAGTAGTTAATAAATTGAGAGTATTTTTGAAAGTTTATATTTATATTTATTCATTTATTCTCTTAAATCCTCAAATCACAACATTAAAAAATTAAACAATAATTTATTAAACATTGTAATTATGATTTTGACATAATTATACTTAAAATTTCATCTTTGTGCATGCAAACTCATAATACCTATTTCTTAATTGTTAATACAAAGTTGCTTATACATATTTTATAATTTTTTTCATTAAATTACATTTTGCTATTCGAAAAAATTGTAACCATCAATTTTTTTGTGCACCTGGGCGTATACGCACTTTTTTAGAATTCTAAACAAAGTTTCTTCAATTCATCAGAGCTCATTATTATTCCTCGGGATTTGTAAGAATAATAAATTCGATTTACTCTTCATGGACTGTGTTATAAAAACCTACACTACTGATAGCTGCTGATGATACAACCTGTCTCATTCCTTTTCCGCATGACTGATGGACTGATAAATGGTAACAACATTGTATGAAGCAAAATTTTCCAAAATATAGTAAATTCCAATTCAAAATCTCTGAAGTCACACTTCCGACAATTCAACCGCGTCTGGCATCTCCCCAAGCTGATTGCCAATCACCTGAAGTTCAAATCGAAAAAAAAAATCAAAATCCAATAAAAAGTGATTGCACTCTGTGAGGAAGCCCCCGAACGAGTCTCGAGTGATCGCGGCCAAAGGAAAATATTCGTAATTGGTTGACAAGTTTCATTCATCGCGCTGCGCTTGCTGTGTGTTTGTGTGTTTTTCATGAGATGACATTTTATCTTGTTCCGATGGCAACAAAAATCGGTGATAGCTACACGACGCGACATTTGAATTGGACCACAAAACTGTCATCCTCAAGTGCACAGCTCGAGGGTCAGAGAGGGAGAACAAGCAAAGTTCTATAGCGATTCCAGGAGTCCAGACGATGATTCTCGTCAGAATAACTAATGAGGTGCGCCGAACATTTCGATAGCCGCCGCCACCGCCACCGCAAACATCGTCGCCGCCAGCCGCCGGATGCTATACGACGACGAAGACGAGGCGACGCGACGTCCAATCGGTTCTTGTGTTCCTTTATTGGCCCCATCGGACTTCTGGCTAAAAACAGTCAAAATCGCAAGTCACATGTCCAAATCGATATTTGTGTGGCACAGCAAGGAACACCGCAGCCAAATGAACAACCGACGACGACCGTCCTGTCTGCTTCCTACTTTTCAAGATCTGCATCAGCTCAAGGATCGGGTGCGGAGTTCTTGCCGATTAAGATGATGGTCACCGAATATACATACGTACAGCCAGCAGCGCCAGCTCAGATTTTGATCGTCATCGTCATCATCATCGGTTCCATCATTCCGTTGCAATTTTCTATTATGCCCGATGCTGCATGCTGCCCGTTTCAACTTTTCCGCTTTCGATTAATGGCAATTATTTGCATTTTATTGGAAAAATTAGCTCCAACATTGTTGGAATGCCTCGGACGCTCGCTTACGGAACGAATACATATTTGTGACGGTTAAACATAACGCTCAGCTCGGGTATAGGCATCATGGTGCAGCGGATCAGTATATGTTTATCTTGAGTCACTGCGGAGGCCAGGAACTCTGCGCTCTTCGGTGGTGGCGACGACCGACGCACGACCAACGACGACGACGGAGGTAGATAGAGACGAGCATTAGAGTATTGCCCCCCCTGTGTTCGCAGCTGATAAAAGGTGTGAATAATGGTGTGACACTGTTTGGAGCAGCTCTGCGGTCTGTGCTGCACCAAGATACTAACAAGGTCTTCGACGAACGGTCGATGAATGTTGCAGCAGAACATTGGACGAATAATTGACTTGTCATCTTAGGTCCGCTTATTTTATCGTCTTCACGGACGGAGTTGAGATGCGGTCAATTTTAAAAGAAATTGCCAATTGCCAATAACGTAAGTATTAAGCCACTTTATTTACTTAGCTTTGAGGTGTTAGCGATTTACACAGTTTGGACGCGGGGCGAATTTAGATGTCATTATTATCAATTTTGATAGATGGCTTTGGAAAATTGTTGGAGTAACATTTCTTATACGCCATTCTTATTGATTGTTGCTAAGAGCCTACACTGTCGATGAAGCCATGTTAATGCAAATAATTGGCTTATTTGATCGATTTGTTAAATGGTCGAATCTTGTTTGAAGACATTTGCGGAGGCGAAAAATGTCTTTAATCAAATTGAGTGGCTTAATGTAAATACTTACTCTGTAATGGCTAAATGGCTGCAAAACAATTTTACAGCTTTCGTTTGTGTCAGGAATCTTATAGGATTGACGATTAAGCCTCGGGTGTACATAAGTGAATACAAAACAACTGTATTTACAAGTAAATTTACCGGAAATTTGCAATTTAAGGGCTTACAAATTTTAAAAGACTCATTGTTGGTTATTGAACAAATTACAACGATTGGGTTGGTTATTTTGGTTAGAAGTCTCTGGCACATAATTAAAGAAATAAAATGACCAAATTACAAGTTTGAAATTGCTGATTGTTAGAAATAATTTTAATTCTTGATTCGAAAGGGCTCAATTCATTAAATAAATAAATCAATCATAAAAGTTTTTTGCTTTCATTGACTTGGTGGAATTTTAAAATTGTTTTAATCAACAAAATTTTATTAAATTTTCAATGATTTGTGGATAGATTGAATAAAATTTCAATAAATTTGATAGTAGTTCATGTATGTAAATACTTACAAACTGCCATCAAATAAAAATATAATTGAAGAATTACTTGCTTAACCTTCACTGACTTTTATATGACCGTCTTAGTAAAAGTGGAATTGATCGGAATTGTCATAAAAGAACTTTGAATCCAAATCAATAGTATTTATGGAGATAGTCAATAAAAATCCCCTTCTCTTGAGTCTTTAAAGCATCTGAAACAAGCCCAAGAGGAAATTACATTGTCATTCGAAAAAAATGTCTTCATCTTCATTCTTCATTCTTCATTCTTCATTCTTCATTCTTCATTCTTCATTCTTCATTCTTCATTCTTCATTCTTCATTCTTCATTCTTCATTCTTCATTCTTCATTTTTCATTCTTCATTCTTCATTCTTCATTCTTCATTCTTCATTCCTCATTCTTCATTCTTCATTCTTCATTCTTCATTCTTCATTCTTCATACTTCATTCTTCATTCTTCATTCTTCATTCTTCATTCCTCATTCTTCATTCTTCATTCTTCATTCTTCATTCTTCATTCTTCATTCTTCATTCTTCATTCTTCATTCTTCATTCTTCATTCTTCATTCTTCATTCTTCATTCTTCATTCTTCATTCTTCATTCTTAATTCTTCATTCTTCATTCTTCATTCTTCATTCTTCATTCTTCATTCTTCATTCCTCATTCTTCATTCTTCATTCTTCATTCTTCATTCTTCATTCTTCATTCTTCATTCTTCATTCTTCATTCTTCATTCTTCATTCTTCATTCTTCATTCTTCATTCTTCATTCTTCATTCTTCATTCTTCATTCTTCATTCTTCATTCTTCATTCTTCATTCTTCATTCTTCATTCTTCATTCTTCATTCTTCATTCTTCATTCTTCATTCTTCATTCTTCATTCTTCATTCTTCATTCTTCATTCTTCATTCTTCATTCTTCATTCTTCATTCTTCATTCTTCATTCTTAATTCTTAATTCCTAATTCTTCATTCTTCATTCTTCATTCTTTATTCTTCATTCTTCATTCTTCATTCTTCATTCTTCATTCTTCATTCTTCATTCTTCATTCCTCATTCTTTATTCTTCATTCTTCATTCTTCATTCTTCATTCTTCATTCCTCATTCTTCATTCTTCATTCTTCATTCTTCATTCTTCATTCTTCATTCTTCATTCTTCATTCTTCATTCTTCATTCTTCATACTTCATTCTTCAGTCTTCATTCTTCATTCTTCATTCTTCATACTTCATTCTTCAGTCTTCATTCTTCATTCTTCATTCTTCAGTCTTCATTCTTCATTCTTCATTCTTCATTCTTCATTCCTCATTCTTCATTCTTCATTCTTCATTCTTCATTCTTCATTCTTCATTCTTCATTCTTCATTCTTCATTCTTCATTCTTCATTCTTCATTCTTCATTCTTCATTCTTCATTCTTCATTCTTCATACTTCATTCTTCAGTCTTCATTCTTCATTCTTCATTCTTCATTCTTCATTCTTCATTCTTTATTCTTCATTCTTCATTCTTCATTCTTCATTCTTCATTCTTCATTCCTCATTCTTCATTCTTCATTCTTCATTCTTCATTTTTCATTCTTCATTCTTCATTCTTCATTCTTCATTCTTCATTCTTCATTCTTCATTCTTAATTCTTAATTCTTAATTCCTAATTCTTCATTCTTCATTCTTCATTCTTTATTCTTCATTCTTCATTCTTCATTCTTCATTCTTCATTCCTCATTCTTCATTCTTCATTCTTCATTCTTCATTTTTCATTCTTCATTCTTCATTCTTCATTCTTCATTCTTCATTCTTCATTCTTCATTCTTCATTCTTCATACTTCATTCTTCAGTCTTCATTCTTCATTCTTCATTCTTCATTCTTCATTCTTCATTCTTTATTCTTCATTCTTCATTCTTCATTCTTCATTCTTCATTCTTCATTCTTCATTCTTCATTCTTCATTCCTCATTCTTCATTCTTCATTCTTCATTCTTCATTCTTCATTCTTCATACTTCATTCTTCATTCTTCATTCTTCATTCTTCATTCTTCATTCATCATTCCTCATTCTTCATTCTTCATTCTTCATTCTTCATTCTTCATTCTTCATTCTTCATTCTTCATTCTTCATTCTTCATTCTTCATTCTTCATTCTTCATTCTTCATTCTTCATTCTTCATTCTTCATTCTTCATTCTTCATTCTTCATTCTTCATTCTTCATTCTTCATTCTTCATTGTTCATACTTCATTCTTCATTCTTCATTCTTCATTCTTCATTTTTCATTCTTCATTCTTCATTCTTCATTCTTCATTCTTCATTCTTCATTCTTCATTCTTCATTCTTCATTCATTATGGTTTTTGGTCATAAATGGTCATTGGTCGTTATAGGTCATTGGTCATAAATGGTCTTTGGTTAATATAGGTCATTGTTCATTGTACCTTTGACCCCTGGGCTTTGACCTTTGACCTCTGACCTTTGACCTTTGACCTTTGACCTTTCACCAATGACCTGTACAGGCCAATGACCAATAACCTATAATGACCAATGACCTATATTGACCAATGACCATTTATGACCAAACACCATTTATGACCAAAGACTAATAATGACCAATGACCCATATTGACCAATGACCATTTATGACCAAACACCAATAATGACCATTCTCCTATAATGATTCATAACCAATGACCACAGGAGTCTCTCACTTATCCCGATCGTGACGAACGCCATGCCATCGCCATTCAGTTACGCAAAGGATCCGGACGGTTTGGTCTGCGCCGCCGCCGTCCCTAAAAGTAAGGATGGTCTGCCACGCTGCCCCTACCATAAAGTGTACTACATAGAACTTTCCGAGGTGGTTCCACTGCTTTCATGCGAGCTAGGTGACCTACCCGACGGAATCAACCGAGTTTATTTTTTTCACGACACATCTGAATTCGAGGTAGATTACGGAATCGTCCTTCCTTACATACGGGGCCATCAATTCTCCTTGCGACTTGCTTTGCGCTTAAGAGGTCAAAGTTTGCTACTATTGACCCAAGGTATTCATGCTCCATTACCTTAATTGTTTGACTATTGAAAATTATTCATCTTAAAGGGCTTTCGTTTCATTGTCAAAATCGGGTTGCAGAGATAATCCGTATGTTCTTCAGCCATAATAAAATAAAACCTAAATATTCTTTACCAAGTACTTTAAAATATATATTTTTTAAAACTTAATCTTAATTGCTATAATAATTGAGGCGAACGAAGTCTCGGGGAACAGATAGTTTTATTATAATTTTATCAATTTAAGTTTAACTTTAATAAATACAAAATATGTACATACTTTTAAATTTATTGTTTATTTATGCAAACCAGTCATCCCAATATACCTACAAAATGAACACCTAAACTACGAAATGTAGTATCATACGGTATCTTGCTGTTTTCATGTTTTCATCAACAAATTTAGAAATATTTACCACATTAGTCAATCTAATCTATTTTTATAATCTTCACTTGAATCATTTACTTTACATACATACCTTGGACAAGATTGAGGGTGTTAAAACAAAAAACACAGAATAAGATTTCTTTTAAGATTTTTTAAAATCTTATCTTATGTTTAACTTGTCATTCACTCAATTCTATTAATAAGAAATATCAAGTTCAACGTGATGAAAGATAATAATAAAAGATTATTAAATAAAAGTTCCAATGTTGACCTTCTGAAAGCTTCATGGCAAATTGAACATAACAATTTGACACCCTGAGAATAACGGCGCCGTGGCTTAGTTGGTTAAAGCGCCTGTCTAGTAAACAGGAGATCGTGAGTTCGAATCTCGCCGGGGCCTACACACAGCCATGTGTGAGATGATTACTTTTTTAATTTTTTTTAATTAATTTATATAGACCTTTCATTTATGTAAATCTGTAGGTACATAGGAACACGCATATTAATAATACGTTTTTAAATTTATTTTTTAAAATATTGTAGTGTATTTACTAATTGCTATTTACCTTATATTCCGTTATAACTAAGAATTAATTTAAACTATAGAATAAAGTTCATGTTTTTTGTAAATAATAATTGATTAAGTAATTGGAACTTAAGCAACATCTTTCGATATCAGTCTAATATAATTCTTACATTTGTCATAAATTACACTTTTTATAACGAGAATATGCATTTGCAATGCGTTGCGTTGGTACAAAATTTTGTAGTTCTCTAATTTTGTTTTTTAAAATACAAATTTTTCTTCAGATATTTGAATCATAAAATGTTTAGATTTTTTTAATAATGTACAAATAAATAGATACTGTTAAAAATTCATGCAAAATAAAAATATTATTTTTCCGTGTGCAATGTATTCAGCTAACTTTCAAATTGCCTTTTTTTCAGAAATGGTAAATTTTAGAAAAAAATATATAAGAAAATTTTTGTAGATAATTTGCTGATCTATAATTTTTAATCAAGATAGTTTACCATAAAACTTACCGATTGGACAAAAAAAAAATATTTTGGTTACCTTTGATCTTGGCTAAAATTTCTTGTAAACACGGGATTACTGGAGACTTTTTGGAATTTCATTAGAGTGATATCCCCTATGTGCCTATATAAATTTTCAGTTTATTGTGAATTTATACAGGGGTCACTGTTTATTTTGACCGGGCTTCTGGCTTATGGCGGAGCACATTAAATCTTGTGAATACTCATTTAAAAGCTAATTCATTAATTGTAAAATTAATTATTTTATTAATTTGATGAACACTTAAAATTGCCCTCAGAGTATGCAATCTTTTTTCAAACTTTCTTTTTTTTTTTGTAATATGAAATATCTTTCGTTCTTACCTGGGAGTACATTCTTCACAAACGGGCTAGTGATTTTCGAAAAGCTTCAATCTCTTCTAAGTCTTATTTCGTACGACAAAAAGGAGACGAGTTTTTTATTGCTTTAGTTAGAAAAGGAGTGAAATTTACATCTACACTAGAAAAATCTGAGTCCATTCGCTTTTCTCGAACGAACACTGAATAACTAAACAACCAAACATTTTTTCAGAACAAAAATATTTATAAAAAATGAAAAAAATGGTTTAACGGTCAAAATCGTTTAGTTCTTAGCACATTAGAATTTATTTAAAAATATGTAAAATGGCTTAGTTCGATTTTTCGTTGAAATATCCTCCCTCACAATAAATTTGTTTTATTACATTTTCGGAATTTTAGCTAAAAGATCCTTGTCTGATCTTGTGGTATATTTTTTCAACAGTCCTGTAATATATTTTATAACGCAAGATCCCAGTAAAGACATTGATCTCCAGCTACTTCAAGTCCTAATCAAGTAGCTACCTTTAAGCGTTCCTCACTCAATTCATTAGATTAAACTCCTAGCTTAAATGAAGTCAGTTGTTTACTTTGGTCTTCATTGTAGGTAAAGAATATCCATTCTGGAGGTCTACACTAAAGACCAAAAGAAACAATATTGTACTTACAAGTTACAAATTATCATACTGCCAAGAAGTATTACGTAAATGAAAGGACCTTGTGCCGCAACGCCTTAAATTGGTCACGCCCTATATTACATTGTTCAAAAAAAAAAAAACTTGGTACAGGTTTATAAAGTCATCATTAATTCATCGCCCATTCAACCCTGGAGCAAGAAGATGCCCTTCATTGTGACCTCCAATCACGATCTTCGAAAACAAAAAGATTCTCCATAAATAATTTCATCTGTCCGCCAAACAATGGCAATTGAAGACTTTATTACTCCCGATCCCCCTCCCCCCTAAAACTCGACAGAACCGCCTACTTTCTTCATGTGCAGCAAAAATAACCTGTTGCTCGGCGGAGCGGCGGAGTGCGCTACTAAAATGCATTAATATCACAAACTAACTGCAGATTAAGTGTTTTGGCGTTACAAAACCGCACCTTTGCTATTGTAATGTAATGGCCAAAAGGATGAGCCACTATTACACCATTGTATAATCTGGCCAATACAATCAATATGACTCCAATGCAGAACGCTCCAAAGACCCACATATACTGTTACGCTGAGACTGTAAGAACCTTACAAGCGCGCCTTTAAACAAATCTGCAGTCGAAAGAAGGCTGCAATTATGGTCACGATTCGTCTTCTTCTTCTTTTTTTTTTGTTTTAAATAATAGGTCTAATTAAAAACTGTTGCATGCGGGAAGGGTTTCCTTTTGGTATACTAGAATGTCAGAGTTCATTTCAAGTAACCAATTTATAACTGTTGGCAGTTGTTGTTGGCTTGTCAAAAGGAAACGGGTCAATTATTGCCACACAAAATTTTACCCATTGCATGTTGTGATAAATTTGGGAAAAGTTCTAAAAAAAAGGGTTGCCGCTGTTTAAAATAATGACAATACCCAATCTCTTATAATGATAATTTTAAAGTGTCAGTCCACAATCAAATTTGAATATCTCTATAATTTAATTGAGTAATTAAAAAAAAGGAAAAAGAAAATAAGAACCTTTTTTTTGGGCGGCTTCTGGTAGGAAGACGGTTAAAATGGAAGCATTAGATAAATTTGGACACGAAAGCCTAAACAAAAATGATTACACGCTTGTTATGCTCACAGTAATTGGCTTGTCCGAAATTTAATAAGAACATCGGTTTGAAAAACGGTGGCCAAGATTACCTACATTTGACTTGATGGGTCGGAAATAATGTTGGTGGGACATTTTGTAAAATGTTATTGAAACACGGATTTGCGTGTTTTAGTGACGGAAACTCATTTCAATCGCAGTAATATGTGAATATTAAAAAACTTTAGTATAATGGGATTCTTTTTTGTCCATTGGTGGCTAAGCAAGCCAAGTCAAGTGAGCTCGAAGTTGTGAAGAGGAAGTTTTTAAGTTTTGGCGTTCTCTGAGAGACATTTCTTTGAGTATGGACTGTACTTAATTTTTACATGACACTTAAAATATGCGTCGTTTGAAAATTACTTTTGAATCTATATCATAAAATTTTTTTCTAAACGTGAACAAATGACATTATGGTTTCAGATTCTGTCCTGTTAATATTTTAAAACCATTACATTCAAAACTAAGAATTCTTCAGAAACTCGTTTAGTATTTATTATGTACGTCTTCACAAAGTCCATTGAAATCAAAATAAACTTTGGGATATCCCACATCACCCGCAGTCAGCATCAGCACCGGTAGACGCGCCTTATACCAATTCCCAGATTTTATTGCTGAATCCATCATGTGTCATAGTTCACAGTAAACTCCAAATTGGGTAGAAGATGCTTTACCTACTCGAATACCTCTGGTTAAGTTGTATTGCTTCTGCAGCAGCAGAATTGCAGAATACCGAGTCTGTGTGTGGGAGCATAAATCAATGATACCGCAACGGTTCAGGTGGTCTTTTACTTTTTGGAAAGAATCAGTGTCTACCTGCAGCATTTTGAAATTTAATTGGGAAAATTTTGTATTAACTTTTCTTTTAACTTGCACAGATGCGGGAGTCTGCTGGTGAATGAGATTTTGGCGAAATTAAAATTAAAGAAACTGTTGGTTCTTATGGAGCTTCATTTACAAGGCCAAGGTTCCGATTTATTTGAACCTCTTTAATAGGAAAAGAAAGTAGCGTTATAGAAATCGAAACGATTTTTTAGCTTTGGTTTAGTGAGATCAAGATGATCTACTGATGGTAAAATGCATTGATGCACATAGCAGGAGTTGTAAGGTGAAAAGGTAATGGTTGATTTAGCCAGAAAGTGCGATTGAAGATTGGGCGTAGTCGTACAAATAAAAAGTTAGTTAAGTCCGAAAATAAGTATCTTTGATGTCTAATAATACCCGTTAATAATTTATCTGTGTGGTATAAAATGCAACAGTTATTCGTAAGAATTCTTAATAACTTATAAAGTCGTCATACTTACTGTCTGAATTCTACGCTTTGGAACGTAACTAAATTTCGTATGAATTTTTAAACGTACAATTTTTAAATGACATTTTCTTGAAAGAGATTTCAAATTTGATTAACCGATACCGAGATTGACACTTTTTGATTGTCTTATTAATATTGTAAAGATAATTTTGGATTGGAATCTCCGAAACAAGCCCAAGTCGATTTTTGACAGAATTACAGTAAAAATTAAAGGAATCATAAGCTTCATAAGCTATATTTGATAGGCAAGTTAAGAACATGAAATTCACCAAATTTGAAGTCTGTAGCACAAGTAAGTCGTTTCGAAAAAATTTCGCTTCAAAATAGTAGAAACCGTATTTGACTAATTTAGTGATTGACTGACTGACAGGACATCAAAATTACAACGTATTTCCCGATATTGAAGAATCTTGAAGTTTAAATCCATTTTTTTCTGACTCATGGGGCGTGGTATCAGCCCACTTAATAATTATATTTTCTATAAAACGAACCAAAAAAATTGTGGAACAATTCTACATAAAATTTGGAGAATTTATATAAAATTATATACAAAACTGTGATGATATGTCAAAATGTAAAATTTAAAGTCCGCAACTATTAGTAACACTATTTATAGCTCAGGAACGACTGAACTGATTTGGCTGATATTTGTCTTAAAGATAGATAATAGTCATATTATATGCTATGTTTTATCCCAGTAAAATGTATGGTTCCCGTGGAATAAGGTTCTTTTAAGTTTCCAATTAAGCCAGAATGGCTGAACGGATCTAGATGAAATTTGACACAGATAGAATATTAATGAACAGACTGGCCTCAACTCAAAAACTACTAACTATTAATATTATTATCTATCTATTCCGTCCGATGCCGGTACGAGCCACTAGTTATCTATAAAATTAAGAAATCTTAAAAACCTAAATATTGTTTAAATTTTTTTAAACCTTTTTTGTTATAATGATATTTAACTAAGAAGAAAAAAAATATTAACTCACCTTGTATGATGCTGACATCCACTGCATACAAATGTAATAGGACTTAAAATACAGATTTTCAAGAAAATACTGTAAAAATGTATGATTCGCAAAATAAAACCAAATTTATTGGAATTTTATTCACATTTCATATATTTTATTTAATTTTTTATTACCTTAGTAAATTTTATCTTTTTTGTTTTAATTATATTTTACAATTATAAATTTGAACGGTATATATATAGTTTAGTTATATTAAAAATTATATTATATTACATATAATATTTTTATATATTCGGTATATAATAATTTAATATTTAATTGTATATAAACTTTAATAAGCTTCGCATGTTGTTGGTCTGTCAGCTAAAATAAGTTCGTCGGTCGTCGAGGTGAATTTACCTAAATCATTTGGACAAAATTTAATTTTTTTAAATTTTTATTGTGTTGTTAGGATCTAATAACTAACCTCGGTAAAAATTTAAACTAATATTATCCGCTCTAAAAAAAAAAACTTAATCTAAGTAAAATATTTAAAATATTTAAAATTAAATTCGTTACAAAAATTTTTATTTTTTATTTTCTAGAATTTATAAAATGAAAAAAAATTGATTATACATACCCAAAATTCTTTAAACAGCTTATAACAAATTATAAATTTTGTTTAAATATAAAGCTACATACTATTAAATTTTGTTTTTATTTTTTTATATATTCATAATATAGGAAAAGAGAAAGTCTTTAAATTTATCAATTATAAAGTTGTAGTTTTTTTATTCATTTTTTTATTTTGTTTTATTTCAAATTTTATGATTATATAAAAATAAAATGACGGAGAAGAAAATTATCACTAGTGTAGATTTTTGTAAAAAAAAACCTAAAAAGAAAGAAAACATCAAAAATAAAAAAAAATTAATTTTGAAAAGTGCTTAAACTTTTACCTCCTGATTCCGTATTGTGATTTGGTGGAAATCTAAACGGATTATTATGTGAATGCGTAGTAGTTTTGAGTGTGATGTAAATTATTAGTAATTTTGGCTACGCGTCATTCCAAATAATACAACGTCGACTTTTTCCAACTGAAGCTAATTCGGAACCAGTTGGTGACCATGCAACTGCTATAACGGCACAGCTGTGAAGTAAAGAATAAGCCAGACCTCTGGTGGTTAGGAAAATTGCAGTTTTCGTATGAGGAAAGGAGAGGCACAAGGAAGGAGAGTGCAAAAAATTCATATGAAAAAATAAAAATCAAAATTAAAAGAAATACAAAATAAAAATAAAATAAAAAATATAAAAAAGAAAAATGAAGGCAAATGAAAATAAAGAAACTTTAAAGGATGGTTGAAGACGGTTGAAGATGATTAATTTATGAGTGAGGATGGTTGAGAATGGTTGAGAAAGGTTGAATTTAGTTAAGGATGGTTAAGGATGGTTAAGGATGGTTGAGGTTGGTTGATGATGGTTGAAGACGATTAAAGATGATTAAAGATGAGTAATGAATGGTTGAAGATGGTTGAGAAGGGTTGCGGATGGTTGAGGATGGTTGAGGATGGTTTAGGATGGTTAAGGGAGGTTGAGGATGGTTAGGATGGTTGAAGACGATTGAAGATGATTAAAGATGAGTGAGGAATGGTTGAAGATGGTTGAGTAAGTTAAAGATGGTTGATAATGGTTGATGATGGTTAAGGATGGTTGATAATGGTTGAGGATGGTTGAGGGTGGTTGAGGATGGTTAGGATGGTTGAAGACGGTTGAAGATGATTAATTATGAGTGAGGATGGTTGAGAATGGTTGAGAAAGGTTGAGGTTGGTTGGTAATGGTTGTGGATGGTTGAGCATGGTTGAAGATGGTTGAAGATGGTTGAGGATAGTTGAGACCGGTTGAGGATTGTTGAAGTTGGTTGAGGATGGTTGAACATGGGTGAGCATGGTGAAGGATGGTTGATAATGGTTTAGGATGGTTGAAGATGGTTGAGGATGTTTGAGGATGGTTGAGGATTGTTGAGGATGGTTGATGATGGTTGAGGACGGTTGAAGATGATTAATGATGAATGAGGATGGTTGAGAATGCTTGAAGATGATTAAGGATTAGTGAGGATGGTTGACGATGGTTGAATATGCTTTAGAATGGTTGAGGATGGTTAAGGATGATTGAAGATGGTTGAGGATGGTTAAGGATGGTTGAAAATGGTTGAGGATGGTTGAAGATAGTTGAGAATGGTTGAGAATAGTTAAGGAGTATAGATGAATATGGTTGAAGATGAGTACCTATGGTTAAGAATGGTTGAAGATGGTTTTGACTGGTTGAGGATTATTGAAGTTGGTTGAGGATGCTTGAGGATGGTTGAGGATGGTTTAGGATAATTGAACATGGTTGGGGATGTTTTTAGGATAGTTGAGAATGGTTGAGGATTGTTCAAGTGGGTTATAAATGTACGAGGATGATTAAGCATATTTAAAAATGCATGTAATAATGACGTAATTCGGGGCTATAAAACTATCATATAAATAAAATAATTACAGATTTTAAGTACATTTAAGAATATTAAGAACTAAAATAAACGTAACATCCAAAGAAGAAAAACTTAACCAATAAAACTTACGAATTATGTCCCTTGAGTGTGTACGATTCTTTTGAAGCCACATTCCACACATATATCAATCCATCCGACGAGCCACATGCCACTTTAGTTGCATTATAATTAAAAGCCGCCCTAGACCAATCACAGCTGAGCTTAAAAGACTCATTGCTAAAACGAAACATTTTCATTAAAAAAACACACAAAAACCAAGATCAAAAAATTAAGGTTAGAATAAAAGGTTATCTTGATTCGAAATTTTCAAACATCATCAAAAACAAAAAAAAACTTACGAAAAGCATCCAATTACTTGATTCTTACGAAGATCTATCAGTTTAATTGTGTCATCACGAACCGAGCAAATGAGGTAAAGGCAGTCTGCAAATAAAGTTAAATTTAGTTTTTTTTTTTTGTTTAACGTTAGCAAATCTAAGAAGAATCTTTTAAAGTTTTTTGTTTTGTTTTGTTGTTGTTTACCCTTTGACAAGTCTAGAGATGTTATTTTAGCTGGCATCGCCAGATCCACACATTGCTTCTCCGTTCTAATGTCCCAGAAACGAATTTTCTTGTCCCAATGACCACTTATAATGGTCGAGCCCAGACTGTCGCTGGTCACTAGATCATTGCAGGAAGAGCCAGCGAATTTTGTTTCAATGCAGGCTATACTCCGGAGATCCCATATCTTTAAGGTTCTATCATGACTTCCGGTGACCACTTTGTGGGGTTCTTGTACATATTTAGCTGCCATCACTTTGCCACTGTGTCCAGTAAGAGTATGCTATACGAAAAGAAATGGTTAAACAAAAAAACGAAAAAAAGAAAGGAATTTAATTAAAAATGCTTTGGGATACTTATGCTAAATGGGTTAGCGTTAACGTTAGAAAGATACATTCAGTTTGAGCCATTTAAATTTTATCTATCTTATGAGTTTTACAACTGTACACTGAATGTCGTTTGAATAGGTACATGGAGAATTGTGGTTGTAAAATGGAAATTTTTGTATGATTCAAAATTTTCTTAAACTACATTTTATGAGAGGAACCTGATTTCTTCGATGGTAGAAGTTAAAAATGATCGTTCTGCAGCTTTATCTACTTGCTGTACTTCGATGAACACTAAGCGGTTTTTTTGACTATGAAAATGATTTTGTTTTTTTTTTTACTTTCTTCCTCGCTTTTTTTTTGCATGTGTTCTCACTCAAATATTTATTTTATGAGTAAGTAAAATATGAAATCAAACACAGTCTAGAATGAATTCTGAGAAACTATTTTCTATAGAAACATTATCTAGTTGTATAAATAAACTTTCATCTTAAAACACTCCATCCTTCAAAAAAAAAAAAAACATCAAAATCCGTTGGGTAGTTTTAAAGATTTAAGCATACGTTTTTTTTTTCAAAGCTGACTCTATACAAAAGACATGCAGTGTATTTTTGTATTGTGAATGGTACTTATTGTAAAAATAGAAATTAAATTAATGAGAGAATCATCAAGAACATATTGCAATCACGATATAAATTAAATGATACCGATGTTTATCAGATTCAATCAAATTATTGGAAATCAGAAGAAATAGAATTTAGCGATGAAGTGTTGAAAATCAATTATGATAACAAGAATAGAAAATTACAAAAGAAGATTTATAGACAAATTTAATTTTCAGTTTAAATGTGGGAATTTTTAAATGGCAACCACTTAAATGATAAAAATCGATTTTAAGTTAAAAATCAAGGTGCTAGAAATGTTCAGAAACCCAATTAATAGATAATAATGTGTGATTTTAATGACCTATAAAATTTCGCTAAATAGAAAAAGGGCATCACTAAAATCATAGTGCTATGGCGGTAGAAAAGTGATTGAATAAAATCTCTTAAAGATTAAATTTGTGATTGATTTGACTTCTTTTTTTTTTTTAATTAATGAACATATCTAATGTCGTGAGAATTTCGTAACAGAAATTTTGGGCTTTAGGTAAAAATATATTTGCAGATCAGTAGAACAGTCAATATATAAATCAAAAAGAGGAAAGTAGAATTAGGCAAAATAAGATCACCGGAAGTGTTTATATTGAGTCATCTTTTTGATTTTGTAAATGTTTAGCATCACTTGGATAAATAGTAAGTAAGTTGGAATGTCTGTAAGGGCCGGACTGCCATCACGGAAAAAACGGAGAAAGTGAACGATTTTATTAAAGCTATTAAAACTTTAAATTGGTAACGCATGTAATATAAAATTTACAATGAAAGAATTTTGAATTTAATTCTTTGTCACTTCGGTAATTTCTTTCATAATTTCATTTTTTAAGTTTTGAGTTGTTATAAATATTTTGAAAAACAGGCTAGGTGCGACCCACACTTAATAACCCATTATACGTACTTTAAATACTAGACATTCTTGATATTAATCGATTTACTCTTGATGTTGATTGATAATAATTGTATTAAAAAAATAGATAGACACAAATTATAGAAGAGGCTGGGTGGATACTGATAACTTCCCATTATGCATAATTTGAAAACTTGGCGTTCCTGATAAAAATTTATTAACTTTTGATGTTAGTTGATTACAATTTTATTAACATGTTTACCAATTTTTTTTAGAAATATTTGTAGTTTTGTATTTATTGTGAGAATTTCAATTTGATATTCGTCAATATTTTACCATATTTTAGGTATTGACAAATGCATTACGACTACGTTGAAAATAAAATACATTTGAAGTCAATATCATTGTTTGTAGTGATGATATTTAAACCGAAAAACAATTTATGATTCTTTTCTGTAAATTTCAGTTTTAGTTTTTTATTTTAGTAAAAAAACTGTCATTTCGAAATTTTTCAAAAAAATACCATAAGTTGACAATTCTATTATGCAAAAAGTAAAATAAATTCGAAGTTAAAATGATTTACCACTCTGGACATATTCAAGTCAAGAAACTACTTTTGACATTTTTCGGTTAATTTTTGTTAAAATTTTTTATTTTTTGTAAAAAAAAATGTCAATTCTTTATTTGTCAAAATTGTAGCGTATGTTAATAATTGTATTTTGTTTAAGCTAAAATAAATTTGAAGTCAATATCGTTGCCCACTCTCGTGATATCCAAGTCAAAAAAACATTTTTACCAACTTTTGGTACAATTTTTTGTACTTTTTTATTTTTTGGAAAAAAACTGTCAATTCAATTTTTTCAAAAATGTTACCAAATGTCAAAGATCTCATTTCACATGGTAAAAATTTTTTTTGAAGATGATATCATTTTTCCTTCATTGTATATTGCCGCGCCAAAAATGTTTTTTTAGTTTTTAATTTTTTTTTAAATTTAAATTATATTTATTATATATTACACAATAAAATTTATTTGAAGTCAATAGCATTATTGGTTCCTGAGATATTTGCGACGAACTAAAATTTTCACTTTTTTTAAAAACTGCTATTGTGAAAAAACCGTTCGACGAATTTTTTTAAAAGTCCTTTCTGCATTTCATGAAGTTATAACCTATTGAACAAAATTTAATTCGTGTTCATATCTTTATTCATTCTCGAGATACCGTTAAATGAAACATTCGTTTGTACTATTTCTATTTTTAGCAGATTTTTTGCAATTCGTTGTCTTCAGTGATTATAAGTACTTTGAAAAGTACTTCTTCAAAATCAGATTCGGCATCCCTGACATTACTTGGTCACAAGAATGTTTGGGGGTTTTAAGTAAAGTAACAATTCTACAGTTCGTGGAGAACCAGGGCTAAGTTCTCCACGAGCTGTAGATTACTTTACTTTGTTTAATCTTACTCAATCTTGTATAGCCTGTGAAAAAGTCAAGAACTTAATTTTAACACAATATTGGGTTTAAGGTTCCAAACACTTCTATAACTTAATTTTTGATTGTCTAATAAACTGAACCGAGATTTGTTGCTTCTAAAGATCGTTCTTAAGTTAAAGCTCCCAAGGAAGCTTCTTGGATCTTAACAGCTCAATAAGCACTTAAACTATGTAAGTTATCTTAGAAAATTCCAAAAATTCCTTCAGTTGCCCAAAGCTGTATATTTTTACTACTTAAGGATTTCTAGAAATGATGTTTTACAGCCCAACAATTCAAAATCTACTGATTCAAAAGTGCCTTATTTTGATGAATCAGTACATATTCATTTGAGTTCAGAAAAAATTTTAAAAATGCATTGGAGTTTTAAGACTCATAAGTTCCTAAATCAAGGTTTAAGTCCCCAAAAGATTAGGAACTCTCCTGTTGAAAATCCGTCTACTATAAGGTTTTTTCTTTCCTAAAGGTTCATCGTTCAAAACTCCTGGTACCCAGTAGCAAATTCTCTAATTGTTATTGGAGTCAAAAATATTGTTCGGACGAATATTGTAATTCTTTTCATTTGAAGTCGGCAAGCCGCACAAAACTCTACGTTTACGATTAATGACCTTAAACAAAGGGTCATAAGTAATGGTTTTTATTATTTTTTGACACAATTAGAGCACATTACGGTTCAATTTATGACTCAAAAATTACGATAGGCAATTTCAACAATTATTACAAAATATACACAAAAAATTAATTTCAAAATTCCATTTCAAATTTATGCCGAGGTAAAAATTTATTGTTGAAATTTCAACAATTGACAGAACTTGTAAGCTTTACAGAAGAATTCTTTTGCTTCAATATATTTTTTTATATTTCACTGGCTGTCACTTATGTAAACGCAACTGGCGGCAATTTTATGATTTAAATTGTAAATTTATTGACAACTTCAAACAACGCGAATCATCGCAAATAGGTATTTCATCAAACTTTATCCAAATTTTTTGACAAATATGAATGCCAATAAAACGGTAAAGATATAAGGGTTAGTAAGTGAGTACGAGTATGTATACTTGAAATATATGTAGGTAAAGTGCGAGCGCCAGCAGCGATTAATGATTGACATTTAATAAGTGGCGTTAAAAGTGCCTTTTCACGCTTATTAAGTCTTTAAAAATGTATGAAAAAAATATCTACTTAAGTTTGAATTTAAATGTAGGTAAGTGGAAGAATGCTTAAGGGTTTGAATTTGATTTTTTTTTTTTTAACAGACAGACAGTTAACTGTTGATCAAAGTTTTGGAGGTTTTATTATATCGGTGAGTTTTGTTTTTGAGTGTTTATAATTGGCTTAGGTTAGATTGACATTTGCAGAAAGCATTTGAAAGATCAAAATTAACTTTTGACATTTCAATTAGATAAGATTTTGACAGAAAATAATAAAGACGTAAATTTTTGTTATTGTAAATTGGGAATTTATATTGAACGGTGTTTAAGTAGGTCAAGTAATTCAAATCCAGGTTTGCTCTAAGGTCTTTACTTTTCACTCTTTTCATTCATTTTTTAAAGCAATCTTAAATACAAAAAATTACTATGAAATATTTTTGTTAAGGCTTGATACTTTATGTCAGTTGATTTTGACCAGGAAAATGCATTATTGATTAAATATTTTAATTACGCAAGATCTTGGAACCATAAATCAGTACTTAAAACTTATTTTTTATCAATTTCAAGACCTTTAAAGCTACAAAATATATGCTCAAAGAACTGAGAAGCTTGTCTAACTCTAGGTTACTGAGTTAGTAAGTAAGAAGTGATTAAGCAAGTTAGTGAATATGAAATCGAATCACGTACATAAGTGAGTAAGGTCAGTTAGTCAGTAAATTGAATAAGTAAAAAATTGAGTAAGTCAGTAAGTGAGTAAATAAGTAATTGAGTATTTAAATAAGTAAGTCAGTAAGGTATATGGAAATGAGTAAGTAAAAGAGTTAGAGAGTATTATATAAGTAAGTAAGTAAATAAGTGAGTAAGCGATTAAGTGAGTTATGGAGTAAGTAAGTAAGTCAGTAAGTGAGTAAAGTAAATAAGTGAGAATTTTAGTGAGTCAGTAAGTGAGTAAATAAGTAAGTGAGTAGCGAATGAGTGAGTAAATGAGTTAGTGAGTAGGTAAGTAAGTAAGTGAGTAAGTTATTAAGAAAGTGAGTAAGTTATTAAGAAAGTGAGTAGGTATTCAAATGAGTAAGTAAAAGAGTTAGGGAGTATTATATAAATAAGTAAGTATAAGTAATAAGTGAGTAAGTGATTAAGTGAGTTATGAAGTAAGTAAGTACGTAAGTAAATAAGGTCATTAAGTGAGAAAAGTGAATAAGTGAGAAATTGAGCAAGTGAGTAGCGAATAAGAGTGATTAAATGATTTAGTGAGAAGATAAGTAAGTAAGGTATTGAATAATTGAGTCAATGAGTAAGTAATTGACTTTGTGATCAAGTGAATAAACAAGTAAATATACGTAACTCAGTATGGTCAGTTAGTCAGTAGAGAATAAATAAATGAGCAAGTAAATAAATGAATGAGTAAGTAGGTAAGTAAATAAGTGAGTAAGTTATTAAGTAAGTGAGTAGGTTGGCAAATGAGTAAGTATAATTGAGTTAGTTAGTAGGAAAGTTCAAGTTAGTAAGGAGGAAGTAATTTGGTAACTAATTAAGATACGAAAAAAAATAAATTCGTATTCCAAATTTGATGATTATGAACATTTAATTTTTTCTAGAGTAATTTCTTAATGTCAATTTTTGACTTGAGAATAAAACTTTAGGACATTAAATGAGCTCTGTCAAAGCTTCACCAAAGTGGTCCGGACTAATTTTAGTTGGCTACATTTTGATTCACGAAGATTGATCTAAAAAGAAAACTTCAAATTGAGACTTAGAATGTTCTCGCATTGTATTTGAAATTGATCTTAAGAAAAAGTTGCTATAATTTCTTCAGATGAATGAACAGAAATTAGCTAAATTAAATCTTCAAGAATGAAATTTAATGACAACATCATAAGCCTTAATGACAAGCTACTTGAAAGCCATTCTCAAAAATCGCTGACGATGTCAAATTCTTATATGAATAATGATGTCTCACATCTGAAGACCGCCAAAAAAACAGAACAACCTACTGATCTGCTTTGATCAGCTCTCATAATCATGTCAATTTTCTTCTTTCATTAAGTTGCATTGTTAAACATCCTAAATGACAAAAGAATCTAAGCTAAAATCGAAAGCTACCTCATTAGAACCGTTTGAAGACATCTCAATTTAAGATCGGTTCATAATGACTGTGTGAACACTCCAAACTTTTCCCATCGAATCTTCAACAACTTGTACCTTCTTTCTAGTTTCAATTTTTTACTAATTGAATTTGGGTCGAAATAATGTATGTTATGGAATGGAGTGCCAAAAGATCAATGAGCTTTTGTTTAGATTCGAAATTCTTGATTCGCAATCTGGGATTCGCATTCGCAATTCACATTCTTGGCTCTTCCGGTGTTCCACAAAAAAAAAAAGAAAAAAAAAAGAAGCAAAAATGATTTACAACCAGAGTTTGGTGCCTCCGCACGAATTATAATCAATAATCTCTTGTTTGGAGGCTAAATTTATTTTGCACACAAAGCTCATCCATAGAAGGCTTTAGATACAGATACATACTAGTAGATACTCGCAGTTCGCAGATAGATACTTCTGTTTTTTGTTAGCAAAACACGCACTTGGATTTATTTGCTCTCCTCGAGAATAGTGCGCTTATTATAATTCTGCCGGTGTGTTCCAGATCAATCGTATTTCTTTGAACTAATTCGAATCGCAAATATGGCCAACAGCAGCATCGTGGCTGAACACACAATAGACCGATGATCGGACCTCGGACTGTGGTCTTAGGAGGCGGTCAAAATGCAGGCAGACCGGGACGGTAAAGAGTTCCTTCGAATGCAAATCATCCCTTTTACTTTATTGGCGCGAGAAAGAGAGCGATTCGGAATCTGTGCTGGAACATGGAACACCTAGGTAGGATTAGAGTACGAGTATGTATCTGGAGTTTAGAAACTGACCATGCTTCTGGGCGTTCGCTAATCGATTGTGTGCACCTTGTTCTGGCACCTACCTGATGCAAAATACGACCGGACCGTGCTCGTTTGTGTACACGATTATAATAGTTAGTTGATTCCAAACAAGCCTCTGCTTCCGCCTCTGCCATCCCCTAACTACGGTAAACGCCATAATATTAGACAGGAAATTAATCAGATTGTCCTTCCGATCCAGAGGCGTGTGCTCATTGGAGGAAGTAAAAACGAACATTGAACATTAATCGTTTGTATATATATATTTTGGCCTAAGCATATCGTGGGTCAGGAAAATGGTAATAATGATAATTGTAATTTGCTGATTTCGATGTAGTTTTGCGGAAGTTAATCGACAGGTTTAGGTTATGATTTCTTCTAAAGGCCCTAGGCACATGAATTGCAAGAATTTGTTTATGAATGTTTTTTTTTTTTACTTTTGATTGGAGAGAGTGGGAAGATTGAAAAACCAAGGTTCTGATATGGGGAACATTTATGAACATTTGAGGAAGTTGTTTAATATTTGCAGATATTTTAATTTTCTTTTGATGCTTATAAAGTAATTAAGAAAGATTCATGTCATCTTCATGTATTTATTATTTCAAACGGCTTTCAGAATTAGTGTTTCTTCAAATTTAGAAACTTCACGTTTCTCTTGGTTTCTTTTTTTTAATAAAAAGTCATTTAAAATTGAGAGTTATAAAAGTATTCTAAAATTTTGAAAACTTTTCCGTTTGAGAATGTTTTTCTAAGTTAACGTCACGTTTCCTATACATAATAATTTTGTTAACTAAAAAGTGGTAAGCAAGTGCAGAAGTGTAGGAATCACCTGGCGGAACTTTTTGGAAGTTTTTTTTTTGCGGAATGAGTTCACAGTTTTTTTTTTTAAGTACATTTTTATTTAAAACAATACAAATATAGTTTCGCAATTTTCATTTCGCATTTCATTAATTTTTTGTTTGCAAATTGTCTAGTACACTTAAATTTGTTTTTTTTTTAATTTATTGATTCGTGAAGAAAGTGTGATATCGTAAATTTTAATTTTGCAAATGAAGCATCAATAATGTCCAAGTCTTGAAAAAGTATACATGCACGTTAAGCTCATCTTTAAGATCTTAATTATCGTTACTTTTTGGTTTTCTAATTAGTGGTCTTATTTTGAAAAAATTGAATAATTATTCTATTGTAATCAAGAAGATATCCTATTTTGTGAAATTTTTCATGACGACTTCGCACATTTACAGTTGTATTTTTTTTATCATGTCTTGAATCGATTGTGAAGCATTTGCATAGAAAAAAGTTATTTTGTCATTTGGTAATCACCTTTTTGAGAAATAACTACTACAGGAGAAATTTTTGACAAAATTCAAATTGTTTCGTTGAATTGTAGAGTCATTTTGTTGAAAGTAAACATCAATACCTTTCCAGGTTCAAAAAAAATCATTTATCATAGCTCAGTAGCACAATCCATTCACAGTAACAGCCTCATTTTCTAATAAGCAAGGTGCAATCACACTACCATGGATGGAGAGCCTTCTCAACTATTATTCTTAGATTTCCTGATCCCGAACTAAGGTAGCGCACGAGGTGAAAATCATTGCTTCGCCGAAGATTACTTTTGTATAAAAATATGAATCATTATGATGCATTTCAAATACGCGAGAATAAGACGACGAGACCGACGAGACGTTTGACGGCTTGACCTTTGAAAGAATTGGGACACACATAAGTCTTCATGCAAAATTGGGTGTAATTTCAAACTTTATAGATCGATGAGGAATTGAAAACCAGGGTTTATATAAAATAAGGTGTGTTTTTTTGTTGGCAATGCTATTGGTGTGATTTTTCAGTTGTCAAATATTTAATTGAAACAAAAAACTTTTTGCTAGGCTGAAAATACAGAATAAGAAACGTTTATAATATTTTAAACACACATTCAACGTAAAAGCACACCAATTTTACTATAAATATATTCACCGATGCTTTTTTTAGTAGTAAGCCTTTAATATGAAAAAACTGTTTTTTTAGCTTTAGTTTACGAACACTCGATGGACAGAGTTTTAAATTTGTTCGCGTTTCTGTTTCACCTTTTATTGGTTGCATATATAAAACATGAAACCTCAAAAAGTGCATCAAAGAGTAAAAGTGTAAATTCTCATTGACAAATGTAAAATGTTAAACAAAAACTACTTATCGTACTCTACTATACATGCCTTCGAGGTACACAAGAGTTATCAACTATACCAAACTACCAACATTTATATTCCAGACTCGAGCAAACGTCAAAATTCTATCCGTAGTGGGATTCCTACTTCTACTTTAATTGGCAGTGAGGTTGGTGTATTTGTAATGCGAGTAAAATCTTACTTCACTACGGATAGCATTGCCAAAAAAACACACCTATTATGAGTTGTTCCTGAATCATGATCGGCTCCAACGGTTTTGACTTTTCACTTCAATAATTTGTCCCAGCAACTCAAATTTTCCATCCGGTTTCACTTTTTCCGACCGAGAAGAGAAGGTGCCTGACGAAGACCAAAAACTGTTACTGCAAAATCTTCATTATTGTTTTATTGATTTTTAACAATTTTATTTGCGTGTATCTTTACATTTTTTGAGTAATGTCAAAAGATGACAGCTTCAAGACTGTAAGAGGTGGTGTCTCTCCATATTTAACATAAAACTTAAAATTGAATTTTCTCGAAATAGGCAAAATATTAGATTGTCGATACTTGTTTTTTGTTAAAAGACGTTTTCAAGATACTATGAACGATAAAATTTAAAAAAATGTTAATTTCTTAACAACACCAAACACTTTTGGGAGACCAATAATTCAAACAAAATCTTATCATATTCAAAAACGGTTAAATAATATAGAATTAAAAAAAATCTTTGTAAGATTTAACTTTTGTATGAAGAAAACAGATTTATAAAAAATAATTTCGACATGCTCCCATGAGTACCTATGTATGTTTTTGTCTGACCCCGTTTTTTCAATGAGTTTTAGGATCATAAATTTTTCAAAAAAAAAAAAAAACTTTAATTTCTGATTAAGACTCTTAAATTATTTTAAATTTTAATATTATACTTTTATTTTAAAAATAAATAGTTTTTACACTTATTTTCCTGGAATAGGTATTTATTTTAAAATGATCGTTCTTAACTAGCTTCAGGGTATATCTACCACACTAAACGTCAACGCTAACACTTCTTGAATGCTCTTAATTTTAAGAAGCTGTTTTTAAGAAACTGTCAACAAACGCAAACTAAATAATTAAAAAAAAATTGGTATTTCACCACATCTCAGAGTATTTTCATTGACATTTTTAAGAATTTATTATAAGTTTAAAGAAAAGCTATGCGAAGCTGGTACTGAAGTCCAGAAATTTAAATTTAAATTTATTTTATAATAATTAATTTAATAATTGATACTTTACAGGGGGCCCTGATTATTTTAATTCTTAAGACTGTAAATACATTTTAACTTTTTTTTTAATTTTAAAGTTCTGATACTGAATCTTGTCATTTTGCAATAAAATTTCTCCGAGCTGCAGGATAAAAATTGTAAAAGTGATTCCATGTGAATTTTTCACCTTCTTTCGTCAAATCTTTTCCATAAATAGCAATCAATTTTAAATATTGCTTCAAGATAAATTTAAATGTTTTTGCATGTCAAAATACCAAATTAACCTTAATAAATAAATGCTATCCAATTACGTACATCTAGTTGCTCAGTTACATCTTGTCATGTGTCATGTAGATCTCTCTCTATGACACACTCATCTCCATCTAAGTGTCATTTCCATTCAAATTGTAAAAACTGTCATCATCAATAGACCCGAATAAGGTTAACAAATTTCTGATCTAGATTTTAAGATGCAAATACTGCAACAAAACTTAACTAAACTGACTCAATTTGAATCTTATGATGATACTCCATCAAGAAAATAATCCCAACTTTGTAAAGACTCTTACAATACTTACTACTTCTCGGAAAATGTCAAGCCAAACGCTGATTGAATTTCAAATACCAAAAAAAAGAAGTCACTTAAAAAGCCGCAACTACGAGTAGGTAAATGTTATTAGACAAATAATAAAACTTAATGACTGGACGTATTTTGAAACGCCTTGGAGGTTTTCCCTAAGCCAGCATTGGCATCGGCATCGTCGTCGCGCCACTGGCGGTCATGGCAATTCCCCGTTTTGTTGCACTGATTTCGGCTTGGCCGCTTTGATGAGGTGCGCACTTAGGCATTCATTAAGTGTCACAATGAGACCAACTTTAGCACACAAACACTAACACAATCACACCAATTCATTGGGTATGTATGACAGCAACGCCAAAATAACGCTTCTGATGACTGCACAAAAGAGGCTCAAATTAGACAAAGAGACACAACTATAAGAGTCTCTTTGAAGATCCATGACCTGTCAAGATAGGGATTCAATATCGTATTTTCCAACTCCCCCTTTGGATTCCATGAACACAAGAATCTGATGAACAAGCAACGGGCTATATACAAGACCCGTTTTGTGTCGCGTGCAACAATGCTTTTGACGAAAAGTCAACTTGAGGGCATTTCGAGATCTGCATACAAAACTATGCCCAACTATGGAACCTCGGTCGCTCCAATTGCCATTGAAATTCTCCATAGGAAGTTTCATGGGTTCTCCAACTTCAACTCCAACTCCAGCTTCGTCGCGGTCGTCGCGTCAGCAGCGTGCAGTTGATCGCGTCATCCAGAGCGCAGAAGATGACGGTTTTGTGCATATTTGATCTCACGTGTCAGCGAGTTGGTCCGAGTCTGATGTCCAGTGGGAAATTAAAAACTAAAATCTACATAAAAAATTTGATAAGAAATGATAATGATATTCAACGGGACAATGAACACAATAGATAGTTGTTTTAATTTGATTCGTTTTTTATTTCCAAGTTGAATGTCTCATCATCTGCATCTGGACTTTGTTGTTGTTGTTGTTGTGGCAGTTGACTTTTGTTTTAGCTGTCAGCATCTGACTTAGAGTTCTAAGTTATAACACACCGTGAGAAACTCACAGCAAAATCAGTGATATCTTAAATATGACAATTGTGGCGTGCCCTGGGCTGAGTGTGTAATTAGCCGTGTAATTTAATGGTAAATGAAGACATTTTGAGAACCGTTAATTAGCTTAAGATTCTGGATTGAAATATTTTTATAGTTTGGGCTCAGGTAAATAAGATAAATACGAAAGTTCTTATCAGCTGACTGAGCATCAAATCCCCTTGACTCATTTATTGAAAGCTGAAGATTCAATTTTTAGTGTCACTAAATTTGAAGCCCAATTTTTATATTTAGGTCGGATCGGTACATTTTATCGACTATCAATTAAAAAGCTGATGTTGGACAAGATTAATATGGATTTCAGATCAAAGACAAAGTTTTGATGTTTTACAATCAGTTTTAAACTGGTTATCAAACGATTTTGAGTTTTTTTTAGGTCATGATGGTCTTTAAGGTTAATACTAAATTAATTTTAATAATTAAATAAGGGTTCCCACTTTTCAATTAAAGAGAGTAATGGCATGAGAAATTTCAAAAAGAAGTATGTAGTAAAGTAGTGTGCTTATCATAATTTTTTTTCAAGTTTCAATAAGTCAAAATGATTTTAATCAGTCTGCTATTACACGACTCGTGACTCATCTTCGAATTCTACTTTGAAATTTCATCCTTTGAGTCGAACACTATTACACCTTGACTCTTAAGTCATGACTCTAATTTGACAACTTTCTTTAATTCAAATTTTGTTGTTTGGGAAATCTTATATTCTGTCTCGCTCTTTCAACTACAAGGGTATACATGTGAACTCGAGCACGCCGAAAGAAAAATAAGGAGGAAAAGCAAAATAACAAATGAGTGAAAATAAAATGTCAAAAATGAGTCGTGGAAAATTTGCCGGCGACTCACAGGGCAAATTTTCTTCCGTTTCATTTTTTCGAATTTTGTATCTCTCTTCCACCAACGTAGTTCGAAAAGAGTCACGACTCATGAGTCGTCGTGTAATAGCAGACTAATAGCAGACTTACAAAAAAGAGGTTATTACATTTATTATATAACAATTTTGAAAATTTACTTCAAAATGACAGTTAAGGATTCCTAGAAAACAAAGCTGTGAATCAGCAGTTGTAAAGGTAACTATGATATATTCGTGACGAAATCAGACTCATGACGATTAATTTATAATATTCACATGACGGAATAGATCATTACATCTTAGCAGTGTTTTATTATGCTTAAAGACCTAGGTCATGAATATCTAGATCAGCTCAGCAATTTTCATGTATTTACAACAACACTCACAGATCATTTTTCAATTGCAAGTGTTCTTTTTTCTGAGTTTTCAAAACAGAGTATTGCCAGAAACCATGTTTTCAGGATTCGATAATCTTTGTCGCGTAGCAACTTAAAGTAAACACCTCAACCTCAAGTTCGGTAGTGATAGGCAGAACTAAGTCAAGATATTTTTTGTCGGAGTACCTATAATTCATTTCTAATAACCACAACTGTGGTATCGTTTTATTTTAAAGGACTAATTCTAATCATATTAAATACATATGTATGTCTATTAAAAAAACTCAAAACCGACTTTCTAGTTTCCTTTGTGTCTAGAATGTGGAGGACCAAACATATCAGATTAGTGATAAGATAGAATTATTTTTCGTTAAGGCTGTACTTGAAACTTTGAACACAATTTTTTTCAAAACCATATTTTTCAACTTTCCTCTATCATATATGTCAAAAATGGTTTGACCAATTTAGTTCAAATAGTGGACTATCATCCCAAAATTTGGAAAATTACAACTTCTTTTAACAAAAAGTTTTAAAAAATTCATGAAGTTCAGACTTTTTTACTCCGAAATCTGCCAAAAATCCAATTTTCAAATACCAATCGGTATATTCAAGTATACGGAATAAAATTATGCCTTTTTTTTTTGTTTCAAATATGCCCATCTAGCTTTAATTCTGCTTAATATTTTTAGTTAAATTTTAATTGTATACTCTTGAAACTTGAAAATAAATGTTAAATAGTTCAAAGTTCTATCACTTCATTGGTCTAAACAAAAAAATACCTACAATCACTCAAAAATTAGTGCGTCAATCCAGACGCCCCAAATTAAACAAACTGAGAAAGATGTCATCACCATTGATATAGGTCCCCACAAAGGTCAGCTTTCGGACCTCTTTTTTTTGCGAGATTAAAATGATTATAATTGTTAATATATAAAACATGAAAAGAACTAGTAGGTAATATTTTTCTAAGAGACATGTCACTTGAATGTGTAAGTTAAACACTGTGAAAGAAGCAAAAAAACATTTCAAGACCACTTCGATTTTGGCCAGATTACGAAGTCTTAGATCATCGTCGAGTTGTATATTGCTTTCAAATACAAAATTCTTTCTATAAGTCGTTGATGTTGACATTTTAGTTTGTAAACGCAAAATTAAAGTCGTATCTTTAATGATTACAACTTCTGTTACATTTATAACATCCTACTAGATATTATGTATGTTTCTAAGCCTACAATATGACTGTGCTAAGTTTAATACTTTTTAAGCTTAGCTAAAACGCCTTAAGTTAATCGATAAGAAGATTTTCATTACCATTACCATAGCTCTCTTTCAAAAACATTGACAAGTGACAGTTCTACAAATTTGTTGCACTGTCAGTTAAATACAATGACAATTTTGACACAGTCAGACTATGAAAAATTTGTCGTAACTTCTAAAGTTAAGTAAGACACATACAATTTGGAGGGGTCCAGCGATTTAAACCAAAATATATTCCGCGGAACTTTTGCGGACGCAAAATTTTTAATTAAATTGAAAATCATTAAATGCAGCAAAATTATTGTTAATTTTTAATTTTAAAATTTAAGGATGGCTCATTTCGCAAAATTGCACACCAAAATATTCATCATTTTCATTTGAAAACATACTTAATATTAGAAGTTTTGTTTTTTACAAAAATTGTCACATTACATACTGACAAAATTGTAATTTGTATTGTTTTTCTATACCATAAAATAATGTCACAACAAATTTCTCGCTAAATTTGTGTCAATTTGCAAAAAAAATCCATTGCAATTGCAAATACGCCGACAATAACTATTTATACTACAAAATAAAATAGAAAATTTAAAATAAAAATTCCTGTATATCATTGACGTTATAAACGCCACTGAATGACATTAAGACCACTTTACAATTTGTCTTCTTTTTTTTTTAAATGTGCCAATGTTACTGCTACCCGCAGTCGTCTCTTAGATTTCGATTGAAATTCTCTCTTCGTTCGAAACATTTTACACACTTACTAAATTCTTGCTTGTCATGTAAAATAAAATTTATTGACATAGCATTTTTTTTCCTTTGACGCAGATCACACCAAATATAAATGACAAATTATCATGCTAACCGCACGACATGACATGACACTTAATTGATAAAATAAATGCTCTTCAAAAAGTGTGTCAAAAAGCGGATCTCTTACATGTGTCCCCATCATTATATTTTTTTTTTTCTGAAAAATCTGAAATGATAACCATAACATTGACCAAATTTTGTGTTTGACTAAATCTCATTCTGACATTTATACTCGTACTCTGAAGTTTGTCCACGTGCATGGATTCAAATTTTGTGAATTTTTGCCATATTGGTAGTTCCATGCACGGTTATGGAATAATTGATGGGATATTAAGTCAAATAGTTCCAAGAAAAAATTGACCAAAATCTCATCTTCTTCGGTGTCAAGTTTTTGTGTGAACATAAAACATATTTTAATACCGAACTTGTGTTAAAAATGTTGTTTTGAAAGAAATTTAGCTGGCTTGTTAATAATAAAGGGTCTTCCGAAAAGATCTCATTAACTTCGACAGTTAACAGCCGCCATATTGTTTAAGCTTTATCTGCCAAATTGGCTGCGATATTTTTAGTCCCTTTTGTCAAATCACTATGGACGACTAAGGGTTTTTGGGACAAGTGTAGTTTTCGGACAATTTTTAGATCGCTTTTGGATTTTTTTTTGAATACTGAGTGGAATAATCATGGATGAAGTTTAAGTCCACTCTTTCAGTATACAATCAAGTAACAACCGTACGTCCAAAAAATTAAGAGCATAACTTTCCATGATTTAAGTCTAAGACCTTTGATAATTCAACTAATTCGGGAGCCGAAAAAACGATCATGGGAGGTGTGATTACTAATTGGGCTCTTTAGCAGTTTCAAATTGACCCTAATTTTTACCGAATGATTTGTAACATTACCAACTCATATGAGGTTCAAGAGAGACTAACATACAAAAGATCTTTCAGAAAAATTAGAACTTTCATTTTATATCATTTAAATATTTAAAAATAAAAAGCCATAAATGAAAGACCCTGTAGTCCAGGATTGACTTCATCACAAATTGTTACAAATAATGAATTTTGATGAATTCTCAGCTCTTTGTCTCAGCTTTTTGTTACCCAACTTTTTTGCTAGTACAGGTCAATCTCATTCGTAATAGCAATTTATTTCATTAAAGTAATAAATATTTAATTGTTGTTATGAACAACAGAATAAATGTTATAAAAATGATGAAATTCAACCTTTTTTTTCGAATTCTAAATTTAATATTTCCTTTCCCCAATGCAGAGTAACCTGAAAAAGTTGATCTCAAGTCTGCTCTCATACTGCCCAAGACCTGCATTTTTATCAAATTCGCTTCAGTTGTTTCTGATACGATATGAAATGAATTTTGACTTTATTCAAACTGTGAAACTTCACCGTCTTTCACATCGTATCTGCAATCTCAATGCCAGTACGCATCATGAAGTTCCGTCCGTAAAGATGTGTATACATGGTCCGTATGTAGGTAGGTGCTGATAGTTGAGTGGAAATGTAGGTAGGTATACAATAAAAAAAAATCTAAAAGTTTAATTCACTCTAATTCACTGACCATATCGCAACAAGCTCAACCGAAGAAGAAGACCATTTCAAGAGTCCCCAGCTTACAATAGCAAAAAAAAAGAAGAAGAAAAGATTCATGATGATTTCGATGGTGATTCCAAAACGCAGATGTACCTACAATGGCATAAAAAAAGAAAAGAAACTCCGTACGTATCTTTTCTTTTTGTGGTGTTCCTGGGCTCTATTACTGGGATGTAGTTCCTGTTGTTGACGTCTTCATTCTTGCATTTCTCTCAAATTGTACGGGTACGTGCGAACGCGTCCGAAATCACCTCCTTCTTTTCATGCTGTGCATGTTAGATAGATACTGTAGTTGGTTGGCCAGAATAAGATTCGGTGAATCGTATCATCGCACCTTAATTATATGTGTATGTGCCTCCGAAAAGTCTATGAACTTGCGCATCGCAATTGCCACGGACAACCGACCGACTTCGAATCGGACTCCGAAGACGGATGGACGGACGGACGGAATGATAGTTAGATGGATAGATAGAGTTGGCCGGTTAGGTTGGCTGGGTTGGTAGTATATAGAAATTACAACGGCTATTTGAAATTGTAATTCAATTGTTTTATCCCGCCCGGCTTCAACACAGCTGTTGTTTATAGTTCCATCATCGGCGAGCTTCGCGCAAGCCCATAAGAAGAAGCGATTCTGATTCTGATTCGGATTCTATTGCTGCATTTGAAATCTCTTCTTCTTATAGCCATACATCGTCGTCATCCTACATTTATAGATACATCTGTACTCACTCTGTACTCTTATCATGGCTTATAGCTTCTATAAAGGCTGAAAGACTCGGCATTGAATTCTTAGAAACGCACTTGACTTTGAGATTTATTTGATCGTATTATTCAGAACTTAATCTTTCAAAGTGCAGCGGCAATAAATAGTTTGTTTCTTGTTTCTTGTTTCTTGATTTTTTTTCTTTTTCTTTTGCATCGGAGTCTTTAATTAGAGCCATGAAGTGTTTAAGTTTTATTTTTTTTCTTTTTATTTTATTTATTTTTCAAACTATCCATCGGATCGCTGCAGGCCGTCTATATGTTCTAAATACCATTTCATGTAAAGATACTTTAAAGAAAACTGAACTGAACTGAATGATCCGGACAAAGTTGCAACAATTAACTGCAATGTGACTATTAAACTTATGTTTTGTTAGAACGCGAGATTATCTCATACGAGACTCGAGATGATGAGATGCGCATCGAAAAGTTTTTGAAGAACAAATCTTTCTTTTTTTCAAAAGCAAACAATTAAGATAATCGTTATTGTTTCAGATGAAACTGTTGCAATTAAATTACAATGAGCATAAAGAGGTGTAGTTATAGATTTTTACATAAAGAAGAGTTAATTTTTTAAAAGAAATCTTATAAAAGTCTTTGGTTTTATAATTCCATAGAAATATTCAGGTTAACATTTGTCTTAAAGTAAAATTGACAAGATGCTTATAAAATTGACTAAAAAAATGAGATTCCAAGAGCTTTAAAGTTGCGCCTAAAAATATTAAGTTTTTATTTGATGTTCAACTTTTATCTGATGCCGACTTTTTTCGAGAATTACATGGTATGAAACAAGAAGTCGCTTCCTGATGTCTGTCTGTCCCTATTATTATATTTGTATTAAAATCATTAAAACTACGCAACGGATTTCGATAAGTTTTTTTTTATAGCTAGAGGAAGGTAATGCTTTATTTCAATTAAAAAATTATTTTTTTTTCTAAATATTCGTTCTATACCGTATTTCATTCCATACTTCATTTCTGTTTATTTGTCTCGCTAAAACTCGAAAATGGTTAGGCCGATTTACCTAATTTGGTTTGGAAATGTTTGTCGTAATCCAAGGAAGGTTTAAAAACTGTGAAAATGTGGAAGAATTGAGAACAAGACAACACAAAAAAAAAAAACTTCACTTTCCCACAATGTCTGTCCAATTAACGTTAGTGAAAATTTATAAACTTGACTCTCGACTGTCATTCTGTCAGCATTATACATTTATTAAAATCCTTTATCATCAGTCTGTCAACGCCTGAGATTTACTGGTCTTAAAATGCCATGTAATGAAAAATTTTATCAGTTGTTGAAATATCGACCAATCTAACAGTCAGTCGTGCTTTTAGAACTTAATTGGGGCAGAACGAAGTCCGCCGTGTCCTCTAGTTTTGAGTTAATTAATAGTGAGTGTGAATACGAACAACATTAGACAATTAGATTAGATCCTTACGTAAAATTTAACAAGCTCAGAACGGTGACGAATCTATATTTCGTTGTCTTCTTTAACATTTCGCGATACAGCAGCATTGTTGTCGTTGGTAATTTCTTTTGTTAACAGTTTTGAATCTAGAAGACTAAAATTTTTCCAAAAACGGTCGATAACTGCACCTTCGAGAACTGATATGTTTTTAAAAGTTAATTTCCATGATAAATGATGAATTGTCAAACCTTACTGTATAGAAAATTTAACCATCGCAAAATTGACACTGAAGTCTGATTGATACCATTACTAATAAAATTAGCTTATTCCACAGACTTGTCGGAAGCATGAAAGCCTATTTAAAAACTCAAAGAAACCATAAAACTTTATGTTGTCATTCCGCAAGAAAAAAATATTTACCGCTCGAAGATTTAAAAGATAACCTTCTAAATGACGAGATTATTCTATATTGACATAAATTGCACATCAAGCATGCTCATTGACATGTCCCGTTCAAAGAAAATGATTAATTATATACGAACTACCTAAAAAAGCAGTCATTGGCCTAGAAAACTCCCACGATCTTTGACATCATTTACAAACCAAAAGAAAAGAATCAAAACAACAAAAAAAACACAAGTCGTTAATAACTTATTTTTGCTGACCAAAACTTCATTGACTCATTAAGAACAAAAAAAAAAAATCAAAAATTTTCCCTTCAGCTGAAGTCCGCGAGGGCGGAGTAATGTAGAGAAGTGTAACTTCTGAAATGAGCCATCATTAGTCACAGACTTTTAATTTCAGTTTGCGTTTGGCAGTGAGGCACGCACCCTATGGCAAAAACAAAAACAAAATTGGATACTGAATAAAATGATATAAAAATTCGCCACAGTTTCTAATGATGACCCAATTCAACGCCCAATAACGTCCGCTAACTTTAGAACCTCAAACAAGAGGTGATTGCGTAGCTAAACTGAAAATTAATGCTGCCTACTGAATTAATCTTTAATTACAGGGTGTTCAAGATTATAAGGTGGACACTGTCCATTTTTTACTAAAACTTTATACATCTTTATGGTAGATCTCGAATAAATTTCTAAACCCGAATGACGGAAATAAATCAATCCTTTCTGCAAATGACGATTTTTTAGCACAAAAGAAGACATTTTTACAGTTTAAGCTCGGTTTCTGACGTTTGGGATATGTCAAAATCAAACAGCACTCACCACCAGAGCCATCTATTGCAATAGATTAGCACAATTAATACATAAAAAACTCTCCAAAATTGTTGAAAAAAGGTTCTAGGTTGCATATCCCAAGTTAACACTAAATTTTGACACCTATCTGTCAACCGAACTGCTAAGTCGGTAACACCCTGCAGTGTAATTCCTTCTCATTAGAGGGAAAACGTTGAAATTCTCGTTATCAACTACATAACTGGAATTCATTAAGTCGGTGCGTGAGCGCACCAGTATCATCTTCATCTCGAAGGTGTATGCCTCCGAGGCAAGTTAAAAGTCCGGCTATTTGCGCCAGTTAAAAAGATTGATCTGCAAATAATGATTTAGACACATTCATTGCAAAAAAACAACAACAAAAATTATAAACCTTAATTAAAATCGAATTTTTTTTAAGGTGTGGAGAATTCTTTACCATATAATTTTGTAAAAATTCAAAGTGAATTCCAAATATTGATATTGATTGATTAATCTGCGATGACCTTTCTTAGCCACTTTCTGATCGGCATCAAACGAAAAGAACATAAATTTGACATTTCGAATATAAATTGATTATAAAAATATGTAAACAAATGATTTTTATTGATTTGTATTCAGGTTGTGGGATGATGATGCGTATAGGGTCAAGATTTTTTTCTTCTTCAAATTTATTGAAATGAAAAGAAAGCGAAATAAATCTTTTGGTACCTTTGGGTATTTTAGTCGTATATGAAATAAAAGAAGAGAATGTAATTCACACACGTATCAAATTTCGAGTTGTTGAAGAGAATTGGCAAAATATTTTGACTTTTGTATCGATGTATAGGAGTATACCTACATATTCATATATACATACAATGATTCAAACTTTTTGGATTCAATATACATAAATAAAGATAGCAATTTCATGGGTCATGTGATCAAATAGTTCCCGGAATAAACACCAGGTGGCGCTCTCCATCATCCGATTTCAGTTATCTTTTTTAGATTACCACATCTGTCACTGACATTCTATGAAATGTTCAGCTTAATAGCTTAGGTGATGCCTAATTGAGTGTTTTTGATTTTGTACAATTTTAAAAATGGAATTGAATTTTCAATAATGATTTCACATAAAATTTTATATTAAAAACGGTTTTTAATTGAAAAAAACATTACATACGTAAACCACGTAAGTTTTTTATAAGCTAAATAGTTGATTCAAGCGTGTCTCCTATTTATTCCTGACAGCCACATTAGCCTAACTTAATTTAACCTAGTGCATGACAATAAGGTGATTTATGTGCAAATTAAAATTCTTAGCTAAATCCATTAGTAACACCTTTAATTTGGTTAGCACATTCTTTACATAGTCTCATAAATTTAGTTCAAATTCAAATTGAAAATCATTAATTCAATTGTCTAATTAAAAAACAATTCTGATTCAGTCATTGGAACTAGATTTAATTTAGAACACATAAAGAACACCAGATTGGTTTACATTCACATAAAAGTTGTTTGTTTTTGGTAACAATAATTGGATTGAAATTCGATATTAGCTGTTTTTTTTTTTGTTGAACAAATTGAATACAATAAAAATGTACTTTTTTCGGAGACAGGGTTTTGGCAAATGTGAAATAATTTTATAATTTTCAGGGCAATTGCTTCAATAGAAAAAGTGGTTAAATGCGATCCACAGTGATAACTTGCATTTATATGTTTGGTAACCTGAGATTTATTTAATGAAAGGTTTTGGGTCATAAGCAACTTCCCAATCAGAGATAAATATAGAGCTAACAGACGTTGACTTTCAATCCTCAAACAAGACTTATTTTGGTAATTCTTAAGACTGTATTACTTTTCTTTTCGGAAAAAAAAACTGTGAATTGGATTTAATTATGAGCTTAGTAATTGTTAACAATTTCAATTAAAATTCTAACAGAATAAAAAACTTGTTCTTTTCTTATGTTAAATGATTTAATTTATTATTAACAAAAGCATTATGTGTAAAATATAATAACGTCAGTTGTTTGGCTCATTCTCAAGACATATGAGTTGCAACAAAATTTTTGGTCACATTTTTCGAGTTTTTTATAAAAAAAATAAACGAACACCAAATGATTTATATAGGTACGTTATTTTTATTCATTGAAAACTTAAACTACATTTTTTACAGGTTTTACAAGAAAAACCTTAAATTTTCTTTATTACAAAATTTATTACTAATAGCAAAGTTATTTTGTTATGATATTCTAAAATTTCGACGTTTCTGAATTTAATGTAATTTTTAAGACCTTATTAATTAACCCGCATTTTTGTTACAAGAATTTTATAGCAAAATTAATAGGTGTGTTTTTTTGGGAAAGCTATCCACAGTAAAGTAAGATTTTACACGTATTACAAATACAACATCCTCACTGCTGATAAAACTAGAAGTAGGATCCAACTGCGGGATAGAAATTTGACGTTTACTCGAAGAATGTATAAGTGTTGGTACAATTGATAAATCTTGTGTATCTCGATGGCGTGTCCGTAGAGAATTAGTGTGTTGTTAAGCATTTTTCATTTGCCACGTCTTTTACCGTTTCCTACACTTTTTGAGATTTCATGTTTTGTGTGCAACCAAAAAAGATGTCGATAGAAAACATCGCATTTTGTATCGGTATCATAATCTTTCCTAAACCAATGCGTTTTTGTAGCAGCAACATAAGAGATTTTAGCTGTCTAATTTAAGTAACTTACGGGTTCGCACTTAAGTTAAACAACGACATATAACGAGACAAAGCAGTCTAATGAAAAGGGTTGTCTAGAAATCAAAAACTAAACTAAGTCTGTGCACAATAGCCACAACTGCGTATAGGTACGTTTTTTTGAGAAATCCTAAACTAACCAAAAAAAACTAACCCTTTGATTTTTGTTTTGATATCCGTCAAAAAAAAAAAAATAGAAGTACGCAAAACAAATCGCACAACTGCATATATTTTTCCCAAAAAAACGCTCTTAATGAAAAAAAAAAAAAAAATGAAAAAAACACATTAGGACAAAAATCATATTTTACAGGAGAATGTTTTTATTGGAATTTTTTTCCATAAAAAACACATTTTCGACAAAAGTAAGGGCTCGATGTTTGAATATAATATTGACGAACAATAGTAACAAATTCATTGTTATATTAGTTGTGTTTTTAATGTTGTATAGCTTGTGCAGCAATCAAGTGAATAAAACGATCAAACTCACTTCACATAATATCCCCAGCACAGCTGCCATTATTTTTGCTGGCTTCCTTTTTAACAGAAATCAAATTGTTTTTGTTTGCTGAGGGAAATTTTGCTGCGCTAGCTACCCATCAGTTAATAAACCCCAGTTAATGTTATTTTAAAAATAAGTTACTGTTTTCTATAATTTTAGGCTTTAAAAATCAGATAACTTACCTACAAGTATTTTAATTAATATTAAAATGTTTGTTTTTGACTCACCTGAAAATAAAAAAGAGGTAAATTTAAATTAGTAAATTTTCGATATAATTTTATAATTAAGCATTTTCCTCCCAAATAAAAAAAAAAACAATGAATTTCTGAAAGCATATTATCGTAAGCAAAAACAATATATTAGTTTTTAAACGAGGTAAATTAATCGATATTTCTCCAACAAAACTTTTCATAAATTCTTCATCAAATCCAAGGACAGACACATCAAAAGCAAGCAATCAATCTGATATCGTATAGAGAGTTCAAAGAAATGACAATATATCATTTTAGTCGATAAAGAAATGACAACTTTTTGGGATTAAAATAAAATGTATGTTATCACTCATTCGAAAAAAAAAAAAATAGTTCAAACAGATAGGAAAAAATACTTGAAGTTTATCTTAGCTCTCTTCAGTAGGAAGGTATAACTTTGTGAGTAAATATTTATTTTTTATAATCACCTTGATGGAATAAAATTCTGATTTGTTTACATACTTCAAAAATATAAAAAAATTAACCAGCCCACTTTGAGTGACTTGTTTCGCCATTATCACTATCTTAGTTTGGTATATCGATATCACATAATTATAGCGAAGGTGTCTAAAATTTATATATTTTTTCAAATTTCATTAAAGTTTGTTGAGTGTGTTTGCGGGAAAATCATTTTTGATAATGTTTTTGTCGGTGAATTACCAACATGATTGTCAAAGTGACGTTATCAAGTGAAATTGTTATACTAGAAGATAAATAAATACAAAAATTAAACAGTCTTTAATCGGTAAGTGTCTACTTGAAACTTAAGAATTTTATTGCAGTGCAGTAATTTTTAATTCTTTGAAAAATTGCCATTCAAACAATTTATTACGGTTCATAATTTAGTTATTCAAATTTAAGTAGTTTTGTTTACTATGATTTTCCAGATTTTCATAAGTAATTTTTAAGTTCCACTTCGATAAATTTACGAGACAAAAAAATTAACAGAATCAATATCGAGACTCGGACGATATCAAAATGAGTCAGAGATTTTTCAATTTTGACAAGACCGAAACTAGGATTGTTTAATGAAGTTCAAAGAAGAGCGAGAAAAAATGATTCAAATTAGTAAATTAATTTTCTAGAACTGTCAAAGTTTACGTTTTTAAATTCCAAAATGTAATCGCAATAATAGCCTTGATGGAATTGACTACAAACTTAGGAAATTTTACTATTTTCTATATATTTTTAGTTAGGAAGTGAAATTTGGATCTCAAGGTAATATTCGTTCCCAACACACAAGTAATTGAATTTCCAAAAATTATTTAAAATAAATTGAAAAGCAATTCTGTCAAAATTTTAGAGTTGATATTGATTTTTAAAATGACGTCATACTGTTTTGTATGTTCGACACTAATCTACGATCACAGCTATCAAGACTCAAAAAAAAAGTATCAAACGTATCAAACTTGTCAAAAACTGGAAACCTCGAAAGTTTCATTCTATAAATAAATGTCAAAAAATCTATCCGCAGCAAAGATTAACTTTACTTTTTATCGCCAGTATATTTCTACTGTGTATATTGTACCTACTTGTTTTTCGTACACATTTTTTCTTTACTGCGTATGAATTTTCAAAAAAACAGGGATAGACAAAACAAGATGACCTATTGAGCTATATTATCATGAGACCTAGACACGACAATACCGATGCCGACCAATTATTCAATTTTTCGATTTTGACAAGACTGAAAATAGACTAATATCGTAGCCAGTTTTAATATAACTATTTCAGTCATAAGGTTGTATATAGTTTCAAAGTTAAGAACCATTAATGTTTAAATATTAGCAATAGTTATTATCAATGGAGAGTAAATTAAAGTTATAACTGGCCTTCTAAAAATGATAATAGTCTCATATTTTTTAACTATTACTTGTACTTCTTTTTTACAACGTTCATCTTGCAAGTTGAGACTTTTCAATTACAAACACTTTCAGATAGTTGAAATACTTGAAACTTTACCTGTCAGACTATATTTCATTTTCGAACCCAATCAATTTTACTCATCATAATATTTGAGCGATACAAAAATCAAAGAGCTTTTCTCTTCCACAAAAATAAACTGAAAAAAGCTTTTCAAGAGCGATAAATGATCTCATTGAATGTGAATTGAGTGGGAAAGAGAAACCAAAATTATCTTGAAAACGAAACATCTCTTTGGAGAAGCTTTTAAAGATCATTATCGTCATTTAAAACAAACTAATTTCGAGTCTCTTTCACTTGTCACTTCGTCCGAGATTGTCATTTTATACTGTCATTGGTAATTTAAGACGGTGCTTCTGTCGCTCTCAACCGTGAGAGTCGATCATTCAACTTTTAACAACCAACCGGTGCTGATCGTGTTGGTAGTGGTGGTTGTAATAAAATAACAATTTGTCATACTAATTTGATATCATTTTTTGCCGGCGCGGCAAAATTTCCTACGTGATCAAAATTTTTCTTAAATAATTATTATGCGTCTCAGAGTTTTTAATGATGCCCTAAAAAACAAATATTCAAGCCCGAAGCTTATTTTATTGCCAAAAAAAAATTACACCGAACTTAAACATGGCCCATGTCCGTGTCCGTGTAATTATGTTAAGGCCATGTAATTGGAGTGCTTAAGCATTAAGCATGTTGAATAAAGAAATTACATGACTTTAAAGTGTTTTCAATGCGAGACTCGGTCGATTGAAAGTGTATCATTAACTTGAAATCGATACAATCTGAAAATTGATGGTTGCATTTCACGGGTTGTACTCGTATCTAAATTTGGTTCGTTATAATTTTTCGTATTCTCATATCTTGACCCAGTAATTAGGTTTTTTGTGTGTTGGAAATTTCTGGTTGTTGAAAATTTAAAATTCATCGGAAAGGAAGACACACAAAAAAGAAAGAAGTTATTTAACGACTCCGCCTTAATTTGCAAGTCTAATGATTTCGGATTTAGCGAAAGAATGAGAACTCTCAAAAAAATCAAAAATCAGAAATCAAAACAACAACCGATTTTATATAACAAAAAAAAAAAAATGTAAATTAATTCGATGATGATGGCGGCTTTGCAAAAAAAAAGAAGACAAAAAAAATATCAACAAAAATTTGGTTAATATAAATTTTGTATGAGTAAGAAATTCAGGTTTGCAACTTTTTTTTTGTTTTTTTTTTTGTTGACTTAGTGTCAACGTGTGATTTCATCTCAAATATTGGTCATATGTTAATTTTGAAGATTAATAAATAGGTTTATTAGATTGTCGATGAGCGGTTCTTTTTTTTTTTAGACCTATATAGACATAGATACATTAAAAATATACGATTAAATTAACATAGACAAATATGAGAAAAAGTTGAGAGGTTTTTGAACAAAATAGTTCATTCCAAATCGTTTGCTGATGATGTCAATAATAAATTCTTGTTACAATAGAATGTCACGTTTTGTCGAGGAAAACATGTTAAACAGAAGAAGTAGTATTTTTTTGTTAAGTGAAGTAGATAAATAAATTAATAAATTAATAATTTAATTGTTTTTTTCTTTTACTTTTTAAAGGCCCATTAACATTTTGGCCATCAGGGTTTTTAGAAGTACGAGTATCAATGAAATTGTGACGCATTCAGAATTTTAGGAAACATTTTATCAAAATTAGTTTTCAAACCTTCAACTCACCGAGAAAAAAGACAAGTTTAATGAATATGAAGACGATTTTCTAATAAACTTAGTAGAAAGAAGAAACGTCGTAAATTAACTCCAAAATTTGTATCTACGAAACATTTTTGGTAATTTTTTTTTTGGTTTGGACAAATACAGAATTACGAAAATATCTTCTATTTAAAATGTTTAACTTGCAGTTAGTATTTAAAACATAGAAATTGTTGCTTTATGTCTTTGAATGTACGTTTTAATGCTTTCACGATAAATGCATGCGCAAAGGATAATTTAAAAATCATTCTAATACTAATCCCTTATTGACATTCAAAAAAAAAACATCCTTAAGCCTAAATTATTGTAAAATTTTGAAAATTTCACTCAATTGAAAAAGCTGTTTCTGAAAAATTAAATCAAAATAATCAATATAATTGTAGATTTGAAAATTTTGTTGGGATCTGTTAAGTGGTTTCTGAGTCACAATCACATTCAATCCTTAAAATTACTTTCCCAAAATTAAATTTAAAAATAAAGGGATATAAAGATTTGACTTATTCATCCTTCAAAAAAATATCAACGCCTTGGATCTATGGGCCATTTTCAATTGTCAATTTTTTTTTTTAAATTTTTACGTTATTGGTTTGCCATTAGAGCCACCTTCGATCTTTCCATGATCCTATTTCTGGTCCTAAAACGCGTTCTGAGGAGTGGTTTCTTGAGTAATCCGAGTAGGAGAAGTCTTCAGAAGCTGGATCAGGTGAATTCAGTGGTTGTTGATATACTTGGGTTGGTTTTCAAAATCTTGTCTCTCGAAGTCAAAGCGGTCCAATTTTTGCATGAAATTCATGTCTTTCGGCACTAGCTTTGCAGCGACAAGTCTGAGGTCAAAATCTGTAGCCAAAATGTCTGGAACGAATTCCAAAGCAATATGTCCAACTCCTTTGCCATCTCTCTAATGGTCAATTTGTAGTCATTTATTCTGTGATTTTTTTCATGTTTTTGTCGTCGGTTTTTGATGTCGATGCGTTTATTTTCTTCACGGACTCAAGGTGTGACAACTTATAAAAAAGAGAACTTAAATGAGCTTCGACTTAGTGTTAGTCTATTTCTATGTCTAAGGCTAAATCTAAGCCTTAGTCTTAGTCTTAGTCTTAGTCTTAGTCTTAGTCTTAGTCTTAGTCTTAGTCTTAGTCTTAGTCTTAGTCTTAGTCTTAGTCTTAGTCTTAGTCTTAGTCTTAGTCTTAGTCTTAGTCTTAGTCTTAGTCTTAGTCTTAGTCTTAGTCTTAGTCTTAGTCTTAGTCTTAGTCTTAGTCTTAGTCTTAGTCTTAGTCTTAGTCTTAGTCTTAGTCTTAGTCTTAGTCTTAGTCTTAGTCTTAGTCTTAGTCTTAGTCTTAGTCTTAGTCTTAGTCTTAGTCTTAGTCTTAGTCTTAGTCTTAGTCTTAGTCTTAGTCTTAGTCTTAGTCTTAGTCTTAGTCTTAGTCTTAGTCTTAGTCTTAGTCTTAGTCTTAGTCTTAGTCTAACTTAAACTATCCAAGCTGGTGATTTAATAAGTCTTAGAATTTTGAAGTATATAAATGGGATTAGCCTAAGAAAGAAGGATAATAATTTAAAATCAAACAAAAAATAAAGGTCCAACATTACTTCCTTGAGGAACACTTATTTTAAAAATTATCGATGATCTTTGTCGTAATTGATTGAAAAGAAACTTTTTAAATAAAAGTAATCATAAAAAACTTTAAATTGAGATTAAATTTAAATTTTGAACACAGTGCCAGTAAGTGTTCTAGGAAATGTACCAAAATGATACATGAAGTTGGTGACTTCCAATCTTTCATTTCATGCAAATAATGTGTTTACCGTTGAAAAGCTTTAATTTTCAAGTTGACCAAGTTTATTTTAAGAAACTGTTTTCATTATTGTCAAAAATTTTCATAAAATTTTGCAACCACAAAGGCCGTTGATATAATTCCATTAATTTAATTTAAGATAAACACCTTTGCGTGACTAAATAATCGTATGTGTTAAGTTCATATTTCCTTTCCACAGTAATTTCGCAATAATTCCTGTAATTACCAACACTAATGTTTTGGCACTTATACTTATTCTTCAACCATGACATTTGTGTTTATTTACTGTTATGTTTAAGTGTTCAAATTGCCTCAATTCATTTTGAAGAAAAAAAATATTTGAACTTATGTCCTTCCATAGTGCAATTATTGCTAAAATGGTCAGGCTACAATAACAAAATTGCTATCAATCTATTCCTTAAATAATGTTGGGTATGGATTGTGCTTATTAGCAGAAACAAATAAATCCAGAGTCTGTCAAAAAAACGGAGAAAAAATAAAAAAAAATACTGACCTTTGTTTTCTTAGGATCCAAAGATTTTAAGGAATTTATTGTTTTTTTTTTGGTGTCGGTTAAGGAAACCCCCGCAAGATATACATTGGGTGTCAATACATTCCTCAGTAAGCCATTAGTCTATTCTCTGATGGTGCTCATATAAAATTGACTGCCAGGTATTTTGTTTTAAAACGCTTCTGGCTGTCAGATCGAAGAACAGTGGGCTCAAATAACCTTAAACTGGGACTAAATCAATCAATCAAGATGAGTTAGTGAGTTTTTCTTATTAATAACTAAACTTCGACTGGGTGACGAAAAATTCATCATCCAATTTTTCAACACAAAATTGTCCTTTTCGTTTTGGTGAAGATTGAGGATTGCTTGACAGTACTTCCCTTCAACTGTCTAGTTCACAAATGTCAAACTTATGACGTATAACACCATTTGCAAAAGTCGTAACATCTTCCGATAAGGTGATTTAATTTGCGCCTTAAATCAAATATTCTGTCAAACAAAAAAAAAAGAAAACACCCCACTGTAGGAAGATGCCTCAAAATTTACAATTCTTCATCTCATTGATTTGGGCCATAACTCATGTGTGTGATGCTGGGTGCATCATGTTGTGTGATGTTATGAACTTCTCTATGCCCCATGCAGCAGGTGCACCACCAATCCATGGTTTCCTCATCCATGGTACGTTGATGATAAATAATGATTAAGTTCCAAATTGAGGGGATATCTTTTGGGCGTTAATCATTCCCTGGTGGCTATATAAAGGCTCATCGGATAGAGGAGCTTGATTAAGCGGAAACCAGGTAGAGAATTATATTTCACCTTATCAAGTGTTCTGATGGGGCTCGTTATAAGAGTGCGAGGTCTGAGGTGGGAATATAAAAATTTAGTTGTTGGAAATGTCTTTTTTTTCTTGATTTTTGTTTTTAGCAAAAATAAATGGCAAACATCAGGAAAAATAATAATAATCATTATAATTATTGAAATGCCTCATAATGGAGGGAACATGGATTTCCGCTTGCGGAAATCTGTATAAACAAAAATAAATAAAACTTTTAATGTGACATCGCAGGCACGCGTTGACCGAGTTTTCGTCTTTGACATTTTGCTGGGATAGAATTTTTATTTTTGGATGCGAAGCAACAGAAGAAACATCCGAAGGTGGAACCACGAGAGTGAGAGATTAAGTACTCACAATAATAATTTTTGGTTTCGCAGATTCGTGCTTCGATAGCCTAAATAAGAAAAAACCTTTGGCGGGCCATGTAATGGAATGGAATACATCAACTTGTCCCTTGGAAATATTTGTGCTAATTTCACTGCAACTCCACATTCACATTGTCGTGGTTATTTATGGATTAAGGAAAAGTCTTTGAGATGTCAATTTTGTGTGTTTCAGATACATTGGAGAGATATAAGTTTACTGGTTTTATTTGCTAATTGTGGTGTGGAATAACAAACAGATTGATGGAAGAAAATTGTGGTAAAAGTCTGTAATGGGCTTACGCAATAACATCTTACTTGAATACAGGAAAATACCATTAAAAGAACTAAATTAAGAATGCATCAAGGTTGCCTTCTAGGGCCCCAACTATTTATGAGACTTTTACCAGTATTGTTTATGCAAATACAAATTGAGTAATTTATGACAAATTTAAGGATACTAATTTATAATCTGATTAAATTTAGTCGGATACTCTGATTTTGGAACATTTCTGATACTTTTCCTTATTTTTTGCAGACGAATTCGGTGGATATTTTTTAAGAAAATTACTGATGTTAATTGAAAATTTACTGACTTTAATAAAGGGGTCTGCTATGCATACACCAAAGGAGCCAAAAGCTTAAAAAAATCCGTCATAGCGGTTGACTAAGTAAGTCACACTTACAAGGATATGAAAACGAAAAAACACTTTTCTGACGGTAGCTTAATTAAAATTTCGAATAATAAATAAAAATAAAAATACTTCCTATGCGAAGAGGAGTTCCCTTTGAAACTTTCAAGGGCAAATATTTTCTAAAGAAAATTTGGTTTGAGAAATAAAAACTCCATTTTCTATCTCTCCATAAAATATCTACCATAAAGATCTTTTCGATTTGGTTCCTTTTAGCTCACGTGAGTTAGGTGACCAGCCCATTGGAGTCTACTGAGCTTAATTCTTTTAACGATATCAGCTTAGGAAGAAGGAGATTATATACAGAATTCTTCGAAATCATCCATTCTCTTATACGGGGCCAACAATTTATTCTCCGTAAGACTTTTCGCTTGAATCGCCTAAGAGGTCGGAGTGTCTCTGCTTCTACTTGTACGTTGTTATCGGCTGATACAATTGACACAAGTTATTTAAAGAATTGATATATTTAAAATTGACCGTTTCAGCAACTCTTCTTCTCGTTAGCGGTCAACCATCAGCCGAATAGGAGACTTATAAACATGTATAGCATAAAAAAGTGTGATATAGCCTCTTCTTGAGGGCCGCTAGAAGCAAACCTCTAAGAACGGTCAATATGGTCAGGGTTGTTTTAAAAATTTGGGAAATGGCTGATAAACTGTCCTTGGAAATAACTGACAACCAACACAAATTTCTGTCCAATATTTTTTATATTGTACTAGAAGGCCCGGAAAACTTCGTCTCGCCCCAATTTAATAGAGAAGCTTTGAAAAAATATTGTTGCAGCTTATTCGATTTTAAATGCAATTTTTTCATAGTTTCTAGAAGACCCGGTGTACTTCGAAAGCTTATTTAAAAAAGTGGATCGAGCGGCAGGACAGCCGAAATTCATGTCCAAGTTGTTGAAACCATCTGTTTCGTTCTGCTAAATGTAAAACAATGGCCGCAGATTGCTTCAATGTTTGTGTTAAACGTGGTCAATGTTTAATTCTAATAAAAAAAAAACATTTTACCAGGATAAAAATTAGCCTATGTGGTTCTCCAGACATTTCTGTGCCAAATTTCATCCTTTCAGACATTCCGGCGTGATTGGAAAAATTAAAAGCAATGTATCCAGCGGGAAAAATAATCGTAGGTACATTTTATAAAGGTATACAAAGTAGCCTTTAGAATATTCCAGACTATAAACTGTTTTTTTGCCCAATTTCAGCCAAATCGGCTCAGTCGTTCTAAATAGTGTAACTAACACGATTTTCTTTTCTACAAATAGATTTAAATTTGAAAAAAGATAACAAAACGAAAAACGCCAAAAAAAAAAAGAAAATGTTTTCATTGGAGGTATTGGAATCTCAATTGAAAATTAATCTATTTTCTATTTCATGTTATTATTTTGAATGTCTGATTTATTTTAGTTCTACACCTTTTATCAAAGCTTTTTAGTCGAAAAAGAAGCCAACCTTATTAATGATCCAAAGTCAGTTTTTCATCAACTTTTCTCTTAAACCAACTTTCAACATTTCCAGTCTCATATAAAACTTCAAGGTGTCCATTTTTAACTTTTAGTATCAAAAGAGTTTTCGCAATTAATTTTCATTAACTAACCATATCTCTTAATTTTTTTTTCATTTTTACTAGTTTTTAATCGGTTCTGTAGAGATGTATAGGTAAACCTTCTTCATTGCTTAAGAAACGGTTTGACTCATACTTTTTATACTTTCTTTGACGTTCCCCAAGAAAACCAATTTGGTCCTATACCTTTTCATTTGTACCATTAACAATATTGAAATTGTTGCAAAATATTCCTATCTAACATTTTTACTACGATGATTGTGTCTTTATTTCTCAATCTTAATCTGATAGTTATGTATGTATGTATGTAAACGAATGGGCATAATTAAGATTTTCTTATTCTTAATGATAGTATTTATTTGAAAGCTTCCAGTTCAAGTCAAACTTTTCCCAGAGTTGTCAATACATTCTTCTACAAAAATCAAAAAAAAAAAAAATCGTCGACAAAGGTTTCATCGTCCACCATCAGAAATGTGTTACAAAGACTTTATAGATGAAATGATTTATTTCTACAGTAGCATACAGGATTTGACTATAATTGGTTTGGTTTTAACGAATTCCAACAAAATGTAAATTTATTTATATCCATTTATAGGTTTTTCCATTTGGTTACATTCGAATCTAATATATAAAACAAATATTTATCTTGATTAATTTTTTCTGCCTAAAAGGATGTGATTAAAAAGAACACTTCGTTTCATTAAAAAATAACCAGAGACATGGTTTTAACTTGATAATCTGATGACTCAATTAATAAAACTTATATGCTATTCCCGTATAAACTACATTTCTCTTAAGACTTAAGTCAAGAAATAATAAAAAAAAAAGAAATGAATTAATTTAATAGCTTACAACATTTCGACCATCATGTGTGGTACATCTGGACTTGGAGTTCGAATAATAATATGGGGGAACATGGTTTTGAATTTTTATTGAATCTAAAGAAATGAGATTTTCCCATTTGACCAATTAGTAACGAATGCCTCATTGGCTTCGAGATCTACAAAATATTGCTCTGTTTTTTTTTGTTAATTATTACCATTTTTTATCGATAAAGAGAAGATTGATTTTTCTTGTTTTTTTTTTTTCATTTTTAAAAGTTTGATATTCTCATTAAGTTTTTAGATCATTGATAAATGTTTAATTTGAATGCATTTGATGTTTTTATTTCGACTAATCGAGTGCCGGAAAAGGTTACCGTGTGAAATTTGAGGTTAAGATTTAATAGAAATGTTATAAAGCTCATCTAATCTAAAAGGACCACCTTAAAGGTATCAGAACTTGGATTTTGGGAAAATTTAAATTTATGTATGTATTTTTTTTTTGGGAAAAACATTTACGATTTATAGCTCATGAGATTTTGGTTTCTATTATTATTCCCATGAAGTCGTTAAACAAATCCATAAAATAAAACCATTTAAACTATAATATTTTAATCGGAATACTCGTATTTCTTAAGTAAATGATGACAATGTGATAATTTAATAGGATAAGGAGAAAATAACAATGTTAATCTGTTTGAAATGAATATATTAAGAATTAAACATCAGAAATGTGCTGCTTAGAAAACATTTTTTTAACTATTAACAATATAAATTCAAAATTGTAACATCTTCTTCTTCGTAATCTATGTACGCCCAAAACTTTCGAACGACTGCACCGAATTGTATGAATGTTGGTTTTATGTATTCATTATTGTTAGGACAAGGTTTGTGTGATATAAAAATTACAAAAAAAAAAAATAAACACATTAATGTTTGTTTTTACACTATCGAACACTGTACTTTGTCAAAAATAAAGAAATATCTACATCTATATCTATATCTAAATATAGAAAAAATGTTGAAATTAAAAGCCTTAAAAGATTTGATGAGTGGTGTCAAATTTTGAGGCGTATTTGTGCAGTTGATAGTCACAGTTGACATTAAACTTCAATAATTATTATTATCGATAAGAAAAACCAAAAAGTGTCCTCCTGGAAGTATGCCAAATAGCACTGTTTACAAAACAGGTATCACAATGAAAATTGAAGTTTAGAATGAATTGAATTTTTGAAAAAAGGACCACAGTACCTAAGTCCATCGTTTCTCAAAAGAGTTGGTAAAATTTGTAAGATTGTAGGGGATAATCTCTAGATCTACTGAACTGATTTTTAAAATTCGTTTACCAATAGAAAGCAACGTAATTTGTAGGTAACATAGGCTATAAATATATTGGTGGTAAATTGTTGGTCTTGCATATAAGAATAGAAAAGATCTAGGAGATGCTATTAGAAAAATGCGTTTCCAGATTTGTTTAGTTAAGAATGCCAACATTTTATTAGAACCTGGATATGAAGATTTAAAGCATTTTCTATCACACAATTAGATAAACAGGGCAGAACAACGTATGCGGGGTCAGCTAGTATATTATACAGCAGAAGAAGAATAATTAATTAAAGTATTGGAAAATATTGAAGAAACAATACAATGAAAAAAAATCCCGTACAAAATAGTGAAAATGTAACTGAGAACAGCTGGGCCGATTTGGCTTAAATTTTGTTATGTTTGTAATCCTCATTACAAAATTTGAATTTTTTTTTTTTCACAAATGTAAAGAAGCAAGACAAGATAGATAATGGCGCTGTAAAACCAACAAACTGATAGACGCCATTATTCGTTGACTCAAGCTGGGAGCAATTTGACATTTTAACACTCTCATTTGATGTGATACTTTTCTAGCTGCAAGTTGACTAAAGATTTACGTATTATAACGCTGATTCCGGATAGTCGCATTTCAAATTTGACAATCGAAAATGGTAAGACCATCTTTATCGCTATGCAGTTTATCTGATGAAGGCGTTAAATTAGGGTGAGATTAAGTTTGCCAAGCCCGCTAGTTAAAGCTTTTTGAAGAACTGAATATCTTAAAAACAAATCGAATATAGGATCTTTTTAAAATATCATGTTGATAGTAAAAAGTATTATTAAAAACTATGTTTTCAGTTAAATAACCGTTTTTTTGAGATTTTTTAAAATTTAATTTCTAGAAAAATCTACAACATTTGTTTGTGTCAACTGTGTCTTACAAACTGCTCCTATTTCAATTCGGGAAAGATCAATGTCTTTTATTTTCATCAAAAGAACACTTTGATTAAAAATGAATGAAGTTTTTCGATAAATGTCAATCAGAATTCATCAGTGCGTAGGGGCTGATTGGTCTGTCTATAAAGTGTTAGTCACAAGAGATAGCCAAATAGCTTGCAGAGAAAAATTTGAAATTCATTTTTCAATGAATATGACGTTTTTGATGCAATATGAATAGAGTTAATAAATTCTTCAAAAAAAAAAAACAATGACAAATTCTATTGATTTTTATTTTTTCCATTTAAAAAATAAATGGAATTATTTTGATTTTGAAAAAAAAATACTTCGAATTTTATCACAAAATTTGGTACTTTTATGTCAATTTAATATTGCAACAAATTGAAAATTTCACAATTGTAACAATTATTTTGACATTGTACAATCAAATTGAATTGACTTTAATCATCTTACACTAATCCCAATAGTCGATTCCACCACAGATCTCTTCCGTTCAAGACTCGGCTGTAGAACTGCCATTGCTAACAATATTTTTGAAAGTCTGAAGATTTTTACTGTACTAAGATCAATTTCAATACTTAGTCAATACCAACTTAGATCTAAACTTAACATACATATTTAAAATAAGTTACGATTTGATTGTTAAAATAATCAAAGGACAGAATCCTTAATTTATGTCCCAAATTTATATCTACGAACTGCTATAAGTTCCCCTTGAATTTACACAAATTTTAATTAAAATTAAAACAAAACTTATTTCTTGCATTTCCAAGAAGTAGAAACTGTCACACGTTCTATAATTTTATTTAACTAATGTTAGACTAATATTGCGCTCACTACTTGTACCGTTCTTTTGAATATTTATTTTTTCAAACTCTAACAAAAGTCTTTTTTTTTAATTCATACAAATTAATCCATTTAACGGTAAACAACGCATAAATAGAGCATAGTCATGTTTAAATCAATTTAACATTCAGATGCATTAATTTATCTCACAAAATAATTAATTCAATTAAACATATATAAAAACAAACAAAATCACACGTTTCTAAATGAATGTTAATTCATTTGAATGATTCAAATTATGTCAATCATATGACAACAAGAATGGTGTCTTCCTTACCTACTTCATAAAAATTAAAATCCATTAAATAAATAGGAAAGTAAAAACTAAGCAAACCAAGTTAAGCTCAGCTTAAATATGACATAAGCTTATTTTAACATAAAACAAACCATCATGAATATTAATAATTAAACACCAAACTGCTGCTGTATTTTTTAAGAAACATGTAATTAAAAAAAAAATACAAATAAGGCAGTAGATAAACCAGACCATAAAAACAACCTACACAACTTGAATAATAATTTATGGTCTTCTAAACATTTTGAATTTAATCATAGTTTTGATTTATGTATAAAAAGATTTAATACACCAATAAAAACTTAAAACAAAAAACTCAACTCATTAAGGAAGCTTTTAAAATTCAAGATCTTAAAATACAAATTTCCAATTAAAATAAATAAAATCACTTTAAATTTATTTAAGAGAATCAATAAATTAACTCACATTTAAGAGCGAATCAACATTAATGCGTTCAATGAACCCTAATGACGATGAAGAGAAAAGAAAGCGGTTGTGAAAGCTCTCAACAGTATATTTTCACAGCCACCCACTTCCGGAAGGAAAGTCTCATCGTCATCAATTGCTCTCTCAATTCTCTGAAAAAAACAAACTGCACTCTCTTCAATAATTTCGAGTTCGTTCCCCTCTCTTCAAACAGCAGAGACTTGACTTGAACTTGATAATTGATCATGATCATGACGAATAAATAATATACGCAACTAAAGACCAAGACCAAGGTTGCCTGATACTCGTATTCTCTGCGTCACGAGCACGGTCATGGACAAGATCATGCCCTGGCCACGGCCACGGCCATGGCCAATGACCATTAACTTGATATTCAAGCTAAATGTTGCTAAAGCCACTCGAGTCAAAGTAAAGTGTGTTAGTTCGATCAGTGTTGCAACCGGCAGCATGTTGCTAAACATTTTCGATCAAACCTGCGATGCGATGAAGATCGTTCCGTGAGATGGCAGAAGGAACGATGTCGACAGAGCCCGATCCGATAGAAATAAGATCTGGGAAAGAAATGACATCAAGAAGGGAGAAAGAATTTCAAGAAGAGCAGGAAACTCTGCGCCAGCGCAGCGATCGAAGATCGGTTTTATGTAGATAGAGTAATTTTCTTTGGCACTCTCCGTGGCTTTCTCGTTTGGGGTTTTCTTCGATGGCTGCTCTTTTATAGGCGGAGGCGATGTTGAGAACACAACTCCAAATATGTTGTGATAAAAGTTCTTACACTCGTTCCACGGCGACGACGACGACGATGATGATGAAGATCATGATCATGGTCGTCCGTCGTCGTCGTAGTTGTTGTCTTCATGACGACGAAAACGACGATGATGATGGCATGAGGCATGATGATGATGATGGTGGTATGTGGTATGGCCGCGGTGGTCATGGTTCGTATACAGGCACACAGAACACATCAGAATACAGAACGAATACCCAAAGAAGACGACTACACACGAACAAGAACAAGAAGACGAAGACGAACAAGAACGAGAAGAAGAAGAAAATGATTGTGTGTAGAGGAAAAAAGTCAACACGACAACGAGGAAAAATTCTTAAAGAAGTCTTCTAACTTATATAACAACTCATTACCTTGGCATAGACTTTAGTTCCACGGCGACCTTACAACGGTCAAGTTCGTTTATTTTTTCAAAAAAGAACTGTATTCTAAAGTTTGTGGTGTGTGTTGCTTTTTAAAAAAAGCACAGAACTTTCATATTGAGAACATTGTGCAAAAAAAAATATAGAAGATAAAAGATCATTTTGCAACGAAAAAAGGAAAATTTGTTTAAAAATTTTCCTTCGCACTGCAAATTGTTTTTTGGGTGTTTTTTTTTTTTTTTGTTTATTGTCCGATTGTTTTAATTCTGATAATTTGCAGTTGCGTTTTTATTGTTTCCGGGAATTGAATTTAATTTTTGTTTTAAATCAAAATTGGATAACAAAATAAATGGATTAGAAGTTTGAAATATAAGAAATTGGTGGCGAATCAACTCGAATAGTCAAAGTGAAGATCAGAAGTGATTGAAAAAATATACAAAATATTATCTAAAATAAATTTTATAGCGAAATAGAATTTATTTCATTGTGGAAATTAAAGTGTTTTACGAGATCAACGAAAAGTTTATTCAAATCTTATTTAAGGTGAGTTAGATGCAGAAGTGATTTAGGTATTTTTAAATATTAAAAACTACATCCAATTAATATTTGGGAATTGTGTGCACTTGTTAAGACAACATATGTACCTATCTGTAAAATGAAAAAAATATTTTTTCTGTAAATTTTTCAGGATTTACAAAAAATATTCGACTGCATAAACACTTGTTAGTTTAGAAAGATCAAAGTTTTTAAATTGTTTTGTAGGATTATTTTTTCATGACAAACGTAAATTTTGTATAATTCTTTTCATACACCATAAAAAAGGGGAAATATTAATGATTCAAAAATGATTGACCAAACGTTATAAAAAAAAGTATCCCAAAAACGACACTGATTTTTAAAAACCAAGTTCGGTCGTCAGCTCTTTTATTTATTTTTTTACATGATTTTATATGGGAACTGAGTTCAACTAAAAATTAAAATCAATTTAATAAATAGAACTTACAGGTTATTTTGAAAAACTTTTTCGATAAATGGACAACTTTTTAAGTGAAATATTTTCGATGTGAAAAAAAAAAACAATTTTAGGAAAGGAATTGAAATTAAAAAGTTTTCTCTTCTTATATAAGATGAGTTTTAAATTTACAAAATAAATGTGTATCTTACAAAAGTTATAGGAAGCAAATTGGAATTTCAATTTAAATTATTTAAAATTGAAACGAACTTATTTAAAAAAAAATTAATTTTTCTGCAAGAAATTTTCAATTACTGAAATGATTCTCACTATTCTAAATGGTCTTTGGAATATTGATTTAATTAGAATTTTTCAAACAATTTATATTTTTGAGTTATAAAATTAGTTGAGATATTGCAGTACAAAATATTGTAAGAATATTAAGAATATTTTCTTATTAGAATTTTCAGATTCCAAGTGTTATTATCTTTTGGAATTTTTTTCGTAATGGTTATTCGTGATTAAAAAAAAATAGTTATGTTAACTTTGAGCAAAATACATCAAGGAACAATCAGATTCAAACCAAATAAAAATGCGATTAGAACAAAAAGATGTTACAATTTTTAAAAAGTTGACTGTTTTGGGGATTTTAAAAATGCTTCTTAATTTTACTTGAACTTACTTACTTATATCACATAATATTTCAATCTTGTGAAATTTAATGAACATTTTCAAAAACATTTACAATTATTTTAAAGCAACACAGAAACTTAAGATACATCCATGAGAACTTAGCAGAATTATTACGAGTATAATGAATTCAAAGAAATATTTCTTGAATTATAGTCACATAAATTTAATTTGCCACAAGAAAAAAAAAAGACACAATGAAGTCATCTTCTGCCGTAAAAAATGAATTGCTATAAAATTAACGATGGGCCACACATTGACATTTTCAGATTTGTAAAGACGATGACATCTTGGAACACACAAGTTTTTTTTTTAATGTCAACTTACCGTAGCCCAATGTTTTTTTTTCTTTGGTTTTGTATTTGTAGACTCAAAATTACTAAAGTTTCCACCCCATATTTTGTAAAGTTTCTTTTGTGTTTTAGTCCATATTACCTATTTTGAAATATTCATACATGTTATTTGTTAGTGTGTTAGAAAAATATATTACTTTATTTAAATTTAGATGTTTTATAAAAAAAAGTTTAACGCTGTGAATTAGTAATTTTAGTATTTGGTTAGTAGTAGAAAAAAAATAATATCAAAAAATAAGTAAAGTAATAATTTATTAAAAATATAAAAAAATACTAATAAATAAATAAACAAATAAATTATTTTTAAAATAAATACAAAATAAGTAGTAAAAATTTTCCAAATGTAAGTAAATAAATTATCTTGTTTTTAGTGTAAGAAAAACTACTAACTTTATTAACAAACAAAATTGAAATTCAAAAATAATTAAAAGTTCTAAGCCTGAATTTTGGAGGATTATTAAAATTTCTTGTCTGTTCTTCCGGAGAATCAAAAATATGTGACACATAAAATATTTTCTAATTTAAACTAAAAGAAGCAAAAAGTAGTAACTATGTACATTTAATGTTTCTAGATATCATCTTTTTTGAAGCAACGAAGGAAGGAAAAAATCAAAACAGTTTTCTCTTCATTCCAGGAATTGTTTAGCGCCATAAAATAAAGTTCAATTATTAAACAGATAGTCAATTATCTCTAAAATTTGATCAAAGTCTCTTTTTTATTAAATAAGAATTCTTTAGTTTTTTATCGTTTTATGTCCAGTCGTACTTTATTAATGAACAAACTAGACATGGAATGTCTAACCGACAACAATTTTTTTTTTTTATTTTATCGCTCAGTTTTTTTATTGCTGATGATTTGACACTAAAACAACTAATTGTATCATTTCTTTTGAGATTTTTTGCATAAATTTTCATTATCAAAAAAAATAAAGTTCGGGCATCAGCTCTTTTGTTTATTTGAAAAAATCATTTAGCGTTTCTCAGCTAATTCTTTAATTTATTAGTTTAGTTTTTTTTTTTCCTAATTTTGATTGAACTACTGTTAGATTTTGAATTCAGTTAATGTTATACAACTACTGTTACGATAGACTCGCGGTCCAAGGTCAATACCATGTGGTTGTTTTATTTCTTAGAATTCGTAAAATAACGTTTAGAATGTGATTGTGATTCCAATTTTGTTCGTTTCTCTTTTGCATTTGGCAAAGAGTAATTATTTTATTTGAAATTTGTAATTCTTCAACACGAAATAATTTAAACAATGCTCATATTGTACACAATCCACTTCTTCTTCGTATAACTTAAAAGTGAAATTAAATTAATCTCTTGACTGTCATCAAATTTCTAAGTCATATAAATTGTGTTGAAAGTTAATTAAATAGCAGTTTCACTCAATCAAATGTGGTCTGAGTATCTTTTAAATAGTTAAATTTATTTTTAAAATTGTTATCATTTTTTTTCTTCAAATTTCTCCACTCTTCCATGCATCAGTTAGTTTTTCAGTCCATTTTTATTTCATTTTTAATTAAAACATAAAGATTTGTGGACGATAAAGAAAGATTTATAACCTCAGGGGTCACTTTCTTCCCCAAATTTGTATTTAGAAATATAAAAATATCATGATGTTATTTATGGTTATATGATTTTTATGTAAGTCATGAGAAAGATTGATGATACATGATTTTGATATGAGGGAATAACCTTTCATAAATCAGAGCTTATCATCACATTTAAAATAGATTATTTTTTCTGAGCGTTAAATTTATTCAAAAACATTACAACATTGTAACATGAAATACTGAAATGCAAAGCGAATTCTTTGGAAAAAAAATTACATTGCGCCTTCATTTTCACAGCTGCATTATATACAAGATGCAATATTTACTTAAAGTTGACTTAACAAAGTATTATTTTCACTCACAAAGAATAAACATAAACCAACATCATCAGTAGAAGCAGAGGCATCACCAGGAGCAGGAGCCGAAGCAGCAGCAGCAGCTTCTAGTGATATCAAAGAATGGACAATATACCACTGCAACTTTACTCTCTCATCAACGATTCATTGCCATCATTTAGCAAAACCAAATAAGAAAAAAAAAAAAAAACAAAACAAAACCATAAGCAAAGAAAAACACAACTTCCAAGAGTCATGTTTTAGTCTCTCAAAGTAACAAAACAAAAAAAAAACGAGTCTCTTGACTTCTAGACGACACGGGCGGCAAAAAAAGGTGCTAGTAAAAAAAATTCACAGAAAAAAAAACAAGATAAACATAAAGAATATATTTACTTTACTTTTACATACAAAAAAAGATTCTTTGCTCTTTTCAACACTGAGAAACATTTTTTGTTTTTTATGTCGCCATTTAGGTCCTTTAACCCAGATGGAAATAGGTTTTAGTCTTTTTTTGTGTGTATGGCCTATGTTCTTTGTAAATGTGCGCACATAAATCACAAACTTGTAAATTGTACTCGAAACAGGGTGTGCATCGGTGTTGATGTCATTGGTGTGTGATAAAATGGTTCCCGCGGTGGCGTGGCGGGCGGTGATGATAGCCGGCAGAGTCCAAAGCACAAAAAGTGTCTGAGAGAGAACCTAATGATGATTTGACACCATTTATATGGTCATTCCTCTAAAATGTACGCTGCCACTGTGTCGTCGGCGGCGAAAAATACCAACAGCACAACAAAAAAATAATTTCAAGACCAAAAATCATTTCAATCATTTCCAACAACAACAACAAAGAAAAACGAAAAGTCATTCACCTCAAGTTTGGGCTTAGTCATTATTCCGGATATTTCGTCAAATTATTTTAAATTATCACCCGTTATGACATGAGACATTATTTAAACGAAAGTTAACAATGCGTGAACAATAAATTTATGTAAGCCAGACAAAACTGTAATCAGTAGCATGTGATCTTAGAAAGGCTAACAAAATTTATATCAAACTGAAAGAAAAGCCATTAATTGATGTCGTGGATTGGTATTCGCCGGCTGTCAATCAGAGTCGACGCCGGCCGGCCAGTCACATTAAATAATAGATACAACATATTACGAATATTAAAAAGCAACAACAACAATAAAAAGAATATCAATTAATCACACTCGCCAAGCTGATTTAGCTGACTGAATGTGTTTATGTATTTCAAGTTCGTTGCTCAGCTCTTTTGTTTTGTATGAAAGTTGATTTTAGTTTTGTTTTGACTGCAATTTATTTGCATTTATTTGCAATTGGTGATGATGTTTTGAAATTAGAATATGGCTTAGGTATATCGAATTTGTTGTTATCCTCTTTTGTTTTAAATTATTTTAAATAGCAAATGTTTAGGGCTTTTTTTGAGATACGATCAAAGTCATCTTAAAACACTTTTCTTATAAGATTTTTTGATTAAAGGACCCTAATATGAAATTGCATTTGTCATTTAAATCCAATTCAAGTGTCTTCTTGCTTGTTTCTTGCTTTGCAGAAGACTCAACATGAAAATAAGGCGAGCAATAGAAGAAGCATCTTTTAAGTTCGCTACTCAGCTCTTTTGTTTTTATTGATAGGAAAATCTTGTTGCTATGTTTTGACTGCTCGGCGATTTGTGGCATGCTTAGAGTTTGTTGTGATAGTGTGAATATCAAAATTGACACAGTGATTCGAATATAAGTGATTTATCAAGTTTTTTGCTCAGCTCTTTTGTTTCACAATTCCAAAAAAAATTGCAATTGCAATCAAATTTAAATTTTGACCTCGATTTGTCACCTGCTGCTTCACATCTGATCTGATGACCAACTATATATCTGACAAATAAAAACAAGGTGTAAAAGTTGAACACATTCGTACGCAATCGAGATCTTTTACCGATATACGAGTATAACTTCAACGCCGCCGTCGATTTCCACACACGAATACGGTTTTTCTTTCTTTTTTTCTACTCACTGTGATGATGATGATGACCACGTTGTTGGGATGATGAAGGTGAGGTGATGCTGTTCAGTAATATTACAACAACAACAAAAAGAAAAATGAACAACTCGGCATGTTCGATCGATTACGGTTAGCGATTATAGATATCTTTTGCTTGATGTTTTGTTTTTAATTATTTTGTATCTACCGTGGTAGGTTCATTTGAAAAGGCAGAGAAGTTGACTGAAAGTTTCAACGTATTTTTTTTTTGTATTTTTTTTGTGTGTGGTGTTGGAGTTTGCAATTTGTCTAGACGCTGAACTACAAAAGGGTGTTACTGATTGTGGCGCAAAGATTTGCTTATATCTATTTTTTTTTTCTTTATTTTTTTGTTTTTGTTTCTTACACAGTCATCATCATCATCATCATCGTCTGTATACGTATTCAGACTCGCGTAGAAAGAAGATAGGTTATATGGTATACCTGATAATCAGTGATTTCAAGCTCATAGTTTTATATAGGAACGCAATGTATCTATAAATGTATCTATTTGTAGTTATATTGGCCGTGCAGAATGGAGGCTAAACTCTACGCCTATATATTTTCTGTTCTCGTGTGTGATGTGCGGTACAAAAACATATGTGTACCAACTCTCACACAAAACTATGGCCACCAGACCGGACGATGCGATGGACGATATATGATGGTGCTGATGAAGATGAAGATGACTATGATGATGAGGGGAAGAGTTTTATAATTAGACTTAAATAAAGTACACTTGTTTGTTGGAACTTGGTTGCAATTATTAACATCCGAATGATGGGGAGCTCCGGCTATAAGGAACAAACAAAAGGGCTGCTGTGTCTTCTGATGTTGCAGATTATGTTCTCCCCGTGTGAATGGACACACGTTATATTTGTTTTAGTCCTCTTTGTCTCAATACGTCCAAGAAGGGATTCCTTCTTAATCTTTTTTTTTATATTTGCTACGGATTTATTTGTTTTAAATTGTATATATACGGTAGCTTGTATCGCAGCTTACATGATGGCACTAACATAACATACCCTATCAGAAGAGTGAAAAGGGTAATTTAATTGGTACAAGAAGCGAGGATTGTTTAAGGATTTATGTATCTTTATTTTATGCTTGTAACTTGTACGAGTATGATTCCTCGCAACTTCAACATAACAACAACAACAACAAAAAAAAGTTACACAACAAAAAGGGAAAACAATAATAATGTTTTTCTTTTTCAATTGCGTATTGTTTTTTTTTGTATTCTTGGTTTTTTTTTATTAATGAAAAATTAAGAGGTGGTGGTGTTTGCTCGCACTCCTCCCTTTATTGTTGAGTTAATGACTGTGCGAACATACACGACTGTGTACATATAGATGGTTTTAATTTTAAGTTATGAGAAGAATTTAATAATTGTATGTCTTTGTGTTGTTTTTTTTTTTTCGTTCTTCAGAAAATGACTCTATAAGCATTTTATTGTATGATATGAAATTTAATGGCTTTAAAGTTACATCTGTGTTTACTTAGTTGCTACTTTTAATTGAAAAGTAACAATTTGTGTTGACTTGAATGTGGTTTTTAAAATTATGAAGATTTTATTATTTCCTGTACAAGCCGGTTAAACAATTTTGCAAAAAAGGGTTAATATTAAAACAAAATATCAATTTGCCACTTTTTTGTAGAAAGGTGTCGATAAAGTGAAAAAAAAATTTGACAACTGACAGTTGAGGTTTAGCTTAAATGATGCTTTGAATTATTAAATAAGCTTTTTAAGAAGAACTTCTTATATTTAACAAACAGTATTGACTTCTCAAAAATTCTACTAAACCTTCATATAAATGATTTGCAAGTCACACAATCATAAGATTAGGAATCTCCTTGAATTATTTCAAAATTAAAAGCACTGGACCCAGTACAGAGCCCTGTGGACTATCATTTTGTATAATTTGGTTGCGATGGTTTAAGTTGAGATAAAGTTAATAGCCAAAGAAAAATTATGGTCTTGATACATAACCTTTTGGAACATCATTTTGTAATTTTTGAATTCATTATTTAAAAGAACAGAGAGCGCCTGAATTTTTTGAGTTATTTCATACTTTTTGTATCAAAATACTCCCATTTCAATTTTGTGGCTTATTAAGTTGTTAATAATGGCAGTTTTACAGTATCTTGAAATGAAGGTTTTAAGAAGATAATTTAATAATTTATTTTGGGGCATCTGCTTTAACTTTTAACATTAATCAGTTTAAAAGCAATATGAGTGGAACTAAGATTGAGTTACGAAAATAAAAATAAACAATAATAATGGACCAAATATAGAACCTTGTGGAACACCATTTTTATATCCCATACAAAATATAATATGGTGGTTGTATTGTGTTGGTCTAGTTAAGGATTGAAGGTAGTTCAAAAAAAGTAAAGTAAAGGTCCAAATAGAGAACCCTATGGAACGTCATTTCTCTTTACAATTGATAAGCACAAGGGAATACAAATTAATTAAAGCAACAATCAAATATCTTTTTTATCAATTTTCTTCATTCGTTGTCAGTTGAAAGTGGTATTAAGGTTAGTAAAAAAGTGACTTGTATATAGGCTAGAAACAGTCTTCAGAGTCTTTATTTTCGAGATAAGAGAAAACCTCACCTTCTTTTTTTATTTCGATTCACAATTTTATCAAGCAAAATATTGACTGTCAAAATAAAGTTAATGAATTGACATTAGTTCACTTTCTAACCATTTAAGAATTTAAACTACAGATATAAAAATTTGTCCTTCCAAAATATCTTGAAAATGTTCGAAAAACTGCTTATATTAAGTTAAGTACAAAACAGAACCTTGAGGTACATCACTTTAAGTGTTATGAAGAAGACAAGAAAAGTTGATTCAAGAAACAAATAAATATCATTGTTTGTCAATTTTTGTCAACATAAATATGCTGTAACCTTAAACCCGTTATCCGAAGATTGTAAGACCAAAAAATAGCATGTATTCAATGAGTATCCTTGTTCTTTAATTCGACAGATTGACTTACACTGCTTCTTAGATTAAAAGGTTAAATGCTCGAATTTGATATCAAGAGATTATTTTCGAATTCCTAACAAAATTGTACATGTCATGTTTTCAAAAATGAAATTCTATAACTTAACGTCGTCGTTTTTCAGGAGACTTCAAATGTTGTCAAAAGAATAGCACAAAAAATTTAATCTTGAATTACGTTCTAAAGTTCAAATTCCCGCCTAACGGTAGATATGTTGGTCAAATAATATTATTTTCAAAAGTTGCAAACAAATTCAAATATCATCCAGGATAACGTTAAAACATGCGTCTCGACAAAGACAAGACGTCCAAAGTGCGTTCCTATACCAAATGCAGTGCCACACCATGAAGATGATGCTAAAAGCTGAACAAACATCAAATACCTTCTATATGTAAATGACACATCTTCAACTTGTATATGAATTTATGTTAAGTTAAAGTTGAAGACATTTATTCTGCCTAACACACAAACACACACACACACACATGACTTACCGACAGAAGTGCATATGTGCGTGCGTGTGTGTGAGTGTTAAGCCGTTAATTATTCATCCGTGTTAAAACTCAACTATACAACGTAACTTGTTCTTATAGTTTATTTATATGTATTTATTTATTTTTATTTTTTTTTCTAATTGAAAATTCAATTTTACTGTAATTTTTCTCATTTTCATTGGCACTTAACACTTATACCCTCCTACCCCCCTTCTCGTGTTTGTGTATAATATGAATGTTGTTAGAGAGCAAGAAGGGTAATGAATACTTTTGATTCACTAGAAATCCGTTAGATGTTAGTGATGCGCGCGAGTATTATGCAAGTGAAACTTAAGATGCCAGAATCAGAAACCATTTTCCAGTTAAAGGTAGAGGTACCTATACAAGAAGAATAAGAGGCTGCAATGGTTGATGGCTTCTTCGTTGGTTGGTTATAGGAACTTGCATCATCTCGCATCTCTTCCATCAAGGAGAAGGAAGAAAGTGAAGATGGGAGTGAGTTTTTTAATTTTAATTTTTTTTTGATCTGAAGACGAAGAAAGTATTCCTAACATTTATCACTTTTGTGGTCATAGACCCTTTATGGCTCCCGGTTTCTGCATAAACAAATGACATTTACACATACACACGTGTGTTTTTTTTTTGTTGAGTAAATTGCCACTTCATGGTGGTGTTGATGATGGAAATGCAATTCTCGTGTGCAAATCAATGAAATGTGTTAAGAGTCATCATGCTTGCTCTCGGCTTCTAGCCTACGACAACGACGATCCTAGGCTTATGCGGAAGCTCAAACTTAGGTTAAGAAAAAATGCAGATACGAGTATATATGAAATGACAAAGTGCAGTGTAAGATTGTTGACATTAGCTCATGACTGTCATGCTATCCTATGGAGTGATCTTTCGATGCGGCTCTAGAGTGTGCAGTTTAACCGGTGGCGGTGGTGGTGGTGTGGCTGGCTGCTGGTGACAATTACACTCCTATTCAAGTTTGCAGCATTTTTGAAAAGGTTTGAGATGAAGTTTTCCTTAACCTGATGGAATTTATAGTTTGCATGTGTGGGGGTTAGGGAATTTCTTTAGTATGCTAAGTGATTTAGAGTTGAGGTACTTTTGTTGTTGACAGAAATATATATAAGTGAAAAAGTAGTTAACACATAATCAAACAAGGGCTGGTATAAGTGTATGCAAGAATGAGGAAGGTATTCTGGCAAACATAAACTGTCTTGAACTAAGTTTTCTTTGGTAAACAATATTCAAATGATGAGTATAGGTGTTTTAAAAATTCAGTAAAATACGTTTAGACAGGAATGTAGGGGATTTTTATGACGAATATGAACACAAAATTTTGAGGTGCAAATTAAGATTGAGTGCAAGGAATTTTGGCATGACAGGCATGGGGTGGAGTCAGCTCAGGTAACTAAGCTCTACGTTTGAGTGAATTAATAGTGAATCAGCTTAGATTGATCGATTCATTTCTGAGAGGGAATTGTCATAATAATGGTTACCAAAGTGAAGTTTTCAACAAGTTCCCTTATACATAAAATTTAATATAAATCTACATACATTTTAAAGTGAACTAAAAATTTTTATTATCGGTTAAAAGAAAAATTCATGGCATTTTCTTTTTGAAAACATTTTGGGCAACTCGTCTCGGGGATAACCCGAGTTATGTTGGTTTATAAAGTTGGTTTATAATCTATAAGGTGGCGTATTTCTGAAGACCTGCGACTTAGCACACAGAGAAAATCATCCAAAGGTGTGATATAGCACAATCTTGGAGGCCGCCTTGTTGAAACCAGAGACTATGGGCTTGAATTCCAGGAAGCACATATGCCTTTGAAATGGTGAGATGACGGCTACCATTACATTCTGATTTTTGAAGAGATGTGGACCAATGATTCCATTAGCCATCAGGTTGGAATGGCAGCTCTTGGTACTCTTAGAATTTCTCATCAGCCCAAATACTGCAATTTTGAGTTGATCCGGAAATAGGCTTCATCACTGAACAAAAATTCACGTTAAAAAACAAGGTTTTCATTGAGTTTTTCCAGAGCTCATTCACTGAAAATGAGAGGCAAATTCAAGTCGCCTAGCTTCAGTTCTGATGAGAACGACTACGAATCGATTAGTCACGGACTTGGCGTACACCCTCAGCTTCAGCTCCTATATTCTTTTCATAACGAGCTGGATGTCTTCCAATCAGTTAAGTTTCATCACCAACTAATGTAAACTTGTACTCAAATTTGGGAATTGTATTGACAAAGATTATGCGCACTTTATGTTCTATGAATTGCATACGAAAAACATATCTCCCTGATTTCCGAAATACATCAGCTGAACAATTTGGGACTCAGTTGTGGTGAGAGTCATTCTATGCTGACTTGTCAAACGATACTGAATAAAAATGACAAAACAGTTTGATAGGAGTCACGGGCTATCTGTCAAAAAAAAAACCTATTAAAAATCAAACTTCACGATGAATCACCCGATACTTGAACAGTGGTACCTATACTTTTCTAGCCTACTACAAGAGCCCACTTTAAGAAATGCAATATAAATTCAAAACTTCAATAGAAATTTTATTAATTTGCACATCAATGTAAAGCACAGCTGAATTAATCTCCAGGTTGAGATTAAATTTCTCAACTCATAAAAAAAAGATTTTAATTGATGCTAAACACTTTCAAACTTTACTTATGTATGTGACCAATTTATTTTCCAAGGCCTCCTTCAAGTAAAATCTCACTTGACTATTATAGTATATGATGCCCATCTGTCTCGAAATTTTACAAATTAGCTTAATTATATTTGCAATTAAAACTCATCATTTTTCCCAAAGAAACAAAAAAAAAATGTCAACAAACTCTTTTCATTTTTCTAAACCTACACTTTCCCACTTGCAAAAAAAATGTTGTCCAATTAACTAACAAACTTCTCATATCTCTTAAGTCCAACAACAACAACAAAAAAAAAAGAAGCAAAAACGGACTCATTTAATGGTTGAAAGCTAATCCGCAAATTAATTGAAAGTCAGATTATGAAAAAGATACTCTGATGTGCACCTGGATGGATGGAGTTTCCTCTGCGCAAAAAAAAATAAAAAAAAAAAAGACCAACCACACCACAACCGCGGATCATTTTTCAAAATAAACTGCGAGAATATTATTTTATTAAAGGAATTTTGGTGTGAAGTGAAATTAAAAACCAGAATCAAATATCATTTAATTATACCCATCATCAGATATGATACGGGCTGGCTACTGGTGTTTCACCTTTAAGTCGTTTTAGTATGGCTACCTCATGCGTAGATACTTTTGTTTTATGAAATTGAAATTCTTAATAATTAAGAGTGTTTACATTTAATGACCTCTTTATGTGTCGCGTCACCACACAAAACCATAAAAAGAGGTCAGTGTCAGGGTCACACATCATCACATAACACAAAAAGAAACTAGTTTCATAGAAAAAAAAAAATTATTATTAATAATAATATAACAACCTTTCTGCGAAAAAAAGAAAAGAAAAAAAAAGACATACGAGTATTCTGTTCCCGCGAAATTTCCCGGGAAGGATGTGGAGATTCTTGTGAAGAAATGAAAAAAAAAAAAATAAAATACAATCCGACCTAATCTATTGCATTCATACTTTCATCGACATTGAAACAATGCAACCTACTTACCACAGAAGTTGACCATTCTTGTGATGCAGCACAATAGATGATGGCCAGTGCAGACTAAGAAGACAACATCACAGAACACCAGAGAAGGTATTCTTCCTGTGCCACATAAAAGAGTGGTTATAGAGTATATAGGGACGACTAATACAACGACCGAGCGACCGACGACGACATAACCAATTCAAATGTGAATGAATTCAATATCAATCATCAACTGGGGTAAATAAAGCTCATTTCCTTTTAATGGGTCTTTTGGATACTGCTATTTTATAGACGGGACAATAAAGTTGGAAAAATTAACCATACGGAAGAAAATGAATGACCTGATGTTTTAATTTTGGTAATGATTTGACAATTTGTTGACCAACCCAGAGTCAGAACATAGTTAAAATCACCGTTGTGAGAATTGCATGAGATCGCAATCTTTTGAATGCAATCTTCAGAACAGTTCAAGGATTGCATTCATTGATTTTACTCTGAGATTAGGACTTTAAATTTTTAAATCTTTAATTATTTTGTATTGGAAATATTGAAATCATCTTGTATGTTAATTTAACAATAATCGAAAAGTTCAGAAATAATTAAGAGTAAAGACCGCTGTTGACAGATAAGTGAATTTAATCGTTTAATCAAATCTTGACTTTAATTAAGAGATGAAGTTCACTTTGATATAACCACCAACTTTTTGAGTTATCATCAATTTCATATTAGAATGATTGCAATTGTTTTGATCCAAATCGTTCAACAGAAATCAAAAGAATGCAATCTTTTGAGGAATTGACGAATCACTCATTCATTGAATTTACTTCTATTGTTTCTTATTTGGTAATATTCATTTAAATTGAGCTAAATGTTGCAACAAGAAGACAAAAAATGCTGATTAATTTAAAAGAATGCGAATAAAAGAAAGAATACATAAAATTTCCAACGATTATAATCTTTTGATCGCTTTAAATTGTTAAAGGGAATATGATTCCTTTCTTTTAAATGTCAAACAAATGGTGATCATTAAATTTTTAATCGCAGTCCTGAAATTAAGTTTATGAATGCAATCTTTAAATAGAAGTTTTGATTACATTCTGATGATTGCATTCAAAAGATTCCATTCCTTTACAATTTCACTAAGAATGATCTTTATTGTTTCTTATTAAGTTCTACAGTTTTATAAGATTTTTTAACACAAAAATTGTGACTAAAATTTCATATTTAAGATTCAGAAATCATCAAAAATATTATTATTACTATTTCAGTTTTGTATTCTTTAATAATCTTCATCGTTTACCACATTTAAAGTTGCTCAAAAACAGTTTTCGTATGAAAAAATCGAAAAAATTGAAGCTTTAGATACGCAAAATTTTATGAAAATTGTAACCACTTAAAATTTCGGACATTTAGACGAAATTTTGCAACTTTCCCCCACCAGACTATGATTCATCTCTTCAGTGTTTTCTATTGACCATCAGCATAGTATACGAATTAAAGACAATTTTAAATGGTTTATTTCGGGAAAATTGAGAGAGAACAGATCGGATAGAGGAAATGACTTATGTGAAAGGGTGACTCCAAATCAAAATATATAAATCTTCATTCTTATGGAGCCCATCGCCATCTCGAGTTGGACAGTCTTTGTTGGCCGATCGTTGGTAGGTGGTAGTCTATAGTGGTCTCTTGGCCATCTTTTGGTCCTCATCGAAAACTGATTATGATGGTAAAATGAAATTCTGGAATAAACATACAAGATACCATTGAAGAGAAAGTTCTTTCTGGCCAAAAAAAAATCGAAGAAACAAGAAGACTTTTCTTTGTTTTAAACCGAAGAAGAAGAAGAAGTACCCCCATAATCAAGGCTAACAAACTGTAACCATACCATAGTTGGTGGGTTAAGTTTGTATTTTTTGTATATATGGTATCAAAGAAGTGGGCGGTCTCTATCATCGAATCGGCGGCGGACGGACTCAAGATGTGATTTATTGTTTACATTGATGATGGTTATGGGAGTGTTGATTAATGGGCCAATGTCAAATGAAAGAGTTGTTTTTTTTTTTTCATTATTTTATAACTTTTTTTTATATCAACTTGTTGATTGTTTATTGTTTTTTCAAAGTTTTTCATTGTTGTCTTAGTTTAGGGACACAATTTTCAATTTTTTTTTTGGAAACAAAATAATATTTTAAAACTTTTTTTCTTTTCCTTTCAGGTAAAATTGATGATATTTAATGAAATAACAATTGACTGTGATTATGTAAGAATTTTTATGATAATGTTAAATATTGATAAGAAATTTATTTGTATATTGATTACGAAGAGACTTTTGAAAGAAATTCCAAATCTGGCTTCGATAGTGGTTTGAGTCTTAACTTCAAATGCTTGATCTATTTGCTGCTTTGTCGGCATAGACTAATAACTTATCACTTAACATAGTCCCTTAAGTAGTAATAGAAAAAATTTGAGTCACAGAAAAGAGGGTTCAAGTTTAAAGGACCACCTTTAGTGTTTAGCAGACAGCTCCTCTTTCATATCGAAAGAAATTTCCAAAGTTTCAAAGCCTTGTTCTGACTTTCAATAATTCAAGATGAAATGCTAAGCCTTACTGAATAGAAATGTCAATACAGTTTGTCATTCTCAACTGTCAAATCATAGACAACAACCTTCGAATCTTTTTTGTTCTTATGAGAACTTTTATGATTTTAGCGGAATTCGACTTATTTTTGAGTGGCCACGCCCACTGATTGAAAAATCTTAAAGTTTCGTACTTTTGCTTTACATACCGTATTTGTCCATCAAGAAAGATATCAGTGAAACTTAAAAACTGCTTCATAAACTTGCCGGTCTGCTAATCGGTCAGCAAACATGAGCCATTCATTTCAACGGCTGGTTCTAAAATCTTTGACAAGAACAGAGAACAGCTCTTGAGAGAGTCTATACCATGACGGGTATTATAAATAAGAAGTTTGTCAAATCGATAGAGGACTGCTTTCTAAGACCAATGAAGCAGCGCAACGGTTGACAAAAGTTATTGATCCGTTCATAAGTAGATGAAGTCTTTAACTTCTCCAAAATTTTCGGGGAAATTAAGTCTAAGACCAAGATTTTGGAGTCGGGTATTTCAATTGAATGACAGCATAAACTTGTACTAGCGTTTATTCACAGTTAAACCCACAATTCTACGTCAATACTAAAAAAATCACTACTGTCATCACAAATTATTCTTCTGATTATGTTGTTCCCAAAATTTGTTCATCATCAACCGCAGAGAAGATCTTAAACTTGCAGTGTTTCCACTATTTTACATTATTCAAAGCTAACATTTTTGGACATTTCAAGAAGTTACTAGACTTCTAATTGGAAAGGACCTATTAATCTCTTGCAATTTTTGCTGATCATTGTCAGCTGACAGTGTTGTTTCGCTATTTTTGTAATAAGACGCTTGGTATTGCGTGATATAAGTTTCAGTTCTAGCAGACAAAATTCCTCAAGGACTATCAAAATAACTTTTCAAAAGTTGCTAATACAATAAATTGTCAAGAATTCCATTTTAAATGCAACTAGGTGCCGAAAGAATAGAATTGAACACCTTTTCAAACTGAAAAACTCAGTTTTTTTGTAGTTATTCTCGCAAATATGAATAAAATTATGATTAACAAAGATTTCCGAAGCCATTTGCTCAGTTCTTAAGACCAAGTACATGCTCTAAAGTGTTCCCTTAATATGCACTGATAAGAGCAGTTCGAAGAATAGTTCTTCCTGACTACCAAATTAATTGACTTAATTATTATTGCACATCCTTCGTCTATAAGTTATAAACGACTATATTCAATTATGAACTATAAGACGCGACAAAATCAACACTCCTAACCAATTTTGTCTCGACAGTGTGTGGTTTTTCCTTTTGGACATAATCATACAATTTAATTGCACTTCTCCGATGTTTCTTCTCCAAAACAATTACTTTATACACCTAGCACTTATTTTATTAAATTCCTGCATCACACTTTGACCATGATCATGATGCAGCAACTATCACAGTCACTTAAGAAAACAAAAACAGAAAAAAAAACCACCTCCCAATTAACACTGACTAAACTATAATCATACAACCTATTAACGAATGCGATTCTCAAAGCCTCTTTTCTCGCACCTTTGCCGGTTGGGCTATTCCTGAGACTTAACAATTATGACGCAGTATATAACTCGAAGACGGCATCACTTTACAAAAAGCTAAAAAAAAAAAACAAACGTAAGACGGGCGGCGGCAGCGATGACGCTACGACAAAACAGACAAAGTTGAAGAAGAAGACGAAGACGAAGAAAAAAGGAGTTAAAAACGCCATAAAACTGGCCAATAAATTACCCTAAAACTGGCACGTTTAAAGTAGCAATAAGCCTGTCCCTTGACCTCCTCCAGGCTAAAATGCAAATAATCGTGAATGCCTTGTCTTTTGAGTCAGGCTATAAAAAGTCAAGGTAAGGCAAGACAAGACTTAAGACCCAACTTAAGGGCTATTTCACTAATGATGACTATCATCGTCATGATGATGATGATGATGATGATGATGGTAATGCCCAAGACGACGTCATGTCAGTCCATCGCCTTCCATCCTGGGTTTCGTTATTGTATCTTCTCCATCTTCTTAAATTTTCAACCGGCCATTACAAAATTATCCGTAATAATGATTGTGGGAACCATACCGCGGTAAAGTAAGAAAAAAAAAACAAAATGAAGATAAACCTCTTCAATCTTCATGATGCCTCATTATACAAATTCCCACTGTGTTGAGTTGTATCTACAACTTCACTATCGACTTTACAAAAACAAAGTATTCTAGATTGGGATATCCATACAACAATTGAGAGGGTGTTGAGGAGGCGCGAGGGGGGATCGAGAGAAGAAGAATCATTAAATTGTTTTTGGCCAAAGTATACTTGTTGGCGGTGTTTTTCAAAATATTTGCACAAATTGAATTCTAATTTTTTGCCACACTATAATGGCCACTATATACGAGTACGAGTATGTGCCCTGCAAATAAAGGTATCTTCGAGAAGAAGGGGAAAAAAACACTAATAAAGCGAACGAATGAACATCAAAAGACAACGATTGTTTCTAGAATGTATCTAGGATAATAACGTCACGAAGATTCGATTAGAATACAACACGTCCGTCCGCGCATCAAAACAAAAAAAAAAAAAAACAGACACTCAGATGCAATTCGGGCATAATCAAGGAAGATGCAACAGGAGTGGATTTGGTGATGAGAATATGGGGCCCGATATAGTCACCCAGACTATGGAGACTAAAGTAGTTGTCAAATTAAATTCCTTTATTTCATTCAAATATGATATCTATCATGTGTCCCTTTAACTGTCAAATCTATTCAATTTTATTGAACGATTTCTAGAGAAATCTGTCAGAAAAATGACATTTTCAACTAGTTGCAATACTTCATAGTGCTCGTAGGTACTTTTTACTCTTTATTTTCGAAATTCGTTATATCTTAAGGTTACAAGAATGATTGTTTAAGTGAAGAAATTGAAACAGAGAAAATATTCTAGAAAATTTGGTAGCATCTGGTAACTCTTTTTTAGACTTAACGTCATATCGTTAGACTAAACGTCATATCGTTGAAAATTATCTATCGCTTTTTGCTAAAGAAACCACTTGTGTTAAGAACGTAGCACCTTCCAGAATTGATCAACCTTTATTGATATCGCTAATCACTTCAACCAATTCTATCTCTAAGAAATAATAATTAGGATGTGTCACAGCGTAAGGTTCCGTTAAAGTGACTGTCAAAAATAAAAGAAGATATACTTATGCCACTTTTTGGGCTGACTTTCTTCTCACTCTAGAACCAATTTTAACTTCTTTAGGCGGGTTAAAGATATCTTGATCGGGCTCTGATCAATTTCGTCAACTTAGAAAAATTCTTCTGGTATTCTGTGTAAACTCTCAACAGCATCCCTCGGGATTGGATTCGAAGACACTCTGGGACACTTCATCAATGCAGACGTCAAACCAAAAGTCAACCGGAAACTTTTTCTTCCGAAATATCTTAGACTTTCTTACCTTGCCTTGACAAGGTCGAAGCCTGTGTTGGAGCAATACAGAAGGACTGGGATAGTTAGGGTCTTATAAAGTGTCACTTTAGTTGCTTGAGAGAAGAATTTACTTCTCAATTACCTTCCAAGTCCAAGACTCTAGTGACTCGGGAGAGTTATTGCCCGTTGGTGGTGTCACTGTCTAAATTCATTGCGGTGCCAAGAAAGGCAATGTTAACTACTTCAAAGATGTATCTGTCTAGTGTGACGTTTTGTTCAAGATGGCGTCGTTCAAAGTTTTTTTTTTTAATGACAGCATATACTTGATGGCCTTACCCTCATTGAACACTGAACCCATCTTCTTCGCTTCCGTCTCAATACTTAAAACTGCTATACCGACATCACGTTTAGTTCTTCCAATTATATCAATATTGACATATCGTATATGTTGTATCCGAAAAATTGGACGGTTTTTTAGAAGATTGTGCCTCAAGTGATAGCGAGTGTGGTTTGCACAATTTATTTTCCAGAACGGTAGTAAAAAAATAGCATGGCAGTGCATCAAATACATCACCATCAGTCAGACTTTGTTCGACCTTGATGGAGCAGTCCGTCGTCATTCTGCACGAACGGACATGTTTGACAGGGCGTCCAAAAATAGAGATTTCTCTGTAAAGTTCTTCTCTATATGGATGCTGTCATAAGCAGCCTTGAAATCGATATGACACTGGGTATCGATTGAATTTCCTGGGTTTGTTCCGGCATATGAAAAATTGATCGATGATAGACTTAAAAGCTTCCATTCGTTTAACCCTTAACAAACCAAAAAACTAATATGTCTTCGTGGAAGCTGCTCTTAAGTTCTATCTTTAAGAGTCAAACATGACAATACTAATTTTAGTTCAAGACGGAGTGTGGCCCCTTTAGATTGTCCCCAATCCGTCCCTGAATGGGGGAGGCGAGTTAAAATTCCAGAATTCTCGCGTCTGTAATTGATTTCGGGTACAAAAAAAATCCGCCAATTTAAAAGATAGTCACAGCCACCAATTCAACTTGGAAAGGAGAAAACTTTTCATTATCATATGGGAATCGAGCCAAGTTTAACTTTGGGGATTGGGACGTCCGTCGCGTCGTCGTCGCCGTATAAACACAAAATTTTTTTGTTTGTACTTCTCAATTCCCTGTCATTTGGAATGGAGCGTGTTCAAACGTTCAAATATTTACCATAAAGAGAAAATTGCATGAATTATACTAGTATATACAAATGCAGAAGTTGATGGCGCAAAGACACTATATAAGAAACAAGAATAAGAAGCTTTGGGAGTTGCATCTCCAGTGACTTCTGCGCTCACCTCACCTATGGCATTATACGGATTCGCTTATATTTTTTCGACATTTTTTTTTTTTGTTTCTTAGTTGGTGTATCTTTTTCACAATCTGTATCTGTATGTATACTTATATGTGGAAGAGGTAGATTTTAAAATAAACGGTGTGACCTAGTAAAAGTTTTTGCACCATCAGCAACGTGACGATGTTGATGATGGGAATCCAAAGTCAGGTGGCAACAGTAGTCTTCTGTATGTTTGGTTGTGTATTGAAAAAAAAAAACATGGGATATATCGCCAAATCGTGCTCTTAATTGGCGCCCAACATTTTTTGTGAATGTGGGATGTGTGCAAAATGGAAATGCTGCCTGAATGCATAATTTGGTGCAAAGTTGGATGCAAATTTTTGAATATATACCAACCAATACCTGTGCTGTACAGAAGGAAGACAAGGATTTTGGTTGTGTGTGTGTTGTTGGTGGTGTTGAAATGTTAACGGGATATACATTTTCGAATGGGAATAATATCTTTTCTATGGAAATTTTGGGTCTAAGGGAATAAAAACAGTTAGGTTAGTTATTTTTTTCTTGTTTTTTGAAAGGTGTGAATATAGTCTTCTTTGATTTTCAAGAATAAAAAGGAGCTGTTTCGAGAAAGTCGGAAATACTTTGAGGCACCTGTTTGTTTCGTGATTTAGACAGGATCAGAATAAATAAACAACACTGGAAGCTTTAGAAAAATTTGATGACTAAGATTAAACTTATCTACATTTTTTAAAGGCAGCTTTACTGGCAGGGTTATTTTCTCCAAATAATATGGTAAATCACAGCTTATAAATATGTTTTTTCCATTGCCAGATGACCGATGACTAATGCCGAATGTTTTCACGCAAATTACAAAGTTTTTGTTTGTTCCACAATTTTGTTCATCAAAATAATTTCAATTGCTTTTTAACAAATTTTGTTGGATTAACATATCGAAATATCGATAAAATATTATGCTTTAAGAAAAAGTATCTTGTGAAAAAGAAAAAATTATGTTAAGACCATATTTGCATGTTCTTTTTCCCTTCTGCCTTTTATAATTGTTTTGTGTTGTATTATCTGATAGCCTTAATCACTATGGTGTAGTGTCTCTACTCGAAAGGTTAACTGTCGAAGTAAAATGAATGTAATGAACTGCTTATATTGCTTAAAAGACATGCAGAAAAGTTTCATTCGCACAGAATCATTAAATTCAGGTTTTGGCTTCAGCTCTTTTATTTAAAAGACCAAAAATTAAAAAATTGAGCACAGTTTTTTGTTTTTTATTTACTTTTTGCGGGATGTTTGACTTTTTATAACAAAATCTATCCAATTCTTAGCTATGCCATTTATTGCTAGTTTTTTTATAATCGTTATCAAGAATTCATCTTACAAAAGTAAACTTTTCGACTTTTTCTGATCAATTTTCTTTAAGTGTCATTGAATCTTGTGGAATTACATATACTTTAGAAAAGAAAAAACAAACACCACATGTCTAAGTCTTTAAGATCGTAGATAAATCACAGTTTTCTTTCCTAACAAACCTCTTTAACGTCACGAATTTGGCGTAACGTAGTACCCAACTATACTACATATATACCTCGATCTCTAACAAAACCATACATCATTAACATACCAATTCTGTAGCTATCTTTATTCTATATATACCAGCTCTAAAGAAGACAGGATATCCTCTTTTTTTTTCTATACGAATAGAGTCGGGTGTATAGACTCTCATTTCTGCGAAACTCCTAATGGTCATGGACAAGTCTCCAAGTCTCTCTGCATCATCATCTCATCTAACTTTGTAAGACTATTACATTCCGAACTTACATTGATTTCAAGAAAACAAACGCACAACATGTATACAGTCTTTGAATCTTCGATTTGGCTTTGAAGCAATTGCGCGGATTGGATATGCATATGAAGTTAGACTTTAGATATACTCTTATTGTTTAACATCGACCTTGTTAGTGTGGTTTACCTCGAATCGAATCCTGTCCTGGATGTCGATGTTGTCTTTCGTCGGTCGGTCGATACGAAATTGAAAGGGGACACACTATAAAAGTATCTAAAGTACATTATGAGAATTGCATATATCATACCAATGGAGTATTTTTTTTCCCGCGAACTCACGAAAGTGAAGAAAAGTCACATAAGTCCCATAAAATGGCCAAAAGGACAAACACACAAAATAAAGAAAAAGCAGTTACCAAATCGTGATTGAATTTATTTCTCAGAGCAAGTTTTTTGGCTCACATTTATTTAGTGACATTTTTTTTTTCTACCCCGAATTGTCCGATCAACCTATGAGATATTTTTTTTTTCTTAATTCCTAATGCAACTACATACTTAAGATAACAATGTTAGCTTGTTAGTGTTCACTGACTTGTGACTTTAAAATTCCATTAATGGTCAAACAATTACAAAGCAGTCAATAATAATTCAATTATAACCGTAATCTGGAGTATTTTTATAGATAGATACAATTTAAGTCGACTTTGTCATCACAATTAATTTAACATTTAGAATGGATGGATGCGTTCTCTTGGATGATCAAAATGGTCTGAGTTATGTTGTAGCTAGAACTTTAAATGGATACAAAATTATTAACTTCTCTTTCATGGTCGATGTGGTATGTTGCGTTAAACGGTAGGATGTTTTTTTCTTCTATTTGAAACTTCTTTAGTATGTGTTTGTTCAGCCATAAAAGTATAGGCACAAGAAGTTACCAATGACATTGTGGTGTGGAGTATTGAGGTCGAAGAGATGAGCACTTCCGTTGAAATTAAAGTGGGTTGTACAAGGTCCTTTTATGGAGTTTTACATTTTTTTGTTTTTTTTCTTTAGTTCAAATCTTAAGTTGTGAGAAAAAACCTTACAATATGAAGTAATCTTTGTTTAAAGCCTGTTTTCTGAAAGAGAGGGACTCGCCTTATTTTGTTGCAAATTATTTTTGAGGAAATACCAACCAACTGCAAATGCACATAACTACAGTGAAATTTTATAGAATGTATATACAATGCTTCACACAGCGAAGACCTATTTAAGTAAGAAAGAATTTTAACAGCCTTAAGCGGAAAATTGAATTTAATTTTTCCTTTTTTTTGTATCCCCATCAATTTATCACTAATATTTTAGTAGTTCTATAGCCTCACGAAATTTTAAATATTTTACTTTCTTTGAAGTTTATTTATTCTTTACGAGCATTTACCCAAGGCTAATAATAATTATTAATTTAACAAGCTGCATTTAATTAATTCAAACAAAAATAAAAAAAAAACACCGAACAAGAAAGTAACTTTGAATAGAAAAACGATTAAGCTAAGCTAAATGTTCAATAGATTAGGTTGAACTTATTTTCTTCATGTTAGTATGGTTCATTAAAAGTCCATTAATAATTTTTATCTCGTTAGAAATGTACTTTCTGAATTCATTTTTCAACTTTTTCTAAATCGAGTTCGGTGATCAGCTCTTTTGTTTCTTTTATGCATGTTTGTTGTAATTACACGTTTTACATTAAAAAAAAGTATAAATAGTTAATGAAAATGAATGATTATTATATGGAGGAAAATATACTAAGACTTTCCCATACAAAATATTTGTGTAAAGCTTTCAAAAAAGGTCCAGAAAGCCGACACGATAAAAGTGAACATTCCTTAAAGTATATCAAACATGCATTCATTCCCAATTTCAAATCTTTTTTCTCAGAAGCACAAATCATGATGAGGAATGTGTCGTGCTTTCGTGCTTCTTATTTTAACTGTTTATCTTCATATCTGATGGATTGTTGTATGCAAATATTATAAATTAAATATAAATCACTAAACACACATCACAACAACTTGTCGTTTGTAATTTGAAATAGATGAATTTCTTTTCACTGCACAAAACGACGACGTCCAACAACAGCAGCAGCAGCAGTATCTGACACCAGAAGTACTCGTATATATAGAAACAAAAACGAACCTAACAGGATTGTCACACAAACAAAAAAACAGGAAAGACCAAACCAAAGCCAACACTCTATATCTTGATATCCCCAATAAAACACCACGATTAGGCATTCTAACTAACCACACTTCGAAAGCAAATAAATAAATATTGTATAGGTATCATATCAATGTGTATAGAGTTTGTGGAAGAAGTTCGCCCAGAACGTTTATAAAACGCGCACACTCGCCGCGCTTAAAACATATATAAGTAGAACACACTTTTCAGAAGATACTCCAGAAACAGGAAAGGATCGAATTAAATAACATCAGGGCGCTTCAGTAGGAACTAAGGGCCCCAAATTTGAGCTTTAAGCTTTATATGACAAAAACCTTTAAGAGGTTATCAAAGGTTTTAGACTATAACTAAATAAAAATGGACATACTTTCGCCAAAAGAATTAATTTTAAATCAAGTATTCCCCAAGGTAGCCATCTCAGACCCTTGCTTTTTATAAATTTCATTGGTGATACCATTGCAATTTTTAAGTATTGATAATGTTTGAAGTCTTGATGATTGTCAACTTATTAAATTTTAGGGCCCAAAACATGCGCAACTCCATTCCTGTCTATAATAGAGATTACATCCAATTCACAGCATTCTCTAATAAAAAAAAAAGAAATTCCGTTGGAGTTTAAAAAAAAAAAAAACTTTCTGGAGACCCCCTCCTGTGCAAAGTGGCAAAAAAGGGGACACCGTTGCATCTCATCACTGGATAGTTGCTCCCGTAGCGCCAACTAAAAGAAAAAAACTAGTCCTATTACCACTGATGCTGCATCCTTGTTAGCGAGAATATTCAAATGTGATTGCCTCCTACCCCGAACGTTTCTCTGCTAGCTGTAGTTGAGTATCTCATTCGACCATCGAATTGTTTTGCAACTGGTATTTCTAGAAGTCTTTTTCACCGGCATGGAACAGCCTGCTGCGCAGCGGTGCTCCGGTGTCATCGTAGCATTAGACCTCATTCAAGTAAAGTTGTTTTTTTTTTTTTTTAATTTCTCTAGGCCTTCATTCAAAGTGATAATCTCATTTTTAATTTTATTTCCAAAGGATTAAACATTGGATGATGGTAGTAGCTCTTTTTGATTAGTTTTCCACTTCAATCTTCTCTCGTGTAAAAGATGGACAAGATTTGGATGTTCTTCTAGAGAAGTAGCAACTCGGTGGTCTGAGATTTTATAATGATGCACCCTATTGAGCTGGGAAATTGCATTTATACTAGATTTTTGTTGTTCTCTCCAAAACCAGCCTCGTTTAAAAAATTAAACAAATTTTCCAATTTCTAAATTTTTCAATTGATTAATTGTAATGCAATTAATTATCTACATTAAAAGAGAGAGAAAAAAACGCCTTTTTCGATTGGAAATTTTTAATTTGGTTTCATAACGCGCGACGAACGACGACGAGACGCGTGAGTAATTGGATTTAATTGAAAATTCTTACTGCCAGGATAATAGTTTCGAGTTTTTTTTTTTTCATTTGGGATGAAAAAACTAGTTTTATATGAATTTTATTGGTTTTTGATTGGAATGGTAATAAAACTTAGTTAATTGGACTTGGTTTTGTCCTGAAAAGAATTACTTGGAACGTGCTTTGAACGCTTAATTGGGATAACTGATTGTCTCCTTTGGGATATTGGAATTCCTATATCCCGAGGGGTTGAATGGTTTTATAACTGCTACCGATGATCAATGAATTAATTGCCTTACTGATTGAATGAAAGTCAATTTTGAATTTTATCCTATAATGGACATTTGGGATGTTATACTGAATCCTGTCATTATTTACAATCAAGGCAAATTGGTAAGACATACATTCAAGAATCTGGAGGAGTTCCTATTGATATGGGGACGTTAAGGAATTTGTGATTTCTTAATTAAAAAAAAGAAGATATTTACAATGAATAAAATATGTTTTAAGGTCACAATCATCAACTATAATCAATATTAAAAGCAAAGGACCTAAGTGGCTTCCTTGTGGGAATTTTTAAAAAGTAATATTTACACTTGATTGTTTTAAATAAAAACTTCTATTTGTGGAAATTTGCATGGTTCTTCTTCTGTCAAAAAGTTCTTCAAATTTTGTATGATCCTCCAGTTAGTCAGTTACGAATTTTTCGATTTTTAAAGTGCTGTATCTCGAAAACGACTTGCAGTACGGAACTGAAATTTGGTGGGGTTTAAGTTCCAAATAAAAAGACAAAATTTTACAAATTTGAAGTTTCTGACTTAATTTTCAATGGTGTTAGAAGAGGTTCGAAAATTGGCTCGGATTTGTTCTTTAACCTTGCCTTGTGATCTTGAAATTTCGTGATTCTATATTTGATACTACATACATATGTATACATATGTATCTTGTATTATCTTTAAAACTGAACTTTGGTGTAAACTTTTCAATAGAATTCAGGAAAAATTTACCTGAATACTTTTTGTTTAAATAATTTGCAGCAACTGTTGAACCACAACCATGGTAATTAAAAAAAAAAAATCAATTCTATTTAAATCCAAATACTCCTAAGGTTAATTTCTTTGATACTGCTAACTTTAAACTGGTCATAGAAAACCAAATGAGCAATTTCAGTAACTGATCCAATGCTGTTCTTCGAAAAGTTAATGCATTAATTTAAGTGACACGAAGAGTCTATTTTCTAAAACGACGACAATGTTGACCATGGGAATCTTGGCCAAGAAATTTAAGTTAAATAAACTAAATGTAATGTAGAAAGTTCAAAATCCTTAATAGATACAAACTGAATTAAAGATATCAAAACGCAAACCGTGTTGTCTCCATTATATGCTCGTATACCAATCCAAAACCCAGTCATTTCTGTCCCATGTCTCATCCTAATTACCCCAAATAGTAATCATTAAAATGTTCCCAAAGATAAACCTCATACCTCATGTCCATAGAAAACCAAAAGAAGACAACATCTCTCCCGGACTTGGGTTATCTTTTCGTTTTAGAAAAAAGTCTTTTTTTCAACATGAATAATTCTCAAGATACACCAAACAACACCACCACCGTCACCAACGTCCGTCGTCGCAATCACCGTCACCATCGTCGTCGGTTCTTTCATTTTGACCATTTAACTTGAGAAAATGTCGTGCGACTTTAAGATTTTGACTTAGGAAGATTTCAGAGCCCACACTATTATGGAGAGGGAGCATCGCATCGTCAGCAGAAATCGCCGAACTACGCCGCCACCGCGCCGGCCGTAAACAAATGTGAGTCATGTTTCATGTCCGATTGTGTAGTATTGGACGCCAAAAACGTGATCAACTTGTGTCCTATTTCGTTAAGTTTGTTTTTACCTCATACCTCCCTCGGTACATACTTGAGCTGGAGCTAAAAAAGACCCATCTATGCTATAGGCTAGGTTAGGACGATGATGGGGCGGCCAAAACGTTTCCCACTACGATAGGTACTTTGGCCACTGAGGCGAGACTGCATCTCTTCTTCTTTTCACACACAATTCAATTTGAGTAAACATGGGATTGTTTGTTGTTGTTTAAGAGTTCTATGGGCAGAGAGGGAGGAGGGGGAGGCGAGGTCTACAAACAAAACACTCGAGAGGTTAAGGCCGACCTCATCTTCCAAATGAAGACTCTTCACATTGACTTTTCTATTCGTCGATTTTGTTTTTGTATCTATATTCAAAAGACTATACACAAAAGTCGGGGGCTTTCGCAGCCCCTCGCCAACCCCCCCTTCAGTCTTTTTGATTTCCCCCAAATGGGATCTAATTCAGCAATTGATGACGAAAGTCGAGAGTGTTTCTTCTTCCCTTCGTGCACGATTTCTGCGAGTGTCTTGATTTATATTTTGTTGCCATTTTCATTTGCTATACGAGTATCTACGAGATACTTTTGTATCTAAACTGTGTTCACAAATCGTTTAGTCTCTTTGGAGAGAAACAAACAAACTTGAAAGACTGAAGACGAAGAAGAAGAAGTCTTAGGGAAAAAAACCATATAATGATGTCTTTATAATTCGTGTATCAAGTTGTTGTTGTTATTGTTGTTGTTGGGGATATCATATATGTTAACTGGGATAACATGGGAAAGTTAAGCGAGGAGGTGGATTCTGTCTTTTTTTTGGTGGTTGGTGTGTGAGTTAGGTTTTTTTTTTAACTCGTCAGGGTCCGATAAAGTCAACATCGTCGATGAATCGTGTCGCCTAAAAACACACACAAAAAAAAACCCATAGATACTCATAGACAGTCCCCCGACATCTTTTGGCTGATTCTCGAGGTCATTTACATAAAGATTGGCTGGGAGTTTCTTTTTTTGTGGTTAGTTAAGTTTTGTTTGGTTGTTTTAAAAGGCCTGAGGTATGACACTTTTCACTTCATTGTGACCATCTTGCTAACAATGTAACAACTTTTGGTGAAAAGTACTCTCGTATAATAGGCTGAGAGGTGTAAATCGTGTTAAGAAAGAAAAAAAACATTCGGAGGTGTTGAAGGAAATACACAATAAGTATTGGTGTGAAAAGTGTGAACATGTTTGACCCACTATTGTGTTAAAGGTGATGTTTGGAAACTCATGTTTGGCGTGTTGGTTTGGGTTCTATGAATTTTTGATAAGGTTCAAATATTTGCGGAGATGGTGTTAAAGATCACCACTCGAAAAAAACAGAATTCAGGAGTTAAGATTTGATGAAGAAGTAAATGAAGACATACTGAATAGTTTTCAAATCGATAAAAAGAAAATGTCAGGTTGACAGCTGTTGGAAACCATATTTATGACGGTTCCCCAGTATGACAGAAGTTTCGGATGCCAAGTCATATTCACTTATTGTTAGGTCAGTATTTAATATCAATAATACTGATTCTTAATCCTGACTGTTAAGGTCTGTGAGTTAATAAATGATAATAGAGGATAAAATACGTAGTTTAGAAAAATGACACAAATTTTGACCCCAGGAACGGTTTTCTAAAAGAAATATCCATGAAGCACTATTAGATTTTAATCATATTCCAAATCAGAAATACAGGGGATATAATTCGAACAGGTAGGCGTGGCAGAAGTTAAAATTTTCGCTCATTCATAAACAGTGAATTATTACGATTTTTATAGAAGAGAAAATATCAAGTCAAGCCTTGCCTTTAATATTTCCTACTTTTTTCGCCAAAAATCAAAGCGATGATCCTCTTTATTCATTTTTTCTAACTTACAAAAGTTAAGTTAGCAGCGCCATCTATGTGTCAGCATACGTAGTAAATTTTGTCAAATAAGAACATGAAGCAGAGATGATAATGGTGGTGGAGTGGATGTTGTACTAGACTGTTTATCTAGACACTGTCAGTTCAAGCACAGCTATAGGCAGTGTCTATTTCCTAAAGTTTCTACTGGATGCCACCCTTGGGAAATAATAGTTTTCCACTGCACCGAAATTTTCTTTCCTATCCCTCTTTTTCTCCAAATGCTGGCACGTGGTCGTAAAGATCATTTTAAGAGTAAACATAACTTCTTGTGTTCCCTTGTTTCAACCTCAATGGGGAATAACTTTAATGTTTAGCTCATAACATTTCCCTCTAAAATTTGTTGTACCAATTGCTGTTAAATATTAAAGTAATTTTTATTTTCAAAATTCGAGAGTGAAGAGGTAAAATTGATAGTAACAGTTCGTCTGACAAAAATTCCAAATTTTGCTTTTTGGTACCTACGTTATTCAATTTTCTGAAAAAAATGTTTGTACTGATAAACCAATATTTTTACAAAAATAGAACTTTTCTTGCTTGAAAGCCTATTTTATAAAAATACTTTTACTTCATATTTTAAATTCTTAAAGGTTGGATATTGTAATGATAACCAATGCAATCACAGTTCCTTCTGAATTCAAAAGTGAACTTAAGGTCTTAAACTTGTCAGAAGAATAGATTAAGTAATCTTACAAGCCGTTCATAGAAACATAGAAACAATTCATCTTATAGTGGAAAATAAATCGACACCTCATTAAATCTCTTCTTTGATTTAAGTCCCATTACCAAGCCATAACCTTATCCCATTTTAATATTATTCCCTAATGCTTGTAGATTTATTATGCAGTGTTCAAAGAGAAAACCAATCACAGACCAAAACCCACTCAAAATATGAAAGGAATGTCCATGTCCAGTTTAACCGCATACATACTGGCACTTTGGTTTCGACTTAAAGAATTTTCCACAAACAACATTCCACAAAACAACTAACTTCAATCCCAATCACACCAACTCGCAACTAAATTTTCTGACAGTGCAATTAAGTAGCAAAGCTCTTAACCTAGACCCCTGTGGCATATCATATATTCAATCCGCAAAAGACACAACACGAAATATTATCCGCCCATGTTGCTATTTTAGATACATGTTCATTTCATATACCTAAGTATCTTTCTATATTGCCGTTTTATAGCCCACATGAATTCTGTCATTTAGGTGCAAATCAGTTCGAATGTATCTTAAAGATTTTTTTCATAATAAATAAAAATGTATCTTTAATCCATATACTTATTCGTATAACCAAACCGAAAAGGTACATTTTGCAGATACAATTTTCTATATCACAAGGAAATCATCATCATCATACTCGTACTCGTAGTTGGGGCAATATAAACGGTCAAGTGCAATGTTGCGTTGCGTCGTTGTTTCAAATCTAACTGGCCAATAATTCCTGAGGAACTTTACTCGTGAATAGGCCCATATTACCGTCATCAATGTGATATTGGAATTCCATTCGACCACATCAGAGTTTTAGATCGAGAGTTGAGTTGAGTCGAGTCAAGATCGAGACACACGGTAAATTTTAAGAAAAAAAACACATCTATGACCTCAAGATCTGGTTGATACAAGGTATCGCTATCCAATAGGCACACAAGCACCCTACTACTAGTCCACGAGGTTGTTAGATTGGTAGCAGGGGAAAAGATACTTTGACGGTAACCATCGCATCTCACATATCAGATTGGTAGGTTACAATAACAACAACAAAAACAACAAGAAATCGAAGAAAACTGGAAATAACCATTTTTCTTCAGTTCGTTCATAGAAACACACACGGTCAATCGGGCCATTACGCCACAATATAACGGAAAAATAAATAATATGCCCTCAAAGTCCATATGTTTGTTTGTATACATTTGCGTGTATGTGTATGTGTGTGTGAGTTTGTGGTGCTGTGGTGTTTTAATAGATACCTGTTCTACGCAACAGGTCAATAACAGATCGCGTTGAGTATCTTCTACCATTTCATCAGAGTCATGGTTGCCAAGTTTGCTTTTGAGTGAATTTAAAGGAAAAACATTTTAGTCTGTCAAACGTCACTTTTGTCTTTAAACGACTGTCAAATAAATTTTTTTAAAATATTTTTCGAATCAAGAAATTTGATTTTACAGAAGGTTTTTAATCAACTGAAGTCGAGGCTATTCTTCAATGACATTTGAAAATTTATGACTTTGAACATTGATAACAAACAAAAGATATTCAACTGGCCTTTTCCAATTTCAAAGTTGTCGAAAACGTGGACAACCTGGATTTTCCTTCTTTTTTTTTGACACCAAAAACATTTCGAGACCGAGAAAACTGTCGCTCCAATACACTCTAGAGTAGTATCAGAGGCTTTAAGTGGAATATTCAAATTTTAATAAGAGAATTATGTTAGGTTGGCCACTCTGTTGAAAAACTCTATCATCATCATCATTGATAGAAAACGAAGAAAATAGGTATTCAACGCATCATGCATCACATGGACATGAGTATCCGTTCGGTACGACACAGGTGTGGTTTTCTGAACGCACTTGCAACTTACGACCGTAACTTATCAGAAATTCTTGATCATTGAATTGGCTTTAGCCGGCTGGCATCTAGCGGCGCGTTGCGTTTTGGTTTGGTGCCGATGATGCTGATGCAGCTATTTGGTGTTTGTGGGTCGAATAACCACCAACCAAAACTCCAACAACAACAACATAAAGTTAAAAGTGGTAATGGTCTTGGTCATACAGAATATACTATGTAGAGGCTCATGGACAGCACAGCATGGACTTTAAGCCACAACCATCATGATGCACTATATGAATGGGATGGATACTTCCATCGATCTCTTCTGTTCAAGAACCACTATGTACCTCTATGTACCACAATGTATACATACTATAGAACAGACATCAGCTTCATCAGGCCATCGAATGTTTTGACCTAATTCTTTGTGTTTCGGGCTTAAGATCGGAATGGAGTTGTGCGGTTTTTTTTTTTCTTCTCTGGATAATTCTGGATAATCAGTTGGGAATTATTACACGAAGATTTCTGTTTGTTTGTGTTTTTCTTTTATTTTATTGAATCAATTGAATTTTATTGATTTTGTTTTGTTATTGTTGTAAATGTTGATGGTTAACTATGAAACTGTTGAAATTGTTTGTGTGTTAATAAAGGTGAGGGTGCAAGAAAGGTTTTCAATTATTATGATTAATAATCGAGTACTTGATGGTAATTCTTGTTTTTTGATTGTTTGTACAAAACATGACAATGCATTTATTTGAATGAAGGTGGATTTTGTGATGTTATGTTAATTGAGTGATTCTATGATGTCTTGTTACAATGTCAATCAAAACAAACAAATTATGAAATAATTAAGTGCTTATTTTATGAACAAGAAGATGTAACTGGAAATAATTTAGAAGAAATGACTTTTAAAAACACCTTCGTCAATATACTGAACAAGAAAGCAAACTTATAGATTTTAAATATTTCATATATTGGAAACTAAACGGGAGCATAAGTTTCAATTTGTTGTTTAAGCTTAGATGACGGTATTACCTACTTATCTTTGATCTCCAAAAAAGGGCCTAACATGATAAATTCAGAAAAGCTTCTTCAACCGCTTTCAATACCGAATTTGGTGTTCCACAGGGAAGACTTAAAGGGCCACTTCTTTTAATTTTTTTATTTATTCTTCAAGGGAAAGGAATTAAATCACAAATAACTTGAATAAAATTCGCTAAAAGTAGAATTCTGGAAATTGAGTTTGAGTGTCCATTGTTTTGCGGTGTGTAGGGAGGTGGAAAAGGGTACCCGGATCACGACAGTCACTGGCTCCAGTGATAAGTTGGTCAACGAATTTAACATCAGCAAAAAGACAATGCTGAGAAAGAGTATGGAAGTCGATCAATTGTTGACGGTCTTCATATGGGGCAAGATAATGGAACAAATCTTCATTGTACTCCTTCGATCCTAAAGGAGATCATGTTGAAGAAGGGAAGAGCCTCGACGGCATGTTATGACGTTAATTATTTTGACATCATTCGCTTAGATATAGAGAGATCAGAGAAGGCAACTTCAATATTTCAGATTATAAATAGAAGTGGGCCGAGATGGTTACCCTGTGGGACCCCGGAGGATTCGAAGATTGGATCAGGCAATGCATTTCGAAAAACCAACTCTATATCCTCGGTTTTTGAGGTATTTCAAGTTAGTTATTTGGGAGCTGAACATGTCAAAGTACTTTGAATTTAGTTTCTCCTTTTCAGGTATTGAAAAGTATTAACTTGCGTAAGGAATTGAAAGGTAGAAATATCTACGAGTTTCAGTGTTTTGAAAATCTGGTTTAAGTGCTTCGTAAACAGACTTAGTTTTAAAATGTTATTACTTCTCTGACTTTTGATCAAAATTACGACTTTGTACAGAGGAGACTCTGGCACATAAGTAGATACATTATACAAAGACCCATTCTGACAGTATAATGAAAAGCCATTCTCCAACCATTATTGAAGTGATAGATTTGGTTATAACCAAATTTTATACACCAAACGAATTTCCTATTAAAAAACAGGAAAACATTGAAAAACCTGATACTCTAGAACCCATTAAACGTCATATCCAAACAGTATAACCTGCAATTTAATATCATTTTGATGTGAAAAAGATTTCCCTCATCCATCGCATCAAATTCCTCTTTCATGTCCCATAAAATAAAATCCTGTCTGAGGTCTTAAATCTTTGCCTCTTTATAAGATGCGTGAATATCATAAACTTTAATTTGCATTCATAAAAAGTTTAAAAATAAATAAATCCTGTGTTTTAAAGACCTTGAAAGCCTTAAGCAGCACCCTCGTTTGGTTTGGTCATTAAAAAAAAAATCTTCAAAAAAAAGAAACAAGAAAAAATCTCAAGCAATTAAAATCCATTGCATGACTGATAAGTGAAAGAGGCTCTTAATTTAAGCCACTACATGTGCACTAAAACTAGGTTAAGATGACTTCTTTTTTTTTTTCCTGGATAATAATGTCTTCAATTCATCCAAGCCACAGTCAGCAACGAAGAGAACATATTATAAAGTCCCACAATTAACCATCAAAGTTGCATGTTTGTTGAGATTTTTATTAGCATACGAGTTTTATAGAACGCGCAGTGAACTTCAAAAAATAAAAACGAAAAAAAAACAAGATTCAAAAAGTATCAACTTTAATCTTTTATTCCAATTCAAGATTCTCAGTCTCAGTTTGAGTTTATCTACACAAGCCGATTATAAATAGTATCTTAAAAGTTGTTAAGATTGAAAAATAAAAAGAATCGTTCTTTTATGGGACAACTTTTAGCATTACGAGTATTTTTAGATTGAAGAAGTCCCATAAAAGTCAATTTTGTAAAAATGTTTTGCAATTTAATTACGACAATTCGAGAATCGTGTTTCAAAGGATTCTGATGATGATGTTCGCATAGAAAAGAGAGGATTCAAATTAAGACACAACTAAGTCAATTTATAGCTTCCTTTTGGACACAAAACTGTCTTTGGATGGTTTAACATTTTCTTTAGTGATGCTAACATATATTTTCTCTACAAAAGATACATAGTACCTGTGTACAAATGTGTGGAAGGTGGGATCATTAGGATAAAGGACAAAGAAGTGATTTAGTTCCATTTTGTTTGCATCATAGTTGGGAAGGTAAAGTTACATTTAGAGCTGAAACATAAAACGCCATCTGTAAACCAGATACCTTTTACTTCTTACGCTCAAACTTAAATAAAAGATGTCGTTAGTCAAATATTTGTATACCCACAAAACTTCTTATAAAGATTGCAATCTCTTGTGAAAGTAAACTTTTATGACATCAGTTAAAAATTGTATTCTAATTCCCAATCATTTAACATTCAAAAGATTGCAATCATTTAAGCTCTTATGAATTTTTTAAATTCCCTTGAGTTTCTGCATTCATTTAAAGTTGGATTTTTCAAAATTTGAAATCTCAGTCTCAAATATAGAATGCAAAAAATTAAATCTTTAAGTTGATTGCATTGTGTCATCTTTTTATCTTTATCAAGGTAAAGATTGCATTCGTTTGTGAATGCAATCCTTGACATCAGTGACATCAGTTTAAGGATTAAATTCATTAAATTCACTTTGCGATTCGCAATCATTTTGAACTAAAGTTATAATAATTCTAATCCGTACCGTAGGATTGCAATCATTTGAGCATAAATGCATTTATTTTTATTTAACTAAAATTTCTTTTCATTTTAAGATCTTGAATTCATTTGCTGTCTTTGAAATGTATAAAGAAATTTTATGGAATTTAAGTGAATTCTTTTGAATATAAACGATTGCAAAAACTTAACATCAATGCAAAGATTTCAATCAAACACAAATCAATAAATGAATGAATAGAGTTGCAAGTGATTGCATTCAATGATTGGAAATAAATGATTGCAATCTTTTTTTAAGGCAAATGGTTAATACTTCCCAACATTTGAAGTCCCATAATTTCGAAATGAATGCAATGCATCGGATCTTCGAGTTGAATACAATTTATGACTGAAAAGGAATTAACTCGAAAATGATTGCATTCTTTCAAAATTCTGATACCCACTCTTTTAATCGTTCGGAGAGTTAACTGACTCTCTCAGTTGTAACCCCAGGACTATTCGGAATGACTATACTCCTTTTTTTATGCAGTAAATTAAAATGTAAAATTTATTGGGCAACTAACTTAACAACAGTCAACAGAATGAGCCTTCGCAGGTGTAGGGAGAGACTTAAATAGAGCAACTTACACAAGTCTTCGTCCTATATAGATTTTGGCTCAAGACCAACTTGAAGGTACAAATAAATTGTTACCTTCACTCCCTTCTCATTTTTTTTTCTCTGCTCTGAACTTGTTCATTCATTCGTTAGTTGTTGGTTGCAAACATCTTAACTTGACTTTGACTATGACTGTGATGTCTTGTTTTGTTGCAACTTTATATACTTATATGCCATGTTGCATGACAGCTCTGCTTCAAGGTAATTTGATGGAGTTATTTGAATATATTAGGGAAGTACCTCATTTTGCAAAAAATGGAATCATGGAACAACATCAGGCTCTGAAGAAGAAGGGGGAAAATTGATGGCTTAAAGAATCTAGAACGTGAGAATATGAGTTATGGAATCACTGAAATAGATCATTGGGTTGTATATACACGTAAGTTGTTAGTTTGGACTTGATGAAGGTGGTTTTTGGACTTCGTGTTTCCTCTAGAGACAGTAAGGTACACCATCAGGTCCGTTTACGTTTTGTTATGCTCGGATGATTCGTGAGTTATTTTTCAATTAGTTGAGCTACTGCAGACAGGGAGTTCTTGGTGCTTCTCTGATGACGATGATGATGATGTTGATGATCGAAAAGAACAATAGCGACGTGATTTGAATTCTATTTTATAACTTATTCCAAAAACATGAAAAACAAAAAGGGGAAAAGAAAGAAGGTGAAAGAGGACAGTAGGGTATACTTTTAAGTGTTTGGATATCTTGTTGGCGTGTCGGATTTTTTTATTCTTGCTCTAATTGTGACGTAAGTCCGACATTTTGGACTAGATGATGATGGACAGAAGAAGATTGATTTGTCACGATAATTGCATAGCATAGGGAATGTTATACAGTTAATTTTATATTTAGTACTAGAAAGGGGATTTTGAAATGACTATTTTACTTTTTCACGATCTTGATGAAATACATTTCATTTGTCAACTGGTCAACTGTCTGCAATTGAGTCAGTCGGAAAAATATGGGTCCTGATCAAAAAAAGATTAGGTAAAAGTTGCCTCTGCTTTTAAGGGCATAGAAGTCTGATTTTGGAATCTAAGTTTCACCTATACTGATGGGAAAAGTTTTAATTTGTCAAGTTTCCCTCCGACACACCTGTCATACTTTCTAAGCACTCTAACAATTACATCTTTCTTTTAAGATCTTACTATTTAAGTTTTAATTCATAAGCATTAGATTCAACTTCATATTAATTAGGTCTAGAAGACTTAACTTAAAGCAAACAAACAAAAAAAGTAAAATCTAATTAAAATCTTACAATGCAAAAATTACAAATTATTAACGTGAGAATTTTTTCTTATTTTCTTGCAGGAATTCTTAAGTGCTGACCCAGTTAAGGTAAGAGAAGAAAATTATTCTAATGCTACTAAAAGACAAAAAAAAAACCATACATATGCTAAATGGAGTAACGAATGTTCAAACGAAATCTTAAGAATCAATCTTTTGAGCTTCTGTCTGAACTTTAAGGTGTTGCTGAGTGCATAGTAATTCATCAAGATAAAAAATAAGCTACATTTGTAAAAATAGCAAAAAGTAAGAATGTTCAGTTAGAAAATTAGCATTCTCGTCTTAGATGCGTGTGTATTAAGATATTTGAAATTCTTAACATCTTTTTTTTTTGTTGAATTCTTATCTTTTCTAAAGTCTAACACAAATCCAACTTTTTAAGTAATTGTTCGTGCGTGAAATGAGTAATAAATACTCACCACGTACAACATTCAAACCTATACAATCCAAGTAATGCAGTTAAACTACGTAAACAGTACGAAGAAAAAAAAAACGACGATACCAATGAACATTTTGTCTAAACATTTTTAGCTTTCTTTTGGTACTTATCTTTTTCTGTGGGTTAAGATTTAGGCCTTGTCGCATTAAGATGCCAGAATTAATGTTAAGTTTTTATCTAACTGACATTAAATGTGTTATGGGATAATTTTGAAGTCAGGGAATTGTATTTGAAGACTTCTTGACTTATTTCAATAAAACGTGAGTAGAATACGCATTAGACTCATTTTTATGTGGTAAAAAAGATTTGTAAGACAACTTTGTGTTGAATTCTAAGAATTTTTTTTTTAATTACATTTTAGAATTGTATGGAAAGTATTTATACTTGGATTACATTTTACAGGATTTAAAGAATATTGAAGAAAATTTTCCAAATTAACTGAACTTTGAGCCAATCGAAACAACAAAAATACAAAAAAAATTTTTTTTTAAAAAATACGTATACGCCGTAGTGCACTATTCAACTATTGTCACTTTTGGAGGGAATAATGACGTGTTTATGATTTAGTATGACCAGGAACCAATGGCAAAATTTTTTTATCAAATCTTGTCAAAATATTTCAAAGGGTGATTCATCGTGAGACCCAATTTTTTGAACATACGATGCAAATTCAAAGCGCAAGGTGTCTGGCTTTAATTCTTGCACAAGATGAATTTTGTACGCTTCTGAGCCTTGAATGTCGTCATGGATGTGTAAATAACGATGATTAAGGTCTAATACATTCTAATAAATTAAATGTTTTTTGTGGTTCATCGCATGATTGCATCTTTGGACCTAAACTGTTATCGTCAATGCTAAAAGATAAGGCACTATATTCACTAGAGTTCTCTGTTAAGGACTTTATAAGATCGATTTCTTCATGATTCTTTGAAATATGAGTAATTGACGAATTAGTCAACAATTATTCGATTAGTTTTTGTTGTGTTAAGTCAAGTTCTAATGTTTGGAACATATGAGAGTCAGAACCATTGAGTAGGAAGTTATTCTTTGGAAGATATTGCAAACTCCTGTTAATAAAATTAATAATATAGGTGCTAAAATGGAACCCTATGGTACCCCAAAAACCAGGTTGATTGTAGATTGTTTTCCGGTTTTATTCAATATTACGATCTACTAAATCAAAAGATAAGCTTAGTTCAGAAACTCATTAAAACATTCACTGAAAAATGTGTATCTCATAATTAACTAGACAAGATTTAAGTTTAAGCCCATGGGGATTATTTTCAACACTTACCACTATGAGTTCCCCTATAGGACTTTAATTCCAATTTATGTTTCACATAAATTTAATCCCAATCCATTTTAACCTAGCCCTATTCTAGTAAATGCCCACAGGCACACATCACTAGTTCAAGGCCAAATTCCCTGTGCCTAATCAAAGAGTACATCGGCCAAGTCCACAACCTAAGTCAAGGACAATTATCAAACGCAACCAAAACCCGAACCCGACCTAACCATCGATCGCACTGACTAACCCGTATGTCTCATCATAAAACCACAAGACATGTGCATGTTCATTCTTTTGCATCATAGCCGCGCCGGTCGCCGCCGCCAGTCGGCCAGTCTTTGGTCGTTGTCATCGGCTTAGTAGCATTGACTAGCCAAGTCAAGTCGACTCCACTTGATTCCTTCAAAAACTTGATCATTGAGTTTATTGTCAATGTGTCGGTTGAAGTTCGATTCACCTTCCAGTACTCGAATGATGGGACAACATATCAAGTATGGGTTCTGTGGTCACTTAAGCAAATCATTATTTCATTCCACTATTAACCCAATAAAAATTAAGTCCAACAACAACAACAAGCACTCTCGGATTAAATTTCATTTTGGCTGACATCATAAAGACTGTAAAAATAGTTCTTCTCAGAATATAAAAATGACAGCTGAGTCGTAAGTGCATATTACAAACGCAAATCACTTAGCTCAGCCCACATGGCTGGAAGCAGGGACAGACCAATTACATTTTCTGGCACCATCAGGGAATCAAGTTTCCTTCGTTCCAACCAACTAACCTGTTCCTCTTTTTAGCCCATCTTTCGTTTGACATTTAATTCATTAAAATTCTCAATAAAAATCCAATCTTAATAGAGTCTGTGCTTTTTGGTTCTGTCCTTTGCCTGATATGAAGCCTCTTCCCTTTGAGATTCAATAAAAATGTTGTGCGATCATCTGCGGAAATGTCCAAAACGCATAATGTCCCTGATGCTGTCTCTTCGTTTGATTTTTCTGCTCCGTTTATCTTATATGGCCAAAACAACCTTCGGCAAAGTACGGAATTCATATAAGGTACACAACTTGACTATGACGTAAAAGAACAACAAACTTGAAACAAAAATAAAAATCATAAAAATGGAAAATAACATAAAAACTTGGTCGGACAAGTTGTTGGTATAAAGGAGGTTCAATGGAATCATATATGCGGCACAACAGCGCGAGGGATTGGAGAACCAGCTAATCCTCGTATACGGAACAAGTTTTCACGCCAGCTCTTTTATATTTGAGTTGCTTCGTAGAGATTTATAAGGAAATAACCACCACCAGCGATGGTATACCATTCTCATTCGATGTGTGTTTGTATGGAGTTGTATGTGGAGTGGAGTGGAGATGAGGAGGGTGAAAATTACGACACAAGTTCGAAAACTTGCTAAAATTACAGTTATATTGGATGGAAAAACCTGAAGGAGATGATCGCGCGCGTGTTTTTTTCTCTCGTATATCGAAGCGAGTTGATGCGGTAAGTGTGGTGGTGGTGTGCACCGCGCATGGTGTTGCCAGCAGTATAAGGCTCTTTCATACTTTTGAATTTGGATCCACATGGTTTCGTGATGTGTGCACTGCGCATGCTCAGTTTACATATAAACGAAGGTATATACTCGTATCTTGAAGATACAAACGTGGAATCTCCTGAATGCAGTGATTTTCTGCTCAGAGATGGAAATTACATTTTGGGGATAATTGAACCGGTTACCGATTGAGCTACAGCCAAAAGTCCCAAGTTAGGCGGTAAATATTTATCGAAGAATTTCGGCCAAGACAAAAATTCTTCTAACCAAAATCGAAGAAATTGGCAAAGGCTTGGAATAATTATTCCATCTGACGGGTGGGGGTCAGAAGGAGTTATCGACAACGACAACAACAACGACGACGTTGCGTTCTTTGTTTAATTGCGTGCTCAAAGCAGGCAGACAGAGGGACAGACAATCCGACATAGAGATCGGCTTTATTTACAGCTTGTTGCACGATGTTATCCTGGAAGAAGGATCACTAGCATTAAATAAACAGAGATTGTGTGAAATACCAGGCGTAGTTGCTAATGACTGTTAATTTGTGCTGCAGGAGGTCTATTTGAAGACCTGTGTGTGTTGGCTGGCTGTCTGTCCTCCGGATTAGGTTCTATCAAGTTCAAAAGAATTTATACGGACTGGTGGTGATGGAAGCGGTGGTGGTGGGATATCTTATTTGCGTTTATTAGACTCGCGTCGCGACGAGACGTCGCGAAAAACCATTTATTTGTTTTAATTGTTTGCGAAGGAGGGAAGGTTGTTCTTTTTTATGGTAAAGAGAGATCATAGAGAAGTTACTTCAAGCATTGTTTCTTTTCTTCTGCATGAGATGGAAATGGAACTGGGATTGAGTGATGTTGTGTCTGATGATTACTTTTTTTTTTAAATAGAAATAAATCTCCATAGGATCTGAACTATTGATCTTAAGGGCAAGTATTGGTTTTGCGTGTGAGCAAAGGTTGAGATGGTGTTCAAAAAATGATTTTCGACTTATTATGGATTTTGAAGTTATTTTTAAAAGATACCTTGTTATCGAATCTGTTTTATTTTGAATTTCTTTAAAGTTCGGATTAAAAGTTAATCCCCTGAATTTAATGTTTTTACCATTTAATAAGACACTTTAACTTCAATTCAACTCTTCCTACCATAAAAGCAGTTTTATTCCATAAGGCACATTTTTTAAACTAAGATTAAAGTGCAATTAATTTAATCAAAGAATTTGTTTTTAAGCTTAAATCTTCTGAGAAAATTATAAAAGTTGCTAGATTTTGTGACAATCTAATTGGTTAATTCAGAAGTTATTTCATTTCCCATACATTTTATACATTTTTAATCCGGATTAAATTTAAAATGGATTTATCCCAATTAATTTTGTTTCATGTAGATTATATTGAAAGCTTTAGTGTAGGAGGTTACAAGAGTTTATCTCACACTTTTTAAAGAAATTCAATTTTATGGTTTCAAGTGAAGTTTTGAACGGGATTACATTTTAACCGGAGTTAAGAATTTAACTTATTGAGTTCTTGAAAGAAGGTATTAAGTGCTACAAAAGTCAAGATATTCTTGCCAGAAGAGCATTTCTGTTTCTCATATTTCTAAAGCTCGGATTAAGGTTAATCCTGGGTTATTTAAGTTAATCAATTAGAATGTTCCTAAGGCTCAGTTTAAGTTGAAGTTCGGGATCTAAATTAAACCAGAGATAACTTAATGAGTTTGGTCGACATCAGCTGTGATTCTTAGGCTTAGTATTTTAGTGCTTAGTTAAAGTGAGTTAAATCAGATTTAGTTAATCCTGAATCCAGTGTTGACACATGAAGCAGTTTTTTAGTTTTTTTTTTTTCAATTACTATTTCAACTTTAGCGGGTGGCAATGGTGCAGTTAATGCAGTGCTAGCCTAATCTAGAGGCTGTGAGTTTAACCCCAGCTCTAGGCAGTGTCTTTTTTATTATTCCTTAAGTTTCTACTTCTACTGGACTGTGGGGGTCTGTTCAATTTTCTTGTTAATCAAAGTTTAATAGTTAAGGTTAAAGTTAAACCCAAGTAAGTCAAAAATTAAGCTAAAAGAATTAAAGAATTAAAGAATTAAAAGTTCGAGATTAAAGTTAATCCTGATTTAATTTCATACATTAAGCTGTCTAAATCTTTTCAATCTTGTAATATCGAAATCTTTTAATGATCTAATTATGATAATTTATTTATCATAACACTAATAAAATATTTTTTTCTAATTAGGTCAAGTTTTTAACGCCGGATTAAAATTAAAACAGAGTAATATCATTAAATTTTGTTTTATGAACTTTTTATAGCTGTTATAAATACTTTATTTCTTAGGCTTTCACGTTTTTTTTTGAAAACGGAAATTTATTGGTGTTGTTTTTGGACTCAACTAACGCTGATTTAAATAAACAATGACCATTAACCAAGCTCCCTTTTTGTTTATTTCCTCTACTAATCAACATTGCGTCACGACTTAACGCAATCACACATCAAAGTCAAACGTTTATTTTTTTGTCAATAAGCAAACACAAAAACCGACTGTCCCCCTTTTCTCCGAAAGCGACAATTTTCACACCTAACTAACCTTCTAATTGATTTACCATACATACATACTCGTAAGTGTAGATACCCGATTTATTTGGTTAAGATAAATGATCACAATACTTTCTAATCAATGTCACATCAAAAGAGACATATTTGATGAGTCAATAAAAAAAGACAAAAAAAAACTGACCTAAACAAACTCCAAAGACTCTTAGCCACACAAGATGAATCATTTTGTCGGTTTTCTCAAAACAACTGTTATATTCTCTTCGTCTTCTTCTCCGAAACAGGTTTGTTTCCCATAAGAGTTATGATCGAAAAAAACAACACCACTTTGTCGTCATGGAATTCTCGTGGTTAAAATCATAAGGCTTTCATCAATAAGCCGCATTCCATCAACTTCAGTGGCTGCCAGAGATTACTGCTGATGGATATGACCATCAGCGCCATCGTCAATGATGGTCAATATTATGTGTACTAACTCTAGTGAAAGATGTATCTTATGTTTCTACCATCATCATCATCCTTGACCGTCATTTTACTCCACCAACAACAACGACGACGATGATGATGACGATGATTATCGCCACCACCAGATCACAGATACACGATTAAGGTCTATTTGGACTTTGATGATCTTTCAACAATCTTCCTGGGTCACCAACCATCCTATATAAACCATGATATTATGATATGGCTACCACATGCACTATACCAAAATATAGAAACCCGACTTCTGCGCTTTCATCTTATAATGTTGTTGTCCCAATCCAAACACCACCATCAGCAACAACAACTCCAGAACTCCAGCAGCAGCAGCAGCAGTTAAAGAAGAAGAAGAAGCATCAGGAACTGAAAACGTAGTGCAGTGCATTCCAAGAGGAATCCTGTGGCGCACATTGAGGCCACAACATGCTTACCATGCTAAAAGTGTTCCGAGGTATATAGAAACTCATATATGCCTGATGGAACCTGGGATTCAGACTTGGGACACTTTGCCATAAATTCTCATTCTCAGAGCGAATATAATATTTTCGAGCTGAATTTAGGTCACGTTCGTTCGGTTGGTTTTTCTTCACCGCTCCGTCCATGGTCGTCGTTGTTGTTGGTTGACTCCTCCACTCTCATGCTGGTTAGTTCTTTAACACACACACACACATACTCGAACTTTTGTGGAACATCAATAACCTCGGAGTCAACAAAAGATCATCATCACAAAAGATAAGTGTGTTTTTTTTTTTTCTTCATTTTTGTATCTTTTCAATTCAGCTGGTTTTGTATTTTTTTTTTTTTTTCACTTTTGAATTATTATTGAAATAAATTCGCGGACTGAATTTCTTTTCTTTGACTTTGTTGGAGAAGGCGGGGGGCATAGTAATTTTGTTTGTATAACTTTCTGACATTTATAAGTTAATTTTAATTTGCAAAGCTTATGTTACATGTCATGTAATTGTGTGTATCTATTGGATGTGCGATCATTAGCATGAGTGACATGAGAAAAATAAATTTACAAACAAAATTGAAATTATGTACTTTGAAAAGTGTGTTGAGACAGAATCATTAATTTTGGGTGAATTTGTTATTTTTGACAACTCTTGACAGGAGGGCTCATTGATCACAGTCTATACGATTGATTTTTTTTTACATTGTATGTAAAATGTTTTAAGTCATTTATTTAAAAAACGTTTAGCAGACGCTTACCCGGTCTTGGCATCTTAGAACAAGTGGACTTACCTGAAAAAAAGGAAAAAGAAATTAATTTTAGGTAGACATATAAGAGTAATTAAATATTAATAAATATGTAAGTCTTATAACCTGAAAACCAGAGAAAAAAGGCATGAAATAATACCAATTTATTTTATTATTATTCAACAACTGTCAAAGTTCTAAATGTCATGAAGCTGTCAGTAGGGTTTGTTGTTTCATTATAGACCACTTAAAGCATGTAAATATAAATGTTGTGTTATTACAAAGTGCATATAGAAATTTTGTATAAAAAGGTTGAAATTATTCATGAGCATGAGGTGGTACACATTTTTTACCAACTAAAAGATCTACCCACGAAAAGGGTCCACATGTGACTTTTCGAAAACTGTCAGTCCCGTCTTGTTTCAAATCTTAGCATAAATAACCAAAATACTAAAGATTTATTTTGAAATGTCAAAACTCGACTCGAGATTGCCATGAAATGAAATGTTGGTTGGGGTTAGAATTATCTTTTTGACTTAGCGTTTATGTCGAAAAGTTAAATTGTCCTTATTTGAACAAATACAATCCACAAGTGGAGACCAATCGTCAATATAAATAAAATGATTTAATATTTGTTTTGTGGGCTATGACAAGGCAGCATCATGGGACCTTAACTATTTTAAGATGCAGAAAATGACACAAAGAGAAAAGACCAATGTTAAACAATTCATGCTTTGATTCCATCAAATTATCATGTTCTCGTAGTCTATGTTAACAGAAAGATAAAATTTGACGAGTTTAAGTTCAATGTCCTTTTTGGATAAGCGTTGAATATTCCAGACACCTATTTCTATGGCATTTTGACAAAGTTACCTGCTCCGTAGTGTGTTATATTAAGTTCTTCAGTGAGTTCAGTCTTCTAGGTGTGAAAATGGGATTCTTTTGTAGAAATTCGGTGTTCGTGCACCGTGTTGTAAAAAAAGCCAAATTTATGAAAACTTGGAAGGTTTTAGATTTTAATAAAACTTAATATTTCACAGCAACAATCGACCTAATTTCTTTAAGTTATTGTTCGTTTTTCGAATTATTGGCACACTAGAAGCACCACAACCACAAAAGTCAAGTGTCAAGGGCTTTGAAGAAATCAGCTTTCTCGTCAAATCGACTTCCAAAAGCAAATGCCTTGAATATAGTCTTCCAATGCTATAAGAGTTGATAGTTTGTTGACATTTACCATAAGTGCTGGTCTTCGGCTAACAAAATGTAATATTAGCGATGGATAATTGGATTTTATTCTTAAACAAGCTGTTAGCCAAATCCTAACATCGAATCAACATTTCAGTGTCTTCAACACTTCGGGCTTTAGCAGCAATATTCTGCCCTATCGCCAATTTTATGGAAACTTTTTCCCTGGGAATTTTTTCTCTCAAAACTTAGTTACGGAAATATTTGTATACACATAAGGAGAAAGATCCCTGGAAACAGTTGTTTACAATATCAAAGTTTCCAAAATGAGAAAAAACTCGGGTGAATATTTATTCGTGATATCGCAGATTGTCTTCTTTAATTTCTCTTCTTGATGTTTTTGAATGGAGAAGAGTAAAAATAGTATGTAAACGATCAATAATTGCAAGAAATGTTTGCTACTTCATAAAACAGTAAGTGTTCTATGCACTTCTAGAATAGAAGCAATAAATTTCCAGAATTTATAAGCATTGTTAAACAATTCATATTGAATTTTGAAACCTCACTAAACAGAAATGTTAACACAGTTTGACATTCTGAACTGTCAAACCATAGACAGGAACCATCGAAACTTTTCTTGAATCTAAAACAACACCCTCTATACAAATTGACGTTGAATACAACACCATCAACAACTCCTTAATCAGCAAATTGATTTGTCACAACAATTAGTTAGAATTTCCAAATATGACCGCCCACCTTACGACTGTACACAATTAGTCCACCTACATTTTCAATTCGCTCGAAAAGGTAAATTTTACAGATCACCACCAACAAACCGCACAAGGCACGTACCGCTCTGTCTGTCTATAACAACTGTTCTCATATATAACCACTTAAACAATTCCAAAATTTTATCATTTTCCCCCTTTTTTCATGGAGCATAAAATGAATTACTTAATAGAACCTTACTTATGTGACTTTATTCTCAAGCCCGCAACACTCGCACTGAACCAGCACAAATTTATATATATAGATTGCATAATGCATTCGTTCTTGTTTATAACGTCTGCATGCTGAGTCTGCCTGGCTGCCGCTCTGCCTGATGCACCTCCAACAACTGACCAAGTTCCGCATGGAGTTCATTGCCATTTTAGGCTGGCAGTTGGCGGCAACAAAAAAACCAAAACTAAACTACCAACACTTTGGCAACAAAAGCCATAGCATGACCAATATATCAATGCCAAAACAGAAGTTACATACAACAAAAAAAAAGATATAAATAAAGTATCTTAACGTAGAAAAAAGTATCTTTAATGGAATAGAGACAAAAACAACATTAGTGGACTTCCTCAAAAGTAGCTAGGTACAAATTTATAGAAGACACACACACACATGCAGACACAACATTGCATTGCATCAGAGCAATTAAGAAAAAAAAACAAAAATAATCAAAAAATTAAGAAACAAAAAATCAAAGATTAACGGTCATTCTTTTAAGTTGGTTGCTGGCAGCAAAGAGAGCTACCTAAGTCGGCAAGTAACTCTTCCTAAGTGGCAATGGTAAGTTACTGGCAAGGAGCATGCGATGATTTAATTTAGAAAAAAAAAAATGAAAAACATCAACAATCCAAGTTCTTATGGGTGGAAGATTACATTTCCTGGCAATTAGCGATAAATACTGAAGGCGCAATAACTTTCAATGTACCTTTCCGATTTAATTAGTAATTTTCACTTTTGAGGCGGACATTATTATTATTATTATTTTTTTTTTTTTATTAATTTTAACCGAAAATATTTTGTATCTACTGAAGAACCGTTTTAATGGCAGATTGCTGGAAATGGGATGGGGTTCGAAATTTATACACAAAGATAAAAACAAGATGATATATTTAATTGCACCGAAAGAGGAAGACTGTATAGGAGTATTGTAAAGAGATAAAGTCTTAATCTTGAATTTATGAGGTAATTCAATTTTTGGAATACTCTAAAGACTTTACATGAGTTTAAACTTTACGAGCTGGGACGTAGAGCGTAAAATGTAAACACGTTTTTGAGGAATTTTTATTATTTTTTGATTTAGGGTTTTCGGGTTTCGAATTGAAAACCAAAGCGAAATCATGTTTTTATAACTCTGCTCACACTCTTCTTGTTAAAGGAATTAAAACATATTCAAATTTCTGGTACAGTAGACCCCATAAATATTGGACAGCAATTGAAATGTCAATTTTGGTGTTGTAAATTAGTTTAAAAAATACTAAAAATAAATAAATAATGATTTTACAGAAAGAATAGGATAATATAAATTTCAAAAAATAAAGAATAATTAAAACACAGGCGTTTTAAACTCGATAGAAAATTATGTAAAGGGTGTTTTATTTAAACGTGTGGTTTTCAAGAAGAAATAAAATGTTTATAATTTAATGATATGGCCAAGAATTTAGCTTTATTATAAAGATAAGGGTTCGCCAATATGTTTTGAAAATGATTTCGGGCAAGTAGCCACAGCTTATGGATTGAATAAATTCCTGACGAGACTCTTAATTTGCATCCTTTTTATGCAGCAATTGAGGCCGTATGTCAGCAATAACGCGCCGAATATTCTCTTATAAGGAGTCAATTGTCTCGGACTTATCTGCCAAAACAAACAACTTCACATAATTTCACAAAAAAATAGTCTACTGCTTTTAAATTGCACGATTTTGGAGGGCACACCACAGGCCCATGGTGACACGAGATTAGGTCATCAAAAGTTTCCGTTGGCTGTATGACATGTAGCGCCCTCTGGTTGGAACCAAACGTCGTCGCCCACATCAACATCCTTCAATAAAGGCACGAAAAAGTCATTATTTATGACTCTTTAGCGTTCCTCATTGACTTACATTATGGCCGGATTCATTTTTGAAGAAATATGGATCAGTGATTCCCTCTGCCCATAGATCACACCAAACCGTGAATTTTTGAGGATATAACGGCGGCGGGCGTCTCAACAATGCAACGGCTTGCGGATTATTATCACTCCCAATGTGACAATTTTGCTTGTTTCAACCAAAAATGAGCTTCATTGGTGAACAAAATCGGGATCGGTGGCCATCTCGGAAAGGACAAATAAGGGCATACATATTGAGTTCGATAGGCCTTTTCCGAATCGTCAGCACAATACCAAAGCCAAGCAGTCTGCATTTCTTGAGACAATTCTGCATCCAAGTCAAACATCACCTCCCAAAGTTTCTAGAACAATATTTTTGTCAAAATATGCCGATTGTTTACCAAATTAGGATGTTCTTGACACACAGCTGATTAGAGCAGACGTTAACATTGCTGCTGAAGTCAAGCTCCATTTCTTTGTTTTTGAGTGGAATAGCCTTCAGAAGAGATTTATGATTAGTGCACCACTTCTCTGCAGAATTGTTCGTACATACTTCCAATTGGGTTGTCTCTGCTCTACAATTTTGTCAGAGACAGTTAAAAAGCCATCTTTGGAAAAATCTCATAACAAAACCATTGATTCCAATAAAAATCGTTCCTTGAAAAATATGAAAGCATCCTGTTAAAAGCTTGACACTAAAATTCAAACATTATGCATCAATTATTTTAACTGGCGCCCAACGTGAGAATTTGTAGAATGAACCATTTTTTTATAGCGTTAGTATAAATTGAGATTAAAGATATTTTAATTTCTTTTGAACAACTTTATTACAATTATATTTGATACATATTCCATTACAATCCATTGTAACTTATTCTTTCTTTTTCTTTCAGGTGAGTGTCAAACAAAATCGTAATTTTTTGTTAAATTTTCTTCGTATTTGGTAAGAAGTTTTAAATTCTAAATAAAAATCATTTAGCAAAGAAGAAAAAAATAAAAGAAAATCTCCAAACAAAAAATTAGAACAACAATAAGAAACAATTAAACCAAATGGTGTGCCAATTAGATAACAAAATAATTATTATTTTTATTACCAACAAAGTGGAGGAGGAGTTTATGAAAGTTGAACGAAAACGCGATCAAAATCTTACCTACACTAATTTTGCAAGTACTCGTATCTACCTACATCCGATGTACATAATGTACTACTTGTTAAAGTCTGTCAATAAAACAGAAATTAAACAAACAATAATAATAATTATGAGGGCATGTTGGAAAGGCAGAGAGAAAGATAGATAGATAGATAGATAGATAGATAGGCGATATGTAAGCAATTATTAATGTAACCCACCAAGCTTGACACATTTTGTCGAATGTGCCACTTTCCCACAAGTTAACCTAATTCTGTCAGTTAGTCTTTCTGATGTCTTTCAATATTTATTTCATAAACGAAGTGCTCTTCTTTATTTGAAGCACGAAAGTGATGTTATATTTCACTTGAAGTTAAAGAAATGTACTGTAAGATACTTGCAATTCCATGCTAAAGAAAAGATACTCGCGCTCTTGACACCTTCGTCTTCGACTAAAAATGAAACTTCCAGCTTTAAGTTTCCTCTCGAGATACGAGTACATGTGGAATGAAATACTCGTTTTCGATATGTTAATTTACACTCAGCGTCAATACTGACAGACCATCCATATTTATGCAGGTATAAGGGCAAAAAAAAAGAGACACAAAGTATCTTTCATTCAAGTGTTGCCCTTGCGATAGTCCCGCGGGCAAACTCCAGCACTTACTCACTCTTTTGATGGATCATTTGCAAATTAGGTGCGGGTTCGATAGAATTCGAGACTTCAACTTCTATTTTCAACTTTAACGAGTGTTTTTTTTTTTTTTTTGCTCACGAAAAATTACTCATCCATGACAGAGGCAGACTATAGCATGCAATTTTCCCGCATTTTCTTCTTATGATGTTCATCACTCTGGATCTAGATACGAGTATTTGGATCTGTGGATTCAAATGTATCCGCGTAATATTTCTCATCTCACAAATACGAAAATAGGCCAAAGATACTCGTATACAGAGACGTAAAGATACAAAATAGAACTAAGACGCACCGCCCGCCACTTGATAGTTTTCATAAAGTATCTCGTACTTGCATATGGAAAGACTTTGAATGGTGGTGGATGGCGGATTGGCGGATGATGATGATGATACAAAAACTAGCCATGAACCTGACTGTGCGCAGGTCTTCGTTCTTGACTCCTCTCGGGAGGCCCGTAAGTGTGGTGCACATCCACCTAATGTTGATTTATGTTATTTCGCATATGTCCGGAGTGGAGCCACATGCCGCAAGGAGCACCTCTTCACCGCATCACCTCCATTGCCATCGCCATCGCCAACTACCATTCGAGCAGCGGTAAATTAAATATGTTTATGGACAGACACACACACACACTCATAGAATAGATAGATAGAAGCACACTTGTTTGCAAAACGGTATTTTTGCATTCGACTCCACTTCTTGTTGGTATAAGTTGTGTTTTACAGCAGACCATCCGCGCAGTTAGATGCCATGTCAATTAGAGTATCAATGAATGCGGGTCTTGAAAGTGGCGGTGGAAGTGGAGGTGGGATAGGTGGTAGTATAGTGTATATCTTCAACTGCAATATCCATTTTTTTTTTAAATGTTTGTAAAGGGATTAACCCATTTGTATAAGTAAAAATTCGACAGTAATATTCTGCGGGACTGACATGTGTCACACTGGCGCTGGCAATGTTAGTTTACCATCAAAAGAGCACTTTGACAGCGGTACTTATTGTAATGGGGTCTCTGGTATATTGTTTCTGTCATTTGCAAACATTGCCGCTGACACATGTTTTTAGTTCTTCTTCTTTTTTTCTGATTTTTTTTCCTGTAGATTTTTTATGGAAATAGAAGATAATTTTTCAAATGGCAAATTCTTGAAGAAGATTTTTTATTTTTACATCATAAAAGACTTTTTGACACATTTATTTTGATTGAATGCCGGAATATAATATGAAGTTGATTTTATTGATGGGATGTTAGCTGGAAAGAGTGATGTCCAAATGGATAGGAGACTTAAGGAAAGAAGATCCGATACAAGATTAGGGACTTTTTTTGATCTTCAGTTTTTGTGTGACTTTGTTGAAGAAGTGAAGATTTAGATGTCTTTAATGATGGTAGTTTGGTTTTATAGTCATTCTTACGAACACAGGATGTTTCATTAGACGTTTTTGTTCATAAATTGCAATAGATTAAGATTTTTTAGAAATTATTTGTATTCTTTTGAATGGACTTCTGTTGTCAAATAATCTTCTTTTCGTAGCTTAGAAACGATCGTATCAGAAATGTTTAACTTTCAATTACTGGCGTAAAAATTCAGCTGAATTCAGCTGAGACCGGTAGAATGGATTATAGGTTCAAGGGCTTATTTAAACCGGACTGTGACTCTAGAAAACCCCACACGAAAAAGTCCAATGAGGTTTAATAGTACAATATCGCCCGCGGCTGCTAGTTTACATAATCAAACTACTGGTCCAGAATTTACAATGCGGCGTGAGCTGATAGTTCCATGCCATCCCATTTATGCCAAGAGCAGTTGGTAATGATTGTCTTCTAGTTCCACATGAAATACACTTTTTCGGTATGCATTGGATGCTCTTCAAGAGGTTTGGTACGGTTCCAAGTTTGAGATTTCCCGAAATGGTTCTTAATACTGAAGATGATTGTTGGATAAAAATAAATGTTCAATACTGCTTCAGAAAGTATCCTTCTCTGTCCATGAACTTTTCTTATCAATTTTTGGGCCAGTCGAGTTTTTGTACGGATCGTAACGAAAATGTCTCCAATTTGTGATCTGCGGAAGTACAATTTCTTGAGAAGCAACTGTTTCAGATTCTATCAACGGTCATAGTGTAGTATAGTCCCTATTGAAAGACCACTTTTGTGGACTCAAATAGGTACTGCAATAGTTCTTATGGGAAATTAAGCACGATTTTTTGGGTGATCTAATAGTTCCCGCTCTATTAAAAGGCAATTATCTTTTTCATCTACTCAACAGCCCTGGTCCAGCCTTGGCTTTATTCAACAAGTCTTTCTATTTATCCTGATCGCTTACCAACACATTTACTAATTGGTGATCAAAAGTCTTCGATAATGGGACAAAGGCCGAAACACCGTTCTCAAATATTCACGAAAAACGAAGAACAAATTTTCAGAAAGATTGGAGAGCCAAGTTTAGAGTATCTGAGTACTGGCAGAACCATCGTCATGTGAAGCAGCAACTATGAAATTATGGTAAAGTTTCTGGATTTAGAAATCTTTGACAAACTTTTGTTATCGGCTGCTACTATTGACCAAAGGTATTTGAAAGGAAGCAGTGTTTCAAAAGCTCCACTACCTTGATTTGTTCTTTTAACAGTAGTAGTCATAATGAAATTTGAGTGCAGAATAAATTGTATCACTGTTGAAACCTCATTTATAGGTAAAGCAGTTCCTACTTAGCATTTCCTGACTGTCCTAAACATTTTCATGCAATTTTTCAAAACAAATAATATCAGCTGGTAATAGAAATTCGATACTTTAAGTATGTTAAATACAGTGGCATTAAGTCGAAAAGTGTTAATTGTCATGCTAATTAAACAATTCCACTCAATGCACTATCACATTGGGATCGAAACGAGCTTCAAGTCATTTCTAAACTTAATATTAATTTCAACTGCAGAACTTTTTTCAGTTACAGAACTTTTCTATGCGCACTGTTGAAGAATCAAGATTCTCGATACTTTGACTAATTTCGGTCAATTTCAAATAATTTGACTGCAGTTACTTAGTTAACAAATCACTTCAACTTCGATTCAAAAGCAGCTTCGTCTTCAATGCTCAACACGAAGTTGTAGAAATTGAGCTTAAATTCTTTGACAAATAAACACACCATCATCAATAATTGTTTCTTACTAAATTATATCGACAATTACCAATACATATAGAATTCCCGCTAACATGGCTCATTGAACCAACTGCTATATTGCTACTGCTAAATAACTACCTCATAATTCAGTCTTCTAGTCAACCATGATGCCCGTTTCTCAGTCAGCCATCGCCAACATCGTTTTAGCCATCAGAACACCTCAAGTCAACTACCACACATATCGAGAGATTTCGAAAAATTGATTACTTCAAATTTGTAAGGCAATTTCAATTTACTCTCAGCAGTGTTAATCCGCAAGTCAATTGCCGCACCATCATCATAATACTAAGTCGCGCAGTCGTCGGTCTGTACAACGAGCGGTTGAATGGTTGAACGGTGTCGGTGATGTTAACTTATCGATCAAATTTGTAACATTATACATACTCGTATATATCCAACACAATCCCCGCGACTAAATGACGAAACTGTGCACCCATATACATACGAGTATATGAATAAATGAACGTTGTAATGACGCGGTCTGACAACCAGATTTTGTATAAAAGACTAAAACCCGCCACACCCGTCTTCGAAGGATTCCGCCGCCCGTTGCATGAGTATGTCGGTCGATCGGTCGGTGGGCTTACATCACGTAATTAGCTTTGTATGATCGCATTCAAAGAAGCACTTGTATACGAGTAGATGGTATATGTATTATAAAATGCTGTAGAGTGCCCTGTAAGTGCCCGCTGCGGGATTAATTCACCGCATTCACTGCCATGAATGATGTATTTGCAAATTTTCATATAAACGAGGACAGATTACAGCCACCCAGTCTCAGTCTCAGTCCCGTCCCGTATTTTTGAGCTGATGGTAAAGAAAAGTGTGTTAACGAGTTGACTGCTTTTGTTCAATTGTTGTCATGGATATAATAATAATGATGATAATGGCTCCACAAGGTGAGGTGATGGAAAATAACAAGATCATGTGGTTTGATGATTGAATATTGAGTGTTAATCAAGATTATTGATATTTATTTTGATTAATTGGAAATCGTTTTATAATAACGATAACGATGTAAGTATTCGAATATTCACTTGGGTTAAGTAATCTTAATGACGTTTGTGATACAATTTGTTTTTTTTTTTTTTTTCAATGAAACAAAAGAGCTGAGGTGAGAACGTGTAAAAATTTAGTGATTTTTATAGAAGTTTTTTGTGAGGGAATTTTTGAATTAAGATTTCAATAAGTCAATTGTTTCAATGTTTTCTTAAGGGCTGATCACAGGACAACAAAAGTCTCGGTGTCAACTTGTGGAACCAAGACTATACTAGGCCTTAAATTTTCGAAGCATTCGAGACGAAAAAGAGACGAAATTGTGAGCTTACATAGCATCAATATCAATTCTGAAAGGTGATATCTCGAAAACTTATCTTGGTGAATTGGTATATTATATTCAGTCACATCAATTTTTTTGGTAAACATTTTCAATCAGTGATGGTGTTAGTTGACATCTTCGTCGTTGAGGTTTTTTGGACAGTTATGGTCGAATTTTAGTTTGAGACGCATGCACTCCGACATCGTCGTGGTCACTTTTTTATAGGATTTTGACATATTTTTGGTTAGCTTGTAAGAGATCATTTCTTACTGTTGAGTAAGCTTTTTCATTTGTCTTTTCCGATGTCTATTAAAAATACAAAAAATCAGTCAATTGTTCATCAAAATTTTAAATTCCATCGTATGATAGAATAATACAACTTTCAAGAAGTAAAGTTCTGTAAGAACCGTACTTACACTTAAAATACATTAATAAATAAAATAAGAACTGATAAGTTCTTCGAAACTATCCATATCACATAAATTATGATTAAAATACTGACGGGTACCATTGTTGAAAAAAATGTTATTGTTTGCCATTCTGTGTCATTTTAACGCAATTGAGCATATGAGAAAATGTTATTCCAGTTAAAACGTTTACTTTAAATGCATCCTGAAACCAATAACAAAATAGTCAATGTCTAAAAATTTGCTCTTTTAGCAAAAAATTAAAAATAAAAATCCAACATTCACATCAATTCGAACGCAGTTCATATTAATTTCTCACCGCCTTTAATCATCATAATTTTAAATCATTATGAACACAAATATTAACACCCATTTATCCTCCTCAAAAAATCAATTATTCACAAACACAACAATACATATTTAAAAATATGAAAACCATGATGTATGCATGTTAAAAATAATTAACAACACTTTTAATAACAGTAATAAACAAAAAAATTACCTTGTTAGCAAATGAAAACAAAAGAGTTGACGTGCGAACTTGATTTTTTGTTTTTTTGCTATATCTGCTTTTTATGACTTTGGCTTTGCAAATTTCAAACCACGATCTTCAAACAAATTAAATAAAGAATAATTTTTCACCCAAAAATCAACCACAACCACAAAAAAATCAACAATAATTCAACACGAACTTGTTAGCATCAATTTGTACTGAAATGAGGTGAAGAGTTAGAATAAAAAAAGTTATAGAAAAAAAAATAGAAAATATTTATCAAAACAAATATAATCAAATCAACAAAAAACCGAAAGCAATATTTGTACTCCTTTGACATTTAACCCACTTTCTTGAATTACAGAAATATAATAATAAAGACAAAATAAAATTGCTTTCGGAATCGTAAAGAAATCAAAAAAAAAAAAAAAAAATCACTCCCTGATGTGTATCTAATCAAATTAGTCACGTTTACTGCTGCCTGGTTTTATTTTTTTTCAGTTTTTTTTTGATCTCTGTAAATCTACACCTGCGGATACGCGTTGTCTTTATTCACGCAATAAACTTATGATCTTTAGAGTAAGTCAGGTAAGAAAAAAAAACTCGTATATAGAAATTAAATAAATGAATTAGGTATAAATGAATGGAATTTCCCCTGCAGACAGACTATTTGGCGGCTACGCATGAGGCACGACCCGAACATGGAAAGTGGAATTCAAACGTGCGTCGTCTTCGATGTAGCCGCCATGCGTCTCCTCGTCGCCGTGATGAGCCTCTTCATGAATTTCATCGCATCACTTCTTTACGGTGGTGTGGCGGCTGCGATGCGTATGCATTCAATTTCGCTTTAGATACATTCGTTCTCGTATTTGTTGTAAAATTTATAAGATACGTTAATGCTGTCATAAGTCATTTTCCAGATATAGAGAGTCCTGCTCTCCTCGGCAAATGATAACAACAACATAAGCAACAGAATGCGTGTGTGCAAATAATCGCGGTATCCTTTTGCTCTCTCCCTACCTAGAGTTTTTATGTTCGGTGGCATTTCAATTGGGAAAATATTTATATCTACCTACTTTTGGATTAGAATGCGGTGTGTGTGTCTTTGGCAAGAATACCGCAGATCATCGAGATATACAGTGGTTCGTTTTGACTTTTTTGATGGAAAATTTTAAATTTTTAAAAGCTTGTGATGGAAATGGGTAATCAATGATTATAGAAGCAGATGTTAATCAACTCATTAAGGATAGAACTGGACATCATTAATATATTGGAATCTTAATGTCAACAAATTGGAACTACGGTATCAACGGCAAATTAACTACTGGGTCATCACCGTGTGAGCGAAAATTTATCTGGTGACTCTTTTTAAGAGTTGAGTATTATTCCTTAGGGTACAAAATAAATGACAGGGTTCAAAGTAATCTATAAAATGGTGATTTGGTTCTTATCCCGAGGAAGTGCTTAGTAAAAAGTGACAACAATTTTCATGACCCAAACCAAGGATTCGTTGGCCAACATTGGACAGAACTGAAGACATCAACCTGGGAACCAATCTGATTGAAGAAGCTTCTTGGCTTTGTTCATCCCATCAGATAAGATGTAAAGTTTAAACTGGAGAATAACTCTAGTACCATTTTGGCTTCGGTTGAAACCTTTTCAAAACTGACTAACATAACTTGTCGTTGCAAACTTTATACAACTTCTGTCTTTCTACTTTAGTTGATAGAGTCTAAGCTCTAATGTTAAGAAGTAAAGGATCTTTAGGGTCCGGTGTTTAAGAGACCATCAAAGTCAGTTTTAACTTTATCGTACATTGATTTATAGTATTAATTAAAGCAGTTGATCCTTCTAGGAAAATGTGAAAAAATTTTGTGGGATGATTGTTTTATTTCGTGCTAAAAAATTGGACCAGAGAATCACCGTTAAATCAATTTCAATTTCATCTTTCTGTGCAACATGAACCACTGTACTCACTTTGAGCCAACTCAAGAAAAAAGGTCAAATAAAAAAACAAAACAGAAGAAAAACAAAAACTTTTCTCAAAACAATTTTAATGTCATTTGCGATTAACATTTTTCCTTTCATCCGTTTATTCGTTCTCCGATTGTTTATGTTTTTCCCAAGTTTATTACTTGTAACAACAACAACAACAACAACAATTGTCATAATCCCTTTATCGTATTCGTTTGTTATTTACATTGGTTTTTTTTGTTTGTCGTTTAATCAGACATATCAGACACACGCAGACTCCATCCGAGAGAGTCCATTCTCCATGGGACCATAATAATATCACAGAGGAGGGGAAAAATATGAAATTTCAAATTCAAATTTATATTTATTGGAAAATATGTGTGCGTTTGTTTTGATTTATGTTAAAAACCTTGACAATAAGCTTGATGGGAGCAAATTCGATTCTTCAGAGATATTCAATTGCGAAATTTGTTCCCTCCGTGTCGTCGTCGTGCGTCGTCCAGTCGTTGGTCACTAGGACCACAATCTACCTCAGGAGTATCTTATTCTTGGATCGTTTTCGATTTCTTTTGTCCATCGGTATGTTTTTTTTTTTTTGAAAGAAGAGAGATGAAATGGAGTTGTGTTTGTGTAATTTGTCTCCTGAATGTGGGCTTATAATAAAATTATATGCCAAACTGCATCCCAGGGATTCGATTTCTGGTGGAATGGATTTTTTTATTCCAAATAAAAGTGAATAAAGTTGGAATAGGAATGCATCTGAAGTTCTATTTTAAGAATTTACAATCAATTGAATAAAAACTCAAGACAACGAAAAAAAATTGGACAACTTTCCGCTGATCAAATCTTATATATGCACATGGTGCATGGTATTCGTTGATTTTTATAGAAGTTGACAGTGATGGCAATAAATGCGGAATAGGTTCGTAGAATGGTCTTGGTCAACTTGAGGACATCGATGTCTTTTTAAATTATGTTGACTTTTTTTTATAGGAACCTGCGTCGACCACGACGACGGACGATCGATAAGGCACAACGGAGCAGGCGGTAACGGCGGCGGTGATGATGTTGATGATGGGTTTTTATGCGTAAATCGTAAATGCTTTTGTTTATGTAGGTAAATGCATGCAACGCACGCATTTATGTCTTTTGATGATGACCTTCGAAAAGGCTATAAATAGGGATTATATAGTAAAGTTATATTGGATCACAAGCTGAATTCATTCTGAAGTGAAACTAAAACGTTTCTGGGACTATCTTATTTTGAATTCCTTTGATTCTACATAAAGTTAGCTTCACAAGAGCTAAACACAATATATCCTATAAAATTTTACAGAAAGTTATTATCGACTAAATATTCATTCTGGAGCAGATTTTGTAAAATCCAACAACTTCAAGGTTGATGTCTACAACAGAATCTTAAGGCAACTAAGAATGAATAACCCTGTCTAGTCTATCAACTCTTGGTGAATTAATTACCACGTCTACTTTGCTAACAACCGTGCTTCCCGTATTACAGGTTTTCCAATAACCGATTTCATTTTGAATTTCCCGCCGGTTTTGGCAACTGTCACTTTTAAGGCAATTATCTTTTGACATTCTACATGGAAAAATCAACGCCATTTCAAAATTGCAACGATACAATGATTACCTACAAAAATCTTAAATATTTAGCAGTCCCAATTCTCAAAATTAAGACACTTTTGAGTCGTCGTCTTAAAGCACCTTCTTTGCGGCCAAACTGGTGGAAGAACTTGTAGGGAAAAGTTAGAAGAATCGAAACCGTTTGCTGATTTAGCTCGGGTTGTTGACGAAAACACAGGTTTCTCGATACCTCTTCGATCTCTAAAACTAGACATTCCAATATCGACATTATACTGTACAAAGACTTAGGATTTAAGACTCTGAAAGTTCAGTTAACACAAGAACTCAAGTCGGGAAATTTATCAGGTCAACTTCAATGAAAAACAGATTTTGTGACATTTAAGGTTTGGAAAGTTCAAGAATACAAGCCTCTCCATTCCCAATGTGACACAGTTTGTTGGGATTTTTGGGCTTGCTTGTGGTGTGATTGGATCTTACCGATTTTTGATATCTGTGGTTTAACATCTTAAGTCCTTTTTCTTTAGGCCACGAAAAATATAAGGTCTATGCTATTGCTTAACAATTGATTCAAGACCTTAAAGATGGAATTCGTACAATTTTAATAAACATAAAGTCTCAAAAAACATTCAGGAAAGAGTGGCCATTTATTTATGGAATAACTTCTTCTTTGCAATGAAATAAACCTTAATTGATTTTTTTTTAAATACCTACTCAAAAACTCTCATTCAAAAACTCTGTTTAACAAGATTAATAATGATAAAATCTTAGGCGAACTTTTCTGACTAATCTCTCTCCTTGTGTACAAAAATAAATAAGATCAATATTGTAATCCTTTGGTGCACTCGATAGAATTTCGAAATTAGATGACTTTTTCGCTAAAATTTGCCTATGAACCGAGCTGACTGAAAAAGTTTCTTGCCGTGGTTCAACTTAGACAGAAACATAAAATCAAAAAGTCTGATATTAGAAATATACAAACATTAGTTTCAGACTTGAACATTCAATGAAATTAAATTCAAGATCACAAAAGTTCGGCTTGTACAACAATTTTAGGAATTTATTAGATGATTTTTTTAAACTACAAAAATATTTTTTTATTTACTTAAGTCCCGCTAAACATGACCGCATTAAAGAATTTAATTTATTCCTAAAAGTTCATTATTCACCGTATTCATTCGTTGGCGAGATCACGAGCGAGAAATCCATTCCAAAAAGTTCTTATATACCACCAAAACTCTGATGCACCACCGAACACCATAACACAGAAGCACCTCGAGGCAAATACCATAAATAAATTCTCATGTAATTGTATTTTTAGAAGACTGATCTATGACTCAACTCTCAGATACATTCCCCTCGAGTATATAATCGAATGTGGTTGTGTTTTCCCGGCTTAACCTAATGAAACACATTCAACTAAGTTATACTCTTCACTCATGGAGATCAGACTTATGTATAGAAGTAAAAGAGTATACAAAGTGAAGATACACTTGACGAATCGAAACATCATTTTCTTCGCTTTAGAATAATTTGTTTCGTGTGTGGAAAATCAACCTGCTAAATCTTAGCCACCCGCGTTCCCATCAAAACCAAGTTCATCATCATTTTCGATACACCTTCGTTCTGTTCATAACATCACTTCTTCCATTAGAAGTTTGATGCATAAAGAACACAAAATTCAACAATCTATGTTCTTTTGCAACATCAGAGACTCAAAAGATAGAATATATTCAAGAATCCAGATACGAGTCTGAGGCAAGTTCTAAAAAATTCTTTCATTGCTCATGTGGGGCAAGTTTATTTATAAAATTAGTTTTTTTTTTAAATATTTTTATGTTACGTCTTTTAATGTTGAACATTCTTATCTTTTCTTTTGGTTTTGCTATTTATGAAGTACCTAACTATGTATTTTTGTTTCATGTATTGGTAAAGAAACGATAGTATACGTTCTAGTAAACTAGACCCATATCTTAGTGCGATTATCATTTAACGTTGCCAGAGGTAACGATTTTATGATCTACAATAGTATAGAAGCTGTGGAACATTAGGAAAAGGAAGTATAGGGTGTTTCGGAACATCGAAACATAAATTACTTGAGGTACTTGCGGGCCCAACCAACTTGGTCTCGCCTCAAATTAACTGCCTTAAATAAACTATTGAGTGATGGAATAATTGGAATGGAAGATCAGTTGGAATACTCGGAATTTTTCTACTTTTACCAATGGACACTTGAGTCACATTGTTCGTCAGTTTCTTGAAACCGTTGCAGAATTTCAGATGATTTGCAACATGCAGGATCAAAAATTTCGTTGGTAGCGTTATACTCGTCGGTAGCGTTGTCAAAGGACTTCAAATGAAATTGAAGCTATCGAAGTCATACTTTTTTGCTCCTATAGAATTGCCCGTTCAATTGTCCAAAAACTCTATGCAATGATGGCAATGCTTGCACCCTTTTGAGGTTATTACGACTATCCGGAATCAGCGCAATAACACTCTAACCCGACTTAGTTATAGCAGCAAGCATAAATTCTTAAATTGAAAATGACAATGCAAAAAAGACACCTGTCAAATTACGGACAGACACTAGACAGTTTAAGTCAACGTATTGCGCCATCTATCAGGTAGTGACATTAATCACACCACAGCGCCATCTTTCATTTATCTTGTTAACTTAAAAGAATTTAAGCTAAATCGTCCCAGTTGTTCTCAGTTGATAAATTATTTTACCTGTTCAGACACCCTGTATACACATACATATAAAAAAAAACATTACAAAATCGATGTAGGTTAAGAGCAAAACACCGCAGCTCACTTTGCACAAGAAGTTTTTGAAGTGTAGAATTTTTAAGGCCGTTCGCTGTAGACCGCGCAATCGTGCACACTCGCATAACAAGTGAAAAGTTTTCGTTTTGGTTTGGTTTTGATGTGGTTAACTGTTGTTTTATTTTTTTAAGAGGTGCATAATAAAAATTGACAGCAAATTGAAGGAGGCAATCGGTTAATATCCGAGAAAGATGAAAAGAGAGAGGGAGATTATATTGAATAGGGAATAAGTGATCTAGATCAGAAAAAAGAATATACGAGTTGCGGTCAGGCACCATTTTTTTTTAATAACATTTTTTGGTTAGGTATTTTATTTTTTTATTTTTGTTTTTTTATAAAGAAGAAGAAGAAAGGTTTAAGATTGTTTTACTTTCAACCCACACAGAACAGGTGCATGTCAAGATAAATTAAGAACCGCAAACCTTTTAGAACCATCCAAACGAGACTTGGAAGTAACAAAATACTAACATAGTTTTGCTTATAATGATTGTTTTACATGAATGCCAATAAAAATGTTGAAGTTAATTATGTTTGCTTAAAAATGGAGGAAAGGAAATCGCGACTTTCAAAAAGATTGATAGTTAAATATATTTCTTCTGGTTTTTTTTTTTTTAATTTACTCTCAACCGTTGACAGCGCCATAGGGGTGTTTTTCTGGGTTGCTTTAGGTAGAAGGTGTATACCAAGTTCAGTCAAGCGGTTGTCAGAAGAAATTGAAGTCCAAAATGGGGTCAGACAGGGCAGCATACTGTCACCAATTCCGTTTTTATTTGTGATCTATGATGTACTGTGGATGTCAATGGCGAATCTTCATCAAATGTCAACAAGGCTGAAGATAGAAGCAGCAATTGTGAGGTTAAAAATCAATACGAGAAAAACTTTTATATTCAGCCTCTGATGCTCTCAGCTATCTTCTCTGATAAAAATTATTCAACAACGTGGAAAGTAGATAAATTAGAAAACTTCCAGTTTCTTTCAAGTATTGTCTCTACTGAAGATGGAAACGAACTTCGACATCGTCAGTCGTACCTGGAATGCAAAGACTGCATTAGAAATGTTGTCAAATGTGTGGAGGAATAATTTTATCAGCTTGTATTGTGCTCTGACTGTCTTATTCAAATTCAAACGTCAAATCAGTATTGTTTTTTTGAAAATAACAGCAACGATTTCTATAGTAAATTGCAATCTTTCATTGATAGTAGGTTTCTATACGAAACATTTTACGGGTTTTCTGGAGCAATCGTAACTCCAAGTAAGAACTTAAGAACTGAATAGGAGAACGGTCCAGGAACCCGCATTGACACTTTTAAAAGAAGACACAAATGACAGTAGATTGGACACACATTTATTGGAACGATTGAGAGAGAGAGAGAGCTGAAGAGACCTCAAACATTTAATTCACAATTTCGAAAAGTGTTCTTTGGTTCAATGAACACTTCGTCAATTTAATGAAACGCATTTCTTAAAATACAATTTTTGTGACAGTTATACCGATATTATCCGAGATTTCTATAAAATGAACAGTAATGCGATCTTTAGAAACTCCAATTGAAAGGTAAAACTAAATGTAAAGATCTTCTATGTATTGGACTTTTAAAACAACTCTAAATTATGACATGATTTTGTTGTTCTAATTTAGATCTGGCTAAAATGTAACAGACTAAGTAAATATCATTTATTTTGGGACTTTTCAATATCATAAGTTTTAAACTATCATTCTTGTTACCTAATAAAAGGAAAAGTTACACATTTTTCCGAAGTTTAATTTATTTAAATTTTTCTTCTCTCAACATATGATTAACATAATTTTTCAACAATTTTCTTTTTATTTTTACAGATCCATTAACAAATTTACAACATCACAAATTCAAAACAAAAAGGTATGTACTGAAAATCTTTCCATTGGATGCTTGAATTTTGTTAGAAGACATACAAATTACCATCATCAATATTGGTCTATATTACTACCCTATAATCACTTTCCCGCTTAAGGCCAATTGATTAAGGTTTTAACGATCAAGCCAAATAATTTTATAAACCCAACCTGTAGTCTAATTTATTCTACCATCACCACACAACAACAAGGAGATAACTTAACGGCGAGAGAGAATGTCGACATATATATTTCCTTATCTTAAATCGCTTTGAGGATTTTAACTAAGCTTGGCTTGCTGCCATAAAACTCCTCCTTTTAAAAATCCATCAAAAGATATTTAAATTAATATTCTCAAGTTTGCATCTTGCTAAACTCGAACTTCTCTTTTGTAATCAATCAATTTCGAGTTTTTTTTTTTTTTGATTTTGATTTTTGATATAAAATTGATGCTACTCTATGATTATGAAAATTATAGATTTTCTCTGGCGACATCCTAAGGGCAAGAGTTAGAAGTTTTATGGAATAATTTTTCCTTCACGCATCATCAACCATCATCCGTCAGAGTTTATATTCAACACAATTGAGGAGGTTCTATGGTACTAAATCAGTCAAGTGGAAGAAAAAGGAACACACACACAGACACTGATTAAATATTTTTCTTGTTATTTTAATTAAATTAGATTTTATTGCTAAGAAAAACGAAGTAGACAAAACGTGATATAAAATCCGATAAAAAGTTGATTCGCCAAGATACCAGATTGTCTGACTGACATGGAAAACTTGGAACACACACGACAAGTACTATAAAATTGTATCTATATTTTTATACTTGATTGTTGCCAATCAAACAAAAGATGGACAACACTCTTGATTTGTTCCTTTGACGAAGGAATTCTCTAGAAAGCAAGTCCTATACATATGTAGAAGATACATTGCCATGATTATAATGTTTCCATAAGATATACCATCATGCTATAGGTACCTTCAGATACAAGATACGAGTACTCATCCAATAAAGTACCATTTGTATGAATAAAGCAAGTTATACCTACTTAAAGTCGATAGATATCTAACAAACATAATGGCAGTTTGGCGGGAAGGTTAAGTTTCTTATTGTATGTTACTCGTGGTATTGGTCAAATGAAAAAAAGGAGTACATATTATGATAGGGATCTATTTGGAATAGAGATCAGTGGAATTTTTGCTGTTCTTCATAACTTTAGTGAAAGGAAAACTCTTAAATGGCATATACTTAGAGGCTAGTATGTATTTCAAGGAATCATCATCATCATCGAAGAGTTTACACAAAAGTCTGACAGAGGGAAATAGATGGGGACAGTGTGTTCGGAAAGAGTATACATACGAGAATTTGTTCAGAGAAATAGAAAGTCAGATCTGGCTTTTTTGAGACGTGTTGTTGAAAAAGAAGTTTCAATTTTGACGATAAAACGAAAGAGCTGAAGTTAAAACTTTTTTTTTTTGGAATTTAGAATTAAAACTTTACTGAAGTGGAATATAAAACACTGTTACAAAAAACAAAAATATAAACACTTTTTGACATTTAGAACAAGGAATCCTCCTTACGGATCCAACCTACATTTTGTGTTGTTTCTTATCTTCTTTGTAAGAATAGGAGGACCACAGAATTCCGCTTTAGGACCACTTCTTTTTTTTTCAGATTTAATCGTGTGTCATATAAGATTCCATGGGGAGTAATGATTTAAGAAATAACTTTGAAGATGCTTCTATTAAATGTCAAATAAATTGTAAAAGAAGTCGATCATTTTACTATAACCCAAAAGTCGAATCTTTGAATCAATAAATTCTGTTCTTTGAAGGGAACTAGGGTTTTCCAGAATTACTATATTTTGTGTGTTGAGAGTTGAGACTTAGCTCAATGATTAGACTTAGCTAAATGAAGTTAATATCAACTTCATAACTAAAATATTTTGGAATTTCGAAATTATCTAGAAGTCTTGTTTAAATCTTCTTCAAACTCAACGATTTCTTCCAGACTGTTCTCCTCCACGTGCCGCTTTTCTTCTTGAGTGAGTGGATACCAATGCATTGCCTGTATAATAGTGTTGAATAGTTCCTAATACGTTCTAATATACAGTTTTTCATTAAAGATACGTTTGGACCAAAAAACCCATAAGAAGTCTATCAATGAATGGCTTGCAGTTGCTGTAATTTTTCAGGCACTGCATCCATATAACAGTACTGATTCAACGTTTGAGTAAAAGAGTCGTAGTACTGTGTTGAAGCTGATGAGAGTATGCAGCTCTGTCTGACCCTATATTGGACTTCAAACTCTTCTGACAACCTACCTCCGTGTAAGACGTAAGATTTGGAATGAGTTCATCTGGTATACCCCTTTCCCGCAAAGCATCTTGGTGATAGGGAGTGTCATAATTCCGTCATTTTACCAGAATTTCAAGTCAAATGTTTTGGCAGTCAATACACATGACAACAACATGCAATTTTTATTCTAGGTGTACATTCTATATTTTAAGGTTTGGAAGTCAGCTCTTTTGTTTACTTTTTGAATGTGGAGGTTCTCTCACTTCTAAAACAACACAACTCTTTAACTTAATTTTTATTTTAACACGAATGTTAAACTAAGTATAAAATATCAATTTTTAGTATAACTTCTAGCTATGGTGGACTTAAGCCTCCCAATCAGGTCTTTTATTGGAAAACTCTAACTGATAAACTACAATTCTTGAATCATTCAATAAATAACTTAAACCAAACGTTTGCAAACGTGTATTTGTTGCCACCACAGAAGATGAAGCTCTTAACCAGCCCTGTAAACAATTTATGAAGATAACTTTGCCAATATTTCTTTGAATCTATTACACTCCCGTCTGCGTGTGTGTGTGTCTAAGGATCTCCGACAAAAATATATGACTGTAAAATAACGCCTTCTCCTAAATGCCTATCATATTTCAACACACAAAAACAAAAAAACATTAAGGCAACACACTGTTGTATACGAGTATCCTCGTGCCGGGCGTTTATACACTACGCATCATTTGATTAGGTCTTTCTTCGATTATGTTTTTATTTTTGAGATTAAAAATAAATTTAGTTTTGAGTATGAATGAAATCATCAAAAAAATGTCAAATTAAAAATAAAAAGGTTTTTTTGACACTTCTGATTTATATGACTGAAAATGATCTTAGCCGAGTGTTGGAAATTAGATTGTGACAGCTGTTTAGAAATGTATATTAAAAAAAAGTGGAAAAGCACGTAATTAAGTCATAAAATAGGGTTAAATTAGTGTAATTTGAAGATGTTTTGCTTTTCTTTTCTATACAAGAATATTCTGATGAAGAGCCACCTCTATATACTCACATGAACAGAATAATATCCTCCTGGTCTCTCGGAAAAAAAAAACGATCTGGAAGCACGCATGCTGGGCGAGATGATAGTGTTGCATCAAAGAGATGCCAAAATGGTCTTTGCCAGCACCTTTTTGTTTTCCTATGATGTTTTCTCTGGAAAAACTAGTAAATTATTATCTATCTATGTATCTGATAGATTCAAACTTGTTGCATATCTAGTAATTACGTTTTGTTGCATGTTTAGGTATTTTTTTTTTATGTTCGTAGAAAAATCAGGAAGAAAAAAAAACTAAAATCAAGAAGAATTGAATGCCTTTGGGGTTAAATCATCGCTGATGGGAATAAAAAACTTTAAATAATAATAAGTGGAAGGACGGACACCCAACACACATGCATAGAGCTTGCATTCAGATACAATTACCATTAAGAATCTAATGAATATTCTTAGCATCACGATACAGCATCTGCATCTTTTTCACATTGCACACAAACACACACACATTTGAAGATATCATGCCAGATCAAACCTGACCAGGTAAAGGTATGATCTAGTTTCCTCTTTGCTATGATAATGGGGCGCACATACCATCATTTAACAACCATCAAGGCAGGTTACTCTCAATTTGTATAGCGCGATAAGCGCATTTCCGGATAAATTCCAAGGAAGCAACTTGTTTTCCTGTCGCCAGGGAATTTCTTTTCTTCTTATAGCCAAACATACATGGTTGGTAGATCTATACCCAGGGAGGATGCGCTGCTGTGAACACCGCAGGACTTCTTCTATATATGCGTCGTCATCGTTGTTGGTCGATCTATCCGTATCCGTAGCGGAGCTATCCTAACCACATGCAATCGCCATAGTGCACATTATTTAATTCCAAAACAAATAGATGAGAACCCTAAGTATCGCCTGCGGTGTTGCGTCGAACGTTCGTCGCCGTTCATCGTCGTTGTTCGACAAGGTTGGCGATGATGTGGTCCCAGTGGACTAGCAAATTGGCTGTGGCTTAATGTAAACAGGAAGACTCATATAGGAAAGAAGATGATCATGGAACAAAGGACAGACAGTGTGGGGCGCAAGAAAAGTTACAGTTTTAATTTTTCATGTTGAAATTGAATTTACAATCCTCATAATGGTTTTTCCTTTACACTATGATCAAATAGAGCTATCAAACTTTGACAGCTGATAGTGGCTTTAAATATAAAATTTCGTCTGTCAAATTGTTTTGCTAAATCATATTAACGAATATAGTATTCTACAGTAGAGTTGGAAACTAACCGAAATTTGAATTATTTGACACAGCGCACTAAAACAAAGTCACTCCCACAAAGCAGTCTGTCCCTATGTATGCTTAGATCTTTAAAACTACTCAACGGATTTTGATACGTTATTTTTTTAATAGATAGAGTGATTCACGAGAAAGATTTTTACGTGTAACTAGATGTGTTTTCAACTAAAAATAAATTCTTTTAGTAAAAATCAATTTCTGTTTACTTGCCTCGCAAAATCTCGAGAACGACTTAACCAATTTTGCTATTTTTGTCGTAGTTCAGGGAAGGTCTAAAAAGTGAGTCGTCTGTGCAACGTTAACGAAAAGTTATAAATCATTGGTTTAAGATTACGAACAAAATGAACAAAGAAAATATATTGTATTAAAATTTCTTTTCAATTAAAAAATTAGTTTATTCATGAGTCAGAAAACCCGGTCCATTAAAATCCTAAAATATGACTCCTTTTTAAATTACCATTTTTTAAACAAGTCTAATCTTACGTGGACCCAGAGGAATACATTTTGTTTTATTTCAAAAAGAATAAAATAAAATATTTATGTTAATTAGTTTTGTTTCCTTTTTTATTCAAAGTAAGTTCTTTTAAGTCTGGAGGGTATTTCTCTTAGATATGGTTACCATTATGCGCCTAAAACACGCATTGTCTACCCCTTTAGTCAAAATGTGTCACCTTAGCTGACTTGCATACATAACGTCGATTAAGTTATACCAAACAAAAAAAAAAAATAGAAAAGAGGAAGATAAATGCGCGCACTCACAGGGATCTGTAATTCTTAACATGACCGGTTGACCGTTCAGCCGCAACGACAAACGTCTGTCTGTGGCGACACGAACCACGGACGCGACATTTTGAACAAGTCGGAAATGTTATATGTATGTTGTCCTATAAGAAGCAAGGCGCGAAAAATTCTCTTTTGACCTGTTTGATTGTGGTGTAGACATTTTATGGCTACAAGTGCGCACATGGCCTAAACACTTATACGCCTCGGCTGCGCTCGGCGACCGTGACTGCATCGCAGACATCTCTTAAAATTCTGGTTCCTGGTTTCGTTGGCTGCAGTTGATGACTTTTCTAAGAATTTCGTAAAAATAATTCGATGGCATGTCGAAAGAAAACGATGAAAATTCATTAAAACCAAAGACATTTTGCTGTCAAATGCCGGAATATGTGTCCAGAGTTTGGTCTTGAATTGTCAATTAAAAAAAAAAAAACAAACTAAAGTTCAAAGGATAGTTATTTTTATTTCATTAGACGATCAAGACGAAGACGAAGACGACGACGACGATAAATAGACAAGTGGATTTATATTATTTCAACGCTTGTCAATGTTACGATTTAAGGTATTAGAAGCCATCATCAACCTAAGTTCAAATCATTGAAGAGCATGTAACTTAGATCTTAGGTCTATTTCGTCTGATGGACATGAAGATTGCATCTAATGTCAGTGTGATTTTGTGTGAGCGTTAATTACACTAATCGAATTTTATTGCGAACTCAAAGCAAACAGAACTTAGGTCGGTTAAACTTGACGTTGATCCAGACAGGAATCACATTGATTGAATAAAAAGAATATGTCTTGACATAATGTTACTTACATTTCGAGCTACAAGAGGACCAAACTTTAATTGTACCTTGTACAAGAACAGTCAGGAATTAGCCGCATAAAGTTCAATAAAAAAGAGGACTTCGCACTGTGGGATGAATTTAAACAAAATTTAGAGCCAAAATTATTTTTAATTTTCAAAGGATGCCAAAGGCAAAGTACTAGTCGGTTATGTTGTCTATGAGGGTCACTATACCTTACTTCTACAAGCTTGCGGACTTAGGAAACCCCATAGAAGACTAAGTCTAAAAGGGTCAAGTCGCACAATCTCGGCGGCAAGTTCACACCATATCAAGAAATGTAGGTCTAGGAACTGTTGACTAGGCGCTAGACTGACTTGGTCAAAGGTTTCATAAGTCTAGAAATTATACCAGTAAATTTATTTTTTGACGTTTCCATTTATCCAGCGATCACGAACCGAACTCAAGTCATTTTCAGTGGTCTTAGGACTTTTAGAGTTTTCCATTTCATAATATCATAATAAAATAGCCAGCGTTGGGACGCTAACGTCGTCGCCTGAGGCTTGGCCTCCAAGATCGTGTGCCTATTTTTTGTGGTAGTATGTGAAGTCGCTTGTCTATAAGCATATAAGCTCGAGACGATTGACGCCTTGGAAGAGAATTTTCGAAGCCTTATATTGCTGACATACGGTTTCAATTGCTACAAAAAGTGGTCGAAAATTGGGCCTCTCGGCCGGAATTTATTTGAACGCAGCTGCCACTTGTCCAAATTCATTTTTAAAACATAATGGCAAATCATAATTTTTTTAATAAAGCAAAATTCTTGGCAATAACATTAATTTATATACGTTTTATTTCTTCTTGAAAACCACACGTCTAAAAAACACAGTTTATACAATCATCCTTTAGTTGGGAATGTAATCTTTCCGATCCTTTCTGGATGACAATATGACTTCCAAATTCTTCTTTACCCTCAAAACCGAAATTTTAAAAGTCGCAAAGATAAAAAAAATTAAAAAGTTAAATATTTCGATTTTGACGCAATCAAAAGTCAACCAAGACTATAGCAAAAGTTGGAAAACCTTGATGTCCTATAAACTTGGACTGGATCCGTTACTTCTTTTCCATCTTCAAAAGTTTAAGGTCAGTCAAATCGGGTCAGATATAAATCGGTGAGAAAAAGTCAATACCTATATCCACATACTCGTATAAAAAGATCAAAAGTAAAGATATCATAAAACTGTCAATAACAGTCAAGTTATATTACAGAAAAAATAAAAAATTGTCAACACCATATATGTTACAACTCCGCCGCGACGATAAAAAAAAGGCAACTCAATAAGTACCGCCAATAAACAGTTCTCAGAATATATATAAAGATACTTTTCTGCCGACCGACCTAATAAATAGTTCTAGAAATTTATTATCATTGCCATGTTAATCCCTTTAAAGTACCATCAACTATCATAATACAGATACATAAATACATGAAAGAAATCAACGACTGTAAAAGATACTTCATTAAAACTTGTATATAATCCTATCTCGCTATAAAAGATACGCAACTGCCCTCAAGTACGACTTTATATCTTTTGCATTTTTATAAGTGTATAATTAAGTTGTGGCATTATCTGCGAATGTCTGATTTATGATTTCATTCTAACCGACTGACTGTCATATATAAACAGGATGATGATGATGATGGTAATGGGAGGGTCTGTTGATATGCGTGATATCAACAAACTGCAAAAAGCGAAACCACTTGTCCAAGTATTCACGAATCTAGAAGAAGTATCTCATACACTTCGTGCAAACTAGTCCACCTTTATTGCAACGGCGCGGCGGCCCTAATAACCTATAAAAATGCAAAAGAAAAAAAAAAACTAGAGAAACCTCCAGAGATTGTCAAAATGGGACAAAAAAAGTGCCATTCATCAGTCGAAAGACAGACGTAGATACTTGTAGCTTGTTGCACTGGATGGCGCTGTCTCGAGATGCTTATAAAGTTTCACCCGCTAATAATTATCCTCTGCAACTTTTAGTCTTGGTTCTTTTTTTCGACTACAGAAAGAACCTTCAAATACGACGGCAATTGTCGACGAGACTTTTATGATCATTTTCACAACACAGAGACACGATGATGGTCTTAACCAACAAATTGACCTCCAAAGCTAGACTCCAGACTTCAGACAGATTGTGTTCTTACAATTTCATATACTTAAGTTTGGCTTATTACCCAAGTCTCAGTGAGCTAACTGCATCGAAGAACTCTTGAGACCAACAACAACAAAAAGAAAAGAATGTTAACCGAACATTAGACCAAAAAGATATCTTTGGCGCATTTGTCGAGCTTAAAAGATACTTCATGTATCTATTTGTATCTATTGGTTGTTATTATTTTGTTTTTGTTTTTTTTTTTTTATGGAATAAAATATTTACAGTTATTGTGATCTGAACACCATTAACTGTTTTTTTTTTTTTCTGTCTGCAGACAGTTGAGAGTTGTAATCTTTCGTGCTTGTGGTCTCTTTAAGCTGGGTTAATGTCAACATCCAAAGTCTAATAATCTACAATCGAATTGGATTAGATACTTTTTTATTGTGTTTTATAATTCTTTTATGTATATCAGAGGAAAATTATCTACGAGTAGCAGAACAGAATAACGAAAGAACGAGGGAGAGGAGGAGCAAGTTCATGTTGCTGCAATAGAACATGCAGTTACAATTTCCATATCGAGAGGGACAAGTCTAGAAATTGGCAAAACGTTTTAAACCATTTTTGGCTTTCTTTAAAAAAAAAATGAAAAACAGTTAAAACTATTTCTGTGGTTGGTGAAAATGAGATGCAATGTATCTAGATACACTGCAACCCGAAAAATCGTGAAAAGGAATACATTTTTTTCTATTTCTAAATTTGTATAGTATTTTGCCACTTGATATTAAACAGTTATACCCAATACCCATACTATAGAGAGGTTTAAAAGATTGCCATCTATGATATCCTTATAGAGATATTAGTTGACTGGTCTTAAGATTTAAAGGAGCTTGTTTAAAGTTACAATGTTGTGCAAAGATACACAATTTAATTCTTCTTAAGATCTTTGTCTTTGACAAGGTTGGCTTTGGAAGAGAGTTCATAAAAAGGTCAAGATACTTTGAAAGGTGACTTAAAGTAATAGAGTTCAATGGGAGAAGATATATCTTTTATCTTAAAATGTGGAATTCGTTCCAAGATTAAATACATTGTAGCATTACTTAACGCATTTACGTACAGGGTATTCCAATAAGATGTTTCATTTATATCAATTAAAAAATTAATGGAAAACGATATTAGCAAAACCACCACGGCTATGGCTTCCATAAAATACTTCATGACCAATTCGCAACTTAGAATTGATAGTGGAGTATATGCATATACCTAATGGTTCACGTTGCCCCAAAGAAAAGACTCTAAAAATGTAAAATTAAAACATATCGGTGGTCAACTGTTTTCAACTTGATTTTTCGTCAAAACTACGAAACCAACAATATTCTCAGTGGTTCTGATTGTTTGAACCTTCACATTTCCGGTCGAGAAAGTGCTTCACAAGTATTAAAAAGTACTTTAGTCTTGAAAACTGTGACTGCAAAACTATTTCAATGTTAAATTACTTGTAAAATGTCAAACATTGACAGCTTTAAAAGTGACAGGTGATCTAAATAGGCAGCTATTCAAAATGCAACATTGTATTAAAAAACCTTTTAGATGATGGTTCAAGCTACAAAAGTCTTACCGCCAGAGATGAAATTTACCAGTTGTCTAGGTCGAGGTTAAAAATTTTCTTTAAAATTATTTGAATAATAAGGAAATTTAAAACCTGCTTCATACTTTCTTCGGCTTATATTGTGTAAGTTGCATTTCAAATTATCAATTCGATGTCATCTAAGCTGTCGGAACTCTGCTTTCTATAAGAAGTCTGTTTTCTATCAGAAGTCTGCTTCCTGATAGAAGTCTGCTTACTGCCATGAAGTCTGCTTCCTAAAAGAAGTCTACTTCCTGATAGAAGTCTGCTTCCAAATAGAAATCTGCTTCTTGATAGAAGTCTGCTTCTTAATAGAAGACTGCTTCTTAATAGAAGTCTGCTTCTTGATAGTAGTCTGCTTCCTGAAAGAAGTCTACTTCATGATAGAAGTCTGCTTCCAAATAGAAATCTGCTTCTTGATAGAAGTCTGCTTCTTAATAGAAGACTGCTTCTTAATAGAAGTCTGCTTCTTGATAGTAGTCTGCTTCCTGATAGAAGTCTGCTTCTTGATAGAAGTCTGCTTTCTGATAGAAGTCTGCTTTCTGATAGTAATCTGCTTCCTGATCGAAGTCTGCTATCTGCTTCTTGATAGAAGTCTGCTTCCTGATAGAAGTCTGCTTCCTGATAGAAGTCTGCTTCTTGATAGAAGTCTGCTTACTCCTAAGAAGTCTGCTTCTTGATAGAAGTCTGCTTACTCCTAAGAAGTCTGCTTCTTGATAGTAGTCTGCTTCCTGATAGAAGTCTGCTTCCTGATAGAAGTCTACTTCCTGATAGATTGTGCTTCTTCATAGAAGTCTGTTTATTGACAAGAAGTTTGCATGCTGGCAGAAATCTCCTTGCTGACAGAATTCTGCTTGCTGCAAAAAAATCTTCTCTCTGACAGAAGTCTTATAGTTGGCAGAAGTATGTTTGTAAGTACGATTGCTGGCAAATATGAATTTCTTGGCAGAAATTCTTGTTGGCAGTGATTTCAGGGATTTTAAGGATGGCAAACGTCTTCTGACTAGCAGAAGTCTGCTAGCTGTTTAAAATCTCCTAAATCTCCTGAGTTGCAGCTTAGTATTGTCTGTCAGAGGTCTGCCTAATAGAAAATTATGATGTCATCTTTGCTCATTTTCTTTTTGACAAGATAATGTAAGAAATTGATTGAATAGAATCACGGAATATATTGAAGAAAAAAAAAACTTGATAGTTGTTTTACTGGAAATAGAAAACAAACAAAATCGGACAAAAAGTGAAACCTTGAGGTATCCCATTATTACTTTTACTTCTATTATTCAAATATACATAAAGATAAACAAATTAACAACTTCGTCATGTTCTTTTAACTCCGTGTCTGTCAAATATGTATACAATGTACATTTTGAACAATTCAAAAGAAGTTTGTGTTTATAGTTCTATTTGCAACATTCAAGACGATACATTTTATTTTTGTAAATTCCTTCAAAATCATGCAAACCTGAAGATAGTTATAGTTCCCAAATCTATCTGTATGCAATAAGTTCACTTCCTTGTAATGGATCCACTCTGTTCACAGAAGAAACAAAGTAGCTACACAAGCGACCTCTGTTTATTTTTTTTTTCTCAAAAATTGAAGATACATTGCAACATTAAACAATTTGCAAACAACAAAGCCATACAAATGATTATTTTGTTTTATAGTTTGCCGTGTGCGCTATTGTATCTTTGAAATCACGAAATTATTTTTTTTTATATAAAATTTATATAAACATAAAAAAAAAAAACAAATAAAAACTACAATGAATTGTTGTGTAGTAGCTTGGTTTGGTTCTTCTGGGTCGGCAGTAGTTTTTCATCTTCCCAAAAGGTACCACCTTTGTGTGTATGGTGTTTTTTTTTTTTGCGGAAAAGAAGGAGTTGCTGTTATTCAGAGTGAAAATAGTTCCACGTCTCTGACCCCAGGACCAGGAGAGTACACCGATCTAATAAGGCGATGTAACTATCTTGTTAGATATAGTATCTTGTATCTTTTTTTTTTTGTTCATATTATTAAATGAGCGGGGTTTTTTTTTTGTATGAGAAGGAAGTATCAGCTTTTTTTAACAATCTAACATGTATAAGGGACGACCCCTTGGGGTCATATTTATAAGGAAGATTATAGTTTTTATACAATCTCTAAGATGAGATGTTATGTGGGATTACATAAGGGCATATCGTTGTATAGGTTTGGAATAAGCTATTTGAGTTTCGATTCGATACTTATTAGAAGTACTAGGTATAGAAGATAGTAGAAGTTTGTGAGTCTTTGGAAAAATTGATTAAAATGGTGTACCCTATGCCAGTGTAGAATTTTATAGTTGTATAATGTGAAGTTATCTTCGTATTATCGATTTTGAAATTGCTCAATCAAATTTAAATTGAGGATATACTTCATTGCTTTGGTGATCTGAAAACAAAGACCTTCGGTATTTGATTGGACAGTAAATGGCAAATTGGATTTATTTTTCTAACAAAGGGAGTCTTTAGAGAGTGATTATAAAAAAATACTTTGTTCAGTTTTTTATGGAGTCAAAAAAATGTTGACTAATTTTGCTGATGAGAAGTCCGTATTAGGAACAAAATATTTAAATTTTGATTTCTTTTTACAATTTAGATTATTATTTTTCCTATTATGAATATCAACTCAAGTTAACTGCATTTAGCTTTACAATATTATGGAATATTTAGAAATGCATATTGCGCTAAAATGCATGTCCGAATAACTAGAACAATTTTCCGAAACGTAGTCTGCTTACTGACATTATTCTACTTCCTGACAGAAGTCTGGTTGTTGAAGTCTACTTATTGACAAAAGTCTGCTTTTTGTCAGTCAGAACTTCAGTCAGCTTGGAATGAAGTCTGGTTGCTGATAGAAGTCTGCTTGGTAACAGAAGTATGTTTACTAACAAAAGTCTGCTTACTAAAACAAGTCTGACTAAAGTCTGTTTTCTGACTGAAGTCTACTTTCCGACTGAAGTATGATTTCTGACAGAAATTTGTTTGCTGATAGAAGTCTGCTTAATAATGGAAGACTGGTTGATAACGCTAGCAAGAAATTGCTCGTTACAAGTATAAAACAGTTTTAAGAATGGCAAACGTCTGCTTAATGCTATATGTCTGACAGAAGTTTGGTTGTTGAAGTCTGCTTATTGACAAAAGCCTGCTTGCTGAATGAAGTTTGGTTGCTGGTAAAAGTTTGCTTGGTAACAGAAGTCTGCTAACTGACAAAAATATGCTTACTAAAACAAGTCTGCTTGCTGACAGAATTCTGCGTATTGACAAAAGTTTGCTTGCTGATTGAAGTCTGTTTTTTGACTGAAGTCTACTTTCCGACTGAAGTATGCTTTCTGACAGAAATTTGTTTGCTGATAGAAGTCTGCTTGGTGACACAAGACTGCAAGACTGGTTGCTAGTGATAGCTCTTTACAAGAAATTTAAAGAATGACAAACGTCTGCTGACTGTCAGATGTCTGTTTCCTTTTCATGAGTCCGCTGCCTTATAGAAGTCTGCTGGCTAGAAAGTTCTAGTGTTTGGGGAAGGCCTCTTGGCACTGTTTGACAGAAGTATACTTACAGAAGTTAGATAGGGAAGATATGATAACTTTAGGACTCTTTTTGGCAAAATGAAGTCGGGGGTTTGCTCTATAGCAATTAGTTGAAAGAAGCCTGATCGTTGCAAGAGTTCAAATTTCCGACATTAGTGTCAGAATAGGTGTGCTCATTTCCAGAAGCTTAAAATCTGACTGGAAGATGTCTGCTGTCGAATTCTGCTGGTTGGCGAAGATCTGCTGGTTCATAAAAATCAAAGAGAAGAGAGATTTATAAAGCGGTAACAAATTGTTGGACTTTTTCTACCGTCAGGATATTGCTGATTCAAATTCAATGTAACTTATATTCAACGTATATGAGTTCTAACAGAAACTGGAACTAACTTCAAACTTTATTCAATTTAGTTAGCATGTATTTTTTTAATAACTTTCAAGTGAATATTATCAGCTGATCTAACAAATGACACCAAATGTCGGAAATGCTTGCAAAGTACTGCACGGCAGACATTGATTCCCGAATTAACCGCAACATAAACTGTCAGACACTCATTTATGCAAAACTTGGGCATGAATTTGAGGAACGGTTCTATTTTCATATTTTCTGCTTAATTTCACTTTTTATTCATGAATTAATTTTGAAAAAAAAAAATCAAATAGCCTCATTATAATATTTTCTTTTTCTTTCTTTTTCAGGTACGTTCAAAACACTTTCCTTATCTTTAAGAAATAAACCACAAAAGTAAGTTTAACCAATAATTAAGATTAAGCCCAAAGCAACATCCAACTAAAAAACACCTCATCGAAAAATCTATCTCACACAATCTTCCACGAGTATTGTATCTTTCTGAAGAGGAAGGCCCACATTAACGCCCCCTTTTTTACTCATTTTTTAATTAATCAAACTTGAATAAATGTTGGTTGTGATGTTTTGTTTTCATTTAATTTGTTTCAAACCTTTATGTTAGCCCTCCCACTTTATCCAGACAGACGTAGACGGTCTTAGATATTTTTCACTTTCCCACATTTTCAAAAAACTCAACTCCAACTCAAACCACAAGTGAAACAAGTCTGTTTTATCCCAATTTCGCTTTTCACGACGAAGTGCAAATATAGGTTGAGTGGCCCTGATGCGATAATTGGATGGTTGTGGATTCTCAAAAGAGGCGCTGCATCAGCTTGAGAGTACTCGTCATGATATACCGTCATCAGAGCGAGCTCTTCAGCTCAGACTCACACTCGCTTCTTAACGTCAAAAACACACATCGCACTTGAATTTCGCGCGCGCAAACTTTTGATATGAGCTAAGCGTGTAATCCGAAACCATCGCTCATCTCCTCCTTCACCGCTTCACACTCAGCGATTCATCCCCACTTGATGATGATGATGAGCGCTTGAGTTGATGATGATTATGCACTTTTAAGATACTTTTTTCGATTTTGAAAAAAAAAAAAATAAGAAAATAAAATCTTAATTTAGTCACGATGAAAACATAAAACTTGATGAGCGTCTGGTCTTTCTTCGATCTCGAGTTTCGCTTTTGATTCCATCCTATCCTAACCATGGTCTGGTCATATTCGTATGATGAATGCGGAAAGAAGAGATGACGTTAAATGGCGCGACGAGGCACGGCGGCGGCGGCGGCGACCATGATGATGATGATGACGAACGACGAAGTCATACACAGTTGATTATTATGATGGGAGAGTGAAGCCAAATGGCTTAAAAGTTAAGACCATAACGCTCACTCAATGACGGTCTTTACGATAATTGTGAAGATGGATTTCATTTGGTCCGTACAAACATCACTCTTTTTTGGCCGCCTCCATATTGCAAGGGAACTCGCGATGGTATGGTTCAGGCGTCCAGAGTTGGCTGGAAGATAGTTTGACGAAGTTTTTTGTTTTAATACATATTTTTTTTTTTTGATCAATTTTCCTTGAATGGGTTCTAAATGGAAGAGGTCAGCAACGACCGACTTAAGGTGTGTGTGCATGGCTCCGCTTTGCTGTGCAGTTCACCTTGTTTAAAGCCATTTTACATTGGATGCAGTTTGGTGCCGAGATGTGCGCCTTTTTGGGTGAAAGTTTTTTGTGGTTTTTAGTGAGGGAAATAGATTCATCAAATGGGAGGAGTTGAAGAGGGAGCGAGGGGGTGTCGAGGAGGTTAGTTATATAGCCCATTTCCTACAGGTGAATCAGTGTTACAAATGTTTCTAACATGAAATTGAAATTTCTGCAGGGAAGGCGTTCGCTTCGTACCTTCGAGTATGATAGAAAGGAATGTGGTACTTTTTTTGTTGTTTTCAAATAAAGTACCAAATGGATTATGGGCTAAATCACGTTGGAGACTTTAATGGCATTTAAAGTGAAAACTTTGACCATTTTATGAGCGTATTTTTCATAAGTATACAGTACATAACTTCTTTTAAAAAATTCCATGGAACATTCGGTCTTCGAATGGAGATAAAAAGTGACTACAGTGATATTTTGAGGTTAAGTATTATGATTTTTGTTTATCACCAAATGATTCTTCTTCGGGGAAAATTCTTGAGTGAAATGATAATTTTCTCACTTTCTTTTCAGTGAGAGTAGATTTAATAGTTTTTCTGTGTCAATCATGGTACTATTTTTACGTCGCAAATGTGACTTGAATGATAAAAAAACTCGGTGAGTTAGTGCAGGGAACTTATGTACATTCCAATTGTAGTGATGGAACACAATTTCACTTTGAATCATGGTTGAACCTTTTTTTCGTTAAATTTTTGAAAATAACTCACTCAGATGTTAAGTGACTAATTACAGAAAAATTGGTTTCAAATTTATTCAACTATATGGAAGAAGATAACGAACAGAACAACAATTTCGAAAAAATCATTTTATCATTTGCAGATGTTTAAACCAAAATTGACAGCCAATTTGACAGATCTATCTTCATTGTCATCTTTATTTCATCAATCATTTGACTACATTCAATTAGAGACTTCAACTATTCATTTGCAGGCAACATTCCTTTGTAACTTAAATAGATTATTGCCAAATTTTTGACATTCAAATGTCTATTTCATAACACGTTAAGTAATGTCAAATAAAAGGGTGTCCCAAAAAAGCGAAATCTTTGGATAACCACGATTTTTTCTGACACATTTTGGAAGGTTCGAATCGATAAAATTCTCGTTCATTGAATTGTTCAAGCAATGTCTATTTATAACTAACTAAACTTTCATCATCATTACGGCTAGACAAGGTTTTGACTTCTTCCAAAAAGTTACTTCAACCTTAACTGACAGCTGTCAAATTTATTAAATAAGGTTCAACAAATTGCATTAGGTGTCGTGTTTTTTTCGGGATTTTTTTTTCAACAAGGGAACAATGGAAGTCAGTAAAAGTATTTTAATGAAGATAGAGTTTCGGATTGTGAAATGTAGGGGGCTATGTGGTTAGGTAAAAAATAAATAAATGTTGGCAGACTTGGGGGTGTGTTCGTTACTGTTTAATACACAAAGTATAAACGTTCCACAGATTGCAGAACGAACATTTTTTAAATATAAAAAGTTTTCATTAGTAATCATAAATAATAATTAGACTATTGCAAAGTAAGTTGCTATTCAGTGCCTACTAGGCAACTTAAAGCAACGACCCGGAAGTTTTACTTTGCTTTTTTTTTCATAATTTTAAGCTAAAATTTCCATTGAAGAAAGTAGAATCACCCCTCTTAAAAGGACATTTATAATGAATAGTACAATATTCTGAATAAAATATTGAAACACGATTGTGAAACTGGCCTCAAGAGTTCCATGCAACTTTATTAAACTATGAATTTCTGAGGTGAGCAACTTTAGATTGTGGGTTGTGGCAGACACTCGCAGACAAGCATATAATTTACAAAAGTTTTACTGCAAATTCCTTACTGAGGAAAACTCAGTCTGGAAATTGAATTACTGCACTTCTTAAGGATTTTCAATAAAACACCGTAAGTATATATGATTTTAAAATGTTTCTAGATCCAATTAAGATCTATTAACTCGCTAAACATTTTATTTAATGTCTTTCACATCACAACCCGAGTCAGGTTTTAAAAGGTCATGGTATTTCATTTTTTTTCTTCCTTTCTGACATACCTAACCGTGTTCATTAGCCCTTCAGAAACTACAAATGGCTTACTATTGGAAAACATTTTTCTTCTTTTTTTTTGAACAAAAAGAAAAATAAGTTCACCTGCCGTAAATAGATTTATATCCCGGAAGCCATACCACTCGAATTCCATCCATATACCACATCCCAGGATAATCCATCTCCACCACCTTCATCATCATCATCATCTCTCTATATGGTACATGTATGATGCCAATGCCATACATCGAACCCACTGCCAGTGCACCTTGTCTAATACCATTTGTTCCCATTTCTAATTACATCTTTGTGATGATGATGATCCATAATCCATATTGGGAGTCGAAAATTATAACCCTTATTGGGCACAGCTCACATCATAGAGTTTCGAGGAGTTCGGTTAAATTCTTTTGTCGGTCCATGTGCGGATCCTTGTGGGACACCATCCTCATCATGCGGCTTCTAAAGCACCTTTTAGTTGATGTTCTTCATATTCGTCTTCGTCTTCGCCTTGGTCTTCGTTTTCTTCGTTTTTTCTTTTTGTTTCATTTTTGCTTCTTCAAAACCTCAGCTAGTAATACGAGAGATTTATGTCTGCAATGAGTTATGATGACACTGCCGAAGTCGGAGTCGAAGCCGAGTCCGAACTGAAAGGGGAAGGGAAGACTATTTTGTTACAAGTTGGTGCGGTGTTGCTGTTAGTGCTGGAGTGCTCTATGGATTTCATGTATGCAATTACCAGTCCACAGATGGTGTCCCAGCTCAAGCCTGAGCACCCATCCAAGAACCAAAAAAAAAAAAAAGAAGACCAAGTCGAAGACGAAGTCGACAAACAACAACCACCGGAGGAGTCGGGATTAAATGGCACACACATGTGAGTCAAGGTGATGAACGTTGATGAGGATTATGGATAAAATAACTACACAACAACGAGCAAGCGCGGTCTATGGAAGATACATAACATGCATGTTGCTGGTACGGCTACGGTCTAAGGGGTACTCCTCGTAGTCGTATGGATGTTGCAGCAAAAGCAGTGGCAGGTCTCTGGACATGGCTCATACATATGGGCAAAGATTCTTTATGGCAGGTTGGTTGTGGTGCCTTATGCTTTATGGTTGGATGGGTGTTGCAGTATGTAGAAAGAGAAAGAAAGACGGACACGGACCCCACTTGTCTAGTGATGGGAATGTTGCGTAATACCTGGATGTGGATGTGTCGTGTTGTAATGTCTTTTGATTTTGCCTTTTTATTGTTTCTCAAGTTCCAAAGTGACGTGTTATGCCCGTGGAAAATGTCGTCAATGACAATTTTATTTTCACTTGCTTTTTTAACATCATTCACTCACTCACTTACTTACTCACTCACTCACTTGTTTGTTGGACTTTTGTTGTTGTTTTTGTTGTTTCTATTTATGTTGCTGGTTGTATGTAATGTTGGTGTTTTGTTTCATGGACTTTTTTCTGTGATGGGTCTTAAAGTGTTGATAAAAAGTGAGTTTTTTGACCTCGGACTTCTTCATCTTTCATGGACTTGGAGTTTGAAGTGTTCAAGGGGCATGACAGGACAGTTGTTGTTGTTGTTATTATTATAGGGTCTTCCGCGCACATAGTTCATCTGTGAAGCGTGAAATTTTTGAGTTTTAAGATTAAAAAAAAAAGGGAAGTGAATTGCATGTTGACATTCATTCTAACTTATCTTGATTGTTGTATTTTTGCATTTATGCGGAAGGTCTGCAGAGAAAGATGATATGATGATTTCTTGAGTCTTTGAAATTTATGAACTTGCAATTTTCTAGAGGCACTAATTGGTGTTAAAATATGTATGTCCATATGACGTGAGGTATTTTCTTCTTTTCTTTTTTTTTTCTTCTCACCATGAAGACTCACGTGATCGTTAATTCATTCATATCTTTTCACTGTTTTTTCTAGATATCAAAGTAAGGAAGGGTGTTTGGGGAAAATGTGGAGGGAAAATAAATATGTTATTTTGATATTTAAGAAAATCCAGCATGTTTTTTTCACAATTGAAAATCATCAGTCATCAAAACATGAACATTCTTCATACTTTTATATCATAATCATAAATATTTTGTTTTCAAACCTCAAGTTTTTGCAAGACCGAACATAAGTTGAATGACGCAGTATCTATCAATGGACATCATAACCTTGAAATGGCTATGTCAATTATGACATTAAAAATCTATCAATTTTTGAAAACAGCAACTAGTCAGTGAACAAAAATAAGTCAGTAATCAGTAAAAGTATTTTCAGTGAGGATAGTTTCAGATTTTGAAATATAGGGGGTAGTAAAGTGGTGCAAAAATAAATAAATTTTTTCAGACTTGAGGTTGACTTAGTTGATATTTATTTTTGTATGCTTGGACTGATTGAAGCTTATTTTTGGAACTTGTATTTTATGGGCAGCTAAAGACTACTAATAAAACACGGCTTCTGTGGAGAATTTTACATCATGTAAAAACTGTAATAAATATATCAGACTTACATAAAAGACCACTTTTAAATTTACCCAAAATAGCTGCTTTGCTCAGTTTACATAAGTTTAAGGATTTGACAACTTAACATGAAAGTCTTCATTCGGTGGTAAAGTCATTACGTCATATGACACATGCAGGCAAATGTCACCTCAATTTTGAAAAATAAACGTCAACATGAAGATTTTTTCTGACAAGTTATAAGTTTGAGTCTTAGATTCAGCGCAAATATAGTGTGGCTGCTCTGTCCCGTTATATTTCAGAATGTTTTCTTCTATTTGTTTTAAGTACTTTTATTTATAAATTGACAGGACTTTGATTGTTTTTTTTTTATTAACTTAACGCCAAAAGTGATAGCTGTCTGTAAAAATGACTTCTGAGAATAGACACAGGATAAATATTTTTAATTTATTTTAATTTAATAGGTGGCGCTATAATCAATAAATATTTATTAGATTTTACATTTATGAATTAAAATGGCTCATATTTACAAAAAATCTTGGCCTGATTCTAAAAATAAAATTCACAAAATATGAATCCAACAAGTGACAGTGGTCAAATTGTTCTCTTTGATTGGTCCCTAATAGTTATAAAGGGCTTCAGAAATACATCAGAAAGACATAAACTGTACACTTCTTCAGGATATCATATCGAAAAAAAGTTCAGTTCATCTACGATTCCTTTAGAGCAGCACAGTACTGTCAAAGTGACAGCTGACAGGTTTAACCGTTTTTTATGGTATGTATGTACTCTTTTCGTCTCGGGTTTGTCGAGTTAAGAAATGTTTTGAATTCTTCGTTTGAATACGGAACTATTTCAAAAGTGACCAACAAACAAACCACAAAATCCTGTTATAATCTTCATATCTCGCCAGCACCAAATATATAGTCTCACTTATTTTTCCTGAAAGCCTCACATATCTTTGAACAAAAACAACATTCCTCGCTTCGAATTTAAACCAAAAATTAATGTCATTACTGCACAAAGTATCTTGAGTGAGTAACTGTATGCTGCTTGACCTCAAACCGCATACAATTGATGCCAATTGCTTGGCTCATTTCTCAAGAATTACAAGAGTAATTACATTTGATTGGGCATAACTTCACCATATCAATGTAACGTAAAAAGTATCTACATATACACAGATACATTTAATCCTTATGACCAAACAGCGGGACTCGTAAGCGCATTCCTTGTTGTATTTTTTTTTTTTTTTAATTTTATTTGTATGTTTCTCTCTGGAAGAGAACATAAAATTTCCTTTGCTTCCTTGGAACATCTCAAGAAGATATTTCTTCTCGGATGTGTGGGGCCATGTAACCAAGCCCCACACACGAGAATCAATCAACAGATTAGCATTTACTCTTCGCGGCTTTAGAGGATCACAGATAGAGGTACCTACTACCTGGGTATAATATGAGACTAGGAATGGAAAGATTTGAGATTCAAATCGCGCACTTTACAAATCCCACGCACGTGGGATGCAACAGGAACTTCAACAGCAACAACAACAACAACTCTCAATTTCTAACCATCCACATACATCAAATGATGTACGTATTAAAAATCTATGTTTCATGTTTAAAATGCAGATTCGAGTTGCTTTGGCTTAAACGGGCGGGAGTCAGTGACTGCAGAGAAGGTTGCATTTCCCTACAACCAAACCGCTTGACCTTGGATAAGATGCAATGCACGTTGGGCATCATTCAAGCGAAAGGAGTTGTAGTCGGAGTCAGAGCAAGACCAAGAGCATCGCAGGAGCTGAAGCATTCATATATCGCATCTTTAAAGATTCAAATTCCGAAATCATATCCTCCTCGCCTCCTACGTGACATTGAGTTGTAAATACGACCTGGCCTCATCGTCGTTGTCGTCGTCGGTCGGTCGTTGTCGATGATGGCTCTGTGCTGGTGATGTTCTTCCAGCTTCGATATTCGAGTACTCGTACTCGTACTCGTACTCATGATATCCTCACTCACTCATATTAGGACGGTAAGGTTGAGTGCGCATATGAAATGAAAATTGCACTTTCCATTGGCGTTGTATCTAAAGATGGAAGAACAAGAAGAAGTATCTTATAACCGAAGAAGGTATCATCAAAAGGCAAAGGTACTTTTCGTCATGGTTCTTCGCTTAAATTCTCGATGGGATTCGGATTTTCCTTTCGGTCTTACGTCGTCGTCGTCGCGTCGTCATCGATCGTCTTATAAACTCGTCTTCGTCTGCTCTGCTTTCCCCTTCATTGTCATGGTTCTAAAATGCCAAACAGACCTTGAAGTCTCTAAGTCTGTGAAACCAAAATCACTGCGTTCCGGAAAAGCTGTTTTTTTTTGTTGTTGTTCTTTCTGCACTAAATTTTGCATACTATGTTATCAAAGGCAGCCAAAGCATCTATCTCTGAGAATTATTTTGTGAAAAACCGGGAACAAGGAGCAGTCCTTTTTGTCTTTTCGTTTGTTTGGGAAACAAATCCTCAAAGCAAATAGATGAGTCAACAGTTTGCTTTGGTTTTTCATGTTTCCTTTCAAGGGAGCGGTAATACATGAACACTCGTCTGAAGAGGAGGGAGCGTATTTAAGTTCAAACAGATAAATGAGGCCCATAGGTGTGAGTTAAAAAAACCAATTGATTCAAACAAAAATTAAAACAATTTTCATTTTTTTAAGTGGCGCCCAACACGAGGTCTTGATAAAAGGAAATTGACTATTTTTTTAATTCAAGATCAAATTTTACTTATGCTAACTGACTTAAACTGTGGATTTGTTTATCGATGATTCAAAATATCTTCTCATTACAAGGTGTGATCGTATTGGATATGAAACGTCATATTTATTGGAAACCAACTGTCAAACACAAATTTCTTTTAAATTATTATTAGATATAACCTTCTAGCTTGTTTTGTCTATTTAAGTAAATGTCAAAAAACTTAAGAAATCGAAGTTTAATAGTCCGGTCCTGCGTTAATGGGCGTTTGATCGTATTTACGATATATGGATGTCAATTGGAAAACAAAACAATAGCTTCAAACCTCGAGCAATCACTGGCAATTCAATATTCGAACGCAGAAAAACTTACTCAAATATCGAAAATTCAAATAAATAAACTGACATGGCCCTTCAGCTGTCAAACGCATTTACGATATTACGATATAAGGCCATTGCAACGCCTGGGGTAACATTTTAGATTGGCTTATAAGAGTACAATGATTCTATTTGAAAACGCAAAGCAGGTCCGGCCAAATGCGAGATTGTAAAGCTTTTAACTACTACAAAAGTCAAATTGACACATCCTTAAATTATGAATTAAGCTCTACAAAGCACCCCATTTGATAGATCATATTTTTCTCAGCTGATCAAGCTTTTTCGAAAATTCGAAAAACAAGTAAACACAACTTATAGGCACTTGTAATAGCTTAAGTAGCAAATACGCTCCTGCTAGGCCAGTTTTCCATTTGGAAGCCTAAAAGCAAGACGAGTGGGTGACATTGTTACAAGGAAGCACTATGGACCTCTCTTTTCTTGGTCAACTCTGCGAGACCAACAAACTAAAGGTACACCTCTAATTCCAGGTACCAACAGACAGACTTTGACTAAACCAACTAAAAAGAGCTGTGTTTGGTTTGGCATTTGGCCGGAAAAGCCAATGACCTGACAATATTGAATATTCGTGAAGCGTTTCCTTCTTCTTCCTTCAATCGTTGACTCCAAAAAGGTTCCTTTGGTTTTTCTTTCTTTTTTTTTTATTTAAATGCTAATAAAACAAACATTTTGCAAATGCCGCTGTCTTGACTTGGAAACAATAAATAAATAGATAACAAATCCTGGAGAAAAAGGGAGTCCTTTTTTATGGTCTAAAAAATCGAAGTCCAAACAATGAGCCCAATGTTCCTCTGACTATAGCTCGGGCGCACCAGAGCAATTGAACCAAACCTTAGGTCTATTTTTCTATGAATAAAATTCAAATAAAAAATAACGAAGTTGATGTTCCCCCTCTGAGACTCCTCTTGCCAGTCTTTTTGATGGCCTGGTCGGGCGGCGAGGCAGTCCGCGTGTTTTTCGCTGAATGTGCGGATGGAAAATGTTTGATGATGATTGGATGTCTTGAAATGTGCAGAGATACTAGATCAACTTCCACATTGTTAACTAGCGCGGCAATTGATTGCCGATGTTTGTTTGCTGCTCCTCTAAGCTCCTTAAGATGCGATGCACTTTTTGTATACCCTCTCCTGGCCCTAGTCCTGGTCCCTCATGACCAGGTATGTGCAAATGACTATGGTAATGTTTAGCTGCAGATACAGATACATTCGTCCGTCGTCGTAGTCGTTGTCGTTGTTGTCGGCAGTTTAAATTTACGATGTGGATTTTTGTTTTGATTTCGTTTCAAGTGGAAAAGTAGTTGCATTCATTTTTTATTGTGAGGGAGGAGGGGCACAGGGATTTTGGTCGTAAAATTCAATGATCCGGAGAATTCATTAGGGAAACTATGACTAGGTATGCCTATACGACGACGAAGACGACGACGGACGACAACGAGCGAGCGTGGGTGTATGTAAAGCACTTTCCTTGTAGCAACTAGTTAGGCTTTAGAGATTCTGAAAGTGATATTGAGTTGTACAAGTGGCAGGAAGGTTTGTCTAGCTAATGGGCCACCATTTGGAATGAAGGTTATAGAGTGGAAGCCAGGTATATAAAGATACATGAATGGTGTGAATTAGGGAAGTACTTTTTCAGAATGAGAGCGAGGAAGAGATTGCACCATCCATACTCGTATCATTGATTGTCGTTGAGAATATTATTTTTTATTATTTTAAGCCAAGTTTCTCTATGGACAGAACATTAAGACTTTCAAAGTTTAAGGAATGCCCTGAGGCTGGTGATATCTTTTGCATATAAATCTTCAACTGAGCCACTGGTCATTGGGCATATCTAGTTTATTAGTTGGACAATATGACAATGCAACCAATTTAGTGGAACCATCAGGTAGTGTTTGGATGAGGTTAAGTCGGGCTTAGTTTAGATGGTATTGTAAATATTTACGAGTTACTGTTACTTTAAGAAATAAATTGGGGTTAAGTTCACAGATTTAAAACCAGGATTTGAAATTTCTCCATCAAAAAGATTAGAAAGAAAAATAGGAACACGTAAATGGAGGTCAATTAATCAATGTTTACCTTTTCGCTATGGAAATAAGTTGCAGGCAACTTTAAGGGCCAGTTGCATGATCGTATGTCCAGTCCGCTATCATTTGATAATATTTTTTAGCACTAAACTGCCTCCCATAATTCAGATTCTTTAACTCTATCTTCACTTAAAAAAACAATACATTTTTTTTTAAAGTCACTTTTTTTAAATAACAGAAATAAACAATTGAAAAAAATCAGTTTGGCAACTCTGATCTACTTTTTAAAAGAGAAATAAACTATGAAGTTTTAATTTATTTCAACAGATTTTTTATTACTTTTACGTAACTAACTATTTTTACAAAAAGCTAATTTATAGAAAAGACAAGTATACGCCCCACTTCACTTATTATAATATTTTTAAACAATTTTCAATTCTTTCCTTTTGGAATTTATTTATACATTAAAGATGATTTTTATTTAATTTATTATTCAACTCTAATCTTTTTAAGTCTAGTACTGTCTGGCTACAGTTGTGGGTAAGAATATGTTTATTTCTGTATTTCTAGAAATTATTTTCAAATTGACGTTTAGTCAATACTTTGTTTCATGTGTAGAACTTCAATTTTACAAAACAGGACAAAGTTAGTAAATGGGTAGAATTATTATTGCAACATTGTCGTCGTAAATCATTCGAACTGCATCTACTTTTGCGTTCCAGATGCCAAGACATCTTGATTCCGTTTATCATTTTAACATCATAGAACCTGCTGTCAGCAGAATAATTACATAAATTTTCTCAATTGATGAAGCCTATGAATCGAACATAATCAAATGGCCCGCAGCAAAGTCATCACAATAAATTACCAATGTAATTGCGCATCAAGTACACATCGATTGGCCAAATAATTGCTACCCTCTTCTGGATGTCTATGAGTATTTTAATTTGCATCTTTCGCGATCCCCTCCTCCTCAACCATCTGATGGTCGTTCGTCCTCATGGCCATGGTTCTTAATGGTCAATAAATATGAGATTCCAATCGCAGGCGCATTCGCACTCGCAATAATCACCCATAAACATAAATAAGCTTCATTTAAAACCCCTAGATCCGGCTGATTATAAGTCAAACCAGTCAAACCTACATATACACTTCCCGAACCATTTCGAAACCGAACTGAACCAATATTGCTGTAGGACAAATCTTAACATGTCAATTGACTAACTCCTTGTTTTTGTTTCCCTTTCAGATTAATACACCCGTCCATAGCCACCACAAAATGCTGTCACGGAAACCAACACACTCACTGGCCGTCGTAGTCGCCGTCCTCTGCCTGCTTGCGTCAGCGGCAACAGCAGCCCGTCGATCGCGAATAGACGTTCCAACAGCTCAAGCTGCGGCAGCCATCTCATCAGAATTTACAAATTCAGATGATGCTTCAACAAATGACAACATTGCCACTGCAACGAGTGACGAACAAGTTCAAGTAGCTGTGCCTGCACCAGGTAGTGATGGCGGTCTTGTAGTTGCACCAGCAAGTGGTGCATCTCCACCAACACCGCTCCAACAGTCATTGTCTTCGTCATCAACGGACGATCAATCATCATCGTTGTCCGCCGCCGCCGCGCAACCAGCCCAAGAGTTAAAACCCCAAGAGGCTGCCGCTGCTGCAGCAGCAGCAGCAATAGTGCCTCCTTCCGATAAAGTGGAAGAGAAAGAAGTGGCTCAAGTCGCAGCAGACGCTACACTACCGGAAGATCAATTACCAAAGGGCGACGGCAGCAACAGCAGCAGCAACAACAACAACAATGCCGAGGACAATGACATCCAAAATGCTAATGGACCCGGCGTCGAAGAATGCGATTCCGACATGATTGGCTTTGAGATTATTACCGGGTGAGTTACCAATTTTTCGTTAGATTCCTCAAAATTTACCATTGTTAGGTACGAGAACGCTTTCTTCCATCATCATCCTTAGCCCTTTGATTCCTTGAATAAGATCATCTTCTCCCAGTTGCAGTTGCAGTTAGAGTGATGCAGTTATGCATTTGTGCATCAGTCCTTCCGCATGGCAATTGTTCCTTCTGCAAAAATATGTACGAACGTGATCTTTGATTGATTCTTCTTTTTCGATTTTACAAAAATGGTTTCAAGAACCACGACCATCATGATGAAGATCCACCGACTACGAACGATGAGGATGAGGAGGACGATGAAGAGCTGACGGACAGAGCGCATGTTGCAAGTACGTTATGCAATCTCATGGTCTTGTTCCTTTTCTTCGTAGTCGTTGTTGTCGTGTCCGTCTTTGGAACGCATATTGTGTGGACTCATCAAAACTGACCGTAAAGCTGGAGAATCAATCAAAACATCACAATGACATGTAATTTTCAAGATAATTAGGGTTTATTGGTGAAGATGTGACCAGGATGTTGTTGAAGCTAGCTAAAAAAAAAAAAAAAAACGATAGACAGAGATAGAAGATGCACGATCTTACCGGTAGACCAAATAAAGACCCGTAATTAGATGTAATTGGACGCGCCACATTAACTTGTACATATTAATGTACATACTCGTACATATAAAAAGTCGTACTATTCTGATGCTGCGTGATTGAGAGATTTTTCTTGATTCTTTAAATGGCTGGTCGAAGAGAAGATACGGAAGACCATCAGGAAGAAGAGGTTGGTCGTTGAAGATAAGGTTCAATTCGTGAGCAAATCAGCACAGCAGATGGTGGTATTATTTTATTAGTATTAGTTGAGGATGTTGTTTGAAGGTCGAATGTTTTTTAATTGAAAGAAATAGACGTGTAGAATTTTAGAATGCAACTAGAGAGTGAAGATAGCTTACTCAATGTCTTTTTAGCTCGAAATAGTTCGAAAGTGCACACAACGAAAATAAGTAACTACTGAACTCATGTCAAAAGTTAAATGAGCTTGAAATTAAGGATGATTTTTTTTCAATAGCGATATTTTGCAGCTGAAATGACGTGACAGATTTTTGTCAAACAATGCGAAGTGCGAAAAACCAAGAAATTGGAACAGAGAGAGCTTGAAAACGTCAATAAGAACAAATGCCAAAAAAGTCTTGTACTTTAGCGTAAAGACGTCGTTTTCATCAGAAAACTGTCAAAATAATTGAGATAAAGCATCGAGCACAATAAGTTGTTAATCATCGGCCATTACGCAACTTAAAACAAATTTCCGAAATTTTTTACTTAGCGTTTTTTTTTTTTGTAATTTCAAGTTGACTTTTGTTCACTTAAAACTTTCTTATTGAAAAAAAGAGAATTTTTACTCTCCAAAATCTATTATACCAGAAAATATTGAACCACGCTTATGCAGCTAGAAGTTAAAGTTTCCTGCAACTTATTAACATAATAATTTGTGCTCTGTCATATAAGAGAATGCAATTGAATTAACAATTGCTCAAGTGAGCATCTTGAAGTTGTAGGCAGCAAATTCAATAGTGACGAAAAATCTAAAACAACTCAAACATAATTTCTATAAATATTTCAACTCGAACTACATTTTCATGCATTTTTCAACTCATCCTGAGAAATGTATCACAAACCAACTTTATGAGTTAAATGAAACGTGAGTTATAAGTAACTTTTAGTTATAGATTACCAAGAAAACACAGGTAAGCTGTGTTTTATTCGCTACTGGGTAGCTAGGACAGCAAACATTTTTCTCAGCAAACAACAACAATTTGATTGCTGGCAAAGAAGCCACACAAAATAATGACAGTCGTGCTGGCGATATAATGTAAAGTGAGTTATACAGCACTGAATAAAACACAATTATTAACTACAGTAGTAATGTAGATACTGCGCAGTGATTACCACTTTTTATCCGTTTTTTATCATGTTAACTTTATATCGTTTTAGCAAAACTAACAGATCCTAAAATTACGGTTTTCATGACGAACAAGTGTCAAGAAAAAAAAACAATAATGTAGGTTAGTATGGCAAATGAATACTGCTGTCAAATTTTGTTCTACTATTTCAAATTGAGTCAGTAGTTATTGTTAGTTAAGTTGCCGCATATTCCTTAAATAACTAACTTCCTTAATAAGTTGTCATTAATTAGTTTCCTTTAAATAAAAATGTTTTGTTCTCTTCATCTTATATTGATATCGGAAATAGATAAAATAAATCAATGTCCACTCAGAAAGATATTTTTCTCTCTTAGTGTGCTTCACTTCAGCAGCAATAAGAGATGTAAAGTAATGACTTACATTCGCATCATATATGACTTCGGTTATTGATGTAATTTCACACCGGAATGTCGTCATTAAGTTCTATTTCTATTTTTATGTGATGTGCCTCATTAGGATGTTTTTGCCTTATCCACCGACAGCAACCTACCGACGACAAGGCAAAACAACAAAGATACATTATCTAGAACACCAAACAACATACATATAACATACAAAACAACTAAATCGATCTTGATCAAAAGTTCTGATATTTCTGATTTCCAAGTGGGAAAACTTATGTCAATGAACATTCACAATGGTTTTTTTCATATGAAAATAAAAAATATAGTTATACACATCAGTCTTGTATAGATACAAGTATATCTATTGATTCACTCAATTCTTCAAGTTTGCAACTTTGATTTGTCGATATCGTTTGATCTCATCACCTCTTCAAACAAAATTACACACACACAAAAGAATCTTTTCTTTGGCGCGGAAAAGCGCGCAAAATAATAATAATAAAAAAAAACAACAACAACAAAAAGATAGATTCGTCCATCAGCAAGAGATTTTCCTCACAGAAGATTTAAAGTTTTCTTTATAAAATATGTAGTTGGTTTCCTTTTTGCTCGGAAAGGAAAAACTTCTTACACAGAAAAAAAACCCACACACACAAAATACAAACGAACACTTCAAATCAATTATCCATTACGATGTACCATCAAACCAAAGGCAATCCGCATCTATTGGGAGCTTGGTCTTTAGATGATCATAGATCAAGCCCTTCTGTATCATTTAGAACAACCGACCATCAGGCTTGGCCATAAAGCCAGTGCGGCCGGCTGCTGGCTGCTGGGCGACGGATAGATAGATAGATAGATAGATAGATACTTGGTGTTGTTGATAGATCTAAGAAGATATCTAATGATGGACTCAATGAGTTTCCTCTCTATGGGACCAATGAGCAATGAAATGCCTGGACGTGCAAATATTCCAATATTATGCCCATCACACTACTACTTCTTCTGACTCCTGCGGGACCAGGCTGTAAAATCAACCGAAGACTGTCGGTGGTAGATATGTCTTTGGAATAACATGAATTATTGTAGATTCATTGAACTTGAGAATACATAGATTGTTGTAGGTATCAGATTCTATTTCTATGGTGAATGAAGTTTGTTTTTCAAGGAGTAACGAGTATCGAAGAACTTGATAAACTGCACGTTTGAGTGACACGATCATTGTTCGAGATTTTAAACTCATAAGGGCTTAAGGGGGGGTTAACATAAACATACATACCTTGGTTGGGAAATGTCTATAAGATTTCTATCATAAGTGTACGGAAACTAGAAACATGGACACCATACATTTCCGTCAGCAAGTTTTTCACTAAGTTCGATCACTTTTGTATATCTTTGTTCTGTTTTCATAGTTTTACGAGATTGATGCGTTTTTTTACACCACTTTATGTCAAAGTTCATAGAAATTCATCGAAAATATTTTCTCATACTTTTACTATGTGCAAATTTTGTAGATATCATTGTGACCTTTCTCCATCCATCACTTTATCATCTCTTATACCACGAAATGATCGATCTTTTGCTCTAACGGTCTAAAATCAAATCTTATATCATTCTTCCTGCTGTCGCACTTCGCCTCTAAAAACGTGCCAATCTATCGTTCAATCAAAATCCAACGATCGATTGCCAGTGACCGAACCGGATCGACAATGAGATTGTGTAAATCCAGAAGATCATCAAGAACTTCTATTTCTAAGCAAGATACAAATCATAAGTTGAACTTACCTGCAATAAAATAGAAATAAAAAATTATTAAAAAAATAGATTTATATAGAAAAATCAATTTGTTAACGTTAATCAGTAAGTTTTTTTACGGTATTTTTGAAGAAAAAAAAAATGTAAGATAGATTCATAGACACAAAATTGTATATAGATACATTTATTTTGCAATCAGATTTTTATATGTAATATCATTGTGATCAACAAATCAAATTGCAAAAGATAAAATTTGCAATCAACCTTGTATAAAATTGAAGAAGTGAAATGCGGATGATGGTTTATGTGGAAGAAGGTAGCCAGCTATGAAGGAACAATTTTGCGACGTAGTTTGGAGATACAATTTGAACACAAAATTATTATTTATTACACTGGTTTGTGTGTGCATTGAAGCACTTTCGAAAACGGGTATTTTTTAACCAGCGTGAGATAGAAATTTTTGACGGCTTCTGTTCAAGATCAAAGAGTGATTTTGATTGGGATTCATCTTTTATCGATTTTGTAAGTGAAGATGAAAGAAAATTAGACAGTTACTTCATAAGAGTGGGATGAATCGAGAGATAGAAAGAGAAATTTTGGAATTATGCTCTTTTAGAATGCTTGTGGCTTGTGACATTTATCCTTCATAAAAATAATGTTTGTTTAAAGACTAAAGGACCCCTTGTTGCCTATATTCTTTTTCTTGTGTTGTATCATCTGATAGCTTCAATAGCTAAGGTTCAGTTTCCCCAGTGCAAACATTGATGTTTGAAAGATATGTATGTTCGGCCCAATACTGTCTAGCCAGTGATTTTTTTCCTGACCAAAAATTGAACAAAAATTTGACTTTGCTGTCGAAAACTTAAAGCTTGAATTTAATAAAAATTTTGGAAAGCAATTAAGCGGGAATTTTGTAATGTGTTTGCAAATTTTTCCGTATTTTTTGTTTTTTTTCGAATAAAAGAAGTTTAGGTATTGTTAACTTTGGAATTCCACAAGGAAGACATCTGGAAACTATACTTTTAACTAGTACCAAATTATTATTTTGAAAGCTTAGCGGCCGTAGTTAAAATATTTAAATTTGTATTTATTTCATTCTGTCAACTAAGAAAAACAAAATATTTAAAAATAATAGATGCAGAAAACATGCTTAGTACATGAATACATTTAAAGCAATATGTTAAACTTTAAAATTTAGGAAGTGTGAATTTTAGTAATAGCCTAGAAACATCATTATTTTCGAACTACAGCTGTCAATTTTTTCATTGCAAACAGGTATACAGAAATATTTTATCTTGTAGTGTTTCAGTTCTACTATTTTTTGAACTTAATGTTTGTTAATTTGGCAGCATTTTATTGCATAAATAGCTACTAATTAAATGCGGACACTTAATGTTTTCCAGACAAGACTATATTTTTTCCATTTTTGATCTAATTTGACGGATAAAGTGAACAATAAATAAAACAACCATTACAGTATAATTTATTTTACAATCCCTTATCAACTTTGAATACGTAGATATTAATCAATTGAAATATTCATCTTTTCTATTGAGTAAATTTTCATTTTCTATTTTCATTTTTTTTTTTCAGATATGTATTCTCAGCACCAGGAAAATTATTGGACTCCCTTCCCGGAACACTCATGTTAACTGATTGTTTGGAGGCATGTCAGAGCAATGAAACATGTCACGCTGTTAATTACGAAACAGGACTTTGTGTGCTCTTCTCGGCAAATGCTGATAAATTGCCAGGTAATTTATCATACTAAATACACAAGAATTTTGTGCGGGATTCCTTTTGTATTTTATTTATTTTTAGTGTAAGACCTTTGAGACATTTCGACATGAATAAAGTAAATTAAGGATCTTTAATATATCACTTTTTTTGTCCTTAAATTTCTCGCTTTTTTAATAGAACAATTACTTGCTTGTAACAGAAACTCTTTTAGAAAGGGTGATTCATCGTGAGGTTTAATTTTCGATAGACTTTTTTTGACAGGTCACGCTTGACTCTTCGTTTTCATTAAAAATGATGAAACCAATTAAGGTACCACGGGGCGTATACGCACTTTTCTCATTTTATTGAAATTGTTAAATTCAATTACTTTATTTTCAAATCTATAAAACAATGATAACGGGAGTTAAATATTGTACACACTTATGGTTTGCTAATTTTTAGTCTTGACATAATTTTAAAAACCCGATATTTCTATATTGGGTTACAAAGTGTTTAATCTGAACATTCGCTTTCAATAAATTACTCAAAACAAGCTCTTTAATATAAGATTGTGTTAACTTTCTCTTTTTCATTTTGAAATGGTTTGATTTTGCAAATTTCGCATTTAAATATTTCAAACAGTTTTTATTTCGCAATATTATAATATTGAATTAGCTCTTGTTATCATAACCATTAAATTAATTTGTATATCAAACGACGTTAATTGAAATTTGTTTTAAAAAAATCTTATAGGAACATAGTTCGCATGATAAAATCTTGCGAAATACATTGCGACTCAAACAATCGCAAGAGAACTATTGCAAAATCCCAATTTCGTGTGTAAATTCAGATGTTAGTTTACGAAAAAAAGTTATCTGATGAATAAAAATTCGAAAATTAATTTCCGTTCAAACAACCAGTACCTGTTAAAGATGATCACTTTACCAAACAAATCAGATAAAATGCAAAGAAGTAACACGCCCTCAAAATCAGTATATAGAAAAAATATTTAATTAGTCTTGTCTATAAGAAATAAAATAGAATGGTTCACAATATTTTTACATCGAATAAAATTGAGACAGCATCATTTTTTCTCTTCTTAAAAATGCAAATCGCTTTCCAATCAAAATTGCATTTGCAATTATTTTTAACCTTCTAAAAGTTTTTAATCTAAAACCAAATTAAAAAACAAAATGAATGCATCCAATCAGTGCATATTTATAATTGGAACAAGAATTAATAGTACTTATTTGCGTAGGATTTTAATCTATAAATATAAACTATGACGTTAGACCCTTTTTAAGCAACGTCTAGACTTGTGGATTAAAAAATCTAGCTTACTGTCATTTCACATAAAGTTGTAAAACTTGTACTTTCATTAATATCCACGTTTGTTCAACAATGATGATGTTAAAGTACCCCATACATATGTCGTATATAGGCATAATCGTAGGAAGAAATCAAAAAATTCTATTTTCACTTAATCCAGTTTTGGAATTTAATTGCAAAACTTAAGTTACGCACAAAACATCCAATCAACACGCATATCAGAAGGCGTTAAACGCACAGCATGCGCGAACGTGGGAAGGTGGCCTGGTTTGGCCTGAAATAAACGCTGAATTCTATGTCCTCCAATCGTGTTCAACATCAATTTGAATATCCTAGTTTAATTAACTTTTCAATCTCCAACCGAGACATGCCTCCGCAAAAAAAGATACATATTCCATCTAACCTAAAACCGCAGTTTGATATCGAGTGTTTATCAATAAACGAAAGTTTTCAATTAATCCAAAACGTCAGTATTCCATCGATGTGGTTGAGATACCCGTGCTGATTAATATTTCTTTTTAAAGACAAGACCGGATCCGTGAAGTCTCACGTTTCGTGCAATTTGTTCAGATTTATGTACGAAGGTCCTTCGACCACAATGATGATGAGGTGTTAATGAGGTTAACAGAATCCAAGAACGGAAACACGGAAACCTATGCAGTGTGTGTATTTTTGTACACGAACGATCTTTTTATAGAATCCCTCATGGTCTTCTGTTCCTCTTTAAGTTGGATCTTTAACCAACCAACCTCAAGAACAACACAATCTTTAAATATAGATAGATAGATAGATAGATAGATAGATAAGTTATAAAAGTGAAATGAGCTACTGGGTTTTATTAATTGGTAACATCTTTTTTTTCTGTTTTGTCTTTTATATGGATGCAGGTGCTCTTACAAAATCTCAATTCCCGGTCTTCACAATTTATGCACAGAAAACATGTTTGGGTGTCCGTCCATGTGCTCGGGCCTGGTGCGTGGATCGCGTTCAAGGATACAAATTGAAGGGACAGAGCAAGCGTACGATGACAGTCAACTCGAGGCGGGATTGCTTGGAATTGTGCTTGGGCGAAACGGAATTCACATGCAGGTAAGTTTTTGGTTGCAGCTTCTGCTGCACTGCAGTTTGTGATGCATATGCAGGCAGCGGCAGATGACGGTGTTGCTACTGCTGCTAAATATAAATACACATTGGTATATACATGTATATATGCATGACATTATTGCGACGCCTTTAATAATGGCCAGGAAAATATATAAATTAATTAAATTGCAAATCGACAAATGGACTTGAATTGTGACTTTAATGGGGTTTTAATGAAAGTGTTGATAAAGAACTAATATGGGTCTCTAAAAATAGTGACAGCGAGTATTATATTTGTTGAAGTTGGTCGGTTTGTGAGTGATAATTTACATTGTTGCAGTTTGTTTGAAATTTCCATTCTTTTTGAACTGCGAATTGAATGAGTCATTATTTAAAATGGGTACTCGAGTGACGACCATTTCCATAAAAAGGTAAAAGTGACAGCTAAACATTAAGTATATATTGACACTTGACAAGTGAAGTATTTTGAAGTAAGCTTTATATTGGTTGAGCTTTTATTTATTTTGAAAAGACACATTTCCAATTTTTGAAGCATATATAGTTTCGAAATTTCGTATGTGGGATATTCGCCAATAAAACGTTTATATTGCAACACATAACTTCATTGGCTTCAATTTATTCAGTTACCGTCTAAGTGTAGACATTTTTATGTGAGATTTAAAGTTATTTCATTTCATAGCCAAAAATATATTTTAAAATTGTTAGAGGGGTTTTTAACTAAACTTGGGATAATCAACAAAAACAAAAACTATGAAATTTTACTGAAACTTAAAATTATTTTTAAAAAAAATATTTATTTGTTAAGATTAAATAATTTGTTAGATTTTATTTTTTTTTTCCGAATATCCCAGACATAAAAGGTTCGTAAAATCGTTGATTGTTTTTCAAATTGCTTGAATTTATACTTATTTCTTATTTTTTATGACTATTAAATTTTTTTTTTAGTCATGAATATTCTATTCTGCGAATATCCCACTCAAAGTTCAAAAAACTTTTCAAGAATCTTTTAATATTTCAGAGGTGATGTCTTAGATAATTCATATACTTAAGTCATGGCAATAACCCAAACTTATATGACTCTTTTTCCCAATATCCCACATAGGTACACATATAAAATACATATTTGATACTTAAATTTTACTTAATTTTTTTGTTTCTTCACTTTATGATATATTTTAGAAAGTGGGAAGTCTATTTTGTGAATATCCCAGATAAATTTTTGTGATATTCAATTCAAATTTTTATAAAATAAGTTTACAAAATATCATTGAATGACCAATTGCTGAAACTGTCTGACTCTTTAGTAAACTATAAACTCGTACTTTTTGTGAATAACCCACACATCATATGAATATCTATAAAATTTATGTATGTCTTCAAAAAAATCCATAGTTGGAAAATTATAGTATTTACCTCAACAAACATATTCTTTAACGAATATCCCACATTAAAGATGGTCGGACTTTAACTTTTGTGTTAAATTTGTTAATGAATGCTTTAGAAATCCTCTTGTTTTCCGAATATCCCATTTGATATATACTTTTTTTAACGAATATCCCACTTGTGTACATATTAATTGCAAACAATTTTGCTTGTCGAGAAAGGTGCTCTATAAATACAACGCATATTTAAACTATTTTGCGAATATCCCATATGAGGTGCTAACATCCTAAAACTAAAACTTTAGCTATAGAATTTCTTGTAAGCAGACAGCTAACTTTAAGGGACTAAAACTTTTGATTTAAAAATAACGAGGCACAATTTAATGCTCTCCTTTGTTCTTGAAAGTGATGGTTTTAATTTTCCATTTTCTATTTTTGCATCTGAATCGCCTCTTCCATTGCGTGCGAGTATAAAAACTTAACTATTTTAACCTTTTCAATTGACTGCACACATAACACAGACTGTCAGTATGGCCTTCTGAACTCCTGGACAAGCATAAAAATACAAAGTGTCCGAGACTATAAAAGTCAAGTTAATGTTAACCATGACAACCTATTCAATCTGTCATCGGCTTCTTCTACAAACAACCAAGATGTCCAAACCACATGCTGTGGTAAAGATTTTATTTATAGACTATTTTATGTTTATTAATAAAAATGTATTATCCTTGAAAAATAATATTCACCTCACAAATCAGTCTCAATTTATGTTACTTGAAAATTTATAATTGATGCGGCAAAAATATTGATTGATTATGATTACACATATTTAATTTTGTTATATCGCAAAGTCCTTGAAAAATATTTTAATTAAAATTCCAACACGAATAAATTTCATCACCAGAAAAAATATTCAATACAAGGAAATTGTAATATTTTCCAATCAAGTGAAGAAATCAATTCTTTCTCATAACTGGAAAAACAAAAGACTTCGAGAAGAGTCACGTTTGGTTTCTTAATTCGCACGGAATCAGTTGGAATTTTGCATTCAATTGTCTTTGCTGCCGGATTCCATCTAAGTTGCAATGTCCTAACTTTAAGATGCTTTGACAAAGGTACAACACTGAATCACGACCGAAAACGGTGATGATGATGGTGATGGTGACAACGAAATGGAGGACGGACGTCTTCTTTGCGAAAAGATCTCATAATTAACCACAAAAATGGACATAGAAGGTGTTCTTATCTCTGAGAAGAATTCTCTCAGTTCTTCACTCCTCCAAAGACTTCTTGAAGTCAAAACTTGGCAGGGGTATATGTTTCATCTTCTAACCAACAGATGGTATCATATGTGTGTTTGATGGACAATTGCAGGTGAATTCCTTCTTCATTGCCAGTACACGAAAAGAACCCACAAACAAAAGAGGAAGGCGTTCGTTTTCATATGGAAGCCTTTAGCCACCTGCAGCGTTGCATCACTGCATTGCTGCATCTCTACATCGCTGCAGTGGATTGTAACATTTTGTTTGTGGTTTGGTATTCTCTTAAAAATGGTACACAGAAGCTGTCTAGGTTGGGTCTAATTAAAAAATTAAAAGCCACATGATCACAACCGGGCACAACATATGATCATCCTATGGGCAGTACCTTCCTGATGCACCCGTCGCGTCCTCGTTCGTCGTATAGCCCTGCACTTGATTCCAAGAGAAATGCCTACTCACATCAGTCTTGCAGGAACACCTAGTATGTATAGAAACAGGCATCATCAGACGAAGGTATAAAGCCAATTCAAGAAGTCCATTATGATCATTAAGAAAAAAACGTGCTCCAGCCGTATACCCTCGTATATTGAGGTTTTATGTGACTTGTGCCTTGGATCAAGATTGTGGTGTGGTGGGACGGTGCTTTGGTGTAGTGCTCGAGCGGGCAACCGCACATTCGAGTTTAACCTATCATTTTTCATTTTAACGCGCTCAACGCACACGTTCAACTTTGGTTGGGGTTTAAAGCGAATTCAACTATCGAAGTTGGACATAGAAAGAAGACCGAAAACGATAACTTGGTTGTTTTATTGCCTTCGAGACCTCGAGACCTGTGCAAGGCTCGAGCGACGACGACGATCATCCGTAGTCGTTGTATGAGTATATAGAGACTTTTGTTTGAGATTTGAAAAAGGTGAATGAATTTGTGGCAAGTTGGGGGGCACTAATCGATAGTTTCAATGACTTAAATGGCACCAATTTTTGACATTTTAAAGGATTAACAAAAGGTGTTCGAATATCCGTTTACTTCTTGACATGACCAGTCGACTACATGACACAATAATTTTTGACAAAAGTAGTCAAAAGAGTGATAAAAACGAGTCTATTGTCTGCTTGCCGCTTTAAATTAAAATTCTTTATGAAGAGTTCAGATGGGCTTTAATTGAGAGCAACTATTGAAAACTACACATTTCAGTCCTCATTTTGATTCAATTTGTGTTTTTGATTGGAAATTTTATAGTAGATTAATTAAGTTCATTGTCTTCATGAAAAATTAATTTATATGAACAATTTTACGAGTATTAAAGAAGGGGATTAACTTCCCATCTGAGAGAATTTACTAGACGACAATAAATCTATCTTGCGATACTGGTGCCATCAAACGGTGAGGCTGAGTACTTATATGTAGGACCATATGTACTTTTGAACTAAAAATAACAACTTTAAACTCTTAAATCGCTCTTGAAAAAAATGACATGTCTAAGCAAACATTCTATTTTTTAGAAAAAATATTTGACAGTTTTTGATTTACAATCTAATGTGACATTTTGCCATTCTGTTATTCTCCCTCTTGCTTTAATCGATGAAACTTCTGAATCCTGGTAGGTCCAGATCGAACAGTACCGAATCGCTGTTCTTGAGTTTTTAGTGTTCGTTTATAACACTCTAATTTTATCCAATATAATTTCGGGGTATATAAAGATTTTGGAAAACTTGAAATGTCTTCGGTCATGAGAAAGATCCTTAGAAATCAACCAACTCATCTTATCCCTGACCATTTTACAGATGAATATGTACTTAGGTCCAACTTCAATACCTCTTATACAAATTAAACTATATTTCTCTTTGGAAATGTATTCGAAAAAAGTAAGGAAGTATCGAGTTCAACAACCGCCAACTTAAAAAATCGTGTCCACGTGTGCGTGTCTTCATGACACATTTTTCGAAGAAGCTTGCCCCATGACTTTTGTCTTCAACTCCTGTGGGACTCACCTTCGTTCTACTTTTTAGTAAGTTGACTAATTAAAATTCAGTACAAAGTTCTTTATGTCAATTGATGCAAAAAATTAAAAGAACCCACTTCGGTGATTCTGAGCGTGTCCTACATTGAAGAGAGCCATCATCATCATTACCACTCTATCCCCGATATATCCTCCACATCAAAGTCATTCCTGCATGCAAACCATCAATAACATCATCAACAACAACAAAAACAACAACAAAAATAAAATCCCAGTATAAAACTCGTAAACTACCGGAACAGGTTCACAATCAAATCACCCACCAAATCGCATGAAAATTGTTGCATCAAGACGGGAAAATCATCAAACCCGGCAACAAGTTGTGTTTTTTTTTTTTTTAATTTGTTTAATGCCCTATAGCTGCAAAGCGTTGCCATACGATGCATTGCTGCATCATTGGGACCATCAACCCACATCAATCAATCTACGCTACAAAACCAAGCAACCAGCACACACTCACACACAGATGGAATTGCTGTTAAACAGGATGCTTTTGCAACCTTCCAACGACCGAAGACGACGAAGGTTCCAAATGCCAATGGAACAACATCAACGTCAACATCAGCTCCAAGAAGGAAGCCCAAGCGAAAGAGAGTTCTCCATCACGGAAAGAACCAGAAGTTCAACTTTCTTCGCTCACTCGCACTCGCACTTGATCGCCCAGAGTTGTGCAGTGGGTTTTTTCCGTCTGTTTCTGGGTTTGTAACTATTTTTCGTCTTCCTAACTTGATCAGTCGTATCGGAAAAGCAAAGGCTGCTTTCGGGATGTTGTCCAATGTTTGGAGGAACAAATCTCTCAGCTTGAATACAAAGCTACGACTGTTTAACTCCAATGTCAAATCAGTTCTGCTATATGGATGCAGCACCTGGAAAATAACAACTACAATAACCAGAAAACTGCAAACCTTCGTCAACAGGTGCCTTCGAAACATCTTAAGGGTTTTCTGGCCTAATCGTATCTCGAACGAGGATCTACATAGACGAACAGGTCAGGAACCCATAGACACCATTATACGAAGGCGCAAGTGGCAGTGGATTGGACACACGCTTCGAAAAGGTAATGACTGCATTGCTGTCCAGGCAATGCAGTGGAATCCGCTCACACAAGAAGGAAGAAGAGTTGGTAGACCGAGAAGCACGTGGAGAAGAACAGTCGAGGAGGAATCTGCGAGATTGGGAAAGAGCTGGAGGGAGCTCAAACACATCGCTGGAAACCGTACACGATGGCGCGTAGGTGTAGTTGAGGCCCTATGTCCCGCTAGGGAACACCAACGGACTTCATAGGTCTGAGGACCTAAGTAAGTAAGTAAGTAACTTGATCCATTGGATTCTAATCCGAACATTGAGCTACCTACTTATGTGTCTCTCTAATTAAATCCATTTCCCTGATGCTGCAATTGCAGAAATCCTTGTGGCATCGTATTTCACGATCATCATATCGTTGTGTTGGCCTAAGACGACGACGAAGGCCATCGGCAGAATGAAGATACAAAAGTATCTTCGTTTGTGTATACTCGTATGAATCACAACAACAACAAAAAAGAACAGAAATTATTAAAATGCAAATATAATCATCACTCAAAGTTAACCGTTAACTATAAAGGTCATCTATTAAGCCAGATAAAGAGTTGAGATAATAGAATAGAATGAGACACAGCTATATCCAATTGCAATTCCCCAATCCAGGAACAGCTCCAGACACAACGGAACGCAACAACAACTGCCCAGTCTCAACCTCAGCCTCGGCCTCAGTCTCAGTCAACAAGAACGCGCAAAGTATCTAAATCAGTCAAACAGTTTGATATCCCCGATCCATTGGATACAAAAGAGGAATTCTCCCAGACTCTAAAGCCCAAGGAGCTACTAAGTATCTAGTTGTGGTGGTGGCGGTGGCGGTGAACTGGTATGGATATACATATTATACATCTCGGAGGTATAGTGCATTTTAAATAGCTGTAATAATCTCACCAATGTTTTGATGTTGATGAACTGTTGCCAAGACTAAGCAACAAAACTTCTGAATGTATCTATATAAGTCAGAAATTATATCTCAACATGGAGAAGATCATGTTGTTGTTTTGGATTACATGCGTCCTCCTCTCCTCCCTTTTTTTTCACTCCCTCCCCCCTTGTCTATTGTACTATGTTACAAAGTTGGTCGGAGCAAAACTCTTTAACATTAAATTATCAAGATTATGCTTTGATATGTTTTTGTTTTTATACATGATGCCGGGAAACAGTGCTGCCAAGTGTGTAAAATTCTAAAAATGTTAATTATTCATTTTAAACATGTTTTTTGGTTGCTAAATATGCTACATCGCAAAATTTAACATGGAAAGCAGGAACAACTGCTTGCACTATAGCGTCGAGCAAATTAAGTTGCTAATCTTCGTCCACTAAGCAACTTGGGGCAACTTATCGGAATATTGACTGAGATTTGTTTGTTTGTATTTTTAAGTTGACTTTTGTCTACTAAAATATTTTTCATTATATATCCCCCAAGTAAATGAATTTTATAATTAGTTGCATAGTAATATAATTTGAAGAAGATATTGAACCACGATTATGCAACTGGCCTTTAGAGTTGCCTGCAACTTACTTCCATAGTTTCTGCTCTCTTATATAAAAGCAAATGCAATTCAAATATGAATTCTTCGGGGAGCAACTTAAGGTTGTGGTTGACAGGCTTAAGAACATAAACCACCGTTTTCCAAAGACTTGCAGCAAATTCAAGAGTGAGGAAAACTCGAAACCAACTAAGTCTACATTTCCATGAACATTTCAACACGACCTATCAAAAGAAAATAGAATAAATCAACACAATCAGTTGTTGCTCCAATATTCTACAAACCACTCTTACAGATTTGTGATTTAGGCAGTTCCAAAGTTAATTTGCCAATTTGGCAGCACTGATACATATTGGGACAAACTGTGCTGCCAACTTAGAAAGAAATCAAATCCCAGAATTCTTTATATTAGTCCTTCAAATTGGACACTTAAGTGCTTAGAAAAAAACTAAAGATAGCTTCCAAATTATTTTAGAAAACATTTCATAGTGAAAAAAGCGAAAAATGGAAGCACTTTTATATTATATTGTCCCACTGTCTGACAACTCAAAATGAATAGGGTTTACCTTGTTAGAAAAATTTAAGAGAACTATTTCATCGACAGGCATCTTGTTGAGTATCTAGATTTGTGTGATATTTTTTGTGCTACTAGTTCTACTACCTTGTAAATATTTTTTCCTTCTTCATCTTCTTTTACCTTAGACATGGTAAGTTGTCAATTTTAAACTAGATACAAACATATTTAGAATTAATAATTTATTCAACTTGATTTGCTCTTGAGGGGGTCTTTCAAGACTTCTTGTTTAGAAAGACACATAGAGACAGATACTCATGGAAGAAGAGTCACTTCTCTTCTTTAGGCCCATAGCATAGGATAAAGTGTTTGCATTGTGCGAAGATAATTGGAAACCCTATAGAGTGTCACGTCGTCTTCAGTGGTAAGCAAAAGCAAGGATGAGAGAGAGAAAGAGAAAAAAAAAACTTTAATTAACTGTATCAAGTTTATAGAGCCATGGCTACTACTACTACTTCTACCTTTCTTCATCTTCAATGACTTGGCCAGGTGATCGAGAATTTTCCGAATCGCTATTCCGTGAAAAGCCGATTATGCAAGAACAGCAAGAGCAAGTGGTACCTCGTGTTATATGTATATGTACGTACGTAGATACAACGGGAGTAAATCAGTGTTATGCATACCTTTTTATGACGCAGTTACAGCCTATTCCATTCACTGTGGTGGTGATGGTGGAAGCACTTGCTCTTCAGATGATTTAGTAGACTTGGTTATATTGATAAAAAAGGAGAATTTATTGAATAGAGTGAAGATTATGATGAGAATAAAATTTGATTTGTTAGGTTTGTTTCTATTCACAAAGATATAAAGATTTATTATGGTGAGAAGTGAAGATCAAATAGGTCTGGCGTTGGGCGCCAATTCTAATACAAATAAAAAGAGATGTCATAGGACTTGAATAAGCGATTTAATTTGTGTTTCTTTAGTTTGATCTGAAGAGGACAAAAAGGGCGGGATATCATATTTCATCTTTGTATATATGCACTATAGGGAAGTGATTAATAGATCAATAGTATCTTAACATGTGCTTCTCGGTTGGAATTAATGAAAGATTTCTATGAGTAGATAATGATATGTCATTTTACACTTTATCCTATGAGAAATGGGGATCATTTTCAAAACTATTAAGGGACCTTTGAAGTGATGGTAATTTATAGGAAGAAATGAAGATGTAACCAGTTTGAGCTTTTTTTCACGTTTCAGGCATTGGAATATTCACTGACAAGGCATCAATTTCAATATCGAAAATCAGTGATCGCGGTTAGTAGTTGTCATGTGGTCTTCACGGTATTTTTTTTTCTTTTTTTTCCCTTCATCTTGTATTAATATCTTGCGTTGTATTGCCTGATGGTATTTGTCAATAAGATGTAGTGTCTCTTCTTCGCAGATGTATGTGATGGTGTTAAAAATGTAATGATAATAATTAATTCATCACTTCTTCGTTCTTCAATTTGTAAATCTGATTTCTAAGGACACGGACGAGAAAGAGAAAAGAAAATAACACGGTTTGTTGGGCACTTAAATAAATTATCGATTTCCAAATCTGCTTCAGTCCCAAATACCCTTTGAAGCTTTTCTTCCGCTACCGTTTGATTCAAAAAAAAAAGAAAAAAAAAGGAAGAACAAAACCAAAAGAACAAACCCATAAATTATTTCCCTTTCACATATCACATCTGTAATTTAAAGAATTTTGCATTCATTTATGTCGTTCTTTTCGCCTTCGTCAATCTTCGCATTCATTCTTGAGACCCGATTTCTGCACAAAATTTATTCAATCAGTCGACGAATGGTTCAATGAACTGCATATAAAGCAACAAATCGTCAGTTTTGTCTTCACATTTCCAAAAACCAAAAAAAAAAACTCATATGAAGAATTCCCCAAAAAGGGGTTTTTCTTGATAAAGTGGATTAATAACGGGGCAACAGGTTGCACAAAATCAGGATCCATTTATTTTTGTTTTTTTTTTTACTTTTTCTTTTGCGAAAAAGGACATTGAATGATTTGTTTTCTGTCGAATTAACAACTAAAAAATCACGTTTTCTTCAAAAGATCGATGGGTTTGATTTGCCCCAAAAAACAAACGTAATTATCTGATTGTACAATTGAGTTTTTTTGGCATTCTTAAGACATTGCCGCTGCTGATGGGGCGTGAGATTCTGGTTTGTTGTATAATTTAATATTTTTTATTTGGTGATTTTAATGAAAGATACAAGAAAGGGGTATTCTGAGTATTTCAACATGGGAATTTGTGTGTTTAAGGGATTTTTGGAATGTCATTGGTGCCCTACAATTTGGAAAGAAGAACTTAATTAAGATAAATAAGTTGTAGGTTAACAGTTCTTTTTTTTCTCATTTGGTAACAAGATTCTGAGAAATAATGAAAAATTGTGTGTCCCACTTTAAGTTTTCTTTTTCGGGTTTGCGAATCTTTTTTCTTAAAATCTAAAAAATGACTCATGAAATATTCAATATTTAAGACAGATCGTTGGTAGGTATTATTAGTTACTACTGGCATCGACACACTTAATATTTGACAAGTGAATTGTTGTCTGCAAAAAATGACACTTAAAAAAAAGTACAATTGTCTTCATTTAAATCAATAAATTAGGAATTAAGTATTAAATTTATAAAAAAAGGTACAAAACAGTTTATTCTTTAAGAATCAATTTCATTTTCAACACCTAGGAGGTACCTTGCATTGGGCGCCATTTTTTCTATTTCAATTTAAGAAACAGGAAGCTTCTTCTCCATCATATTTTAATAGCCTTATTTCATAACAACTAAAAAGATTATGGTCATTTAAAATGTTTTCATCCCCAACGCATCCCACCACACCTTACATACCTACTGCAAAAATTCAATCTAACCTCTACAATCTTCTATAATTATTTGTCTAAATTATCCCAGTATCCCCAGCACATCATAACAATATTTAATTGACCACATTACACCCGACTGAACGGATCGTCCCACCATACCGGGCCCGGTCAGGTGCGGCTAACATGATGCGCATTTTTTCACAAATTGTATCATTTCGAATGCATCATATCTATCAAATTGGACATCATCAGATATCGATTGCTTCTGTACCGGTATATTGTATCTTCTATCTATAACATCACAACATAATGCAGAAAATCAAAACGTAAATGATTTTCTTGAAGGTGTACGGGATTGGAGTACAAGTATCTTTAAGATTCTTCTGTCAGTGAACTGATGTTACATAAATTATTAAAATGTGCAATTCACGTTCACACGAGCGGTCATGCGCCAGCGCGCAACTGTCTAATTCAAATTTAATTATAATTCATTATATCTAACCGTTTTTTTCTTCATGGGTTTTTCTTCTTCATACACCATGAATTATATTGACCATAATATCGGTGAAATGAAGATGTATTTTGCCCGGGCGCGTTCACAATGAGTTCGTGATTTTTGCTGATGTAACGTGTAAAGAAGTGAAGAGCAGTAGTCGCAGAGCCGCCGCTGGGCCACGCCACAGTCCAGGCTGTTCGCATTAGAAAACAGCAAGGTGTATAGAATGTCATAGATCGGTCTAATATTACATTTCCTGCTCGAGGCAGTCTTCTTTTTTTTTTTCGTCCAGCTTTCTGGGTTCTTCTTGATTCCTGGTCGTGTTTTCATGCAATTAGAACCGAATCACCGACAATTTTATGCTATTTTTTTTTCAAACTATTTCCATGAGATCTTCAATGGCGCTTGATTGCACACCTTCAAGCCACTGCCGCCATCGTTGTTGTCGTTGTCATCGTCGTCGTCGGATCGATTAGCATTTCCGACTTAGGTAATCGAGTGGGATATTTGAAAGGAATGTTATAGCAAAATGAAAAGCACTGATAGTGGTCATTAATCTTGGTAATATGCTTGGCTGTAAGCTCCTGGAAGATATCTTCACTTAGAAGAATTCCAAAGAATTATAATAGAAACGCTTCGAAAAAAGGCGCCAAGAATGACAGTTCTTGTCTTCCATCTTTTTTTCGATGTTTGTACAACCTTAGCCGATAAGTGTAGTTTTTTCTCACTGCATGCGAAATTTATGTTAGAAGCACATCTGAAAAGTGAAGATTCTTGGAAGAAAAATATGAAAATTGAAATTTATTGGCAATGAAAGGGCAAATCGATTTTCATTCGCAATTGATGATGAGGAGGCACATAGGCTAGGGAAGTATAAAGAAACCAAAAAAAAAAAAACAGAAAACCTCTTTGGACATGGCCAATTTACACTTTCAAACAACAAGACTGAAAAGGTGTGGAAAGGAGAACCTTTATGCCATTGACTAATGCCCTTTTAAGACAAAAGGCCTCATACAATGTAACAATAGCCCATTATAGGGACGTTAGTTGCATTCTTTATTTAGTTTTTGATTAGATTTGCGTGGTTTCTTTTGGTTAATATGAGAAAACATTGGTACATACCTAATATTAGAAAAAAGAAGGAATTTAATGGCAGAGATAGAAACGAATTGTGGTTTGAGCGAATGTAACTTTGTTGCAGTTTTGATTTGGATACAATTTTGAATGATATTATGTAGAAAAATGTTTTGGTTTGTGGTTTGAATTAATCAAAACACAAAGTTCAACAAGATAGTTCTTTTTTTTTATTTTTCAACCATTTGAGTTTTGCCATTTGGACAATCCCATTTATTCTTATCAATTTTAGTTTTGATATTAAATGTGGGATATTCGAAAGAAAAAGTAGAGATCAGTTTCTGAGTATAAAAAACAAGATGAAACCAACAATTAACTTTAAAACTTCGATCTGTTTTTTATGGCATACTTTATTGGTGAATATCCCAAAAATGTGAGATATGGAAAGTTTGAAGGAATATTAAGAAAAAATAAAATAAAATATTTGTATGCTTCAACTGCAAAATAGAAGATCTACAATTGTATGTGGAATCCAAACGAAAGCGTGTAATACTTTTTAAAGGAACAAGATTTGACGAATTTTAGTTTGGCGAAAATCCCATGTAGGTATTTTGAATAAGAAACTTAAATCACTATGATTAAAATGTTTCGCAGTTTGCTTAGTATTGAAAACAATTGTTTTTGAATAAAGTTTATGTAACATTTATTCAAAATCCCAATCACTAACGGGTCTTTAAAATAATATCAATACTTTAAAATCCCATATTGGTATTTGTAATGAGAAACTTAAATCACAATGCTGAAAATTTTTCGAGGTTAACTAAACACTGAAAATAGTTGTCTTCTTGCAAGTTCTTAGTAAAGTATATTCGAATATCCCAATTACTAAAGTAAGCTTATGACAATTAAATTGCATCGCTGACAACGTAAACATATTTGTATACTTAATTTAATCAGTTAATGTTTTTATTATATTGGGTGTTGTTCGAATATCCCAAAAGTATAACGTTCTAAAACCCATCAAACAAACATTGTAATTTGGACAAAAAAGTGTTTGATCATTTCAATTGTGGGATATTCGTAAGAAACATTAGCAATATTTACATTAAGACTTTGGTCACCCTTTAATGATGTACTTTTTTCGTGAATATCCCCCAAAATCTGAATGAATTTAAAAAAAAAGTTAAAGACATTTGTGTATGCTTCAACTTGAAAATAGAGTAGGTACCTATAATTTATATGCCGAATCCAAACGAATAATTTGACAACAAGAAATTTTCCGTAATAAGACGTAGTGAATGTTTTAATTTTATTGGAATATCCCAAAATTAAAATGGTTAATATGCAAAAATTAAGACACCTATTAAAGTATATCAAATCACTGACTGCTAACCTAAGCTAGTTCGTCCTTCTTGACAAATTACTAATTAGCTGTTTACGTTTTAAACTTTTTTGTGAATAACCCATAAGGGATTTTGAGATATTCGATGATTAAATCATTTTATATTTTACAATATTTCGTTTTGTATCTATAATTGTCAACTCTGGTAAATGTAATGCAACAAAACTACAGCTGAAAACAAAAGAGAATTGGAAATTTTGAACTTCTCTAAAAAAATTCTAAACAGCAAGTTTGATGTTTTTTAAATTGGGAATTTCTTCGGATTAGAAGTGTTCTTGGCAGTAAAACGAGTTTAATAGCTCTTTAAATTGTCTCCTGAAAGGTATTGTTTCAAAAAAAGACATCGTCAACATTTCAAGAGTACCATTCAAAACAGTTCACTTTGCTTTTTAATTTCTAAGTAAGCAATAGCTTAAAAAGAAAATTCCATCTAAACTATCATCATTATTATATCTTTTATACCAGCAACATTGTATTGCATTTTAAAGCGCTATAAAAACCATTTTAAGACTCTGATAGCTCCGACACCGCATCACTAAGGTAGTAAAAAAATTAAAAAAAAAAAATTAGAAAAAATAAAACAATTTTCTCCTCGTAATTAAATCTCAATTTGCATTACTTGAAGTCCATGGCGCAACTTGTATTTTTTATCGAAGGCAGAAGTACTCGTTTTATTTTTTTTTTTCATGCAAATCAACCAATCCTAATGAATCAGCTTTTTATGAGGAAGAACATCATGAATCAAAATGTTGGTTCTTGTAAATCATCAAAGGCTGGTCTGATGATGAGGGGTATTAAATAACGGACGGAAACAACCGACACGACGGACATGACGTCTTGAGAAAGATGTGCTATGCAACTTTAATAGATATCATATAAAATTGTGCATCATCCTTGAAAGAACCTTTAATTATGTTGAAACATTGTAACTATATAGCATAGCAACATGTTGCGTGGAAATTTGGTTAATAAAATCATATTAAAAGTGGGCGCTAGAAACTATAAATATTTATTTTCTTTTAGTTATAGTTAAGACTTTATTATCCAAACCAAGGTATTTTAATTGAGTATACTAGCAAAAATGTTGCTTGTTTTGAATTTGTTGATACATGTGGTCATGTAAATATAAAACACCTCAAAATTCAAAATGAGATCGACGAACAAAAAATCTAATTCAAATTCATATTATTCAATAAACAATACAACAAAAGACAGCAACAAAAAAAAACATGCAACATGTTTCAAGATACATCTTTTGAAAATGTTCACTCAGAATAGTTTAAAATTTCTGTCATGTTCTCGAGATCTTTCAATGTTCTATCGCCATTTTCGATCTAATTTCAATTTAAATGACAAATTTTTCTTCACAAAAAGTCTTCTTTGTGCGGACAGAAACATGACGCCACATTGCGAATTTCTCTCACAAAACTCTACAAACATTTATTTGCTTTTCAAATTCACACAATAGATAATCCAAGTGCGAACCATTTCCTGATGTTCCCATCATCGCGCATCAGGGAAGAACAAGCTGGATGATCTTCTTCTTCTTTTTTTGTCTTGTAATTCGCGTCCAATACAAATGCACATAAATTACTTTATATCTTCTTCTGCTGCAGCAACATCACGCAGAATTATTCATAAACAAAACAAACAAATAAAAAAGAATCAAAAAAGAAAATCCTATCCTCAAGGAAACGGATACAAACGCATTGACTTCATTATAACCAGGAATACAAATCGATTTGCCATTACAAAATCAAATAATAGCAAAACGCTTACATCTGCAACAAAACTTCAAAAAAAAAGTTTATACAAAAAAGAACTATTTATTCTTGTCCCCCTAGAGAGACAATGTGCACAGGTGACATGTTTCTTATGTTCATAGGAAGAGGAGTAAAATCTTCTCACGAAGATTGTCCAAATGAGCCAATTCCACATTAGATCAATCGATTTTCACGCTTTCCTAGCAACAAAGTTGCATCACGTCATTGCCATCATCGTCGTCGCCTCGCCGTCAACAAAGACTATTCTCACTTCCCCTGGGTCTGTGCTCGAAATCGATTGAAATATGGCGGTCAAGGTGGAAAATTGTAACGCGCGCACTTTACAGCCACAGCAATTTCAGGCCAATTCTAAGGATTTATCTTCGCCTTTAACCTTGGCCCATTACAAGACTCGCAACAGTCTGTAACCACAAAAGCGTATGCGAAATCCTTTCGGGATAAATTTTGTGAAATTACTCGCGGGGTCGTTGGACATCAATAATGCGGGTCTTTTAATGGTGAATCGATGTTAAGTGCACTGCACACACATCCACATCCATCACTTGTCCCGTACAAGGAATCGTAATTACCTTGGATTACGATTGCAAAAATATATTTACCGCCACCGAGCGCCGACATAACACAGCAGCCGCAGCGCTGCATCACCATGGCGATGGATACACCACCGAAGCAATGAGATACATCACTCTCTGCAGCAAAATCGATGCTGGAAGAGTCTGCTTCTTAACCTATCTAAAGACACTGAGATTTAAAACAATAGAAAAAGACAGGCATTGGAATTTCTTTGCCAATGACGCTGAATGACGTCCCGGAGACAGAGACAACGAGGAGAAAGAGAAAGAGAGAGATCAAAGCGAAAAGATTAACCCAACAGAAGCACTAGTTAATGTGCATGAAATTCTTGAATCGTTTAAACGTCATTCTGACGTATTGGATAGTACAGAACTCGACTTGGGTATACATACAATGATCGAAGACGAAAATGACAGCATCGGAATTTCTGGTAGTGTGATTGGAATCGTTGAGCAAAGAAATAGTTTTAAGCATTCCAAACGGGAAACAAAATTGATTTTCTTATTTCAGGACTTAATTTGATGAAGAGAGAGATGGATTTAATCTATTTATAGATTTCAGCAGATCACAAATGGATTGGATTCATTAAACTATAATCATAAAATGTCAAACCAAAAACTTTCTAGATAAGTCAAAAAAGAAAGAGAGAGAGAATCATAGAATTATTAAAAAAACAAATATTTTATATGTTGGTAACATCACCCAATTTTTCCTTAGGTATTTACACATTCAAAGTTCAACTCGTCGATTTCGATGGGTTGAGTGAGGTTCAACGTCAACCCTGATTTAAGGTTTGAACATGTGATAGAATCAATCACACTATATTAATTCCAACTATTTGTCTTGGTTAAAGCAAATTATAATTTGGAATCCATTTTAAATCCTTGGATTAATTTTAACTCACTTATTTCGATGGTTGAATGAAGATTCAACCTTGGTTGATTGTTGTTATGCAGTGAATGTCGTTGGAGAAAGAAATTAAACAGTTCCTTTCTTTTCCCTTTTTTGTTTGGCGATTTTTTCTCTTTTTACAATTTTAAAGAAGTTGTTCTAGAGACGTAGATTTACGTGATCAATATCTAGAAGAGGCGTCTTTCGATTTTGACAGTTTTGGCCTACGTCAAATCACAGCAAATTAATGAACACGATTACAAATCGTTTGACATTTGCAATAATTTTTTCCAATCATTTGGCGGCAATCATTTTACTGCAAATATTTGAGACTGAATGCATTCACTTAATTCTATGAATGAATGTAATTTTAAACTTTATGTCATTCAATTGATTGAATTCTTTTACAATCAGGAAATGGTAAGATTAAGTACACATTCGAATGCTCATTTAGAACAATATTTTTTCCGCAGTAAATTTTCCCCTTTTGTTTAAAGAATTCTAATACATGATTAAATTGCATCCACATTAATCTTAACGATAAAACAAAATTCTAAACGATCACTTTTCTTCACAGATTCTTATCGACTTCCGCTTGTTGTTGGTACTTGTTCGAACATATATCTTAAGAACGCCCAGCCCATCTTTATCAGCTTGTCCAGTCCAGGCTCCTTTCCAATAATTCCTTTTTCCCATTCATATAGGAAGGAATCTCCTTTACCTATGTACTTATCCAAAGCCACCACGAAGCATTCAAGCAACCAGCACGCGTATACAATAAACACTCTCCTGTAATGTTAAGTTTTTATTTTATATATATATTTTTTATAAATTAATGACTCAACGACACATTGATTAATAACCCAACGAAGGCACAAAATATTCTATTGCCAATCTCTGTGCAGAAGCTTAAATTTATATCTTTCTATGATCACCTCATTAATCATTTATAATGGATTAGCGGGAAAAATTCTACAAATTCCCAGCAAATCTTTCCGCCTTTTTCTATATGATGAGGAATCTTTACTTTATTGAGTTAAGGAAGAGAGAAGGAATCAACCTTGGGCATCTTTTCTAAGACTATTATAATCTTTAGTTAGTGATGGTGTATAATATAGTTGAACATAGTGTGATGCGATTTAATTAAGGAAAGTGCGAAATTTCATTATAAACACCATCATCGATCTTTTGATAAAAAGGATGATTGCAGTTTTATTTGACTGATGTGATATCTTCATTTTGAAACAATGAAGATATTAAATAGATGAGGTGGGTAAGAAAACTGCTCATTTAAGGGCGTAAGATTGAATATTTTTTAAATGAGATATTAATGGTTGATTGTATCTGCCTAAAGGTCCACAAGGAGGTCTAAGATATTTCCCAGCAAAGTAAGATACAACATGCGGCATTTCCTTACGACAGAAAAGGAAGGAAAGTGAAGATTCAATTTTTCTTCTTAAGCCAAGTTTTTTGAAGAACTCACTTAAGATATCTGAAAATGTATATTTTCTCGAAAAGGACGTTGAAAATTTTTAGGGAATTTTGCCACGAGCCAAATCGATCGTGAGCATAAGGCGTGAAAGCGTCAATGCATCCCACCTCCGATTGAAATTCAATTTGAAGATATCACTTTTTTCATTTTCTGGAATGGGCGACAAGGGTTCTTAGTTTCAAAAGGAAAAGGTGGAATAATAATCATATTTTGTAAAAATAGTTGCGGAAGATAAGTTGTAAAAGAAAAACAATAATTTCAATCATTTTTGAATGCAATCATTTGATTTCATTCATTTGCATTCTTAACGAAATGATACAAAAGAACGAAAAGACTTCAATTGACTGCAAATATTTAAAATGATTGGGGTAAAATGGTCATTGGTGATTGTATAGTTTGAAGTTTCAGTCTCAAAATGAATTCAACCAACACAAATGTACTAGATTTTTTAACTTACCTACCTAAATTCTGTTGTGGAATTTTTTTTTGACGTCTGCTGTCACATACTCTAATCTAATAGTGTCAGCCAATTCATTAGATTAGAAATGAACGGACTTTAATATACCTACATAGGTACTAGACAAAAAATGGCCGGAGTAGATGCATTTTATTTTTGCAACTGGTGCTATCAGATGATACAATCTAACACTTAATACAAGGTAAATTATAAAAGAAAAGGAACAAAGAACAAAAAATGACAACAATTTGTGTTATTCTTTTTATCACCTAATGACTCAAAGGTTTCCAAGTCTATAATTTATTGGCTTCATAAAAAAATTCCTTTAAAAAGTGCAAATACAACATAACATCCCTGACTATTTGAAAATATATCGTGTGCGTGTGCCGACATCGCACTTTATTGATTTATTATAGATACGTTATAAATATTTGATTAAGAAAACTTAGGTAAGCTATACCGAGGCGTATTTATGTGTTTTGTCTACTTCCTTTTTTTTTGTCGATTTAATCCTTCTCTAATGCTGTAACACTATCCATGACGGCCGGCCGGCATAAGTGAGACATCAAAGACTTGTTGGCAGTTTCATTAAAACCGCACCAACACCAGCAAAAAAACATTTGAAAAGGAATTAATAATTAAATAATCCTGACGCACGATCGATTTATGAATATGAACACGCATGAATCTAAGAGTATGTAGCTGCTGAAGATGTTCTTCCATTACTTTGTAAATTGCTATAAGGATGCAAGATACACGTGAGATAAAAAATTAAAAAAAAAAAATTGCAGCAAGTGGCATTAAGGAAGTTAGCACAGGTGTATTTGGCTATCTTCAAAGAGAGATTCTTGTTTTAGATGTGTTTTGCTGAAAGGCTTTATGCCGAGTCGAGACTACTATACTCGTATAAGATAAGACCTTGTTGCTTGTGAATCTGTATAAATATTTGGTAGTTAAAGTTAAAATGTTACAGCTGGACACGAAGTTGTTTCCGGCTTTATGATTTTTTGAAAGACTTAAAGACATACATAGATAGTTGGCTTTTATGTTTATTTAAACAGCTGTAAATGATATTTCAATTCAATTTATTGGATGAAATCTTTCTTTGTATTAAGATTAGATTAGAGAAGAACTCATTATCAAAAACTAGGTCAACAAGTAAATTTTATTCCCAATTCTATTTCTTTGTTTCAAAATTTCTTTGCAACAAAAAGGATATAGGTTTCTTGATTTGTTGACCGGAAATAAAACAAAATGGTCTTTTACTGAAATATTAGGGACTTTTTTAAGTCACCATTTGGAAAATATTTCCGGCGATACGGATAATTCAAGATCAGTCTTTTTCTAAATCAAATACAATTTTGAAATTTGTTGCCACAAAATTACCTCTCCGTCAAAATATAATTTGGTGGTTATCTGTCAAAACATTAATCGAAAACTTTCATTGCAAAATGTCGGATTCAAAAAAACTTCAACAAACCTACTACGTATAAAGAAACAACACCTAAAATTTATTCAACAATTTTGCTATCTAAATCTTGTTCTCAACTCAGTTTGCTTGGATACCAACTCAGTTCAACTGGATTTAAAAGTTAAATTTGACATCTGTACGTCACTTCTACAATCAAAGGTTTGAAAACGCAAACATTAATATAAAAAAACAATAACGCTTGATTTTTAAACTGGGATGTGGCGTTGTCATCTCTACTGTAAGATTGTGACGTCTGCTGTCACATACCAAAATATTGTAGCATATGCCATTTGACCATCTGTTATCAAGTTGTATCTGTCATGACGTGGTGTTAGTCACGTCATATACTGAATAACTGTAACGTCTGCTATCTCTGACTATTGTTTGGTTGCTGCTGTCTTTAACGTGCGTGCTACTTATTCTGAGTTATTTTATAGTTCTTAAGTTGCGTCATTTGTGTTAGACTGATGTTAATTAGTAACATTAGATTTAAGTAATCTACGTAGAGCGCGCATTTGCTAATTTTTAAATTTCTACCTTAATAAAAATATCAAAGAATCACTCACTGTATAATTCTAATCGAAGACGTACTATTCTAATAATTCACGAACGATTGACGAAGGATCGAATTCAAGTAGTCAACTATAAGTTCTTTTTTTTTTTGTAAATTTTTCATTTTTTTAACTGAAATTTGATTTAAATTAAACAGGTTTCACTGTTAATCCAAAAACAGATCTAGGTATGATCCGCAGTGATGCGAAGAAAACTATACTCTCTTCACCCATCACTTCCTTTTTCATTCCAACATACATATTACCATACTAAGACAGATTCGTTTTTGTATCGATGTAGACTGGAGGTAAAAAGTCATCAAGAGAAGTCAAGGCCGTAAGCCATCAAAACTAACAAGACCATTGTTCCACCTAAACGCACTCAGCACCACAATTACAGTTGGTATATATTTTATCTGCCCCTGCCATCATCTTTGGTGTGTGTGTTCTTTTTTTTTATGTATTTGCAACAAAAATAATTGACATTTGTTTATATAAAATACCATAAAAAAAGTGATAGAAGAACCAAACTATTCTGTAAAGGATATCTTCAAAAAACAACAACAACAATTTTACAGCACACACATGTTCAACAAGCCATGAAACTGTCATGATGCAGCTTCTTTACGACCATTCATATTGCAAAATGTGTATGACGGTGTTTTTTTTTTTTGCTAACGCTGAAGCTTGAAACTGACGCTTCCTTGTGTTTGGGGCTCTTGTCATATTTTAGCAATAAAAGTGCAATGTTTTGTTGAACGGCCGCGGCCTGTCGAGTCGACTATATTTCCTCTTTTCTACATACATATATACAAGTATCAGTATATAAATGTATACTTGTAGATGAAATGGACGGATTTGCTCAAAGTTTCCTTCCTTAACGTTAACATACGTAGTCGGTGTCGAAGCAGGAAAAAAGCGGCTTCCTTTCGATTCTTTTTAATGCCAGGTCTTGGATAGCTATTCGCACTAACGAACCATCTTTTTATGTACATAGTCGTATTGGGGTAACATGCGTTAAGGTTTGGTCTTCTTATATAAGTCTAGATTCATAGATTGGTTTAGGATACACAATGTCCAAGATATCGATTTACAATATTTCATAATAATTTTTGTCAGAATACGTTTGCCAGTTACAGGTTGAAGTTAAGGGGAGTTACCTACCTGTAGCTAATCCTAACTAACCAAACAAGCTCAACCTACGTGTCCTTGTTCTATAATAAGCATGCATATTATTTATTATTTTTTTTTTTTGTGTTCGTTTGTTTGGTTTAGAATTTTGATTTGAATAGGGTAAGTTGTGTTTGTTGGAGAAAAGTTTTTGTATTGTATGTATGTTTGCCTAAGGAAGCTAACTCAACAATAATTATAATTTTTGATGATACACAATCAGCAGTGAATAAAGAATCATTAAATAAAATTTTAACGCACTCTTTCCTCTTCTAAGGTGCGAGATCAAAGTTAAACACGAGTTTATCTTCCTTTTTTAATAGTTAAATCCATAGTTTAAAAACGAGATAATAATTTCGCTATGAGAAAACTGCCCTTAGGATTTTATATTCTTAACAACAATGCATTTTTGTATTCAAGTTAGTCAACAAATCTTCTGAGGATTCAAGAAAATACTTATCAGTTAAAATTTCTTTCTATTACAATTTAACTGGTCTTAACGCCAAGAATGTTTTCACTTTCTAAAGTCCTGAGTTTTTAGAAGAGAATATTTACCACGAGGTAATAATTTAAGGTAATTCAATAGTTTAATCTAGCTTCACAGAGAAAGAATGACTTTACTCTTAGAATTTGACTCTTAAAGTGTGTTATTTTAAACCTTTAATAACAAATTGACTAAAAATGGTCTGAAGATTAAAACTACAAGTGCAATGTAATCTATTTAAAGTCAAATATTCGTCCTCTTTCCTTAGTCCTGGTTTTATGAAGTTGGATAAAATTGATAAACACTCAATTTAAGCTAGACGATATCTTTGCCCTGAGAAAACAGGCCTTGGATTATATTATAATCCAGAGTTTAAATTAACTATTAAACTGCCTAAAAATTGTCTAAAATTCAAACTAATAGTCAATAGTTCATTTGATTAAAAAGCATTCAGTTGTGAACGGACCTTCAACAATTTTTAATGGAACTTCGAGTCAAGAAGTTTTGGACTGTTTAAAGTCTTAGTTCAGCAAAATCAACACAAATTAAAAATGCAATCAATTTATTATTATTATTATTTTGACTAATTTTGAAGATTATAACAACGTGTGCAGAAATGATGACTCCAGACTGCTTCAAAACAGATGGTTAATCGGTTATGAATAAACTTAAAAGTATAGATCCTAAATAACTACCTTGTGGAACCCCATAATTAACTTTGAACTCGTTAGTTTAAAAAGTAACCAGTAAGATCATCGATTAAATAAGATTGAAACCGCTTTTAACGATATTTGATTTAACATAAAAATATAGTAATTCTGAAATTACCCACTCAGAGAGTTCAAAAACAATTTAACAAGAATCAAACTGGCTTAAAATCGTCTTAGAATTAATTAAGATTTAAGCTCAACTTCTATTTTCCTGTTCCTCTATTTTTAATCAAAAATAGGGTATCACCCAATTTCGTCCATGTCGCATTTTGTAGTTTTCCAGTATCATTTTTTTTTTGTTCGTATTTTTTTCCATCGATAAATTAAAATATAATGTCTGCATACCGCTGATCATCATAATTTCATATTTGTTTACCGTATTTTTATTTTCCTATTTTTCCTATTTTCCAGATCGGCTAACTACCATCGTTCGACAAATGTCTGCGAGCTCTCCGAAATGGATCGAATCACTTTGGCCGGATCAAGTGCATTCCAACCGTACGAGGGTATCGATTATCTGGAGAACAACTGCGCCGAAGAACCAAATAAGTTGTGCGAGTTCAAGCGTTTGTCGGGCAGAATATTGAAGACCGTCGATTCGGTGTACCAGGATGTTGGAAGCATTGATGAATGCCGTGATTTGTGCCTTAACTCACCGTACAGGTAAGCTCCCCATTCCCTTGCGTACACACATAGTTTCTACGAGTATAGAAAAAGTGCAGTTGGTACAATGATGGGCGCTGGCTGGCTAGCGGGCGGGTGGTGGTTGATTATGATTAGGGGTATAAACTGCGACCGCGTCCGGGCATCATCATCGTGTTGGCCATGATGACGATTTTTTCATCAATAATAATAATTACTCCATGATGGAGATGCGACTGGTTTACTAATTAGAGATCCTTGTTCTCCATGGAGGTATCTATTTCTATCGCTTGTCAGGTGTGCTCACTACACACCGCCCCAGCCGCGCTCCTGATGGACACCAAAGAACAGAACACACTCCAGAACCCAGAACGCGCATTTGAACATAGAAAAAGTGGGTTGCAACAAGATTAATCTAACCGAATGGACGTGGCTTGGTTTGCATATTATCGTGTCCGGAAATGGTAGTGCTTACAGATGAGGATTTAATGTACGTTCGTGTGAACAAGGCTTTTGCGTGTAGGATGGATGGAACAAATCTAGAGGAGATTACATGCGCGCTGCAATGTTCTGAGTGATAACTGAATAAGTAAAGGAGGGGGGAAGACTCGTGATTGGAGTATAGTGAGTGTCTCTAGAAATACGAGTATATAGCTCCAGGAGTATTAGATATGCATTGAGGACGAGATTGTTTTCGAAAAGCAGAACATTGTATTTATATGGCGGAACAGGTTGACGCGGTTCGGTTGAGTATACCATGGAAATGCGGTTATGTGCACAAATTTACCGCTAAGTGAGGTTAAGCAAAATCGTAAACACAAAGTGTTACTATGGCGGATATGTTTATAATAGGTACATACTCGTACCTTACCTGACCATACTTTTGTGTGTGACAGGTTTTGGAGTTTTTAATCAGGTGCAATATAGGAACTTAGAGGCGCAAGCGATGCAATTTGCCACCATCGAAATCCATGGCGGGGAAACACACAAAACAGAGATGTTATTTTGATGGGGAAATGAAGAGAAAAGCTTTTAATCTAACAAGCTGTCACCGCATGAAGATTGGCCGTGACGAATTGACTTGACGCTATCCCATAATTGAACGTGCTCTTTTAAACAGATTAAAGCTGTCAAAGATGTCTTGATTAGGTTTTGAACATGACACCCGTGAGCAATTGGATGTAGTTAGAAATCTATACTCGTACATATGTATGTAGGTGAAAGGTGAAGTATTTGAAAAAGCGTTTTTAGTGACGTCGATGACGTTTGGGGGATCTTAATGGGAAATAGTGACACTTGATGTTTGTCTTCGAGGCTGAATGACTGACGGATGAAGACGTTTTTTTCAATACATACACAGTTACATCACTTTAAGAAATGTCTTAAATGCACAAGTCGTCGCCTAAAGAAAGTTGAAAAAATTAAACAAGCAATTGAAAATTTTGACAGATGAATTTAGAAAGAATCAATTATTTGTTGATTAGAAATTTTCAGGTTTGACTGGAAAGTTATCTGATGATTCTTTAAAATTTTCCTTAACCGGAAGGCTTAAGAATTAATTTTGGACTTGTTTGTTTTACTTCTGCAATCAACTTTCTAAATTATTAACCCTGAATGGAAGGCAATTTAAAATTTTTTGACAGCTTAGAGCCTAATTTGATTTATAGTACTCTGAACCTAGCCTAGATTATATTAAATATATATATATAATCACCATACTACATGCCTTAATTGCAAATACATTTTTTGACAGCTAGCGAATCAGATTTTAGGAACATGACTTAAGCTTAACTGCCCATCATTGTGATATTCATTCATAACGTATTTTTACAGCTAGAAATCAGTTACCTATATGAACGCACCCATAATTTTAGTGACATTTTTTCATATTATGTTTTGACAGCTATCAAATTTTAAGGCGTTCTTCTTTTCAAACTCAGATCAAGGGATCTGTCAAAAACGCAAATCAGAGCGCTCATGTTTTTCTTTATCAATCGGAGCTGCTAGGAGCGCCCTATAATCAATGAAGTAAAGAGCTAACCGCGGCTAAGTTAATTTTTCGTGTTGTAAAACAGAGACAGTTTGCTTTTAACAGTTCAGCTCTAGATCAGAGAACTTTGATCAAACTCTGGTCAGACCGTATTCGACGTACCCATGTTATACTCAAAGTTACACTCCTATTCTATTCTTCAAATATGACAAGTTAAATATTGCAGAAATGACATTTCATAATAGGCCCAAGTTCCAGTAAACTTTGAAAATTTCTCCAAAGTATTTATTAAATCTTAATAAACAAAGCTTAATTCGATTATTATTATTTATGAATACTCGTATTATAAGGGCTTTCAATACCGGTAGCATTTTTGTATTGCATCAACCTAATTCGCCCACAATATTATCACACATAATATGTAGGTATGTATGTATGACAAGAAGTAGGAATATGCCCTCATGATCTACACATACATTCACAATTTTAATCTTCAAGCTCATTTAAATGTGAAATACCCACAACTTGCACACCTCGTATTCATGACACCTTATTTTTTATCTCTTCCTTTTCCAAAACAGATGCCACTCGTATGACTTTGGTGACACCGGCGATATGGTGTGCCGTCTCAGCCATCATTCACGCGCCACACTATCCGACGTACAGGAACCCTACTTGGAAGTGCCCGAAGCAGCTACCTATGAACTCTCGTCTTGCTACAATGTAACAATTGAATGCGGTGCCGGCGATATGATTGCCCGCATTCGCACGTCCAAACTGTTTGACGGCAAAGTCTATGCCAAAGGCTCACCCAAGTCATGCTCCGTTGATGTTAAGACCTCGCTCGACTTTGAACTTCGCATGGGCTACAACGATCTCGAGTGCAATGTCCGCCAAAGTGGTTCGGGACGCTATATGAACGATGTTGTGATTCAACACCACGACACTATTGTTACTTCATCCGATTTGGGCTTAGCCGTGACTTGTCAATACGATCTGACCAATAAGTCTGTATCGAATGAAGTTGATTTGGGCGTTAAGGGTGACATCGAACCGGCTTTATCCGAGGAAGTTATTGTCGACTCACCCAATGTTATCATGAAGATCACATCTCGTGACGGCAGTGACGTCATGCGATCAGCCGAAGTCGGTGATCCCTTGGCATTGAAATTTGAAATTCTCGATGAACAGAGTCCCTATGAGATCTTTGTACGCGAACTAGTCGCCATGGATGGCAGTGATAATGCCGAGATCACCCTTATCGATTCGAATGGCTGCCCCACTGATCACTTTATCATGGGACCGATCTATAAGGGCTCGATTACTGGCAAGATTTTGTTGTCACACTTCGATGCATTCAAATTCCCATCGTCTGAGGTTGTGCAATTCCGTGCTCTGGTCACTCCGTGTATGCCATCTTGTGAGCCAGTGCAGTGCGACCAGGAGGATGCCGGTGGCGAGTTCAAGTCATTGCTATCGCTGGGACGTAGAAGGCGATCACTTAATTCAACAGGTGAGTTACCAAGTTCGTAGAGGAAGAAGTTACTTCTACTTCAACTCTTGGTCATGGTCAACTAATTTTTATTCTGATTGTTTGTTAATTTTTTTGTTTTTATTTATATTATAACTTTTATTGTTCCAGCTTTGTACAGTGACAGAAGGTCACGTCGCGAAGCGATCACTAGCAAACAACCAAGCCAAGAGGATATGATGTTAGTGCAATCAATTCAGATCACTGACAAATTCGGTTTCGATAAGCAACAAATGACGAAATCCACCGGATACGATAGCAGCGAAACGGTCTTCATATCTGGAGATGCCTCACAAGGATTCTGTGTTAATGCAATTGGTAAGTTGGAGTATATCTATACATTTGTAGGTTTATAGAGAGATATAATATGTACGAAAAGATAAATTGAACTAAATCGTTTTGCTGAATTAAATTGTTGGGTTGAGGTGAGATCGTCTAAGGCTCTTGGAGGAGTGTAGACAGACAGACGATAATAAGTGGAAATTTAGTAATTGAAATCGATCAGATTACACGAAGCAACATTGTATATTGTATTGCTTGGCCTAAGTACGAGCGTAACGAATTGAAAAATACGTAAGGAGCTACAGCAGCGCAAGATTCAGAGCACGAAACCTTAACAACAACAGAGAAAAAGTGAAGTTAAATTGCGAATTTAATGATAAGTCTAAGAGGTATCTACATTGTAGGCAGGAAGACCTTTTCAGAGGCTCTGAATCTAAATTACAAGCTTCTTGAACTTAAATATTATAAATTCATTGTTACTTTTAGACTCACGAACTAAACATTGTTGTAGGTAGTCTATTAACTTTCAATTCTCGACGCCTAGTTCTCATGGAAATCAGATTGCATGGGATGTCTTCATGTCAAAGTCATAAAACAGGCAGTGAATTGCATGTCCAAGTAAAAAGGGCCAATGCCACACAGTCACTCGGTGGCCTACATGTTGCTAAATCTGTCAAATCTTTTGTTTAGTATTTAATGACTTTTGACAAATCACTACTAACAGATATTTTCACATAATATCCACCTCGACTATAGTACAAAATCTTTATACTTAAAGTTTATTTCATTACTAATGATATTTTCTTCAATCCAGGACTCATTGTGGCCGGAACAGTATTCCTACTCGCCCAATTGGCAGTTATTTCAATCTGGACCTACTTGTACCAACGACGCAGAAAACAACACGGCTACGCCAACGAAGGCATCAGCACCTCATCCTCATCCTATGGCTCATCGCCTTCAACAATTGTCACATCAGCTCCAAATGCTACACTAAATAGCAATCGTTCCGAGTCGCTGTGTAAATTATACGACAGTGGTTTTGCCGGACGGCATGGCCGTCAATTTTAGAAAACACCATTAACAAATAACAACCAACAAAAACAAGACAAGTTTAAATTTCAAAGAAACTCAGTGAAAACAAGAATCTCCCTTTTTTATGTCCAAGGAAATCAGTATAAAGGATTTACACAAAAATCATTTATCAAAAAAACAATCATGACGAATCCATTGAAACATTTTTTGGAATCACATCTCACTGGCACAAATTTCTATTCATTATGAGCCATTAATCAATAATATAATAATTATTTAAATATTTTCCTGCCACTTTATGCATTTAATTTAAATATTTTAAATAATTTGCAATCCTTTTATAAATACATACGAGTAGTTGTAAAGAAAAAGAAAATTTTCAAAAACTAACAAAAAAAAATTAATTGCTGAAATTTGCCAATAAGTGTGTAATATCAAACAAATCAATCGACTTAGTATTGAGAAATCATGGTGCCGGAATCTTAGCAAGGGCAATATTAATTTTAAAAATATATATAAAACAATAATTGAACATGCATAATTTAATTATATATATTTTTTAAATCAATATCAAACAAAAAGAAAGCCACAAAAAAAACACAAAAATTAATTCATATTCTTAAACAGAGAATATGCGATAGTAGGAAATAATTTAATTAATAAAATATATAAGGAAAAAAGTCTAACTAAAAGTGTAACCTTATGATTTAAGTTAAAAAGAAATATTTTAAAAAAATGTAATTTATTTGAAAAAAAAAAACACAAAAACAAACGGAAAAAAAGTAGGAACAAATTATTAAAAGAAAAATTAATTAATTTGGAAAAAAGGATGACTGATGTAAAAGAACAAATGATTAAAAATATTAAATCTTGAAAGAGAATTTCTATTTTTAAATTTGAACCTTTAAGATATAAAATATATTGTATAGCTAATAATTAATTTCCTTTCATTTCACAGCAAATAGTAGTTTTAATAAAAATAATTACATTTTTACAGAAATTCAATTTTCTCTTGATAGAATTCAAATCTCATTTTGTCTAGTGTCACAAATTTTTACAATGAACTTAATTAATAGATTTAACTTTAACAAAAAAAAAAAACACAAAGAAAAGTTATGATAATCTTAAAGGAAATTTAATTTATGCTCACTTGTCCTTTTTTCCTAATGAAGGAGACAATTTTTGGATTTATCATAAATAATTTTAGACCAATTTTTTGTTTATAATTTGTATTTTCGAAAATTTATATAATTTATTTATTTATTCAAATAAATATTCATAAAAAAATTATGAGTGTGGAGATAATAATTAATTGAATTGAATACGCATTAATCTAGTTAGGATTTTAATTATTAATTTGTCCCCTTCCATAAAAAAAGTAAAAAAAATAAATTTAATATTAATTTTAACAATAACAATGATAACAATTTGTCTGTTATTATTGTAAGCGTAGAAACAATTTAGTTTTAGATTTATATGTATGTTTAAAACTAATTTTTATACGAGACGAATTTTTGTAATAGTAAATATAAATCAAGTAAAAATAATAAACAAATAAAAGAAAATAAATGAACTGTGTGTTTTCATTTTAAGAAAAAGTTTTAAACCAAATTAGAAGTCAACAAAATTGATTTAATTCTTGAGAATGAAAAACAGCTTAATATATAAACCAAGATTAGAAATTACTGATGCAAAAAGTATTGTTCTTTCCACAATTTTGGAATTAAATATACAAATTTCAATTTTTCAGTCGAATGTGAGTTAACAAGGATTTGTAATCATATCTGAAAAATGTTTTTGTTTACCCCTGTTCATTTCCACCGTTAATAATAAAAAGAAATGCTCAAGGACTACCTTGTGTTCGTAATATTAGAGCAATAAGAACTTGATCGTGTTTAGCTTTGGTGTTATTCTACATCTGCCTCCATTACACGAGTTGATTGAAGTGATTCAGAGGCAATCATCATAAGGTCTGGCAAGAAACTGTTACTTAGAAATGTATAAGCCACAAGAAGGACACAGTATCTTCAGAATCAAACCCTGTTGAAAAACTTTCAAACAGAATTGATTTGAATAAAATAATGCACTAATGGTAAAACGATGAACTTCACAAAAAGTAAATACCTTAAAGTGGAATAATGATGGAATATAGACTGAAATCTAAGTAATTTTAAGATCATATCATATTGATTGATTGTCTTGCAGTTCAAAATGATATTTATCGAAAAGGCAAATGGACAAAAAAAGTTCTCGAATGAAATTATCACCTCCTTAACCTTGTCATCAAGTTATCTAGATCTAGAATAATGATGAGACAGTTCGTCTTATAAGACAAGGCTTAAAGAACACCCTGAGAAGGACAAAAGGTCAATAAATTTAAAAAAAAAATAAGTTTGCTTCCAGTTCAAACTTTAGAAGTATAACCAAACAGATAGAATTTTATGAATCAAAATACCCAAGCTCAACAAAATAGGCCGAACTCCTTATTTAAGGTACATTCTTATTAATTAGTACTTAAAAGATAAAGATAACTTCTATTGTTTCTGAATTCAACACTGAACGAAGGATAAACGGCACCAAAAAATTCAGAACATTTTATCAAGTCTTTAAATTTACCATATAATTATTTTTTCAGAAGAGAGCATAGGTTAATATTTTAAATAAAATGAAAACAAAAATCATTGATCAAAAAGACTCACAGGTGAAAGTAAAGGTGAAGTTGAAAATAAAAATAAATTAATTAAAAGTTTCTTTTCTTTTATTGCTATAACAACCATTTTCTCTTAAAAATCTTAAACAATGTGCAACGGTGTGCTTAAAGTGCATCAAACACTTTTCGAAGGGGAGTAAAATTGTGTTCCCAATCAAATTCAAAAATAATCCTCACTCACCCTTAAACGATGATCCGCAACTGTCCACAGCCTTGCTCCAAAATCATTTGATGTACCGAGAATGTATGAACCCGTCGAATCAAATTCTACCGAATTGATACCAGCACTACTGCCGCCCAGAACGGCTCGTGCTTCTGTTGTTGTCCCTGTTATATCTGAATGAATAAGAAAATAATCGTTTTAATTATCAATTCTGGGTAAAGATAAATTACAATCTTACGCTTATTAACATCCCAAAGTTTAACACGCCGATCGGCGCCTCCTGTAGCAACCATTTTCTCAACCGGATTCCAGCGTACAGCACTAGCTTCGGTTTCATGAGCTTCAAATTTCATTATTAATTCTGGTTCGGCCGAATGGAAGCGATCTGGGCCAGTACCAGGTGATAGCTTAACTTCTTCGGCCAACATTAACATCTCATCATACATAAAATCACCACCGCCACCGCCGACGCCGCCACCTCCTTGATCGCCACCACCAATACTTGCACTTTCAGGTGGCAGATCGTTTGGACTAATTGAGTTTCGAGTCTCACGGACGGCGTCCTCCAAATCGCGGCGTAATTTGTCGGACCGTTTTCTGAAAAGTGACGGCAGTCTTTTTCTAGATTTTAAATGAATGTTTTAAATAAGTTTAGCGTTTTTGGTCAGGCCGTTAGTAGAATCACAATGTGGCGAATTGAGTTTATCATTTAATGATGTGTGTGTTATATCGAATAACTATAGGTACAAATGTCAATCGAGAATTATGAATGTGATATCCTTTGTGAATATGTATGTGTTGCAGATAATTGGTGAATTTAGTTATCATCTTTGCTTTTTTGGTACCAAAAATCCAAATTTTTTCAAAAGCTTAATTATTTTTTTGTTTAATTTGTGAACGATAAACATGCCATGAATGGAGGATTTATTGAGAAAGACTTTGTATGGATCGTGAGAATGGTTATAAACAAACAAAACTGTTTATGCACACGGTATTAATTTATTTAGTCACTAACATACATTATGTTGTGGGTCTGCTTTTTTTGTGTGTGTATAGATTTCAGTTGGGATTTGGAAGTGAGGTTTTTCGTATTAATATTTTAGAAGGCTATTTTGGTTTAAAACGTTTTAGTTGGATAAATTGTTAATATTTTCATAATGAGTAAATATTTGAGGAAGGAATTTGCCGTCAAGACATATGACAGGTTCTAATTTTTTTACATTTTCCACCACGTTGTGGTGCGAAGGCTCGGTTTCAAAGATTCCTCTGACCAATTGACCTTAATATTATCCAAATCTATTGGAAATTTGAGGAGTTCGAACTCGATTTGAAAGTTCGCAGAAATAAACTTCTTAATCATTTCAAGATCAAAAAATATAACACCGAGAAAAACTTTTAAATGGAGTTAAGTTCCAAAATAGTGGAACTTTAATACGTCAGTCAAAAACTACAGAAAGCCAAACTGGGCATGTTAGAGTCCAGAACAATAAAAAAGCAGACTTTTAGCTTTATTTTAGCTTTTATTTAAATAATGAGATCAAAAACAAGATACAGTTTGAAAAGTGGTGGCAAAGAGATCAAAATTTGGAATTTACTGCCCGGGCAAAGACAAGCCATTAAGTACTTGGGAACCACAACCAACAATGGTTACTTTATTGTATTAGTCTAAAGAGAAATAAGATCTATAAAAGGCTTTATTCCTGGTTACTGGTTATTAGTTATTACTAAATCGCAATCTCATCAAATTCTTCAATAGCTCATAACGATAAGTCTATTAATTATTCACTATCTTTGCATAACTTAAAAATCTACTCAAAACTGAGGTGAATACTATTTATTTCGACAGCGACATCTATAGACCTATAGTAGGTTGTTTACTTCACCAAGTTCAATTAGTAGTTATTTCCCAAGAACAACAATTTGCAGAATGATTTATGTAATAAGACATCGTTTAGCGTCTTGGAGAAGAGTTTTAAATAATATTTGTTTAACAATGATGAGATATATTAGTTCTTAATGGTTCACACAATATTTGATTGGTGTTTTTCTGAAAATAAATCAACCATTTTGGGATACAAAAAAAAGATTTCTTGTTAAAGTAATGAGGGTTAAAAAATGAATCACTTTAGATCTGACCATTAACGCTTTCTTCAAGGTATCTCTTGTTGTTTATACACACAAGAACCTCCAATATAATATTCTAAATAACCCATTTAATAACCCTATGTTAGCTCTTATACATAAAGAAAACAAAAATTAATTAACAAATAAGACAAAACAAAAAGGACGACAACAACACACAAAAAATAGAACAAACCTTTTCTGGGGTTAACTTTTCCACAAATAATAAAATTATCATTTTTACATTTTTGGGTGCTTTACGTTTTTCATTTCGAAAAAAAGAAATAATAAAAAAACAAACTAATATGCAATAAAATTTTGAAAAAATTAAATGTTCATAAAGCACACAAAACCATTTCCAGCAATCGTGGGGATGCTAATTGAGATCTTTAGTTTAATAATTTTTTTGCTTGTTTTAATACAAAAATACTCGCAAGTACAATAAAATTTATCGATTGTATTGACAACAACGATAAATAAACTTACTTAAGGAAGCTTTCGTTTTCTTCGTTTAGTTTATCAGCGTCTTTGGATTTGTATTTCATCAGACGTTCTAATAGGCTTCGATTTTCATCCTGAAAATGATGAGACAAAAAAACAGTTTAATACAAAAGTCACACGGTATTCACACGGTTTTTGAATGCAACTGATCATTCAGTGAGATTTTGAAATTCTTCCCGACAAAAATAAATTTTTAAGAATATGCACATAAGTATGTATACATATGTACGATATGCATATACATAAATAAATGATCTGAAGAATTAAATTATTTTTTATCCAGCTACCTACGTCATACATTATTTCAACACCTCTTACAGGCCCAATTTAATTAATCGACGTTTTGTTGGCTGCTATCCAGTTTTTTCTTTATTTCTTCTTTATTTTGACATCAGAAAACAAAAGAAACAAATAAGTTCATCCCCCGATCATCATAATCATTCATAACCGGATGCCGATTAATGAGAAATGTATGTATAAATAAAGTGGATCGTGCGTGACAAGGTCGTTTTATTAAATGCTGATGCTGTAAGTATGACGGCACTTAATTTTAGTTTATTGTGGGTGTGTGTTTATTAGGATTAAGTCATAAAATAAACACACATCAATTATGAAGATAAAAACATCAAAAAAAAACACCGCTATTTTTTATAATAGAATATATTTTTATCACGCCAATTCGTAATTAAACATTTGTTGATCTTTGTTTTATTGTTTGGGAGAAATGGTTAAAGAACAATGAAGTAGAATGTAGAAATTATTAGATTTTATTTATCATTTTTTTAGTATATTTTCGAAACAGCTTAAACAGTTTTTGAAATTTAGTGTTTTACATAAAAACAAATTATAAATAATAATTTGACCGTATACATATGAACATAAAGTAGGTGAATAGGTCGTAATTTTATGACACTGCCTAAATTAGCTTTTTATTTTTTCATAAGCTCAAGAACATTATATCTTTAAAATTATATTGACAACAATTCAATTGCACAAATTCTTAATATGTATTTGCCAAAATAGTCACAGATGTGAATTCCACCAAATCTCAACAGAATTGATGATTTCGAGACATAAATAACATAAATATCGAAACCTCGATATCGTGAACAAAATTAAGCTCGGTAAACTCCTGTGGGCTGGAATCAGCTCGACAATTAAAGAAAACTTTGAAGTACTTCGCCATATCGTAGAAAAAAAAGTTCTATTTTCATAACTGGTATCAAAATGAAAATTTCCAGTTCTTGTGTTATTGCGGAATTGTTTGGAAGTTCATACAAAGAACGAATATAACAATTTCTTAAAAAGCCAATGTTGAGCTGATTAAGTTTGTACAAGTCTACTTTAAAAGAAACCTTGCTGACTATGATGATGATTTTTGCGACTAATAATTATTTATCTATAATCAAAAGTACACTATCTTTCTTTTCTGATTTTAAAGACAGGGTTTGTTCATAAACCTTATTAAGAAAAAATCTACATGAAAATTATTTTTTAACGAAATAGGTATAAGTTAGGTCACAAAAGTTCATCAGCCCATTCGTTCGGAGAATTTCCGTAACGAAATTGAACTCCTATCGGAATAAAATTTTACTTTCAAGGTATTCTTTGCGGAACCAAATAGAATGAAACAAACAATCGCGTTCGTTTTAATATTTTACTTGCAATATTGTAGTTTAAATTTCCGAACAGATTCCGCAATGATTTTGCATCGGACAACTTCTGAAGAAATTCAAAATCGCATTGCACCGCTGTCGGAAGATTTACGAAATGCTTATCAGAACGGAAACCTCGATATAAAATTTATTCCGAACGGATAAATCGATAGGGGTGCATATTTCTAAGATCTCAAAGTTTTCCTAGTCTCAGTTAATATCTCACTTTTTCTACTAAACTCAAGTTTTTTTGAATTCTATGTGTCAATCATTTTTTCTGCCTCTGTTGACCGGTCACCCTTGGAAATCACCCCAACGCAGTGGTAAGAACCAACAAGCGCAATAAACTACATTCTAAGCCCCGATTTCTTGAAACAACGTCACTTTTGTTCAATAAAATATGAAATAATTTGGTTTTTATTGTCAAGTGTAAACATTCTGGACACAGTAGTTTCTTTTTTTCACTGAACACAACTTGTTAATTTTCATATTCAACATATGATTGTATTTTTCCACACACGAAAAATTCAAAATTAGTTTATTAGTTTATAAAGTACTAGAGGACCCGGTGAATTTTGTACCGCCCCAATTAAGTTCTAACAGCACGCTGGGGTGTTAAATTGGTCGATATGTCATCAACTGATCAAAATTTTCATTACTCTCCATAAAAAGTTTACATATTCCTAATAAAATTATTTGAATTGTATTGAGTTGAAGTTCTTCCTTTTCTTTGAATTTTAAGGGCAGTAAATTTCAGGCACTGACAACTGATCATTTTTATTACTGTCTAATTATGACAGAATGACGGGCAACTTTATAACAGACAGACGCAAAGCCGTCTGACTGTAATCTTAAAACTATTTTTTTATTAAAAAAGCATTATTTACAAATTTATACTATACATATAAACCTTTCTCTTGAATCACTCTATCAATTAAAAATCACTTTAAAACGCATCAAAATCCGTTGCGCAGATTTAATGATTTGAACATACATATGGATATAGGGACAGAGAAAGCGACTTTGCTTTATACTATGTAGTGATATTTAAATGTGAAAATTTGTCGGTTGTAAACAAATTGTCTTTAATTTGGAAATATTAGCTGATTTTTTTCTACTATCAAAAAAGCAGAGGTTAGCGGAGCAATTTCGTGATTTTGAAAAATTTCAAACTTAATGAAAATAGAAAAACAACTACATATCTATTTATAAAATTTCAATGGCATTAACCAATGTTATGAAATTCAAACTTCATCTCAACTATGGAATAATCAGTAAGTATTATTATAATAAAATGTTTTTCAACAAAGGGAGCTTAAAGTACTTACTGCGAATGTCTTAACATTCAATGCGACAAAAGTCCAAAGCAGCGAGAAATTTTCTTTTTGGTATTGTGTATCTCGATCGGCAGAGATAATTGTTACCTGCTGTGTTTCGTTTGGTTTTGTGAAAATAGTAAACGAAATGTAAACAAAATTTTCGTTCACAATAGAAACTTATAATACCAAAATAGATTTTCGACGTTCGACTATCAATATAAGTCGTGTATCGATAAAAAAACGACACTCTATAACGGCCTAAGTTTTACATAGTTAAAAGAAATAAAGCAAGAAATCTTTAATACAATATACCGCGTATTGAAGTTTTTCATTTTAGTTTCATATTTAAGACTTATGTATGTATGTATGTATTAAATTTTTAAATGCTTCTAAATACAAATGCTGGTCAACGGACATTAAACATGCCCTTTAATGGACAAAAACTCTCATAAAAAAGTTTTTACGGCGTAAACTAACGATTATGCAGTAAGTATAAACTTGGAATTTAAAAAAAAATGAAAAAAAATAGTATTTCATTTATTCAACATGATTTTAAAAATGTTAACAAAAAACTTTAACAAATGCAAATTTCATTGTCCTGTCTTTGAAAATAATTAAATATTTATGTCACTAATCTCCCAATATTTCAGTTTTAAATTAAAATTAATATCTTTTAAAATAATTCTCTCGGATATTTACTTTCTTCGGTAACAATAGTACAAATTATAATGCAATCAAGAAACCAATCCTTTATGAATGAAAACAAATACCAAACTATAAAGGTTTTGGTCTAGACAGCGAGAATAACATTTTCGTCTTGTTATCGATCAAAATCTCAAATCGCAAAAAAAAAATTCCCTCAAAGATAAAACTACATATTTTGTTTACAGATATTGTGTGAGAACCAGACCGCATGGCACTTTTCGATGTACATACTTATGTATGTAAGTCGGAGAAGATGACACCATCAGTTTGTTTGTTGTATCCAATTGACATAACATCCACCAGATAACAACTGAACCGCGACCACAGTCAATGAAAAATTCTCATAATTCAGCATAAAAAAATAAAACATTCATCGTTAGATCCGAGCTTTCATGGAATTCAAATGATCAAACGAACGAAAAAAAAACAAAAATAATGAAATATTATAAAAATAGAACGCAGTGTCAATTATATTGCTCATCTTCGCTACCCCCTTCCCTTCGGCTAAGTATGTGACTTGATTGAAAGCGATTGGAAAAAAAAATAATAACAAAAAACATAAATCAAGTGCAGGCATCCATAAACGTGTCATTCGCCCTCGCCTCGACAGGCCTAATAACGCTTTCTATTCGAGATATACTCGTACACAAAAATATCACTTGACTCTTTCTGCGAATAGCGGATTCTATTTATCAATTTCCATTTATGACCGCTAATAGAGGCGATACGTGATAACGCGTGCGACTTTGCATCGAAACGAAACAAAGTTGATAATGAGCTCCAATTGAGTGACAGGAACTAAGAAGAGCCCCATCGATACGAAGGGACCGAGAGGAAGCAGCTATTGTTGGTAATTAAATTTAAGGAAGTCCAACCACAGACCGCAGCCATAACGATAACGATAACAATAACGAGTACTTGTAGATATTGAACTCTCACCTGAATGCCCCGCATTTTCTCCTCGAGCGCACTGAATGCCAGCTGGAGGGCAGTATGTTCATCTCGGAGGGTTGTGTCTAGCTTCTTGAGTTCTTCGAGACTGGATTTCAGCATGGCCGACTCGGCGCGTAAGATTTGATTCATCTTCATGTGCTCGGCGCAGCTAACAGGGACAACATGGAAAAAAAAACAAAAACAGAATGAACACGGTTTCTCGAGCTGGAGCCAACTTACTTTTGTTCCTTTTCGGCGAGAAGCTTGCGCTGCTCCTCGACTTTCATGCTCAGGTCGACAATCATCTGGGAATTGTCACCCTTCCGCTTGTGTAACTCGGTCAGATGCTTCTGCTCGGCCAGCAGACGCTCGAGGACAGCAAAGGAACCACCAGAGTCCTTGCCACCTGTTGCCACAGCAGTCCGAAGTTTCTCGTTTTCGACATTGATCCGCAGGTTCTCTGCCTCCAGTTGGACAACGGTGTCATAGAAGCGATTGTCTGTGGATCGAGAGAAAATAGAAATGTGTGTCGATTGCAACACCCAATTTTGCCTCATTAACATAATTAAGTTCAATTAATGGGACATCGTTGGTCGTGCGTCGTCTTTACTTTCGCAAAATCTCCATCGCGCTGGAATTACACACAGCACAGATGCTAGGTGATAGAAAGTGAAACTTACTTTGCTGGATTAGTTCCTTGTGGTAGGATGATTCGCGTTTATTGCGATCAATTATCCGAGTTATGATTGATTGGCGCCAGTTTGGCGCATCTGAAGACATATTTCCTCACAAATGAAATCACTTTTACTCCAAAAATGTGATGGGCTGAGTGTTGGGAAAAAATCTGTTATGATTGGAGAATGAGAAAAGTGTCTTCTTTGATGTTAAATTTGGGAAATGGAAAATCAAAACACACGCGATTGACAATTTTCCTTTCCGTGTAGCTAAACCGTCGTTTCTTCTTTTCTTACTTTTTTGTTTTGAGAGAACAAGTTGTGGGTGAAATGACAGATGGACACTTGTGTTTTTGTTGTTGTTGTGATTTTGACGTTTTGTGAAATGTCATACTTTGTGGATTCCAATTGGATGTTGGAAAATAGTTGGAATAAGGGAAGTGTTCAGAAAATGGAAACTGTGTGGTTTGAGTATTGGGATAAATTGAAATTCGAAACCAAATGGAAATCGAAATTGTTAATAGGAAAAATGTTATAATTTACGTTTATTTAAAAAAAAACAATAATGCAGCATACCGGTTGATAAAATTATTTTCTTTCTAAAATTATCGAGTTAAATTAATTATTTACACATCAATTTGTATAGCCAACTTCTGGAACAAGCTTGTGGAACATAATTGAATATGAATTGCATATTCTTAGGAGATGTTATTAGTTTCATCCTATGGTCTGTTTACATTTGTTATAAATTTGAATTTTCGGGTAAAATGACGTTAGTTTATAAATTCTAAGGCATTCTTCTGTTTTCGGAATTCTTTTAAAAACTTTAAATAGTTGTTTTGATTGATACTTTTGGTCTTCCGTTCGTCTTCCTTATCTTATCAGAGATGGCCTTATTTATCTTTTCAGAGTTAGAATCTAACGTCAACGTTAAAAATTTGACATTTAACAATTTATGGTAAATCAATGAATTTTTCGTGCCAAATAATGCGTTGTATCTGAAATTGACATATTTAGTGACTGTATATTTAAATTGTACGTGAAGGAATGGATGCGGGTTTTCTTTTATTAGTTAATTTGGATTTCAATGCAAAAAAAATTGATTTTTGTCACAGCAAATGAAACATAATTGATATTATGTGTATGAGTCAAATTTAGTGTTAGTATTGCTGTCAAATTTAAATTAACTGTGCACTTCAGAAAAAGAAACAAAGCTATAAGTAATTTATTTTTCGAAACTATAGATATTATTATTATTATTTTTTTTTTTTTTTTTCAATTAAAGAAAATAAAGTTTCACTCAAATGGAATTGTATTTATTAGTTCATCTTTTTATGTTGAATGGTTAATTTCTTGTTAAATTGTTGTTAATTTACTTTTAATAAGTTGTGCAAATATTTTTTTTTGGTTTTTACGTGACTTTGATAGAATTCTTTGGTTATCTTATGTGAACATAGTTTAATGAACGAAAAAAACGTAGAAACATAGAATTTCTCACAACTAATTAAAAGATAATCAACATCAAGTAAATAAACCATTAAGTAATGAATCAATATAAAAAGTATTTTAGTGATTTTTTGCATTGCTAAGTTAACATAAAAATAGAAAAATTACTAAAAACAAAACATAGAAAACATTGCATTACACATTTGAAACTCTCACAACTAAGTAATGGGGTATTATAAGACAGTTATTGAAATTGTAAACCTGTTTTCTAAGGGATGTTTTATGCTAAGTTGATACTAAATTAGAAAAGTAGCAAACAAAAAACATAGAAAACATTGCATCCATAATGACATATTGAGACATTTAATTCACGACTCATTAATGGAAAATTATGTACTCTACCTTCTTTTATCCCCTTAAATTGTTTTAGTGTAATAAAAGTCTTTATAACTAGACTTGAGTTCACTTTCTGTTAAACTTAAGTCTTACTTAGTTGCTATTCTTGTTAAAGACTTAATTTTAAATAGTTTGATTTTTAAGAAGATATATATTAACATGTTAAGAAAATCATTTTCAGAAATATTTATTTACTTGTCAATCTTTTTATAATCTTGGAGCAGGTCTTCTGACATTTCGAGACATGGGTTCGTTAGAAATAAAATTCTAACAACGAGTCAACGAATTGATGTCCTTGTGTTTTAGAAAGAACCGTTGCAGAGATGTCACAGCCATGACATAAATTGTACATAATCTACATCGAAAGAGATATCGTGATAAAGAGAAAGAGAAAGCAAAGCAATAAAAAACGGACTCGGGCTTTCGATAGCGGCACATTCTAATGGTAAATGCTAGTGTGACATAGTTTGCTTAATAGATGTCGTAAATCAGCCTTTCAGCGTGTACTGGATTAGTCAGTATTCACTCTTATGAATCTTATCAAGGTTGAATGCTCTCTAGTTTCTTATCTAACAATTATTTCTGTTTATTCATTAAAGATCCTAGTTGGATAATTTGGTAGACTATTTGAATGATTTATTTCTGTATAATTTCCAACGTTATTAAAATTCTCATTTAACTTAAAATCCATTAAAAACCTTTCTCTCAAAACTTGATACCTTACCTTCCCACTGCAAGTCCCATTACTTCTTTCAATTATCTCAAATCTAACAATAATGGTCTATCACAACTTTCTTTCTCTCGTCCTCCCTAGCCTCATATGAATTTTAAAATGAATGTCCTAACCGAGCATAAAACGATCATCATCATCGACTAAAAACATGTAACTTCAATATTTAAAATCCCATAAAGATAAATTTAATCAAGCGCCTCTACTTTTCTACCAATAGAAGTGAAACTAAACCCTGCAAGAGAGATTAAAAGTATCTTTCCCAAGGAAGACAGTTGCCCAGTTGCCACACGAATCGCATGCTTAAATGTCATTCATAATAATTTTTCTGCTCACATACGTTTCCTGTTTCCCTAATCCAGCTCCAACTCCAGCTCCAGCTCGAGCGCCACGCCAACTTTAAAACCAACTTTTTTTTTTTAACTCGGATTTATGATTCGCTTAGAAATGTAAATTTCCTATCAAGAATCTACAAAATGACACTTTGATAAAAATTAAATAAATTTCGTTATAAAAATGGAAAAAGTGTTAGTGGACATTTTATATACGAGTACCTAGACTGCTACAAGATGCAGTGGGATATTATCTACTTTAGATGGGTTTTCCAGCTTCCTGCTAATTACCCTGCCACAGAAAACAACACCATACGTCCATACCGCATCAGGAAGAGCGACGACGCGACGGAGGCAGTTTAATTTCATCGCTTGAGAAGGCCTTCCGTCCGTGGCGTCGCGTCGTTGGACTTCTGAGGGTCCATAAATGCCGAACAGAAAATCACTTAAGATAAGAACTCGGATAATGTATCTGCGACGTCATAAATAAGCTCCAGATACGAGTACTTGTTAACTTGCAGCTTCAGATACTCTTATACTTTGACTTTGACCGTGTTGGCCCCTGGCTCCGGTTAACTGATAAAATGAAAATTCACTCCCACCGACCGACCGACTACAACATGGTCCTCTTCGAATCCCAATTAACAGCGCCAGCCCAGCCAACAGCAGCGCAGGTCCGCGATCTGCGAAAAGTGTTTTCGGTTTTGGCTTCGCTCAACAGCTCCATTAGTAGCGACGACACCGTTCCTAAGTAAGTGCGAAATAATTGAGTAATAAATTGTGAGGACCTTTCTGAAAATCGCGCGTTCGGAATTTTCCTACAACATTCCAGGAGACCAGTTTCAGTGTCAGTGTCGGAGTATACCTAGTCCTAGTTCGTGAAAAATGCCTCCGCCTTGGCATGGCATATTATGATCGTCATGGAGGATCGAAGGAACGTGCAGGAGCAGAGGACTCTGTCTTATGCGATTATATCGGCAAGTTCGCTAATTGGACAATAAATTGTCCAGCTCATTGTGATGTTTTGACAAATGTCTAAGCATCAGCAATATGAATGAGTCCCAAAAGCATCCTCAAACCTATCCTATACCCAATTGTCGGTCGCGGTCCGTTTATGATGATGCAACAGGTGGTAGGGAGATACCTGTACTTATGGGCCAAGCCTTTTCATTTTTATGGCCTCAAACCACACCACACACGAGATCGGTTCAAGACTGGAGAAGGTTATAAATTCCCCCCGGATTCAATATGATATCAGCGTTGCCATCTCAATTCTTGTGGCACACTGGATGGCGATGGTTTTGGGTAGGTACTTCGGTTACCTGATGCCTAAGCATATCATTTGCATGGCCCGTTATTTATCTGTGCCTTCAGAAGTTTAGAAAGGCTAGATATGTGACATTATGACCCACCAACTTATATATCACATGTCTGGCTCTGGAGTTCATTTCCAGAACTTAAAGAGACGACGATGGACGGCAAGGAGTCTGCAAATGAAATGTGTTATGCTGTCGAGCAGGTTATAAAGCGCTCTGAAGAGGTTCCTCGTCGTTGGTCCGTTGATGGTCGGTGGTATGGTTGGTAAGTGGTCCATTGATGATGGGAAAGTTTACCATCATCAGCATCATCATCATCAGAGAATAAGACTTTGAGATGAAATCCTGGAAAAGATTTATGAATAAAATATGAAATCAATGCCAATTTGTGTGGACAGAAAGGAGAATTTGAGATGTTGGACTTTGTGAGAACAACTTTGAGTCATTATGCTCATATAGAGACCTGGATTCGGGATGTCAGAACATTTGTTATTCCTTATTCCATATTAAGGTTGAATTTCAAAATGAATGACATTAGAACTGGAAATTGGACAGAGAAGGTAAATCTAATTTTTAGGTTAGAAAAAGATCTTCTTGGATAAGTTTTGAAGGGTTTAGTAGTGGCATACTTTGAGAGAAGTTGTTAGAAATTATGTAAATATATTAAAAGATGTTTCCCAAGCTTCCTAATTCCGGTTTAAATAAGACAAAGGTGTCCTTTACTTGTGGAACTTATCTCAAAATTATTTATTCTAAAGGCAGAAGTTGCTCTTGCCAAATTTTTAAGGTCTATCCATCGTCTTAACGGAATAAGTTTTCTAATTCAAGGAAAAAATCATATGGATAATCCATTTTGTGCATTTCATCAACTTGCGATGCTTAATGACTTCTCTTGATCTCTTAGACTTATCTAGAAATTAATGTCAGCTTTAGTGTGTAAAATTATAAAATGCTCCATTTGACTAAGTATCAACTTAATTTCATCAACATACCACCTCCGAAATATTTATTCATTCAGTTACAAATTAATTACTTTATATGTGGGTATCTATCTACAGAATTTACCATAGCCAACCAACGACTGTAATTGTTGTTCTAAGCCAGTTTGGATTTATGGATAAAATATCTTTTTATTTATATTGGTGCTATATCTGAGCAATTAGTTCAATGTAAGTAAGTGGAATGGTTAATGTATTTCCTATGTTGTGGGAGATTTGCGGGTAAAATTGGTGTTTTCATGATTTTTAATTTATTTTTAAATTTTTCATTCTTCATAAATGGAATTAACTGAATGATTATGATGTAATAACAATTTGGAGGTCATTTTCAAGTAAATCAATTCAGGAGTTCATAAGTTGCAAATAAACAATGAATATCTTTGTGTTACTAATGGCTATTCACGAAACAGAAAATACACATCATATTAATAATAGTTTTCAAGTTGAGTTAAAAGTCTATTTATTTATAATATGTCTGTGCCAAATTTCATCGAAATCCGTTTAGCCGTTCTGGTATTACTGTGCCATCCATCCATCCAAACTTTAACATTTTTTATAATTGTATATACATAAGTGGTATATTAAAATTCAATTTGATTTTATTTATAAGCAATAATTTGTCAAGAAATTTAATATGAAAAAACAACAACAACGGATTAGTGAACAAAAATAAGTCAGTAATCAGTGAAAGTATTTTAATGAAAATGTAGTTTCGGACTGTGAAATGTAGGAGGTAGTTAAGTGGTACACATAATACAAAATTTGGCTTTCATTGAAGTTTTTGTGTCACAAAAAATAGCCAATCAAAAGAAAGGCATTAAGTGTCCACTTGTTATCTTCAAACATACCATAATTTTGTCAATTCTTGTGAATTTGTAAAATTTACTTTTTATTATAATTGAAAATTATCAGACTTATAAAAAAAATCTCCAGAAATTTTGGTATAACTTTTTGCAGCTCAATTTACCAATATATTGACCACTTTCGATACATTCAGGTCAAGTAACAACTTTTGACATTTTTTTTTATAAATTTTTTAATTTTTTTTTATTTTTCGTAAGTAAACTATCAGTTCAATATTTGTAAAAATTATATCAGATGTTAACAGCCCGCTCTGGAGATATTCGAGTCGAATAACATTTTTTATCAATTTTTGGTACTTAGTATTTTTTCAGTTTTTTGCAAAAAAAATATCAATAGAATTTTTTCCAAAATTTTTCCAGATGTCAAAAACCTCATTTCACATAGTAAAAAATTATTTTGAAGGTTAAATAATTTTTCCTTCATTGTATATTGAGAGCCGTTCACTATTTTTTATAATGAAAATATAGCTCGACAAATGAATGAAATGAAAGTCCATTCAGCTTTTTTTGAAGTTATAACCTGTCGAACTAAATTTAGTTGGAGTCGATATTTCTTCCTAAACCTTAAAACGTCCAGATTTGCCAAAAATTTCAAATTGTCAAATTGGACCGATTTAAATAACTCCCTATGGGAGTGCCTTTGCACACCAAATGTTTTTTACTGAACATATTCAAAGCATATGTTTATGTACATATGTATTTATGTAATTATTTAGATTTGAAACTTACTTTGTCAAAAAATTTATTAAACTAATAAAATCAATTCAAATAAAAGCAAGTAATTTTGATTAGTTTTTTTAATCATTATACAATGTGGAAACGTCACTGAAATATACCAGTTTTTATCAGTAAAATGGCAAAAAACTAGTGCTATAGCTAAAGCAAATGGCTAATCATAGCTCAGAAGGCAACTTGGAACAACTACCTGGAATTTGTACTTAATATTTTTTTTTATAATTTTGAGTTGAATTTTGTCTATACTAATATTTTTTTATTGAGTAAGGAAAATGTTTTGCTTCCAAATAAATTATCTATTTATATACCTAATTGATTGAATAATAAATTGTGAAAACTGTTGAACCACAACTATGCAACTACATATTCTACAATTAAGTTAATGGGATACCAACTTTAGAGAGTAAAATAATCAAGATTGAGTTATAAAGGGAATAATGCTTTTTTTTTTAAACTTGTATTACTGCACTAGCTAAAGATTACCAATAAAACATGAATACTTATTACATAATAACTAAACTATATGCATTTTATATTCATATCTCATATGTATACATTACATGTTTCTTTTTCTTATGGAATTTGGTCCTTCATTTTATTTATTTAGAGATAACACACATGTAAACTAAATTTCTAAAATATTTATCTAATTAAAAATATTGAAAGATTGAAGATTACAGACATTATTTTTTTGAATTTTTGTATAATGGAAACAATCCTAAGGCAGTTTAGTTTTCTTAAAATAGTTTTTACTTTAACACCTACAAAAAAAACAAAATTTGATTTGGGATTGAAAAACATTTGTAACCACAAGCAATTGAAAAAATGTTAAAATAGGTCTGATAAAAAATCAACAAAATTTAAGGATTGCTACCTTTAGAGTTATCAAATTATGTATGTCAATTTTTGGTTGCAGATGTGTGCATTAAATGAGAATTGTGTAACTTTTGTAACAAACAATTCTTATATTTTTAAATTTTTGAATCATCAGATATTTTTCTTCTCTAATAAGTTGCAAATTTTGTATATTTTTGTATAGGCGGTGTACACATGTTCCAGGAATATAAGCCCTGTTAACCGATTTTAAATCATCAAAGTCCCATTAGTCAAAAAACTTGTAACAAGTTATAAAAAAGTTTTTTTTTCTTTTTTTACTGTATACTAGAATTTCCAGGCGGATCCAAACGCTGAAAACGTCTTAGTTTATCTTCAATTTGATACGAATTTTTTCATTGAACCCCGCTGTGCCCATGGAGCTAAGTTAAGTAGTAATGCCCTAGGAATGCCTCTTGCGACGAATCTAAATTTGATCCCTTTTTAAGATTTATTGTTTTATTGATATTACAATTTTCATTTTAATAAAAATTTAGATTGAAGATTTATCTGCATTAAAATCATTAAGAAAATGTCAACGCAATATTTTTTAACTTCTTTTAAAAAGTCTTAAAAGTAACATGTATTAAGTTCAATCAAAATCGTCTGTGCAGCTTTTGGATAATATTATCAAAAAAAGTAATTCATTATTATTCTTGAAATTAAATTCATTTTTATGAAAATAATTTTACATATTTATGAATGTACTTATAAGTTAAAATAAAATTTTAATTTTTGGTTGTCATGATTAGGTTTTTGCAATGGGTCACTATGGCGTATGCTTGTTTTTTTGTTTGTGATATGAAATTAAAAAAAAAAACATTTTTGAGGCTGTATAATTATAAAGAAAAGAGGGTAACTTAAATATTACAACCTCTATATAATCAACAACTTATCCACGTTTAGACAAAATTCAACAAAAGTCTCAAATAATTGCTGCAAATGACACAACATTAAGTCAGCACACATTAAACAAGATTCATTCGTCATTTTTTTCATATTAAGTAAATTATTCAAAATAAAAAAAAATTGCTAGCAGCTTAAAGTTTAAAATCAGATTACGAATACTTTTTGTTGTTATAAATTGTTTGTGTGTTATATTATAAGGAAGTCCAAGACGTAGATTGACGATTTCGTTGGCGTGTAAAACCAGTTTCGTAATCTTAAAATTAACTTTTTTTTTTATTAATGATCTCTTTTGTAACCTGGTGCTATAATGTCTACATAAACAAAAACACTGACGACATCTAAGCTATTTTTACATACAATATCATGACACCAAAATTCGACCTACGAGTATAACTATACTTCTCTATGTCTACTCAAGGCGTCTACTTTATACGGCGTAAATGTATGTATGTGTTTTATTGTAAACAAATTTTCACACTTCATGAAATAAAAATGTATACAAACGTCATCATCGTATATAAACTAACAAGTAGCTGCGTTTTGTGTCTCTTAATATGCAGAAATGGCAAACCAATAATGCGCCTTGAACTTAAATGACTATTTTCTTCTAAAAACAGATGTAGTGGGAGACGGCGAATATGCCCAATTTCATCGAGTTTTAAAGATTTGGTCTTTCAAAGTAAGCCATATAGTTAAACCAAACTTCCAACTAAGTTTCAATTTTTGTTTATTGATTTTTTCCTAATTTGGATTTTTAAGCCGGTAAAGTTGGCCAAATTTTAGAAAGTTCTTTCTATAATTTACTTTCAAAATTTTCTTTCACATTTATCAACACCGAAGTGTCAGGTTTTGAGATTTTAACTTAAAAAAAATATTTTGAAAAAGTACATTATATACATACATAAATTATTATAAAATTTGAAAATCGCTGAATTTTTGTACCATTGTTTTGAAATTCTTACTTAGTAACGCCAATACCTTCACCTTGTGTCCAAGGAGTCTTAGAAAATGTGAACTGAATACTTAATGTTCACAACTTTTTACATTTGGTTCATATTTTTTTTAGGTTTCCAAAATCTTACCTACCAAAAAGGTTTTCTCAAAAATAAATAGATTTCTTTTAAAAATCTCACTCTTTAGTATTAAAAAATTAAAAAGTTTTTATTTTAATGCTGAATTTAAGGTGTTTAAAAAATAAAAAGGATTACGATTTATGAATTATTATTAACAAAAAAAGATTCTAAGTTTAAACTTCATGTTTTTTGTTTTGTAGAAGTATTTTGATTGTGTTGGCAATATTTCTGTTAAAAAAAAAATCAAAAAATATCCATAATATTTTGGGTACAAAAATGGAATTAAGTGCTCAAAAACAAATAAAATGTTGGATGGCACATACGGTGAGTGCATTGTTAAAATAAAACGAGGTTTAATGACGATTCCCTCCCTTGACGTTTAAGTTTGTCAAAAACCAATAAAAGAAAACTGGAAAGGAAACTCGTCGAATCACTTTTAATGGTATTTTTAAAAGATGTCTGTAGAGTGTACCAGTAAAATTTGTTCCAAAAAATGCTTCATTTTGACCAAAAAAAATCTCGCATTTCTGTCTTTGAACGAATGTTAAATGAAACGTCGGGACGATTCGTCAGATTTAACCTAAAAGGTGGTTATCAAAAGTAAAAAATGGCATAAAATGTCTAAGTAGGGTTACGTTGAAATTGGACAATACAGACATTTATGGTTTATGGATAAGTTAAAAAATAAAGGTAAATCCACTTAACTTTTAGAAAAGACCTCACTCGAAATAAACAACATTCATATACTTTTTTAAATTCCTCACTTCGTAATAAGTTCCGCCACCACTGGGACTGCCATTTCATAAACTAATTAATTAATTTAGATCCACTTTCTAATGCAAAGTAGATTCCAACGTTTGTATGTAGGCATCAGCCCACTTAAACGCCCATCACAAGTCACAGTTGTTGGTTGGCCATTAAAGGCATCTTGCGGAACACAAACACGACAGTTACATTTTTGCAAAAAGTAGCTACTTTTTTTTATTATTAAAATTCCATTGATGAGAAAAATTCAAAAATGTACAAAATAAATTAATTACAAGGACAAAATTAGTAAAAGTCGAACTTCCAACAGCAGCACCAGGTGCGGTGAAAAGAAGAATCAAGTTAGTTGAAAAGGTGCTCCTTTTGTCCAAGAGAATTTCCTCCTTCGGGTTTCAGGTAAAATACGGCACTGAGTCTGTCATATTTCCAACTCGTTCGTTTTTTGTTAGTTTTTTTTTTTTTGCTGGATTTATTTTTATCTTCCATCCAAAATGGATTGCCATTGTCCTCGGCTCAATTCAATTCACTTGCCGGAATCTCTTGGCCTCGGCATAGTCTCTGACATCTGAATAATTCCTCTCTGGCTTTATGCGGACATCGTTTGGGTCCAATTCGAATTGGCCATTCCATTCGGTGGGCAAAATTGTCGGCTCCGAATTGTATTCAAAGTAATTCTGATCATTGGATCGATTGCGTTCCTGTTGCATCAGTACCTCGCCGCTCTTGGCGAATGTGCCGTCCCACGTTGTTGGCAGGATAATTGGCTCGGTATTGAATCCATAGAAATTATTCGTATTCGTTACGAATTCGTTGTGCTTACGCACTTTGGAGACATTGTTGGCAGATCCTTCGCCATATACGAACTTTCCGTTCCATCCTTCGCACTTGGTTTGGATGTATTCGTCTTTTTTACCGCGGCGATACATATTCTGTGTTTGTGTGTGTGTGATTCGTATTGTTTCGTAAATTTAATGTGTTTGTTGTAGCCAACAACTGACGCGGTTGAGATTCGAGGTGTAACTGCCAGATACTTGTTGAGATACTTTTGAAGAAAATTTCACATCCGAGGTTCATTTATTGTTGTTGTTTTTTTTTATTTGTGTTTTGTAGAGTTTATGGTGTTAGGTGCAGAGTTATCCGCCTACGAAACGAGTCCGCATAGCTTCACATTCGAATTCGCATCTCTAGCCAAGAGTAGTTAAGTTGCCATATGAGGCGTTCAAAACATCAGCGGTCGTCAGATCAGTGATATGAGAGCTTGGAGCAATAATAACATTATGAGTCAGTGACTTTGGTAACAGCGCAAAGTTGTTTTGTTGTTTTGGAGCGTTTTAATGGTCGACACCTGGCAAGTGGGAAACTGTGTATATGATTTGTTAATAAACTGACAATTGCGTTTTTATAAATTTATTGCTTCAAACAAGATGAATATTGGTTTCGGATTGAATTAAAAAATAAAGTTTAGCTTTAGCTTTGTCTTGAGCAAATTCTTGGAACTTATACGAGGGTGTATCAATAAGTGCCTGAAAAAATCACTCGAAATTGTGTCGTCACATTGAATTTATGTACCTCCATTTTGGTTAGTTATCAGTTTTCAAAAAAACGCACCCAAATTTTTGGACAAATCTGTCAAATAATTTTGAGGTGGCAGGCATTTCATATTCAAGTTCAATATGGTCGCTCACGCTAGAAAAAGATTTACGCTAGAGAGTCAGGATAAATGATTTTTTTTTGTGTCTGAATTCGAGGGTGTTGATGTGGACAACCTTTCGTTACAACAAGACGGAGGTACATGTCATACAGCCAATGAAACAATCAAATTATTGAAGGAAACTTTTGGTAATCGCATTATGTCACATCTTGGGCCTCTAGCGTGGCCTCCTACACCGTGCGATTAAACACGGCTTGAATATTTTATGTGGGGTTATGTGCACTGTGCAGTCGCTTGTCTGCGCAAATAAGCCCAAAACTATTGACGATATCGAATAGAATATTCGGCGCGTTATTGCTAACATACGGTCCCAATAGCTGCAAAGTGGTTGAAAATTAGGCTTCTCGGTTGTAATTTATTTGAGCAGCCGTGACTGCTACTTACCCTAAGTCATTTTTAAAATATAATGGCAAACTCTTAACTTCACAACAAAGCTAAATTCTTGGCCATAACGTTAACAAATATGCATTTTGAAAACCACACGTTTAAGAAAACATCTTTTCCAATAATAAAGGTTTTAACATGTCCGTTTGACAAAATTTCAAGGTAGGTACAGCGCTGTTCTATAATAATTCGACTAAAATTTTGCGCATTTTGTTACCATTAAAAGATAATACCTAGGTTAACTACTACTCACCGGAAATCATGAAACAGTCAAAATAGTAGAATTTCCCTGGTGAATTGAGACTTAAGAATAGCGAAATAGAATGGTCAGGAAACAGACATGTTGACAGTTTCTTTTGGGACTAGATCGGTGTTATTAATATCGATCATTTTGAAAAAGCTGAAACAATCACCAGTGTATATTAAACGAAGTTTATGGATTAATACGAAGCCAACTCGAAGAAAAAAAGGGCTCATTTGGTGAGGGAAAGAGTTTATCTTCACAATTGCAAAATTTCATAAGTTTGACTTTGTTTGTTATCGCCAATATTTCCCAAATTAAGACTTCCACTATTCCTTGTTTCTAAATATGACAAAATGGTGTAATACGTTTGAGATTTAAGTCGAATAAAGATGTTGTTTGAAACAATCACTTAATATATTTTGAGGGATTAGAGGAATCATATTTTTAGGAGATCAAAAATTGGAGAAAGTGGTGTGTATTTTATTTTTTCACGGACTTACATATTGACTAACTTCCTTCCGACAAATTTAACTACATAAGTAATCTTAATAACATATCTTCTGTAATCTAAAACACGGTTCTTCAGAATTGAACTAAAGTAAACTCTAATCGTCGTCTTAGAGCCAAGAAGAAGAACGTAATTTTGAGAATATAGCATTCTAAAGTATCTCTATATTGTAGCTTATCACTTTGAATCAAAGATTTTTCAATATTTTACTGTCCACCCGAAAGTGCAATCGATTACTCAAAAACGTTTGCTTAATTTTCGGTTTTTTATTATTGTTCTTAAAATTATAATTTACTCGGTCTAAATAAATCAACTTCATGCGACAAGTAGTAGACATTTTTCTTAAGAGCGAGATTATAAATAAAATATTTTGATGATAATTTGAAGTGACGATGCGTCAGGAAATAAGTGTGAAGTCTGAAGTCTGAAGTCAAGCTCACTTTTTTTTTATTAGACTACGACTTAGTGTTGTTTTTTTTTTATTGGATTATCGTGATTATTTGAAGGGGATCAATTTGAGTTATGAACTGAAGTAGAAATGTTAATAAAAAATAGTTGAGGTCATAATATATGGTGTTGACTTTTTACTGTTCATTATTTATTGTTATTGTTCTTAGTTTATGTATGATTCGTAATAAGTTTGCATTGGATAATTTATTGAAATTTTTGTGGCGCTCGATGAGACTACATAATATAGCATATATTAATGTGTATTGTACATCTTACGACATTTATTGGACTGTACTCGTAGAAATCATAGAGGCCAAGTTTTTCAATGATAGATCCTAGTTGCGGGGTTAATCATGTTGTTCAGTTAAATGTATATTCCAAATGATTATATTATTAATTTAGCTGAGCAAACTCTCTGTTCTTAATAAACAACATTGTACATGCTCATCCTGCCAACTTTGCTTTGTTGTAATGCGAGAAGAGGTATAAATTACTACATTTGTTAAAATATTAATTTTTTTTTGTCCAATAGCAGAAAACATAGGTTTTATTCGAATTTATAATTATTTTCTCTAAAGAGATCAGAAAAATGTTTTCCTACAATCTAAGTTATTGGAACAATAAATATTAATTTAATACTTACAACTCCCTCAAAAATATCAAAGAAACTTGTTATGGGAACAAGTTTCAACACACTCACAAGTCTAGATTAATTCCTTTCGTCTTTAGGATTTATTTAGTACAAAACAAAGCCGCCGCCGTGTATGCTTATATTTTTAAAACAACACAACCGATTTTGATGCGGTTTTGTTTTTAATACATGGAGTGATTCAAGAGGAAGGTTGATATGTACTAAATAATTTTTTTCAATTAAAAAATCAGTTTTTAAAATTTAATTCTAAATTGCATTTAATTAATTTACTCATACAATCAATTTCTGTTTATTTGTCTCGCTAAAACTCGTGAACGGCATGGCCGATTTAGCGGATTTTGTTTAAAAAGTGATAAAATATTGAAAAAATGCAAGAAAGACAGTAAAAAAAAATAACTTAATTTTTCCATAAAATTTTTGACTGTCAGTTGTTTGTCAATTTTTAACTTCCCATAGGGAAGATTACAAATCTTTTGACAATATGGACGTTTTAAGGGTCCTACGTTCAAGATATAACATTTTTCGTCCATAGTATCTCAAGAACGAGAAAAGATTTCGAATCCAACTAAATTTTGTTCGACAGGGTATAACTTCAAGAGAAGCTGAAAGGACGTTCATACAAATTTGTCGAGTGATTTTTTCACTATAGCAGTATAAAAAATATTGTTTAAATTTTGGTTGATCGCAAATATCTCAGAAACGGATGACGATAATGACTTCAAATAAATTTTATTGTGTGCCAGGTAATGTGATACAAATGTGGAAAAAGTTCAACATACCGTTATTTTTTTTTTAATTCAATTGACAGTTTTTTTTAAATTAAAAAAGTTCAAAAAATTACACCAAAAGTTGGTACAAAATGTTTTTTGACTTTACTACCGCAACAATATTGACCAAAATTTATTTAAGTTTACATAAAATACAACTATTAATATATACATATGCTACAATTTTGACAAATATCGAATTGACAGTTTTTTTTAAAGTGTTAAAAATTGTTTTTCGGCTCAAATCTTATATATATAAAACAAAGACGGGTTTGTTACAACACTTATAACTCGAGATCTGCTGAACCAATTTTCATGGTTATTGATTCGTTGGATTTGTCTCCGCCCCGAATAGCAGAATACATCTTAAAAACAAAGAAAATTAACACACTATGGCTCATTTTTGTCTGCACTATTGAACACTGTAATATGCCAAATAATATTAAAAAATGTTTTTTCCTTCAATATTTTAAATTAAATTGCTTACGAAATTAAAAGTCTGACAAGTCTTATTTCGACACATATTTTAAACCGCCGTCGTGTTTTTGAACTACATATGTAATTAACTGACAGTTAATAGTCACAGTTGACATTAAACATCAATATTTATTATTATCGATAAGAAAATACAAAAAGTGTCCTCCTGGAAGTATGATCAAGACAAACGGTTGCCATTTTTCAAATCTGAATTTCTTTATTGAAATAATTTAGACTTGCCAAAAAGCACTGTTTACAAAACAGGCATAACATTGAAGATTGAAGTTTAGAATGGTCGAATTGAATTTTTGACAAAACGGCCACAGTACCTAATTCCATCGTTTCTCGAAAGAGTTGGTAATATTTTTAAGACTGTATTGGGTAATCTATAGATCTACTTAACCGATCTTTAAAATTCTTTTACCAATAGAAAGCTAGCTATATATTTGTGATAAATTGGATATGGAAAGAAGTAGAAAATAGTGCCTCAAGATTGTGTTTAAGAGAAATACAAAGGAAACATAGTGAACAAAATAACTATAAGGTCCACTTATAGTTTTTTATGCTGGATTGGAGCTGGTATTTTCATGCCATCTATTCTGTAAAGGCTTTTTGAATCCACAAATCTAATCATATAAGTTGCTATTGTTCATGGTCCTTTGATGTGGTCCTGTATGTGAAGAGAAAAGATCTAGGAGACGCTTTTATTTTGCAAACAAAAAATTAATGGCGTTTCCAGAATTTCAAAAGTCATTAATCGAATTGAGATTAAAAATCATTGGTTAAGTAATGAATGCCAAAACTTTATTAGAACCTGGATATGAAGATTTAAAGCAATTTCTTTCCCACAATTTGAAAAACAGGGCAGAACAACGTCTGCGGGGTCAGCTAGTATCTGAAAAACAAGGAATGCTATTAACTTCAAATATATTTTATTTTCAATATAATGCATTTTTCATTACCTCATAATAAAAATTGATATTTTTTAACAATAAATAAAAATCTAAAAAAAAGTTTTAAGAAAATTGGTAAATACTACAAATTCTTGAGATATTTTAAGTACAATCATTTTATTAAGTAAAATTGTTATCAATTAACATCAATTAAATCGATTAATATCAGGAAGTTATAAAGTTGCCATTATACAATTATTAAAATTCTTTATTTCTTAATTCGTTTTTTTTTTTTAATATTGCAATTTCTGTCGTCAAAATTCTTTTGTAAAAATATTATTGAGAAGAAGTAGAAAGGTGTAATGCCTTAATAGTGGAAGTACTATGAACATTGAACATATTGACTGACCTGACAAGCGATGTTGTGTGATATGATACTAAGATCTCCTCTACAAAAGTGCGTATACGACCCATACACAATTTACAATTTTTGTGTGATTTCTTGTTACTTTTCAGTGGTAGTATTTTTGTTTAGTAATTAAATATTTTAACGTTAGAATATAATTAATAAGTGATCTTAAGTTTAAGAAGTCATATTTGTTGAACTTGAAACAAATTACTCTACACACCTTAAGGTACTCGTAGATACTACTTATAGATTAAGCAAAAAAGAAGATGATCTCCTAAGTACATGTGTAGAAATTGCTTTAGCTTCTAGGCAAGAACAAAAAAGCACTTATTACGTACGGCTTTGAATATCCCTCTAAATGAAATCCAATCGAAATTCTTTACAAATAAGAATAAAATTCTATTGTTTGATTTTAATGTGCATATATTTTATATCGCACACAGCCCTTCACTTAGATTACACAATAACTGCAATTTAATGTTACCCAATCTTTGATTAAACAATTTGCATTGAATGTAAGTTTATTGCTATACAAAATGTGTATTCGAATCTACCTCATTCTTCTGATAAGGCTTCATTTGAACGTCTTCTAACATAAAACCTACCTTTTTTCAGCCATCCTCAAATGACCCACCTCATTGAATTCATATCGCCTCGAAACAAATAACATCATTTGCTACACAATCCGATCTTCCAAGTTTCCACCCGCATTCCTAATGCCCATTCAAATGCACCAGTTCTCTAGAGTAGTTGTTATAGCCATTCCAATTCAGAACAATGATGATGATCCCATTTCGATAGTCATTTGGGCACTGCCTCCATTCTCATGGGTGTTCTCTCCTCTCCAAACAATTCTATGCGGAGCCGTATGTCTGAAAAATGTGTTCCTTCCTGCGCCCCGCCTTTTGTGGCAGAAGCGATCCAGCATCAGCACCCAGCATTCATGCAGCGGCATTATGGTGCCGATAATCGATAAAAAGAAATTCCCTTCAATTAGCCATTTGTATGCAGCAAATTCATATGTAGCCATGGCATAAAGAAGAAGGTGCATCCAATTGCTCTGGCCATGGAAACAGGCGGAAATGTTTCGAATCTTTTATACCTTCTTTGGGGGATTAAGCTGATAAAATTGTTTATAAGAATAAGAACCTGAACTTGAACCTGTGCTGTGGTGTGGTGTAAAGCTAACATTGCGCGAGGGACAATGTTTTCTAATAGAATTGGATTGGAATGGAAAGCCGATACTCATCTGGGATGCACGAATGAACCAGAAAAAAAAAAAACATGACTAAAAACAGGAACAGATTGGTCGTTGGTGATTAAAATCTAATTTGGGACTTAGAAAAAAAAGGAGATGGTTTTAAGGTGACCAATTTTTTTATTTTAAAATGAAATACGAAATTGATGTTATGGAGATATAAAAGTACAATCAAAAAGAATTAACGACACCAATATTAAATTTGTTGTGTTCTTGTTAGACGTGTGATTTTCAATCTGGCAATACTTTTTTTCGGAGTTGGTTTTTTGACAGTTGTCATTTAAATTATGCTCAATTTGGTTTGCCATTTTATAATAAATATACTTCTTATTGAACAACTTTTGCAAATCTTGCAAATTTACTACCAAAATAAATGTTCAGTTTGCTCGATGCACCGTGCGCTGCATCCGATATTCGGTCGACATAATCGCCTAGCAGAGTCGGCAATTGGAACAACTATGAATTGGTTTCACATTACGCGCATCCTCAGAGACCCCGTACAGTGCGCACAGAGATGCTATTTATGCTGTGGAGCCAGAGTATCGAAGAAGACCCGAATGCGTCCATCCGCGATCGCATGCAACAATTCGAGCAGTGCCCATCCACTTTATGGAAGACTTTCCGAAAGGAACTTAATTTGCGGGATTAAAAAATCCAACTCGTTCAAAAATTGAAGCAAAACGATTGATGGTCGTCGTCGCACCTTTGGTGAATGGGCTCAAAACGAGATCCCGATTTTGGTGACCGCATTATGTCGCGTCGTGGGTCTGTGCCGTAGCTTCCAGATCGTGCGATTTAACACAGATAGACTATTTTTGGTAAGGTTATGTGAAGTCAACTGTCTACACAGATAAGCGACGATTGACGCCTTGGAAGAAAATATTCCGGGCGTAATTGCTGACATACGGTCCCAATTGCTGTAAAAAGTGGTTGAAAATTGGGTCTTTCGGCAGCAACTTATTCAAGCCAGTTGCGGAGATCACTTGCCTAAAATCATTTTTAAAACATAATGGCAAACCCTTACCTTTATAATAAAGCTAAATTCTTAGCCATAACATTACTTTAAAAGATTATTATTACTTTTTGAAATCCACACACTTAAAAAAAAACACCTTTTATTTAATAATAAAATTAAACTCCTTCAAAAATTAATGAACCTTTGATTAAATTAATGACCAATTTTCTAAAAAGTATGAATGAATCACGCTTTCACTCCAATTCCACCTTATTCCCAAAAGCAGTTACCCTCAATTACTTATAGCCATCGATTGCTGACATTAAAAGAACGGAATCTCTGATTTATATTAACACCTATTTTAGCGACATTGGAGCACCCAATTTGAAGCACTAGTTAACTTGGACAAAGAATACCTGCACCAAAGACGATGGCGACGTTCCAAGGTATTTAAAGACAATGGAACCTCTATATAGCACTCCTCTCGAATTTCAAAGTTCCATTGGTATAGGAACTCTTCTAACCAACCCTTTCGGACCTGATAGGAGTCTCATCCGTCCCGAAGGTATAGGTCTAGGCTAAGAAACTATATCAGATATTAAATGAAGCGTTAAGTAGAATCCATGTTGCATAGCTTGTTCAGCACCTTATTCGATTGTGATCATCACGAAAAGCGATGTTCCCATTTTTTGCACTCGTCCACATCCATACTGCAATGCTTAGTCTTTGGTCCAAACTATATTGTTGGCCAAATGTATATATGTATGTATCTGTTCAAGTCCAATGCCACCATCAGGTTTCCTTTAGCCATTTATACCACTAAACCAATTAAGGATAATCTCAATTAAAAATCTTAAGTCATTATACCGGCTCGGGAACGCGAATGAATGAACCTAGAAAAAAAAAAAGAGATGCTCTTCGTCTAGTTTGAGTCTCGAGACTTTGATGAAGAAGATTCCTGCTGGAACTTCGGTCTAATCGCGAAACTTTAATTATTTAGTAGGGGGTATATCTGTTCAGGTTTTTTCTTAGAGAGGGGAATAACTATGTGAATAAACTACGAAGGGTGAAAGAGATCATCTCATTTCAGGTAGGTACACGCCACGGCCGCCGCTGGCGAATTTTTTTATTGGAGCACATTTTTTCTGGCCTTCTGGACTCTTCCCATGATCTCGCAGACAGTTGAAATCCAATTCAAATGAAAGAACTACTACGTCATGGATTTTAGCTTTGGCTGTCGATCTTCAAAGTTCCTGATGGATGGAAGACTACGAGTATAAGTCAAGGAATTCTAAATATTTGCCAAGTTGTTGTATAAACAAGCAGACGACTGACGACGAAGACGCACGACGGGTTTAGTTTTACCATCAAACGGAATCAGTGAGGAAAAAAGTTCATTGAAAGTGCACCGAACTGGACTGGACACAGACGCACATCAAGATCGTAGTTACTTTTTACGGATTACAAAAAAGTACCTTCTAGACAAGAGTGATGGAAACAGGCTTGTTGGACATGATCTTAGGATCGAACAGGAAGTAATGTTTTTTTTTTGTAGGATTTAGGTCATTTCAAGTTCTTCAATGTAGTATTAATGGTTTAAGAATCTAAGTTATTGAATGAACGAGCATGATGGCAATTAAACTGGGGTTTGATGTTGTCCATTTAACAGATTTAATTTTATACTGTACTTAAGTTAATTCGATCTGGATTATATCTTCTTATGAAATAACTGGTTTGTGGATTATGTAATCTGAAGAATAGTAGAACTTAGTCACTGTTACTTAAGAATAGATTGTAAATGCATTTTCTTGAAATTCTTCTTTTCTCCTACAATTTTTGATAAAAATTGCATTTTATACAAAATGTTTTTAACCTTGTTTTAATTTTTTTTTAAATATTAATTTTTGTTTATGTATTTGATGATATTTCAGGATCTGGCATGAAATTATCTTTAATTTGACAGGAATATTTTGAGCTGAAAATTTCTAGTAAATTTGGTTAAGCTTAAATTTTACTGAACTAAAACTGAAAACAATCAAATTAATTTTTTATTTCGTTAAGTACGTAACTTAGAGAAAAGCTTTTCAATATTTACTTCCAAATAAAAGTATATATGTACAATAAATTGTAAAACAGAAAAAGTTTAAAATTACCACACTCATAAATTTACTTAGATAAGCTTCTTTATTATTAATAAATTTATTGTGTCTGTATGTTAAGTAAAAAAGCTTCATTTAAACTTTAAACGGAATTTTAAGCTCAAGCTTGGTTATTTTAAAATCTAGTAACAAGCAAAAAAGTTTATAAATTTAAAATCATTATGCCTCAAAGTAGGCAGCAGTTTTTTTTAATTCAAAATTAGGAGTATCATTACTTTCAGAAAAAATTGTTGTTAGCTCTTTGGAAATTACCAATGTATATTACATATAGTATATTACATTAATATGTTTCATTCACTAAGAAATCGATGCAATAAGGTAAACGAATACATAATTATCAAGAAAAAGAAATATGTACATATATAAATCCTGAGTCATTTAAATTTCTGTATAAGTTTGATGAATATTATTTTACAAATAATGGTAAACTTCTTATTTGTTAAGGAAAAACTTTTAAAAAATGAGCAAATTTACTGCAGCAAATCATGTTCACTTAAACTTGAACCCCCAGTTTCACAGTGAAAGTTTAAACTTCAGTATAGTTGAACCTTAAACGCCGGCATAATTGCAATACAAATGGTCCTTTTTACAAGCTGAAATAAAAAAAAATATAATTTTTAAACAAGATTTTTCGATTTTAGCCTCTAAACTCTGAAACTTTTCATAAAACAAATGTTTTTTCTTTGATTTTAAAAATAACGAAACGATTTTAAATTTTTTTTCGGATTTTGAAGCTTCCAATATTTCCCAATCCAGTAATCAAATTAGTTTTGGATTTGAAACATACACGAAAATTGAATTTTGCAAGCACTTTTGCAAAAAGGCGCCACAGTGCGGCGGCGGCGTTTAAGTTTTTTTAGTGTAACTAGTCCGGTTTAACAGTGAAACTGAACTTTACATAGTTTAGAAGTTCAACTTCGTTCTAGTGCGTAATGTTACGTGGCCAAAATTTTCATGAAGTTTTTTTAACTATCTTTCCATTTGTTTTCTTTTTTTCACTTTTGACAATCTTGAAAGATTTGCTTTGTTTTCTTTAAAATCAATTTCATTTTAAACTAGAGGGCCCGGCAAACTTAGTCTAGCCCCAATTTAATGCTGAAACTCAAGCTTTGGAAAAATATTGTTGTTGCTTATTCGATTTTAAATACAATTTTTTCATTGTTTCAAGATAGCCCAATGCCGATGTACTTCGTAAGTTTATTAAGAAGTTTATCGAGCGGCAGGACAACCGAAGTTCATGTCCTAGTTTTTCAAACCATCAGCCTATTTGCTTTTTCCAGACTATAAATCCTCACTGTGTCAAATTTCAACTAATTTGGGTTCTTTGGGTTCAGCCGTTCTTGGGTTATACCTAACACGACTTTCTTTTATATAGCAAAAATATTGACATTTTCATCGACCGCTAGATGTCATTTCCTCAATTAAGTCAAAATTGGTTCATCGTTGCTAAAAATTATTACGTTCATGCACACAAACATCTTACGTTGTGTCCCAAGATATTAATACTGACAGGAATGCGTATAAACTGACCAAAAACTTACAGCTACTGCTTTATTCGAGTGAAACGTCAAAATGAAAAGATCTTGACATAGTATGGGTTTTGAGAAATCATGAAAAATCGGAAATGATCTTAGAAGGAATCACAGCTAAATTGGAAATTTTTTGGCAATTAAAAGTATCATGAAATTGTTCCAAAATTCACGATGGCTCAAGGCAGACACATAACCTAAAAACTTTCACAAACTTATCTCTTAACAATCCAAAACGTTATCATATTCTGGTGGAGTGATTTTCAAATAAGCTAAAATCTACTTTAAAAGTTAATAAAATTTGACATTCGACTTACAAAATTAAGAGAATAACCAATTTCCTGGAAAAGCGATGATTTCTGGAAATTCTTCTATTTCTATATATGTACATATATACATACATACATACATATATATACAATACATACATACATACATACATACATATGTACATATATATACATATGTATATATGTATATACATAATATATAGCTGGGCACCTCTTGTATTTACATTTTACAATCCATTTTAGAGTTGGTCGCTAAAAAACTAAATGTTATGTAAAAAACAAAAAATGTACAGCTCTGGCAACACTAAAAGCCCAAGCCCCCTTTCTATTATAATTTGTTTTTAATAAATTTTCAGATATTTGATATATCGCAGTTATTTCAAACATCAAAAAAGTTTAAAATAGGGTATCCACCTGTTTTTATTTAATTTTCTTAGTTTCTGTGTTCTTTTCTTTATTTTTTTTTTAATGACAAACCTTCTACGAAACATTAGAAAAAATTTAAAAGAAAGCTGAACGATATCGGTTTAGCCGTTCTCAAGTTATAGCGTGACCAGAAGAAAATAGGGTCCATTTTTATATATAGATAGACATAACATTTGAGACCTGTCAAAGACAATTGTCACAGTTGTCATATGAAGTGTCATATTTTTAGTTTAATGTCTGTCATTTTTAAAACATATTACATATTGATTCAAGCATGATAATCAATCAACTGCAGCAAAATTGTGAAGACATTTGAAGACAGTTGATGCTGCTGATGATCCGAATTTATCGATTTCACGGCAGTGATTGAAAATTGAACAATTTCATATTTTGTATTTAGATATAGAACTGCTTCTGCATCATTATAAAGTTCAAATAACGCAACAATTAAAGTTTGCTGTTCATTTACAATGCCTTCCTTGGGTGTTGAAACAACAGATAACAAACACCAATTTTCGTTAAAAAATTTTCATGAATTGATTTGGTACATTATTGATTCGTTTGGTGGAAGAAGTAATTTAAAAAAAAAAATACTATAAATGGGAAAACAAATTGCAAAAATATTGTAGTTTTCAGTTTTTGATTAAAGAATAAATAAATAAAGTAAGAAATTCTAAGTGAAAATTAAAATTTTTTAGGCAAATTTTGACTTTACAAATAATTTCTTTATTTGAGTTAAAAAGAAGCTGATGGAAATATGTTGGCTTGAAAAAAAATTACAGTAAAATTTTTAACAATTTTTTTTCCCTTTGAATTATTTTATTTTTTTAAATTGCCGATCTCGTCTAAACGGGGAAGGGGGAGTGGGTGTCCTTTCCATAATTACAAAATTATTGTTTTGAAATGTTCTCCAGATATCCGTTATAAAATATTGTCTAGTCTTTTATTATGAAAAACAGTTTTAATAAACTTTCTTTTAAATTTGGTTTTGAAAATCACAAAAACTTTACTTACCTTATTTTTCATTCTATGGTTTCAGTTATTTTGTTTGCAAATTAAAAAAAAGAAGAAATATAAAATATTCTTATTTGAATCTCAAGAATTCTACATTGCATAGAGTTCAATTCTCATGGCTATAGAGTTCTTATAATCTCCTTATACTGATTCAACCTAAATTAATGTTTCTATACAGATAATTAAATCTAATAAGCATTTTATTTGGATTTTATTAAAACTCAAGAAGTAAAAAGATAATATCTGTGCATTAAAATTTAACACTTCGATTTTTATAGATCAGGCACAAAGTAATGCCAGGATTATACATTCTTGATTTTTAACATCTCTACTAAATTTTTGTACTCCTGATAGAATAAAATTAATATTAAGTTGCAATAAAATGAACCAATTTAACTCAGTTCAATGATATTAAAATAAAAAGAAGAAGAACTATAAACCCTCTTTATGTCCAATTTAATATATTTTCGGCCCTCACGCTCACATGTGGTCCTGGAAATTCACTTTTCTTTTTTTTAATGCAATTGATATCATTATCTGATCATTTGAGAATCTAATACCAACATTTGTCCTTCCTCGAAAACCCATTAACTCTCTTATGATGCAAAAAAAAGAACACACATGCAAACAACAAAATATGATCTCCATAAAGGAATATAAAGAAAATCCCTATGAAAGCCATTTAGGAATAATTCCCATAATATCACAGCTGGCGATCTTAATGCCAAGCTATATGTATTATTGGCCATGAATCAATGGACCAAAGGGATTGCATAAGGGGAAGAAGAAGAAAAAGAAGAAAACGAAGTTCAAAAGGCGGAAGGAAGATGAAGGAGGCGCAATAACATTACGTGTTCAATAAACTAAAAATATGCAAACTATGAAAGGTCCAGCTTAGATGGCTTTGGTTGCTTCCCGTCTCCAGCCAGGTATACATAGGTATACTTTCGTACCTTGAATAAGGTTGTTAGAAGATGCATCTTAAGAAGTGGAAGGTATATCCATCCATCTACCTACAAGAGAACTAGTTATAGCTATTTACCAGTTCCTTTTTGAAGCCCACATGTGGTCCTTCTCTATGCATGGAGGTTATAATTGAAGTTTTGTATGTGAATAATGTGGTTCTTCTGGTACGAGTAAGTGCTTGACTTCGGGAACGGTTTGCGGTTGGATGACCCTGTATAGGAACGCTGAATGCGGTAAATAAGGCTAAGACTGCAATCTAGATGTCCATACCTTCTATTCCGTGGTGAGTCGCGAGCGAAATGGTCATCATTTCTCATATGAGGAAGAGAATTCTGACCACGTCGCGTCGTCGTCGGTCGTTGTCGTCGCAGCAGCAGCGTCCCGTCGTCATTGTGGGACATAGTAAATATAAATGAGAGCTTCGCGTTAACAATATTGATGATTGTGATTGAATGGAACCAACTTAAATGAAAGATGCTCATGGATTCTTAAGTGGCCAGGTTTAGTTTGGTTTTGCTGCTGCTGGAGGAATTTTATTGACCATTATAGAAGTTCTTAGAATACTGCTTTGCCAAAGTGAATCACTTTTTGAGATTAATTTGATAGAATGGAAATTCCTTTCAAACGATAAGAAGTGAACGCTTTTGCTAAAGAGATTCACATTTTGCATCAGGTGGACTAATTTTTTTTGTATGGAACATTAAAATGTAATTAACTTCTTATTATATCAAAGATTCAAAGCTTCATAGACATCAAAGATTTGAATGCTTCTTGCGAGCAAATAAGAAATTGGTAAAAAGTTAGGATTCATGATTGAATTTTTATAGAAGATCTTAGGTAACAGAAGTTCAGTTCATAGTAAATGGCTGCACAAGCACAAGATTTTTGCAAAATAAAATGATGGGAAAACCCTCCGAAAAGTCGGAACATTGAATAAATCGGAAATGTATGGAATTTTGTGTCCAATTTTTCCGGAACCTATTTCAAATGAGACAAAATTTTGCATTTTATCTAATGATTTGTGATGACTTTGAACCATGTAAAGGTGTATAATTCGTGGTGCAGCTTGGAAAATTTTGGATGATTGTAAAATTTATTGCTTGACGAGATCAATAATAGAAATGGCTATGTGATGCAATTAGCAAAAATTGTTTTAGAGACCAAGCAGTCTTATATGACTTACTTTGCGAAGAAGGGATAAACTCATTGCTATGTATTATAATAATTAAAATTGACTTTTGATGGTTTCAAATGTCACATCTCACATGGAGGTAGGTGCTCAGAAGAGTTTCAAGTCCAACTTGGCGTCAGACAGAGCTGCATACATTTTATTAGTGATTACTGATTAGCGATGTGCTTCGAGCAGTCTTAACAGGAATCGGAGGAATGAGATGGATTCTGCCAACTGACTTAAAACATCTTGGATCATGAATTTATGGATTTATATCAAATGACAACTAGGGGTAGAGAGAGAAAGTCAATACAAAGACACTAAGATTTTCAGTCTCAAAAGCTCTAAGTCATTCGCAGCAACCAATAAAGAAAGTAGAGGTTTTCAAAAAAGAACCAATACTGCTTCAGAGTTGAATTTCTACTGATGCATCTGTAGTTATTTTCTTAATTGCTCCTGAAGTCAAAGAGTGTTCGAAATTGGAGAGTTTGTTCCAGTTAAAAGGATGTAAGGCCTATGCCCTCAGCTGGAAACTGCCTTGTCCTATTGTCGAGTTATACTTTCCCAAAGATTGTTTTCCTAAAATGCTATTAGATTTGTTGTTGTCTCATCATAAAGAAAACTTTAGCATCATTTAAGTCATGAGGCAGGTGTTAACTACTGCCCCACGGACGCTTTGTGTGCAAATAGTCTCAAGTTTCTTAAAATTCCTCCGAAATTTTAACTCAAATAAAATGCTTTTCACATCCAGTCCAAACGACCAATTCTCATCTAGTATTACTGGTCATAACATAACGATAGCTAGGGAACTTGCACAGCTTAGACAGACTGGCGGCCGGCATCGACAGGCTTAATTCGACACATGCAACCTGTACCAAAAATCTTCAACTTCTTTTCTTATGACAAAACGACGCGACGACGATAAACTGCGCCGTCAAGATGGAGCAATACCCCTTTGTGTGGCACACTGCCTCTGGCAGCCAATTATGAACGCTAACACTTTTAGTAATGAAGTCGCGTCTTTGCAAATTTAATTAATTTAATCATTAGCTAAGAAAAAGTCCCGGTCAAGCTACAACCGCATTTTATGACAGCCTGCACCATGCCATGCAACATCAACGCTAAACAAATGGTTTTGACATTTATTACGACAATCTGAAGATGATGTTGAAGTTTTTTTTTTTTTTGTTAGCTCTCAGGTCTCACAGCCTGCCTGTCAGTTGGCTGACGACGAAAACGCTGTTGAACAAGGTGACCAGGGAATGACCACATTTCTAAGAAGGTATATAGACTTTCACAACACCAAGCCACAACGCCAAAGACTTGTTCGTTTAGCAAGAAGACAGCAAAAATGCGGAAATGCGGTTGACGTTTCTATCGCAAAAGACTAGAGAGAGACTATAAAGCGACCATAAGGGAAGCACCACCATAAGCACCTGAAGTTGAAGCTGTAGCTAAAGCTAAAGCTGAAGCAAACGCCTGGCAATTTATATCAACTTCTCTTCTCCGGGCACAGCTTGATGTGGTCGCTCCTCTGTGTTGCGCTGGCTGGTCGCGGTCGGTGTCGGTCAGATTCAGAGCCAGAGCTGCGAGGAATTTATTTTGCCAACTAGGTGATTTGTGGCAGACCTGCAATTGTGTCAGACAACGATAGACGCGACGCGACATCGTCTCAGTCGACGTCGACGTTGTCGTTGTTGTCGTAACTATCGTAAAACCGTTACACTCTAGGGATCTAATTAAAACCGTTCAATTCCTGTTAATTTTATTGCTGTCTTTTTTTGTTGTTGCCAATGTCCATTACCTTACCAAAATCTTCACCGTTAAAACATAAATGTTGAACTTCAATATAACGGAATGAAGGAGAATTTCCATGTTTAATGAGTTTTAACATGCCCATTCAAAAACCATCATAAAATATAAATTTCCATGAATATGGACGTTGTCTTAATTTGTGTGGCATCTTCTAGACGTTTATTAACGAATCTGTCTTCTTAAGACGACACAAGGCTATTAAAAAGCCAAACAATCGCTTTTGAATTCCATGACTTACACAGACCCTTGTGTTGGCTAAGAACATGAGAAACCGTTGCTTTCTATTCTCGTGTCGTCTCACTCATCATTTCTGCGACCATATCTTTCTACCTAAGGGGTTGCCCCCGTTTCTCCGAGTCCATGCTTTTTATGTGAAGCTACACCATAGACGTTACTCCTAAGATTTAAAATTTACAATTTACAATTTACAATTTACAATTTACAATTTACAATTTACAATTTACAATTTACAATTTACAATTTACAATTTACAATTTACAATTTACAATTTACAATTTACAATTTACAATTTACAATTTACAATTTACAATTTACAATTTACAATTTACAATTTACAATTTACAATTTACAATTTACAATTTACAATTTACAATTTACAATTTACAATTTACAATTTACAATTTACAATTTACAATTTACAATTTACAATTTACAATTTACAATTTACAATTTACAATTTACAATTTACAATTTACAATTTACAATTTACAATTTACAATTTACAATTTACAATTTACAATTTACAATTTACAATTTACAATTTACAATTTACAATTTACAATTTACAATTTACAATTTACAATTTACAATTTACAATTTACAATTTACAATTTACAATTTACAATTTACAATTTACAATTTACAATTTACAATTTACAATTTACAATTTACAATTTACAATTTACAATTTACAATTTACAATTTACAATTTACAATTTACAATTTACAATTTACAATTTACAATTTACAATTTACAATTTACAATTTACAATTTACAATTTACAATTTACAATTTACAATTTACAATTTACAATTTACAATTTACAATTTACAATTTACAATTTACAATTTACAATTTACAATTTACAATTTACAATTTACAATTTACAATTTACAATTTACAATTTACAATTTACAATTTACAATTTACAATTTACAATTTACAATTTACAATTTACAATTTACAATTTACAATTTACAATTTACAATTTACAATTTACAATTTACAATTTACAATTTACAATTTACAATTTACAATTTACAATTTACAATTTACAATTTACAATTTATAATTTTAAAAGTTAAAATTTTGAATTTACAATAATTTAAAGTTTGAAGACAAGATTTATGGTAGTGTATCCGCCCTTAGGCGGCACTCTTTCAAGACTTCTTTATTTGTTTTGAGCTGGAAGAATAATGAAATCTTCTTAATATCCTCCTAGATCTAGATACCATTTTCAGCTTAACACCTTCGTCTTTTTTCGATCATGAGTTGCACTCTCAACAGAATTTGAAAAAAAGTTAAATTAAAAAGATTCAATAGTTGGAGGCAGAGTTAAAGTCAATAACCAAACACAAAACGTATCAATAGTTAAAGCAGATCACTCTGCCCATTCCAGCCCAGGTGCAGCAACATTGTCTAGAAGCACATTCTTAAGAATTTTTTTGCAATTATTTTCGATTTAAGAGGATTATCCAGCTGAGTCACTATTTATGCTTCTAGAAACCAAACAATTCTTTCGCTGGCCAGGTCCAAATTAAAGGCTAAGTTGGTAATGCGCGTGTCATCCACCCTACACCGAGAGAAGCATCAGCGTTGAATTCCTATTCTCTTCTTGGACAATGGAATTCAAATTCTTCTTTTACGGCGGCACGGAGCAACACGGCTGCGCGTCACCACCGCCACCGCCATGCAACGCAGCAACAATAGGCTATAGCAGGAATGGGTTTTGATCGTCCGTCGGCGTCGTCGTCGTCGGTTGGTTGGTCGTCCGGTCTACTCCACCACGCCGATATTTGCAATATTCACAATGTTTAATCCTCGCAGCTCGCAGATATCTTTTGTTGGACCTTAATTGCGGATTTATTGTTGGACTTTGAGCCTCTCGATCGCTGTATAAGGAGCAATGGAAGATCCTTGACAGGCGGTAAATTAAAGGTGGATTTCTTTCTGAGAAAAGCAAACTTTTCAATTCAGCCGATGGGCGATGGTTACTCCCATGTTCGGATTCGGTCTGATTTTAATTGCTCCCGTTTCTTTTCGAGGACCGAGAAGCTCCGCTGACATCTGGGCTGGCGTCACTTTGACCTTAACGAATGCAAATTCTCATTCAAATCTTGCCACATGATGACCATTTGACAGTCGCAGTCGTTACATTTGTATTTTCTTGTTTTGGAACGCTCCTCCGGTCGGTGCAGTCAGTTTGGATGCATTCAACAACAAAAAAAATCATCTTGTATCTTCATGCTGCACTTTCATGGCATGAGGTTACTTTTACTTTCGTTCAGTTGGTTGTACTACATGTCATGACTGACATTTCAATGGTAAAGCCTTTTATTATCTCGCTTCGCTTCTCGGGGATTATTATTGGTTGCAACTTGAAACGAGTCAGTGATGCCAGTGTGCAGCGGATGCATTCGATGGAATTATAAATTATTCATTGCAGTCGCAAAGAATAGTTTTTTTGTTGGTTGTGCTGCACTGCACTATGCGGCACTGCTTCATGTCGCTTAAGTTTTATTGTCGCGCTTCTGATTATGGTGACGGTCGATAGTGGTGAGCTGGTGAAGAGATTCTTGTTTTTATTTCTTCTTTTTTTTTTTTGCAACTCTATAGGGAGTTGTACTTATTTGGAGGATTTGAAGGTTTGCTCTTTAATGGCTAGCCATTCGGAGGACATAATTTTGCACTTATTCTGGTTTTGCCTGACAACAGATTTTATTATATGAGTACGAGTTAAGCTACTGAACTTTCGGTTTTGATTCTGTAAAAAAATAAAAATCACCGATCAAAATTACTTTTTTAATCGGAATTGGATGTCGCAAATCCAGAAGGTAACAACAGAAGCCTTGTAGTTGGGTTTAAATAAAAAATAAATTAAAATTTGTAAATGTTTAATTTCTGAAACTTTATGGGCATGCATTAAAAAAGAACATGACAGGATTGTAAGGATCTGCTTTTTGTGCTCGTTCCGATTTTATTTTATAAAACCTTACAGAACAAATTTTGAGAATTAAAAAAGGTCTTGAGAAAACTGTAAAATGACTTACAAGGTGCAGCAAATAGGGGAAAGCAAAGTAAATGGTGGCAGGCATAAACTGCGGGAAGAACATTTGGTCAAACAATAAATGCATGACTTCATTTTGGAACATTAAATTCTTGCCGTTCCGACTTTTACTAGTTTTGATATTTATGTATCATAATAACTTCTTTATCAGTCAGATTCTCATTCCCATAACATCCATAAAGCAGTTTTATTATCTCAGATGCAACATTTTATATATACAATCAATCTAGTTAGAAAAGGAATGCTAGGAAGACTTCTTTTCGCTTCGCTACTTTTTCATTCCTTACACTTGCATTTGCACATTCCTTTCGACCCAAGAGATCTTGATTTATTCGAATTTAAATAAATTCCATATATATAACTTCGTTTTGGATCATAAATTTTGTTTCAATTCTTTCATCACACAACGACAACGTAAACGACACTACGATGAACGTTGCAAATGGTTTAGACTTTGCGTATAAAAAAGAAAAAATATATAAATCCTGCTGAAAACGTTGGAATCTGGAAGTTAAGAATGTGTGGTCATAAAGTTAAGACCATAGAGGATATCAGGAGTCAGCCATAGAAGGTGTGACGTATACATTTGGCAACACCAGGCTTCGCTAAAGCACATTCCACATTTTGAAGTTTGCACGTCAACTCTTTTGTTTACATTTTGTTCATTGAGTTTCTTTCACTTCGTATCGAGGTGAAATTATGCTGTTAGTTAAATTTTGAAGATATTTTCTTATATATACATAAAACGAAAATCTCTAATTTATACAAGAAGGATTAAATACATTTACAGAACTATGAAAATATATTCAAGAATTATAAGATTGAAAATAAAAATGAAAATTCAAGATTAAAGAATAACAGATCAAAGGTTTATTGAATTTAGAACCTTTTCAATTCATAAAATCTTCAATCTTTCTTCAATCTTAAATGGTCAACCAAAAAAAAAAAAATCAAATAACTGCTTCCAACATCATTTTCCGTTCCTATTCAATCTCCCCACACACATAATCGCTTCCTGACCCGAGTGACCCAATTGATATGTCAAATCAATATTATGATACGTAATTGTGCGTACCATCAATCAAAGGCACTACTTTATTTGGTAAGATGCTTATCCACATCACTTAACCCAAAACCAATTTGTTAAAACGTCCAATGAGGAACTCTTCAAGTCTTCCTCCATTCAGCCGTTTCATAGCTGTTTTCAAGCTTGTAAACATAAATGTAGGAAGGGGTAGGTTAGGTACGAGTACTTAAGGTTCTTCCTCTTGCTGCAATCTCATCTACTTAACTATAGCATGAGAAAGGCTTAAACTCCTCTCATCTGCAGCTATCTTTTGTCCAAATCCAAAATGCGAGTCCAGAGTCAGACGACGACGCCAATCAAGTTGCGCCTGTCAAGCTTGAGAAAAACCAACAAGACTTCTTCTTATTCTCCATAGTACTCGTAACTACATGCCAGCCGCAGCCACATCGTTGGTCGAAGTCAGGCCAAATAGGAATCTGTCCAACAAGCAACGGTATTGTGCGTGTACTTCTTCTGTTCCGCTATCATTTATGGATCCTAATCGCGATGCATTAGTCAGAGAACTGATTTAGATAACTTCGCCTGGGCTGTTGTTGTTATACGGGACGGTATCGGGTAGGTATCGGTACGGTGCATATGGTTAAGATACAATATCTAAACTAAAAGCATCCAAAGACAGAGAGTACAGTTGTTGGATCTTGCGGTCTATAGGTTGGCCGTGGGTTTGTTTGTTTGTTAAAGAAGTGACCATCAAACAATCTGGGCTTATCAATTGGCGCAGTAAGAACACCACAAACCGACATCGTTAACAGAGAGCATATTAGAAAGGTTCTATACCTGAAAACCTGATACCTTAAAAGGATCCAGATACAGATCGGGTTTTCGGAGTCTCCAATTGGACGTCTGTGTGTGAGTGTGTGTGTTTGCGTTGGCTGTTTTGTGAGCGGTAAGGAAATTGGAAGTTGGTTTATGTTTTGATTTCCTGCTGAGTGCTGTTGGTGTTTTTGAAACTCGGACGAGCCAAGTCAGTGTTTATATGGAATGATATTGGGACGGATGGGATGCTATTTATGCAATCAGGCGTTGAGATTGAAGAAATCTATCTCCCATGGTTACAATGTCATGAACTTGATCACATATACGGGCTTTTATCTTGTTTGATATTGTAAAGGGGTAAAGGCGACTACGCAGAGTTTTGATGTTTTTTTTTTTTTAATACAACTGGTAATAGGTTTAAAAAGCAGGTATTGGTAATGGAAACGTTCTCGAAAAATTATTTATAGAAAAAGAGTTATCTATTCGAATCCTTTTAAGGTCATAATTGACTTTATTGATGGTTGATGGAATGTGAAGCTGCGTGTGGTGTCAGTATTCATCTCGTGGGTAGGTAGTAAGTAGGAAAGCATAATTGGCATTTTTGAGAATTCAATGCTATTTCTGAAAGAATTTTTCAATCAAAGTGAAATTAAAATTATCTTAAAAATTTTTGAAAATAATTTCTGCGGTCGAGTTGAAAAATGCATGAAAATTCAAGTCGAGTTAAAGTTTTCATGGATCAGGTTGGTTGAGAGTTTTTCTCGCTAATTTATTTGTAGTAAAAATTTGAAAATAGATTTAAGATTGCCACCCGCAACTTAAAGTTACCCTTAGACTTATATATTTAGAAGAGCCCAAACTATGCAACTTAATTTACTGTAACTCTAAATTGCAAGTTGCATAATCGTGGTTAAATATATTTTTTACAAATTATTTGGGGAAAGAATTCTTAGACAAAACACAACTTAATATTATAAAAAAATCTATAAGTAAAAATTCCAGGAAGTTCTGCTAAGTTGCCTAGTGGACGATGACTAGCAACTTAATTTATTTATTATTTGCACTACTGCCTCCTACATTTCACATTCCGAAACTTTATCTTCACTAAAATAATACTTCAACTCATTGTCATTAATGACTAACAATATTTTGAGTTCAGATGAAATCAGAACCAAAATAACCTTTCATGTAACGCCTTTATAAATAAACGAATATTAACAATAAAAAAACAAATAATTAATAATTTTACCCCATTGAACCCAAATAAGTCTTTATAATTTTTAGTTGCAATATTTGAAGTTGCCACTATTGCACAGTAAAACACCGTAGTGACCTCCATCGATAGTGAAGTTAATTGAAAACTTATAAAGCCCCTATTAAGTTGCTTGCAATTTTAATCGATAACACAGTGATTGATTTATCAATCTTATAGTAAAAAACAAACAAACAACATTTAATAGCACAAACCAAAAATAATAATTAATTAAAATGGTTTCTGAGCAATATTTGGCGAATTAAAAAAAAAGAACCTAATTAAAAGCAATACCCTGGTTTAGCAGCGCGCCAAAGGTTATGCAACTTTTGTGTTGTCGGCATCAGCAGCCGCGGCGACGAGGCCAATTCATCAGCGATAAAGCACACCAGGTAAGGTATAGGAACACTATGCCATGTGTTGTCAAGACTGGTGCCTTGCCGGTGCTTTACTCGTGGGAAATTAAAACCACCAGCGCAGCGCAGCGCACCGCGGCACAAGGCACCAAGCACAACGCAATCATTATGCTATAACCTTTCACTAGACAGCTCCGGCAAAAGTCGCAGAGATATCTCACCGAAAACAAAAATGGTGGCTTGGCTGATGCTTGAAAACAGCTAAGAGCTGTGCACTGAACCAAAAAGGTACGTAAATATAATGAAAAAGTTCGTTGAGACAATGAATATATTAATTGAGTTTGTCCAATAAACATATTAATTGTGTCAGTGAACTATCGTTTATTATTCTCCATTTCCGGGTGAAAATTTTACAAATAATTTAAAGTTTTCGTTTATAACCACAATAAACTGAGTTTATTGATTTTAATAAATCCATTAATAAACATAAACAACCGTTTATATTTTCGTTTGTAATATTAATAAACCCGTTTATAGCCTTAATGAACAGATTTTATTAATTTTAATAAATGCGTTCATAAATACAAACAACCGTTTATTATTTCCGTTTATAATATTAATAAACCTGTTTATAACCTCAATAAACAGAACTTATTGATTTTAATAAATGCGTTCATAAATATAAACAACCGTTTATTATTTTCGTTTATAATAATAATAAACCCATTAATAGCTTTAATGAACAGAATTTATTGATTTTAATAAATGCGTTCACAAATACAAACAACCGTTTATTATTTCCATTTATAATATTAATAAACCTGTTTATAACCCCAATGAACGGAATTAATTGATTTTAATAAATGCGTTCATAAATATAAACAACCGTTTATTATTTCCATTTATAATATTAATAAACCTGTTTATAACCCCAATGAACAGAATTTATTGATTTTAATAAACGCGTTCATAAATACAAACAACCGTTTATTATTTCCATTTATAATATTAATAAACCTGTTTATAACCCCAATGAACAGAATTTATTGATTTTAATAAACGCGTTCATTAATATAAACAATTTATTTATTAAACCTGTTAATAATATTAACAAATGAGTTTATAACCACAATAAACAAAATTTATTGATTTTAATAAATTTGTTTACTGCGTTTATTAAACCCATTTGTTACATTAACAAACGGGATTACTAAAATAAATCCTTTTTTCAGCAGGATTTACATGACTGCAAAAGCTAATTACTTCTGCCATACTTTAGCCATTTATCGTCATAAAAGCGTGTTTTATGACAAAACATAGGTAAGTTATGGCAAAAATGATGGCTTTTTTCAGTCATGTAAGTCCAGCATAATTGATTGATCTAAAACGTAGAAAAGAAAACGTTCATATTAATATTGTTTAAAAAAAAGTTTCCAACTTCCAGTTACAAACCTGTTTACAGCGCCAATGAGTCACTTCATCCTAGATCTCACAATGAAAATTGCTGAAAATTATAAAAATCTGAAAATTAAGAATTCCGAACTTATAAAAAACATCAAGTCAATTCATTTTACAATTTTTATTTTCTGTAGTATATTAATTGTTTAAATTTTGTAATTCATTTAACAATAAATGAGTCTTGGCATTAATTTGTTTTTTGTTTTTTTTGAAATATTGTATTTCAATAAAACCCCAAAATGAGGAAGAAGCAATTGGGTACTGTAGATTAAAAAGATAAAAGATTTTTAAACAAATATCTACTGCTCTTAAAAAACTATTAAAAATAAACTTAACATTGTCAAAATATAAATATATGTCCTTAAAATCTAAAATAGAATCCCCGTGGACGACGATGAAAGGCTGAATATTCTCCGAGGATTGGCTCAGCAATCCGATGTGATCCTCGATTGCTTGAATCGTTGCACCGACCCAAACAAACGAATTCTGGGAGTCCTTAATAGTAAACCTCGTAACAGTTTTTTTTCCCTCTTTGTCTTTCCTCACAACTTTTTGGAAAGGCACAAAATAACCATGTAGGGCCCAGAGTAATGCTGCATCTTGGCAATCTGAAAAATATAAACAATTTTATTTAATAGATTTTTGATATCATTGATTAATACAAAAATGTATTTGTTTATTATAATTAAACAGAATTTCTGTGGGAATAGTTCTAAATGTCAACTGGATCTTGACGCAAATTTAATTTGTTTTATAAAATCCCCAAAAATTAGAGTTGGAACTGAAATTTAAGATTTTTTTGTTGAGCAAGACATGAGTCTTGACATAAATTTTTTAAATATTGTGTTTCGATAAAACACTGAAATGAGGCCCAAATCCCAAATAAAAAAGTATAAAAACGAAATAAGTTACGGCAACTCACTTTCGGGTATTGTGCATATTAATGTTTCATTTGAAGACAGTTTGTTCAACACTTCTAGAATGGTTTTTTCCTTCACATGCTTGTCGGTTAGAAGGAACTTTAAAATTTGAGGCTTTAGTTGTTCCCAGTTGTCTAGAAGTGAACCGGCATTTTGGTGCAAATAACAAAAATCCATGTCAATCTAGTAAATGAAGTCAGTTTTATTATAAGCATATAGCATGCAACAAGTATTTAACTTACCATACGATAGCCAGTTGGGCATTTGTAGTGCGGCCATTTCAATAAAATTTCGGAAGTGGAGCTAGAGTTTTTGATATCTAATATTCTGTGATTTGTACACGCTTTCCAGCATCGATCTAAAGCTTCCCCCGCTAACGTATCATATTTCAAGGACCTTACAATTTGCTCCACATCATCTTCAGGAACTAAAATTAATTGTTTATGTATGTATGTATATATCAATGAACAGTGTCTATGAAAATCAGTTCACTTTAAAAATAATTTAGATATAAAGTACGCCGAAAGTAATGGTCTTATCAGAATTCAGTTAACTGTGCACATTAAATACTCAGAAGGTATTTTTTTTCGTTTAGCATTATTATTGTTCACCTCATTAAACTAAAACTTTGTTTTAAATAATTGAAGTTATTTAGTATTTGCATCATTTGAAGTTTTGAATTTTAATATTCAAATTGAAAAGTTTATAAATGGAATTATCAATGTTTTTGAAAATTGTGCTTGAAATGAATGGAAAAAACAGAAGAGGATTAAAACAGTGTGCTCTTGTATAAAAATGTGTCTTTTAATAAAATTATCATGTTTTCAACTGTGGAACCTTTTTTCACTGTTTTCGCTTAGACCATTACCTTTGTGAAACCCATTGTTTCATAAAACATCTAAAAAAATTAAAAACGTTACAGTTCAAAATTAATAAAAATTGAAAAATCAAACCTAGAGACAATTCTTCATCGATTGTTTCGATATTGCTTGTTGAGGGCTTTGAAGTTGTCCCTATTGTCTTATGTGAGAATTTCAAGTTGCAGAACTTATTATAAATTTTACCTCTTTTACTCGTTCGATAATATTCCTTATAACATCAATTAGAAATTAAAAATAAGTTGGTACCATCATTAAAACAAACAGCGGGAAATCTTTCAATTATTTCTTTTTCAAGGGCGTAACTTAAATGAAGATCTAGCTGGATTTGGTTGCGATCAAAATAACTGGCAATAATGTTAATTAAATGTGTTCTTTGCTTTTCGGTGAATTTTGAATATTGCTCGTAATTCTCAACCAGTGATTTACTTAGCGAGCTACTGTTCAATATTTGGCCTAAGGAAATTGGAGAGGGAGATTCTTGTGAACTTCTTGGTGTACTTGGACAACTTGATAAACTTGGCCTTGTCGAAACATGGTATGGTGAGGATGGTTCAGATATAGAAGAGATATTGCGAAGCGGACCAAATTCTCTCTTGGAATACATAAAAAGGGGCTTTCCAATCGATTCCCGCCATTCTTTTAGCTTTGATTCAAACATAATCAATGTTCGGTATTTAAAGGGTTTAAGAATCTGAGCAAGGTGGTGACACTCCAGATTTCTTAAAACTTCAACATCAATGCCATTACCTGAAATTGTTTACAATTGAACTTTATTTGTCTACATATTACATTCGACTTGGCTTAGCTGGAATACAAATCCAAAATTTGTTTCAATTATGCGTATAGATAACTAAATTTCGAATAACAGAAACCAGAAAATTGAACTGAACAATAGTGAATGCATTGTATAATATATTTAAAAAAATATTCTTTGTGCTCAACTTCAAATATCTAATGCAAATCGTTTTAATCTTACATTGTATTGAAATTCATACGTCTGAAAGAAAATCAGCCGCAGAATTCCAACTTGACTGCAAAATAAAAGTTCCATTTTTTCAATTAAAACCCTTTGTTAAGTTTTTTATTTTCTTATAAGAGTCTATGTTTGCTCTAAAAAGGAAATGGATTATTTTCCAATATTCTGCCTACATTACTACACTATATATGTTTTCAAAAAAAAAATTTAAAGTCATGAGTTGAGAAAACTATACATATGTATTAATTAATGAAAATATTAAAGGGAAAACATGAAAAATTCAATAAAAAACTTTTTTTTTCTATTTTAAATTCACTGGAACAATAAATAGTATTTGAAGTTGAATTTGTCAAATGCTCCAGAAAGCAGTGCAGCGTTATTTTCTAATTTTCCCAGTAAAGCGGAGTGAAGTTAAAATGTGTCCACTGTAATTGATATGATTTTTCATTCATTTTAGCAAATTAGTTTACCCCTCTTTAGGATGACAGAGAAGGGCATATATGTGATCAACTTGGAAGATATTCATGCTGTAGGGGGTCAAATTGTTCTTTACGCAATAACAGAATCTCGTTTTTAAACATTGATACAAATTGAGTTGTAAGAAAATAAAAAAAATAATCAACTTACTTTTGAAATGCTCAAGCAATTCTAGTTGGTCCCATTCATGTAATAAATTTGTTAGTTCATCGCATGGGTCTATCTGAACTATTGTTGTTGTGATTGCTTTATCGGATATAATTTTTTGGTATTCTTCTTCTGAGAGAATGTTCATTTGTATGTCTTCCTTGGTTGAACTCAAACCAATTTCATCGTCTTCCAATACATTGACACCCTCCTCATCGACCCGATCGACACCGAGCATCTCTTCCTCAAACTCAGTATTATGGTTTGGCTTTTTTTTTATTTTCTTTAAATGATTTAACCTATTGTTTACAATTATTCAAATATATATATATATATAAAAATATCAATAACATTTTAAAATATTTAAGTACCTAGATTAATTAATGGATTTAAAATAAAATTTGAATATAAAATAAATACATTTTATTTTGAAAAATAATACTCCTTAACTCTTAAAATACTTTTGCCTGTAGCAGTTTTTATTAAATTGATTGGTGGACCAACAATATCTTTGGGAAAAATTATAGAAAAAGAACCCAACTGTTTTTCGTCAACTTCAAAAGATAATATACTGGGATTGTACTGAATTCTATTTAGTTTTTGGCAAAACAAAAAAACGGTATTTGTTCTCAAAAGACCAATATCAACTATAATATATAACTGAATGTCAGTTATAAAACGCGCGATGTAAAATTTTTGTTGGTATTTGTAGCCTTCGATTTCTGCTTTAGAATAAAATTCAACCTGTGTTTTTGGGACTCTAAGCATTTCAGATATCAAGTTCTTAAAATCACTTACGATTTTATGTTTGTCATAAACTTCAAAGTAACAGGTAGAAATATTATCAATATTGTTTAGCAACTTGAATGCTGTTTTAAGTTGATATTTTTTGGCTAGAGTCAAACAAATGTTCTTACGAGACGTGATAGCATGGGAATAAAGCTTAAATTCCTTGTGTTTAGCTTCGAACTTAAAACACCAAAAGCTACGAACAGGCCCTGATTGTTTTATAACAGTAGGATAGTGCGTTAAATTATGATGCTTTGGTTTTAGGGTGTCATTAAAAAGGCGAACATAATCTCGGTTGTGACTTTCAATTTTTTTTCTTAACATTGGGATAATTTCATCGCAAATTTCAAATGCAAGCAATAAATCAATTATTTCAATTAAATTAAGGAGAAATTGCCACACTTCATCATCATGTGGCACTAAATCTTCAATCATTAGGTGAAAAAATGAAATAAAGGTCATCATTTCTCGGGCTGTCATTTTTAGATGTTTAGTTTTTATCTGAGCAATTTTTATTTCACCTGACATATTGTCAATCTCTATTGCACCATACTGAAATGTTTCTTTTCGTGTGTTAAGGGTTTCTAGACTAAAATATGAAGCTTTGTTTATAAAATATTCGATTACGTGGCAAATGTCGTAATGGCAAACCCCTTCGAAAATATCGTGCATGAGGTCAACGCAAAAATTTTCAACGACATGAAACGATGGAATTTCATTTAATTGAGAATAGTTTTGTATGCCCGTTTCAGAAGGGTTATTAAGAAGTACATCTTTTTCGTAGTTTGAACGATTTCTTAACATATCATCTCGTTCGATTGTTAACGACTTCGTTTCCAACTTTTTTACTTTACAGAACCTACAAAAGGAGTTGCTTGAAAATGATTTATTAAAATCCAAAACTGTGTTTAAGCCCAAATTATCTCCTAACACAAGACCTAAGATGAAATGTACTTTTATTTTTGGCCCGTCGCCGTCGTTTGAGTTTATTTCAACACCATCAATTTCAAGACTTTTTAATTCTTTTATTAAAGATTGAAAACATTTTTCATTGCCGAATGATTTCAGATCTTTTGACTTAAGAATTCCAGCTAAGAAAACGCTATCTACCTTTGATTCTTTCATAGGAAGACAAGGATAGGAATAGTAGATGTTACAGATCGAGTGAACGCCTGCATGAGAGCTTAATGGGTTGTTAATTTCGAAGTCGTCGGTGTATAAGAAGTATGGAATTAGTATTTTCCCCGGATATTTTTCAGTTTTTTTCTTCCACAGGTCACCTTGAACAAAATTTGATAGTTTATTTTCTTTACTTAATGTTTCCATATGACGTATTGTTTCATTCAACATGTTTCCGACCTCAAAGAACTTTTTTAATTGAAATTTTAATGGCATCAAGATCCCCTTAATGTTTTTTTCATCATACGCAAGACATCCTTTCTTAAAAACTCTACCGATTTCATTGCTTACCGAAAATTCATTTAAACTGCCCAAAAGGTCTCTATTTTGAAGCCAATCAAATAGTTTATATTCGGTGTTGCAATGATAAAATGGGTTGCGACACTTAGAAATTAGACTGACAAATTCATTATGAACGTTAATGTTTGTTTTTGCCAGATTTTTGTTCGAAAATGATCTAAATAAGTCAAGCATAGGATCTAAGATACTTTTTTGTATATCTTCCTGAATTTGTAAAATATTTTTTCTTGAAAAACTATTGTTATCGTGCATTTTTAATACAAAACGCGTAGTGGAAGTTAAAAGTTTATTTAGACAGTTTTCTATTCCTATTTCCTTGTTTTCTACGGTTTCGCTTTCATTAATATCATTTTTCAATGTTTCTGAGTTTTCCATACAACAATCCAGTGTATAATTTTTTTTCTCAGCTGAATTAATGGTAGGTATTAAATTTTTTTCCTCGAAACTATCTGTTAAACTGACATTGGATACAGAAATCTCAAAATGTTTTTTAGTTATATGTTTCTTAAAGCTACCTAAATTTTGAAATTCTTGTGAGCAATTATGTTCCCTGCACCTAAAGTTACTATAAGTGTTTAGATCGTGCACCATTTTTAGGTGCTCTATAAACATCTTTACAGAGGCAATCTTTTCCTTACAGACAAAGCAAATCATTATCGCTAAATTAGTCTATTCTTATCTGCTAGCTCTTATTTTAACATAAAATATTTAAGTGATAGTATTTAATTATATAAATTTAATATAAAATATGAATGTTGTAGATGTAAGTTTAACGAATTATAAGCTTTTCCATAAAATTATAGACACTTCGCATGGTAATATGTTGATACCAATTCAGCTAAAAGTAAGAAAAGAAATGAAGAACAAATTCAAGTAAATTGAAATACTTTTTCAAACGAATTTTAAGGAATTATTGCTGAAAATGATTTTAACACCTTTGCTGTTTTCTTTAACTATTGACTAAGTTTTAATAAGCTTTAAATTGTCCATCATTAAACATGACAGAAATCAAAAATTTTTGTTGTTAAAAGAGCTAATAGCCTTTGCAGCTAAGCTCATTAATATTACCATGTAATTTTAATTATTTGTTAATAAAATATAATAATAATAATAATAATAATTTGTTGTTAAAAAAATACGAATAACTTACATTTTAATTTAATTTTCTTTTTGAAAGATTTCCCAGAAATGTTTGTATGGATGTATAAACCTTCAACAGTCGCCAGTTTCTAATAAATACAATCTGTAAATTTGTGAAAGAATCTTTAGTCAGCTTTATTATTAATGATACTTTGAGAAACAGAGTGGCCTATTGTTCTTCAAATTTAAATTTGTAGTACGTACAAATTACATATTATATAAAAACAAACTATTTTTATTGACGAATAAATATAAATTTTTATAAAAGTGAAAAATTATTACGACCATTTTGCTTCTCATAATATGGTTTGTTATTAAGTTTATATTCAGGCTTTTTCTACAATTGAATTAACCTGAAACTTAACTTGGATCTCTTTAAAGTTTTAAGATGTATTAATTTAACCATTAAGAATGATGGGTAATTTCATAAATGTGTTATTGTAAATATGGCAAATTTATAGTTGATTTAATAAATGCAAAAAGCAAATACTTATTTGCAATGGAAATATGCATATCTTATCTGCATACATATCTCATAAGTCGGTTCTCAAAGTATTGAAAAGATATTTACGTCGAAATAAATTGTTTACCAACTTTTGTTAATTTTTGTTTAGGTTTTTATTTTTTGTAAGAAAACTGTCAATTCGATTTTTATCAAAATTTTACAGAATGTTGAAAGCAATATTTGCTATAAGATAAAATTAGTTTGATATTTAAAAGTATTGAAAAGATATTTACGTCGAAAAAATTGTTTACCAACTTTTGTTAATTTTTGTTTAGGATTTTATTTTTTGTAAGAAAACTGTCAATTCGATTTTTATCAAAATTTTATAGAATGTTGAAAGCAATATTTGCTATAAGATAAAATTAGTTTGATATTTAAAAGTATTGAAAAGATATTTACGTCGAAAAAATTGTTTACCAACTTTTGTTAATTTTTGTTTAGGATTTTATTTTTTGTAAGAAAACTGTCAATTCGATTTTTATCAAAATTTTATAGAATGTTGAAAACAATATTTCCTATAAGATAAAATTAGTTTGATATTTAAAAGTATTGAAAAGATATTTACGTCGAAAAAATTGTTTACCAACTTTTGTTAATTTTTGTTTAGGATTTTATTTTTTGTAAGAAAACTGTCAATTCGATTTTTATCAAAATTTTATAGAATGTTGAAAACAATATTTGCTATAAGATAAAATTAGTTTGATATTTAAAAGTATTGAAAAGATATTTACCAACTTTTGTTTATTTTTGTTTAGGTTTTTCTTTTTTGTAAGAAAACTGTCAATTCGATTTTTATCAAAATTTTACCAGATGTTAAGAACGTTATCCTTTGTTGCACAAAATTGTTTTGGTGATGAAATCATTTTTTATTCGTAAAATTTTCGAGGTGACAAAATTTTTATTTCAGTTTTTTTGATTTATAAAAAAACTGTTGATTGGATTGTTTTCCAAAAATATACATATGTACTTGTTTGGTATTACGTTAAAATATATAATACAAAATTTATTTCAAGTCTCTGGCGTTATTAGTTCGTGAGATATGTAGGGGTAACCAAAATGTTCACCTTTTTTTAAACTCACGTAATTTTCTTGAGAACCCTTTCTGCATCTTTCTGCATTATTATCTGTATTTTTAAAATTTATTTGAAGTCGATATCTCTTGTTGCTTGAGCTATGGACGACGAAAAAACGTCGCGAACGTAAGGACGTACAAACGTGTGACATTTTATGGATATAAATAGATATATTACTGTGGTACTAAGTTAAAAAAATATTCAAGAAATGAGAATTAAAAGAAAAATGGGTAGTTTACTGACGCCCGCCGACGCCGAGTATCTCAGGGCGGTATGTAATCAACAGATGGTGAAACCATTTTGTCTGTGTTGCGCGTTGCAGTAAATTTCCTTACTTGATTATAATAATAATAGATATTATTAGTTATTATTACCTGCATTTTTAAAATTTATTTGAAGTCGATATCTCTTGTTGCTTGAGCTATGGACGACGAAAAAACGTCGCGAACGTAAGGACGTACAAACGTATGACATTTTATGGATATAAATAGATATATTACTGTGGTACTAAGTTAAAAAAATATTCAAGAAATGAGAATTAAAAGAAAAATGGGTAGTTTACTGACGCCCGCCGACGCCGAATATCTCAGGGCGGTATGTAATCAACAGAATGGCGAAACCATTTTGTCTGTGTTGCGCGTTGCAGTAAATTTCCTAACTTGATTATAATAATAATAACTAATAATTATAACTAATAATAATAACTCAAAAATAACTCACCTGGTTAGTTAGCTGATGCTGATGCTAAATACTCGTACTTCCAATTAATAATTAATTAACTTATTTACTTACACTTACACTTTACACTTTCTTCTAAATCAAAATCACTACTTCGCGTGTCGGCTTCTTTTTCTAAATGATTTCTATTCTTCTCTTAACTCGCGTCTCGTTGAAATTCGGCGGCACTTCATTTGTTCGTTCAGTTCGGCAAAAAAGCTTCTTACATTGAAAGTATTGTTAAGCTCCGTTTATACTGCCAAATTTCAAAGAAATTTTCATATTTTTTAGCTAGGAATTTGATAATTAATTAATGGTTTATTAAAATTAATAAACAAGATGTTTATTTATATAAACGGGTTTTTAAACGCAATTAACGATTAATTGATTTTAATAAACATGATGTTTCTTATTTATACTCCGTTATATTTATATGACGCTTCGTTCAATTTGTAAACAACCGCCAGGAAAATTAATAAACTGTTTATTGCCATAGTAAGTAAGGTAAGTTAAAATCAATGAATATGGTATTTATTTCTTTTGTAATATATTGCCGACTTATACCACGTGCTCACTCGAACAAAAGAAAAAAACAGGAGAAAGGAAAACTTAAATCAACATTTATTTGAAAAAATAGCTCATCACATTAGTAGGATTAAAACTAGATATAAAAAGATGGCGATCGAGTATACTTTAAAAATGTAAGAACTTGGTCAAGCTAACATAAAAGATAAAATCTATAGTTATTCTTAGAACATTTAAGATTTAGTATTTTAATAAAAATTAAAATGACTATCAAGTACATTGGTTTTGACTTACCTTATTTTTAACAACACTACACAAATATTATTATTACTCTTGTTAATATTATTATTATTATTGTTATTATTATTATAACTTTATTGAAATATAAAATAAATACCAGTATTAATAAATAATTAGCGATAGCTGCCAGGAATTTACGCTTGTACACAATAACACAGCAAACACTGTAAAAAACAAATGTTTGTAAATTTGAACGAGATTTTCGCGACATTTTACACACTTTGTTTTGTATTCTTTTTTACAATTTAAATACACATTTACATATTTTCGCGTAAAATGTAATCATGAACGTTAGTGCTTGCCAAAAGATGAAACAACCAAAAAACGAATCGTGTAATCAGACCCTTATTCGATCACGCTTACTCAGTGTCAGTCATAGCAGATCAAGCATTACAAAGTGTGTTATTACACCCAGACTTTTTTGGAAAGACTCAAATAAGTGCGAGAGAGAAAGTAGGTGTAATAGAAATACTTTAAAAAGTCTAACCGCAGAGTTCTGGGTTCAGGATTCTTAGATTGTTTTTGACGTTTCTCTTTCTTGCCTTTCTTTGTTTCTTGGCGTTGCTTTATTATTCTTTGCAACGCGTTGAGTGTTCAAAAGAAAATATACGAAACACGCAGCATACAAAAAGTCTGGGTGTAATAACACACAAAGATACAAATCCTTCTTACGTTCCGTAAATACGAATGTTGATTTGTATATTTACAATTGTTAACCTATGGTGTCATTGGAATCGAGTCGAAACCTTACTATATGTTATTACATTTTCTTTAGAGTGCTGAAATGGGCTCAAAGTTTCCTTTGTATGTATATATGTTGTAACTTGAAATGAGTTTGGTTTGGCTCGTTAATGTGAATTGGTGGAAGTAGAAGTTGATATGAGATGTGTGACATTCAACATTTTTTTTATAAACGTGTGAGTAAGAGAAATACACTATAGTTGGACATCTCGCAAATAAAATTAGTCTCAAAAAATGTTTGCTCTTGTTCACATTTCTGGGAATCATGTATACTGTAGGTGTGACATATTTAGATTCCCAGCAATTACATTTTAAATATTGACTATAAGGATTTTTGGGAAAAAGTGTGAACTCGCATCTAGGTAAAAAATACAATTTTTCGTTAAATTTTAACAAACGCTTTATTATTTTCGATAAATTGTTTATTATATATAACAATGGTTAATTAAAAACACAGCCATCTACAACAGACATGGTAGTTACACCCAGCTTACATTACTGTTATTTACAAAATAGTAAGGAAGCCTAAAAGATGCCAACGATCGAATATAACAATTATGAATGAAAATACTAATTGAAGGCTTGTGTTTTTGTTTCATATTTTAATGTCTTTAATTGCAAGTAAAACTCTATATTATGATTTTATTAAGCTCTTGTGATTCTTTATCATATAATATCAAATGCAAATGTTTCACATTAAAATTTAACTTGAAGAGCGATTTTATCAAAAAATGTTGTGCTTACATAAAATATAAAAGTACTTACCCAAAATTATTACCTATATAGAATTAAAAACAATTATAAAAGATAGATGTATTAAGCTCTGGGACTTTTACTCTTATAGAACGAGTTATAAATATAACTAAAACTCATCACTGATCATTTTACTTATTTTGACTGCAGCGTTACTGCGATTCACAAGAATTCGTATGAAATGATATGAAGTTTAGCGATATACCTCATACAATTTCATACAAATAATGTTTTTCCGCGTCGTGAAGTTTAGTTCCGCTGAATTTGAGTGCAGTGTTATCCTTATGATTAAATTTTTTTTTGTCAAGGAATCAATTTTATTTTTGCCCAATCTTCCGCATACATTTTTTTTATATGTATGTATGTAGGATGGAGGTTGGGATATAATATTTAACAATCTTAATAATGTTGTTCATAGCCACAATAAATCGTTCACTATTTTCCAATTACCAAAGTTTATTGTGTCAGTGAATAAGGTTATAGAAAATAATAAACTGCTTGAAAATTTTCCAATTCGTCTCTTAATAATGTTGTTCATTGCAACAATAAACGGTTTATTATTTTTCAATTGCAAATTTGTATGTGTCAGTGAATAAGGTTATACAAAATAATAAACTATTTGTAAATTTGAGAATTGGTTGTGATATTGGATGAAGGTTGGGATATAATCTTTAACAATCCCTTTTCAAACATCTTGTTTATTGTCGCAATAAACGATTTATTATTTTTAATAACTAAAATGTTTGCGGCAATTAATAGAGTTATTAATTTTAATAAACGGTAATTAAGTGCTTTATTTTTCATTTAATAAACGGCCGTTAATAGTATTAACAAACGATTATCAAACGCTGAAATTTTTTTTAATAAACCGTTCACTCTGACAAGAAAAAGTTTGTTGTGACAATAAATAAGCAGTTAATAAACGCCGGTTTTTATATTAATGCACGTTTGTTTTTTCAGTGTGTAAAGCGCCATCAGTAACGGTAACGAACACTCATCCGTCAGTAATGTACCGGAAAATTATGAGTGCAAAGATGGCCGATTTGGCAGTGCTGTTACTTGCTACCAAAACGAAAGGACATCATGCGCTGCACCGACCGACCGACCGTGAGGCAGTTTATTGCACGGCCAGGGGCGGTGTTCATCGGAACACTCATCACCTAGCTCCTCGCCAGCTTCAAACCGCAACGGAGGAGTCTTTTAATAATCACCCCGAACTCATAATGATGCAACATATATATTTTGTAATTAAAATGATTGATTTACAACTCAATTAAAATGCGCATTGGACTTTAAGTACAACAAAGTTTATGCTCACTGCGTGCTCGGTCTTAATACACTCAAAGTGGCCAAAGCGTTTTAATTCGAAATCAAAAAGAATCCTCAATCAGTTCGGGATGTGGTAAGAGTGTATCTCTTGTCTTCGAGATACTCGTACATTTTGTGTGTTACAATTTCGCAGCTTGAAGTCTTTCCATTTACGGATTGGTAATAAATATCTAAATTAAAAGTTAAATCAGCCGAGACTGCAAACGTGACAACAAACAGACAGGATGCTGCAGCAGTGGCAGAAACTGAAGTTGGTGTGTACTGAAATTCAGACTTTTTTTGTTGTTGTTGTTAATTTAACTGGCGGGCTTTTAAGCCTTTTAGGGAAACGTTTTGTGCAAGAAAATAGAGCACTTTCGAAAGTTGTTCGCATCAGAGTATGTAATTCTGATTTGATTGACATTGATGGTGTTGCGAGTTTGAGGTATAAAATTTCTTGCAAATAAAACGACGAGTTACGAGGAAATTTTGATTTGATTTGTCAATAAAAAAGTAGTATGTCAATACAATTAGTGATGAAATTCCAGCGCTTGGATATATCGCTAATAAATTACAGTCAATGCATTTTTGTTATTTTTCTTGTCTTAAAATACTTTGAGCTAATTGTCCTGTCCCGAGAAAACATCATCATGAAATTAGTGAGAACAGTCGGGATAACTATTTGTTTCAAGCCCTACGAAATGAATGAAATGAATGAAATGAATGAAATGAATGAAATGAATGAAATGAATGAAATGAATGAAATGAATGAAATGAATGAAATGAATGAAATGAATGAAATGAATGAAATGAATGAAATGAATGAAATGAATGAAATGAATGAAATGAATGAAATGAATGAAATGAATGAAATGAATGAAATGAATGAAATGAATGAAATGAATGAAATGAATGAAATGAATGAAATGAATGAAATGAATGAAATGAATGAAATGAATGAAATGAATGAAATGAATGAAATGAATGAAATGAATGAAATGAATGAAATGAATGAAATGAATGAAATGAATGAAATGAATGAAATGAATGAAATGAATGAAATGAATGAAATTAATGAAATGAATGAAATGAATGAAATGAATGAATTGAATGAAATGAATGAAATGAATGAAATGAATGAAATGAATGAAATGAATGAAATGAATGAAATGAATGAAATGAATGAAATGAATGAAATGAATGAAATGAATGAAATGAATGAAATGAATGAAATGAATGAAATGAATGAAATGAATGAAATGAAGGAAAATAAATGAAATGAAGGAAATTAATGAAATGAAATTAACTGAAATTTAAATAAATACAAATTTAAGTTCCTTTATCCTTTGCTATGAAAACTGAAGTTTGAAAATATTCACAGCAATTGTTAATAATAATTTTCCTGATCCTATGGAATGTCGAATGAGCAGAAATGTGAAAAAAGGATGTAGTATACTAAACAATGTTATCATCTTATCGAAGGTATGTATTTATTTCAAAAAAAACTTTTTTTATAAAATAATTTACCCCTACTTAAAATGTATTCCAAACAAACTCGCAAGTATCCAAAAGATAATCATCTGATGACGGAATTTCCAAGTGTTATACTCCCATGGAATTATATTCCTTGTAATTAAACTCCCTCTTGTCCGAAGTTATAAATTGATTATGACACCAATATACAATATACAAAAGCGAAAATCCTTGGTGACAACATAATTATGCTGCATGGTTGTTTGCAGCCAAAGCCGCAAACCATAGCGTCGCGTCGTCGGTGCGGTTCTTCGCCACGCTTTTCATTTTCAAACGTGAAAATGGAAACCTCTATAATCATCCAATAAATGCATTTCACGAAGTGAATATCTTAACTTTAGTTCCTCAAGAGCTTCCAGCGCCAGCGTGTTCCAAGCCAGCATCATCAGCTTCAGCAGCAGCAGCGCACAAAAATATTTACCAAAGTAGCAATTTACTTCGCATTTTAATACCCCAACAAACACCTTCAGTCTTTGAGTTTTGTGCGCGATATAAAATAGAGGAAAATGTCTATTTTTTCCAATGAAAATAAAAAATATAATAACTCCCCATTGGCAGGCTGTATTATCTTTCTCCTAAACGCTTCAACTAAACACGAGTGTATCCGAAAGATATAAAGATACACTTGCTTTGGATGCACCACTGCAGCTACATGCGACTATACGCAACGAAATGAACGTCTTGGTGCGGTGTCTTAACTTACCGTCTCGACGACGACGCGACTGCGACGGAACAAATCATTGGCGATTTATTTGCTGAAGGAGCCGCCCAAATTTCAGTCTTGTATATCATGCGGACTCGGATGTCGGATAGCCCAACCTTGGATAGGCCTCAGCTTCACCATCAGCATCAGCCTTAGCCTCAGCTCCAACTATCTGCTGATTATTTCATTAAAATTCGAGTGGAAAATCTTTAAGTTTCGTTTATTAACAAGACGTACTTCAATTCATAGAGTGCCTCTGTGCCGTTTGGAAGCCGCCTATTATTATAGGTGCGCATGTTACACTTTGGGGCATCCGTGAAATGGGCTTGGCTCTTCTTACATATAGCATTTAAGCCAGGTTTATATTCAAAAAGTCATAACCAGAGGTATTTAGCGATTAACGATGAGAAATTTTCATGACTTCATGAAAAAAGAATTCATAAAATACTGGGTTTCATATATTAAGTGCGGGTTTCGGAAAAAAGTGGGCGTTTTTCTTTCAACGCATAAAAGATTTGTAGACTCATTTTAACGCATCTAAAATATAATTGTTGTTGATGAGGTGGGGTAGCCTTCACTGTATTATTCACCTTTGTATGGGCATAGTTTTGAGACTTAAGAAATTCAAAATCAAACGAAAGATGCTTAAGTTCATTAATTAAAAGACAAACTGCAATTCAATTACAATATAATTTCATTCTTTGGTTATGAATTTTAATTATCAACTCGTTTTTTTTTAATTTTAGATTGTTTGGATGACCACTTCTTGTAGTATGAATTGGATGGCTTTGGGATGAGTACAAAGTCTGTATATTTATTAATATATATGTGCCAAATTTCATTCAGATCCGTTCAGCCATTCTATCGTGATTGGAAAAAAATCAGGTGTTCACAGTGGCATTAAAAACTTACTTCTTAGATTTGGGGTCAATATTCTGACTGATGAAGAATGTTAGCCATATCATATGGAGTGAAAACTTAGGTTTACAGCATTTTTCTTTGGCATGCTTATTTAAGCTCAACTTAGAGGTGTATATTAACTCAGATACCTCAACTGATGAACTACTTCAATCCGCTCATTTCAAACATTCTTCCAGGAGTATTGTTCTATGTCGGTTCTCAAAAATCAGAATCTTCTTTCAACTTAAGTTGATAGTAATATCCTAAGAGTTGCAATAATATTGTAACTTAATGATTTCCAATTGAAGTGTGAAAGGATCATCAACACAGACTTTGATGAGATAATTCCTACTGGTGGAATTTCAAAGAATGAGATTTTTCGCCAAATGTAATCTTGTCACTGGTATTGGTTTTGATTCATATTGAAAAGTTGTCTTGTTAAGCACACGCTATGATCTAAGGAATTTCAAAAATTGGTCTTTTTTGGATCAACAATTAATTTTTCAGATGTGTTGTATTGAAGATATTTATTCATCAAAAGTTGTAGCTACCTTAAGATCAAATTTGACAACTAATGACGAGTATTAACATTTATATAGTATGCTGATGTTCGAAATGGCAATTTTAAGCATTAAAATCGGATTTTTCCGATACAGAAAAATTTTGAGTCTTCTGAACGAAAATCCTAATTTATCAGACGATTTCCCTTCAAGAACTTTGACAACTAAATTATATGCACAGAAATTTTGACCCATTTTGGTGAAATTTATTCTCTTCCGGTTTGATAAAACGAGATCGATTTGTGACCGAGATTTTTGTAATATCTTAACGTGTCTAAATTTAACGTTTATGACCTTTTTGGCACTGAAATTAGAGACGGTAATTTATAATGGTACTAGTAGCTCTGTATTTGAGTAATAAATAGATTTCCTACACCAAAAAGATGAACGGGAAAATTAAGCTTCATTTCCTTATGTACAAAAACTATATCAACTGCGAACAGAATTCAGAATTCTATAAGAATACTAGCGGATCCGACACACTTCGTCTCAGCCCCAAGTAAACGTCTTAAGTTAAAATCCTTTGTGGTAATAAAATACATGTACCTTACCTAGTTCAAATTTCAATGTGATGTCGATTAGTTTCAGAAAGAACCAAAAACGACGGCTTAAAAACACGAGAATGTTCAACTTATAGCTTGCCGTGTGCAAAATAGGGAAATTCGAGATTAATTTCACATATAATGACAGTGCGAAAAGGACACCCATTAATAAATCAACTTATAAAGCCATCTATGAGGTGGTTGCATTTAAATGTAGTCAACTAGTATTTATCTTACTAATTTATTTCATAAAAATCGTTCAAGCCGTTTCCGAGGAGTATGGTTTGGTTACTAACATTATGATGCGAGAATTTTATATGTTCCCTCGTTTTTAGAAAACTTAGTAGATGCCACACTTCATGATAAACGAATTTCAAATTTTTATTTTTGCTTGACTAACTTCTTCAATTTATAATAATACTAACGCAAATTAACCCCTTTCATCAAAAATTGAAAATCGGCACTTCTTTCTTTTTTTTCTGTAGAAGAAAAACTACCTTTGCAGAAATTTCTAGGTTTTACGATGTCTACGATATCAAGAAGTGCTTCATTATGTCAGTAATGAATTAGTTTATCAGTTATGGTTCTTGATATTTTTAAAGTGCTTCATAACAGGAACCATTTTTAATATAGAGTTGAAGTTTGGTTAAATGTTTTTCAATAACTTCCCTAATAAATTCCTTAAAACTGTTATCTCTCACTTATATTGATAATGGATCTCTGTAAAAAGGCGGATATAACCGATACATTTGATTTAAAATAAGTCTTAATGGAGACAATTTTCAAAAAAATCACAACAACCTTATTTCCAAAAAACAAACAATTAGGAAACACATTCTAAGGAATAATCCTTCTGAACATTGTTTGAACTAGGAAACCAGAATTTATTTAAAATTTAATGGCTAAGTAATGTTGCGCCTTTTATTTTATAGTCTTTGACATAATCATAAAAACGACTTAACAACTTAACAACTTTACACCTTTACCACACCTCACCAACTAACGCCTTTCGATATAAGAATGTAAATAATTTTTTCCTAATGCATATAAATTTATTATTCGCTGCTATATTCAACTCGTGTCCGTGTGTTTCTTGATGCATTTGCGTGTGCAATCAGCAAAACAAACAAATTTTCAAATTTTTGTAGAATTCCTTGGCAAAGTCATTAGCAGAAACACCTGCTAAGATTGGCAAAACAATCCATACGTTCGAGTATTACTGCATTGACACCTTACAATCAAATCTCTCATAATTTTGCTGCAGCAGGAAAATTTTTTTTTTCTTCCGTTTCGTACCGTCCCGTTTCGATGACACTACAACGACGACGACGGAGTATACAGGTGCCACAACTATTCACCACATGCTTTGCTATACACGCAAAGGCAATTAAAATTACTTAATGGACTTCGACAGAGGACCAGGGGGCACTTGATGGCAAGTTGCAATCCAACTTCACAACTTCAAACATGGAAAACATTGTCTCGTTGAGACTTCACAGCCTCGCCTCCCTCATCAATTTCTATATACCAGAAACTAACAAAACAACAACTTTAGGAAACGAAGGGTCCTCCTATATCCAATCCATTGGAATCACATCCCGTCTTGGGATTCTCAGAAATTTTAACGAGCACCAACAATTCCAAGTTCGAACTTCTGTTCCCAGCGTGTCGGCATAATATCCGACATCTTTGCATTTCTCTGCATACGAGTATGTGTGTATGGTGTTCCTAGAATTCCCCACCGCTCCTGGAACGGATGCAAAAAAAAACACCAACCTCAAACTGCTCTAGCTTCTGTGCCACACCACATAAATCAACACACTCTAGCATCAGCTCCTATATGCGATCCTTCAGCCGAGATTGGGAGGGCTTGGCTCCTATGTAGAGATACGTACCTCCACATCCACACACATACTCAAAGCGGATATTATCTTTCCAATTTCAATTTGCAACATGGTAAAAGGTGCTACAGCAGGTGTAAGGTGCGCCGAGTATGTCGGTACCTTAATTAACACTTGTCATATAGAATTAGGAGTGCGGATTACACCAACAGGCTGCAATTATCCTTCGACCAGGAAAGATGCGGCATGGAAATTATTTTATAGGTAGTTGCGTTGCGTGCACATTCCCTGTGCATAGCATCATGCAGCTTCATGCAGCATCAAACAGTAGTGTAGTGCAGTGCAGTGCAGTGCAGGGCAGCAGTGCAGCGCGCAGCGCATCAAAACCAGGCGTCTGATGCCTTCGTGTGTGTAATCAAATATTATTATGGTCGATTTGAGAACTTTTTCTCAGCTTGATTAGATGGAGTGGAATGTGAGCGGTGGTGTACAGAGTGCCCCATCCAGGAGCAGGAGGTGAAATTTGTACATGCAACTTTGCAACACTGGGAGAGGAAGTTGAAATAGAAGCTGTATAGCAATTAGGGAGATCCTGGGCATCATTGTGGTCTATCGATACTTTAATGGATTTCAATTGCTTTGACTGCCGTTTAAACAATGTCCAATCCATGTGTCGGTCGGTATCGTGGTCATGGGATGTGAAACGCCCAGTTCAATTAATTTAATTCAATTTCTCATTTAATGTGGTTAAAGTTTGAAAGTACCTCATTTTATGAGAAGGCATTCACTCTGAAGACATTAAGCGTGAGTTGTTGTTGAGAGAGATACGTTTTCAACAATAATTCATTACTGTAAAGTGTACTTCTAAGAAAAGTCTATTTCTTCGGAAACGAAGTTCGATGTAGTAATCTCAGGAAATCAGCAAGTAATGGAAACTCTCTCTTGATAAATCAGAATAAAGTCAACGTTGAGATCCAGAAAAGAGTGATATCAAGGTTTCGGCTACATTTCAAGGCCTTGACTATACGACGGTAAGAAAATAGATCGATACCAAGATGAGGCTAATATTTTTATAGAAGACCAAATTTAGTCTTGTAGACTCTCCAGTATCGGTATTTACTTGTACCCTTGCCTAAAAGTGAGAGACCATATTGCTAGAATACTTAAGTGTTTAGACACCATGAAGTTAAAATAATGCAAATACTACTGTTTTCAAAACATTTAGGTACAATACCAAGTGTCCGATACTCTTGAGATCTAAATCACTACTTGGAAGAAATTGGGCTGTACTTTTAGCAATGAAACAAGTACTATTAAAAGATGTTTTGGTTTTAGTTACCATATCAGTTGAAGAAGTCATTGAATGATCTAATACTTAGAAGTACCTACTGATCAAGTAATACTTGACCAAATGCTTTTGTGTTGATTTCGACAAAAGGTACTTGAATAGTGCTGCTTCTAAAATTGTTTTTAATAGGAACATGAGATTATTAAAGTACCATTACAAGGTCTCAGTTCTCGTTCTTTTACTTGAAATTTTATACTTAAGGTCTACTTAGAATTAAATTAACAAGAAGTAATAAATCCATACTTCCATACTTACATGTGTATATTATAAATTCGGAAGTGTATTTGTTTGTCCATCTTTCACGGCAAAACGGAGTGACCATTTGACGTGATTTTTTAAGCGGAAATAATTCATTCATGGAGAGTGACATAGGCTATTTTTTGTCTCTTTCTAACCCCCACTTCCCTATAATGGGGGTTTAAGTTTGTATGGAGCATTCCACAATTTCCAAGTGTGTGATTGGAAATCTTCCCCCAAACCCCTTTAAAAGATGGAGTGAAATTTTATAATTTTATATGGGACTTTTCACAGTTTTCAAGTTGGAAGCTAAAAATCGTTACACAGATTTTTTGTTGGGAACGAAAAATACCTGCCTTATTTTTCTGGAAATCTTTCTCCAGCCCCAGAATCAGAAAATTCTACGATTTTATACTATTCGAAGAATTTTTGCTTTAAGGTATTGTTCCGATCAGCTGTTCTGAATTTTTCTCCGATATTTGTTTAAAGTAGCCAGAGAACTGCATTGAAGTGCGATAAAGGGCTTCATTTGCAAAATTTATGACAGCTTAACGCCATTGTTCTTCCTATTTCGTCTGATAGAACACTGCTCGAAAAATTAAATGTCAACGATCTTCATTTACTTTCTAAGTTTAAGTTCTTCTATCATTCTTTTAAAAACATAAAATTACTTAATAACATTGTATAGTTGGCTGGTATTGAAATACAATATAACTGGAAAAAATTAAACTCTTTGGGATAATGTCAAGGAACATATACCTACTAAAGAAAAACTGTTAACAATCTCAACTAGCGAAGCAATTAAGCTGGCTTGAGTGTTTATGAAGACATTTAAAGAGAGTACCTAGTACCTACTTGCAGTTTAGTAAAAGGTCCATGCTAACACGTTTGCTTAAAATCTCTAAGGTTCCATTCATCTTCACCATCATGGACTCGAAAACCGGGAGCCAGTCTTGGCCTCATTCCATACAACTCTCCACTTATCCTCATCGCTAGCCTAGTCCCCAACCCTCCTGGTCTTTTCAACGTAAGCATCGTCTGCTACGCTGTCGCCTTAAATAAAATGTACTACAAAGTACTTTAAAAGCCAACCGGAGTCTACCGAGCATAATTTTTTCAAGATATCTTCGATGTAACTTGCAGTTTGTGATTGTAACGTCTCCAGAATCGTCTTTCCCCACATACGTGAACGGGGCCAACAATTTCATCGTAAGATTTTCCTCTCGAACGCATCTTCGATGTCGGAGTGCCTTTTCTGTGCACCTAAGTGTCGGATCTATGTATATGTGGGTACTTGCAGAATCACCGTCCTGTACAACAGTAGCCCCGTTCTATAAGTTGGTTTTGAGCAGCCGCCTGTGTATTTCTTCTTCTACATTGTTATTAGCTACTATACACATGACCCAAGCTATTTGAAGGATTGCACTACTTCACACTTTATTTTTTCGTCAATAAAATGCAGCCTCAGATTTTGTGCCAGCTCCTCGATCTGGTGAAGGAATCGTATATGTACAGCTTGTCCGATTTTTCCGCTTGTTAGCGTACCAGAGTCACCGATTTCTTTCTCCAACGATAGGTTGATGAGGAGAAAGACCGGAATTCCTTGAATTTATTTAAAATGCCGAATTCTCTATTGACTTTGTATAGTTCCACCTTGGATGAAGCCTAACTGGTATTGACAGTATTTGTACTTAACAACGTGATACCTCTTTAAGGTATGTTTACAGAGGAATTGATTGTGTTTAGCTATGATGAAAAAAAGTGGTCTCAAATAACCGCCCTAAGGACCATCGGATTTAAGAATCCAGTATGCTTGTTGCATCTTTCGAAAAGATATTCGTGAAGAAATTGGTTACACGCATTTCAAATTTTTTACAGTTCATATTGGTCCCATATTCAGCACTATATAAACTTTTTTCCACATAATGTTCCTTTGTAATTCGTCGGTTCTTTCAACATTACGACCCCTTATAATCGATACTGATAATACCATGGGAGCTGAGCCGCACCTCTCCTTTGCGTATCAATAGATTTAAAGTGTAGAAAAACTGTTAACAAGTATTTATTTAAACTTCCTTAAAGTTTAATCTCGCCCACTTTATCAAAGTGCGTGATCCGTGATTGGAACAAGCATTAAGCAATAAATCACCACCTGCATGTGACTCATTTTTGTTTTTATTTTGTTTTATAAAAAACTTTCATCTTTATTTACCAAAAAAATGCTAATTGCATTGATACTTTCAATAAAAAACGTAAAAAAAAAATATCAAAACATGCGAAATTATATCTACAAAAAATCGTGCGACTGAAGGATGTGTCGCGTTGAAACTTTTGCATGATTTAAACTTTTGAGTAGGTTGCACAAAAACTTGTTTGTTTAAATTTTTTTTTAGTTTGAGTTTAAGTCTATAAATATCAATTCGACAAAAAGACCACAATTCATGCGGATAATTGTGAAAGTCCTCATTAACATACGTGCAAAAACAAAAACAAACTTTAACTTTATACGCATTTAACTGGATGTAATAAAAATAATAATAAAACAGCTTTGTCTTTAATAAAACGATCAGGGAAATTTTGTGCGTGACTTGTGTGGCTATGGTTTTGTAATTGGTATATAAAATATTTTTTTCGGTACAAACAAAAGTGAGTGTATGAAAAACTTTATTGATTTTTACATAAAGGGTGTTTTTTTAAAGGTGTGTTTTTCAAGACGAAATAAAGCCGTTAAATCAAACAATACTTTTCTAAATGATTTTTTTGTCCTAAATTCGAATCTCACTTTATATTTTTTCCATCAAATCAGGTTATTGAAATACTAGTATACCTACCTCTTTAAATATGTAAAAAAATCCATAGTACGATTTTTTAAGGCAATATACAACATCGTTCCTAACAACACATTTTTTGATGGTTTTGTAAAGTACAAATCTTTGTCTTCGAGGTACAATTTAAATCTTTTGAATATCTCATTTAGTTTTTGAAAAATATCATTAGTTTTGTTTGGCTTATGAAATTTTGAAAAACGTCGAATCTTATGATTTCATGAGTTTTAAAAACAAGTTTTAAAGTAATTTTTTGGCTATGATTTTGAATCCGAACTTTGATTTTAGCTATCAGCTCAAATTTAAAAAATACCCGTTTTCAACATTATATTTAAAGTTTTTAAATATATTTCAAAAACATGATGTGATGGAAAGTCAAGAAAGGAAGTTTCTTGAATGTCAATGTGGGACAAGTGAAGACCTCCAATTAATGAGAATTTTTCTAAAAGTAAATGAGATACCGAAACTATTTCAACTGAATATTGAAGATCGGTATCGGTAGCCATCTTGTTTTGGGAACATTCACCTTACGTGCGATGCCCCTGATGGTCGTTCGGCTTCAATTTCACGAGTTGGTTTTTGTAAGCCTGCAAACCAAGATCCTTCTTCAAAATTTTCAATAAAGTGGAAGGGCTCAGCTTCAATAGTTGTTGTTAGTGACACTAAGTCAATTAGTCATTTATTGAATTTATTTGAATTGTCAGAAACCACAGAAGTTGACAGAAAGTTGACGATATTTTACGTTTTTTTTTTTTGTTCAAAATATAAAAGCGAAGTCATTCAAAATTAATAAATTAATTAAAATATTAATAACCACTCTCCTTATGACCCAACAACTTAATTAAGTAGGTATAGGTTTTTGCCTATTTCAATTAAGAAGTTTACTCTTGTTTTCACCTTGTATGTAGACAGACAGACCGTAAGACAGACAATATCCATGGCGACAACATATAATCAAAATATTTAAACACACGCAATTGAATGATTTTGAATAATTGCAATCAAATAGCAATAAATATTCAATTAACTGTTAAATGCACAATTAGAATTCACATACCTACATACTGTATATATGTGTACATATGTAAGTTTTTCAATAGGTAGTAGCAATCACTATCAATGATTCAATTTATGTTAAGCAAATTAATTTATTTCATACTTTATCCGAGTAAACACCCATGTTTGTTGCATGGTACTGGTGCCACAAAACCGTCCAAGAGTGGGAGTCCGGACTCCCGACAACAACTTTCGTGGATATTGACTTAATTTAACCACAAATACAATTACCATGGTCGAGCACATACGAGTAACTATAATATGTCAAGACATTGGCCTTACTTTGGTTTGACAACTTAAGTCAGTTTGTTGTTGATTAATGGCAGCAACAATATTTGGTAATAAACAAAAAATATTTTATTTAACTGGGCTGAGAATGTTTGCACATTGACTTTGCAAGAAACTGACATGGTAATGGAGTTTCAATCATTCTTAACCTAATTAATAATAATTGAAAAGCTTTAATTGAATGAAAAAAATTGAAGTATTACTGCAGAGACTTCTGTTTGGAGGCTTGAAGGTTTGCTACGTACGGAAATCAATTAGCAAATAAGCTAAAGCTTGTTAAAAGGCTTGATCTTAAGAAGTTATCTTATATAAGTTCTTACTGAAATATAAAAAAATGAACTGGAACTTAAGTCCCACTTCAATATCATAAAGTAATAGACAAGGACTGGCCACGAGATTTGAAACTACACGGTTTCTGATTGACTTTTAAACGGTCTGGTATCCTGAAGCAAAGTTAAGCTCTTTTTCCATATTGAAACTCAGCTATAACTTTGATGTTTTTTAAGTCCTTTGTAAAAGCTGAACTTCTGTGCTTAAAAACTTATTATTTAAACCGTTGAAAGATGAATGTACGAGTAGGTATATTGTTGACATAAGGCTTCACGAGAAAAAACAATGTGTCGATACTGATATTTATCGACTTTGACGTGAAAAGCAAATGCCAACCATTCCCTCATTGACCACTCATACACAAGTACTCAAACTATGTTCTCCGCTTCCCACTGATGTCAGTGATCTTCTAATTATAACAATATAATCAGTGTTTCCGATTACTTGCACAAAACTTGGGAAGATTGTTCCTTAAAGAGTGTGTTTTGTAAAATTATTTCCAGAACGATATTGAAGAAGTCACTTGACTTTTTTGATATCAAAACCTTAAGGGAGCAATTTGCATTGTCCATTGTCATTCTATAAAAATGGATAAGTTTTACAGTGATACCAAACTAAGACATTGCTCTGTAAAGTCTATAGATTTTGTCACACGCGGTCTTGAAATCGATGAAGAGTAAGTGGGTATCGATAAGGAGTTTCTAGGTTTTTTCGAAGATCTGCCGAAATTTGAATAATTGGCCGATTTTAAACTATGATGGTCTGAAGCTAAACTGTTATGAATCTAACAGCTTGCCGACGAACGGTTTCAGATGTTTACATAATATGACAGAAGTGATCTTATCGGCGATGTTCAGGAGACTGATACGGATACTCCTGTAGTTGCCCCAGTTCAGAAAGTCTGCTTTCTTGAGGAAACAATGCTGAGTTTACTTTTATTAGGCATGCTTTTTCCGACCATTTCGAGATAAGTTTTTGCATACTTCTTATCAAGTCATTGCCTGCTACTTTTAACAATTCGGCAGTGAAGCCATCACATCGGCTTCAGTAGCTTTGTTGGACATAAGATTCGATATACTTACTAGTCCCTATCTTTACTTCGCAGAATTCGATTCTTCATATCTCTGCGTCAAAGCTATCATTAATGACTCAGATAAATAGCAGTGGCCCTAAGTGACTACCCTAAAGAACTCCGATTTGGTAATGAGTGCTATTTAGAAGGAACTTCAAAATTTATCATGTTAAGATATATTTTGTAGATTTGATCAAATTCAACAAATGAACAAATGACGTGATCCAAGCAACTCTTTATTTAACGTGATGATCACCGTGCTTACATTATGTTCTGTTTTAGTAGAGCTTCTTCCGTCTGGATGTAGGATACCGAAAATGTAAAATTTTTTATAACTCTGGCTGAGTTTGACGAATTTCATGGGTAAGCTAAGCTGGCTTTGAGGGCCCAATCCACCTTAGATGACTTTCTCTAGAGATGGTCATGATGAAACTTAATTCTTTAGGTCTCGTCTAAGTCTCTTCTGAATCTCATCCAACTTATTTCTGACTATACTTTTTTCCGGCGCAACTATCGGAACTTAAAAGTCGATGTAACGGTCCGAATTCCGAAACGAAACCAAGTCATTTAGTAAAAAAAATGTAAACATCAATTATTCGAAGATGAATCCTATATTTGAAGGATTTAATGTTTTTGAATAAACTGTGGAATAGAAATTAAAGAAATATCGTTAAACCGGAACTTCCAGTATCAACAGAATGAAGGCTTAGGAAGGCTAAAAAAGACGACTATAGGCTTCTATCGGCATTGGTATAGGACTTCAGTGCATCTTCAAAACTATCGGTGTCGAGAAATAGAAAGAATTTCAAGAAGCTCAGTGAAGATAGTGCTCGTTAAAACTGGACTAAGAGCACTCAAGCTAGTACTGGATGCCGGATTTTCTAAAAAGAGTCAGAGAAAAGTGATGGGGTTGGACACAGGAGTATGGTAATTGAACTCAAGGCATGCAGAACGATGTTACCTTTTCCAACAATTCTAAGTTTAAGCTGGTTGGAGATGAGAAGATTCTTACTTGAAGGGACCCAAATGAAAGACTGAGTTCTGCATAAATATATTGTATTCCGTTCTAGAAATTGCCCCCAAATCCGAAATTATAATATCTTAAATGGAATAAAACTGATCAGACTGACAAAAACGGGTGATTTTTTAGCTGGTTTGGTTTTGGCAACACTGGTTTTGACAGCTGACGTGTGTTTAGTACCTTGTGTCACTGTCAAACAGATTCAGTTTGGTTTGCAATTTAACCATGGATCGTCTTACAAATGAACAACGCTTGCAAATTATTGAATTTTACTATCAAAATTCGTGCTCGGTTCGAAATGTTCATCGCGCGCTGCTTATCGAAAAATTGTGTTCAGCGATGAGGCTCATTTTTAATTGAATGGGTACGTAAATAAGCGAAATTGCCGCATTTGGAGTGAAGATCAGCCAGAAGCATTGCAACAGCTACCAATGCATCCCGAAAAAGCCACTGTTTGGTGCGGTTTATGGGCCGGCGGCATTATTGGGCCATATTTCTTCAAAGATGATGCGAATCGCAGCGTTACTGTCAATGGTGAACGCTACCGAGCGATGATAACAAACTTTTTTTTGCCCGAAATGGAAGTTCTTGACTTGCATGATATGTGGTTTCAACAAGACGGTGCCACATGCCACACAGCACGCGAAACAATGGCGCAATTGCGAGGAGAGTTTGGTGAACAGTTAATTTCACGTTTCGGGCCGGTCAATTGGCCGCCTAGATCGTGCGATTTGACACCATTAGACTATTTTTTGTGGGGGTATGTCAAGGCTAATGTCTATAGGGACAAGCCCGCTTCGATTGACGCACTGGAAGCCAACATCCATGCATTCATTCGTGAGATACCGGCCGATATGTGTGAAAGAGTATGCCAAAATTGGACTCAGTGGATGGGCTACCTGAGACGCAGCCGCGGTCAACATTTGCATGAAATTATCTTTAAACATTAAATTGCAAGGTTCAAACTATCGATTCAAATAAATATTTCATTCATTTTTTCGAATTTTGTGTTTTTTTTTTTTTTAAGTTCTAAACCTCTTAAAAAATCACCCATTATTAGTATCAAATATAACTGATGACTCTTCAACACATGACAATTATATCAACTGTCACAGAGGATGAAAAGTCCGTCTTCGAAGATCCCGACTTCAAAAGCCAACGATTGTTGTTTATTGCACCTGGTCAGAAACTTGTACCGACTTTTGTCTCATTTTGTCAGAACTTTTAATGTCAAAATTTATTAACATATCGCTTGTTTTTCTTGCTCGCACACTTTGTCCCCAAGACACTACTTCATAAAATAAAAATAAAATTTTACTAATGCTCTTATAAATTCCATTGATTTATCTACTCCTGCAATCGCCACTATAAATGACATAATTTAAACTCGATAAATTAATAATAAAAAAATGAAAAACGAAAAATGACAAATTACCATGCGCAATAAGATTTATTTGATTTAAATTTCTTGTTCACAGCCTCAAGTAGTATTTTGCGTCGGTAATTAATATCTTCTGGCCAATACAAGTTAGTAGAGATAGGTAGGTACTCCTAGCGAATATTGACAAATAAATTAATTGCAATAACTAGGATGGCGATTGCATAAGCGCACCATAAACATATCAAATCATATTAAATACTGTCATTGATTCAAACTTATGTAAGTAAGTATATGAGTGTGTGTTGGCACTTCCTTTAGATTATTTTTGATATTACCAAATAATAAGCTAGGAACTTGCTTATGGTCGAGACTTGAATTATCGGCAGGGAATAAAAAATCACCCATCGAAATAATCTCGAACAGGTGAAAACGCAGCCTTAGAAAAATCAAAAATAAAGAAATAACACCTGCTACCTGGTAAGGAGTAAGTTTATACGCTTGCCTGCCCACGACCAGGTTCTTTAACGGCGGCGGCGGCGACGACGATAACGATGACGACGACTTTAGATACATTTGTATCTGTCTATAAGATTGTTAGGTTTTTGTTGTTGTTGTCTGTGAGGTTTCCTGATTTAAAATCTGGTAATGGTCACACATTAGATAAATGTCAGCGATTTCAAAACGAGACTGAGTCTGAGCATTAGGACCTGAATTGCATATTGCATAATAGCATCTTCGACTCGTGGGTGCATCTTCCAGGAAGATTGTAAAATAAAGCTTCATAATTATGTTAATGCCGTGTGCAGTGTGCATTCAATATTTTCTTCTTGTTACGGAGCGCTACAAGTTTCGCCACCTCTATTATACTCTTCTATGATGAGGACTCTGTCTTCCTCCGGTACCATCTTTCTGAAGGCAACTGCTTAACATCTATTTTTGGCATCACTGAAGCTTATTATCTTCTTTATATAAAAATCACTTTCTGTTTGTTTGTCTCGAGAACGGCTTGTCCGCTTTGGCTTAAATGTTAATCGTAGTCAAGGGAAGGTTTAAAAAGTGAGAAAATATGGAATAATTGCGAGGAAGACAGTAAAAAAAAAACAACTTAATTTTCGCATACAATTTGTTCTGAAAAGACGATATTTTTGACTGTTAGTTGGTTGTCAAATTTTTTTATTTCTGTGGTCTGTCCAAAGTTAACGAAAATTTATAAAGTTGCCTGTCATTCTGTCACCATAATACAGTTATTAAAATCTTTTATCATCAGTTCGTCAGTGCTTGAGATTTACTGGTCACGTCAAGGAAAAATGAACTTTATAACTCAAGACAATTCAAAGAATTTTATTACAAATTAACTTTTTTGTAATTTCCGAGTCATGAAAATTTGAAACGATTCAGCAGTATGTCATTGAGGACTTTATGATTTGGTAATTTATTCAGCACCAAAACTAAGTCAAAAATTTAACCAAATGTTCGAAATAATTCTAGTTTAATAAATTTTGTATTTAATAACCCTTGTCTTCTAATTTCTTAAATGCAAAATATTTCGAAAAGCCTTTCAAAAACCAACGCTTAAAAATTCCAGTTCTCGTTTAAACATTAATCATCTAAAAACAGCCCATGTAATGCCTCGGTTATAATATTTGTGCCTTTGAATGCATTCATTCAATTTGACGTTCAAATACAAAACAACCGCTAAGCATTAATTTTTTTGAAAACGAATGTGTAGAAATCTTTTTACATTGTCCAAGTGTCATTCGAAGAGATTAGGACAGATTGGTAACATGTCAAGTTATTGAAAATTTATGTTCCTGCCAAGAGAATCTTCCAATCCCAAAATTAAGGTTCGAAACGAAAGAAACGTCATCGTGTTTGTCAGTGTCATTGGCCTGGATGCAATGTTCTTCGGTTCGTAGAAGATGGATGTCAGGATTGTCAGGTATGGATCGGAAGTCTGTTGGGTAAGTGATCAGACGAGTTCCTAGTTTATCAGGATACACCATTTCATTGTTTTCAATCGTCTGGGATCCATATTTTCCTAAATGAAATAAGATGACACTCGTGACTCTCTACCTGAAGTGATCAATAGAATTTAGAATTAAATGTAATTAAGTCTTAAACAGTCACTTCCTTCATAGAATTCTTACACTCATTCTCGAAAAATGTTTCAATTTAGTATTCATTCAGCTTTCATAGGCATTTAAGAACGGTATCATAATTCAAGCCACGTTAAGGCTCATACAGTTCTAATTACAAGTTCCATGAATATAAATTTGAGACGTTACTCCAGCAAGAAGCTAGAACTAGAAATAATTCCTCTTTAGCAGGTGTTGCGCTCACAGATTTTGCCCATTCACGCCGTCACCGGCCGCCGTGTAAAATAAATCTTCCCCAAGAACTAATTAATCATATATCAGGATCTGGAAGAGTTAGCCAGCGTGAGTATGTGTATCAACGTTAAGTTGTAATTGAACAAAAAAAAAAAACAAGAACCTTTAAAATAATAATATAACATGACTCAGAATTCAAAAAAAAAAAAAACTAACAGGGAAGAATAACTTCTTCCAGAGGATAGAACAAACCTGGATTCACCAGGAAGTTATAAATTATTCCACATACAAGAAAGTCTAAAAGGGCACTGAGCATCCAAACAAGGCGTGTGCCGATGGCCATCCAATACTCGTTTAATATTTATTTGAACTATCAATAAATTAATCAATATAAGTTTTTAATCGATTAATGTATGTATGTAGTTCATGTTGTTGTGAGAGAGTTGTGCATTAATTGGAAACTTAAATCGAACCGAGTTTATAATTTCATTATTATTTCATGATTCCAGGAGCATATAGAAGTCATAAATTTTGAATGCCTTGAGTAATAGGAAGTCATCATATTTCTGGATCATGATTAACTTCATGGGAAAGATGAAGTTCAAAAGAGCTTTAGGCAAAGAGAACATTACTGAAACTTGCTCCAATTGTATCAGTTTCCTTAACAATTTTATAAGACTTCTTTGAACGGATTAACTCGGAAGTTATTACCAGTTACCATATATAACCGGTTCACGCCGGTTAGCGAGACAAACAAACAGAACTTGATTTTTACGTATAGAAGATTACTGCATCGCCTTAAAGAAAGAAGGGAAGGGTATATCTCAACTATCGTATAATGTATTGCAACCTTTAGCACATGAAGTATGGAATACAACGCCACCGCAGTCTAAAATTAAATTTTTAAAAACAATTTTTTTAATTTAAAAAACATTATATAGTTATGCATATAAACCTTTCTCTTGAATCACTCTGTCTATAAAAAAAACAACATCAAAATCCGTCGTGTAGTTTTAAAGATCTAAACATACATAGGGACAGACAGACTGCGACTTTGTTCCAATTCTATGTACTGATTTTGACTCTCTTCTCAATTTTTTAAATTACATATTATATTGAAGTGAGTTGAATCAGAAAAGAATAAAATTTGACTGCAAAAATGTGACACGTATATACCGAGAGAGAGCACTCATTTAAAATGGACTCATTGAAACAAATGAAAACTAAAATTTTTGACAACCGGAGTTTGTGTGCAATACATAACCATAGATTTGGGTATATAATAGGTTAAATAAATCCCGTTAGTTTAATGGAGTTTTGACATTCAATAACAATAAATAATAACAAGAACTCCCTCTGATGTCTGAAATCTGCAATTTCTTGTCATCATGAGTCACTGCAAATCTGTCATGTTTCCATTATCACTTTATTTATTCCATTTTTTTTTTATTTCTCAGTTTTTCTGACGTCAAGAGAAAAAATGAATAATTCTTAATCAGTTAATTTGTGTTAAGTTTTTTTTTTTTTTTTAATTTTTCTTGCAACACTTTTAATCGCAATTCTTATGAATTACAACCAATCCCCAGTCTACTTACATACATATATGAGTATATAATTTAATATTTTATAATCTTGTATTTTATCGTCCTACTATTTTTTTTGATCAATATACTGATAAATAAATGAATGAATTTAATTTAAGCTTATGTGCTATCCACATTGGATTCCATAAATGGCAATGTGCCATGGATTGTACTAGTGTCTGTAAATTTAAAGTTATGCTAAGTTTAAATATCAAATGTTTCAACTTATGTACAGTAATGGCTATATTTGTGTATTTCCTTACAATCGAAAGTTATTGAGACATTAATGCATATTCAATTGCTGCTATTTGTTAATACTATTTTATTATGTTTTTTTTTTTTTTTTTTTGCAGTAAGAATTAATGTAGTAGTTTTAAACAGCAGGAGTTTTACATATGTCTTGTGCCGTAGTGCGTCTGTCTGGCATCAAGGCTTTGAGTTAATGTGTTTTTAGTTATTAGAAATATCTCCAGCTTAGTCTTCATACCTATATGAATAAATTATCTTTAGATAATAACTTAATACAAAAATGCATTTGAAATTAGAAATACTTGGGGACTTAAGTCTAAAAGTTTAATGCTGATTTAGTTGAAAATTGGAGGAGATTGTTAAGCGATACATAATTTATAAATGTATTGGTAGAAATAGAAAACAACAACAATATTTATGGGTGAAGTAAGGATTAAATAAGATGTTAAAATAGTTTATGAAACTAAGAGTACATAATTCTTTAACGAATTAGTGAATTCAAAGTTTCTATTTAAACACAAATGGTCGACTACATAGATCACAAGAATTTTGATCTTGTGTTGTGATATTAAACTTAGTCAAATAGAAATTTGTTTATTATTAATACTTTTTTTACTAAAAAAGATAACATCATAATCATTTTTCAATAGCTAAGGTTCGATTACATCACTCGTCAGTCCAAAAGTTGAGGATGGAGAGGCATTTCAACAAAATTAATCTTGGATTATCCGAGCTCAGAATACGCCAATTCTGATTTATAATGTACTCTCCGAGGTTACAATGGTCCTCATTATTGAGACGGTGCATTTCAAGGACCTAATCAGCGAAGATACAACGTTGCTGGTGATCAACAGGCTTGAATTTTTATGTTAACTGAACCTTTATCTTATCGTTTGTAAAGTGTATTTTTTTTTTAGATTCGTCGTTTTCAATCTAGCTAATACTTTTTCGGAATTGGTTGTTTTGACAGCTGTCACTAGATTTACATATGCTCAATTTACAAATCGTGCAAATTTATTACTTAAGTAATGGTTCGGTTCGCGTGACGCATCGTGATCCAATATTCGGTCTAAATAACCGCTAGGCAATTATGTAGGCCGAATATTGGATGTAGCGCTCTATGCGTCGCGCGAACCGGTAATGAATTAATTCAAGTGACAGCAGCTATCAAAAGGTCCAACTCCAAAAAAAGTATTGCCAGCCACACAATTAAAAAAAACACCCTTGTTTTCCTATCGTGTCCCACATGGTAACTCTGGTAATAACTTCCAAATTAATCAATTCAAAGAAGTCTCATACAATTTGTTCTACATGCAAAAAAAAAAAAAATATATTTGACGGTCAGTTGGTTGTCAAATTTTTATATTTCAGTCATCTGTCCGACGACGTTAGCAAAAAGTTATAAAGTTGTCATTTTGTTACCATTATACAGTTATATAAATCTTTTATCATCAGTTTCTCAGTGCAGGAGATTTATTGGTCTTGTATGCCAAGGAAAAGCCGAACTATAATATTCTTTTTTCTTACCCCTAAGGCTTTTTTGACAATACCAAAAAAAAAATTTTAAATCTTTAATTCTGGCTTATATGTTGACTTCAAAATTTTAAAAATCCTAAACCTTTCTTGGATTATACGTTAATAATTTGTTTTCAAATACATATGGTTCGAGTTTACTACTGCCTCTCCCATAAAAAAGTATCACCTGGCATTGGTTTAAATTATAGAACGTACTTTAAGGCCTTAAGCAAGTTTAACTATTAAACTAAGCAATAAGAAAACTTCATAACAATATTTTCTGCCTACAAAATAATCCTTATTCGAATTCTTCCGATGATGTTTTTGAAATTGAAAAACTGTTTCTTCTCCATATTTTTATAGACATTTCAACAAACAAAATTTCATCACATAGGTACATTTATTCTCGTAAGTACATATCTGACCAACGATAAATTCTTAACTTCCTTATTAATGTCCAACACTAATTTTTACGTTAAGTCTCATGTTTCAGCCTAACCTCAAATTGTAGGTACTAGCCGCACCATGCATCGGGCCGTACTCGTATTTATGAGCAAAAAGTTCAAGTAGCCCAATAAGGAAAGGTTCTTTTATGACGACTTTACCCCACACAATATGACCCTGTGACTTGATTATCCTATTTCAATATCCACCCAAGCAAAGGTAAAGTCTTTGGCGAACTAAAAACTATAATTGCGGCTCTAAGAAGAACAGTTCCAAAAAGTCTATTTAAAAACAACAACTACAACAACAACAACAAAACAAGAACCTACTTACATTCGAATTCCGTTACTTTCAGTTATGATCCCAGAAACCATAACTGTGCACTCGGTGTACTCAGTGCACTCGATGCACTCTCTTGTCCGTTGAAGCGAAATGAAGCATAGTGTAGGATCGTATGGCCCAGGGTCATCCCAGCAGCAGGACAACTATAATACACATGAGCTGAGCTGAGCTGAAGCACTCTTCTTCCATAACTGGACACGATGTGGCAGACTAAAAATAAGAAGGTCCATCCCAGAGACTTAAGACTATCATCACCATCCAGACTCCAGTATCCAGCTCCAGCTTTAACTCCATGTCCACATGTCCAGGTCTAGAGTTTGTATCTGTATGTGGTATAGAAGCTATAGAAGTTAACTATCGATTGTAGTGCGCGACCCACACGTTAATCTCCGAAGCCATTTACATTTTTTCTACACCGCTGGAGCCGATGATGTTCCTTGTTGCCCGAGTCCATCGCATCGGGTTGCTGGAATTTCGGTCTGAGGATGTGCTTGGGCTCACATTTGGATTCGACTCGACTCGAAGGAGTTCATGCAGCACTGTGGGGCCACTATTGTTTGTCACTGCGAACAATAACATTGGAGCCGCGCCAATTTTAATAATCCGTGACGGTGACGGGGGTGCTCCACCGGGCACAATGCGCAAGGCACCCAGCACAACAGACACACATTTCCATGTGAATGCTGATGCTGATTCTGAATATGGCTTCTATTTCAAGGCGTCCATACTCCATGCTTTCAGCAGCAAATCGTGGAAGAAGTGAAATGGTCATTGTAGCTGACTTGACGCATACCGCAAACGGTTACTTTGTAGAAGAGCACATGCACATGGAGCCTTAAGGGAAATTATAAATTATTTATAATGGAAAACTATCTCGCTTATGGTTTGGCTAAATTGTGTTCGTATATTGCCATTGGCAATACCGTCACAATAACTCGTTGAAGGGAAACGGGATAGTTGAGACAAATTGCATCTTCACTTTTGTGCTTCCATATCCAGAGCGGTTATTTATATGCTGCGAGTGTGTGGTGTGAAATATTTTGAATTGAATTGAGGGGCATACGAATGGGGATAATTCTGACATTAATCCTAGATGGCTTATGGTTGGAATGGATTGTTAATTCCAGTTTATTTTTGTAACACCATATTATTTGGAAAGAATAGTTTGACTTTAAAAATTCTAATTATGTTCGCATTGTCCATTTGGAAAATAAGGGCGTGTCAATTGCATTTTCATACCAGCTGTCACTTTGAAGTTTGACAAGATGTTATTGAACTACGTTGTTACAAAGAACGCATTGAAATTGCTACAATTCCCTACAAAAATTATGAACAATTGTAAACGTCAATGGGGTGTATGAACCATCATAGCAAGGATTGAAGTCATTTTGACATTTGATCTTATTTTCGAACTCAAATTTGAAGTTTCGAAGTTAAACAAAAATCCCAGAGATGGATACTCCACAGTCCTTAACCTTTTCACGTCCCTGATGTCTAAAAAAGTTTTTGTTTAACTTCTTAAATGGTAATTGATCACAAAAAGGTAGCGTGCAAATAAATTTGTCATCGTAAATATGCAAATTGACTGTTTGGGTCAGCAGCCATTGAAGTTCGAAGTTATTTCAATGTCCATACAACGGTTGGTGTGTGTGGATCTTTATAGCCAGTGCCTACCCAAGTGGTGGTCCTTATGTCACAAATTCTTCAATAAGACACTTCACTGAAAATTCTTTCTTGCCTAACCTCCTTTGCCTTTGACGTTAAAGTGTTGGCCAGTTCTCGCTTCAATTTGGCTAAGAGTGTCAGAAAAATGTTGAAAGTCAGGTGGTGGCTCCATAAAACTTAATAACCACACATTGACTTAATGCAGAATAATAAATGCTCAGACAATTTTGTACCGCCACCAAAGAAGCAAAAAAGGTCCAAACCATTATTATCCTATGGAACTTAAGGTACGGTCACGTTGCGTCCGTTCTGCGTCGTCGGTCAGTTGATATGTGTTCTTTGGTTGGAAGAGGTGCGAATTTCATTGAATTTTATAAGCTGATTGGGTAATAAAGAAGATTCAACGCCATCGAAACGGAACCCTTGAAATTTATTGATGACAGTTAGTGGTTTCGGATATATGGCGAGTTTGTCTTTTGTTCGTTTTTGAAGTTTTTCGAATCGATGACGACCGACGACGCCGACGTATGTATGAAGACCTGCCTTAAGAATCATTAAAGAAAGCATGTTTTTTCGTATGTTTTTTTTATATACTTGACAAAATTAGGCGTATAACTTGTTGGAACCAAATTATGTCGATGTTCAATTGATTAAATTTTGGAATCAAAAATCAGTTAGCAATGGTTCTAAAGCGCTCGTCATTCACCTAAACGGCAGCTTCTTCTTCATTTCCAAAGAAAAGAATTGATAATGGGCTTGTGGATTGTCTTCGATCCATACATGATAATTTTGCTCATTGACGAAGCCATTTAACCAGAAATGAGCTAAATCAGAAAATATAATTTTTCGATAAAAATGTCAATGTTGGGCCAGTTTCTAAAAAGCCCAATCAGCAAAAATGCAATGTAAAAGTTGGTCGTTCGGCTTTACTTCTTACATGAGCTTTATTTTATGGACATGTTAGCCTAACACAATTTGACATTCTCAACTGTCAAATCATAAACAAAAACCATCGAAACTTCTCCGAGTTGTGGTCTAAGAATGCCTGAGTTCTTAAAAGTGGAGTGAAATTGACTATTTTGAATTCTGCTGAGCTTTTGCATGGACAGATATGATGATTTCGACAAATCTTGGGTTTCTCTGACAAACGTACCACTTGGTGGCTTATAAAGTCAGCGGATTAAAGTTTATTCAAAACCTTGTGAAGTGTTTTCTCGGTAAGACGATAAAATGAACAAAGGGATTAGAAAATTGTTCTTTAAAGCACACTAATGTGACAGGTGTAGCTTGTTTAACAGTTCAAATGTCAAAATTTGTTTGGAAAACACTTCGTCGCTGTTTAAGAAAACCGGCATAATTCAAAAAACATGATTCTTCTGAAAACAATTTTAAAGTTTATGATTCATACGAATTTTCATATTATTATCCAATTTGACATTTGGAAAAAATTTCATATAGCGGGATTCCGAAGAGCTACAGTTATGCCAGTTTGACAGAACGATAATTATTAACTCAAAAATCGTGTTTTTCAAGTTATGCCGGTTTTCTTAAACAGCGACGACTTGCTTTTTGGAAATTGGGAAATATTTCTTTATAGAACACTGATGTGACAGATGTAGCTTGTTTGACAGTTATCAAGTGTCGCCGTTCGTAAAGTCTTTATTGGAAGACACTCGCCTTAATTTAATTTATTATGTATTAGTTCATACCGTTGAGATTAATTTTTGGGAAAATATTAGAAAGTTTTTCAAATGACATGTTTGAATTTTGGTTCATTGACACACAAAATCAAAAAAAAAATTTAATTCTACAGAAAAAATTATTTAAAGACTGTATTTAATAAAAGCTATATAAATAATTTTTTGGGAACATTTTCTCAAAGAGTTATTATAATTAAATATTTTTGACACATTTTTTTTTAATATTTTACATTTACATATGAAAACTTCACATGTTTAACTGGCAACTTTATAACTTTTAGTTACCGTTGGGCAGACGATTGACATATACAAATTTGACAACCAACTGACAGTCAAAAATATTTTTGTTTTTGAAGGTAGAACAAATGATATGGGAAAATGAAATTGTATTTTTTAACTGTCTTCCTCGAAATTTGTCTATTTCACTTTCTAAACCTTCTCTGGACTGCGACAAACAATTCAAAACCATAATCAACCAAATCGGAAAAGCCGTTCTCGAGAAATTGATTTTTATACATGGAAAGGTTATTGTCTCAATCTTAAAAGAAGAATAAATCTAGATCTTGACCACTGACTGTCAAGTTTCTACACTATTTTTGGAGGTTCATAACTACCTTTACAAATAAAAAATTCATTCCTCCTTAAAATGATCCACCTTTATGAAACATGTACCGGAGTATTCAAAATTCCGGGATGCAGAAATAATATAATAATATCGGCGAGTGATAAAACTGTAGTCTTATGATGCGAAAAAAAAAAAACAAAATTTGTAAAAATTATCTGACCATTTATTTTGTACCGAGTTAAGTTTTTTAAGAACGTAATTAATGTGCCCCCAACAAAGACATTTTCTTAATTTACACAAGCTTGATATAAATAAAATGTCTACAATCTACAAAATAAAATAATCCATTAGGTTAAGTGGTTTTTTAATTGTATAAAATAAAGTTGTTTTTAAAGTTAATGTGTATAAGCTTATGAATAAACACTTAATAGTCTTGACTTAGGCATATTTCAATCAATTATCACAATTTATTCAATTTAATGGAGACATAAACAAAACATGTCTTTTTAATGTGTATTGGAAAAAAAACCCTTTTTAATTGATTTGATTTAAATTTATTCATTAGAATTGATAAGTAAGGCTTCTTTATGATTTCATATATTTTTGTTTCGATAGCACCTGTTCATAATTTTTAGTTTTAGAAAAAATTATGATGATTCTATGGAAATACGACAAGAAAGAAGAAAGAACAGCGTTCAAAATGCTTTGACTTTTCAATTTTAATGATTTTGACTAATTAATGCAAAAATTAGAATTATAAGCAATTTTTATTTAATTTATGTTAAACATTAAAAAAATCTTAATAGATTAATTACTTTACCATAGATAAGTTTTACTACAAAAAGTCCATTTTGATGTTTTCTTCTCGTCTTCGCCTCTCAGTTCACAATGACAGGATGCGTTCTAAAAATCGAGAGCAAGAAATGTTGCCTTAAAGTTGAACGCTTTTTGTTCTTGACAGTTCTAAATGTTCATCAATTTAAATGTCATTATTCGCTGTCTCTCTCAATTTCTGCGTCATGTACTAAATATTTAAATAAATTCGAGTGTTTTTTTTATCAAAACTCATTTATTGCCACAGAAATGTAAATAGTACTGACAAAAGAACTAAAATAAAATTCCCCACAATTGCCAGTATATATTTCCTTTCTGTCAACACCTACTTATAAATTAATCTCAACCACAAACAAAAACAAAATCTTAACTCTGTGTAAAAAGTCAATTAAAGATAAAACATGCAATTACACCTATTTTTAAATCCAATATACATATAAGGTCATAAAAGTTTATGTCTTGTGTCATTAATTTGCCAACATTGAACCACAAAATAACAATAAGATCATAATTTTTGTGGAATTCTTTGTAGCTCGTGTTCCTTTGGGCACGGCCAGCCCCCGATCTGACATCCCACGCATTATTTTAAAGAACACTCTCAGATACACTGTACGAGTGTACGACTTTAACTGTTACAAAATGACAGCTAAATAACTTTCAAGGGGAAGCAAAAGAATGGCATTTTTTTTTTAGTGGCATGCATTTAAATGAAAGAAACTTAATAATAATAATAAAAATAATAAAGGTGTGTGTAAGTACTTTGTTAAAATACAATTCACCAAATGGATTACTTAAGACTCAGATAAACTGAACTAATTGGAAATAATTAGACAAGACTGTCAGAGCTTTGGGATTTGTAGAATGAAAAAAAAATGACACAAAGCGGAAACCAGCAGCTCTCAGTTCAGTGATAAATAATGTTGATTGAATTTAGTTAAGTTGGGATTTTTGTTTAACGGAGTAGGTTTTTTTTTCGTATTCATTAAATGAACTTTGGTTTTAGTAAAAATGTTTCTCAAGGTATTAAAAAATCTTTCTAACATTTTGACAGTTCAAGTTTTCAACTCAATTCACAGAGTGCAAATTTTTTCAATAGGACTGAAGGTCTTTAATTTAAACCTAAGGTCTGCTAACTTTAGTTTCTTTAAATTTGACCGAAAACTTCGAGGGCACTGTGGCTGTAAGCTTATAAACTTTTGAAAACCCTTTGAGATCTCTCTACGATTTCGGTAGAGAATTCAGAAGAATTCAAAAGAAGTTGGAAATTATTGATCTGTAATCTTCACGGTAGATGGAAATTTCCTGATAACGTATGTGCCACTAGCTCATCAATCACACTGGACAGTGAATTTTGAAGGTTGTACTGGACGCTCTTTGAATCTTCTGATATGTGAATTGCTAAAATGGACGAAACAAAACGGAACTCTGTCTGAACAGTACATAAATGACAGTCCATTACACAACAGCATGACCACTATCAGTTGTCAAAGACGATTTTATTTGACCAAAAATAAGTTATAATGTTCTTGAATTAGACGTACTTTTTTACAAGAGTTAAATTATGATTATATCGTTGCTATAGTCTGGGACTGA